>CM038670.1:612155276-613382118 GCA_021605145.1 Aegilops bicornis | reverse complement strand
ATCTTGTTTTTTTAATTCTAGTAACATCTAAAACTTATTTGATGTTGATGAAACTTATCGTGTTGTCATATGGACACCAATACAAAGTGGCATTGTACTTTTTTTGTAAAATTTGAGACCAGTTTTGATGTAATCTTTATCTAATTACAAACGAGAGATTATTAATAATTGGGAAGCAATATCCCAAACGAATTATTTATTCGAACCGTGAGCGTTAGACCAACAATGGATACGTGCCATGCATCGGTTAAGCAATAAAGCGGCAACATTAATCATAGAAATAGAAAAAAATATACGTGCCGCCGCGCGACCCATGTGTCGTGCGAGCAGGCGTGAGTTGACGGGGTGCATGCGAGCAGTCTGCCGTGCAGGCAGACGGGGAGTCATGCATGTAGGTGTGTGAATTGACGGTGGCGTGCTCGCTGCAAAGTGTCATCAGGAGGCGTGCGAGTTGCTATGTGAAACTTTGGTAGGCATGCCAGCAGTCCGGTGCGCAGGCTCACCGGAGGCGAGCCATCGGTTTGACCGCCGCCCGCCTCTCTCCGACAACTCCCACTACTCCATATTAATGGTGCGCCCGAGCGGCCGCACCCCCCATCCTCGCCACACACACACAATCCTCTCTCTCCGCTTGCATACTGATACATCTCCAACGTATCTATAATTTTTTATTGTTCCATGCTATTATATTATCTGTTTTGGATGTTCAATGGGCTTTATTATACACTTTTATATTATTTTTGGTACTAACCTATTAACCGGAGGCCCAACCCAAATTGCTGTTTTTTTGCCTATTTCAGTGTTTCGGAGGAAAGGAATATCAAACGGAGTCCAAACGGAATGAAACCTTCGGGAACGTGATTTTCTGAACAAACGTGATCCAGAGGACTTGGAGTGGACGTCAAGCAATCAACAAGGAGGCCACGAGGCAGGGGGCGCGCCTACCCCCCCTGGGCGCGCCCTCCACCCTCATGGGCCCCTCGTGGCTCCACCGACCTACTTCTTCCTCCTATATATACCTACGTACCCCAAAAACATCAGGGGAGGAGCCAAAACCCTATTTCCACCGCCGCAACCTTCTGTAACCATGAGATCCCATCTTGGGGCCTTTTCCGGCGCTCCGCCAGAGGGGGCATTGATCACGGGAGGGCTTCTACATCAACACCATAGCCTCTCCGATGATGTGTGAGTAGTTTACCTGAGACCTTCGGGTCCATAGTTATTAGGTTGATGGCTTCTTCTCTCTCTTTGGATCACGATACAAAGTTCTCCTCGGTTCTCTTGGAGATCTATTCGATGTAATCTTCTTTTGCGGTGTGCTTGTAGAGATCCGATGAATTGTGGGTTTATGATCAAGATAATCTATATTTGAATCTCCTCTGAATTCTTTTATGTATGATTGGTTATCTTTGCAAGTCTCTTCGAATTATCAGTGTGGTTTGGCCTACTAGATTGATCTTTCTTGCAATGGGAGAAGTGCTTAGCTTTGGGTTCAATCTTGCGGTGCTCGATCGTAGTGACAGTAGGGGAAACAACATGTATTGTATTGTTGCCATCGAGGATAAAAAGATGGGGTTTATATCATATTGCATGAGTTTATCCCTCTACATCATGTCATCTTGCTTAAAGCTTTACTCCGTTCTTATGAACTTATTACTCTAGATGCATGCTGGATAGCGGTCGATGTGTGGAGTAATAGTAGTAGATGCAGGCAGGAGTCGGTCTACTTGTCACGGACGTGATGCCTATATACATGATCATACCTAGATATTCTCATAACTATGCACAATTCTATCAATTGCTCGACAGTAATTTGTTTACCCACCGTAATACTTATGCTCTTGAGAGAAGCCACTGGTGAAACCTATGGCCCCCGGGTCTATTATCTATCATATTAATCTCCCGTCAACTAGCTATTTCTGGCGCCGTTTATTTTGCTTTCTTTACTTTTAGTCTTTATCAGAAAAAAAACCAAAAATATTATCTTATCATCTCCATCAGATCTCACTTTTGCAAGTGGTTGTGAAGGGATTGACAACCCCTTTATCACGTTGGTTGCAAAGTTCTTATTTGTTTGTGTAGGTGCATGGGACTTGAGCATGGTCTCCTACTGGATTGATACCTTGGTTCTCAAAAACTGAGGGAAATACTTATGCTACTTTACTGCATCACCCTTACCTCTTCAAGGGAAAACGAACGCAGTGCTCAAGAGGTAGCACATCCTCGACGCCTCTCTCAGTCCTCAAAGTCGTCGTTGTATGAGGATGCCACCGAAGCGCCCCATCGGAGGGAGTGGCGACGCCGGGGCTGCTAAAGCATCGGAGCACGGCGTGGAGATGGAGATAGAGGTTGCCGTCACCGCCGGTGAGTAATCGCTACACCCTGACATCATGGACGACGTTGAGCTTCCATAGCCGGAGGCGGAGTTCCACACTGACCCTGGTGACGACCCCAGCGACGACTCCGACAACCACTCCGGCGACGACTCCGACGACGAGGGACAGCTGGTTAGTCATGTATACCTGTTTATGTGTCAAATAGATCATAGGGTTTCTCTGGTTAGTCCTGCCTCCCCCCTTTTGGAATAGAAATCCTTTGGTTATATTCTCCCAATACATGAAATCTGAGTAAGTTTCTTTAGATCCGTGTAGTGTATTGATTGTTTGAATGGTATAAGTGATAAGTGGTTAGTTGTTTCATCTGTGCAAATGATTTCTGCTAGTAACCCGACTAGGGTTAGTGTTCGTGCTCATAATTCCTAGCCAGGACTTGACAATTGATTTTGAATAACCTACATGTGTTTCTGCCATTATTTTCTTCAAGATTGGTCTGTACATAGACGAATGTGCTTAAAAATCGAACCATAATATCTGGATATGTATAAATAAATAGCCATAAATTCCTAATCCTACTTCACGACATGTAATCATTGATTTGATGCCGAATTTGCTTTACTATTTGTATAGGTGTTGTCTGACGATGTGGACAGCAAGGATGAAGATGGCCAGAGGAGGTACAAGAGGCAAATCCAGAGGGAGCTTTATGTGGGAATGCAAAACAGGCGTATTAGGACCTGGAATGGCGTCTATCGATGCCCATTTTGCAACCACAAGCTTCAATACACGTATCTAAGTGTTCTGGCGCATACAAGAGGATGGGCCGTCAGGTCCTTCAAGCAGAAGTATTCTCGCAGGGTGGCGCACGGCACGTACGCCGAGTACCTAGAGAAGCTTCAGGATCGTGCCGGCATGTGAGATGAGATGTGGGATGGATCGAACTATGTACGCTTGAGTATGCTTAATGATGGTTGAACTATGTACTTATGGTTGAACTATGCTTATGTACGTGTACACTTATTATCTATGTCTGAGTATGTTAAATATTTGGTCAAAATTTGGTAAAAATTACAAAGGGGGACCAATAAACCATGACGGAGGTAGTACGTCAATCACACACGGTTCCCAAAATCGGAACCGTGTGTAATGACTTTCATTTTTCCTATTGTGTCAATGACACACGGTTGGCTCTAGCAAACCGTCGCCTCCAAAATTCTTTGTGGGACAGAAAACCCTCACCATCCCCACGTCACAAAAACCCTCACCATCCCCACGTCACAAAAACCCTCACCGCGCCCGCCACCCCCTCCGGTCCCCATTCACAACTGCACAAGCTCCTCCGCGTCTATGCCATGGCACCGCCTATCGCGGCGGTAAACACTTAGCTCGCCGCCTGCCACCGCCGCCAGGCTGCCGGCATAGCCCACCGCATTTCGCCACTTCCGCTTGCCGCCGCCTATCGCCATCGACTTTCTCCATGCTGCTCGTGGTCGACCCAGCTCCGCTCGGTTGGGGAATCTGCCGTACTGAGGGTTCTTTCTCATGGACTAGAATGTAACTAATTTAATGAGATATTATCTCATCTCTTATCCTAGTTCATCTACCTGCTTTAATCACCCGGCGGAAGTCGTCGTGAGTTCATTTTTATTTGAGCTGATTCGAGGGTTTTCTTTCATTCATAGAATGTACAGTGCACGGACACGTCAGGACCTTGCGGTCTCCGCCAGACGTTCCATCTCACCGTACCAGATGACTTGAGGATGCGCGTGGTATGTTCAATCTCACCCTAAATCGGTTGGCATGGCCTACTTTCCTGAACATATTCTAAATATTACTACATTAGGATAAAAGGTGCCACATGCACCATATACGTCAAAGGGGATTTCCCCCCTCTTCTTTCTATATTAGGCAAATTAATGATGTATTGTTCTCTCGATTACTCTCATATTTCCATGACATCATGTTTACCCTATCAGATTAATTATAATTTTTTGTCCTTCGATTTCAACTGTTGTACAGTTCTTTCAATTTGGGCCCATATTTCCATGTCACCATACTTTCTTTTACAATCCTACCATTTTCTGCAACGCGTCCCTTGCTATGCAACAGAATCTGTAGTGCACAATCTTTCCCTTTACATAAATCAAGACTGCAGGTATGTCATACTGCACACAAACCATGGATTTACAATCGTTGCTACTGTAAGACTTGATGAACGTGTTGACTCCTATTTTGGCACCGACTTTTGGAAAGAAATTTCTAAGTTTTATGAACTGAAAGCTGGCACTACAATTGCACTGCACATAAAAGGGCCTGGTCATGAGATATATGGTAACTTCCCTGATATATCATCCGTCCAGACTTTGTTCGAAGTAAGTTTTCTTTTCAACTATCTGCATGTTGACTTACCCAGCAATGTCAAATGAATTGTGTAGTATTTAAGCAACCAACTGTTATTCCCTTTTCTTACTATATTCCTACCTAATAACTTCTAGTTACCAATACACTTTTCTATTGCCCTGTTTTTAACTAAATATTCCATGTACTCCCATTTCTATTAGAAAGCGCCGCTGACAAGGAGACTCCGGAGGTGGAGAACGGGGATGCCAACAAGTGGAGGCGGGGGCGAGCTAGAACCACAAGCGACTCTAGCAGGCCTAGACTTCATCAGCAGCCCCCCGATGATATGTTGACATTCATCATCTCCCTCCTCCCAATCAAATAGGGGCGCAGACAACTGTCCTTTCCCGGCGGTGGCGCCCCCTATGGAACTCCAGCTCTCTCAACCTCATCGACACCCACGAGCTCTGCCATGGCTATAGCAAAAGCTTGGATGCCTTCTCCAAGATCCTTGGCAGACACATTGGCCCAACCAGAGGCCTTAGAATGGGCAAGTTCCGTTCCAACGGCAAGGACCGAGCCAAGCTTGATGACTGGTTCCAATCCCCCGCCCTAGATCAGCTCGAGGAGCTCACTTTTGATGATGGGCATATGTGGTCGCTGCCAATGTCCGCACTCCGCCTCGCGCCCACGCTGCGCGTCACCAAGTTTAGGAACTGCCATCCCCCCTTAATGACGCGCCCGCTCTTATTCTACCACGATTGAAGCACCTCGAGCTCGTTGCCGTCTGCCTCTCAAACGGTGACATGGAGCGCCTGCTCCGTAGCTGTACTGCACTTGAGTACCTTCGTCTTCAGGCGATCAATGGGTTGAGTACCTTCCACATCACCTCCATGACTCTCCGGACTATTTATGTGTGTTGTTGCTGCGGCAGGAAGACATCACAAGATGTGTACCACGGTATGGTCATTGAGGACACACCTAAACTTGAGAGATTACTTGTAGTTGACCAAGAAGGTCCAACAAGAATTAATGTCATTTCTGCACTAAAATTGACAGTGGTGGGCTACTCGTCTGACAAATACTCTGAACTTGTTATTGGATCCACACCCGTTCAGGTACAACAACCGCCTTCTACCTCTCCTTCTACAAATTAACATTATTTCTAATTTTGATGATGTTTGTTCGTCTGTCATTCAGAAAATGATTCCGACAAGCTTGACCCCTTAACTGCACACACTGAAGGTCTTGGCACTAGAATCTGTCGGCCCCAACCTGGAGCAAGTTGTTAGTTTCCTGAGATGATTTCCATTCCTGGAGAAGCTATATATCGAGGTGATGTTCCTTTCCTGTTAAATGCTAACCATAAGGGAGTTCAATTTGTGACACCTTTTTTCCAAGTTTACAATGACAATGTACTATGATTTCTGAAGGATTCTTTTGGAGGATTTCAGTACATACATGTTACCCCATATTGGTTGCTTGATCCATATGGTTACAATCAATAAGCATTTCTCCTTTAGATTCATCTGTACTAGTTTTCTTAGGGATTTTTTCATCCACTCCAACCTCTTGTGAAGAAGGCTACATTTTTCTAGAATGTAATCAAATGCCCATGTTAATCATGTCAGATCGAAGATGGCATGTTAGTGCATTTTACAAATCCTGCAAACCAAATAGGCATGTAGTAATGTTCAAAATTGCATGTAGGCACTAACACGTTTTCTTCTTTTGCAGATAAGATTAGGCCCAGTGGTGGATAATTTGATACAATATAGCAATCACGTCGAATGCCTAGATCTCACCTCTCAATATTCGGCAGGTTCTTTGTTCTCAGAACAAGGGTGCTGAAGGAAATGAGGTTTGCCCTACATTTATTTCGCAAAAATGAATGGTTTGTTGATCTGCGTCGGCGCCTGAAACAGAATGGAATAGGCTCCAAAAATGCTGAATTTCATTTTGGAACTTTAGATGACAGAGTAATTGGAAGTCATCGTGTCAACCCCATACATGACTTCTCAGTGGTTGGCCCCTTTGAAAAAATTGTGAGGTTTTGAAACCAGACTTAGAAGTGGTAATATTAGTTTGAACCTCTCTAATATACATGTTCAGTGGATCAGCACGAGCGTTTGCAGCTGATGAGCTGAATTTCATTTCTAATATCAGTTTGAACCTTGCAATCTTCGAATTTGAGCCATATAACTCTGGAATTTGAACCTTGTAATATTTCGAGCTTTTGTGGTACAATCGTTGAAATGGCATCGTATGAGACTCGTATATTGGTAGCATTATTTTGACCTTAAAATGCAATGGTCTTAGGTTTACTTAACCATTCTCGAATCTGTTTACCTTGTCGATCTCACAGCACACGATCTGTATAGCTAACTCGACTACGAACTTCGACATTATTGCACACAGTTGGTTTCTTCCACCGTGTGCCCTGTAGAGCGCAGAATTAATTATCGCACTCGAGTGTCCATCATTACCCTTATGTTTAACTTCGACCTTATCACCCACGGGTAAACTTATGATCAAAGTCATTCCACACACACTTTGTTTTTACAAAGCATTTTGCCAATAAACGCCCACGATTTGTCCCACTTCTAGCCGACGCGTGCCCAAACTACCCGGGCAGGAATCGCCTGCTCGGGAACGGGGGTCCCAGACTTGCACTGCGGCTGCTGGCGTGGCTCAAAGGAGGCCCAGGGCGGCCCATCTTCATCAACACAAGCTCGAGACCCTCGCGAGGGGCCAAGCCTCATGGGCGGACGACAAGGAGCTTCCTCGAGCACGGCCTCGTCGGCTGGCTCATGAGGAGGCGGAGAGTTCAAGCGGGGTATCTCGCGAGGTGCCCATGACGCAAGCCATGACGACCAAGGGCGCCCGGGCGCCTGGCCGAGGCGCCACCAAGACAAAGGTCCTCCTTTCCTCTTTGGTGCAAAGGGAGCAAGCGCAGGCGAGAGCATCAAGCAAAGGCATCCGTTTCGGTGCAACAAGACCAAGACCAGCCCCAACGGCCGGAAGGGAGTCATCGTGGAGCCCAAGCGGCGTCATCACGAGCCTTTGGCAGGCGAGGACCAACTTTAGTCAGGATAAGTGTACCCGTTGTTCCCCTTCAAAATGGACAATTGTTGGCGCCCTTCCCGCTCAATATTTGGGAAGAGGCCCAGGGCCTTCGTCTATATAAGTAGAGCCAGCCGCCATAGTAGAGGGAGAGGATCAGATAGAAAAGGATCCGGCATTGGGAATCCAGAGAGAGAGATAGAGGCCCGATCCTCAAGCTAGAGCGACGGGATACCACTTAGCAGTTCATCACACCCACCAAGAACAGACCCACACGAGGCTGTTCTTCCCTGTACTGTTCCTCAATAGCCCCAGAGGCAATCCACCACACCACAAACTAGAGTAGGGTATTACACCACAACGGTGGCCCGAACTAGTATAAATCTCGTGTCTCTTGTGCTGTTCTTTCGAGTAGTTTTAGGTCCTTGCGATTCGGCGAGGTACGAGACGGTGGAGGGTTGGATCTCCGCGCGCACCCCAGAGTTTGAACCTTAAGGGTCTGCCGGAACCCGAAATCCTACATTTGGCGCGCCAGGTAGGGGTGCGCCGGAATCCACCTTCTGCCACCTCGTGTCCCGCCACATCGCCACCACCATGTCCGGCGACCAAGCGGGCAACCCAGATCCTTGGGCGGCGTGGCCCGCCTGCGCAGAGCCGCTCGCCTCGGGCGACCACGTGCCCCAGGCAGCTCGCGGTCCGTAGGGGCGGGTCATGGGCGGCGCGGGACAGCCTCGACGGCTCTCACACCGCGGCAAGCGCGATCAGTAGCAAGAGCCTCCAACCACGCCGTGACCACATCACCGTACACCCGCCGAGCAAAGCGAACTTCGAGGCGCTCCACACGGTGGCCGAGAGCTGCTGCAGCAGGCTGGAGAGCGGCCGTGACGTGCAGCTGGAGCGAGTGGCGGAGCTCCTGGGCTTCGTCGCCTCGGGGGCTCACCCCTTCTGCACCCAACTCCCACCTCAGGCCGAGGGCGGCCCGCACAGGGGCTCCACGTGCGCCCGTGGGCTCCAAAGCTACTCCAGCACCGGCGAAGCTATCAGCCCCGGGCCGGCGGCGGGGTTGCCCCCGCCCCCGGCCCGTGGAGAAGGACTCGACGCAACTCACGGCCCTGGTGGACCGCCGCGCCACCACCCCACGGCGGGCGCATCAAGCAGAGTAGCAAGGCATGCTTAGCACTACGGCGTGGCCTTTGGGATGACGGCGCCGGAAGAATACGTGCCCCACATGATGGACCAAGGGCACCCGCATGAGGGAGAACAAGACTCGCTCCTCAGCCCAATCTGGGGGGATGAGGCGCCAGAAGCCGCGCTCTGCCAGGAGTCTCGAGACGGTCCCACTGGTCACGCCGGGGGCGACGATTATCGGGTACCGCTACTTCCCCAAGAGCAAACATACGCTAACCATAGGTCGCAGGAGGTACAGGTCGCCACGACGAGCGGCTGCCCCGCTCCCGATCTCCTACCCCTCGGGAGGGCGCGAGGCTGCCGGAGAGGCAGAGATCCGACATCACCACTGCGACGTTCGAGCAAGGCGTTCTCGGGAGGTAGGCCCTCTGCTGGGGAGGTGCCTCGGGGCCTGCCCTGGCGGAGGACTGTGTGGTCGTCGGGGAACGGCTGGTGACCGCTCTACCCCACCGGGCGGCGTCCCGGTTTCGGTCGTCGTCGGTGGCACTAGAGTGTGGCGCAAGGCGGGGCCCTCGTCTGGCGATATGAAGCAAGGCCGGTACCTGTGAAGAAGGCCCAGTGCCTTGAAGCTCGCCGCCCCGTGACACTCTCACGTAATAATGAGTGGGGATGTACACGCCCCGGAGTCTAAGGGGTGCCGGCCTCAGGCCCTGGGGCTCCCTCCTACGCCCAAGAGCAGCACTAAGCTCAGCGCTGGTGAGAAGACGGCCAAGACTAGACAAGGTGCCGGACGCGGCCTTTTCTGCTTTCATTGGTTTTCCCTCTGGCTGTCGTTTTCCCCTGTTGGATTTAAGTTGAATTTGAGCTCGAAGATTTGCGCGTATTCGTGGAAGGGGTGCTTAGTCTCGTTTGAGCAAATCTCTCGCGTTTCAGTTACAACTCCGCCTCAGCTGCCTCCCCTCGCGAGCCCCTCGCGAGCCGGGCCAGGCCAAGCTCGCGCGCAGCCCAGCCTGTCGTCGCCGCGTCCTCCCCGGAGGGTTTTTACTGCAGGTCCTACAGATTCGATCAGTAGACACTCAGGTCGCCTCAGCCTCCCACAGGCTATCTTGGGGCTCGTACGAAACAAAGGTAAACCATCCAACTAGCGCGCCGCTTATCCAACCACTTGGCGCTGGCGTATGGGCGATCTAACACCTGCTAATACGAAGAACACAAGTTTTACATGAGGGGCTCCCCCTCCCAAAATGCTCTCACCTCCATCAGGCCAAAACCTGAGTTCTATTCATGCAGAGTAATGGAACAAGGACAATACATGATCAGTCGGACAAATCACCCAATGCATCCTCAGGAGCACCTCCCGAGCCGTTGCTGGCGTCGCTGGCCTCGCCGTCGCTGTCTGCGTGATCGTCGGTGGCGTCTGGGCCGTTCACCACGCCGCCCTCATCGGCGGCCACGACCACGCCGTCGTCGTCCGAAGCGAAGGCCCGGACGAGGGCATCCACGTTGTCTTCCACCCAGTGCGCCAGGTCGCCCCGGACGGCCTGGGGAACTGGGGCGATGGCTGCGTCAAAATCGAAGTGAGGGTCCATGTCCCGGAGATGGCTGAAGACACGAGAGAAGGCGCACCCGAGCAGCGCGCGGCTCCTCTCCTCCACCAACCTGTTGGCCCTGACCGACCGCGTTCCACCGCGCCACCACGTCGATGAAGAACCAAGGTTGCCGGCGTAGTTAACCGCGTCGCGCACGCCTCTGCCGCCTCGCAGATATTATCCAAGGCTGCGTTAGCTCTTTCCCGGGCGTGGCGAGCATGGGACCATGCTCATGTTCCAGATTCGCCACGACGCATCTCGTCCGCATTCGGCAATGCGGCCTCAGCCTCCTCCACCCGTTGGCGAAGAAGGAACGCCTCGGCCTGAGAGGTGGTGGACTCCCTCTGCGCCACCTCGAGGGCGGCCCGAAGAGCATCGGCCCGCCGCATCGCCTCCTCCAATTTGGCCCTCAAGGTAGCAGTCCGGCCCTCAGCCTCGGCCTTGATCAACCCCAACCGCTCCTCAAACTCGCGCTCGAGGTTCGAGCGCGCCGCCGCCACTCGGCGTCCGACCTCCTCCATGACGCGGGCTTCCCGTGCTGCAACCTCATCCTCTGCCCGCGTCGCCAAGCGCTCCCTCGTCTCCAAGCGCTCGTACTCGCGCGCGCGTTCGGCGGCTTCAAGCGTCAGCGCCTCCTCACGCTTCTGGAGCTCCGCCGAGTCGCCGGAGGCCACCTTCATCGACGCAAGGGCTGCCTCGCGCAGCTCCACTTGCTCCTCCAATGAGTGACACCGGGCCAGGAGTTCCCGTGCCCGCTCCTCTGCCGCCTCTCGCCGCCTGTTAGCTGCCCGGGCCCCCTCGACGGCCCGAGAGCAGGCCTCCCGAGAGGCTACCAACGACGCCTTGGCCTCTTCATCATCAAGATCGCGCTGGCGGCGTGCAAGGGCAGCAGCGCCCTCCAGCTCGCGCCTCTCTGCGGCCAGGCGCAGGCCCTCGGCCTCAAGGCGCACGTCTTCGTCAGCAAGCTCTTCACCAAGAAGGATCACCGCGTCGGCCGCCCTTCGAAGAAATCCTTGGCGAAGGGCGCGACGCTCCCGGGCGCGCTCGCGCACGTCCTCCACACCATCGACCACCCCAGACGGGCGCCGGGAGCCGCGAATCAACACTCCCCCTCCGGGCAGGGGGCTGGGGGCTGGCACCCTCGCGACGGCCGGGCGCGCCGCGCCAGAAGCCCGGCCTGGAGCCAGCCCATCCCCAGACGAGGGGCGAAGGAAGCGCCTCAGCCAATCGCCGTCCACGACCAGGCGAGAAGCCCACGGCAGGCTAGCTATGCCTCGGGAAGGCTCGCGAGGAAGGATCACGAGGCGCGCAGGGCCACGACGCGCCTCAGGACGCCTCATCTCCCCGGTCGCCCTCACCACAAGAGCTCCACAGCTTGGAGCACTCGAGGACTGGGGAGGGGGCGAGGACGGGGAGGACGGCTCCTCACCCGTCTCCATGAGCTCGGCAGGAAGGGGCCTGCAGGGCAAGGATCGTCTGGCAGAGAAGAATCAGGAGCGAGAGAAGGGAAGGCTTAGTCATCGGTGGCGAAGTACTTCCCACGCTTGAAGCGACAAGGGTAATCATCGCCCAGGGCCTCCCTTCTCTTCCGGAGGGCCTCGAAGTTCACGCGGAAACGACCCAAGATTTGAGCGCAGGGATCAGCCTGCGGCGAGGGAGAAGCCTCAAGTAGGCATGCGTCAGGGGCGTCTGCCTGACGCGCGCTGCTAGTCGCCTCACCAAGAGAAGCAGCAGGGGCCTCGGGGGCTCCATCCGCGGGCGGCTGCCTGCCGCCCTCAGCCGCAGCGGCATGAGCCTCAGGAGCTGCCCCCTCACGAGCATCGCCCGACGCTGTCACCCCGGCGGGGGTCCCTTCGGCCTCTGGCGGCTCGTGCCTCCCTGCTCCGCCACTTGAGGAGGAGCCGCCTTGGCCGACTGGAAAGGCTGTCACCACCACTGGGTTCTCACGAGGCCCATGGAGACCAGCGGGGTGCAACCCCCATTCATCGAAGATAGGCATCTGGTTCACCAAATCACCCCTGTTCGGCAGAGGTACAAAGAAGGCCCCTTCATGCCGGATGCCACCAGGGTTAGGGTGGCCAGTCAGGACCAGGAGCACTTTCCTTAGCGCTTCAGGCGTCAGGTCTTCTTCCTGGAGCCTCATACGGTCACCAGGCCCGCTGAAGGCCCACATCCGCTGGGAATGGCGTTGGAGAGGAGCAATGCGGCGCATCAGAACTCCTTCACCACCTTGGGCGCCACTGACAAGCGACCTCAAGAACGCCAAGCGGCGCCAGACGAAGATGAGCCGAGGGCTTGAAAGCGCCTCCCGGCCCCTGAATTGGGGACAAGAAAGCAGGTTGGCTCCGAGCAGCAGGGGGCTGGGCACCCCCACATTCACGCACAGACCACCTCTCGCGAACCGAGGCTGCGGGCGGAGGCAAGCTGAAGTCAATCCTCGAGGCCCTTGTCTCGGGCGGTGGCCAAGCTCACGCACGCCGAGCATTGAGTGGGGTCGACAAAGCGCGCAGAGAAGTGGAGCAACAAGGCAACCGAGGGAAGGATGCCCATCATTGCCTCACAAAGCGAAGGCGAAGACCGAGAGGAGAGTAATGGACTCGGGACCCGGATGCATCATGTGGATCGATAGTGGGAAAGCACGGCATTGAAGAAATCGAGAGAAGGGGAACCAGCCCGCCCACAGGCGTCGGCGAAATACCGGACCTCGGTGACTATCACAGCCGATGGAGAAGTGGGGCGGGCCAAGCCGTCGTCCTCCCGCATTCGTTGAAGGAGGTAGCCAGAGCCGAACTGACCTTGCCCAAGCCCTCTAGATTGAGTATGATTGACGGGTCGACAGCGGAGGCCGCCGGCGGCGGCGAGCAAGGCGGAGGCACGGGTTTCTTCCCTTTCCCCTTCTTCGTCGGAGCCATGGCGATCGAAAAGGGGAGGGGGGAGATCCGGGATTGGATTGGAAATGGAAGCTGGAGTTCGAGAGGGGGAAGGACTAGAGCGCACAAGCAGCAGAGAGGGGAGCAGATGTGTGCAGCGGCGTGTCCGCCTAGCAAGGCACGAAATAAGGAGGCGTGGGGGAACAGTGCCGCCCACGTCCAATCAACCGCCACGCGTCGCCCAAGGCCGCAGGCTGTTAGGGCCCGCGACGCTTCGCACTTGCCCTTTCGCCTCTGCTCGGCCAAGTTCGGGCGCGCCCGTGGGCAGGGGCTCTTGTCGGCGTTAAGGAGCAGGGGTCCCAGACTTGCTCGCTCTGCGGCTGCGGGCGTGGCTCAAAGGAGGCCCAGACGGCCCATCTTCATCAACACAAGCTCGAGACCCTCGCGAGGCCAAGCCTCATGGGCGGACGACAAGGAGCTTCCTCGAGCACGGCCTCGTCAGTTGGCTCATGAGGAGGTGGAGAGTTCAAGGCGGGGTACCTCGCGAGGTGCCCATGACGCAAGCCATGACGACCAAGGGCGCCCGGTACGCCGACCTGCTGATGTCCCCCTTTCCTCTTTGGTGCAAAGGGAGCAAGCGCAGCGGGAGCATCAAGCAAAGGCATCCGTTTGGTGCAACAAGACCAAGACCAGCCCCAACGGCCGGAAGGAGTCATCGCGGAGCCCAAGCAGGCATCATCACCGGAGCCTTTGGCAGGCGAGGACCAACTTTAGTCAGGATAAGTGTACCCGTTGTTCCCCTTCAAAATGGACAATTGTTGGCGCCCTTCCCGCTCAATATTTGGGAAGAGGCCCAGGGCCTTCGTCTATATAAGTAGAGCCAACCGCCATAGTAGAGGGAGAGGATCAGATAGAAAAGGATCCGGCATTGGGAATCCAGAGAGAGATAGAGGCCCGATCCTCAAGCTAGAGCGACGGGATACCACTTAGCAGTTCATCACACCCACCAAGAACAGACCCACGCGAGGCTGTTCTTCCCTGTACTGTTCCTCAATAGCCCCAGAGGAAATCCACCACACCACAAACTAGAGTAGGGTATTACACCACAACGGTGGCCCGAACTAGTATAAATCTCGTGTCTCTTGTGCTGTTCTTTCGAGTAGTTTTAGGTCCTTGCGATTCGGCGAGGTACGAGACGGTGGAGGGTTGGATCTCCGCGCGCACCCCAGAGTTCGAACCTTAAGGGTCTGCCGGAACCCGAAATCCGACAGGAACCTTGCATGGTAAACTGCGCGGTAGCGTGGGAACAGGCTCACCGACGATACATTTGGCGACTCTTCGAGCGTGCAGTGCGGTGTTGTCAAGTGTGCACTAGAATCCTTCGCTATGAACGTCGTGACAAGACGCGATGATTACAGGCCGGCCGGCCCCCATTTATTACAGCGGCCAACCTTTCGATCGCGCCCCACCATTGCAAGAAGCACACCCACCACAAGAAATTCTTAGAGGGTATCCTGCGTGGCTCCAATGGCGCTCCGAGCGGCTGCCAACGACGAGCAGCAATTTACCATGCGTGTCGTGGTGGACACCCACAGAGGGTTCATGGACCTCTCGGTGGTGTACACCAACGACCCGGTCTGGGTGGAGCACTCCATGCACATCATGGAGATGTTGCTTGCCGAGGTGAAGTATAGGGTGGTCGGGTTCGACCTCGAGTACACCCATGCTCGTGCCGGGTCTCGTCCCAAGGTCGTCGTCACCCAGATGTACGTGCGCCACCACGTCCTCGCCTACCACTACTGCCTGGCCACAAGGCCTTGCGAGCGTTTCACCATGTTTGTCAATAGCCCCCACTACATGTTCGCTACGGTGGACATCACCAACGATGTAAAGGCGCTCGAGAATTCGGGCATCGCCTGCCAGAATCTTGTCGACATCCAGGGCCAATACAAGATCTGGGGCAGCAAGGATCATGAGAAGGACTCACCGGTTCACCTGGCCGAGGCCATCATCGACCCCTACTACAGAGACGTGAAGGATTCGTGCAACAAGGACAAGTGTGCCTGGCACTCGGCCTAAATGGAGAAACTCAACAAAGCTCACGTCATGTATGCGGCCAAGGAGGCGTACACGAGCTACAACATGTACAGGCGGATCGTTGACATGAGGAAGTGCCTCCTTCCCCAAAACGGCCAGGGATCAAGCTGGAAGCAGAGCAATGGCAAGCGTCGTCGCAATAATAAGTAGATGATTAGATCTTCGTTTCTCCTACTTTAGTATGCATGTAATTGCTTAGTTTGGTGTGTGGAAATGTTATGTGTGTAGTCACTTGTGCAATTGTATGCTTAATTTGGTTATGCAATGCTGTCTTTTTAAGTATATATGTTGATGCTCAGAGGCGAGCATAGATGTTGTGCGGACAAAGAAAATCACATCACACACGGACTAAACAATGGAACCCGTCGGTGATGTTTTCATCAATCACTCACAATTGTATACCAGCAATCGTTTGCTCACAGCACACACGGCTTGTTAGCAGTAATCGTCTGTGTTGTTATCGGTCTTTGCAAACGTTTCTGATTACAAACATGTTTGTCACGTATCACACACATCTTGTTAAGTTGAACCGTTTCTATTCTCATGTCTCAACGCAAGCAGTTCATCTGAGTGAACCGCATGCCGTATATCCCACACACCTTGATCTGGCTGACCGTTTCTTTTGTGCTGCCTAATCACAAACAGTTCATCCGAGTGAAAGGTATGTTGTATATCGCACACACCTTCATCTGGCTGCCCGTTTCTTTTGTTCCTCCTCGCCATAAGCAGTTAATTGAGCTGAACCATATGCCTGCATCGCTGCGCATAACTAAAATCTGAGTCGTGTTTGATGCATCCTCCATCGCAAACATTTTGCACCTTTTTTGACGGTTTTTTACACCACCATTTGCGATTATGGCATCGCACACAGTTTCGTCGAAGGGTCTCTGATCATAGTGTCGTGTTAGCAGCATCCTGCAGTAGTGATAGGATATTTATCAAAGACTTTTATAAAATTTCTAGGCCTCTTACAAATCTTTTGCAAAAGGATATTCCTTTTGTTTTTGATGATGATTGTTTAGAAGCCTTCGAAACACTCAAGAAAGCCTTAATTTCTACACCTATTTTTCAACCACCTGAATGGAACTTGCCTTTTGAAATTATGTGTGATGCTAGTGATTATGTTGTTGGTGCTGTTCTAGGACAAAGAGTTGATAAGAAATTGAATGTTATTCATTATGCTAGTAAAACTCTAGACAGTGCACAAAGAAATTATGCTACTACTGAAAAAGAATTTCTAGCAGTGGTGTTTGCTTGTGATAAATTTAGATCCTATATTGTAGATTCAAAAGTAATTGTTCACACTGATCATGCTGCAATAAAATATCTTATGGAAAAGAAAGATGCTAAACCTAGACTTATTAGGTGGGTTCTTTTTCCACAAGAATTTGATTTGCATGTCACTGATAGAAAGGGAGCTGAGACCCCCGTGGCTGATAACTTGTCTAGGCTTGAAAATATTCTTGATGACCCACAACCTTTAAATGATAGATTTCCTAATGAGCAGTTAGCTGCAATAAATGTTTCTCACAACACTCCTTGGTATGCTGACTATGCTAATTATATTGTTGCTAAATACATACCACCTAGTTTCACATACCAATAAAAGAAAAAATTCTTCTATGATTCAAGACATTACTTTTGGGATGATGCACATCTTTATAAAGAAGGAGTAGATGGTATTATTAGACGTTGTGTACCCGAGCATGAACAGGGACAAATCCTATGGAAATGTCACTCTTAAGCTTATGGAGGACATCATGCGGGAGACAGAACTGCTCACGAGGTATTGCAATCTTGGTTTTATTGGCCTACTCTCTTCAAGGATGCTCGTAAGTTCGTCTTATCTTGTGATCAATGTCAAAGAATAGGTAATATTGGTAAGCGTCAAGAAATGCCTATGAATTATTCACTTGTTGTTGAACCATTTGACGTTTGGGGATTTGATTACATGGGACCTTTTCCTTCTTCTAATGGGTATACTCATATTTTGGTTGTTGTTGATTATGTTACTAAGTGGGTAGAAGCTATTCCAACTAGTAGTGCTGATCACAACACCTCTATTAAAATGCTTAAAGAAGTTATTTTCCCATGGTTTGGAGTCCCTAGATATTTAATGGTGATGGTGGTTCACACTTTATTCATGGTTCTTTCCGTAAAATGCTTGCTAAGTATGATGTTAACCATAGAATTGCATCACCCTATCATCCTCAGTCTAGTGGTCAAGTTGAACTTAGCAATATAGAAATAAAATTAATTTTATAAAAGACTGTCAATAGGTCCCGGAAAAATTGGTCTAAGAAATTATATGATGCACTTTGGGCTTATAGAATAGCTTATACAAATCCTATGGGTATGTCTCCTTATAAAATGGTTTATGGAAAAGCTTGTGATTTGCCTCTTGAGTTAGAACATAAAGCTTACTAGGCAATTAAAGAACTCAACTATGATTTCAAACTTGCTGATGAGAAGAGGTTATTTGATATTAGCTCATTAGATGAATGGAGAATCCAAGCTATTGAAAATGCCAAGTTATTCAAAGAAAAAGTCAAAACATGGCATGATAAAAGAATCCAAAAGCGTGAGTTCAAAGTTGGAGCATATGTTCTTTTGCACAACTCTCGTTTCAGATTCTTTGCAGGAAAACTCCTCTCCAAATGGGAAGGACCCTATGTAATCGAGGAGGTTTATCGATCTGGAGCTACCGAAATAAATAATGCCGAAGGCACTAACCCGAAGGTTGTTAATGGGCAACGAATTAAACATTATATCTCAGGTACGTCCATTAATGTTGAAAGCAATATTATCAAAACTATGACACCGGAAGAACACATAAAAGAAACCTTCCAGAACACTCCAGAATCGGGAAAAAAGGAGGTACGTGATACAGTATGTAAACAGACTCTGAAAAATCCGCAAAATTATTTTTTGTTAGCTTTGGAATATTTGAAAAATTAGGAAAATAATAAACTACCAGGAAGGTGGCCCTGGTGGGCACAAGACACCAGGGCGCGCCTGGTGATACGTCTCCATCATATCTAGTTTTGCAAACTCTTTTGCCCTTGTTTTGGACTCTAACTTGCATGATTTGAATGGAACTAACCCTGACTGACACTGTTTTCAGCAAAATTGCCATGGTGTTATTTTTGTGTAGAATAAAAAGTTCTCGGAATGACCTGAAACTTCACAAAGATGATTTTTGGAATTAATAAAAAATATTGGCGAAAGAATCAAGTGAAGGGGGCCCACACCCTGGCCACAAGGGTGGGGGGCGCACCCACCCGACCTTGTGGCCCGCCTGGACCTCCACTGACCTCAACTCCAACTCCATATATTCACGTTCGGGGAGAAAAAAATAAGAGAGAAGGATTCATCGCGTTTTACGAAACAGAGCCACCGCCAAGCCCTGTTCTTCCTCGGGAGGGCAGATCTGGAGTCCGTTCGGGGCTCAGGAGAGGGGAATTCGTCGCCATCATCATCAACAACCATCCTCCATCACCAATTTCACGATGCTCACTGCCATGTGTGAGTGATCCCATCGTAGGCTTGCTGGACGGTGATGGGTTGGATGAGATTTACCATATAATCGAGTTAGTTTTGTTAGGGTTTGATCCCTAGTATCCACTATGTTCTAAGATTGATGTTTCTATGACTTCGCTATGCTTAATGCTTGTCACTAGGGCCCAAGTGCCATGATTTCAGATCTGAACCTATTATGTTTTCATGAATATATTTGTGTTCTTGATCCTATCTTGCAAGTCAATAGTCACCTACTACGTGTTATGATCCGGCAACCCCGGAGTGAAAATAGTCGAGACCACTCCCGGTGATGACCGTAGTTTGAGGAGTTGATTTGGTCCGGTACTCTATTAAAAGAAGGCCTTAATATCCCTTAGTTTCCAATAGGACCCCGCTGCCGCGGGAGGGTAGGACAAAAGATGTCATGCAAGTTCTTTTCCATAAGCACGTATGACTATATTCAGAATACACGCCTACATTATATTGATGAATTGGAGCTAGTTCTGTGTCACTAATGTCTACTACGCAACCTTCTTCTTGTAGATGTTGTTGGGCCTCCAAGTGCAGTGGTTTGTCGGACAGTAGCAAATTTCCCTCAAGTGGATGACCTAAGGTTTATCAATCCGTGGGAGGCGTAGGATGAAGATGGTCTCTCTCAAACAACCCTGCAACCAAATAACAAAAAGTCTCTTGTGTCCCCAACACACCCAATACAATGGTAAATTGTATAGGTACACTAGTTAAATGAAGAGATGTCGATACAAGTGCAATATGGATGGTAGATATAGGTTTTTGTTATCTGAAAATATAAAAACAGCAAGGTAACTAATGATAAAAGTGAGCACAAACGATATTGCAATGCGTTGAAACAAGGCCTAGGGTTCATACTTTCACTAGTGCAAGTTCTCTCAACAATAATAAAATAATTGGATCATATAACAATCCCTCAACATGCAACAAAGAGTCACTCCAAAGTCACTAATAGCGGAGAACAGACGAAGAGAATATTGTAGGGTACGAAACCACCTCAAATTTATCCTTTCTGATCGATCTATTCAAGAGTCCGTAGTAAAATAACACGAAGATATTCTTTCTGTTTGATCTATCCTAGAGTTCGTTCTAGAATAACACCTTAAGATACAAATCAACAAAAACCCTAATGTCACCTATATACTCCAATATCACCTCAAGTATCCGTGGGTATGATTATACGATATGCATCACACAATCTCAGATTCATCTATTCAAACCAACACAAAGTACTTCAAAGAGTGCCTCAAAGTTTCTACAAGAGAGTCAAGACGAAAACGTGTGCCAACCCCTATGCATAAGTTCACAACGTCACTGAACCCGCAAGTTGATCACCAAAACATACATTAAGTAGATCACGTGAATATCCCATTGTCACCATAGATAAGCACATGCAATACATACATCAAGTGTTCTCAAATCCTTAAAGACTCAATCCGATAAGATAACTTCAACGGGAAAACTCAATCCATTACAAGAGAGTAGAGGGGGAGAAACGTCATAAGATCCAACTATAATAGCAAAGCTCGCGATACATCAAGATCGTGTCGAATCAAGAACACGAGAGAGAGAGAGATAGAGAGAGAGATCAAACACATAGTTACTGGTACATACCCTCAGCCTCGACGGCGAACTACTCCCTCCTTGTCATGGAGAGCGTCGGGATGATGAAGATGGCCACTGGTGAGGGATCCCCCTCCGGCGAGGTGCCGGAACAGGGTCCCGATTGGTTTTTCGTGGCTACAGATGCTTGCGGCAGCGGAACTCCTGATCTCGGTTATGTTCTGGAAGTTTGGGTATATATAAGAGGTGTTGGCGTCAGGAACAAGTCAGGGGGGGTCCATGAGGCGGCCACGAGGTAGGGGGCGCGCCCAGGGGGTAGGGCACGCCCTCCACCCTCGTGGTGGCCTCGGGGCTCTTCTGGTCCATCTCCGGTACTCCGTGGGCTTCTCCTGGTCAAAAAACAATCTATGTGAAGTTTCAGGTCAATTGGACTATGTTTGGTATTCGTTTTCTGCGATACTCAAAAACAAGGAAAAAACAGAAACTGGCACTGGGCTCTAGGTTAATAGGTTAGTCCCAAAAATCATATAAAATAGCATATTAAAGCCCATTGAACATCCAAAACAGATAATATAATAGCATGGAACAATGAAAAATTATAGATACGTTGGAGATGTATCAGTCACCCTATGTTATAACTGTTGCATGATGAATGCCATCCAACATAATTATCCATCACTGATCCATTACCTACGAGCTCGTTTCCTATTGATCTTTGCTGAGTTACTTCTCCGTTGCCACTGTTACGATTGCTACAAAACTGCTACTGTTACATTTGCCACCGTTACCGCTACTTCCATACTACTTTGCTACTAAATATTTTACTGCAGATATTAAGTCTTTCAGGTGTAGTTGAATTGACAACTCAGCTGCTAATACTTGAGAATATTCTTTGGCTCCCCTTGCGTCGAATAAATAAATTTGGGTTGAATACTGTACCCTCGAAAACTGTTGCAATCCCCTATACTTGTGGGTTATCAAGACCTTTTTCTAGCGCCGTTGCCGGGGAGCATAGCTCTATTCTCTGAGTCACTTGGGATTTATATATGTTGATCACTATGAATAATCTGAAAGACAACAAAACCAAAATCTATCCCCTCAACTATGAGGGAAGGTAAGGAACTGCCATCTAGCTCCGCACTTGATTCTCCTTCTGTTTTGAGTAAACTTGCGACACCTACACTTGCTATTGATTCCAGTATGTTGCATGTTATTGATGATGCCACTTCTGCTATGCATGATGCTTATGATGAAACTACTTCTCTGCTTGATAATACTGTGCCACTAGGTGAATTTCTTGATGAACAACTTGCTAGGGTTAGAGAGAATGAAATTACTAAAACTGACGATATCATTGAAATTGAAGATTATGATTCTCCCCCTAGATATGAATTGCCTGTTGTACCTGAGGGTTATGTTATGGAGGAAGAAACTGCTAGAGACTTCCTTGCTTGCAATTATAGAAACTATTAGCTAAGCTGAAAAAAATCTTTGAATGCTAGAATGAAATACGATCCTAATTTTGCTACTTCACCTATCTTTGTTACTGATAAGGATGATGAATTCTCTGTCGATCCTAAGTTGATTACTTTAGTTGAATCTGATCCTTTTATGGTTATGAATCTGAAACTGTTGTGGCACATCTTACTAAATTGAATGGTATAACCACCCTATTTGCTCATGAGGAAAAATTCGCTATTACTATATTATTAAATTGTTTCCTTTCTCATTAAAGGCTGATGCTAAGTTATGGTTTAATTCTCTTTCTCCTGGTTGTGTGCGTAGTCCCCAGGATATGATTTATTACTTCTCTCAAAAATATTTCCCCGCTCATAAGAAACAAGCTACCTTAAGGGAAATATTTAACTTTGTGCAAATTGAAGAAGAGAGCCTCCACAAGCTTGGGGGAGGCTTCTCCAATTACTTAATGCTTTGCCTGATCATCCTCTCAATAAAAATGAAATACTTGATATCTTTTATAATGGACTAACCGATGCTTCGAGAGACCACCTGGATAGTTGTGCTGGTTGTGTTTTCAGGGAAAGAACTGTTGAGCAAGCTGAAATGCTATTGAATAATATATTGAGTAATGATAATGATTGGACACTTCCTGAACCAACTCCCAAGCCAACTCCAAAGAAAAGGGGTATTCTATTTCTTAGTCCTGAAGATATGCAAGAGGCAAAGAAATCTATGAAAGAAAAAGGTATTAAAGCTGAAGATTTTAAAAATTTACCGCCTATTGAAGAAATACATGGTCTTGATAACCCGACACAGGTAGTAGAGGTGAACTCTCTCCATAGATTTGATGAAGGTGATATTCCTCATAATAAGTTTGCTATTCAATTCTTTGATGAATTTGATAACTTTATTGTTAAGCAAGAAAACTTCAATGCTTATGTTAGTAGACAACTAAAATGTAATGCATACATGCTTGACCACTTGAGTAATTATATGAGTAGAACTGTTAATCATCTTAAGATTATTAGTAAACATGCTTCCATGGTTACAACTCAAGTAGAACAAGTACTTAAGGCACAAGATGATTTTCTTAATGAGTTAAATAATAAGAACACT
Organism: Aegilops bicornis; assembly: GCA_021605145.1. Taxonomy (NCBI): domain Eukaryota; kingdom Viridiplantae; phylum Streptophyta; class Magnoliopsida; order Poales; family Poaceae; genus Aegilops; species Aegilops bicornis. The sequence goes on along the minus strand of CM038670.1, from coordinate 613,359,006 downwards.
GATAATGTTGTTAGGGTTATGACTAGAGGTGGTAAGATGACCCAGGAACCTTTGTATCCTGAGAGCCATCCTAAAAGAGTTGAGCAAGATTCTCAGAGAACTAATACTGATGCACCTAGTCCTAGTAATAAAAAGAAAAAGAAAACTGATAGGACTTTGCATGCTAGTGAACCTGCTAGAGATAAACTTGATAATCCTAATGATATTTCTATTTCTGATGCTGAAACACAATCTGGTGATGAACATGAACCTAGTGATAATGTTAATGATGATGTTCATGTTGGTGCTCAACTTAGTAATGATAATGATGTAGAGATTGAACCTGATGTTGATCTTGATAACCCACAATCAAAGAATCAACATTATGATAAAAGAGACTTTGTTGCTAGAAAACATGGTAAAGAAAGAGAACCATGGGTTTTGAAACCCATGCCCTTTCCTCCTAAGCCATCCAAGAAAAAGGATGATGAGGATTTTGAGCGCTTTGCTGAAATGATTAGTCTTATCTTTTTGCGTATGCGTTTGACTGATATGCTTAAAATGCCTCCTTATGCTAAGTATATGAAAGATACTGTTACTAATAAAAGAAAGATACTAGAAGCTGAAATTTCCACCATGCTTGCTAATTATACTTTTAAGAGCGGAATACCAAAGAAACTAGGAGATCCGGGAGTACCAACTATACCATGCTCCATAAAAGGGAACTATGTTAAAACTACTTTATGTGATCTTGGAGCTGGTGTTAGTGTTATGCCTTTCTCTTTGTATCGTAGACTTGAATTGAATAAGTTGAAACCTACTGAAATCTCTTTGCACATGGCTGATAAATCAACTGCTATACCCATCGGTATTTGTGAGGATGTGCTTGTTGTGGTTGCAAATGTTACTATCTTAACAGACTTTGTTATTCTTGATATACCCGAGTATGACAATATGTCGATCATCCTTGGTAGACCCTTTTTAAACACTGCAGGGGCTATTATTGATTGCAACAAAGGCAATGTCACTTTCCATGTTAATGGTAATGAGCATACAGTACACTTTCGAAGAAACAACCTCAAGTTCATAGTATCAATTCTATTGGAAAATTTTCGACTATTACTATTGGAGGTTTTGAATTCCCTCTTCCTAGTGTCAAAAAGAAATATGATATTCTTATTGTTGGGCACATGCATATCCCCGTTGAGGTAACCTAGTGTTATTCGAAAGTTCTTCGGTTTCATGTCATTGGGAAGAAGTTTGTTAATAAGACTTGATCAACCTTGTTAATGGATTCCTTTTGATGAGAATGTGATGGATGAATATAGAAAACACAACTCTCTGTACCTATCCTTTACTTTCTGTTATTTAGATTAAATAAAGCAAAAATAGTATTTTCTTTCTATTTTCTGAATTATCCATGTAATAAAAGAATACCCCAAAAAGTTCTCCAAACGCCCTGAAAATTTAGTATGATTTTTTATAGAATATTTAAGAATTTCTGGCACTGAACACACACGAGGGGGCCTCACCAGCTGGCCACAAGGGTGGAGGGCGTGCCCTACCACCCTGGGCGCACCCCTGTCCTTGTGGGCTGCACGTGGCCCCCTCCACTTATTCCAGCACCCATCCACTCCATCTTACTCCAGAAAAAATCACTCCATATCTCAAACTCGTGTTCTTGCTCATCTTGCTGCCATTTTCGATCTCCTTGCTCAAAGATCCATTCACAAGACTGCTTCGGGGGATTGTTCTCCGGTATGTGACTCCTCTAATGGTCCAATTAGTTTTTCTCTAGTGCTTTATTCATTGCAAATTTTTGCTTCTGTGGTGACCTTGTTCTTGAGCTTGCATGTCAAATTTATATGGTCCAAAGTAGTTTTGATGCATGATATAGCCTATAGGCACTTGTAGGAGTAGTTCCTATCAATCTTGTTGAGTTTGGTTCACTTTAATTTGAGTCACTAAAAGTTTCAGAAATTTTCAGAGAAAGAAAAATGTCCAGAAAAATGTATCAAGGTGGTTCTTTGAGGAAGCAAGCACCGAGGCGCGCGATATGCGAACTGGACCTTGAACCACCAAGGGAAGCTCAAGTGAAGCAGTATGAATGGCTATCAGATGAATTTGTGGTTCGTGCAGGTTTCAAGGATGAATTCTATGCATACGTACAAAATGTCGGTCTTGAGGATTTCTTGTCGGACAAGTGCCTACAATATTATTATCTCACTGATTCCTTTGTGCGGAGGTTTGAGTTTTCATCTAAGCGTAATACTCATACTATCTTGTTTGATCTCTATGATGAATCTTATACCATGGACCTAGAAGACTTTTGTGATGCATGCAAAATTCCACAATGGGGCCTTCTTAGTGAGCCTCATAAATCTGAATATAATGATTTCCTTGCTAGCATCACCGTTGGAGAAACTAGAAATATCACACAAGCCTCCATGGGGAGGATTCGTTTTCCTGCGATACATTATTTTTCACTCTTCAAAGGCAGATGCATTAATGGTAAACATGATCACAGCCACCTTTGTGCATCGGATCTTAGTGTCCTCAAGTGTGCAGTCTTGGGTGACAAGCGATATAATTTAGGGGCCATTATTGCTAGGAGGTTACATCATAATGCTAAAGATGGAGATTTATTTGGCATGATTTATGCAACTCGTTTAGCTAATTATTTGGGGGTACCTATAAGAGGGTATGATATGGAGTTGCCACCTTCTTTTCTAGGTTATGAGGCTATGGTACGCTACCAGTTTCTTAAAAGGAACGTACAGTTCCTCCAGTCCCGACTAATATTTGATAGACGACACGCCGTCCTTGTTACTCTTCATGCTCCTGCCTTCTTTAACTTTCAGGTAAATGGGAGATATTTCATAACGAGAGAGGAGGCAAATGAGTATGAGAGAACAGCGGAGGCCGCTTGCCTCCAAGAAGCAGCTCGACAAGCAGCTGCTGCTGCAGCACAGTACAACCCCAACTATGATCTCGGATATCATCCAGGCCAGTGGTGTCCTTAGACCAACTTAGGCCAAAAGCCTAAGCTTGGGGGAGTACGTATTTCTCACTGACATTACATTCATGTTCACACACTTATTTCAGTTGTCGGTGTTCATACTTTTTCATTGTAATATCCATGTTAGTTTATTTCTTTTTCCCGCTTTCATCTTGTGTGTTCGAAAAACCTTAAGAAAAACCAAAAAAATTAGCTATAGTTAGTTTACTTTCTATGCTTGCTTAGTAGTAGTGTTAAATGAAAACCCAAAAAGATTTCTCGTTCTTCTTTTGTTTGTTGGAAGCTTTCCCGTGTAAATAGTTTTTCTCGTTCTTGTTTTACTTTTCATTGAAAAATAAAAACTCCAAAAATAATTCAGTGTGTTTCTTTGAAATTATTTTCTTTTCTTTCGGGGTCGAGAGGAGAAGACCATGATGAAAATGTTGAGTGGCTCTCATATGCATTATTGTTGATCTAACAAAGAGCCCATATTACCTTGTCTTCTCCTCTGAATAAATGTTTGCAGATTCCATCTTTGTCCAATGCACGTACACTTATTATTATCCACACCGTTCAGTCGTGCAAGTGAAAGGCAATAATGACGATATATGATGAAATTATTGAGATGAGGAAAAGCCGGTATGCACTCGACCTATCTTGTTTTTGTAAATATGATTAGTTCATCGTTCTTCATTCAACTCATTATGAATGAAACATGTTTGCAATGACAATTAGAGATTATAGTTACTCATGCCATGCTTCATTAGCCAGGAGTTTATAATGGTTTACCTTGCGTGCCAACATGGAAATTAAAATGGTTATGATGTAGTATGATAGGATGGTATCCTCCTTTGAATGATTTGAGTGGCTTGACTTGGCACATGTTCACGCATGTAGTTGAAAAAAATCAACATAACCTCCATGATATTTATGTTCATGGTGATTTATATCCTACTCATGCTTGCACTCAATGTTGGTTAATCTCAATGCATGTTTATGACTGTTGTCGCTCTCTAGTTGGTCGCTACCCAGTCTTCTTCTAGCCTTCACTTGTACTAAGCACGAATACTGCTTGTGCATCCACTTCCATAAACCCAAAGTTGTTCCATATGAGTCCATCATACCTTCCTATATGCGGTATTTACCTGCCATTCCAAATAAATTTGCAAGTGCCAAACTCTAAACCTTCAAATGAAATTCTGCTTTGTATGCCCGAATCGCTCATGTACCAACTAGGGTTGTCCATATCTTCCATGCTAGGTGGGTTATTCGCACGATGAGTGGACTCCGCTCATCATTCACGAGAAAATGGCCGGTAACCGGGATGTCCAGTCCCATGCTCAAATCAAATCAAAATAATTCCAAACAAAACTCCCCCAGGATTGTTGTAGTTGGACGGTACCCGTTGTTTCGGACCAGCCGTGGAGTGTGCTTTTTGGTGGTGGGGGTGTATAAACTTACCATTCTATTTGGGAACCGCCTATAATGTATGTAGCATGGAAGATAACGATATGCCTTGGTTGTTATGTTGACAATGAAAGCATACCACTCAAAATATCATTTATCTCTACTTCAAAACTCAAGCTCTGGCACCTCTGCAAATCCCTACTTCCCTCTGCGAAGGGCCTATCTATTTACTTGTATTGCCGAGTCATCATCCTCTTATAAAAAGCATCAGTTAGAGAGCACCACTGCCATTTGTATGCATTGTTATTAATTTATATTGAGTATGAATGTGACTGGATCTATTTTTCCATGAATTACAATGTCTAGTCAGTCCTTGATCATCAGGGATGCTCTGCATTTATGTTTTACGGTCTCAGAAAGGGCTAGCGAGATACCATCTTGTTATATCATATCATGATTGTTTTGAGAGAGTGTTGCATCCAAGATTTATTAGTATTGCTCGCTAGTTGATTATGCCATTGACATGAGTAAATGTGAGACCTAAATTTTATTGTGAATATGTTTAGTTCATAATGTATGCTGAAAACTTGAGTGTTGGCTTTACATATTCGCAACAACTAGATCAAACAGAGTTTGTAAATTTTTTCCTTTATCACTTTCAGTTTGTCAACTGAATTGCTTGGGGAAAAGCAATGGGTTAAGCTTGGGGGAGTTGATACGTCTCCATCGTATCTACATTTCCAAACTGTTTTGCCCTTGTTTTGGACTCTAATTTGCATGATTTGAATGGAACCAACCTGGACTGACGCTGTTTTCAGCAGAATTGCCATGGTGTTACTTTTGTGCAGAATAAAAAGTTCTCGGAATGACCTGAAACTTCACGGAGATTATTTTTGGAATTAATAAAAAATATTGGCGAAAGAATCAAGTGAAGGGGGCCCACACCCTGTCCACAAGGGTGGGGGGCGCCACCCGACCTTGTGGGCCCCCTGGACCTGCACCGACCTCAACTACAACTCCATATATTCACGTTCGGGGAGAAAAAAATTAAAGAGAAGTATTCATCATGTTTTACGATACGGAGCCGCCGCCAAGCCATGTTCTTCCTTGGGAGGGCAGATCTGGAGTCCATTAGGGGCTCCGGAGAGGGGAATCCGTCGCCATCGTCATCATCAACCATTCTCCACCACCAATTTCATGATGCTCACCGCCGTGTGTGAGTAATCCCATCATAGGCTTGCTAGACGGTGATGGGTTGGATGAGATTTACGATGTAATCGAGTTAGTTTTGTTAGGGTTTGATCCCTAGTATCCACTATGTTCTAAGATTGATGTGGCTATGACTTTGCTATGCTTAATGCTTGTCAGTAGGGCCCGAGTGCCATGATTTCAGATCTGAACCTATTATGTTTTCATGAATATATTTGTGTTCTTGATCCTATCTTGCAAGTTAATAGTCACCGACTACGTGTTATGATCCGGCAACCCCGGAGTGACAATAGTCGGGACCACTCCCGGTGATGACCATAGTTTGAGGAGTTCATGTATTCACTAAGTGCTAATGCTTTGGTCCGGTACTCTATTCAAATGAGGCCTTAATATCCCTTAGTTTCCAACAGGACCCCGCTGCCACGGGTGGATAGGACAAAAGATGTCATGCAAGTTCTTTTCCATAAGCACGTATGACTATATTCGGAATACATGCCTACATTATATTGATGAATTGGAGCTAGTTCTGTGTCACCCTATGTTATAGTTGTTGCATGCTAAATGCCATCCGACATAATTATCCATTATTGATCTATTGCCTACGAGCTCATTTCATATTGATCTTTGCTCAGTTACTTTTCCGTTTCCACTATTACGATTGCTAGAAAACTGCTTTTGTTACTTTTGCCACCGTTAATGCTACTTCCATACTACTTTGCTACTAAATATTTTGCTGCAGATATTAAGTCTTTCAGGTGTGGTTGAATTGACAACTCAGCTGCTAATACTTGAGAATATTCTTTGGCTCCCCTTGTGTCGAATCAATAAATTTGGGGTGAATACTCTACCCTCAAAAACTGTTGCGATCCCCTATACTTGTGGGTTATCACCTGGCTTGCCAGGAGCGCCCACGTGCATTGTGCCCACCTGGGGTACCTTCCGGACTCTGTTTTTCTTTCGTTTGCTTGTTTCCCAAGATAAAAAATCTCTATATACCCCCCGAACCTATCGACCTCCGTATCGCGGAGAAATCTTCTATTTTCTTTTCTTGCTCTTTTCGGTCATGTCTATTGAGCCAGGCATCATGTCTTCCCCCTCTTCCAACAATGGAGAAGACGATGTAGGGTTGCTGCAGGAGCAGATAGAGGGGGAGCGAGTTCAGGAGATTGACATGGAGGGAGATGAAGGGAATTCCCTTGGAGTTCACCCTCCAGCTTCCGAGAGAGGCACACTAGCTGGTATCTCTACTCGTCCTAATCCTCATCAAGCCTTGAGGTCATCAAACAATCAAGAGAGCTCTGAAGTGCAAGAGGAACTCCCTCCAAGGAGGCCTTTACACATATTACATCAAAACAATTTTCACAATTTAATTCACAATTATGGATTCGAAAATACTCCCCGTGTGCACGTACCGTCCAATTGGGACATATCTCGCCCAAGGGAAAGTGATGCAGGAACAAGTTCTTGGGGGTTGCGGAATAAACATATTATGGCTGAAGTGGAGAAAAACACTGAGTTGCTTCGTAAATCCCTCCACGAGATTCAAGGCTTGAAGGATGCACTCATGTATATATTGGGAATTATTTCATCATCACTACCTGCTTCTTCATCACCAAAAGAAAATTGAGTATTGGGAATGGGCACTCTCCTTGGCTTGTGCCAAGCTTGGGGGAGGTGCCCCGGTATCGTATCACCTCCACTATCTTTTGCCTTTACTTATCTTAGTTCGATCCATAGTTATCTTTTGCTTTAGATGAATAAATGTTTTGTTTGATCCTTTCTTTTTGAGAGTTTGTTAGTGATCTATCTTTTTAATCGTGTGCAAGATATATAATAAAGTTTATTTTGAGTTTTGTTTTCTTTACTTTCTTGCTTCAATAAAAAGAAAGTAAATAAATGAAAAAGATCATATGCTAATCTTATGGTAAGTAATGACATCACATAACGAAAAGTTAAGTAGAAAATTTTATGGGAGATTGACAAACATAGCATTGGTCAATGATGCAATTCATGAAAGAATTAATAAGGGAAGAGAAGATTCACATGCAACTACACTATCATAGAAATCTTTTATAATTTTGAGCCCCCATCAAAGTATTATATGCCAAAATTGTTGCCGTTGGACAAGGAAGACAACGTAATGATTTACGTTTGTTCATATTCACATAGAAGTTATATTGTCATAGATCCTTCAGCATGTGGTGCTTGCCCCCCACCTTGGCTAGCCAAAAATTCCGCATCAAGTAGAGATACTACTTGTGCATCCAACAACCCTTAAACCCAAATCTCATTTTGGAGAGTCCACCATACCTACCTAAGGATTGAGTAAGATCCTTCAAGTAAGTTGTCATCGGTGCAATAATCCAATAAAAAAAGCTTCTAAAAGTGTTAGATCAATTAGTGTAAGATAAAATTGAGCGTTGTACGAAATTGTGATGGCAAATAATAAAAGCGACAGACTACATAATAAAGGTTGCTATCACAAGGGGCAATATAACATGACGTTCTTTTGCACTAAGGGATTGAGCATACAAATGAAAAGCGCATGGCAACCTCTGTTTCGCTCTGCGAAGTGCCTATCTTTTACTTTTATGTATTTACTTTCAAAGAGTCAAAGTTTTTCTCTCTATTCCTTTTTAGTTTTCTCTTTTGGCAAGCATCGTGTGGTGAGGAAAGATCTAGGAACATATATCCAGTTGGATATGGATAGCATGAGTTATTATTGTTGACATCACCCTTGAGGTGAGTATGTTGGGAGGCGAAACTATAAGCCCCTATCTTTCTGTGTGTCCATTTGAAACGTTTTGCTCATGTGTATGCGGTGAGTGTTAGCAATCATAGAAGACTATATGATGGTTGAGTATGTGGACTTGCCAAAAAGGCTCCGATACGTGACCCTTCTTGAAAAGATGATGAATTGTAGTTGCAAAGTTGACTAAGAACATAGTTTGTTGGGTTCCAATAGAGTTTATGCTTTATACTTCGATGTTGCGATGAATTGTTACTTATTCATGAGAAGTCTATGATAAAAGTTCTATGATAGAAGTTTCATGTTTAAGTTTGTGGCTGTTTTAATAATTTACATGATGCTTCTATGTCCATATTTTGTTTTTATCGACACCTCTCTCTCTCTCTCTCTCTCTCTCTCTCTCTCTCTCTCTCTCTCTCTAAGCATGTGGACATGTTTTTCGAATTCGGTTTTCGGTTGAGGACAAGCGAGGTCTAAGCTTGGGGGAGTTGATACGTCCATTTTGCATCATGTTTACCTACTGTTATTTATAATGTTTTTATGCATAATAGTGCTTTTTGGAGTAATTCTAATGCCTTTTCTCTCATAATATGCAAGGTTCACACAAATAGGAAGAATTCCGGCAGCTAGAAATCTGGACCTGAAAAGGCTACGTCAAGACACCTATTCTGCACAACTCCAAATGAGCTGAAACTTCACGAGGAATTTTTATGGAATAAATAAGAAATACTAGAGCACATAACTACCGGAGGGGGCCACCTGGTGAGCACAAGACACCAGGGCGCGCCAGGCCCCCCAGGCGTGCTCTGGTGGGTTGTGCTCAGCCCAGCCCACCTCCGGTGCCCCTCTTATGGTATATAAGTCATTTTGACCTAGAATAAATAAAGAGAGGACTTTCGGGACGAAGCACCGCCGTCTCGAGGCAGAATTTGGGCAGGAGCACTTTTGCCCTCCGGCGGAGCGATTCCGCCGGGGGAACTTCCCTCCCGGAGGGGGAAATCATCGCCATCATCTCACCAACAACTCTCCCATCTTTGGGAGGGCAATCTTCATCAACATCTTCAACAACACCATCTCCTCTGAAACACTAGTTCATCTCTTGTGTTTAATCTTTGTACCGGAACTATAGATTGGTACTTGTGGGTGACTAGTAGTGTTCATTACATCTTATAGGTGATTACTATATGGTTTATTTGGTGGAAGATTATATGTTCAGATCCATTATGCTATTTAATACCCCGCTGATCTTGAGCATGATTATCATTTGTGAGTAGCTACTTTTGTTCTTGAGGTCACGGGAGAAATCTTGTTGCAAGTAATCATGTGAACTTGATATGTGTTCGATATTTTGATAGTATGTATGTTGTGATTCCCTTAGTGGTGTCATGTGAACGTCGACTACATGACACTTCACCATATTTGGGCCTAAGGGAATGCATTGTGGAGTAGTTATTAGATGATGGATTGCGAGAGTGACAGAAGCTAAAACCCAAGTTTATGCGCTATTCCGTAAGAGACCGATTGGATCCAAAAGTTTAATGCTATGGTTAGAATCTATTCTTAATACTTTTCTTGTAGTTGCGGATACTTGCGAGGGGGTTAATCATAAGTAGGAGGTTTGTTCAAGTAAGAACAGCAGCTAAGCACGGTCCACCCACATATCAAATTATCAAAGTAGTGAACACGAATCAAACCAACATGATGAAAGTGACTAGATGAAATTCCTGTGTACCCTCAAGAACACTATGCTTATCATAAAAGACCATTTTGGCCTGTCCTTTGCCTCAAAAGGATTGGGCTACCTTGCTGCACTTTTGTTACTATTACCGTTACTTGCTCGTTACAATTTATCCTGCTATCAAACTACTCGCTACTTATAATTCCAGTGCTTGCAGAGAATACCTTGCTGAAAACCACTTGTCATTTCCTTCTGCTCCTCGTTGGGTTCGATACTCTTACTTATCAAAAGGACTCCGATTGATCCCCTGTACTTGTGGGTCATCATATCTTACAATCCAGCTCATGTTTTGGAGCATGCTATCGTAGTTCATTTCCCGAGAATCTCGCAACATCATCTCGTCGATTTGTGTTTTGATTGAGCAATTTGATCGTCTTCTCCATGAGGACCTCATGCGACTTGTTCTAGTAGTTGTTCCTTATGGATCAGTTTTGCTCCCGAAGTCTAACCTTTACTTGATGACCATATTGATGATGCTTCTAAACATGATCGTGGTATCTAGTACACCAAGGAGAACATTAGAAGTGAAGTTAAATGTCTCTCGGTCGATCATCCAGATTTCGTCTCCTTGGCATAGCTAAGGTAAAAATCTGAGAAAGTGGTGTCTTCCTTTGCATCTGCATCCTCCTTCGTTATTCATCATGGTAGTATGAGGTGTCACCAAGATATTTGGCATGGATGTTGGTAAAATCCTGATGAACATGGAAATGCTCAAGTTCTTGAAAGCACTCCCAGACAGTAGGTTATATCCTCGATATCAACTGGAATGTGCCTTCCATTTGCCGAGTAGTTCAATAACCATAGATTCCTGTCCAAACTGAGTATGCCATTTCTTCAAATTCCTTCAAACGATCGTTTGCAAATTGCCTTAGCCTGGTATGAAGAGTTTTAGTGATCCTTGTATCAAAAGTAATTCTTTCTGCCACTTACGGGAATAATCCTACGAGTCACCTCCCCTGAGGTGCTCTGTTATGGTATTATGGCAATATATTTCCTCGCTACTTTGACATTTATTCACCATCTTCTTAAGCGAGGAATTTTTGCCTACCAAATTGAAACTTTGTGATTTTTTCTTTCTAGTCCTCTCGATGTGTGTCTTATGTCTCAGTACAAGAGAATTTTTTACACCTCATTCCATGAGTTGATCATGGGTTGCTCGATCTTCAAGAAGATTGATTCCTTCTAGTGGCGGGGTTGGCTTCATGGTGGTATCATTATCCAGTGGTGGCTGGGTGAGACCAGAGAGGCTGGGGTGGCTAGAATTTAAGCGGAGGCCAAGGCAGTAGAGCTTCGGCCATGGGGTGGAACTGGAGTGCTCCGGCTCATGAGCTTTGAGCGGCAGAGTCTAGGAGTGGGAAGAGGATTGGTGCGCGGCTCAAAGGGGCTCGCACCCTTTATTTATAGCTGGGAGGGTGAGAGGATGAGCATGGCCACGGGCTGCCATTGCCGGGGTCCTAGCGCGCCCGGCTGGCTACTGCAGGCTAGGGCTAGGGGCTTAGAGTGGTGCCACTTGTAGTGCCACGGGCGCACAGTGAGACCGTGGGCGGCACTATGGGGCGAGGGGAGAAGGAGGGGTCTGGCCGCGGCCACGGGTGAGCAGTGGCGGTATTGGCGCGACGCAGCGCCTTCGGGGCTAAGCAAGCAAGGGGGAGAGCGCTGGAGTGGTGTCTGGATCCGTGCGGCGGGCGGCACGACAGGACGCCTAGCGATCGGTCATGGGTGGCAGACGGCGAGGAACGGCACACTATACCCTGCAAAGTGCGTGCACTACATGTCCATGTCGTGGTCACCATGGCTTCTAGAAACCTGGGTGGCGTCTGGTTGGTCACAACATGTCTAGTAGCTAGGGCAAGGTTAGTAGGGTCTAAACAAGCTTAGGCGAGGGTCTGGGATGGGTTAGTTTTAAGTGTAGCATCATGTTTTAGTTTTTATCAGAAACATTGCAAATATATTGATGTCACCATTTGGTCTGAATTTGGTGTATCTGGGCTTTATATGAGGGTGCTCATGTATGCAAATTTTGAGATCAAATGGAAAAGTGGAAAATGCACTTCCTTTAGAAACTTGTCCTCTGGTCCATTTCTTTGGAAATTCTCTATGGTCAAATGGAGCGATGGAATTGGATGAAATTTGGGGGGTAGGGATGTTTTTTCACGGTTGATCACTATGACCCATTAAGGCTCAAATGGGTGGATGCAAAATTTACTTCTTTCACAAGGTGGCCAGGGGGATGCAAACTTTGGAAAAATGTGAAGGAAGTTGTGGAAGGTTTCTGATGCTTAAAATTTGTGGATAGTCATGCTATGGGTGGATGTTGATGTATGCAAAATTTGAGCTTCATAGGATGAAGCTACAATGCACTCGCTTTGCAACCTCACAGATCTGGCAGAAACTTGGATGGATTGTTCTGGTGAAACTTTGAATTAAGTGTGGGTGTGTGATGATGGATATAGTGAAGATATGTGTAGGAGAATCTCCCCAATTACAGTGGTAAATTAATGTGAAAGGGAAAAGGGTGGTCCAGTGCAACTGGGTCCTACAGTTTGAGTTAGCGGAAGTAGCAATTAGGGTTTGGGGGGCAAAACCTTAATCCCAAGTAACTAGGCAAGTCACTACTCTTAAATAAACACAAGAGTGCAAATAAAATCTAAGAACACTAAAGAAAAAAAATACATAAGCCAATTATGGAAAAGAAATTTCCAAAACTGGAAATCCAGGGTGTTATAGAAACCACATGACAGAAGGCACTTCGTTGATCCAGTTCTTGCGGCAAGTCTTCAGTTTGTCAAACATCTTGGTTTTGAGGCCCCACGATTACTTGGCATTGGCATGCCACGCTTGCCCGTTCTTTGTCTTGGATGCGTCACTAAAGCAAAGCATATTTGGGTGCCAAGCTCTTCATAGTATGAGGTGAAGACACCGCTTGTGAACTAAGTACAATTGTCAATAATGATGTGATTGGGCACTCCAAAATGGTAGACAAGACCTCTAACGAACTTGATAGCTGACTCGGCTGTTACTTTGCGCACTAGTTCCACCACGGGCCACTTCGTGAATTTGTCCACGACAACATATAGGAACTCGAACCCCTAGCGGCATGAGGGAAAGGCCCGAGAATGTACAACCCCCACACCACGAATGGCCACAAGAGGGGGATGGTCCGAAGTGCTCGTGCTGGCTGGTGGATCTCCTTGGCATGAAACTGGCACACTTCGCATATTTTGACCAACTCAATTGCATCACTAAGGGTCGTGGGCCAGTAAAAGCCTTGACGAAATGCTTTGCCTACCAGGGCTCACGAAGCTAAGTGACTGGCACACAATCCTTAGTGAATCTCCATCAACCGCTTGCGTCCTTCCTCTGATAAATGAATCAAAGCTTCACCATACATTCATGCCACCGATAGAGATCCCCATCTAACAGGACATACATCTTTGCTTGACGGGCTACATGTTCAGCTTATTTGCTGAGGCAGCGGTCAAGGTGCTTGGCTCATCACAATTCCCGAGGTCGCCGCTGCTGCCATCTTGTACATCTTTTCCACACAGAAAATAACATCCTTCTTGTTAGACATGACAATGATAACCTCCTAGGGCCCCGCATATTTAGGGTGTTTTACATGTAGTTAGACGAGGCCATGTACTTGCCAACACAGGATGCCCTAATAAGATGTTGTAGGGTAGTGGGATATCAACTACATCAAAAGTGATGTTCTCCATGCGGACATTCGCTGGAGTAATCGACTATGACAAAGGCGTAACTTGACCAATGGTTGAGCTGATCTAGGATTGATTCCTGGAATGTTCCTGTGGGGTGAAACTTGCCGGGGGGATCTGCATCTTCTTGTACACCTCGGTGGAGAGGAGGTTGAGACTAGATCCTTCGTCAATTATCCATCTTGGTAACCTTGATGTTGTTGGTCTTGGAAGAGTCCAGCAATGAAAAAACACACACATCTGGGTGATCACCAGCGTCAAACGTGATTGGGACGTGAAACCATTTGAGCAGCCGTTGGGCTTCCACAGTAGCCGGACTGTGTTCACCTCTTAGGAAAGTTACTTGACTTCCTGTTGAGAGGAGAGGAAATATGCTTCCACCGTGAATGCATGTCACATTGTGGACCTCCTATTATTTGCCAATGTCTACATCCTCATCCTCCTCTTCATCTCCACCATATTGGTCTTTGTCACAGCCTCGAGCGGGGCGGTCATAGTCATACTCGCCACCTTCGTGGGCGCCACTTTGCTTGACATTACCCCTGCTATTCTAGCCTTCCTTCTGTTTCTCCTTATTTTCTTTCCAGTCTTTCTTCCGCTCCTCCGCAAGGGATTGCACATTGCGTCCACCCTCGAGGTCATGCTTGGTAGTATTGTGGATCTTGCACCAAGGGCCTCCATCATGATCGATGACACCCACAACTCTTCCTTTCCCTTCACCCTTGGACTTCTTGGCTTCGGGCTCTACCACGAGGACAACTTGATGCTTTCATTTCTTGTTTTTCTTCTTGCCGTGGTTCTTTGGAGGACCCCGACGGCATCAACAACTACATCCACTCCTAGCACTCTCGGCCTTCTTAGCTCATGCACATTTATTCCCCAAAGGCGAACAAATCTGAGGCAATCTGAACATGCATTACGTGTGTTCATCATGTCAAGCATCTTGGGGTTGCACACATTTTCTCCAAATGTGGCAATGACTGCATTAGGAGCAACATTAGGTATGATGTGCTGAACTTGGTTGGATCTCCAAATGAACTTGGGTAGTGACTCATCAGGTTTTTGCATGACCAACTGCAGATCACTGATGGTTCTAGGGCGCTTGTATACTACACGGAACACACCAACAATTTGGTCACCTAGATCCTCGCCACGATCTGATAGATCCGTCTGCGAGATTCGTCAACCAAGATCTTACATTTGGTTCCAAGGCCAATGGAAACCAATTGACCATGACTTTCTCATTGCCTCTAGCAGCTAGGACGATGGTAGCATAAACTTACAAGAACTCAATGGGATTTGATTTCCCATCATAGCTCAGGGGAATGTCGGCTTGAATTTGTGTGGCCAATTGACTTGGCGCAATTCTGCTATGAAGGCGGGTAGCCTGCACCCTAGGGCAGAGGACCTACCCCCATTGTTGGGTAAACCAACTCTTGGTGGCTGGCATCTTCGCCTTCCCGATGACGCTCGATGTGTACGCAAGCGTCCTTGTCATGCCGCCCGTTGACGATGT
The DNA here is from genome assembly GCA_021605145.1 of Aegilops bicornis. NCBI lineage: Eukaryota > Viridiplantae > Streptophyta > Magnoliopsida > Poales > Poaceae > Aegilops > Aegilops bicornis. The sequence continues at coordinate 613,343,694 of CM038670.1, read as the reverse complement.
TCCCGAGGTGGTCATTGAGTAGCGTTGATGAGGGATGGAGTGGGGATTGTTGCGCTGCTCATGGTGACGATTGTTGCATTCGTGGCTACACCGTTCTTGCTAGGGGGAGCGTACTGAACCAAGATGCGCATGACCGTAACCCGCGGCAATAGGGTCATGAGCCAAATCATGAGTCCTCTCCGAGGCATGGGACGCGCCCGGACACGTGTGGTTGTTGGTGTAGCCCACCAGGTCGGCTATCCTAGCCACCCAGCCATCAAGGCGTGCATCATTTCCCGACGCCACCAGAGGGAACTTGAGTAAATCTTCCGCAAGCACATATTCCGAGCCGCGACGCAAGGTGAAGGTGGCGCTAGATCGGCTAGCAGCACCGGCACTGTTTCCGTGGGGTGCGCTTCCCTCATGGTTCAAGTGATGTTGCGAAGGATGCTCAGACACGTGATTTCTTGAGCGCTCTTCATCTGCAGCCCCCGCCTTCGATGGCCCGCCACCCATAGCGACGACCTTGCAAGAAGGATGGCAAGAGCCAGAAGGATGCGGGGCCCACAGACCGACGTGGAGGAGGGCTGGCATCTGCTGCACCACTGGAGTTTCGGAGCAGGTCCGAGGGGTGCTAGGAGAATGGTTGCCAGTTACAGCATCATGAGAACCACGGCGCACACCAGCCGGCCAGGCATGGGAGTCCTCATCTCCCTCGGCATCATGTGAAACTCTCTTTCGGTTCAAGATCTGGCTGCGGTTGGAGTTCTCTGCTGCCTATGGTGACTGATGCTGGTGCTGCTCCTGCTCACGGCACCGGCGCTCCTGCTTGTCACAAGTAGTTTGCGGGCTCTGCGACAAGAGTGACCACTTGGACGGAACAATGCTCAACATTGCTTGTGGTGTAGATGATGTAGATGATGAAAATCCGAACGTCAACGCCCCTACCTTGCGTGCCAGATGTCGTGTGTGCAAGACACGACACCGGGAACGAGGGATGCCCCCTTTACAATTCGGCGTTCAGGGGCTAAGACACTCAAATCAAGTATCTACGACATGGTGTTTTTTCCTAGGTTTGGGCCGATGGAAAGCATAAAACCCCACATCATGCTAGATTGAATTGATGGATGTGATGAAATTGATGATTACAGTGATGAACTTTCCTTGTCGGGGCTTGTCAGGCTTTGGAAAGTGCTCTTGCGCATGGAAATGAAACTCTGTAGGAGTTGAACCCTTATCTACATAGCCCGGGCCTCCTTTTATACTCACAAGGAGACACCAAAGTGGCCACAACAGCGTACATATAGTACTTGTATAGTGGAATACCTACCGGATTTTGGTGTTGAACTTGAGTGCCGGGAGACACCAAAGTAGCAACAAAATATGATGATTCACCTTGAGTGCCACCTAATCCTGATGGAGGTGTGCACTCCGGCAACAACTCACTATGCGCCGATGTAGGCCGTCGTATGCCTATATTTAGCTGCGCCGCCATAGCTCTCTACCAGTCAACTCGACACACTAGTCATCGACGATGCGGAAACTGTTCATGGGCGCGAACACTGAGGGAACCATTGCCAGGAGACAACCTTTCTCTAGTGTAATCTTGGCCTTTACGCTGTCAATGATATCAGGGGATTCTTTCCCAAGTGTGGTGGTCTTTTTGGTGAGTGTTTTTCACAAAGATCTGCATCTTGAAGTGAAGTCTTGACTAAGATCTACATACCACCACGTTGCCGGGAGGAAGTACGAAGGTATGGAGTCCTTCTGGATGTTGTAATTAGCAGGAGTGCATTCATCCTCGAGCTGCTTGCCTCCAAGGAGGCGACCACACCATCTTTTGAGGTAGGTTATCTCTATCTTGGATCTTGACAAATATTTGCAGGGAATAGGAGCTCCCGACATAAGAGGTGCAAACTTTTTTCCACTTTAGATGTTTAAAAGCATAAAGTGTAAATTGGTAAAACTAGAATCACAGATTCCTAGTGGTCTTTCATATTCATGTTTTTATTCCGAAATTCGAAATAACATGGAAATAAACCACACTAACGATTTTTAACGTGAAGGAGAACATATACATTAAATAACCAACTCAAATCTTTTCACTCGAGTTTAAGAATCACTTTTTCTCCTTGTGCAGATTCACTATGGGGGATGGAAAAAAATTAGATTTTGGGAAGATTGGTGGTTAGGAGATAAACCACTCCAATGCAATTCCCCTATACACTATAATATCTCTCTTGACAAGTACTTGTCTATTGCTGATGCATTAGGGAAAGGGCTTGATGAAATACATTTAGGAGGACCATTATTGGGAAATCACTAGAATTGTGAATATTATTAAAGATGTTTGTGTTGATATTGTTCTCACTGATAACAGAGATGTCATTAAGGTCACTTTAACTAAAAATGGTGTTTACTCTGTTAGATCTTATTGTAGACATTTGATTGGGCAAGGTAATAACTTCCCACACAATTTTATGTGGAAAACAAAAATTCAACATAGAGTATTTTTTTCATGTGGTAGGTTCTTACGTAATTACTTTTAGTAAAGATAATTTAATTAGAAGGGAGTGGATTGAGAGTAGGGCTTGTCCCCTTTGTGGCTCTGATGAATCTATTGATCATTTGTTTATGAAATGCTCTCTGGCCAAAATGCTCTGGAACATTATTAAGTGTGCTTTTTAACTATTTGACATCCTTGATAATATTGATGATTTGCTCAATATCTAGATTAAAAATTATGAAGCTAGTGATAAGCATTTGGTGTTCACTGTTGTTTTTGTGGTCTTTTGGTCCATTTTTAAGCTAAGAAATAGTGCTATATTTGAGAATGCTAAAATTATTGACCCTTGTGTCCCTATAAATTTAGTTGCTAGTTGGATTAACGACTATGTTCTCTTGCAGAAATAACAGGAAGACCTAAGAAATCTGAAGTGGGTGGCAAAAATGATAGAACAAATAGAAAATGTAGTGTTTTGGGCATTCCAGGGTTGGCGTTTTGGTGTTCTTCGACTATAGTGAAGGCCAATAAAATGATCGCTTGGAGAAGCTCCTTCTGGGCCTTCCGTCTGTTCTAGTTTGCACATGTTTTTTAGTTTGTAATATCTCTCCTAGACTTTGGAGTTCAATGTGTTGTCTATATGTAGTAGATCTTATAAGCAATGTCTCAAATTTTGCTTTCAGTCTTCCTAGGCACCTACTTCCTATGATATGAAGCCATCCTTGTGGTGTTGTTAGGTCTTGGTTAGCTTGATATGCTTTAGGGCCTTGGGTTATGATGTAAGTGGTGTCTGTTTCTTTTAGTAGTTGTAAGACTTGATGGTTCCAATTAAATGAAATCGAAGGGAAACCCCTTCTTTATGAAAAAAAACTCAAGTCCTTTTTGGATTGCTCAAAAAATAAGTTCTTTTTGGATTGTGAAAAAAGAAAGTCCTTTTGTGGATTGCAAAAAAGTCCTTTTTGGATTGTAGGAAATTGAAACACATAGAAATAGAAGAATAAACAATTGAAATTGCACATAATGTGAATTTCTATAGGATCGAAAGTAGGTCTAGAGGGGGGTGATTAAACTACTGTACCAATAAAATCTAGCCTTTTCCCAATTTAGTTCTTGGCAGATTTTAGCAATTCTAGCAAGTCTAGTAACACCCTACACATGCAAGTCTAATAAAGTAGCAGCGCAAAGTAAAGACTTTGCACATGGAAGTATACTAGAGCGGTTTGGAGATAATCAAATGCAATGAAGACACTATGATTTTTGGCGTGGTTCTAATAGGTGGTGCTATCGTACGTTCAACTTGATGGAGACTTTAGCCCACGAAGGGTAACGGCTTCGCGAGTCCACGGAGGGCTCCACCCATGAAATGTCCAGAAGAAGCAACTTTGTCTATGTCATTAGGGCTTACCCCCACGAAGGACTAGCCTCACTTAGGGTAGATCTTCACCAAGTAGGTGATCTCCTTGCCCTTACAAACTCCTTGGTTCAACTCCACAAGCTTGGAGCCTGCCAAGTGACACCTAAACAATCTAGGAGACACCACACTCCAAAAGGTAATAGATGTTGTTGATGATGAACTCCTTACTCTTGTGGTTCAAAAGATAGTCTCATCAACACTCAAACACTCTCTCATAGATTTGGCTATCTGGTAGGATAGGGATTGGAGTGGAAAGCAACTTGGGGAGGCAAGAGATCAAAGATTAAAGGTTGGAGTGAAATCCTCTTGATCTCAACACAAGTGTAGGTGGTTCTCTCTCAGAAAATAGATATGGGAAGTGTAAGCTTCGAACGGGTTGTTCTCTGAGTTTTGGTGGAATGGGTGGGGCTATATATAGCCATCACCAAAAATCCAACGGTTACACACCTTTATGCACTACTTAATGGGACCGGGTGAGAACACTGGGTGAGACTGAACACTACAAAAGGTTTGAAATTTAGGCTTTTCGATGAGACTGGATGAAACCTCTCGGTGGGACTGACCGAAGCTGGCCTAAGCGTTTGGTGTCACCGATTGAAACTGGTCAGAAATTCTGAGTTGATTTCAGTTGGTAACAGAAGGATGACAAGTGCTCTTCGGTGGGACTAAAGGGTCAACTCGGTGAGGCAGAGACGCTAGGGTTTATGTAGTGGCTATATCAAGTGTATCTCAGTGAGTCCGGTACACTAGTGCAGAATTGGGCTTTAGTCCCGGTTCGTAAGGACCTTTAGTCCCGGTTCTGCAACCGGCACTAAAGGGTGGGGACTAAAGGCCCCCCCCCCCTTTAGTCCTGGTTCAACACGGCCTGGGACCAAAGGCCCACCACATGGCACGAGCCCGCGCCGTGGCTAGGGGACCTTTAGTCCCGGTTGGTAACACCAACCGGGAATAAAGGAATTTTTTAGAATTTTTTTATTTTTTCCAATTTTCAAATTTCTGAATTATTTGACAATTTAATCTCTAGTCATCCCTCATCACTGCTCAAATGTGGAGCACTCTTTCCGAATTGTCTAACTTCCCAGCCGGTCACCCATCCTCTCACTACTCCAGCCTGAGCACGCTTAACTTCTGAGAGTTTCCAAGTCTGCACTTGTTGTTTTCCCGACAATAGTAAGTTGTCAATCCTATTAACCCTTAGGAGTTTAGCTTGAGTATTAAGTCACACATTTCACCGTTTGTGTTTGAAACTATTATTCTAAAAAACAATAATTATTTATTAACACTAATATTTGTTGAGTAAGTAGTTTGACCATAGTTTGACAACAGTTTGACCAAAATTCAAAAAAACTTAAATTTGATGATAATTTTTTTTCCTTTCAGAATTCGAGGATCTAAAATTTGCAAAACGGCCTATGGCGTTTGAAATCGGAACCGGCTTTTCATGCTGAACATTTTGATATATTATACGTTTTTTCGACATCGTATGCAAAAGTAATGGTCGTTTTACTTTTTCATAACACTTTTTTTGCAAAACATGTCGAAATTTATGTTTTTAAATATCCCTAACTAGTAGATGTAGTAACATAACTACATCTCGAAGGATTTTAATTTTTGAAGTTTTTATCATTTTCTTTTGTTTTTTTTAACTGAAAAGGCGATACTAGGGGGTAGAGTTTGAAAATTGCAGAACCCCTTAGTCCGGGTTGGAGCCACCAAACGGGAGTAAAATGTTATACCCCTTTATTACTGGTTGGTGGCTCCAACCCGGACTAAAGGTCTAACCTATAGTCCCGGTTTGTGTCACAAACCGGGACTAATGATGCTGTAATCGAACCGGGACTAATGGTCACATTAGTACCGGGCCGTAATCGAACCGGGACTAATGAGGTGAACGTAAGGTCGTTTTTCTACTAGTGGTAGAATGAGTTTCGGTGAGACCGAGATGAACTTAAGGGTTTTGGACATAGATGAATGTGAGAGTGTGACTAAGGGTTTTGGAGCAATATCTCTAAGCTCTTGAGCAGTTAGACCATCATCAAAATCTCATCCCCTTTTAATTGCATTGTCTTTTCTATGGACTCAATGTGATCTTGGATCACTTAACTAAACATGAAGAGTCTTGAAGCTTTGTCAACACATGTCCTTTGCATTTTGAGGGGTCCACATTCACATCCCATTTCTATACCTATACTGAACTTTTCTGAAATATTATTTGAGTAGGCATTAGTTCAATAATATAAATGTTGTTATTAATTACCAAAACCACCCGGGGATTAGATGCACACTGGTGCGCGCCGGTCCTAAACAAACAGTTTTTTACCCCTTTCCACGGCGGCATTTGGAACCGTCGCCAAGTAAGTGTGTGCGATAGGGTGTCCTTCCCACATGACCCAGAAATCGTCGGGGATAGGCCCTCCTGGGATCCAGGCTGGGGCCCGATCGGGCGAGGCATTGAAACCCAATCATTTCCGTAGGTATGTACATTCCACACGGTAATCTGAGAAAATCATTTCCGTAGGTATGTACATCCCACACGGTAATCCGAGAAAATCATTTCCGTAGGTATGTACATCCCACATGGTGAATCCCAGAAAAACATTTTCGTTCGTATGTATATCACACACAATCAATCCAAGGAATAAGTTTCCGTTCTTTTGTACATCCCACACAGTCAATCCAGGGAAAACGTTTCCGTTCGGACATAAATCCCATACAGTTTTATGTGTAGGCTCGTGTGTGAAAGGTGTAACTATCACACATGGTCTTCCTTGGTTAACTGTTTGCTTTTATCAACTATATCACACACGATTTGATGAAGAAAACTGTGTGGCATTGCGCTATCCATCGCAAGCGCTTTTACTACTAGAACCGTTTGCAAAGGTCCATGACACATTTAGCAGGTTTATTAGTTTACAATTAGTAATTCCAGTATTACGAAAATTCACATTTCATATCAAACATCTGTTTGCCAATTTCATATCAGGCACATAAATATATTATAACATCACAGTACGGTAGCTACATGAAAACAGCACAGTACAACATATAGCTAGTTCAACTTCATAAGAACAATATATTCATTTCCCTAATCGAGATCATCCAGGGTCGTCTTATCCACCTCTGCTTTCAGTTCAGTAAGAACCCGTTTTGCACGGGCCAACTGGGAAAATGCCTCCTCCTTCACCAACACCATCTTAGCAAAGTCTAATTTGAAAAATCTGAGCTCATTCTCCACCTTCAACTTTTTATCCTGCATCTTGAAATATGGTTCAGCGTTGACAAGACTTTCTGTAAGGCTACGTGTTGGGTAACGTAGTAATTTCAAAAAAAATTCCTACGCACATGCAAGATCATGGTGATGCATAGCAACGAGAGGGGAGAGTGTTGTCTACGTACCCTCGTAGACCGAAGCGGAAGCAATCTGGCGTAGAGGAAGTAGTCAGACGTTCTCCTCGCGATCCAACCGATCCAAGCACCGTTACTCCGGCACCTCCGAGTTCTTGGCACACGTACAGCTCGGTGGCGCTCCTCGGGCTCCGATCCGGCAAAGCTCGGGGAGAGAGTTCCGTCGGCACGACGGCGCGGTGACGATGTTGATGTTCTGCCAACGCTGGGCTTCGCCTAAGCACTGCTACGATGTGACCGGGGGGGAATCTGGTGGAGGGGGGCCCCGCACACGGCGAAGGAACGATCTCGAGGATCAACTTGTGTGTTCTAGGGTGCCCCCCTGCCCCGTATATAAAGGAGCAAGGGGAGGGCCGGCCGGCCCTAGGAGGTGCGCCAAGGGAGGAGTCCTCCTCCTAGTGGGAGTAGGACTCCCTTTCCTAGTCCAACTAGGAAGGAGGAAGGGGAAGGAAGAGAGGGAGAGGAGAGGGAAGGGGCGCGCCCCCCTCCTGTCCAAGTCGGACTCCCCATGGGAAGCGCGCGCCACCTCCTGGCGCAGCCCTCTCTCTCCCCTCTTGGCCCAATAAGGCCCATTACTTCCCCGGGGGGTTCCGGTAACCCTCCGGCACTCCGTCTTTCTCCGGAAACTTCCGGAACCTTTCCGGTGTCCGAATATAGCCGTCCAATATATCAATCTTTATGTCTCGATCATTTCGAGACTCCTCGTCATGTCCGTGATCACATCCGGGACTCCGAACTTCTTCGGTACATCAAAATACACAAACTCATAATATAACCGTCATGAAACCTTAAGCGTGCGGACCCTACGGTTCGAGAACAATGTAGACATGACCGAGACACATCTCCGGTCAATAACCAATAGCGGGACCTGGATGCCCATATTGGTTCCTACATTTTCTACGAAGATCTTTATCGGTCAGACCGCATAACAACATACGTTGTTCCCTTTGTCATCGGTATGTTACTTGCCGAGATTCGATCGTCGGTATCCAATACCTAGTTCAATCTCGTTCTTGGCAAGTCTCTTTACTCGTTCCGTAATACATCATCTCACAACTAACTCATTAGTTGCAATGCTTGCAAGGCTTATGTGATGTGTATTACCGAGAAGGCTCAGAGATACCTCTCCGACAATCGGAGTGACAAAACCTAATCTTGATTCATGCCAACTCAACATATACTTTTGGAGACATCTCAGAGAGCACCTTTATAATCACCCGATTACGTTGTGACGTTTGGTAGCACACAAAATGTTCCTCCGATGGCAGGAGTTGTATAATCTCATAGTTGCAGGAACTTTGTATAAGTCATGAAGAAAGCATAAGCAACATACTAAACGATCAAGTGCTAAGCTAATGGAATGGGTCAAGTCAATCACATCATTCTCCTAATGATATGATCCCGTTAATTAAATGACAACTCATGTCTATGGTTAGGAAACATAACCATCTTTGATTTAACGAGCTAGTAAAGTAGAGGCATACTAGTGACACTCTGTTTGTCTATGTATTCACACATGTATTATGTTTCCGGTTAATACAATTCTAGCATGAATAATAAACATTTATCATGATATAAGGAAATAAATAATAACTTTATTATTGCCTCTAGGGCATATTTCCTTCACTACGTGTGTTCACTTCCTCATACATCTTCAAAGACTCTGGCCACTCTTGATAAACCCACTCCAAGTAAGAACACTTCCTTTCATCCTATAATATTTATAACTAGATCAGTAACAATTGTACGGGAAATGGGTTTATAGCAACATAGAGAATCACCAATGCTTATTTTGAAAAACTGAAGAAACATGTTAATTATGACATATCTTCTCAGAAAAATCAATGTGCAAATGAAATAATTGGTACTGAGAGAACAACCAAATTCTGGCACATCAGAAGCTATAATTAACTACAACGACGCTACAAGTTATTACTCATGTACAATAAATAACAAATTGAACATTTTATGAGGAAGGTAAATATAACTGCATGGATGACAACAAATTGATACTAACAGGTGTGTACATGCACAAATTTAGTAACATAGAACTAATAGCACTAAGGTCGTCCACTATGTATGCCAAAACTAGTGTAAATACAATTGTTGCTACATCTCGCACCGGTGCCCTGAACTGGCGAGCCGATGCAGCGGAAAAAATAAGGGACCCGGACTCCGGAGCACGTAGTTGCCCCGATGCCCAGTTCCTTCATGCCATAAAGATTTAGTATTTTACTGCTTGGCTGCTCGGATGTGTGGACCAAAGTTGGCTGCACAAACTGCTGAAGCGGTGCCAAATAATTTTCTAATGGAACCGCTGAAGAGATGGCAACAATTTAAGATACTAGGTACAAACTGACTGTCTTAGGATGCGTTTGGTTGAAGGTGTGGTATGAATGGGTTGGGACCGTGAAAGTGTCTGAATCACATCTAACAAATGATTTATAACAACGGAAGAGGGTCTAACCTTCTCTGCACATGCCAGAAACTTCCTCCCGGTGTTCACAGAATCAAACGCAAGTAGCTTCACGCATGGAGATTGATGGTGACAACGAGTAGATAGATCTTCAGCCACCCCGCTCCATTCGTTACCACTGATGGTCTTAGGGAGCTACAAGAGGAAGAAACGACTCAAATCGACCTCCGGGTAAAAATACTTCATTCCAAGTCATAGCCCGAGAGAGAGAAGAGAGGCATACTCGGGTGGTGAAGGAGTAGTCGCCGGAGGAGGAACCGTTGGAGATGTCTTTGAAGAAGACCATGGCGACCCCGGCGGTAGGATGCGAGACGGCGAGAGCAAGGAAGCGGCTATAGCTTCGCAACGAAGGAAGGAAGGAGGAAACATGGGAAATGTGACTTGTGGTCGGGGAGAAAAGGGGGTGGGGAAGGGGGCGGGGTAGATATTTTGGCGGTAGGCCAAAATTTTGGAAATGTGGAGGAAACTTTGTGCGCAGCGGTGTCACGGACCATTCACTTTGAACGATTGTGTGCATCATAAGCGATTCTTCTGCTTTCTGGCGCATGGGATGAGTTTGATAATTAAAATTTTGGTCTCAAGGCATGGGCACATTCACTTTAAACGCGCGCGGTGCTGCCGGACCATTCACTTTGAACTATTGTGTGCATCGCAAATGATTCTTCTGCTTTACGTGCATGGGATGAGTTTGATAATTAAAATTTTGGTGGAAATTTTCCCGGGTACGTCATTGCATAATTTAACATCGCTTGCTAATTTGAGCACACAAAAGAGCGTACAGCAGACATACCAAACTTACTGAATCGAGCAATTTTGGTAATTACACAGAGCCAGTTGACCTAAACATTGCTCTAACAAAAGACCAGCATTAAAAACAAAGCCTAAGTACGCACAATTGAAAATCCGCCGCTGCGCCGGCCTATGCATCGCTAGTGTGAGATGAGACGTCGATGACTTGTCCTGGCGACATGCCGCCGTTGGTGGACTCCGTGTCCCCCCTGCTGAAGTCGACCGCATCCTCGTCCTTGTCCTCGTCCTCGGCGCCGCCCTCAAGGTTGTAGTACTCGTAGTAGTGGCCGCGCCAGAGCTCGCGTTGGTACTCCACCGCCGATTCCTCGACGGACAGACTCTTCTCTACCTTGACCTCGGTCACGCGCAACTCCTCCTCCCGGCGCTCCTCGATCTCTGCCGCCTCCTGCATCTCCAGCTCCCGCTCGGCGACCTCATGAGGAAGCAGGTGGTCCATGGCCACCGCCGCCTTTTCAGATGTGGGTTGCATGCTGGAGTCCGAGGTGGCCTGTAATATCTTGGCATGTGCATCCTCGATCTTGGCGTGGATGGCCTCGACCCGGGCCAGGGCGACATCAGCGGCACGGACGGCAGCTCGAGCGCTCTCGGCGTTTGCAGCCACCGTCGCAGCAGCAGCTGCAGCCGTCTCGGCTGCTGCAGCTGCCCTGTCGGCTGCCGCAGACGCCCTCTCGGCGGAAGCGGCCGCGCTCAATGCGGATGTGGCGGCACTCCACGACGTCATTTTTGCAAGAAGGGGGTACGGGAATGGGGATCGGGTTTCATGGATTCGGGGGTTGCTGGCACTAGAGCAGACGAGCCGACGAAGCTTAAGGAGGGACACTTAAATAGACCCAGATATGTTCATCGCAAACGGTTCCTAGAAACCAACTGTGTGTGATGTTGTAGATATTTTTTATTAGCTGTGAAAGACGAATTTGGAATAAAGTGCCAACGGATGGTTTTTTAAATGAACGAGAAATTTTGTAGTAGTAATAAAACTGTCATGTCAAATTTTGGAAAATTCCAGGGGCCATTTGACCTTCTAAGACATTTAAGTGATTTTCTAGTCATTTAATGACCGTAATTGAAATTTGAACTACATGTACATGCAACAGCTAACCATAACGATTTGAAACTCATATTTCGTGTACTTGTGTGCGATTAAATTCCATGTGCAGTAAATTGAAAAGAATTTTTAAACATATTGGTCTAAGGCTATGACACAATTAAGCATGGAGTGACATGGCATTTTAATTCCAAAAAATTAAAAAAAATCAGAAACACATGAAACCTTGGTTGATGTAATATCATGCCACCAAGATTACGTGGTAAAAAAATTGGCATGTTTGACCAAAGTTTGGACACACACCCCTCACAAACCGGAGCAACTCACTAGAAGGCTTGTGGTTCCGAGAGGGAACAATGCATGTTTGATGACGAACGGGAGATAGCTTCCTCTTACGGCCTTCAAATTTTTTTTCTACGCCTAACATGCACTACTACAACTGTAATGTGAATTTTTTAAAAATTCTAAGGGTCATTTGACCTTTTAAAGACATTTAAATAATTTTCTAGCCATTTAATGACTGTAATTCAAATTTGAACTACATCTACATGCAACGCGTAACCAAAACGGTTTGAGAAATCATATTTTTGTACTTGTGTGCGAGTTAATTCCATGTGCAATAAATTTGAAGGAATTTTCAAACATATTGGTGTTAAGGCATGGGCACATGCATGGAGTGCATGCCATGGCATTTTAATTCCAAAAAATAAAAAATGATCAGAAAAACATGAAACCTTGCTTGATTTAATGTCATGCCACCAAGATGATGTTGTAAAAAAATTGGCATGTTTGACGAAAGTTTGGACACACACCCCTCACAAACCAGAGCAACTCACTAGAAGGTTCGTGGTTCCGAGAGGGAACAATGCATGTTTGTTGACGGACGGGAGATAGCTTCCTCTTACGGCCTTCAAATTTTTCCTACGTTGAACATGCACTAATACAATTGTCATGTGAAAATTTGTAAATTTTCAGGGGTCACTTGACCTTTTAAAGACATTTAAGTGATTTTCTAACCATTTAATGACCGTAATTAAAATTTAAACTACATCTACATGCAACGCCTAACCAAAACGATTTGAAAAATCATATTTTTGTGTACTTGTGTGCGAGTTAAAAAATCATCAGACGATGTAAATATCTGGTGTTCAAAAAAGAAAATGTAAAGATCTGGCAAGACAACCGGCCCCAACGATTGGCACTCTATCTCGCGGCTCGAGGTTTGGTAGGTGATTGGCGGGGATCATTAATCAGACACGGTTCTGTATTGGAAACCGTTAGCTATTATGTTCACACACGGATTTGCTGCGGGAATTGTGTGTAATTCAAACTACAGTACTCGTAAATTCCGGCGACCGGCGTGTGTACTGTCCCCGTCGATCTAGATTATGGTCGCCAATAAATACTGCCTTGCTCATGTCGTCCCGCCTGCATTCTCATCTACATCCTCCCCTCGCTCGCCCTCTCTATCTCTCTCTCTCTCTCTCTCTCTCTCTCTCTCTCTCTCTCTCTCTCTCTCTCAAATCTCTGCCATGGCGCCGCCGGTCTGCCCACGCGCCGACGAGGAGTCGCCGCCCCCCGAGGACGCTCACTCGATTAGCAGCGACGAGGACCCCTACGCGCCGCCTGACGAGGTTGCGCCGGACCCCCCCCCCTCCCCGCCCCAACTTTGGATTGGTTTTGGGGCCAGTCAAATCTTTGTCTGTGGAGGTCGATGCCGCCAGCTGAGAAAGCCAGGTGAGTGGCGTTCAAGAAGGAGATGGCGGAGGAGGAAGCCAGGTACCAGGCGGCCCGTGAAGCTCGTGATGCCGCCTGGAAAAAGGAGGCGGCAGAGCTTTGGGGGCGGGCGCGTCGTCGTGCCGAGGAGGTGTATGAAGACGGGTACTTCGCGAGGAAGGTTATAGGCGCTGGGCGACTCGTCACTGCGTGGAGGTGGGCCGATAAGCTCCAGCGTGCCACCGACGAGGAGCTCCGGTGGACGCCCAACGAAATGGCAAGATCGGCCGCTACAAGGCCGGCCAAAGAAGAGGCAGATCGGTACGTCAAGCGCCATGAGGCGGATTTAGTCGGAGTACCGCCTCAAGACTGGGAGGACGCCACACTGTGAGCTGTTGGCGAGGGGCTGCCGGAATACTGGCCCCAGGAGGGATTATTAGTTTTAGTATTGTGCGTTTTTAATTTTATGCATTGTACCTAATAGTTAAGTATCATCACGTATATGTGATGATATTATATATATATATATATATATATATATATTCTGTGATGATCTAATGAATAATTAATATATACATTATGAATTCCATTTTCAATCTATTTTTGTATACTATTTTGAATCTAGTTGTTATCATCCACATATACAGAATGGAAAGCATATATACACACATCGATACAGAACATATAAGAATAAAAAACAGAGTGCACACATTGAAACAAAGCAATAAACAGAGCAATACTATGATTGCTGTGAATACATAGCTATCCACGTCGAAACGACTTTCCAAAATAAAACACGTCCATGAGACCATGACCAGCAGCCCTTGCCTAGGGTAGCTCTTGGCTCTGCCTGAACTCGTGGAAGCGTTCATCCAAGCGGTCGACACGCTCGCGGTACATCTGGAGCGCGATCTCGAACTCCAAGTTGGCTATTTCATCGGAGATCACTAGCTCGAGGATGCGACGGCCATGTTCCTCTACTGCGCCCAGGTGGACACCTGGGCCAAGGAGGCGGTCGAGCCTACGAACCAGCGCATTGGCATCCTGCGGGCAGCGGACAAGACGAACGGCGGCACCCACGCGAACGGCGCGGGGGACGTCCGGTGCAAGTATGGCGCGGACGGCCTCTGGTGCAAGTACGGCGCTGAGGGGCCTCTGCCCACTCCTGGCGAGGAATGGGGGTACTGACGGGACGTGTACCCAGCTGCTACGCCGTGTCGACAGCAGGCAAGCGCCGATGGATCCGCTGTTGCTGTGCGGCGCGCCGCGCCTCTCGCTCTGCGGCGCTCCAACGGTCTCGCCGTGCGGCGAGCCGCAGCCTATCAGCGCGGACGCGCCTAGCTTGCTCTGCGGCGCGCCATCGATCATGTTGTGCGGCGAGCTGCAGCCTGTCGGCGCTGACATGTCTATCTTGATCCGCAGTGCTCAAGCGCCATGCACCAAAGGTCTGCTCAACCCTGGTGATGACGCGCATCACGGCATCATCCATTGCGTTGCCGGGGAGCGCCTCGGCTTCGACAGGCCGTGGCGCCTGCTCGTTTTCCTTGTCGACGAGGTTGATGGCAGAGGCGGCACTTTCGTGGGTTGGCATGCTTGGAAAAGGTGAATTGCTACAGGCTGCGCTTGTCGCCTCCGTGCGTTGCGCGCCCCCTATGCGCAATATAGCAGGGTGGCAGGAAACAGGTGAGGAAATGGCGGGAAACGGTGGCGTGTTCATAAAACACCATCAATTAATGGAAACTTACCATCGAGCTAGCACAAGTCGTAGATGATGATCAGATGAACACGGGCCACACTAGGGAACCCGTCGGTGATGAATTAATCAATCCCAATCGGTTAAATACTAGCAAGCGTTTGCCCACAACACACACGGTCTATTCCAACACAAATAGGTCGGATGGATCAACTGTACGCCACGTATCGCACATTATGAAAAAGTAATACGGTAGACCTTCTTTAACATGTGTTAAAAAAATAAAATAAAAACAAGGACCACGAGGTTAAATTAGCTGAGGGAATGGGGCATTTCGGTCATTTGACCAAAATGACCCATCCCATCACCTAATTTAACATCGACACAACTTTCCATCCAGTCACCCATCCGATGGCTGCTCCAGCCTGAGCACATTTAACTTGATAGTTTTCTTACATGAGCTACTGGTGGAACAACTAGTCCTTGCTGGTAGGAATGCCTCTTCACATCCTTATGGTGTATCCAAATGACCGTCCGTCCCACAATGGCCAATAGATGTTGTGTAGACAGAGCATATCACATACGTCTTATTAGAAGCAATCGTCTGCATTAATTATCGATCTTCGCACACATTTTTTATTACAGACCTGTTTGCCGCGTATCACACACATCTTGTTATATTGAACCGTTTCTGTTCTCTTGCCTAATCACAAACAGTTCATCAGAGTGAACCGTATGATGTATATCGCACACACCTTTATCTGACTGCCCGTTTCTTTTGTGTTGCCTAATCACAAACAGTTCATCCGAGTGAACCGTATGTTGTGTATCGCATACGCCTTCATCTGGCTGCCCGTTTCTTTTGTTACTCCTGATCGCAAACAGTTAATTGAACTGAACCGTATGCCCTTCATCGCACACGCAACTAAAACTTGAACCGTGTTTGATGCATCCGTCATCGCAAACGTTTTAAACATTTCTGACGGTTTTCATACATCACTGTTTGTGATTATGGCATCGCACACTGTTTCTTGAAGGGTCTCTGATTGTAGTGTCGCGTTAGCAGCATCCTGCAGTAGTGGCACTTCCAATTTTGAAACACAAGAATTTTGTAAGAGTTTATTTTGGATGATTCGCTGGAAATGAACACGTTGAGGACCGATGAGAGGTAGAGTTACCTCTCGTGCTCATTGTACTGCCATGATTTATTATGAATAGATTGGAAATTTCTCCAAAAAAAATGCATTAGACTCAGAGAAATTAAATAAAATAAAAACCAAAAAAAGGGTTCAAGGTTATGTTGAGATTCTATGGAATGATGGCCTAGGAATATGGCAACCACAAACCTATGATGCAAAGTGCTTCCGTAGAGAAAAAAATTATATGAATTAGAATTCCCTAACATTCTTATGAATCTTTTAATCCTAAGTGGCCTCAATCCTTTTTCTTTCTTTTGTGGAATTAGAGACATCAATAATTGAGAATCGATTAAGACACCCCATGGTTACGGGCACAAAATTACAACATGATGGCTCAATACATACATTTTCTTTATGAGGGATGTCTCAACATAGTTCGACACATGCATGCAGAGGAAGCGACGCAGGCAACACAAGAGCTTTATAAAAATGTACGTTGTACAGGCTAGTTCATCGAACTAGCACATCACCGACCGGCATGTAGTAGCTCGATCGTTTAGAAAGGCATAGGGTCAACGGACGGCTCGTGATCAAGGCCATCTGTGCATGTGATACAGTACGCACGTAGGTCAGTTAACTCCGGTACTCCATGTCGTAGCTGCGGCAGGAGGCGCGAGATCACGGGCTCTTGTGCTTGGCGCCGGCGCCCGCTGCATGGGCCGGAAACCATGAGCGCCCACGACGGTGGGCATTGGGGAAGTAAACTAGTCATATGCTCATGCTTCCAGACGAAACTTCCGGCCACCGCCTAAATTTCCGAGGGCTCTGAATGCAACGGCCAACGGCCGGGTATCTAGCTTTGCTAGTTGCGCAAGTTTTACAATGTGAGTGCATGTCCGTGGGATGCTTAGATCAACTCAAACTTGAGTCAAGCTAGTCATTTGCTGGAAGAAATTTGGAGAACAAAATTGATAGAGGAACCAAACGACAAACGAGAACATTTGCAGGGCCGAACCTACCTTTAGAGTGTGTCTTCTACATATTGAAGCTCAGCTAATACATCTAGGTCTAACCTAACTGACTTTTGACTACATCTTGGACATGTCTGTGTTATAATCTTATAGAGTTCAAGAACAGTTTAACGTGCACTTGCCACGTGAACTTTGTCCTGGAAACACAACGAACTTACAGCGCTAGCTAGCAAACTACTACTAAAACTCGGGGCCTAGTGATGCATACTGTCCCCCCATGCATGAAAAGTCGAGCGATCTGCCTCGTTTTCATTTCCGCAATTAAGGGCAAACTCACGGTTTCAAAGATTCGTTGCATGCACGCAATCAAAAGCACACCGCCCGCGGAGCAGCAGGAGGCTTCTTGACCGCATGCACAACAGACAAACTAATTCCCTCTTGGCCTCTCGTCTCGTACGTGTGCAATCTAGGCCGGTGCAGGCGTGCAGCGGGCTTATATATAGAGCCAACTGAACCGGCGGAGTCCCACCACCCTACAACAACCACACACGTACACTACTTAGCACGAACTGTCTAGTAGCTAGCCCTGCGTAAGTACGTAGGCGGGCGCGTCTTCAACCTCCTCACGGCGGCCCCGGCGGAGATGTCGCCAAGAAAGACGATCCTCGTCGCGTTCTTGCTCCTGGTGGCTATGTCGACCACCGTGGTGACTTCCGTCGACGCCGCAAGGAGGCTGGGGCTGGCGCCGGAGGAGCAGTACAGCGCGACCGTCCACGCGACGTCGACGACGCTTCACGAGAGGGCGAGGTCGCTGATCACGACGTGGATGGCGCAGCTCACGGCTGGGCCAAGCCCTAGAGGCCCAGGACACTAGAGAGGCCGAGGTGCAAGAAACAACCTGAGAGAGTATTCCTATACTTAAGTTTGTACTTTTCCCTTGCATTACCATGTCCATGTGTAGTGTTACGTACGTTCCTAGTACATGTTACTCTTTTGATCGGTATACATGTGTACGAACAATAATACGGAGGCTAGCTTCCACGCCTCCACACGGCGATCATGTGAGGATCTTTTCCGCAACGTCGCCCGGCGTAATTACACGACCAATATAAGCTCGATTGCTTCTCAGTCTAATCTTGATTTCTTGATAGATGTAATGAAGTTGAGTATATTTTTACTTTATACCCCGGTGATTTTATGACGGCTTTCACCCTATTTAAATTTGTTTGCCACTTTCTACCCAACCGTCCGACAAAGTTTAACAATTTTTTTCTATTATCAAATTGAAGCCTTTGATGATATCAGAACCATCTTCCTTCCGCATCCACCAGAGGACGGCGTAAGCAAATCATGTTGTTGCCTCTGGCCCTCCGTCACACTCAAAAAACCTTGTTTAAACCCATGGGCTTAAACAAGCAGCGGCCAAAAAGTTGTCGATGTAAACCAGAAGACGCTAGCGACAATGATCTGGGCATATCGCCATCCCGAGGTAGCTAGCACTGAGGATGGACAAACAATAATCATAACTCCGGCCATATAGAGTTAGGGCACACAAATCTTGCTAGTTTTTTGATGAAGCCGCATCTAACTAAGCTTCATGGAACGGAGAAGGAACCAGAGAATAAAAACATGCCATGATGCCATTCTCTCTGTAAGGACGTCGCTGGTCACGAAGACAAAACAAAAAGACGAGAAACAAGGCCAAGATTTAGCCCTGACTGAAACCCCACACACCCTCATACGTTGGCAAACAATGTCGATGCAAGCAAGGTCAGGACATGGCAATCTTATTCCTCAGTGCCTACGGCGCCATCGCCTCACAAACCTCACTAGTTTTTGGATGGAGCCGCATCTGATTAAGCTTCATGGAACGGAGAAAGAACCAGAGAATAAAAACATGCCAGCATGCCATCCTCTCTGTAGGACATCGCCAGTCACGAAGACAAAACAAAAGGACGAAAAACAAGGCCAAGATATAGCCCTAACTAAAAACCCACATGCCCTCATACGATGGCAAACAATGTCGACGGAAGCAAGGCCAGGACATGGCAATCTTATTCCTCAATGCCCACGGCGCCATTGCCTCACCACCGCCAGCCAAACACCTAGACTTAAGGCCAAACCATAGCTAGTGCAACCAGAGACTACACAACCACCATGAACTACGGTTGGCCCCACCTAACTGGCACCAAAAGGCACCTGAAAGCGAGGAGAACCGGCGGTGATGGAAGCCCTAGGAGGAAACCTTACCCACCCTTTTCTCCCTAGAGCTGGAGGCGTATGGGAGTATGTGTACATGTACACTTCAATACAAGAATATGATCATAGCACATGGTTCATCAGTGCTCGAGACAAGCCTAGGGCAACTAAGACTATAGCCCCATACCTAGTACCAAGATCCCTTGTATTTCCTTTCTACAAAGTATTGAAAAATTCGAGAATTTATTGTTCAAGCTAGCTCAACCCTAGGTGTAAATCCCTGCCAGCTTTGCCATTGTGGTTCACTTAATGTGTTTCCTTGCTCTGTATATTCTTTTCCAAATTTACAAATCAAGAGTTTTCGTTTTTACCTATATTGTTCTAATGAGACGCACGTGCACAGGCTACATGGTGCAAAATGCCATGGTGAAATTCAACATCTTTATTTTTTTAAAGGAAAGAAAATTCACATCCTTCATGACGGTGTGGTTTGCACTCTGCAGTATCACCACCTTCACATCAGTTTTAAAAAAATATTCAACACTTTCCAAAAATGGTTTACATGGTTGCGTTATAAGGGCATCTTCAATGGCAACCCGCAAAAAACCTCCCGCATCTGTCCGCGGATAGGGGGGCCCAGTCCTCGGACACGGATACGGGAGACAGCCATCCAACCGTAGCCGCATATATTTTCACAACAATTCGAACCAACCGGATGAAATTCGTTCAAACAAGTCCGGAATTCATATAAGCACGCCCGAATTTTATATAAACATAGAGGATTTCATATAAACATAACGAATTTCATTACAAATACATCAAAGCGGTCCTAGGCGGGCTCTGGAGTATAACTAATACCTAATCTAAATGATCACCAGTGTCTGGTCCCTGTTTTTTGGCCATCAGCCCCAAGAACTGAAACTTCACCGTCTCCAGTTCCGCCTCGGCGCTCTCCAGCTCCTCGGATCCCCGAAAACTGAGGCTATCCGCCTCGACGTCGCCGCCAAGCGACTAATCGACGGGAGAGGAGGAGCGGTGGCCTTCCTCGGACACGAGCGATGGCGACCTACCGTGCACTACTCTTCCACGTTGCCGGCGGCGCTCGCGAACGTGCCGGCTTCTTCGTTGTCATGGCGCCAGGGCGCGGCCTTGGCGATGTCCTCCTCGTCGGTGTCGCTTGACAACTCCTCGCCTGCATCATCGTCGCACTCCTTGCCGGCGGCCGCAACCTCCGCCTCCCACTGCCGGTGCCGCCAGCGAGCGAGGCAGATCTCGCGGGCGGAGGGGTAGGAGCAGCGCCTCTGCTCCGCCAGGTCCACGTTCGGCGTGACCGCCCTGCCGGCAGCGACAGCTCCTCCGCCTGCAGATGCTCCTGGAGGAGGTTGTGGTTGTAGTTGGCGTCGACCTGCACCTCCCGGAACTGCTCCTCCCGCTCCTCCTGCACCATGTGTGGCACGGGCCTCACCAATGGTCATGGTGCAATGCACCGGCGAGGGTGGAGCGGAGGAGGAGGGTGTCGCGAAGGAAGAGAAGGGTGGCGTCGGCTCGTTGTGGGAGGCGTCCTCCATTTGCACGTCCTCCAGCTGCCTGTCGGACTGCCAATCGGTAGTAAGGGTGGCCATGGCTTTCTTCTGCTCCGATGTCAGTCCGTCCCAGAGAGCTTTGGCGGCGGAGGGATCCATGGCGGGGAGTGGTGCAGAGAGGGAGGACTGTGGCTATGGTCGGGGCAACGGTTTATATAGCATCGATGGGCGGCAGAGGTTCGGACGAGTGGCGCCAGAGAAGACGCCTCGGCAACCGCGTGCCACCAACGCGGGCGGCAGACTGACGGACGGGTGGCTGTCTTGTTGTTTGAACGCGCGACAGTCACCTGCATCGGGAAGCGGCGCTGGCAGCGCTCTCTTGACTGGCGCGCCGCTTCAATGCCGGCGCCAGTGAGCGGTCGCGTCCGCTCTGTCCGGGCATGAATGCGAGCGCTGACGCTATGGAGCGGCGCTGACCGAAAACGCACGGGGAGGGGGGAGGGTTTTGGTGGGCCAGGGCGGTCATAAGCGAGTTTGGGATCGGTCCAGACGCCCGCAAACCTCCCTCATTTTTGTCTCCGGTTTACGGGAGAAATCTCGTCCGGACCGCGCCGCGGACCGATACAGGTCGGCGTTGGATGGCTTTCACAGTCCGGACCGCATAGTCCAGACGGTGGCGGGAGATTTGCGGATCGGTGTTGGAGATGCCCTAATGGAGCAACCTAAAAGATCTTCGTTTATACAATGAAGAAGCTTTGTTGATAAAAGGTACACTCTTCTTTCCATAACGTGTGCGTTTAAAAATTTGGAAAACTTGAACTTTTAACAAAGTTTATAGAGAAAACTATTTAAATCTATAATAGCAAATATGACACTACGTCCTATGATGAATCTAACGATATATGATTGGCATTCTAGATGCTCGTAAACTTGATCAAAACTTGTAAGCTTTGACTTTTCAAAAAAAGAAAACTATACGCGGGAGTAGGAGTATGTTCGTGTGTAGATGATCGGCCTCTTGCTTAATAATGAGCGCACATGCGTAAATGGCAATCTAGGGATATGCACACACTTTGTAATCTGAAACGGAAGGAGTAGAGAAGGCTTGCATGGAACTCCTGTTCTCCAAGATTCTGTAGTATATTATTTTTGTAGACAAACTGGACACACGACCACAATAAATTTTAGTCTCAGACCGACTATGCCATTCCATCCAACAGGTCCGCTACGTACACATATTATCATCCACATGAATGTGTGTAACTTCACAATTAAATCAATAAAAGAAGGGGATTGCAGGAAATGCAATTGTTACTAATTTTATCCCGTCATACACTTCCTCAATGTGTAGCTCAAGTCTCAGTCCAACCACACAAACCAAGCATCGTCCTTCAAATTAAGGCAGTAGACAAAATAGTAAGCCCAGAAACCATTACGATCGATCGAATAAAATGGCCAGGCCGCACACAGCTAGGTAACATGCTAACACGTACTCCCTCAGTTCTATTTTGGAACAGAGGGAGTACGTATGTACGCTCGAAGCTACTTGAGCCTGACGAGCCAGACGTCGTCAACGACGGGCCCGCAGAGCGTGGCGTTGACGGTGTGGTGGTTGGAGCTCTGGAACACCACGCGCGTCTTGTCCGCGATCGCCGTGAACTCGAGCTTGGCGCACTTGTGCCCGCCGGTGCCGCGGGAGTCGTACGAGACCCTCAGCCTCTCCCGCGCCGCGTACACCTCCACGCCCAGGGACCCGACGCACCCGTTGCGCGCGTCCCCGATGCTGAACGAGAGCCTATACGACCGCCCGGGCACGGTGCCCGGCACCTCCTGCACCAGCGCGACCTCCACGCCGGCCACCAGCTCCACGGCGCGCGCGCCCTTGGGCACCGCGTGGTGCTGCGCGTCGATGTACTTGACCACCTTGGTGTCCGACATGATCATCCACCCCGGGAGCGGCGAGTGCACGTCCTCGAAGATCGGGGGCACCAGCACGCCCCACGGAGTGTTCGAGAAGATGTATGGCCCCTGCTCGAAGTCCCCGTTCTTCACCATGTTGCCTGTTCACGTCGGATTAATTCGTACAATCGTTAGTTACACCGTCTCAAGAGTCATGAGACAAGTTTCGTTACGTACCCTTGTTGTACAGCTGAGGGTAGAGGGTCTTGATGGCGACGGCGATGATGAGAGGGCCGCACGCCGGGTTCTCCTCGATGCCGGTGTTGTGGATGGAGAGCCACACGGTGCTGTGCCTGGGCTTGAACGCCCAGGAGTAGGTGTCCCAGCCGGTGTTGGTGTACACGGTCTGGATCGGGATCATGCCGAACTCCGGGTCCACCGACACGTTGAGCTTCTCCTCCTGGGCGCATGACCGCGCGGCGATGAAGGAGATGGAGTAGTAGGTGTGGCGGGCGACCTTGAGCTGCTGCCGGATGGTAGCGTCGTTGCCCAGCCGCACGGCGTTCGCGCCCACCGGAACCGGGAGGATCATGTCGTCCTGCGTGTGCCCCGACTCGATGTACTCCACGAACCCCGAGAGCTCCCAGTTCGGTATCGCGTACTTCCTCGTCACCACAGGGCCATTCATCTGGGACTTGTCTGGCCCGTTTCTGAAGTCCCCGTTGGGTAAGAGGCCTGCGCACCCACAACCAGTCGTTCAAAAAGTTAGAAACAGAGTGTTTTGCTAATTCAGTAAATGGGTGTAGAATAAGTTCCACATGATTGGTTTAGCGAACACCACTGATAACTTGCTACTAGTACTTCATTAAACCACATATGCAGGCAACAGCTAACTCCTTTTTTTTCATATAAAGAGGATTTGTGGTGCAGCTAATTTTATAAAGAACAGAAAAATCACAAAGGGAACATATCATAGAACCACAAATCTCACGCGATAGAAGAGCCTGACATGAACAAAGCATGTGTATGCCATGTGACTAAGCAGAAGAAAATATCCTTCTGAAATCTTGGATGGGATACCACTGTCAGCTAAGATATTGTAACTGTAATTTTGTAAAGTCAACTTCAGCTTCAATTCTTAAGATCAGATCTCCATTGTCGAGATCAAGCTGGTTCATAGCTTGATTTTCGATGCATGAGGTTGACTAACCTCAGTTTAAGGTAGTTGAAGTACAGTGTATCCTGAACTTATTTTATAATATACCGTACAAAAAGAGTTAGTACTAAACACAAGGAAAATATGATCAGACTCACCGCAAAAAGGAAAAAAGAAAAAAAATCAGACAACAATAGATACGCAGAGACTGATGAACCTAATTTGTCAAAAAAAAAGAACCTAAAGAAAAGATAAGAGAATGCCGATGAACCTAAAATTAACGATAAATGGTAAATATACGATTGCATTTCATATTTAATGTTTATTTCTCAGTACGGCGCGAACGAAACTGCCGTTATTTCCGACCACTATACATGCCCAATACTCCAGATGAGACAATCAAGGAAAAACTTAGTAGTCTAGTGTTAGTTTCCGGGTTCTTACCATCCTCGATGACGGCAGAAGCGGCCAGAGCAGACACGGCGACCAGCAAGAAGAGCGCTATCCAACGCATGCTTGTCGCCATTCTCTCGCAGTGGCAATGGTCGACGAGCCCTCTGTGGCCGTCGCCACTCGAGCTTTACAGGAAGCTACGGTGGGCTACTGGGCTTTGTGCCTTCAGCTCTCAGACGCGGAGTGCCCAGCGGCCTTATATAGCGACTGCTCGTATTAGCACGCACTGGTAGGGGTGCGAGCTCAGCGGAGGCCGACGGACGGGGTGCCGCGAGACGCGCCGGCCACTGCCCGGAGCATGAGAAAGACAGCGGGCATCTCATCAGCTTTGACTTTTGAGGCGCTGCATATTGCAGATGTACTCGGTGATCGGGCCCCTCCGTGCGCTCACGTGGCATTCGGCTTCCGTCGAAGAAGATTCTCAATTCAGGAGATTAGAGTGCAATTTGTTTTTGCTTTTTACTGAAGACAGCAGGTGATTTACCTACTGTTAAATTTGTAAGGGAATAAGAGTAACAATGTACAGTAAAGTTACAACAGGCCACGTGCCAAGGTAACTACTGAAAGTTTTTTTTTTCAAACAGGGGACTCCCCGGCCTCTGCATCAGAGCGATGCATACGGTCAACTTTATTATAAAGCAAATAAGTTCAACAAAGGTCTCATAGTGATAAAGAAAGAAAAAGCAAGCTCACACAGAGCCTAAAAAGAAGTAACCATAGCGCCACAACCGGCCGGCATAAACAAGATAAGAAAACTAATTGCCTATCATATTACATGACCGCCATCCAAACCGGTTGAAAATATCCCGAGCTACTATCTCCCACCGGATAGATCCAGTAACCAAACGCTCCCTGACCTCCGTCGGAGTGAGTAGCGACCACATACGAATCAAAGCAGTGGCTCGGAAGATAACCTGCAAAAAATGAAAATTTGATGTTCTCTTAAAAACGAAGTCATTTCTGCAGTTCCAGACTGCCCACAATAAAGCACATACTCCTACGCGAATGTGTCCTGCTAATTCGGCCTCTACCCCGTTAAGCCACTTTCCAAATAATGTGTTGATAGAATTCGGAGGAGTAATATTAAAGGCTATGTGCACCGTCCGCCATAGCCCTTTTGCCGGCGGACAACCAAGAAAAAGGTGTTTGATAGTTTCATCCCGATCACAAAAGCTACACCTAGTAGGTTCTGTCCAATTGCACTTTGCCAAATTGTCCTTGGTTAAGATGACTTGTTTATGTACAAACCACAT
Organism: Aegilops bicornis; assembly: GCA_021605145.1. Classification (NCBI taxonomy): domain Eukaryota; kingdom Viridiplantae; phylum Streptophyta; class Magnoliopsida; order Poales; family Poaceae; genus Aegilops; species Aegilops bicornis. Next base: position 613,318,060 of record CM038670.1, on the reverse strand, counting down.
AAACACTTTAATTTTCAAAGGAACTTTGACTTTCCAAACATGTTTGGAACTAGGAATGGAGCTAGAATTGATAACATCGACATACATCGATTTAACTGTAAACTCACCAGTCCTAGTAAGTTTCCAGCGCAACTGATCGGGTTGTTGAGATAGCTGGACCTCCATCAGTCTACTCACTAAATGGAGCCAAGCTTCCCACCGATTACCGACTAGCATTCTCCTGAATTGAATATTTAGGGGGATTGACTGGAATACTGTTGCAACATACGCGTCGCGTTGTTGAACAATACTATAAAGACTCGGGTATTGAAGCACGAGGGGTGTCTCTCCTAGCCAAGTATCCTCCCAGAAACGCGTGTTGGTGCCATTTCCGATTATAAACTTTGTCCTATTAAAAAAAGCTGATTTGACTCTCATCAGCCCTTTACAGAAAGGCGAATCCGTCGGCCTTACTGTCACTTGGGACAAAGTTTTGGAGGATAGATACTTACTACGGAGAATCTGCGCCCAAGTGGCCTCTGTCTCAACAGACAACTTAGACAGCCACTTGCTAAGAAGACATTTGTTCTTGACTTCAAGATTTTCAATGCCAATACCCCCTTTGGTCTTTTGGTCGACAGATAATATCCCATTTGGCGAGTCTGTATTTTCTTTTTAGTTCATCACTCTGCCAGAAGAAACGGGATCGATAGAAGTCCAGCCTTTTCCTAACTCCAACTGGAACCTCTAAAAAAGACAAGATAAACATAGGCATACTCGTGAGAACCGAATTAATAAGAATTAATCAGCCTCCGTATGACATGAGCTTGCCCTTCCAGCAACTCAGTTTCTTCTCAAATCGATCCTCAATACACTTCCATTCTTTGTTTGTTAGCTTACGATGGTGAATTGGTATACCTAGATACGTAAACGGTAAAGCCCCCAATTCGCACCCGAACAATTGCCTATAAGCCTCTTGTTCCTCATTGGCTCTTTCAAAACAGAACAATTTGCTTTTATGAAAGTTAATATTTAGCCTGGTCAACTGTTCAAATAAGCATAACACCAGCTTCATATTTCTCGCTTTTGCCAAGTCGTGCTCCATAAAGATGATAGTATCATCGGCGTACTGCAGGATGGACACACCTCCATCCACTAGGTGAGGCACCAAGCCACCCACCTGACCAGCTTCCTTAGCCCTTCCTATTAGAATTGCCAACCTATCAACTATAATGTTCAACAAAATAGGAGACATCGGATCACCTTGTCTCAGGCCCTTATGTGTCTGGAAATAATGACCTATGTCATCATTCACTTTAATTCCAACACTCCCTTTTTGCGTGAAAGATTCAACCTATCGTTGCCAGGCTTCATCAAAACCTTTCATACGCAAGGCCTGTTGAAGGAAAGGCCATTTGACTTTATCGTACGCTTTCTCAAAATCCACCTTGAAAACAACTCCATCTAGTTTTTTCGTGTGAATTTCATGGAGCGTTTCATGAAGGACCACAACCCCTTCTAGGATGTTTCTGTCCGGCATGAAAGCAGTTTGGGAATGTTGCACCACAGAATGCGCAATCTGTGTGAGCCTATTAGTCCCAACCTTGGAGAAGATTTCGAAACTAACGTTAAGAACACGGATCGGCCTAAATTGCTCAATTCTCACAGCCTCTGTTTTCTTAGGAAGCAAGGTTGTTGTTCCAAAATTCAAGTGAAATAACTGAAGCTGTCCAGAGAATAAATCGTGGAACATCGGTAACAAATCCCCCTTAATAACATGCCAGGATTATTTGTAGAACTCCGCCGGAAATCCATCCGGCCCTGGAGCCTTATTATTTTTCATCTGTGAGATTTCTTCACACACCTCTTTCTCCGAAAACGGGGCAGTCAAAATATCATTCTCATCTGCAGCCAGTTGAGCCACATCCTCAATTCTAGACTCATCCAGGGACACACAATTTTCCTCCGGAGGCCCAAACAACTGCTTGTAGTATACGGTTATGTGTAATTTTAGGTTTTCTTATCCTAAAATCGTTCCTTCGTCTTGTTCTAGATGAAAGATTCTTTTCATTCTGTGCTTGCCATTAGCGATCATATGAAAGAATTGAGTGTTCGTGTCCCCCTGGACCACTTTGCGAACCTTAGCCCGCAGCGCCCACTTCAATTGCTCTTCTCGGAGAAGCTCTTTCAATATCATCTCCGCCTCAAGTTTAGCAGTAAGCTCCGTAGTGGGAAGGATTTTGGACTCGGTTTTTAAATCTAGGGACTGAATAAGAGTAAGGAGCCTTTCCTTTTCAACCTTATAAATCCCACTGAGATGCTTAGCCCACCCACGCAAAAAACTCCTCAAGTGTCGTATCTTATTCTGCCAGCGCTCAATCAAAGTTCTACCTCCTGCATCCTTAGCCCATTCCCTGGCTACCGGATCCAATAATACTTCTCTTTCAAATCACGCTAGTTCGAACGAAAAAGAATCTTTGTTCCCCAAGTGGATAGCCTCACCGAAGTCCACAAGTAATGGCGTGTGGTCCGAGATACCGCGCGAAAGCGCCTGAACCTTTACCAAAGGAAACTTATGTTCCCATTCGACGCTCGCAAGGACTCGATCCAAATTCTCGAACGTCGGGTTTGGCAAGGTATTAGCCTAGGTGAACTTTCTACCGGAAAGCTCTATCTCTCTCAGATCCAAGCTTTCAATGATGGTATTGAACATAAATGACCACCTGCCATCGAAATTATCATTGTTCTTTTCCTCTCTCCTTCTAATGATTTTGAAATCACCCCCAACCAAGATTGGAAGCTGCTCAGAACCGCAAATTCGAACTAGATCTGCCAAAAACTCCGGTTTGAGTTCTGGGTGTGCGGCACCATATACCGCCAACAGTGCCCAATTAAACCCATCGGCCTTCGACCTAACCCGAAACTTAACTGCGAAATCTCCCATCACGACACTTCACACTTCTAGCGATTCACATCTAACTCTATTTAAGATCCCTCCCGATCTTCCTCTCGGAGGGAGGTAGTGCCAATCAAAATCAACACCTCCTGATAAGGTACTAAGAAACTGGGGAGAAAAATTATCTTTAACAGTTTCCGAAAGCACAATAAAATCCAACTTATACTGGATGGAAGCGTGTGCGAGAAATCTTCTTTTAGCCAAGTCTTTCAGACCTCTGGTATTCCAAAAAATTCCTCTCATAATTCGTCATGAATTTTTTTAGTAGTACGGATCCTAGCACTCCGGCACACCGCCGAAGCCGAGTAAATCTTTTGCTTCCACTTGCGTTTAGGTTTGTTTTGATCCTCCACCCGGTCTCACAACCGGGCTCCGTGGATATAACTACTTCACCCTCGAAAGTGTCATCCTCTTCCTCAGACTCTGGAAGGGATGGTGCAAGGTCGGCACAAAAATTATCAAGCACCCTAACTCCCAATGCATCTATATCAGAGTCATTCATCGATTTGACCGCTGCTAAGTTCTGAATCATTTCTAAAGCGCGTTCCACTTCCAAATCCAGGATATCATTAACAGACTTAGAGATATCACCATCATTACTACCTAGTGAAACTCCTAAATGATTTGCATTGTTAATAATCTCATTATTAGAAAAATGCAAAATGGAATTAGAAGTGTTGACTGACATACCAGTAGTGACCTCAATGTCATGAAGCTTGGCCGCCCTCATAGCGCACCGCTGCTGCATGCATGTCGTCAACCTCCAGAATATCCTAGAGGCGGCAGCTCATCCGCCGCCCCACAGATACCGAATCCGAGATCCCTCCAAACACGATGACGTCCTCCCGAGTGGCCCCGCACGAAGTACGACCTCCAGCCTGACCTCGAACACACTGCGGGGCTACACCTGTCGAAAATGCTGAAGTAGTTGCCGCGAGCAGCGGAGGGGGGCTTCCAGGCCCCGACGACGTCGGCCTCGACCCGACGCCCTGGAGCTCACGCGCGCAGGGGGAGGAGGTTACGAAGGCTGCCTGCCCATACTCCCCGCCCGCCCCGGGCCGCTGGCTAGCTGTAGCCGCGGGCGCCACAGGTGGTGCAGCCACCCAAACCGCGGGAGGAGAGGAAGGGGCCGAGGCCACCTGCCCAGGACCCCCTCCCCTAGAGTCAACCATCATCGTCAGCTCCATCGCCCGGGCTGAGGCATTGGTCAAAACGGGAAAAAGAGGGGCCACCTGCCCAAGCTCCTCCCCCCTCCATCGACCGAGGTCATCACAGAGACAATCACCTCCGAGCCCCCGAGCACGGGATCATCAACAACATCGAAGTCCAGCGTAGGTAGCGTATGCTCAAGCACATCATCGGACTCCATCCGGTCACTCCAGAGTTTGGGAGGGGCCGAAGTTGGCTGAAACGACCCAAATCTCAGAGCGTTCATCGGCACCGGAGAGGGTGGTGCCATCCCGTCCCCGGTTGTCTGAGAGATGGACCCCGAACCATCAGACGACCCTCGTCCAGTGTCATCCACTAGCGCCTCCTTGGCACTAGAACGATCATCTCCCTCGTGCACTGGAAGTTTGCTAGCATAAGCAGCTCTTTTGACTCCATGTAGCAGTAGCTCCAATCCATCTTTCAAGCTCTTGTTACATTTGTAGAGGTTAGGAAATTCTTTGTTGAAGATGTGCTCATTTATGCAAATCAAAATGCCCCATGTTGCTCGAATGAGGAACTATGGCAGCAAGTAGTAAGTCAGTTGGCGCATGATGTTGTGGCGGCAACTCACGCGAGGGACACTGGGCTAGCGACCTTAACGTCATGACGGTTGTTACAAGCCGGCTTGCGCAGGTATGGAGTGGTTCCGGTCAGGTCCACACCGTGCCATGGAAGCCCACCCTCCCCGCAACGGGTGGGGTGGTGGTATATGGTGGGAACATGTCTTAGTCATCCGCTGGTGCCTTTCTGGCCTAGCATGGAGTACAGGTTGGCGTGGCCTCTGAAAGACCCGTCTTCAAAATGATGATTGAAATAACACTTCATTTCAGGGTAAAAATTGTTGTTCTTGACTTGATTGCATGGGCTTAGTAGCGACGCACTTACGTGATTATCTTGTTGAAAGCACTATCTCCTTACTGATGTGCTAGCCTTAGGTGGTTGGTTTTAGCAACCAGGATTATCCTTGCCTTGACCATCTTCAGTTGGACATGGAAACGGGCGCAAGGGCACTTTTTACTTCTTGAAGGTGTTGATGCGGAAAGAAGTTAATTTATTAATGGGTGATTACTTCATGTCTTATAACGGCTCACCCGTGGTTGCTATTGTTTTGTACTCCCTCCGTTCCATAATTCTTGTCGTGCTTTTAGTTTAAAATCCTTCCATTTCACAATTCTTGTCGTGCTTTTAGTTCAAATTTTAAACAAAAAGCATGGCAAGAATTATGGAATGAAGGGAGTACTCTCTTAAGAACTAATCAGAATCATTGTGTGCATCACGATGATGAAGAGGTTGAGGGTTTAACATTCTTTTTGTAAAAAGAAGAAGAAATGAAGATACATCTTGTTTTAGCAAAAAGGGTTTGCCCATATTTTCATTGGTAGAAACCATATAGTAGTTCTTACAGCCTAGCAATATAGCACCTATAAGAAACTACAAAACTACATCACATCCACTTATAACTTACCAGCATACCTCGGGCCCAGCCCAAACCCTGTAAGACATGTGAAAGAGGAACATCAGGATTATAAAACCACGACCCATATCAAGTTTAGCAACATAGAACCTATAAGCAACGTAACATATCAGGAGTTTTATCCAAGGAGAGAAAAAGGGAGGAGCATGAATGTAAAACATAGACACTATGGAGCAGACAAGCTTTTGAAGTAGGCCAACAAGGAGTAGCGTCCACGAGAGATTTTTTTCACCCATCATCAACCACTAGTAATCCACATAAATCCATGGCGCCATCCTCGTGGCGTATGGAACACCCGTTCTAGTAACTTTACCCCCACATCAACTCACTTTGAACTTCTTGGTTTTTCTACAAAATTGAACACAAGTTTATGGAGAATCACAAAAGGATCAATCCCCCTTTTGCATCCAAAGCATATGTCATTTTTGCAACTACAAATAGACCACGTCAATGCAGATACACCCACACAAGTTTCATCTTTTTTTCCTTCACAAGTTTCATCTTTTGTTTTCCTTCCCAAACCGAGGAAGCCTGGTGGAAAAGAAGACTTTTAATATCAGTTGGGATTGAATTTAAATTAAAAGTGAAGTGTAGATGACTATATATGAATTGCTACAGAGCGGTGAAGAAATAAGTGGTCAACAATCTCATCTACACCACATAACACACATTTAGAACTTCTAGTCCACCCATTTTAGCAAGTTTCTCTTTGGAAGCACACTGTTGCACACAATGAGCCAAATAAATACCTTGATCTTTGGAGGGAATTTAACCTTCCAAAGAAACTTCAAGGGAAACTATAAATTGTTAAGACTAAGTTGATTATGAAATAACTTGATAGTATATTTACCATCAACAGTAAGAGGCCAAACCAAAGAGTCTTTCTCCTCTTTCAGTTCAATGTCATATCATTTTTCCATTGAATCAGTGTATAACCCCGCAAGGGTTCTCCTAAAAGTGAAATGATCCCAACCTTTCTCTACCACATCACCCAATTTAATGTTCTTAGTAAAGCAGAGATCATACAATCTAGGGTAACATTGATTCAGTGGTTTGTCAACCACTCACCTTTCTTCCCAAAATCTAATATTTCTACCATCACCCACGTTCTTAACATATTTGGAGAGAAAAAATCCTTCATAGATAGGATTTCAGCCAAAAATTGGGAGTCTCCCACCTTACGTTTTACCTCAGAGAGACAATCATTCTTGAAATACCTATTTTTAAAGAATAGATTTGTTGGGGAACGTAGTATTTCAAAAGAACTCCTACGATCACGAAGATCTATCCAGGAGAAGCACAACAACGAGCGAGGAGAGTGTGTCCATGTACCCTCATAGACCGAAAGCGGAAGCCTTAAGTAACGTGGTTGATGTAGCCGAACGTCTTCGCGATTCAACCGATCAAGTACCGAACGCACGGCGCCTCCGTGATCTGCACACGTACAGCTCGATGACGTCCCACGAACTCTTGATCCAGCTGAGGTCGAGGGAGAGTTTCGTCAGCACGATGACATGATGACGGTGATGACGAAGTTACCGGCGCAGGGCTTTGCCTAAGCACTGCAACGATATGACCGAGGTGAGTTTCTGTGGAGGGGGCCACCGCACATGGCTAAGAGAAACTTTGGTGTGTCTTTGGGGTGCCCCCTCCCACGTATATAAAGGGAAGAGGAAGGAGGAGGCCGACCAAGGGGAGGAGGCGCGCCTAGGGGGGCAATCCTACTCCAAGTAGGATTCCCCCCCCCCCCTTCCTAGTCCAACAAGGAGAAGGGGGGAAGGTGAGGGAGGAGAGAAGGAAAGGGGGGCCGGCCCCCATAGTCCAATTCGGTTTGGGCTAGGGGGGAGCATGCCCTGCCTTGGCCTGCCTCCTCTCTTCCACCAATAGGACCATGAGGCCCAATAACCCCCCGGGAGGGTTCCGGTACCCCCCCCCTCCCGGTACTCCAGTAAATACCCGATACACCTCGGAACCATTCCGGTGTTCGAATATAGTCATCCAATATATCAATCTTTATGTCTCGACCATTTTGAAACTCCTCGTCATGTCCGTGATCTCATTTGGGACTCCGAACTACCTTCGGTACATCAAAACACATAAACTCATAATACCGATCGTCATCGAATGTTAAGCGTGCGGACCCTACGGGTTCGAGAACTATGTAGACATGACCGAGACTCATCTCCGGTCAATAACCAATAGCGGAACCTGGATGCTCATATTGGTTCCTACATATTCTACAAAGATCTTTATTGGTCAAACCGCACAACAACATACGTTGTTCCCTTTGTCATCGGTATGTTACTTGCCCGAGATTCGATCGTCGGTATCATCATACCTAGTTCAATCTCGTTAACAGAAAGTCTCTTTACTTGTTCTGTAATGCAACATCCCGCAACTAACTCATTACTCACATTACTTGCAAGGCTTATAGTGATGTGCATTACCGAGAGGGCCCAAAGACACCTCTCCGACAATCGGAGTGACAAATCCTAATCTTGATCTATGCCAACTCAACAAACACCATCGGAGACACACAGAGAGCATCTTTATAATCACCCAATTACGTTGTGACGTTTGATAGCACACTAAGTGTTCCTTCGGTATTCGGGAGTTGCATAATCTCATAGTCATAGGAACATGTATAGGTCATGAAGAAAGCAATAGCAATAAACTAAACGATCAAAGTGCTATGCTAACGGATGGGTCATGTCAATCAAATCATTCTCTAATGATGTGATCCCGTTTATCAAATGACAACTCATGTCCATGGCTAGGAAACTTAACCATCTTTGATTAACGAGCTAGTCAAGTAGAGGCATATGATACGTCTCCAACGTATATATAATTTATGAAGTATTCATGCTATTATATTATCCATCTTGGATGTTTTATGGGCTTTACTATGCACTTTTATATTTTTTTGGGACTAACCTATTGACCCAGAGCCCAAAGTGCGCCTCGCTTTTTCCCTTGTTTTAGTGTTTCGAAGAAAAGGAATATCAAACGGAGTCAAAACGGAATGAAACCTTCTGGAGAAGTTATTTTTGGAAGAAAATCAACACGGGAGACTTGGAGTGCACGTCAGGAAAGCAACGAGGGAGGCACGAGGCAGGGGGGCGTGCCCACCCCCCTGGGCACGCCCTCCACCCTCGTGGGCCCCTCATGGCTCCCCTGACATATTTCTTCCTCCTATATATATCAATATACCCTAAAACCTTCGGGGAACAGAATAGATCGGGAGTTCCGCCGCCGCAAGCCACTGTAGCCACCAAAAACCAATCGGGACCCTGTTCGGGCACCCTGCCGGAGGGGGGAACACTCACGGGTTACCATCTTCATCATCCCGGCGCTCTCCATGACGAGGAGGGAGTAGTTCACCCTCGGGGCTGAGGGTATGTACCAGTAGCCATGTGTTTGATCTCTCTCTCTCTCTCTCATGTTCTTGATTTGGCACGATCTTGATGTATCGCGAGCTTTGCTATTATAGTTGGATCTTATGTTGCTTCTCCCCCTCTACTCTCTTATAGTGGATTGAGTTTTCCCTTTGAAGTAATCTTATCAGATTGAGTCTTTAATGATTTGAGAACACTTGATGTATGTCTTGTCATGCGTATCTGTGGTGACAATGGGATATGACGTGATTCACTTGATGTATGTTTTGGTGATCAACTTGCGGGTTTGTAACATCCCAAATTTTCAATTTGGAATGTTATACATTAGATCATCAATGCATATCATATTTTATTTGCTTTGGGTTTTGATCCTAGAAATTCTACGCAACTCAAGGACCCACGGAGAGAGTTGGGGATTTCGTTATTTTCATATTTGAGTTTTTCTCAAATTTTGAGAATAGGATCATTTGATTTTAATTATTTTATCATCAATTATTTCTATTACAAAAATATGAGAGATGGAATAAAATGACTTTCCCAAAATAAAGAAATATTGAGGATTTAATAATAAAATCAAATAAGATATTATTTTGGAGTTTTTCGCCATTTTATTTGAATTTAGGAAAAATGTGCGTTTTTCAAAATTTCATTTAGGCCCCAAATAAATGTTCATCTTGTCCGGCTTGATTTTAGAAGTCGGGGAAAATTTATTTCGGGATTTTTGGAGTCAGTTTAGTATTTCTTTCGTTTGTTTTTCTGCTGAATTAATTTTAAAAACGCGAACCGACTTCGGCCGCACTGAAGCGGGACTCCGCCTGGGGCAGCCTTTTTAAATAGCCGCCGCCAAGCCGCCCAAATTTCACCAACCACCGCCGCCACCCGCGCCTAAACCCTAACCCTAGCTTACCACGCCCGACCGCTTGGGCCAAATACCAAGACCGCCTGCCCGCCGCCGATCACGCCCGAGGTTGCCTCGCTTTCCGCCATTGGTTTTCTTAAAACCGCTCGTTTTTCCATCGGTTTTTCGCCAGTTTTTTTTAGTTTCTGTTTTTTTATTAGATCAGTTTTTTTCCCGGTTCGGTTAAATAGCGAGTGTTCGCTCGTTCGTTTGTTTTAACGAACGTGTTCGTCGTTTAGATCCAGTTAACGAACGTTCGTTCGTTAAGCTGTTCGTCGTTTTTCTTTTTCTCGGATTTTCCGCGATTATTTCTGATCACGATTTCTGATCCGATTTTTGTTTTAGTATAACTTTTCGCTCGTTTATCGGAATCAGGCGATTCAAGCGCCTGGAGTTTCGTCTCGAAACCCTCTTTCCTAATAATCAACTCAAACAAGTTTTTGCTTCTGTAAAATTTGACTTAGGTCCATATTAGTAAAACTAAGTTGTTTTCTTCGCAGTTTGGGTTTCGTTGCTTCGTTTGATTTGATTCTTTTTGCAAACCGGAGTTCTTAAGTTGAACTTTCTGGTTAGATCTCTTATTTGAGTTTTACCTGTGCATTTGATGAGTACTTATTGTATGCTTGTTTGTTTGTCTGCGATAGAATACCCGGAGTGCGCCGCCTGTTACTTCGAGTCTCTAGGTTTCGCGGATCATCAGCAAGGCAAGTAACACTTTGATCATATACTTTTCATACCCAGTTTTTATGCATTAGATCAATCCTCAAACATTGCATGATTAGGATCTAATTAAATTGTGGGTTTTGGGAAGTAGTTTGAGGTAGTACCTATTACGATTTATTATCAAACCCTTGGGAGTTACTTCTACGCTTGCTTATTATGCCATGCTATGCTCAGAGACGTGGATTGGGTTTGAGTGAATATCCATGACAGATGTGAGATTGTTAATAAATGGTTTATCTAAGGTGGCAACTTAAACACACATCTGGGTGGATTGAGATACCGGTTATTCCAGATTGCTGTCTAGGCACCGGTAGACCAGTGATTGCCTGCTTTTTTATGGACCGCCACCTGCACTCAAAGGGATCATAAGATTATTCATGCTAGAAACTTCCGTGTGCAGCCACATGCTACTATGGGCTCTAGCATAGTTGATTAAGTCATGCGAACTCTTACAGTGGTAGACTAGCTGATGTAGGGGTTGTAGGTTGGTACGGTCTACCCATTCGTAAGGTGCTAGCGCTTTTTTTTGACAAAAACTGTGGGGGAAATCCCCACTGTGATTCTCTTTTTCATTAAAATAGGGGGAAAGTTACATATGCATTTACATGATGGATATAATACATGACAATGAAGAGTCTACAAATGATCTAGCCAGCTTTGCATGCCCTCTTTCAATCCTGGTTTTTCCTTCTTTATAATCATGCAAAAGTGCTCCTTGAAAGTGGCAATACAGAATGTCATATTTTTGACCTTGTTGTCAAAAATTATGCTATTTCTGTGTTTCCAGAGACTCCAGCATCCAGCAATCAGACATTCTTTAAAGCATCCATGTGTATCTTGCTTCCTTCCTTCTAGGAGCATTTCTATCAGGTTATGATCAGTGTTCCATTGGTAGCCAATGTTCATCCAGAAGTTTTGACTGAAATCACAGCTAAAAAACAGATGCATTAGATGTTCATTAGGTTCATCATCACATAATTCACACTTACTAGTCTCAAAGTAGAAATTCTTCCTTTTTAGTAGATCTCTAGTGTTTAATCTGTCTTGTAACAAGAGCCAGAAGAAGAATTTCTGCTTGGGTAAAGAGCATGATTTCCATATCCATTGATAGGGTTTAGGTGCATCAACAGGGTTTCCCATAAGTTCAAGGTATATTCTCTTGTTAGAGTACCTTGTGGCACCCCAATAAAATTTCCAAGAATCTGGCAGGTGCTGATTCTCTCTGTTGTTAATCAGCTCTATAAGGTTGATACTCTGTTGTACAGCAATAGAGGACATAGGCAGGTGGAACAAATCATAAAATTCACTATCATCCATGTTGCTGACAGTAGAAAGAGTTGTGTCAGCATTATTTGCATAGGAAAATAGCTGAGGCATTGACTATGAAATTGTATAAGAACACCATTTATCTGACCATAGCTTAATTGTATCACCTCTCCCAGCATAGCATATAGTCATGTTTTTAAAGTCTTGCAAATTCGAGCAACAGTCTCTCCACCAAAAGGATCCCATCATTGTAGGGAAACTAGGTATCTCATCATTATCATAGTAATTGTTCCATATAAGGTTAACCCAGGGGATATCCTGCTTATTGAAGAATTTGTAAAGAAATTTTATAAGCAGAGTTTTGTTTTGTGTTCTCAGATCTAACACACCCAATCCCCCAGCCTTTTTTGGCAAACAAACATTATCCCATTTAACAAGGCAATTTCCTTTTTTATTGATATCCTTACCATACCAAAGGAAGTTCCTGCCAGATTTTTCAAAGTGATCCAGTATGGTGAAAGGTACTCTGATGCAACACATAGCAAAAATTGGCAGAGCAGCAACTATGGATTTGAGATGTACAAGTCTCCCAGAATATGACATTAATGAGGCAATGCCAGAAAGTCTATGATCAAGTCTTGATACCATGGGAATCAAATCTGCCACTTTAGGTCTTGTAGATCCCATTGGTAGACCAAGATATGTGAAAGGCATAGATTCTTTTTTGCAGTTGAAGGAATTTGCCAGCTCCTGAGCTTTATCATCAGACATGTTGATTGGTACCATGGATGATTTACTATAATTTACAACAAGTCTAGTGAATTTTGAGAAGTTGTCAAGTATCTCAATGAAGCTTCTAATTTGAACCTCATCAGCAGGCAAGATAACCAGGGTGTCATCAGCATATTGTATGATGGGATAACTTTCAGTAAAGTTAGTCTCAATGGGCAGAGATAGTGTTCCATTTCTCCAAGCATCATTAACCATGATTTGCAATAGTTCTCCAACCATAACATATAGAAGAGGGGAAAATGGATCTCCTTGCCTGACACCACACTTACATTGAATGCATTTACCTGGAACACTATTAAGGATGACAGATGTGGAAGCAGTAGATAGGATAGATGAGACCCATCTAATCCATTTCTTGGTAAATCCCAGATGCTTCATCATGTATAAGATAGCCTTGTAGCTCACTTTATCAAAAGCCTTAACAAAGTCAATCTTAAAAATAATGATCTCTTTCTTGGATTTGTGGCACATATGTATGTATTCAAAACTCCATGCAAGGCAATCCTGAATATTCCTTGTCTTAATAAACCCATATTGATTCTTGCTAATTCTGGATAAAATGATCTGCTGCACTCTATTAGCAAGGAGTTTAGTAAGGATTTTGATAGGCATACTTACAAGTGAGATGGGCCTATAATCATCAGGTATTTCAGGATTGTCATTTTTGGGTATCAAAGTAATGTAGGCAGTGTTAACAGGAGCCAGGGAAACAGCTTCATTGTAGAAATCATTGATGAATTTGTAGAAATAATGTTTGATTATGTGCCAGCATTTCTTCATAAACAGGCCATTAAAACCATCAGGTCCAGGAGATTTGTCATTGGGCATTTTATTGATGATATCATCAATCTCATCAGTACTGAAGGGCCTGTCAAGATCATAAAGATCCTCCTCCATAGCAAGGTGTGATATGTCAAAGTTTTGTGTGCAGATTGTCTCAGTACCAATCCTATCTTTGAAAGATGCCCATAGTATAGAAGCTTTATGATCATGATCAAATACTTCTTTGTCCATCCATAGTCATAAGATATGTGATGTAGTTATGCCTAAATACATAAGTAGCAATTGCATGAAAGAATTTGGTATTTTCATCACCCAGATTTGCCCATCTGATGTTTGCCCTAATTCTCCAGTAGATTCTCTTAGCCTCCAGCAACTTGTTTGTATGCTTGATGAGCAATTTCCTGAAATTCTTTTCCACCCTAGCTAGTGGTCTTTGTTCCTCAATGCCATCAAATAGTTTCACATAGAAACAACAATTATCAATGATTTTGTTCAATTGGGAGTATTGCTTGCTCCAAGATTTCAAACCTCTTCTGATAGATTTAAACTTGGAGTTTAAATTCTTAGCAGAATCAGAGAAGTGAGTGGAATTTAACCAATGCTTCTCCACAGTTTCAATAAACCCACTGAATTCAGTCCAATACTCTTCAAATATGAATATCTGGCTTCTGGGAATATTGCTATCAATCTGGATTTTGATAGGCACATGGTCAGATGAAATTTTAGCTAATGGAGTAGCCATAGTAGATGGATGGATAGTAGTCCAGTGGGGACTGGTAAAAATCCAGTCTAACTTTTCCAATAAAGGTTGATCTTGTTTATTGGTCCATGTGAAAGCTCTTCCTTTGAGAGGGATTTCTGCGAGATCCAGGTTAACAATGATATTATTAAAAGTCATCATACTAGCAGGATCACCACCAGGTTTATTTCTATTGTCAGGGCTTCTTATGTAATTAAAATCACCCATGATCATCCATAACTTAGAGTGGCTCATATTCAGACCCATAAGCCAATCAGTAAATTCCTGTTTACCTTCAGTGTTGTTAGGTCCATAAACATTAGTGAGATACCAGCAGGTACTATCCAGATTAGAAGTAAACTCAATGGTGATCTGATAATAATTTCGGGATATCACTTTGCCCTTCATTAAATTGCCATTCCAAATAGTAATCAGACCTCCAGAGTTGCCATTGGAAGGAGAAAAACAGAATTGGTTGAACCTCTTGGGGCAAAAATTCTTGATATAAGCAATATCAAACTTATCCCTCTTGGTTTCTTCAAAAGTCATAATACAGCAAGCACTTTCATCAATTTTCTTTCTAATGTCATTCCACCTAGTTGTGGAGTTTATACCTCTAACATTCCAATTTAGGATATTCCAACTTCTATTCATGGCAGAAGTATATGAGGTAATATTGTGACATATTATGTATAATATGTGCTCCTACATGCTCTGTGGGTCTTGCTATAGCAGCCAATATCTGGGGTAAGTGAATAGTCACAGACTAATGCTCGCTGGAGTAGATACATGCAGTAGATAATCAAACTACATAAGCATTTAAAACAACATAAGCGACTGACAGGCAAACTCCAGTAGAATCGGTAGCACAAAGTATACTTATTACACACCAAACTGATAGTTGATGCACGCAGGCATCCAAATGACATGGTAGAGGAAGCAAAAGGAACTGGAATCATAACAAGATGGCAGTTAGGGAGCCATCAAAGCCCACATCATAGCAAAGTGAGACCTAATCATCGAGCTGTCATAGTGCAAAGCACTAGGGGACACATCTGGGGTGCCATCTTACATGGACCTGTGCCAATAGCCCGCAGGGTCTTCATAGGAAATTCAGGTGGTGGAGGTGCACGCTTATTAATAATCACAACATCAAACCGAGGTCCTGTGTTAATGATATATCTTTCTTGATTTCTTAGGGTCATGTTTGTTACTATGATCAATCTTAGCTTCATTATTGGTGGCATTATCTGCAGCCTGGTCCTTGAAGCCCTGGTGAGCTTGGCAATCCTGTTGCTCCTCCTGCAGAAGGTGTCATCAATGATCTTCTTCTTTTTCTGTCTGTTAGAGTGTTTCTGTACTTCAGCAAATTCCTGGCCTGTGATCTCCTCAATGCTGACAGAGCTGGCATTCATAGGTGGCTCATTCTGGATGGTTTGTATCTGCAGATAACATCTTTTATTGTTACCATTGGTGCCCACAACATCGACCACATTGCAGGAAGCATTGACAATTTGGCTGCCACCCAGTTTGGGAATGATGTCCTGAGCATTTGTCACCAAGTTACCAATAAGTTCCTGAAGAACATTAATGTGCTCAGTAGCACCCTCAACAGCAATGTTGCTTGTCTGCAAAGGCTGGGAACTACTAGAGGATGGTATGTCATTGTAGTTCATGCTGCAGTTATTGGGGATAAACACAGGACTAGGAACTTTCTGAGAGCTGGGCTGTGAGGCAACAGGATTAATTGGGATGTAATCAGGCCCAAGAGTCTCATGAGGATCAGCATAGATTGTACTGGAGTGTATCTGAATAGGAGATCTTACTTCCTCCATAACAGGTGCCTCAACATGATCAGCATTAATATGATCAGAAGCAGCAGCCATGTGGGCATCATCATGGTTCACATTGTCATTATGGACCACATGAACATCCTCATATGGTGCACCAAGGTTCTCATTATGAGGATTAATAACAACATGATCCATAGGTATATTCCCTAATACCTCATCATGCCAGAAACCTCCATGTACATGAGGGAGGGGATGAGGGTTTCCACCATCAGGTGGCAATGGGTCCTCATCACCCCCTTGCTGACCAATCAGATCCCTCGACAGTATATATGTTGGGCAAGTCCATGAGTCACCATATCCAACATCATCAAGATTCCTCAGAACAACTAGACTAATAGGAATATTGTCAACATTCATGACCCTGAGTTTAACAATAACCCTTGATTTGTCCCTTGGATCCTTGTTCCAGATCAGAAAGCAACCATATGGTGACACAGTGCGACTAATCACCCCAACATCCCAGCATTCTAATGGATAATTCATAACTAGGATCCATACATCATGTGTGAAAGTAATGCTGCGGTAATTAAGACCTCTATCCTGCTTGCTAATCCTAAGAACAGAGTCCCCAATCTGGAACGGGCTCAGACTGATAGCAGTATCACGCAAACAGGCAGTAGTAAACTGAACCAGAGCAGTACCCATACCACAGCGGGAAGTGTAGTTGATGCGCCATCCACGTCCCTCCAGGTAGTTCGTGATCAGAGCAATGGCACCATGGAACTCCTCAGCTGATACCTCGGGTACGAGCGTGGCGATTGCCCACTCATCGCAGACCATCGGGAGGTCACCTCCAAGAACCACATATCCACGGCGAGCACGGAGAGGACCGGGGGGATGATCGTCGTACCAGGTGGAAGGTGGGGGAGCGGGTTGCAAGGGTAGCAGGCCATCTCGGTGTTTGCAGCAGTGGTAGGTCGAACAGAGGGAGAAGAACCAGGGGGAGAGGCCGAGGGGACTAGTTGAGCTTCAGTTATATCAGGGGGAGGATCCTTTTTCTGTTTGACCCGATAAGCATTAAGTCTGGTATTCTTGTTGAAACAAAATCTGGCGATATGATTGTATCGGTAACAAACGCGGCACCTGATTCTATTGTTGCATTGATTACGCGCGTGCCCAGCACCAAGGCATTTTTGGCAGATAGTATAATTGGATATGTCAGTAGAAATCCTCCCTGACGATACATCTTCCGAGCAGTTGGGCTGCTCCGTACCTGTCGGCCTGTTGGGCTCCGCGGACAAGATTTGGGCCGATCGATTCAAACTAGCACTGGTGCATGCAACGTCCGATCCGCTATGCATGTGGGTCGTTGGAGCAACCGGCGGCGAGCGAAGAACACGATCATTAGGAATCGGCAAGCCATGTGGCGTAGATCCAAGGGGAATTACATTCGGCCCCGATAAAGGTTTGTTATCATGCGTATCAACTCTCATGTGCGAGGTAGAAAGATGACCCATGATTCTACGGTAAACATGATTGATGGGAACAAGATTTGTGCGCTTACCTTTATGACGTCGTGTGACAATAGTCCATTCAGAATCTTGTTCTCTATACCACTTCTTCTCTTCAAAAATCCAATTAGGGCCACCACCGCTCCATAAGTGGAAATAGCATTTGAATGCATCACAATTGAAATATGATTTACGTACCAAGTAGAAACCCACAGCCTTAGAGCAAACTTTGAACATAAAAACATTACCCTTGATATGAGATACCTCAAAAGAGTCATAGGATCCACCAGTGCAAGATGATAGTGCCAAACTCACATTGAGGGTATTCAGTTGAAAACCAAATCTTGCAAATGAGACCACGAGGGAGAAACCATATGAAGAGGAGATGGGGTTTACCGAGGTTTGGAATAACTTACGGATCTCACCTCTGAAATGGTGACCAAAAGAAAAATCCAGTTGGTGGGTGATGGAGTGTGGATCACTGAAGGGATCCATCAGCCAGGAAAGGGATTTTGATGGTGGGATCAGTGGAGATCTTGGACGGCGCCATGGTCGCCATGGGAGATGTGGGAGGTGGGGTGGGGTGGGTGGAGCTCCATGAAAGGTGGAGCTGATTGACGGGGTGTTCCACCAACGTAGCATAGACAATGTCTCGGTCATCCGTTTCTCAAACACCATGTAGTGCGAGAAATCAAACGGAGGAGATCGAGTCTTGTGGGAAAAGTGCACAAACCTCTGCAGAGTGTACAAACTAATCATGATTAGCCGTGTCCCCGGTTATGGACATCTTGAGTATCTAGTACTTGGATTATCAAGTGAATCTCATCATGTTACTTTAATTAATATTGTTGGGTTTTAATGATGATTACTTTAATTGGGATTGAGGATCATCAACCATTCTCAATGTTTAACAACCACCATGATAGTTAAATAAATTTATTCCTTTGCAGTAGGGAAAAATTGGCTTTTCGCAAAACCGTAACCATAGAGCTTTCCACCAGCCATATATGCATGTAGTATAGGCTTATTCTTTCATTACTCTCTATGTGTTACATTGCCAGCATATTCCATGTGCTGACCCGTTTTCGGGCTGCAACGTTTCATGTTGCAAACTTTTCAGACGATGAGTAAGGTGCTTTTAGGTCGTGGTTCTATACTCAGTGTTGCCGTTGGAGTTGATGGACTCGCTTATCTTCCAAGCCTTCCGCTGTTATCGTTATTAGATGGCCTTAAGCCATATTTATTTTGCTAAGTTCTCTTTTGAGACATTCGATGTAATAAGTGTGTGATTGCTACTCTGTTATAAATCCTTCGAGTCTTGTGTGGTGTCGGCATTCTTGATCCGTGGATGACACACGAGCACGAAGATCGACTGCTTGAGGTCCGGTCACTACTGTGGTTCCGCCCATGAACCTATGCATAGGGTCGCACACGTTTCGTCTTGATTCTCGGTAGAAACTTTGGGGCACTCTTTGAGGTTCTATGTGTTGGTTGAATAGATGAATCTGAGATTGTGTGATGCATATCGTATAATCATACCCACGGATACTTGAGGTGACATTGGAGTATCTAGGTGACATTAGGGTTTTGGTTTTTGTGTGTCTTAAGGTGTTATTTTACTACGAACTCTAGGGCTGTTTGTGACACTTATAGGAATAGCCCAATGGATTGATCGGAAAGAATAACTTTGAGGTGGTTTCGTACCCTACCATAATCTCTTCGTTTGTTCTTTGCTATTAGTGACTTTGGAGTGACTCTTTGTTGCATGTTGAGGGATAGTTATATGATCCAACTATGTTATTATTGTTGAGAGAACTTGCACTAGTGAAAGTATGAACCCTAGGCCTTGTTTCCAAGCATTGCAATACTGTTTACGCTCACTCTTACCATTAGTTACCTTGCTTTTTTTATATTTTCAGATTACAAAAACCTATATCTATCATCCATATTGCACTTGTATCACCATCTCTTCGCTGAACTAGTGCACCTATACAATTTACCAATGTATTGGGTGTGTTGGGGACACAAGAGACTCTTTGTTATTTGGTTGCAGGGTTGTTTGAGAGAGACCGTCTTCATCCTACGCCTCCCACGGATTCATAAACCTTAGGTCATCCACTTGAGGGGAATTTTCTACTATCCTACAAACCTCTACACTTGGAGGCCCAACAACGTCTACAAGAAGAAGGTTGCGTAGTAGACATCAGCATACTAGGGACACTCTGTTTGTCTATGTATTCACACATGTACTAAGTTTCCGGTTAATACAATTCTAGCATGAATAATAAAAATTTATCATGATATAAGGAAAATATAAATAACAACTTTATTATTGCCTCCAGGGCATATTTCCTTCAGTCTCCCACTTGCACTAGAGTCAATAATCTAGATTACATTGTAATGATTCTAACACCCATGGAGTCTTGGTGATGATCATGTTTTGCTCGTGAGAGAGGCTTAGTCAATGGGTCTGCAACATTACGATCCGTATGTATCTTGCAAATCTCTATGTCTCCCTGCTACGTCTTGAGCTTGCGTTGGTTTTCCTCGAAGAGGAAAGGGTGATGCAGCAAGTGTAGCGTAAGTATTTCCCTCAGTTTTGGAACCAAGGTATCAATCCAGTAGGAGGCTCCTCAAAAGTCCCACGCACCTACACAAACAACCGAGAACTCGCAACCAACGCAATAAAGGGGTTGTCAATCCCTTCACGGCCACTTCAAGTAAAGTGAGATCTAATAAAGATAGTATGATAATATAAATATATTTTTGGTATTTTATAATATAGATGCAAAAGGTAAAGATGCAAATAAAAGTAGATTGGAAGCAAATATGATAAGAGATAGGCCCGGGGGCCATAGGTTTCACTAGTGGCTTCTCTCAAGATAGCATAAGTATTACGGTGGGTGAACAAATTACTGTCGAGCAATTGATAGAAAAGTTTATAGTTATGAGATTATCTAAGCATGATCATGTATATAGGCATCACGTCCATAACAAGTAGACCGACTCCTGCCTGCATCTACTACTATTACTCCACACATCGACAGACTCCTGCCTGCATCTAGAGTATTAAGTTCATAAGAACAGAGTAACGCATTAAGCAAGATGACATGATGTAGAGGGATAAACTCATGCAATATGATATAAACCCCATCTTGTTATCCCCGATGGCAACAATACAATACGTGCCTTGCAACCCTTTCTGTCACTGGGTAAGGATACCGCAAGATTGAACCCAAAGCTAAGCACTTCTCCCATGGCAAGAAAGACCAATCTAGTAGGCCAAACCAAACTGATAATTCGAAGAGACTTGAAAATATAACTCAATCATACATAAAAGAATTCAGAGAAGATTCAAATATTATTCATAGATAAACTTGATCATAAACCCACAATTCATCGGATCTCGACAAACACACCGCAAAAAGAGTTTACATCGAATAGATCTCCACAAGAGAGGGGGAGAACATTGTATTGAAATCCAAAAAGAGAGAAGAAGCCATCTAGCTAATAACTATGGACCCGTAGGTCTGTGGTAAACTACTCACAACTCATCGGAGGGGCAAGGATTTTGATGTAGAGGCCCTCCGTGATTGATTGCCCCTCCGGCAGAGTGCCGACGAAGGCTCCAAGATGAGATCTCGCGGATACAGAAGGTTACGACAGTGGAAATTGTGTTTTGTGGTGCCCCTAGATGTTTTCGAGGTACGTAGGTATATATAGGAAGAAGAAGTACCTCGGTGGCCGCCCGAGGGGCCCATGAGATAGGGTGCACGCCCTACAGGGGGGGCGGCCTCCTATCTCGTGGCTTCCTTGGAAGCTTCTTGACTTGCACTCCAAGCTCTCCGGATCACGTTCGTTCTAAATATCACGCTCCCGAAGGTTTCATTCCGTTAGGACTCCATTTGATATTCCTTTCCTTCGAAATACTAAAATAGGCAACAAAAAAACAACAATATGGGTTAGGCCTCCGGTTAGTAGGTTAGTCCCAAAAATGATATAAATGTGTAAAATAAAGCCCATAAACATCCAAAAGGGGTAATATAATAGCATGGAACAATAAAAAATTATAGATACGTTGGAGACGTATCAAGCATCCCCAAGCTTAATTCCTGCTCGTCCTCGAGTAGGTAAATGATAAAAAAGAAATTTTTTATGTGGAATGCTACCTAGCATAATTCATAATGTAATTTTCTTTATTGTGGCATGAATGTTCATATCCAAATGAATACAAAATAAAAGTTCATATTGATAAACGAAATAGTAATACTTCAAGCATACTAATCAAAGTAATCATGTCTTCTCAAAATAACATGGCAAAAGAAAGTTCATCCCTACAAAATCATATAGTTAGGCTATGCTTCATTTTCGTCACACAAAGATGTTCCCAACTTCTATACCCCCGATGACAAGCCAAGAAATTGTTTCATACTTAAATAATCTCAAACATTTTCAACCTTCACGCAATACATGAGCGTGAGCCATGGATATAGCACTATGGGTGGAATAGAATATGATGATGTGGATTGTGTGGAGAAGACAAAAAAAAGGAAGTCAAATATTAAAGAGGATAATCAACGGGCTATGGAGATGCCCATCAATTGATGTCAACATGAGGAGTAGGGATTGCCATGCAACGGATGCACTAGAGCTATAAAGGAATGCTCAACAAAAGAAAACTAGTGGGTGTGCATCCAACTTGCTTGCTCACGAAGACCTAGGGCATTTGAGGAAGCCCATCGTAGGAATATACAAGGCAAGTTCTATAATAAAAAATTCCCACTAGTATGAAAAATACAACTTATGAGACTCTCTATCATGAAGATCATGGTGATACTTTGAAGCACAAGGGTGGAAAAAGAGATAGTAGCATTGTCCCTTCTCTCTTTTTCTCTCATTTTATTTTCCCTTTTTTTCTTTTCTTTTCCCCTCTTTTTTTCATTTTTTTCTTCTTTTTTTTCTTTTCTCATTTTTTTCCTTTTTAAAGTCCGGAGTCTCATCCCGACTTGTGGGGGAATCATAGCCTTCATCATCCTTTCCTCACTAGGACAATGCTCTAATAATGAAGATCATCACACTTTTATGGATTTACAACATACGAATTACAACTCGAAACTAGAACAAGATATGACTCTATATGAATGCCTCCGGCGGTGTACCGGGATGGTGCAATGAATCAAGAGTGACATGTATGAAAACTAATGCATGGTGGCTTTGCCACAAATACGATGTCAACTACATGATCATGCAATGGCAATATGACAAAAGTAAAGTACGTCATGATGATGATGAACGGAACGGTGGAAAGTTGCATGGCAATATATCTCGGAATGGCTATGGAAATGCCATAATAGGTAGGTATGGTGGCTGTTTTGAGGAAGATGTAGGGAGGTTTATGTGTGATATAGCGTATCGTATCACGGGGTTTGGATGCACCGACGAAGTTTGCACCAACTCTGAAGGTGAGAAAGGGCAATGCACGGTACCGAAGAGGCTAGCAAAGGCGGAAGAGGCTAACATTAGTCAAAAGAACTCATATACTTATTGCAAAAATTTATAAGCCATCAAAAACCAAGTACTACGCGCATGCTCCTAGGGGGATAGATTGGTAGGAAAAGACCATCGCTCGTCCTCGACCGCCACTCATAAGGATGCACAAGCCAGGCACACTTCATGTTTCAAATTTGTTACATAACTTTAACCATACGTGCATGCTACGGGACTTGCTAACTTCAACACAAGAATTCTTTAAATTCATAATTACCCAACTAGCATGACTTTAATATCACTACCTCCATACCTCAAAACAATTATCAAGTATCAAGTTGATCATAGCATCCAATTCACTTCCTGTGATAGTTTTTATTATACCCAACTTGGATGCCTATCATTCTAGGCCCAACTTTACGACCATAGCAAATACCATGCTGTTCTAAAAGACTCTCAAAATAATATAAGTGAAGCATGAGATACTAGAAATTTCTTCAAAATTAAGACACCACCGTCCTCTAAAAGATATAAGTGAAGCACTAGAGCAAAAACTATCAAGCTCAAAAGATATAAGTGAAGCACATAGAGTATTCTAGCAAATTCTAATCAAATAGGCTTCTCCCAAAAGGTGTGTACAGCAAGGATGATTGTGGAAAGCTAAAAAGCAAATACTAATATAATACACGACGCTCCAAGCAAAACACATATCATATGGCGAATAAAAATATAGCTCCAAGTAAAGTTACCAATGAACGAAGACGAAAGAGGGGATGCCTTCCCGGGGCATTCCCAAGCTTAGGCTTTTGGCTATTCTTGAATATCTTGGGGTGCCATAAGCGCCCCCCAAGCTTAGGCTCTTGCCACCCTGTCGGGGAGGCTGATCGTACCCGCGAACACCTATGGGGCCGGCGGACCAGGCCCCTTGTGGTTCGGAGGGGGGCGGAGATCGCACGAAGAGCGGATCGAGGCGAGGCACACGAGCAGTTTACCCAGCTTCAGAGCTCTCCGGAGATATAAAACTCCTACTGCTGCTTGTTTGATCTACTGTGTTCTTGCTAGGGAGCAATGCGAGCTACAAAACCTAGCTTGAGTGTGTCTAGTCTATGGCCAGTCGAATGAACCGAACTAGCCGAACCTGCGGAACCAGCGAACCGAACCCCTTTCTACGTTGCACTCGGGCCTCCTTTTATATGCTCAAGGGGTCTCCGACAGGTGGCAACATAGACGAGGGTACAAATGTAAAAACAGGAGTTGGTACACCTACTTGAATAGTGTACAGTGCAAAATACTTAACTCTGACGCCAAGGGACAAAAGCAATAAATGCCCGTCGTTGTCGCCCAAACAGTGCAACAGAGAACGTCAGGTGCGCCTCCGCTCGCCACGATGGCGAGCCTGTCAGCGCCGCTTATCGCTGCTCTCCGCTGGCTGCACAGCCGCTCGACACGCACGCACGGAACGGTCCCATGGCGACACGTCGCTGGGTGAGCTGGAGCGGAGACGGAGAGAAGTTGCATGCCGCGGCAAGCGCCTTGCCGCGGCCGAATCCTTGTCACGCCCGGAGGCTTGTCGCGCTCGGGCCTTCCGGCAAGCTCCTCTTGCCGGGCCTTGTCTTCTGCGTGCTCGAGTGGCCTTCCCGACAAGCTCCTCTTGTCGGGCCTTGTCTTCTCAATCTAATACTTTGTTCTTGAATGGCTCACCGGCAAGCTCCTCTTGCCGGGTCTTGTTTTCTCGAAAGGCTGCGGAGGGTCTTGGCGGACGCCTCGGCGAGGCTTGCCACGGGACGCCGCGATCGCCTGCAGACGAAGTTCGGGGTACTAAGGTACCCCTACTTTAGTACACCGACAGGAGCCCCCGGGTCTGGGCCATACACGGTGCCGAGCGCTGTTGGGCCAGGCCCAAAACAGGGCACGGGCACGCGCGGCCTGGGTCCAAACCAAATCCATTCCGTACCCGCCGCGTTCCCCCGTAACGGCACGCGTCAATTGCGGCGTCGTGGGGGAAGTGGGCGGCGTGCGGGATCGCTTCACCCGTCGCCTCAGTTCTGCATCCCCGCCACGTGGTTCCCATGCTCTTGGGGTCGCGGACGGTGGAAGTGGAAAACTGGGCCGTTACGAGCAGAGGCAGCAGGTCGGCCCCGATTCCCTGCTCTTCCTATGCCCTGATTTGTCGAGCGGGGCGGTCGAGCCCCCACCTTGCTTCCTTAAAAAGAGCGGAAGGGGAGCGCAGGCCCGCACTCTCCCATCCCTCCTTTCCTCGGCCGCTCCCTTTCTCTCATTCGTCATGGAGAAAAGGAACCTTGGTTCTTCATCGGTGGCGGCGAGGGTCGCCGCTAGACAGCGCCCCTCCCAACCCCACGCCCGGGTGGCAGAGCCAGCCACAAGAGGAAGAGGGAGGCGGGGTCGTGGACGAGGTCGAGGCGCTCGGGGAAGAGGCGGACGGGGCGGCGTGCCGTCTCCGCTTCCGCCGGTGGTTCCCCTCCCTGCGGCGGTCCATACAGGGGACGACCCTTGCGAGTTCTTCGTCAGGCTGCGCCGGGCGCCTCGTCGTCGCCTCCGGCTTCCAGCTCCGTTCGCGAGCGCGATGGAGTCGGATCCGCCCGAGACATCGAGATCGCACATGAGGGGTCAGGAATCAGCGGCATGCGAGTCCGTGTTGTATTCCCAGCCCCTAATGTGATGTATCTTAATCGTGGGTGGAAGACGTTCACTCGCATCCACAGCTCGAGGCGGGGTTTACCCTCCATTTTAAGTTAATGGAGGGTGATCTCCTCTCCGTCAAGGTCTTCGGGGATCTCGGTACTCGGGCGAAGTGCTGCGTGGATAGCTCCTCCGACAGCGAAGATTCTCCCTCGAGCGAGAGTGACGAGGAGGAGAGCGACAGCGACGAGGGTAGCGGGCCCGATTAGTTGTCGGGCGCCGCTTGCAAGGCCACCGGCGACCCCATCATCCGCTGCCGGCTCCTTGAACTCCCCGGAGTCGCCTCCTTGGGCGACCGGGCGAGGGAGGCTGCGGAAGGGAAGAGGATGGCGACAAGGCCGTCAAGTCGGAGTACGAGGGCGTAGTGCCTCGACAACAGGCCGACGCCCCGCCGCCCGTCTCGAGCCCCGCCTCGGCGCTGCCATCTCCGTCAAGCCCTCGGGGAGCTCCCGGGATGTTCCCTTGGTGCCTTTTGGCACCTGTAGCTCGCCTAGGCGTTTCTTTTGCCCTTCTCGCCTCCTTGACCTACTTCCTGAAAAGAGGGACAGGAAAAGGATTACGGGCATCTTATCTTTTTAATTTGTAAGCCTTCGGGCCTTATCCGCATTTAAAACTTGTAATCCTCTCTTTCATGTTTTTCATTCTCCACGGATTGTATCCGAGTAGAATGTTTTTAATGAAAAAGGGATGTTTGAAAAGGACGAAGGGCTTATCTGATATCGCAGCCCGGCAACTCGACTTGCCGCAGCCCCGCAACTCGCTTGTCGCAGCCCCGGCAGCTCTGGCTTGCCGGGCTTGGGTGCCGGGCGCGCCTTCTTCTCCTCTTCGCTGTTATTTCAGTTCGATAACGATTTAGCTTGATTACGCAATAAGTTATTTTTGTAATATAACTTTATTCTGGGCAACATTTGCTACGTTACTTCCTTTACTCGACTCTTGGCTTTGTATGTTATTGCCCACGCTTTTCAGTGGAAACTTGCGGTGCAGGCACCCTTGTCATGAGCGCCGAAAAGTGCGGAACTTCAGCAGCCTCTGGCGGGTCGCCACCGACAAGCAACCTTGTCGCGGACTAGCCGCAGCTCACTTAAGTTGTTGAGCGGACTCGAAACAAAGTAAGGGCGCGACCAGTCACGATTTGGTTCCTCCGCGCACAGGTTCTCCATACAAAGTACTTATCGTTCGAGGAAGATAACTTAAAATTTTAAAAACTGATTGCTCAAACTTTGGCAACTTAGCTTTTCTGTCTCTTGCTTCCCGATGAGGTGAAACTTCCTCGAGCACTGATTGCTCAAACTTTGGCAACTTAGCTTTTCTGTCTCTTGCTTCCCGATGAGGTGAAACTTCCTCGAGCGGTGCCTGGTCCATAGTATTATCTCCTCCTCCCCCCTGGTTAACTTGTGCGCGAGGGAGCCTCCCTTTCTTTGCAAGAAAAAAGTAGAGGAAATAACGTTATGGAGCCTAGCGGCTCGATTCTGCTTACCGGGTGTGGTTGCTGCACAAAGTGTTAGCCAAAGCATGCAATAAATTGATGAAAGCATGAACTTGACAAGTTGTGCGCAACACATGAGCTTTTATCGATGCACGTGGTCTCGCGCCCGGCTTTGTACAAAGGATTACATGCAAGCTGCGGCAAGACTTGTACAAAAGGTGGTTGCCGGAACGGGTTCCGACAACCGCGCCTCTATGGGTAAAACTTATGAAGATGCTCAATGTTCCAGGAGTTGCTCACCGGAATGCCATCTTCGGTCTCTGGCGGACAGCGCCAGCCTAGTGACTCGTTTCACCCGATAAGGGCCTTCCCACTTTGGCGCCAACTTGTTTGAATTCTTGGCGGACTGAACGCTACCAAGAACAAGGTCGCCTTCCTCGAGACTTCTCGGCACTAACTCTGCGGCTATGGTAGCGACGCAGCTTGCTTGTCAGCGAGCGGCTCGCCAGTTGCCTGAAGACGATCCTCCTCGAGGAGCAGCGTCATCTTGTCGCAGCTGCTCTTGCTCAAGCTCATCATAAGCGAGCACTCGAGGCGATCCGTATCTGAAGTTCCGTGGGGAGAACTGCCTCTGCTCCATAGACTAGAGCAAAGGGTGCCCGGCCGCTGGCTCGATTTGGCGTCGTCTGATCGACCAAAGAACCACCGGCAGCTCCTCGATCCAGTTTCTTCCGCACTTGTGCAGCCTCGTCGAAAGTTCGGTCTTGAGCTTCGCGCAGCACTTCAGCATTTGCCCTTCTTCGCTTGACCGCTGCTTCTCGGGTGAGCAACAAGCAAAGCAGACCTTGGCGCCAAGGTCTTGGACGATCGCATGAAGGTGCGACTTCGTGAATTGTGTGCCGTTGTCGGTGATGACCCGGTTAGGGATTCAAACGGCAAACAATCAACCTCAAGAACTTGATCGCCGATCGGCTGTCCACCTTCCTCATCGCTTCCACTTCCGGCCACTTTGTGAACTTGTCGATGGCGACGACAAGTACTCAAAGCCCCCGACAACTTCGGGGAAGGGCCGAGGATGTCGAGCCCCGCACCGAAAATGGCCAGGATAAAGGGATTGTCCGGAGAGCTTGAGCTGGCTGGTGTATCTGCTTGGAATGGAACCGCACGCTTCACACTTGGTTACTTGTGCAGTTGCATCCCGGAGGCTGTCGGCGGAAGAAATCTTGCCGGAAAGCTTTGCGGCAAGTGCTCTTGCGCCAATGTGGTGACCACATATGCCTCCATGTATCTCTCGCCAACAGCTTCTCGGCCCATCTTCCCCGGAATACACTTCAATTTCACACCGTTGAGTCTTCTTCATGCAGACAAGATGTCGTCGACAAACCGGTACATACTTGATTGCCGGGCTACTCTTTCCGCTTTCTTCTTGCTCTTCGGAAGTTCTCCGTCTCAAGGAAATGGACAATCGGGTTGCGCCATGCCGGAGCTTATGCGGCTCGACAACAAGGACTAAAGGCACATCTGCTGCTGCGGGAACATCAGCTTCCACGGCAAGAACATGCGATCCTCGCCGAGCTTGATGCTCCCGACAAGCTTGCCGGAGCAAGACTTGTCGGGAGCGTCGCTTCAACGAAACAAACCTCGGGTCTGGCTTGAGCGCATCGCTTCCTCAAAGACTGCTGGTGTTGATCTTGGGGACCTTGCAACGACGGCTTTCAGAAGCTCAGCCGGAAAGTAGTCACTAGAGGCCAACTTCCTCTTCTTACTTTGTCCGGTCGATGGTGTTACGGTTGGTTGAGTCAGCTTGAGCACGAAGATCCCCGGTTCCATTGTGTAACTTAAGTGCAACAAGACTTTGACAAAGCCGTCACAAGAATATCATTCGAGCTCTTGGAACATGTTCCATTTGTAGGCCGTCAAAGTGCTCTTCTAGCTTCCTCACCTCATCAACGTAGGCTTCCATCAACGGACTCTGGTAATCTTTGTTCACTTGGCGGACGACGAGTTGTGAGTCACCCCTGACAATAAGCTTTTTGATCCCAAGGTCCACGGCGATCCTGAGACCGGCAAGCAAACCTTCATACTCTGCAGTATTGTTTGTCGCTTGCTCCTTGGGAAAGTGCATCTGGACGACGTACTTGAGGTGCTCTCCGTGGTGCGATAAGCAAGACGCCGCAAGACCGGGCGCTTTGCAGCGAGAAGGCACCATCAAATACATCACCACTCTTTGCTTGCTTCTTTGACGGAATGCTCGTCTCCTAATCTCTTCATCCGGTGTTGGCGCCCATTCTGCTATGAATTTCGCCAACGCTCGCTTTGGATAGTTGATGTGCTTTCAAACTTGAGACCAAAGCTTGACAGCTCCAAAGGCCCACTCAACAATCCTGCCTGCCGCTTCGGATTC
Source organism: Aegilops bicornis (assembly GCA_021605145.1). Taxonomy (NCBI): domain Eukaryota; kingdom Viridiplantae; phylum Streptophyta; class Magnoliopsida; order Poales; family Poaceae; genus Aegilops; species Aegilops bicornis. The sequence continues at coordinate 613,288,522 of CM038670.1, read as the reverse complement.
TCGCAGATTCTCTTCGCCGAAAGCGAGTGACAACTGTGATCTCATGTGCTTGGAAGTAATGGCGCAGCTTTCTCGAGGCCATGAGGAGGCTGAAAAGCAATTAATGCACACCAAAATACCTTGACCTAGCCCCTTGCAGGAGGGAACTGACGAAGTAGACTGGGCGCTGCACCATCCTTTTCTGTATCTGCTCATGCGTCTTCGCGGACTCGTCCTTGTCGGGACCAGAGCTTGTCGGCGAAGCCCCCTGCTTGTCGCTGGATGTGCTTGCCGCGGTTGCTGGCTCGTCATCCGCCTCCCTCTCCGCTACTAACGCAGCACTAACCACTTGATTGGTTGCCGCTATATATAGCAGCAACTTCTCTTGTGGCCTAGGTGCGACAAGTGTTGGAGTGGAGGACATGTATCTCTTCAAGTCCTGCAGCGTAGCCTCCGCTTCGGAGTCCATTTATCGACCTGCCTTTTTCAAAATCTTGAAAATGGCGTATGCCGCCAGCAGACCTAGGAATGAACTCGCCGAGAGCAGCCACGCAACCGCAAGTCTTCGTACATCCTTGACGCCGCTTTGGTGCTTCAATCTGCTCAATGGCCTTGATCTTGTCGGGACTAGCTTCAATCCCTTCGGCCGAGACCACGAAGAACCCGAGAAGCTTGCGGAAGGGACTCCAAACACGCACTTCTCGGGGTTAAGCTTGAGGTTGATCTTGCGCAGATTCGCAAAGGTCTCGTCCAAATCTTGAACCAGTTGCTTTGTCCTTGCTCTTGACCACTATGTCATCCATGTAGGCTTCTATATTTCTGCATCTGCGGCTCAAAAGCCGCCATGGACTACCCTTGCAAATGTTGAACCAAAGCATTCTTCAAACCGAAAGGCATCCGTATGAAACAAAGATGTGCCACATGGTGTGATGAATGCGGTCTTCTCTTCATCTCCTTCAGCCATGAAGATCCGATGGTATCTCGAGTATGCATCAAGAAACGAAAGCAAATCACATCCACCGTGGGGTCAATAATCTGGTCAATGCGCGGCAAGGGAAATGGATCTTTGGGACAAGCTTTATTAACATCCGTGAAGTCAATACAAAGTCTCCACTTCCCATTCGCTGGCGCATACGACTACGGGATTGGCCAACCACGAGGGATGGAGAACTCCTCCGACAAGGCCTTCGCTTCCAGTTTCTTGATCTCTTCGGCTATGAATTCTTGGCGCCCACCGCTTGCTTTCCCGACTTTTTGCTTGACGGGCCGCGCAAGATGAGGACAAACGGCCAAAGCGGTGCTCAATCACTTTCCTGGGAACACTGGGATATCGACGGTTGCCATGCAAACACGCCGACATTCGCCCAGGAAAGCAACGAAGCGCGCCTTCCTATTTAGGGTCGAGAGGCGCCGATGGTGAAGGTACCACCAGCCGCCCTCCTTGGCGGGCACCTTCTTGGTCTTCGGCGGAGCCACCATCTTCTTGCACTTGCCGGTGGAGCTCGATGGTGCGTCCTCGACGGTAGTGCAGCACCAAGAGGTGCGCTTGCCGGAGTGAGCATCGAGCCCTTGCCGGACTTGGACTTGGTCTTCTTCCCCGGAGCTTCAGCCGCAAGTGCTTGGCAATCTGTCGCGGCCGCCGCATCCCGGAAGATCTTATCGGCACAGATAAGAGCGCCCTTCTTGTCGCCATGGACAGAGATGACGCTTATCGGGCCCGCATCTTGAGTAGGTTGTAGGCGTGGTGAGAGGCTGCCATGAACTTGGCGAGTGCTTTGGACGGCCAAGTATCCCATTGTAAGGCAATGGGAAATCGGCAACGCCGAATGTAACCCTCTCCGTCACGAAGTTCAGCTCGCTGCCAAATGTGACCGCAACGTAATCTTCCCTTCGCTTGCTCCTTCCCGGATTGATTCCTTGAAGGTACCGGTCTCTTCGAGCTCATTGTCGAGGATTTGACGCTTCTGGAGCACCGTGGAGGAGATCAGATTCAAGTCGGCCCCGCCGTCAACTAACATTTTTGTGACCTTGAGGTTGCGGACGGTTGGTGAGACCAACATCGGCAAGCACCCGACCGCGGTCACGCGGTCAGGGTGGTCCTCAATATCCAAAATGATAGGCGTGCTGGACCACTTCAGAGGCTTGCGTGACTCTACGGATGGTTCCGCTGCATTGACCTCCCGCATCCATTGCTTGAGTTGGCGGTGGGAGGTATGCAGGAAGCACCTCCGCCAACGCAGAGAACCTCCGTGGCTTTCTCGAAACTCCTGCTCGCCAGCCGCCGCCTTCCATATCTTCGCCGCCGTCATCATCTTCATCCTTGTCGCGCCGGCGGGAGGTCGATCTCCTTGCCGCTTCTTGGCTTTGCCGCGGCGTCCTCCCCGGCCGGGATGTTTCGTGCTTGCTCCCCCAGCACCTTCCTGGGCCTTCTCCTTGTCGCGCCGCTCGTACTCAGCTCTCTGCTGCTCGACAAGCTGCTCGACTTTCTTGCAGCTCTAGAGGTCGTGGCCCTTGGTGCGGTGGATCTTGCAGTACTGCTTGCCGGAGTTGTCCTGCTTGTCGTGGCCGCCACCGACCGGTGGTTGGCGTCGTGCAACCTCCTTGCCGGAGCCACCAGCCTTGGCGTTCTTGTCGCCACCTCCATTGCCGGACTGCTCAACAGCTAGCACTTCTCGGCCTTCTTCCTATTGCCTCGCCGCCGCCCTTCTTTGCCGGGCGGTGTCATCACTTGTCGAGATCCTCGCTTCGCATTCTCTCCTGGGAGTCTCCTCCCTTCCTCAGCGCGTGCACACTTGTCGGCCAAGGCGTACAGCTCACTGACATCCTTGACTTTGCACATCGTCATCTCTTCCCTCATCCTGCGGTTCCGCACATTTTGATGAAATGCGCTGATCACCGCGGCAGGGTGGACGTCTGGGATGTTGTAGTGCACACGGCTGAATCTCTGAATGAACTTGCGCAGGGACTCTCCTTCCTTCGGGCGAGCAAGTGAAGGTCACTCTCTTGGCCATGAGGTTTGTGGCCACTGTGAAGGCGCCAACAAACCGATGGCACAGATCCGCCCAAGAGGATATGGAGCTGTCCGGCAAGTGCATGAGCCAAGATCTCGACGTTGGGCTTGAGCACGGCGGGAAGTAGTTGGCGAGGATCTTGTCGCCCCATCCCCCGCAGCCTGCACCGCGATGGTGTAGATGCTGAGGAACTCCGACGGATGCGCCCCGCCATCATACTTCTCCGCACGTCTGGTTTGAAGTTTTTCCGATCGCCATCGGACTTGCCGCAGCTCACGAGTGAACGCAGGGCAACCTACCGCAGACGCAAGTCGCCTGCCCTCCGGGCGCGCTGCATGTCAACAGAAGGCCCAGCGGCGGCTTGTCGGACCGACGCCGCGCTTCTCTTCGGTGCTCGATGCGAAGTTCGAGCGCCTTCTTGTTGTCGCCATGAAGAACTTGGCGCCGATCGCGGCGAAGCTCATGATCCGGACGACGCAGCGGAGTCGCCGCCGAGGTGGATCCGGTGAGTCGGCGATCTTGGCCTTCTTGGCGGAGAGTGCATGGTGGTTGCCCTCCGACGGTCTCTGCCGCCACCGCTCGTGCCTTGTCGTCTCGCCGCGGCAAAGATGGCGTTGGTTGCCGCGAGCGTCGCTGCTGGCAAAGCCGATGAGGCTTTGGATAGTGGCCCTCCACTCGTCGACCTTGTCGGCCGTTGGAGGGTAGTCGAGGAGCAGCTGAGCTCTCGCCAGAGCTTCTGCTGGAGTAGTAGGCGGCATTGGAGAACGGTGCGAGGAGCGGGACACGCTCAGACTTCTAACTATGTTAGAAGGAGCAACGCCCCGTCCGGCATCAGTATCTCACTCGTACAAGCATGTTGGCGCCGCATGCTGGTCTTGAGGGTCTCGATCCAACGAACGTATGGCGTTGTGAATGCCATGACGTTGTTGGTCCCGCCTCTCGAGATGGGCGCTGGGATGCGCTGACGCCGAGGTTTGGGGTGCCTTGTCCTTGGACTTGGCAACGCCGCGAGCACCTTCGCCGGGCGCTTGTTCCTCCGCCAGCGTCTGCCCCACCACCCGCTTGCTGCGGTGAGGGTGGGTACGACGCTGACGGCTCGCGCGGCCGAAGCCTTCTTCTTCGGTGGCATGCCGAGGAAGATGTTGATGACGCTGCTCGTGGTGAACGCCGGATCAGATTCACACGGCCTCGACGCCTCACCCGGGCGCACTGTAGATGTCGGGAGGCTGATCGCACTCGCTGAACACCTATGGGGCGGGCGGACCAGGCCCCTTGTGGTTCGGAGGGGGCGGAGATCGCCTAAGAGCGGATCGAGGCGAGGCACACGAGCAGTTTACCCAGCTTCAGAGCTCTCCGGAGATATAAAACTCCTACTACTGCTTGTTTGATCTATTGTGTTCTTGCTAGGGAGCAATGCGAGCTACAAAACCTAGCTTGAGTGTGTCTAGTCTATGGCCAGTCGAATGAACCGAACTAGCCGAACTGCGGAACCAAAGAACCGAACCCCTTTTCACGTTGCACTCGGGCCTCCTTTTATATGCTCAAGGGTCTCCGACAGTGGCAACATAGACGAGGGTACAAATGTAAAACAGGAGTTGGTACACCTACTTGAACAAAGGTACGATGTAAAATACCTAACTCGACGCCAAGGGACAAAGGCAATAAATGCCCGTTGTTGTCGCCCAAACAGTGTAACAGAGGTCGTCAGGTGCGCCTCCGCTCGCCACGATGGCGAGCCTGTCAGCACCGCTTATCGCTGCTCTCCGCTGGCTGCACAGCCGCTCGACACGCGCGCACGGAACGGTCCCATGGAGACACGTCGATGGGTGAGCTGGAGCGGAGACGGAGAGAGGTTGCATGCCGCGGCAAGCGCCTTGCCGCGCCGGTCTTGTCGCGCCCGGAGGCTTGTCGCGCTCGGGCCTTCCCGCAAGCTCCTCTTGCCGGGCCTTGTCTTCTGCGTGCACAGGTGGCCTTCCCGACAAGCTCCTCTTGTCGGGCCTTGTCTTCTCAATCTAATACTTTGTTCTTGAATGGCTCACCGCAAGCTCCTCTTGCCGGGTCTTGTTTTCTCGAAGGCTGCGGAGGGTCTTGGCGGACGCCTGGCGAGGCTTGCCACGGGACGCCACATCGCCTGCAGATGAGTTCGGGGTACTAGGGTACCCCTACTTTAGTACACCGACACACCCTTTATTCCATAGTCCATAAAAGCCTTACCCAAAACTTGAAAACTTCACAACACAAAACTCAACAAGAAATCTTATAATCTCCGTTAGTGAAACAAACAAAACCACCACATAAGGTACTGCAATGAACTCATTATTTATTTATTTTGGTGTTTAAACCTACTGTATTCCAACTTCTCTATGGATTATAAACTATTTTATTGGCCATAGATGCATCAAAATAAGCAAACAACACACGAAAAACAGAATCTGTCAAAAACAGAACAGTCTGTAGTAATATGTAACTAACGCAAACTTCTGGAAGTCAAAAAATTCAGCCAAAATAGGACAACCTAGGCAATTTGTTTATTGATCAGCAGCAATTGCAATCACTATTTTATCACGTTCTGGTGATTTTTTACAATTGTTTTCGTGAACCGAAAGTTTCTGGAAATTACAGCAAGATCAAATAACTATCATCCAAGAAGATCCTATAGGTTTAACTTGGCACAAACACTAATTAAAACATAAAAACACATATAAACAGAAGTTAGATGGATTATTTATTCCTAAACAAAAGCAAAAACAAAAAACATAAAGAAAATTGGGTTGCCTCCCAACTAGCGCTATCGTTTAACGCCCCTAGCTAGGCATAAAAGCGAAGATAGATCTACGAGTGCCATCTTTGGCACTAAACCCATAAGTAGCACACATGATAGATTCATAAGGTAATGTAACTTTCTTTCTTGGAAAGTGCTCCATGCCTTTCTTTAATGGAAATTGGAATCTAAAATTCCTTTCCTTCATATCAATAATCGCATCAATCGTTCTAAGGAAAGGTCTACCAAGGATAATAGGGCAAGAAAGATTGCAATCTATATCAAAAACGATAAAATCTACGGGCACCAAATTTCTATTTGCAACAATAAGAACATTATTGATCCTTCCCATAGGCTTTTTAATGGTGGAATCCGCAAGGTGCAAATTTAAAGAACAATCATCAATATCATGGAAACCTAGAATATCACATAAAATTTTCGGAATCGTGGAAACACTAGCACCCAAATCACACAAAGCAAAACACTCATAATCTTTAATTCTAATCTTTATAGTAGGTTCCCACTCATCATTAAGTTTTCTAGGTATAGAAACTTCCAAATTAAGTTTTTCATCATAAGATTGCATCAAGGCATCAACAATATGTTTGTAAAAGCTTTGTTTTGACTATAAGCATGAGGAGAATTAACAACGGATTGCAACAAGGAAATACAACCTTTTAAAGAACAATTATCATAATCAAATTCCTTGAAATCCTAGATAGTAGGTTCAATGTTATTAGAAGTTGAGGATTCTCCAATCTCACTTTTACCAAATTTAACATTAAGATCTAAAGACTCCGAATTCTTGGGACGCCTTCTACGCAAAGTTGATTCATCATCAGTCCCATAATCATCAAAATTCATATTTCAAAACATAGATCGAATTGGAGACGCATCAATAACTTTAAGATCATCATCATTATTTTCACGGAAACTAGAAGAACACGCTTTTGTAAAGCTTTCTTTTTTAGCACGCAATCTAGCGGTTCTTTCCTTGCACTCGTCAATGGAAATTCTCATTACTTTGAGAGACTCATTGATATCATGCTTAGGAGGGAAGATCTAATTTTAAGAGAATCAACATCAAGTTTAAAGTCTATCAACGTTCCTAGCCAAATCATCAACTTTGAGCAATTTTTCTTCAAGCAAAACATTAAAATTCTTTTGAAAATCATAAATTCTTTCACACTATTCTCAAAATCAGAGGGCATCTTATTAAAATTACCATAAGAATTATTGTAGGAATTTCCATAATTATTAGAGGAATTACTAGGGAACGGTCTAGCATTAAAATTTCCTCTATAAGCATTGTTTCCAAAACTATTCCTACCAACAAAATTCACATCCATAGATTCATTATTATTCTCAATCAAGGAAGACAAAGGCATATCATTGGGATCAAGAGGAGTATTTTAGTAGCAAACATCTTCATACGCTCATCCATCTTTCCAATCGAAAACATTGATTTCTTCTATAGCATGCACTTTTTACTAGAAGATCTTTCGGTGTGCCATTGATAATAATTAGCCATAATATTATCAAGAAGTTTTGTAGCATCTCCTAATGTGATTTCCATAAAGGTGCCTCTCATGCTTAATCTAAGAGATTTCTAGAAGCAAAGTTCAAACCGGCATAAAATTTTTGTATCATCATCCATAAATTCAAACCATGAGTAGGGCAATTGTGAAGAATCAATTTCATTCTTTCCCAAGATTAGACAACATGCTCATGATCAAGTTGTTTAAAATTCATAATATCGTTCCTAAGAGTGATGATCTTAGCGGGAGGAAAATACTTAGAGATAAAAGCACCTTGGCACTTGTTCCAAGAATCAATACTATTTTTAGGCAAAGACGAAAACCAAACTTTAGCACGATCTCTAAGTGAAAACGGAAATAACTTCAATTTGAAAATATTGTTATCCGTATCTTTCTGCTTTTGCATATCACACAAATCAACAAAATTGTTTAGATGAGTAGCGGCATCTTCATTAGGAAGGCCGACGAATTGATCTTTCATAACAAGATTCAGCAAAGCGGTATTGATTTCACAAGACTCATCATTATTAAGAGGAGCAATCGGAGTACTAAGAAATCATTATTATTGGTATTCGAGAAGTCACACAATTTGGTATTATCTTGCGCCATGGCAACAAGTAATCCAACACACAAGCAAATGTAAAAACGGCAAGTTTAAAAAAGAGAGGAGGAGATTGGGAAAGAGAGGGCGAATAAAACGACAAGGGTGAAGTGGGGGAGAGGAAAACGAGAGGAAAATGGCAAATAATGTAAATGCGAGGGAGATGGGTTTGTGATGGGTACTTGGTATGTCTTGACTTGAGCGAAGACCTCCCTAAGAAAAGGCGCCAGAAATCCTTCTTGCTACGCCTTGAGCTTGCGTTGGTTTTCCTCGAAGAGGAGAGGGTGATGCAGCAAGTGTAGCGTAAGTATTTCCCTCAGTTTTGAGAACCAAGGTATCAATCCAAAGAGGAGGCTCCTCAAAAGTCCCACGCACATACATAAACAAACCGAGAACTCGCAACCAACGCAATAAAGGGGTTGTCAATCCCTTCACGGCCACTTCATGTAAAGTGAGATCTAATAAAGATAGTATGATAAGATAAATATATTTTTGGTATTTTATAATATAGATGCAAAAGTAAAGATGCAAATAAAAGTAGATTGGAAGCAAATATGATAAGAGATAGACCCGGGGCCATAGGTTTCACTAGTGGCTTCTCTCAAGATAGCATAAGTATTACGGTGGGTGAACAAATTCATCACGAGCAATTGATAGAAAAGCGCATAGTTATGAGATTATCTAAGCATGATCATGTATATAGGCATCATGTCCATAACAAGTAGACCGACTCCTGCCTGCATCTACTACTATTACTCCACACATTGATCGACTCCTACCTACATCTAGAGTATTAAGTTCATAAGAACAGAGTAACGCATTAAGCAAGATGACATGATGTAGAGGGATAAACTCATGCAATATGATATAAACCCCATCTTGTTATCCTCGATGGCAACAATACAATACGTGCCTTGCAACCCTTTCTGTCACTTGGTAAGGACACCGCAAGATTGAACCCAAAGCTAAGCACTTCTCCCATGGCAAGAAAGACCAATCTAGTAGGCCAAACCAAACTGATAATTTGAAGAGACTTGCAAAGATAACTCAATCATACATGAAAGAATTCAGAGAAGATTCAAATATTATTCATAGATAAACTTGATCATAAACCCACAATTCATCGGATCTCGACAAACACACCGCAAAAAGAGTTTACATCAAATAGATCTCCACAAGAGAGGGGGAGAACATTGTATTGATATCCAAAAAGAGAGAGGAAGCCATCTAGCTAATAACTATGGACCCGTAGGTATGTGGTAAACTACTCACAACTCATCGGAGGGGCAAGGATGTTGATGTAGAGGCCCTCCATGGTTGATTCCCCTTCTACAGTAGTGCCGAAGGCTCCAAGATGAGATCTCATGGATCTGTAAGGTTACGGAGGTGGAAATTGTGTTTTGTGGTGCCCCGGATGTTTTCGTGGTACGAGGTATATATAGGAAGAAGAAGTACGTCGGTGGCTGCCGAGGGGCCCACGAGACAGGGGCGCGCCTACAGGGGGCGCGGCCTCCTATCTCGTGGCTTCCTCGGAAGCTTCTTGACTTGCACTCCAAGCTCTCCAGATCACGTTCATTCCAAAAATCACGCTCCCGAAGGTTTCATTCCGTTTGGACTCCGTTTGATATTCCTTTTCTTTGAAATATTGAAATAGGCAAAAGAAATAGCAATATGGGCTGGGCCTCCGGTTAGTAGGATAGTCCCAAAAATGATATAAATATGTAAAATAAAGCCCATAAACATCCAAAAGGGGTAATATAATACCATGGAACAATCAAAAATTATAGATACGTTGGAGACGTATCACTCCCTCCTTGACTTGATCGCGGATGGAATTGAAGCTTCTCTTGATGTGCTTGATTCTCTTGTGAAATGTGGATTCCTTTGCCAAGGCAATTGCAGCAGTATTGTCACAAAAGATTTTCATTGGACCCAATGCACTAGGTATGACACCTAGATCGGATATGAACTCCTTCATCCAAACTCCTTCATTTACTGCTTCTGAAGCAGCTATGTACTCTGCTTCACACGTAGATCCCGCCATACGGCTTCCGCTTGGAACTGCACCAACTGACAGCTCCACCATTTCATATAAATACGTATCCGGTTTGTGACTTAGAGTCATCTGGATCAGTGTCAAAGCTTGCATCTATGTAACCATTTACGACGAGCTCTTTGTCACCTCCATAAATGAGAAACATATCCTTAGTCCTTTTCGTGTATTTCAGGATGTTCTTGATCATTTGTCTAGTGGTCCACTCCTGGATTAGTTTGGTACCTCCCTACTAAACTAATATCAAGGCACACATCAGGTCTGGTACACAGCATTGCATACATGATAGAACCTATGGCTAAAGCATAGGGAATGACTTCCATTTTCTCTCTATCTTCTGCAGTGGTCGGGCATTGATTCTGACTCAAGTTCACACCTTGTAACTCAGGCAAGAACCCTTTCTTTTCTTGATCCATTTTGAACTTCTTCAAAACTTTATCAAGGTATGTGCTTTGTGAAAGTCCAATTAAGCGTCTTGATCTATCTCTATAGATCTTGATGCCCAATATATAAGCAGCTTCACCGAGGTCTTCCATTGGAAAATTCTTATTCAAGTATCCTTGTATGCTATTCAGAAATTCAGTATCATTTCTGATCAACAATATGTCATCCACATATAATATCAGAAATGCTACAGAGCTCCCACTCACTTTCTTGTAAATACAGGCTTCTCCAAAATTCTATATAAAACCATATGCTTTGATCACACTATCAAAGCGTATATTCCAACTCCAAGATGCTTGCACTAGTCCATAAATGGATCGCTGGAGCTTGCACACTTTGTTAGCACCTTTTGGATCGACAAAACCTTCTGGTTGCATCATATACAACTCTTCTTTAAGATATCCATTAAGGAATGCAGTTTTGACATCCATTTGCCAAATTTCATAATCATAAAATGCGGCAATTGCTAACATGATTCGGACGGACTTAAGCATCGCTATGGGTGAGAAGGTCTCATCGTAGTCAACTCCTTGAACTTGTCGAAGACCTTTCACAACAAGTCGAGCTTTGTAGATAGTAATATTACCGTTAGCGTCAGTCTTCTTCTTGAAGATCCATTTATTCTCTATGGCTTGCCGATTATCGGGCAAGTCAACCAATGTCCACACTTTGTTCTCATACCTGGATCCCATCTCAGATTTCATGGCCTCAAGCCATTTCGCTGAATCTGGCCTCATCATCGCTTCCTCATAGTTCGTAGGTTCATCATGGTCAAGTGATACGTCTCCATCGTATCTATAATTTTTGATTGTTCCATGCCAATATTATACAATTTTCATATACTTTTGGCAACTTTTTATACTATTTTTGGGACTAACATATTGATCCAAAGGCTCAAAGTGCAGTTCCTATACATTGCATGTTTTTGTTTTGCAGAAAACCCATATCAAACAGAGTCCAAACGGGATAAAAACTCATGGAGATTTTTTTTGGAATATTTATGATTTTGGGAAGAAGAATCAACGCGAGACGATGCCCGAGGGGGCCACGAGGCAGGGGGGCACGCCCCAGGGGGTCAGGTGCGCCCTGGACCCTCGTGGCCACCCCGTAAGGCAGTTGGGGCCGTTCTTTCGCCGCAACAAAGCTAATTTCCTGATAGAGATCGTGTCCAAAATTCAGCCCAATCGGAGTTACGGATCTCCGGTTATAAAAGAAACGGTGAAAGGGCAGAATCCAGAACGCAGAAACAGAGAGAGACAGAGAGACAGATCCAATCTCGGAGGGGCTCTCGCCCCTCCCATGCCATGGAGACCAAGGACCAGAGGGGAAACCCTTCTCCCATCTAGGGAGGAAGTCGAGGAAGAAGAAGAAGAAGAAGGAGGGGGGCTCTCTCCCCCTCGCTTCCGGTGGCGCCGGAGTGCCACAGGGGCCATCATCATCACCGCAATCTTCACCAACAACTTCACCGCCATCATCACCAACTCTTCCCCCCTCTGTGTGCTGGAAATATGCCCTAGAGGAAATAATAAAATGATTATTATTATATTTCGTTGTTCATGATAATTGTCTATTGTTCATGCTATAATTGTGTTATCCAGAAATCGTAATACATGTGTGAATACATAGACCACAACATGTCCCTAGTGAGCCTCTAGTTGACTAGCTCGTTGATCAATGGATGGTTACAGCTTTCACGACCATGGACATTGGATGTCATTGATAACGGGATCACATCATTGGGAGAATGATGTGATGGACAAGACCCAATCCTAAGCATAGCACAAGATCGTGTAGTTCGTTTGATAGAGCTTTTCTAATGTCAAGTATCATTTCCTTAGACCATGAGATCGTGTAACTCCCGGATACCGTAGGAGTGCTTTGGGTGTACCAAACGTCACAACGTAACTGGGTGGCTATAAAGGTATACTACGGGTATCTCCGAAAGTGTCTATTGGGTTGACACGGATCGAGACTGGGATTTGTCACTCCGTATGACCGAGAGGTATCTCTGGGCCCACTCGGTAATTCATCATCATAATGAGCTCAAACTGACCAAGTGTCTGGTCACGGGATCATGCATTACGGTACGAGTAAAGTGACTTGCCGGTAACGATATTGAACGAGGTATTGGGATACCGACGATCGAATCTCGGGCAAGTAACGTACCGATTGACAAAGGGAATTGTATACGGGATTACTTGAATCCTCGACATCGTGGTTCATCCAATGTGATCATCGTGGAACATGTGGGAGCCAACATGGGTATCCAGATCCCGCTGTTGGTTATTGGCCGGAGAGCTGTCTCGGTCATGTCTGCGTGATTCCCGAACCTGTAGGGTCTACACACTTAAGGTTCGATGACGCTAGGGTTATAAGGAAGATATGTATGTGATTACTGAATGTTTTTCGGAGTCCCGGATGAGATGTCGGACGTCACGAGGAGTTCTGGAATGTTTCGGAGGTGAAGATTTATATATGGGAAGTTATCATACGGTCACAGGAAAAGTTCGGGGGCATACCGGTATTGTACCGGGGCCACCGGAGGGGTTCCGGGAGTCCACCGGGAGGGTCCACCTGCCCCGGAGGGCCTTATGGGCTGTAGGTGGAAGGGAACCAGCCCCTAAGTGGGTTGGGCGCATACCCCCTTGGGCCCATGCGCCTAGGGGTTGGGGGGACACCTAGAGGGGCGCCTTGCTTGGGGGGCAAGCCCTCCCTTGCCCCCTCTAGATCTCATCTAGAGGGGGCCGGCCCCCTTCCCCTATAAATAGAGGGGCGAGGGGAGGGCTTCACACCACATCCAAGGCGCAACCCCTCCCCTCCCCAACACCTCTCCTCCTCCGTTAAGAGCTTGGCGAAGCCCTGCCGGAGTACTGCCACTCCATCACCACCACGCCGTCGTGCTGCTGTTGGAGCTCTCTTCCTCAACCTCTCCCTCCTCCTTGCTGGATCAAGGCGCGGGAGACGTCTTTGCTCCGTATGTGTGTTGAACGCGGAGGTGTCGTCCGTTCGGTGCTAGGATCATCGGTGATTTGGATCACGACGAGTACAACTCCATCAACCCCGTTCTCTTGAACGCTTCCGATCGCGATCAACAAGGGTATGTAGATGCACTCCTCTCCCTCTCGTTGCTAGATGACTCCATAGATTGATCTTGGTGATGCGTAGAAAATATTAAATTTCTGCTACGATCCCCAACAGTGGCATCATGAGCTAGGTCTATGCGTAGTTTCTATGCACGAGTAGAACACAAGTTGTTGTGGGCGTCGATTTTGTCAATTTACTTGCCGTTACTAGTCTTATCATGATTCGGCGGCATCATGGGATGAAGCGGCCCAGACCGACCTTACGCGTACACTTACGTGAGACAGTTTCCACCGACTGACATGCACTAGTTGCATAAGGTGGCTAGCGGGTGTCTTTCTCTCCCACTTTAGTCGGATCGGATTCGATGAAAAGATTCCTTATGAAGGGTAAATAGAAATTGGCATATCACATTGTGGTTTTGGCGTAGGTAAGAAACGTTCTTGCTAGCAACCTATAGCAGCCACGTAAAAAATTTTGCAACAACAATTAGAGGACGTCTAACTTGTTTTTGCAGCATATGCCGTGTGATGTGATATGGCCAAAAGGATGTGAGGAATGATATATATGTGATGTATGAGATTGATCATGTTCTTGTAATAGGAATCACGACTTGCATGTCGATGAGTATGACAACCGGCAGGAGCCATAGGAGTTGTCTCAATTTATTGTATGACCTGCGTGTCAATGAATAACGCCATGTAATTACTTTACTTTATTGCTAAACCGTTAGCCATAGTAGTAGAAGTAATAGTTGGCGAGACAACTTCATAAAGACATGATGATGGAGATCATGGTGTCATGCCGGTGACGATGATGATCATGGCGCCCCAAAGATGGAGATCAAAAGGAGCAAAATGATATTGGCCATATGATGTCACTATTTGATTGCATGTGATGTTTATCATGTTTTTGCATCTTATTTGCTTAGAACGACGGTAGCATAAATAAGATGACCCCTCATAATAATTTCAAGAAAGTGTTCCCCCTAACTGTGCGCCGTTGCGAAAGTTCGTTGCCTCGAAGCACCACGTGATGATCGGGTGTGATAGATTCTAACGTTCACATACAACGAGTGTAAGCCAAATTTACACATGCAAAACACTTAGCTTGACTTGACGAGCCTAGCATGTACAGACATGGCCTCGGAACACGGAAGACCGAAAGGTCGAACATGAGTCGTGTAGAAGATACGATCAACACGAAGATGTTCACCGATGATGACTAGTCCGTCTCACATGATGATCAGACACGGCCTAGTTGACTCGAATCATGTATCACTTAGATGACTAGAGGGATGTCTGTCTGACTGGGAGTTCATTAAATAATTTGATTAGATGAACTTAATTATCATGAACTTAGTCTAAAACTTTTGCAAAAATGTCTTGTAGATCAAATGGCCAACGCTCATGTCAACCTCAACTTCAACGTTCCTAGAGAAAACCAAGCTGAAAGACGATGGCAGCAACTATACGGACTGGGTCCGGAACTTGAGGATCATCCTCATAGCTGCCAAGAAAGCATATGTCCTAGAAGCACCGCTAGGTGATGCACCCACCCCAGCGAACCAAGACGTTATGAACGCTTGGCAGTCGCGTGTTGATGATTACTCCCTGGTTCAGTGCGGCATGCTTTACAGCTTAGAACCGGGGCTCCAAAAACGTTTCGAGCAGCACGGAGCATATGAGATGTTCCAAGAGCTGAGAATGGTTTTCCAAGCTCATGCCCGGGTCGAGAGATATGAAGTCTCCGACAAGTTCTACAGTTGTAAGATGGAGGAAAATAGTTCCATCAGCGAGCACATACTCAAAAATGTATGGGTTGCACAACCGCTTGTCTCAGCTGGGAGTTAATCTTCCGGATGACGCGGTGCGATGTAATCCTTGATCGCTTCCACCAAGCTACAAGAGCTTTGTGATGAACTTCAATATGCAGGGGATGGAGAAAACCA
Organism: Aegilops bicornis; assembly: GCA_021605145.1. NCBI lineage: Eukaryota > Viridiplantae > Streptophyta > Magnoliopsida > Poales > Poaceae > Aegilops > Aegilops bicornis. The sequence goes on along the minus strand of CM038670.1, from coordinate 613,273,103 downwards.
TTCGTAAAGTATATTCAATGCTGAAATCAGCGGAGGTGGAAATCAAAAAGGAACATCAAGTGTTGATGGTGAATAAACCCACTAAGTTCAAGAAGGGCAAGGGTAAAAAGGGTTTCAAGAAAGACGGCAAGGGTCGTGCCGCGCCCGGAAAGCAAGCCGCCGAGAAGTAGGGATGAAAATGGAGCAGAAACGGACGGAACTGAGTGCTATCCTATTTGTTTTCACATGTTTTTTGCAAAAGTGAAAACAAATACAGAAACCCCGGAAATGAATACAGAAACAGATACTACCAGAAATGGACACGGAGCAAATACAAAGCGGATACAGAAACAAAAATAGGCATTGATCAGAACTTAAAAACCCCTTAAATCATAGAGAAATACACACAAAAACAAACAAATTTAATGAGTTGTTAACATGGCTACAAAATAATATCAATATGCTTGCAACTTAGCGTAGTATTGTATTAGTACCAGACAATTGCGTATAGGGTCAAGCTGAGTACATGTGTAGTAGTAGAAGTTGGGCCTCAGATCCATTCTACTAATTGTGTCATTGTGCTCTCTTTGGTGGTTGGGCTACAAAGCAGCTACAGGTCTATAGTAAAAACAGAAATTCCATATTCACGGAAACGGAAAGTTCCGTTTCCATGCATGTTCCAACGGAAAACACCGTCCCATTTTTTTTCCATTTCCGCATAAAAAATTTCATTTCCACTTCCGTTCTGCAAATTTCCGTTTTCATATTTCCTCTCCGTTTCCATTTCTCCTCCAGAAAAACGGAAAGTTTCCACTCCATTTTCATCCCTACCGGGAAGAAGCCAAAGAATGGACCCAAGCCTGAGATTGAGTGTTTTTATTGCAAGGGAAGTGGTCACTAGAAGCGGAACTGCCCCAAGTACTTAGCGGACAAGAAGGTCGGCAACACCAAAGGTATATGTGATATACATGTAATTGATGTGTACCTTACCAGTACTCGTAGTAGCTCCTGGGTATTTGATACCGGTGTGGTTGCTCATATTTGTAACTCAAAACAGGAGCTGTGGAATAAGCGGAGACTGGCGAAGAACGAGGTGGCGATGCGCGTCGGGAAAGGTTCCAAGGTCGATGTGATCGCCGTCGGCACGCTACCTCTACATTTACCTACGGGATTAGTTTTAAACCTCAATAATTGTTATTTAGTTCCAGCTTTGAGCATGAACATTGTATCTAGATCTCGTTTAATACGAGATGGCTACTCATTTAAATCCGAGAATAATGGTTGTTCTATTTATATTAGAGATATGTTTTATGGTCATGCCCCGCTGGTCAATGGTTTATTCTTAATGAATCTCGAACGTGATGTTACACATATTCATAGTGTGAATACCAAAAGATGTAAGGTTGATAATGATAGTCCCACATACTTGTGGCACAGCCGCCTTGGTCACATTGGTGTCAAACGCATGAAGAAGCTCCATGCAGATGGACTTTTGGAGTCTCTTGATTACGAATCATTTGACACGCGCGTAACCATGCCTCATGGGTAAAATGACCAAGACTCCGTTCTCCGGAACAATGGAGCGAGCAACCAACTTATTAGAAATCATACATACTGATGTGTGCGGTCCAATGAGCGTTGAGGCACGTGGTGGCTATCATTATGTTCTCACCCTCACTGATGACTTGAGTAGATATGGGTATGTCTACTTAATGAAACACAAGTCTGAGACCTTTGAAAAATTCAAGGAATTTCAGAGTGAGGTTGAAAATCAACGTGATAGAAAAATAAAGTTCTTACGATCAGATCGTGGAGGGGAATATTTAAGTCACGAATTTGGCATGCACTTAAGGAAATGTGGAATCGTTTCACAACTCACGCCGCCTGGAACACCTCAGCGTAATGGTGTGTCCGAACATCGTAATCGCACTCTATTGGATATGGTGTGATCTATGATGTCTCTTACCGATCTACCGCTCTCATTTTGGGGCTATGCTTTAGAGACTGCCGAAATCCGTTGAGACGACACCGTATGAATTATGGTTTGGGAAGAAACCTAAGCTATCGTTTCTAAAAGTTTGGGGATGCGATGCTTATGTCAAGAACCGCAACTGAAAAGCTTGAACCCAAGTCGGAAAAATGCGTCTTCATAGGATACCCTAAGGAAACCATTGGGTATACCTTCTACCTCAGATCCGAAGGCAAGATCTTTGTTGCCAAGAACGGGTCCTTTCTGGAGAAAGAGTTTCTCTCGAAAGAAGTAAGTGGGAGGAAAGTAGAACTTGATGAAGTACTGCCTCTTGAAGTGGAAAGTACCGCAGCTCAGGAAGATGTTCCTGTGGTGCCTGCACCGGCTAGAGAGAAGGTTAATGATAATGATCAAGGTACTTCGGATCAAGTTGCCACTGAACTTTGTAGGTCCACAAGGACACGTTCCACACCAGAATGGTATGGCAACCCCGTCCTGGAAATCATGTTGTTAGACAACGATGAACCTTCGAACTATGAAGAATTGATGGCGGGCCCAGATTCCAACAAATGGCTTGAAGCCATGCAATCCGAGATAAGATCCATGTATGAAAACAAAGTATGGACTTTGACAGACTTGCCTGATGATCGGCGAGCAATAGAAAATAAATGGATCTTTAAGAAGAAGAAGGACGCGGATGGTAATGTTACCATCTACAAAGCTCGACTTGTCGCTAAGGGTTATCGAAAAGTTCAAGGGGTTGACTATGATGATACCTTCTCACCCGTAGCGAAGCTTAAGTCTGTCTGAACCATGTTAGCAATTGCCGCATTCTACGATTATGAAATATGGAAAATGGACGTCAAAACGGCATTCCTTAACGGCTTTCTTAAGGAAGAATTGTATATGATGCAGCCGGAAGGTTTTGTCGATCCTAAGAATCAAGGTATGCAAGCTCCAACGCTCCATCTATGGGCTGGTGCAAGCATCTCGGAGTTGGAACATTCGCTTTGGTGAAATGATCAAAGCGTTTGGGTTTATGCAGACTTATGGAGAAGCCTGCATTTACAATAAAGTGAGTGGGATCTCTGTAGCATTTCTCATATTATATGTGGATGACATACTGTTGATGGGAAATGATATAGAACTCTTGGAGAGCATAAGGGCCTACTTGAATAAGTGTTTTTCGATGAAGGACCTTGGAGAAGTTGCTTACATATTAGGCATCAAGATCTATAGAGATAGATCGAGACGCCTCATAGGTCTTTCACAAAGCACATACCTTGATAAGATATTGAAGAAGTTCAATATGGATCAGTCCAAGAAGGGGTTCTTGCCTGAGTTGCAAGGTGTTAAATTGAGCTCGGCTCAATGTCCGACCACGGCAGAAGATAGAGAAAAGATGAGTAGGTCGTCCCCTATGCCTCGGCCATAGGGTCTATCATGTATGCTATGCTGTGTACCAGACCTGATGTAAACCTTGCCGTAAGTTTGGTAGGACGGTACCAAAGTAATCCAGGCATGGAACACTGGACATCGGTCAAGAATATCCTCAAGTACCTGAAAAGGACTAAGGATATGTTTCTCGTTTATGGAGGTGATGAAGAGCTCGTCGTAAAGGGTTACGTCGACGCTAGCTTCGACAAGATCTGGATGACTCTAAGTCACAAACCAGAATCGTGTATATTTTGAATGGTGGGGCGAAGAAGCTGGTGCGATTGCAAGCAAAGCGTCGTGGCGGGATCTACATGTTAAGCGGAGTACATGGCAGCCTCGGAGGCAGCACATGAAGCAATCTGGATGAAGGAGTTCATTACTGACCTAGGAGTTATTCCCAATGCGTCGGGGCCGATGACTCTCTTCTGTGACAACACTGGAGCCATTGCCCTTGCCAAGGAGCCCAGGTTTCACAAGAAGACCAGGCACATCAAGCGTCGCTTCAACTCCATTCGTGAAAATGTTCAAGATGGAGACATAGATATTTGCAAAGTACATACAGATCTAAATGTCGCAGATCCGTTGACTAAACCTCTTCCGCGAGCAAAACATGATCAACACCAGAACTCTATGGGTGTTCGATTCATCACAACGTAACTAGATTATTGACTCTAGCGCAAGTGGGAGAGTGTTGGAAATATGCCCTAGAGGCAATAATAAAATGATTATTATTATATTTCCTTGTTCATGATAATTGTCTATTGTTCATGCTATAATTGTGTTATCCGGAAATCGTAATACATGTGAATACATGACCACAACATGTCCCTAGTGAGCCTCTAGTTGACTAGCTCGTTGATCAATGGATGGTTACGGTTTCCTGACCATGGACATTGGATGTCATTGATAATGGGATCACATCATTGGGAGAATGATGTGATGGACAAGACCCAATCCTAAGCATAGCACAAGATCGTGTAGTTCGTTTGCTAGAGCTTTTCTAATGTCAAGTATCATTTCCTTAGACCATGAGATCGTGTAACTCCCGGATACCATAGGAGTGCTTTGGGTGTACCAAACATCACAACGTAACTGGGTGGCTATAACGGTATACTACGTGTATCTGCGAAAGTGTCTGTCGGGTTGACACGGATCGAGACTGGGATTTGTCACTCCGTATGACGGAGAGGTATCTCTGGGCCCCCTCGGTAATGCATCATCATAATGAGCTCAATGTGACCAAGTGGTTGGTCACGGGATCATGCATTACGGTACGAGTAAAGTGACTTGCCGGTAACGAGATTGAACGAGGCATTGGGATACCGACGACCGAGACAAGTAACGTACCGATTGACAAAGGGAATTGTATACGGGATTACTTGAATCCTCGACATCGTGGTTCATCCGATGTGATCATCATGGAACATGTGGTAGCCAACATGGGTATCACGATCCCGCTATTGGTTATTGGCCGGAGGGCTGTCTCGGTCATGTCTGCGTGATTCTCGAACCCGTAGGGTCTACACACATAAGGTTCGATGACGCTAGGGTTATAAGGAAGATATGTATGTGATTATTGAATGTTGTTCGGAGTCCCGGATGAGATGTCGGACGTCACGAGGAGTTCCGGAATGGTCCGAAGGTGAATATTCATATATGGGAAGTTATCATACGATCACCGGAAAAGTTCGGGGGCATACCGGTATTGTACCAGGGCCACCGGAGGGGTTCCGGGGGTCCACCGGGAGGGTCCACCTACCCCGGACGGCCTTATGGGTTGTAGGTGGAAGGGAACCAGCCCCTAAGTGGGCTGGGCTCATCCCCCCCCCTTGGGCCCATGCGCCTAGGGTTGGGGGGGAAACCCTAGAGGGGGCGCCCCCCTTGCTTGGGGGGCAAGCCCCCTCCCCTTGGCCGCCCCCCCCCTCTAGATCTCATCTAGAGGGGGCCGGCCCTTGCCCTTCCCTATAAATAGAGGCGAGGGAGGGCTGCACACCACATCCAAGGCGGATTCCCTCCCCTCCCCAACACCTCTCCTCCTCCGTTAAGAGCTTGGCGAAGCCCTGCCGGAGTACTGCCACTCCATCACCACCATGCCGTCGTGCTGCTGTTGGAGCTCTCTTCCTCAACCTCTCCCTCCTCTTTCCTGGATCAAGGCGCGGGAGACATCTCCGCTCCGCACGTGTGTTGAACGCGGAGGTGCCGTCCGTTCGGCGCTAGGATCATCGGTGATTTGGATCACGACGAGTACGAATCCATCAACCCCGTTCTCTTGAACGCTTCCGCTCGCGATCTACAAGGTTATGTAGATGCACTCCTCTCCCTCTCGTTGATAGATGACTCCATAGATTTATCTTGGTGATGCGTATAAAATATTAAATTTCTGCTACGATCCCCAACACTATGCAGCGGTGTAACCCCTCTTTTACCCGCTGTAATCTCTACTTAAACATGGTGCTCAACGCTATATATTATTTCCCAATGATGTATGGCTATCCTATGATGTTTGAGTAGATCCGTTTTGTCCTATGGGTTAATTGATGATCGTGATTGGTTTGAGTTGCATGTTTTATTATTGGTGCTGTCATATGGTGCTCTCAGTGTCGCGCAAGCGTGAGGGATCCCCGTTGTAGGGTTTGCAATATGTTCATGATTTGCTTATGGTGGGTGGTGTGAGTGACAGAAGCACATACCCGAGTAAGTAGGTTGTTTGCGTATGGGAATAAAGAGGACTTGATACTTTAATGCTATTGTTGGGTATTACCTTAATGATCTTTAGTAGTTGCGGACGCTTGCTAGAGTTCCAATCATAAGTGCATATGATCCAAGTAGCGAAGGTATGTTAGCTTATGCCTCTCCCTCATATAAAATTGCAATAACGGTTACCGGTCTAGTTATCGATTGCCTAGGAACAAATAACTTTCTCATAACAAAAAGCTCTCTACTAAAACTAATTTAGTTGTACCTTTATCTAAACAGCCCCTACTTTTTATTTACGTGCTCTTTATTATCTTGCAAATGTATCCAAAAATACCTACAATGTACTTCTAGTTTCATACTTGTTCTAGGTAAAGCGAACGTCAAGCGTGCGTAGAGTTGTATCGGTGGTTGATAGAACTTGAGGGAATATTTGTTCTACCTTTAGCTCCTTGTTGGGTTTGACACTCTTACTTATCGAAAGAGGCTACAATTGATCCCCTATACTTGTGGGTTATCAAGACCTTTTTCTGGTGCCGTTGCCGGGGAGTTATAGCGTGGGGTGAATATTCTCGTGTGTGCTTGTTTGCTTTATCACTAAGTAATTTTTATTTGATGTTCCAAGTTGTTCTCTATATTTAGTTATGGATATGGTGTTGGAAATATGCCCTAGAGGCAATAATAAAAGGAATATTATTATATTTCCTTGTTCATGATAATTGTCTTTTATTCATGCTATAATTGTATTATCCGGAAATCGTAATACACGTGTGAATACATAGACCACAACATGTCTCTAGTGAGCCTCTAGTTGACTAGCTCATTGATCAACAGATAGTCATGGTTTCCTGATTATGGACATTGGATGTCATTGATAACGGGATCACATCATTAGGAGAATGATGTGATGGACAAGACCCAATCCTAAGCATAGCACAAGATCGTGTAGTTCGTTTTGCTAGAGCTTTTCCAATGTCAAGTATCTTTTCCTTAGACCATGAGATCGTGTAACTCCTGGACACCGTAGGAGTGCTTTGGGTGTACCAAATGTCAGAACGTAACTGGGTGACTATAAAGGTATACTACGGGTATCTCCGAAAGTTTCTGTTGGGTTGACACGGATCGAGACTGGGATTTGTCACTCCGTATGACGGAGAGGTATCTCTGGGCCCACTCGGTAATGCATCATCATATTGAGCTCAAAGTGACCAAGTGTCTGGTCACGGGATCATGCATTATGGTACGAGTAAAGTGACTTGCCGGTAACGAGATTGAATGAGGTATTGGGATACCGACGATCGAATCTCGGGCAAGTAACGTACCGATTGACAAAGGGAATTGTATACGGGGTTGCTTGAATCCTCGACATCGTGGTTCATCCGATGAGATCATTGAGGAGCATGTGAGAGCCAACATGGGTATCCAGATCCCGCTGTTGGTTATTGACCGGAGAGCCGTCTCGGTCATGTCTACGTGTCTCCTGAACCCGTAGGGTCTACACACTTAAGGTTCGGTGACGCTAGGGTTGTAGAGATATAATTATGCAGCAAATCAAAAGTTGTTCGAGTCCGGATGAGATCCCGGACGTCATGAGGATTTCGGAATGGTGGGAGGTAAAGAATTATATATGGGAAGTCGAGTTTGACCATCGGGAAAGTTTCGGGGTCACGGTATTGTACCGGGACCACCGGAAGTGTCCCGGGGGTCCACCGGGTGGGGCCACCTATCCCGGAGGGCCCCGTGGGCTGAAGTGGGAGGGGAACCAGCCCCTGGTTGGCTGGTACACCCCCGTGGGCCCCCTCTGCGCCTAGGGTTGGGAACCCTAGGGGAGGGGGCGCCTCCACTTGCCTTGGGGGGGCAAGTTTCTTGGCCGCGCCGCCCCTAGGAGATCCCATCTCCTAGGGGCCGGCGCCTCTAGGGTCCCTATATAAATAGGGGAGGGCAGCCGCACTCGACACTGACGCCTCCCTTCCCTTGCTACACCTCTTCCTCCGTAGACGCTTGGCGAAGCCTGCCGGATCCTCGCTGCATCCACCACCACGCCGTCGTGCTGCTGGATCTTCATCAACCTCTCCTTCCCCTTGCTGGATCAAGAAGGAGGAGACGTCACGCTGACCGTACGTGTGTTGAACGCGGAGGTGCCGTCCGTTCGGCGCTAGGATCTCCGGTGATTTGGATCACGACGAGTACGACTCCCTCAACCCCGTTCTCTTGAACGCTTCCGCTCGTGATCTACAAGGGTATGTAGATGCATCCCTCTCTCTCGTTGCTAGATGAACTCATAGATTGATCTTGGTGAACGTAGGAAATTTTTTATTTTATGCAACGTTCCCCAACAGTGGCATCATGAGCTAGATCTATGCATAGTTCTCTATTGCACGAGTAGAACACAAATCTGTTGTGGGCGTAGATGTCGTCAACTTTCTTGCCACTACTAGTATTATTTTGCTTCAGCGGTATTGTGGGATGAAGCGGCCCAGACCGACCTTACACGTACGCTTACGTGAGACAGGTTCCACCGACTGACATGCACTAGTTGCATAAGGTGGCTAGCGGGTGTCTGTCTCTCCCACTTTAGTTGGAGCGGATTCGATGAAAAGGGTCCTTATGAATGGTAAATAGAAGTTGACAAATCACGTTGTGGTTTTTTCGTAGGTAAGAAAACGTTCTTGCTAGAACCCTATTGCAGCCACGTAAAAGATGCAACAACAATTAGAGGACGTCTAACTTGATTTTGCAGCAATTGTCTTGTGATGTGATATGGCCAAAAGTTCTGATGAATGATGAATGATATATTATGATGTACGAGATCATGTTCTTGTAATAGGAATCACGACTTGCATGTCGATGAGTATGACAACCGGCAGGAGCCATAGGAGTTGTCTTAATTATTGTATGACCTGCGTGTCAATGATTTAACGCCATGTAATTACTTTACTTTATTGCTAAACCGTTAGCTATAGTAGTAGAAGTAATAGTTGGCGAGCAACTTCATGGAGACACGATGATGGAGATCATGGTGTCATGCCGGTGACGAAGATGATCATGGAGCCCCGAAGATGGAGATCAAATGAGCTATATGATATTGGCCATATCATGTCACTACTATATAATTGCATGTGATGTTTATTATGTTTATGCATCTTGTTTACTTAGAACGGCGGTAGTAAATAAGATGATCCCTCATAATAATTTCAAGGAAGTGTTCCCCTAAGCGTGCGCCGTTGCTAAAGTTAAAGTTCGTTTCGAAGCACCACGTGATGATCGGGTGTGATAGATTCCTACGTTCACATACAACGGGTGTAAGACAGTTTTACACATGCAAAACACTTAGGTTAACTTGACGAGACTAGCATGTACAGACATGGCCTCGGAACACAGAGACCGAAAGGTCGAACATGAGTCGTATGGAAGATACGATCGACATAGAGATGTTCACCGATGATGACTAGTCCGTCTCACGTGATGATCGGACACGGCCTAGTCGACTCGGATCATGTAACACTTAGATGACTAGAGGGATGTCAAATCTGAGTGGGAGTTCATTAAATAATTTGATTAGATGAACTTAATTATCATGAACTTAGTCTAAAATCTTTGCAAAAATGTCTTGTAGATCAAATGGCCAACGCTCTTGTCAACATGAACTTCAACGTGTTCCTAGAGAAAACCAAGCTGAAAGATGATGGCAGCAACTATACAGATCGGGTCCTAACACGAGGATCATCCTCATAGCTGCCAAGAAAGCATATGTCCTAGAAGGACCGCTAGGTGAAGCACCCATCCCGAGAACCAAGACGTTATGAACGCTTGGCAATCACGTCTTGATGATTACTCCCTCGCTCAAAGGCAGCATGCTTTAAAGCTTAGAACCGGGATCCAAAAGCGTTTTGAGCAACACGGAGCATATGAGATGTTCGAGGAGCTGAAAATGGTTTTCCAAGCTCATGCCCGGTCGAGAGATATGAAGTCTCCGACAAGTTCTATAGTTGTAAGATGGAGGAAAATAGTTACGTCGGTGAGCACATACTCAAAATGTCCGGGTTGCACAACCGCTTTGTCCCCAGCTTGACATTAACCTTCCTGGACGAGGCGGTCATTGACAGAATCCTTGATCGCTCCCACCGAGCTACAAGAGCTTTGTGATGAACTACAATATGCAAGGGATGGTGAAAACTATTCCTGAAGTATTTTCAATGTCAAGTCAGCAGAGGTAGAAATCAAGAAGGAACATCAAGTGTTGATGGTCAATAAAACCACTAAGTTCAAGAAGGGCAAGGGTAAGAAGAACTTCAAGAAGGACGGCAAGGATGTTGCCGCGCCCGCAGAAGCCAGCTTGTCGGAAGAAGTCAAAGAATCGACCCAAGCCTGAGACAGAGTGCTTTTATTGCAAAGGGAAGGGTCATTGGAAGTGGAACTGCCCCAAATACTTAGCAGACAAGAAGGCCGGGAACACTAAAGGTATGTGTGATATACATGTAATTGATGTGTACCTTACCAGTACTCGTAGTAACTCCTGGGTATTTGATACCGGTGTCGTTGCTCATATTTGTAACTCACAGCAGGAGCTGCGGAATAAGCGGAGACTGGCGAAGGACGAGGTGACGATGTGCGTCGGGAATGGTTCCAAGGTCGATGTGATCGCCATCGGCACGCTACCTCTACATTTACCCACGGGATTAGTTTTAAACCTCAATAATTGTTATTTAGTGCCAAGTTTGAGCATGAACATTGTATCTGGATCTCGTTTAATATGAGATGGCTACTCATTTAAATCCAAGAATAATGGTTGTTCTATTTATATGAGAGATATGTTTTATGTTCATGCCCCGATGGTCAATGGTTTATTCTTAATGAATCTCGAACGTAATGTTACACATATTCATAGTGTGAATACCAAAAGATGTAAAGTTCATAACGATAGTCCCACATACTTGTGGCACTGCCGCCTTGGTCACATTGGTGTCAAGCGCATGAAGAAGCTCCATGCTGATGGACTTTTAGAGTCTCTCGATTATGAATCATTTGACACATGCGAACCTTGCCTCATGGGCAAAATGACCAAGACCCCGTTCTCCGGAACAATGGAGCGAGCAACCAACTTATTGGAAATCATACATAATAATGTGTGTGGTCCAATGAGCGTTGAGGCTCGCGGAGGATATCGTTATGTTCTCACTCTCACTGATGACTTAAGTAGATATGGGTATGTCTACTTGATGAAACACAAGTCTGAGACCTTTGAAAAGTTTAAGGAATTTCAGAATGAAGTAGAGAATCAACGTGACCGAAAGATAAAATTCTTAAGATCAGATCATGGAGGAGAATAGTTAAGTCACGAATTTGGTACGCACTTAAGAAAATGTGGAATCGTTTCACAACTCACGCCGCCTGGAACACCTCAGCGTAATGTGTGTCCGAACGTCATAATCGCACTCTATTGGATATGGTGCGATCTATGATGTCTCTTACCGATTTACCGCTATCATTTTGGGGATACGCTCTAGAGACAGCTACATTCACTTTAAATAGGGCTCCGTCTAAATCCGTTGAGACGACACCGTATGAATTATGGTTTGGGAAGAAACCTAAGGTGTCGTTTCTAAAAGTTTGGGGATGCGATGCTTATGTCAAGAAACTCCAACCTGAAAAGCTCGAACCCAAGTCGGAAAAATGCGTCTTCATAGGATACCCTAAGGAAACCATTGGGTATACCTTCTACTTAAGATCCGAAGGCAAGATCTTTGTTGCCAAGAACGGATCCTTTCTGGAAAGGGAGTTTCTCTCGAAAGGAGTAAGTGGGAGGAAAGTAGAACTCGATGAAGTACTACCTCTTGAACCGGAAAGTAGTGCAGCTCAGGAAAATGTTCCTGTGGTGCCTACATCGACCGGAGAGGAAATTAATGATGATGATCAAGGTACTTGGATCAAGTTGCTCTTGAACTTCAGAGGGTCCACAAGGACACGTTCCACACCAGAGTGGTATGGCAACCTTGTCCTGGAAATCATGTTGTTAGACAACGGTGAACCTTCGAACTATGAAAAAGCGATGGCGGGCCCAGATTCCAACAAATGGCTTGAAGCCATGCAATCCGAGATAGAATCCATGTATGAAAACAAAGTACGGACTTTGACAGACTTGCCCGATGATCGGCGAGCGATAGAAAACAAATGGATCTTTAAGAAGAAGACGGACGCGAATGGTAATGTTACCATCTATAAAGCTCGACTTGTCGCTAAGGGTTATCGGCAAGTTCAAGGGGTTGACTACGATGAGACTTTCTCTCCCGTAGCGAAGCTGAAGTCCGTCTGAATCATGTTAGAAATTGCCGCATACTATGATTATGAGATATGGCAGATGGACGTCAAAACGGCATTCCTTAACGGCTATCTTAAGGAAGAACTGTATATTCTAAGATATGATGCAGCCGGAAGGTTTTGTAGATTCTAAGAATGCTAACAAGGTATGCAAGCTCCAGCGATCCATTTATGGACTGGTGCAAGCATCTCGGAGTTGGAACATTCGCTTTGATGAGATGATCAAAGCGTTTTGGTTCATGCAGACTTATGGAGAAGCCTGCGTTTACATAAGAAAGTGAGTGGGAGCTCTGTAGCATTTCTCATATTATATGTAGATGACATACTTTTGATGGGAAATGATATAGAACTTTTGGACAGCATTAAGGCCTACTTGAATAAGTGTTTTTCAATGAAGGACCTTGGAGAAGCTGCTTATATATTTGGCATCAAGATCTATAGGTATAGATCGAGACGCCTCATAGGTCTTTCACAAAGCACATACCTTGATAAGATATTGAAGAAGTTCAATATGGATCAGTCCAAGAAAGGGTTCTTGCCTGTATTGCAAGGTGTGAGATTGAGCTCGGCTCAATGCCCGACCACGGCAGAAGATAAAGAAGAGATGAGTGTCATCCCTGCCTCAGCCATAGGATCTATTATGTATGCCATGCTGTGTACCAGACCTGATGTAAACCTTGCCGAAAGTTTGGTAGGAAGGTACCAAAGTAATCCCGGCAAGGAACACTGGACAACGGTCAAGAATATCCTTATGTACCTGAAAAGGACAAAGGACATGTTTCTCGTTTATGGAGGTGACGAAGAGCTCGTCGTAAAGGGTTACGTCGACGCTAGCTTCGACACAGATCTGGATGACTCTAAGTCACAAACCGAATACGTGTATATGTTGAATCGTGGAGCAGTAAGTTGGTGCAGTTGCAAGCAGAGCGTCGTGGCGGGATCTACATGTGAAGCGGAATACATGGCAGCCTCGGAGGCAACGCATGAAGCAATATGGATGAAGGATTTCATCACCGACCTAGGAGTCATACCCAATGCGTCGGGGCCGATCACTCTCTTCTGTGACAACACTGGAGCTATTGCCCTTGCCAAGGAGCCCAGGTTTCACAAGAAGACCGGGCACATCAAGCGTCGTTTCAACTCCATCCGTGAAAATGTTCAAGATGGAGACATAGATATTTGCAAAATACACACAGATCTGAATGTCGCAGATCCGTTGACTAAACCTCTTTCGCGAGAAAAACATGATCAACACCAGAACTCTATGGGTGTTCGATTCATCACAATGTAACTAGATAATTGACTCTAGTGCAAGTGGGAGACTGTTGGAAATATGCCCTAGAGGCAATAATAAAAGGATTATTATTATATTTCCTTGTTCATGATAATTGTCTTTTATTCATGCTATAATTGTATTATCCGGAAATTGTAATACACGTGTGAATACGTAGACCACAACATGTCCCTAGTGAGCCTCTAGTTGACTAGCTCGTTAATCAACAGATAGTCATGGTTTCCTGACTATGGACATTGGATGTCATTGATAACGGGATCACATCATTAGGAGAATGATGTGATGGACAAGACCCAATCTTAAGCATAGCACAAGATCGTGTAGTTCGTTTTGCTAGAGCTTTTCCAATGTCAAGTATCTTTTCCTTAGACCATGAGATCGTGTAAATCCCGGACACCGTAGGAGTGCTTTGGGTGTACCAAACGCCGTAACGTGAATCGGGTGACTATAAAGGTATACTACGGGTATCTCCAAAGTGTACATTGGGTTGACACGGTTCGAGACTGGGATTTGTCACTCCGTATGACGGAGAGGTATCTCTGGGCCCACTCGGTAATGCATCATCATAATGAGCTCAAAGTGACCAAGTGTCTGGTCACGGGATCATGCATTATGGTACGAGTAAAGTTACTTGCCGGTAACGAGATTGAACGAGGTATTGCGATACCGACGATCGAATCTCGGGCAAGTAACGTACCGATTGACAAAGGGAATTGTATACGGGGTTGCTTGAATCCTCGACATCGTGGTTCATCCGATGAGATCATTGAGGAGCATGTGAGAGCCAACATGGGTATCCAGATCTCGCTGTTGGTTATTGACCGGAGAGCCGTCTCGGTCATGTGTACGTGTCTCCCGAACCCGTAGGGTCTACACACTTAAGGTTCGGTGACGCTAGGGTTGTAGAGATATACGTATGCAGCAAACCGAAAGTTGTTCGGAGTCCCGGATGAGATCTCGGACGTCACGAGGAGTTCCGGAATGGTCCGGAGGTAAAGAATTATATATGGGAAGTCGAGTTTCGGCCATCGGGAATGTTTCGGGGTTCACCGGTATTGTACCGGGACCACCGGAAGGGTCCCGGGGGTCCACCAGGTGGGGCCACCTATCCCGGAGGGCCCCGTGGGCTGAAGTGGGAGGGGAACCAGCCCCTGGTTGGCTGGTGCACCCCCCTGGGCCCCCTCTGTGCCTAGGGTTGGGAACCCTAGGGGAGGGGGCGCCTCCACTTGCCTTGGGGGGCAAGTTTCCCCCCTTGGCCGCCGCACCCCCTAGGAGATCCCATCTCGTAGGGCCGGCACCCCCCAATGGGGTCCCTATATAAAGAGGGGGGAGGGAGGGCAGCCGCACCCTGACACCTGGCGCCTCCCTTCCCCCTTGCTACACCTCTTCCTCCCGCAGACGCTTGGCGAAGCCGTCTTGGGATCCTGCTGCATCCACCACCATGCCGTCGTGTCTTGGATCTTCATCAACCTCTCCTTCCCCCTTGCTAGATCAAGAAGGAGGAGACGTCACGCTGACCGTACGTGTGTTGAACGCGGAGGTGCCGTCTGTTCGGCGCTAGAATCTCCGGTGATTTGGATCACGACGAGTACGACTCCCTCAGCCCCGTTCTCTTGAACGCTTCCGCTCACGATCTACAAGGGTATGTAGATGCATCCCTCTCTCTTTTTGCTAGATGAACTCATAGATTGATCTTGGTGAACGTAGGAAAATTTTTATTTTATGCAACGTTCCCCAACATATGGAACACGAAATACCAAAAAAATTAGGTTTACTTGCTACTCATGGAGATGGGGAACCTCCTAAAACCCTCGATGATCATTATGTGAAAGATATTATGTACTACTTTGATAATCCTGAGAAAACCCAATTCAATTTGGTAATGGGAGACATGTTGGATCAACGTGAATACTTTAGGGATTATCGCTTGACTCAAAAGGGGAAACTATTATGGGATCAAATTTATATGTTGAAGTGGTATGCTAGGCAACTATGCTTGAGATATGATTATACTTGTTGCTCTAGGATGAAGGCTCCACACCTTCCCTTTTCATGAAAATTTAATGATAATGAAACCTTGGCTTCTTATGCTAGAGGTATATATGATTACTATGATGTGGAACAAATAGAAGAATTTGTTGCTTTTATGGGTGCTTATGAAATTGAATCTGTATTTAAAGAGTGTGAAAATCTTTATGATGCTGATTATAGACCTGAAAGTTTAGCTATCCTAAAATATTGCTACGAGAATTATGAATACAATGCCGATATTGATGCATTTATTGAGAAAGTCTCTGCTGTCCAAGAAGAGACTAATATTTTGCAGGAGTCTATGGAAGAAGAAATTGATGAAACTGTGAGCTCATTGGATGAAAAAGACGAGGAGGAGAGCGAAGAACAAAAGGAGGAAGAGCGGATTGATCACCCGTGCCCACCTTCTAATGAGAGTAACCCTCCAACTCATACATTGTTTAATTTCCCTTCGTTCTTACCGAAGAATGATTGCTATGATGACTATTATGATCCCGTTGATTCTCTTGAAATATCCCTTTTTGATGATGCTTGCTATGCTTGTAGCCAAGATGCCAATATGAATTATGCTTATGGAGATGAACTTGCTATAGTTCCTTATGTTAAACATGAAATTGTTGCTATTGCACCCACGCATGATAGTCCTATTATAGTTTTGAATTCTCCCCACTACACTATATCGGAGAAGTTTGCCTTTATTAAGGTTTATGTTGATGGGTTGCCTTTTTCCGTTGCACATGATGATTTTGATAGATATAATATGCATGTGATTGCTGCTCCTACTTGCAATTATTATGATAGAGGAACTATATCTCCACCTCTCTATGTTTCCAAAATGATAAAATTGCAAGAAACTACTTATACTATGCATTGGCCTTTACTATGTGTGCATGAATTGTTCTTTTATGACATGCCGATGCATAGGAAGAGAGTTAGACTTTGTCATTGCTTGATATATGTTGCTTTGTGCTCACTACTAAATGCCAAATCATTGCTAATTAAAATTGGCTTTCATACCTTGGGATCCGGGTGGATTCATTACTTGAGCACTATATGCCTAGCTTAATCGCTTTAAAGAAAGTGCTACCAGGGAGACAGCCCGGAAGTTTTAGAGAGTCATTTATTTCTGTTGACTGCTTTTATATAGTTTAAAACAAAAAATAAAGAGGGGAACCTAAAACTTTTCAAAAAGGAAAGTGAAAGTGAGAAAGACAAGCATTGCGTTGAAGTGGGAGAGCTCCTTGAACTTTGTTCATGCTCACAGAAACTTTGTGAATCTTGATTACAGAAACTTTTCAACAAAAATAATTATCCCCTTGTACAATTACATTTTATAATAAAAATAATGTGCCAACTTTTGTCTTTAGGATGTTTACAATGCTTGTTCGTTTGTGCGGTGCAGGACAGAAACTTTGGTTGTAGTGCGCGATTTTACATTTTTTACTGGAATGTCAAATTGTTCTGAAACTTTTTGCACTGTCTTTCTATACAAATTTTTTATTTTTCCTAATTTTGGTAGAACTTTGGGAGTACCATAAGTATGGTGAATGTTCAGATTACTACAGACTGTCCTGTTTAAGACATATTCTGTTTTTGATGCATAGTTTGCTTGTTTTGATGAAACTATAAATTTCTATCAGTGGATTAAGCCATGGAAAAGTTATATTACAGTATCTACAATGCGAAAACAAAATATGAATTGGTTTGCAACAGTACTTAGAGTAGTGATTTCCTTTATTATACTAACAGATCTTACCGAGATTTCTGTTGAAGTTTTGTGTGGATGAAGTGTTCGATGATCGAGGAGGTCTCGATGTGAGCAGAAGGAGGAGAGGCAAGAGCTCAAGCTTGGGGATTCCTGCTATGTCTTGAGCTTGCGTTGGTTTTCCTCGAAGAGGAGAGGGTGATGCAGCAAGTGTAGCGTAAGTATTTCCCTCAGTTTTGAGAATCAAGGTATCAATCAAGTAGGAGGCTCCTCAAAAGTCCCACGCACCTACACAAAAAAATTGAGAACTTGCAACCAACGCAATAAAGGGGTTGTCAATCCCTTCACGGCCACTTCATGTAAAGTGAGATCTAATAAAGATAGTATGATAAGATAAATATATTTTGGTATTTTTATAATATAGATGCAAAAAGTAAAGATGCAAATAAAAGTAGATTGGGAGCAAATATGATAAGAGATGGACCTGGGGGCCATAGGTTTCACTAGTGGCTTCTCTCAAGATAGCATAAGTATTACGGTGGCTGAACAAATTACTGTCGAGCAATTGATAGAAAAGTGCATAGTTATGAGATTATCTAGGCATGATCATGTATATAGGCATCACATCCATAACAAGTAGACCGACTCACCTGCATCTACTACTATTACTCCACACATCGACCGCTATCCAAAGATGCATATAGAGTATTAAGTTCATAAGAACAGAGTAACGCATTAAGCAAGATGACATGATGTAGAGGGATAAACTCATGCAATATGATATAAACCCCATCTTGTTATCCTCGATGGCAACAATACAATATGTGCCTTGCAACCCTTTACATCCGGGTAAGGACACCGCAAGATTGAACCCAAAGCTAAGCACTTCTCTCATGGCAAGAAAGACCAATCTAGTAGGCCAAACTAAACTGATAATTCGAAGAGACTTAAAAAGATAACTGAATCATACATAAAAGAATTCAGAGAAGATTAAAATATTATTCATAGATAAACTTGATCTTAAACCCACAATTCATCGGATCTCGACAAACACACCGCAAAAAGAGTTTACATCGAATAGATCTCCACAAGAGAGGGGAGAACATTGTATTGAGATCCAAAAGAGAGAAGAAGCCATCTAGCTAATAACTATGGACCCATAGGTCTGTGGTAAACTACTCACAACTCATCGGAGGGGCAAGGATGTTGATGTAGAGGCCCTCCATGGTTGATTCCCTCCCGGCAGAGTGCTTGAAGGCTCCAAGATGAGATCTCGCGGATCTGAGAAGGTTACTGGCGGTGGAAATTGTGTTTCGTGGTGCTCCTGGATGTTTTCGAGTGCGTGGGTATATATAGGAGGAAGAAATGCGTCGGTGGCCTCGAGGGGCCCACGAGACGGTAGCGCCCTCCTATCTCGTGGAGGCCTCGGCTGCTTCTTGACTTGCACTCCAAGTCCTCTGGATCACGTTCGTTCCAAAAATCACGGTCCCGAAGGTTTCATTCTGTTTGGACTCCGTTTGATATTCCTTTTCTTCGAAATACTGAAATAGGCAAAAATACAGCAATATGGGTTGGGCCTCCGGTTAGTAGGTTAGTCCCAAAAATGATATAAATATGTAAAATAAAGCCCATAAACATCCAAAAGGGGTAATATAATAGCATGGAACAATCAAAAATTATAGATACGTTGGAGACGTATCAAGCATCCCCAAGCTTAATTCCTGCTCGTCCTCGAGTAGGTAAATGATAAAAAAGAGAATTTTTGATGTGGAATGCTACCTAGAATAATTCATACTGTAATTTTCTTATTGTGGCATGAATGTTCAGATCCAAATGATTCAAAATAAACGTTCATATTGATAAAAGAAATGGTAATACTTCAAGCATACTAATCAAAGTAATCATGTCTTCTCAAAATAACATGGCAAAAGAAAGTTCATCCCTACAAAATCATATAGTTAGGCTATGCTTCATTTTTGTCACACAAAGATATTCCCAACTTCTATACCCCCGATAACAAGCCAAGCAATTGTTTCATACTTAAATAATCTCAAAAAAATTCAACCTTCACGCAATACATGAGCGTGAGCCATGGATATAGCACTATGGGTGGAATAGAATATGATGATTGGGATTGTGTGGAGAAGACAAAAGGAGAAAGTCTCACATTGACGAGGATAATCAACGGGCTATGGAGATGCCCATCAATTGATGTCAACATGAGGAGTAGGGATTGCCATGCAACGGATGCACTAGAGCTATAAATAAATGCTCAACAAAGGAAAACTAGTGGGTGTGCATCCAACTTGCTTGCTCACGAAGACCTAGGTCATTTGAGGAAGCCCATCGTAGGAATATACAAGCCAAGTTCTATAATGAAAATTCCCACTAGTATGAAAAAGACAACTTATGAGACTCACTATATGAAAAACATGGTGCTACTTTGAAGCACAAGTGTGGAAAAAGAGATAGTAACATTGCCCTTTTTATTTATTTTCTTTTTTTTGGGCCTTTCTTTTTTTATTTTTGGCCTTTCTCTTTTTTTTTCTTTTTTTGATTGGGCAATGCTCTAATAATGATGATCATCACACTTCTATTGATTACAACATAAGGATTAGAACTCGAAACTAGAACAAGATATGACTCTATATGAATGCCTCCGGCGGTGTACCGGGATAGTGGAATGAATCAAGAGTGACATGTATGAAAAATAATGCATGGTGGCTTTGCCACAAATACGATGTCAACTACATGATCATGCATTGGCAATATGACAAAAGTAAAGTATGTCATGATGATGATGAACGAAACGGTGGAAAGTTGCATGGCAATATATCTCGGAATGGCTATGGAAATACCATAATAGGTAGGTATGGTGGCTGTTTTTAGGAAGATATAGGGAGGTTTATGTGTGATAGAGCGTATCGTATCACGGGGTTTGGATGCACCGGTGAAGTTTGCACCAACTCTCAAGGTGAGAAAGGGCAATGTACGGTACCGAAGAGGCTAGCAACGGAGGAAAGGTAAAAGTGCGTATAATCCATGGACTCAACATTAGTCAAAAGAACTCATATACTTATTGCAAAAATTTAGAAGTCATCAAAAATCAAGTACTATGCGCATGCTCCTAGGGGGATAGATTGGTAGGAAAAGACCATCGCCGTCCCCGACCGCCACTCATAAGGATGCACAAGCCGTGTACACTTCATGTTTCAAATTTGTTACACAACTTTAACCACACGTGCATGCTATGGGACTTGCTAACTTCAACACAAGCATTCTTTAAATTCATAATCACCCAACTAGCATGACTTTAATATCACTACCTCCATATCTCAAAACAATTATCAAGTATCAAGTTGATCATAGCATCCAATTCACTTGTATGATAGTTTTTATTATACCCAACTTGGATGTTCATCATTCTAGGACCAACTTTATGACCATAGCAAATACCATGCTGTTCTAAAAGACTCTCAAAATAATATAAGTGAAGCATGAGATACTAGCAATTTCTTCAAAATTAAGATACCACCGTGCTCTAAAAGATATAAGTGAAGCACTAGAGCAAAAACTATCAAGCTCAAAAGATATAAGTGAAGCACATAGAGTATTCTAGCAAATTCTAATCAAATAGGCTTCTCCCAAAAGGTTTGTACAACAAGGATGATTGTGGTCAACTAAAAAGCAAAGACTAATATAATACACGACGCTCCAAGCAAACACTTATCATGTGGTGAATAAAAATATAGCTCCAAGTAAAGTTACCAATGAATGAAGACGAATGAGGGGATGCCTTCCCGGGGCATCCCCAAGCTTAGGCTTTTGGTTATACTGGAATATCTTGGGGTTCCTTGGGCATCCCCAAGCTTAGGCTCTTGCCACCCTTTATTCCATAGTCCATAAAAGCCTTACCCAAAACTTGAAACACAAAACTCAACAGGAAATCTTATAAGCTCCATTAGTGAAAGAAAACAAAACCACCACATAAGATACTGCAATTAACTCATTATTTATTTAATTTGGTGTTAAACCTACTGTATTCCAACTTATATATGGATTATAAACTATTTTATTGGCTATCAAAATAAGCAAACAACACACGAAAAACAGAATCTGTCAAAAACAGAACAGTCTGTAGTAATCTGTAACTAACGCAAATTTATGGAACTCAAACAATTCAGCCAAAATAGGAAGACCTGGGCAATTTGTTTATTGATCAGCAGCAATTAGAATCATATTTTATCACGTTCTGGTGATTTTTAACAATGATTTTTGTGAACCGAAAGTTTCTGGAAATTACAGCAAGATCAAATAACTATCATCCAAGAAGATCCTATAGGTTTAACTTGGCACAAACACTAATTAAAACATAAAACCACATCTAAACATAAGGTAGATGGATTATTTATTCTCAAACAGAAGCAAAACAAAAAACATAAAGAAAATTGGGTTGCCTCCCAACTAGCGCTATCGTTTAACGCCCCTAGCTAGGCATAAAAGCGAAGATAGATCTAACGAGTGCCATCTTTGGCACGAAACTCATAAGTAGCACGCATGATAAATTCATAAGGTAATGTAACTTTCTTTCTTGGAAAGTGCTCCATGCCTTTTTTTAATGGAAATTGGAATCTAAAATTCGCTTCCTTCAT
Source organism: Aegilops bicornis (assembly GCA_021605145.1). NCBI lineage: Eukaryota > Viridiplantae > Streptophyta > Magnoliopsida > Poales > Poaceae > Aegilops > Aegilops bicornis. Next base: position 613,251,024 of record CM038670.1, on the reverse strand, counting down.
ATCAATAATCACACCAATCGTTCTAAGGAAAGGTCTACCAAGGATAATAGGGCAAGAAAGATTGCAATCTATATCAAGAACGATAAAATCTATGGGCACCAAATTTCTATTTGCAACAATAAGAACATTATTGATCCTTCCCATAGGCTTTTTAATGGTGGAATCCGCAAGGTGCAAATTTAAAGGACAATCATCAATATCATGGAAACCTAGAATATCACATAAAGTTTTCGGAATCGTGGAAACACTAGCACCCAAATCACACAAAGCAAAACACTCATAATCTTTAATTCTAATCTTTATAGTAGGTTCCCACTCATCATTAAGTTTTCTACGTATAAAAACTTCCAAATTAAGTTTTTCATCATAAGATTGCATCAAGGCATCAACAATATGCTTGGTAAAAGCTTTGTTTTGACTATAAGCATGAGGATAATTAACAACGGATTGCAAAAAGGAAATACAACCTTTTATAGAGCAATTATCATAATTAAATTCCTTGAAATCTGAGATAGTGAGTTCAACATTATTAGAAGTTGAGGATTCTCCAATCTCACTTTTACCAAATTTAACATTAAGATCTAAAGACTCCGAATTCTTGGGACGCCTTCTAGGCAAAGTTGATTCGTCATCAGTCCCATAATCATCGAAATTCATATTGCAAAACATAGATCTAATTGGAGACACATCTATAACTTTAAGATCCTCATCATTATTTTCATGTAATTTTTCTGGTTTAGCGGCCATCTTATTGACTAAGGTGGCCTGCTTGTTAGAAATTTTGGCTATAGAATTTTCAAGCCGGGTAATTTGAGTGTTAACACCAAAGGATTCTTTATACATATCATCAAGCTCTTTGTTCATAAACCCCAACAAACTTTTTTGTTCCTTAAGCTCTTTTCTAAAGAAATTATTATGCTCAAATTGCAAATTCATAAAGCTTCTAATATTTGATTCAATCTCATCCATCCTTCTGAGAAGGTGGTCAGGACCCTTAGGCGTAACCATAAGGTCAAACAAGATAACAAGCACACAAAAGAAGGCAAGCGAAAAGAGAGGAGGAGACTGGGAAAGAGAGGGCGAATAAGACGGCAAGGGTGGAGTGGGGGAGAGGAAAACGAGAGGCAAATGGCAAATAATGTAAATGCGAGGGAGATGGGTTTGTGATGGGTACTTGGTATGTCTTGACTTGAGCGCCAGAAATCCTTCTTGCTACGTCTTGAGCTTGCGTTGGTTTTCCTCGAAGAGGAGAGGGTGATGCAGCAAGTGTAGCGTAAGTATTTCCCTCAGTTTTGAGAACCAAGGTATCAATCCAAAGAGGAGGCTCCTCAAAAGTCCCACGCACCTACACAAACAAACTGAGAACTCGCAACCAACGTAAAAAAGGGGTTGTCAATCCCTTCACGGCCACTTGAGAAAGTGAGATCTAATAAAGATAGTATGATAAGATAAATATATTTTTGGTATTTTTATAATATAGATGCAAAAAGTAAAGATGCAAATAAAAGTAGATTGGGAGCAAATATGATAAGAGATAGACCCGGGGCCATAGGTTTCACTAGTGGCTTCTCTCAAGATAGCATAAGTATTACGGTGGGTGAACAAATTACTGTCGAGCAATTGATAGAAAAGCGCATAGTTATGAGATTATCTAGGCATTATCATGTATATAGGCATCATGTCCATAACAAGTAGACCGACTCCTACCTGCATCTACTACTATTACTCCACACATCGACCGCTATCCAACATGCATCTAGAGTATTAAGTTCATAAGAACAGAGTAACGCATTAAGCAAGATGACATGATGTAGAGGGATAAACTCATGCAATATGATATAAACCCCATCTTGTTATCCTCGATGGCAACAATACAATATGTTTCTTGCAACCCTTTCTGTCACTGGGTAAGGACACCGCAAGATTGAACCCAAATCTAAGCACTTCTCTCATGGCAAGAAAGACCAATCTAGTAGGCCAAACTAAACTGATAATTCGAAGAGACTTGCAAAGATAACTCAATCATACATAAAAGAATTCAGAGAAGATTAAAATATTATTCATAGATAAACTTGATCATAAACCCACAATTCATCGGATCTCGACAAACACACCACAAAAAGAGTTTACATCGAATAGATCTCCACAAGAGAGGGGGAGAACATTGTATTGAGATCAAAAAGAGAGAAGAAGCCATCTAGCTAATAACTATGGACCCGTAGGTCTATGGTAAACTACTCACAACTCATTGGAGGGGCAAGGATGTTGATGTAGAGGCCCTCCGTGGTTGATTCCCCCTTCGACAGAGTGCCGGCAAAGGCTCCAAGATAAGATCTCGCGGATACAGAAGGTTACGACGGTGGAAATTGTGTTTCGTGGTGCTCCTGGTTGTTTTCGGGGTACGTAGGTATATATAGGAGGAAGAAGTACGTCGGTGGCCGCCCGAGGCGCCCACGAGATAGGGGGCGCGCCCTATAGGGGGGGCCCTCCTATATCGTGGAGGCCTCGGCTTCTTCTTGACTTGCACTCCAAGTCCTCTGGATCACGTTCGTTCCAAAAATCACGCTCCCGAAGGTTTCATTCCGTTTGGACTCCGTTTGATATTCCTTTTCTTCGAAATACTAAAATAGGCAAAAAAACAGCAATATGGGCTGGGCCTCCGGTTAGTAGGTTAGTCCCAAAAATGATATAAATATGTAAAATAAAGCCCATAAACATCCAAAAGGGGTAATATAATAGCATGGAACAATCAAAAATTATAGATACGTTGGAGACGTATCAATGCCCAAGGCACCCCAAGTAAATATTCAAGGAGACTCAAGCGTCTAAGCTTGGGTATGCCCCGGAACGCATCCCCTCTTTCTTCAAGAAGTATCAGTATGTTTTTGGATTCGTTTTGTTCATGCGATATGTGCATATCTTGGAGCGTCTTTTGCATTTAGTTTTCATTTTTCTTTTATGCACCATGCTGGTATGAGATAGTCCTTGGTTAATTTATAGAATGCTCTTTGCACTTCACTTATATCTTTTGAGTATGGCTTTATAGAATGCTTCATGTGCTTCACTTATATCATTTGAAGTTTGGATTGCCTGTTTCTCTTCACATAGAAAACCGCCATTTGTAGAATGCTCTTTTGCTTCACTTATATTTGTTAGAGCGTGGGAATATCTTTTGTAGAAAGAATTAAACTCTCTTGCTTCACTTATATCTATTTAGAGAGATGACAGAACTGGTCATTCACATGGTTAGTCATAAAATCCTACATAAAACTTGTAGATCACTGAATATGATATGTTTGATTCCTTGCAATAGTTTTGCGATATAAAGGTGGTGATATTAGAGTCGTGCTAGTTGAGTAATTGATAAATTGTGAAATACTTGTGTTGAGGTTTGCAAGTCCCGTAGCATGCGCGTATGGTGAATCGTTATGTAACGAAGTTGGAGCATGAGGTATTTATTGATTGTTTTCCTTGTGAGTGGCGGTCGGGGACGAGCGATGGTCTTTTCCTACCAATCTATCCCCCTAGGGGCATGCGTAGTAGTAATTTGATTCGAGGGCTAATAAACTTTTGCAATAAGTATATGAGTTCTTTATGACTAATGTGAGTCCATGGATTATACGCACTCTCACACTTCCATCATTGCTAGCCTCTTCGGTACCGTGTATTGCCCTTTCTCACCTCGAGAGTTGGTGCAAACTTCGTCGGTGCAACCAAACCCCATGATACCATACACTCTATCACACATAAGCCTCCTTATATCTTCCTCAAAACAGCCACCATACCTACCTATCATGGCATTTCCATAGCCATTCCGAGATATATTGCCATGCAACTTCCATCATCATCATATACATGACTTGAGCATTTATTGTCATATTGCTTTGCATGATCGTAAGATAGCTAGCATGATGTTTTCATGGCTTGTCCGTTTTTTGATGTCATTGCTACGCTAGATCATTGCACATCACGGTACACCGCCGGAGGCATTCATATAGAGTCATATCTTTGTTCTAGTATCGAGTTGTAATATTGAGTTGTAAGTAAATAGAAGTGTGATGATCATCATTATTAGAGCATTGCCCCAGTGAGGAAAGGATGATGGAGACTATGATTCCCCCACAAGTCGGGATGAGACTCCGGACTTTACAAAAAATAAAAGAGGCCAAAGAAGCCCAAAAAAAAGAAGAGGCCAAAGAAGCCCACCAAAAAAATAAAATAATAAAAAAATGAGAGAAAAAGAGAGAAGGGGCAATGTTAATATCCTTTTACCACACTTGTGCTTCAGGGTAGCACCATGTTCTTCATATAGAGGGTCTCTTGAGTTATCACTTTCATATACTAGTGGGAATTTTAATTGTAGAACTTGGCTTGTATATTCCGATGATGGGCTTCCTCAAATGCCCGAGGTCTTCATGAGCAAGCAAGTAGGATGCACACCCACTTAGTTTCCAGTTTGAGCTTTCATACACTTATAGCTCTTAGTGCATCCGTTGCATGGAAATCCCTACTCCTCACATTGACATCAATTAATGGGCATCTCCATAGCCCGTTGATCAGCCGCGTCAATGTGAGACTTTCTCCTTTTTTGTCTTCTCACACAAACCTGCATCATCATATTCTATTCCACCCATAGTGCTATGTCCATGGCTTGCGCTCATGTATTGCGTGAGGGTTGAAAAGGCTAAAGCGCGTTAAAAAGCATGAACCAATTGCTCGCCTTGTCATCGGGGTTGTGCATGATTTGAATGCTTTGTGTGGTGAAGATGGAGCATAGCCAGACTATATGATTTTTTAGGGATGAGCTTTCTCTGGCTATGTTATTTTGATAAGACATAATTGCTTGGTTAGTATGCTTGAAGTATTATTGTCTTAATGTCAAATGATAGACTATTTCTTTGAATCACTCGTGTCTTAATATTCATGCCATGATTAGATTATATGATCAGGATTATGTTATGTAGCATTCCACATCAAAAATTATGTTTTTTTATCATTTACCTACTCGAGGACGAGCAGGAATTAAGCTTGGGGATGCCGTACGTCTCCGTCGTATCTATAATTTTTATTGTTCCATGTCAATATTATACAACTTTCATATACTTTTGGCAACTTTTTATACTATTTTTGGGACTAACATATTGATCCGATTGCCTAGTGCAGTTCACATGCATTGCATGTTTTTTGTTTCGTAGAAAACCCATATCAAACGGAGTCCAAACGGGATAAAAACTGATGGAGATTTTTTGGAATATTTATGCTTTTTGGGAAGAAGAATCAACGCGAGACGATGCACGAGGGGGCCACGAGGCAGGGGGGCGCGCCCCAGGGGGTCAGGCGCGCCCTGGACCCTCGTGGCCACCCCATAAGGCAGTTGGGGCCCTTCTTTCGCCGCAAGAAAGCTAATTTCCGGACAGAGATCGTGTCCAAAATTCATCCCAATCGGAGTTACGGATCTCCGGTTATAAAAGAAACGGTGAAAGGGCAGAATCGAGAACGCAGAAACAGAGAGACAGAGACAGATCCAATCTCGGAGGGCTCTCGCCTCCCATGCCATGGAGACCAAGGACCAGAGGGGAAACCCTTCTCCCATCTAGGGAGGAGGTCGAGGAAGAAGAAGAAGGAGGGGCTCTCTCCCTCGCTTCGATGGCGCGGAGTGCCACCGAGGCCATCATCATCACCGCAATCTTCACCAACAACTTCACCGCCATCATCACCAACTCTTCCCCTCTATGCAGCGGTGTAACCCCTCTTTTACCCGCTGTAATCTCTACTTAAACATGGTGCTCAACGCTATATATTATTTCCCAATGATGTATGGCTATCCTATGATGTTTGAGTATATCCGTTTTGTCCTATGGGTTAATTGATGATCGTGATTGATTTGAGTTGCATGTTTTATTATTGGTGCTGTCCTATGGTGCTCTCCGTGTCGGCAAGCGTGAGGGATCCCCGCTGTAGGGTTGGAAATATGTTCATGATTTGCTTATGGTGGGTGGCGTGAATGACAGAAGCACATACCCGAGTAAGTAGGTTGTTTGCGTATGGGAATAAAGAGGACTTGATACTTTAATGCTATGGTTGGGTTTTACCTTAATGATCTTTAGTAGTTGCGGACGCTTGCTAGAGTTCCAATCATAAGTGCATATGATCCAAGTAGAGAAAGTATGTTAGCTTATGCCTCTCCCTCATATAAAATTGCAATAACGATTACCGGTCTAGTTATCGACCTAGGGACAAATAAATTTCTCGTAACAAAAAGCTCTCTACTAAAACTAATTTAGTTGTGTCTTTATCTAAACATCCCCTAATTTTTATTTACGTGCTCTTTATTATCTTGCAAACCTATCCAAAAACACCTACAAAGTACTTCTTGTTTCATACTTGTTCTAGGTAAAGCGAACGTCAAGCGTGCGTATAGTTGTATCGGTGGTTGATAGAACTTGAGGGAATATTTTTTCTACCTTTAGCTCCTCGTTGGGTTCGATACTCTTACTTATCGAAAGAGGCTACAATTGATCCCCTATACTTGTGGGTTATCATCAAGTAACATGACCTCCAAACAGGATTACCGTACCACTCTGGTGCGGATCTTATTCTGGTTGACCTACGAGGTTCGGTAGTAACTTGATTAGAAGTTTCATCATCATCATCATTAGCTTCCTCACTTACTGGTGTAGGAATCACTAGAACTGATTTCGTTGATGAACTACTTTCCAATAAGGGAGCGGGTATGGTTACCTCATCAAGTTCTACTTTCCTCCCACTCACTTCTTTCGAGAGAAACTCCTTCTCTAGAAAGGATCCATTATTAGCAACGAATATCTTGCCTTCAGATCTGTGATAGAAGATGTACCCAACAGTCTCCTTTGGGTATCCTATGAAGACACATTTCTCCGATTGGGTTCGAGCTTATCAGGTTGAAGCTTTTTCACATAAGCATCACATCCCCAAACTTTAAGAAACGACAACTTGGGTTTCTTACCAAACCACAGTTCATATGGCGTCGTCTCAATGGATTTAGATGGTGCACTATTTCACATAATGCAGTTGTCTCTAAAGCATAACCCCAAAACAATAGCGGTAAATCAGTAAGAGACATCATAGATTGCACCATATCTAATAAAGTATGATTACGACGTTCGGACACACCATTATGTTGTGGTGTTCCGGGTGGCGTGAGTTGCGAAACTATTCCGCATTGTTTCAAATTAAGACCAAACTCGTAACTCAAATATTCTCCTCCACGATCAGATCGTAGAAACTTTATTTTCTTGTTACGATGATTTTCCACTTCACTCTGACATTCTTTGAACTTTTCAAATGTTTCAAACTTATGTTTCATCAAGTAGATATACACATATCTGCTCAAATCATCTATGAAGGTTAGAAAATAACGATACCCACCGCGAGCATCAACACTCATCGGACCACATACATCTGTATGTATTATTTACAACAAGTCTATTGCTCGCTCCTTTGTTCCGGAGAATGGAGTCTTAGTCATCTTGCCCATGAGGCATGGTTCGCAAGCATCAAGTGATTCATAATCAAGTGATTCCAAAAGCCCATCAGCATGGAGTTTCTTCATGCTCTTTACACCAATATGACCAAAACGGCAGTGCCACAAATAAGTTCCACTATCATTATTAACCTTTTATCTTTTGGCTTCAATACTATGAATATGTGTATCACTACTAACAAGATTTAGAAAAAATAGACCACTCATCAAGGGTGCATGACCATAAAAGGTATTACTCATATAAATAGAACAACCATTATTCTCTGATTTAAATGAATAACTGTCTCGCATCAAACAAGATCCGGATATAATGTTCATGCTTAACGCTGGCACCAAATAACAATTATTCAGGTCTAAAACTAATCCCGAAGATAGATGTAGAGGTAGCGTGCCGACGGCGATCACATCGACTTTGGAACCATTTCCCACGCGCATCATCAGCTCGTCCTTAGCCGACTTTGGAACCATTTCCCACGCGCATCTTCAGCTCGTCCTTAGCCAATCTTCGCTTAATCCGTAGCCCCTGTTTCGAGTTGCAAATATTAGCAACAGAAACATTATCAAATACCCAGGCGCTACTGCGAGCATTAGTAAGGTACACATCAATAACATGTATATCAAATATACCTTTCACTTTGCCAACCTTCTTCTCCGCCAAATACTTGGGGCAGTTCCACTTCCAGTGACCAGTACCTTTGTAGTAGAAGCACTCAGTCTCAGGCTTAGGTCCAGACTTGGGCTTCTTCACTTGAGCAGCAACTTGCTTGCCGTTCTTCTTGAAGTCCCCCTTCTTCCTTTGCCCTTTTTCTTGAAATTGGTGGTCTTGTTGATTCTACCTCTTGAGCACTGCGTTGGTTTTCCCTTGAAGAGGAAAGGGTGATGCAGTAAAGTAGCGTAAGTATTTCCCTCAGATTTTGAGAACCAAGGTATCAATCCAGTAGGAGACCACGCTCAAGTCCCACGCACCTACACAAACAAATAAGAACCTTGCAACCAACGCGATAAAGGGGTTGTCAATCCCTTCACGGCCACTTGCAAAAGTGAGATCTGCTATAGAAGATAAGATAATATTTTTGGTATTTTTATGATAAAGACTAAAAGTAAAGAAAGCAAAATAAACGGTAATAGAAATAACTTGTTGACGAGAGATTAATATGATGGAAAATAGACCCGGGGGCCATAGGATTCACTAGTGGCTTCTCTCAAGATAGCATAAGTATTACGGTGGGTAAACAAATCACTGTCGAGCAATTGATAGAATTGAGCATAGTTATGAGAATATCTAGGTATGATCATGTATATAGGCATCACGTCTGTGACAAGTAGACCGACTCACCTGCATCTACTACTATTACTCCACACATCGACCGCTATCCAGCATGCATCTAGAGTATTAAGTTCATAAGAATGGAGTAACGCTTTAAGCAAGATGACATGATGTAGAGGGATAAACTCGTGCAATATGATATAAACCCCATCTTTTTATCCTCGATAGCAACAATACAATACGTGTCGTTTCCCCTACTGTCACTGGGATCGAGCACCGCAAGATTGAACCCAAAGCTAAGCACTTCTCCCATTGCAAGAAAGATCAATCTAGTAGGCCAAACCAAACCGATAATTCAAAGAGACTCGCAAAGATAACCAATCATACATAAAAGAATTCAGAGGAGATTCAAATATTGTTCATAGATAATCTTGATCATAAACCCACAATTCATCGGATCTTGACAAACACACCGCAAAAGAAGATTACATCGAATAGATCTCCAAGATAATCAAGGAGAACTTTGTATTGAGATCCAAAAAGAGAGAAGAAGCCATCTAGCTAAGAACTATGGACCCGAAGGTCTGAGGTAAACTACTCACATGCTATGGTGTTGATGTAGAAGCCCTCCGTGATCGATGCCCCCTCCGGCGGAGCGCCGGAAAAGGCCCCAAGATGGAATCTCACGGGTACAGAAGGTTGCGACGGTGGAAATATTGTTTTGGCTCTGCCTCTGATGTTTTCGGGGTATGTAGGTATATATAGGAAGAAGAAGTAGGTCGGTGGAGCTATGAGGGGCCCACGAGGGTGGAGGGCGCGCCCCCGCCTCGTGGCCTCCTCATTGATTGCTTGACGTCCACTTCAAGTCCTCTGGATCACGTTTGTTCCGAAGATCACGTTCCCGAAGGTTTCATTCCGTTTGGACTCCGTTTGATATCCTTTTCCTTCGAAACACTCAAATAGGCAAAAAACAGCAATTTGGGCTGGGCCTCCGGTTAATAGTTTAGTCCCAAAAATAATATAAAATTGTATAATAAAGCCCATTGAACATCCAAAACAGAATATATAATAGCATGGAACAATAAAAAATTATAGATACGTTGGAGACGTATCAGTTGACCATCAACACTTGATGCTCCTTCTTGATTTCTACCTCCGCAACCTTTAGCATTGCGAAGAGCTCGGGAATTGTATTATCCATCCCTTGCATATTATAGTTCATCACGAAGATTTTGTAGCTTGGTGGCAGTGATTGAAGAACTCTGTCAATGACACTATCAACCGGAAGATTAACTCCCAGCTGAGTCAAGTGATTGTGGTACCCAGACATTCTGAGTATGTGTTCACTGACAGAACTGTTCTCCTCCATTTTGCAGCTACAGAACTTATTGGAGACTTCATATCTCTCAATCTGGGCATTTGCTTGAAATATTAACTTCAACTCCTGGAACATCTCATATGCTCCATGCCGTTCAAAACATCGTTGAAGTCCCGGTTCGAAGCCGTAAAGCATGGCACACTTAACTATCGAGTAGTCATCACCTTTGCTCTGCCAGGTGTTCATAACATCTGGAGTTGCTCCTGCAGCGGGTTTGGCACCTTGCGGTGCTTCCAGGACGTAATTCTTCTATGCAGCAATGAGAATAATCCTCAAGTTACGAACCCAGTCCGTGTAGTTGCTACCATCATCTTTCAACTTAGCTTTCTCTAGGAACACATTAAAATTCAATGGAACAGTAGCACGGGCCATTAATCTACAACAACATAGACATGCAAAATACTGTCAGGTACTAAGTTCATGATAAATTAAAGTTCAATTAATCATATTACTTAAGAACTCCCACTTAGATAGACATCCCTCTAATCATCTAAGTGATCACGTGATCCATATAAACTAAACCATGTCCGATCATCACGTGAGACGGAGTAGTTTTCAATCGTGAACATCACTATGTTGATCATATCTACTATATGATTCATGCTCGACCTTTCGGTCACAGTGTTCCGAGGCCATATCTGCATATGCTAGGCTCGTCAAGTTTAACCCGAGTATTCTGCATGTGCAAAACTGGCTTGCACCTGTTGTATGTGAACGTAGAGCTTATCACACCCGATCATCACGTGGTGTCTCGACAAAAACTGTAGCAACGGTGCATACTCAGGGTGAACACTTGTACCTTGAAATTTAGTGAGAGATCATCTTATAATGCTACCGCCGAACTAAGCAAAATAAGATGCATAAAGGATAAACATCACATGCAATCTATCTAAGTGATATGATATGGCCATCATCATCTTGTGCCTTTGATCTCCATCTCCAAAGCACCGTCATGATCACCATCGTCACTGGCTTGACACCTTGATCTCCATCGAGCATTGTTGTCGTCTCGCCAATTATTGCTTCTATGACTATCGCTACCGCTTAGTGATAAAGTAAAGCAATTACATGGCGATTGCATTTCATACAATAAAGCGACAACCATAAGGCTCTCGCCGATTGCCGATAACTGTTACAAAACATGATCATCTCATACAACAATTTATATATCATCACGTCTTGACCATATCACATACAACAAGCCCTGCAAAAACAAGTTAGACGTCCTCTACTTTGTTGTTGCAAGTTTTACATGGCTGCTACGGGCTTAGCAAGAACCGTTCTTACCTATGCATCAAAACCACAATGATTTTTCGTCAAGTGTGTTGTTTTAACCTTCAACAAGGACCGGGCGTAGTCACACTCGATTCAACTAAAGTTGGAGAAACAAACACCCACTAGCCACCTGTGTGCAAAGCACGGCGGTAGAACCAGTCTCATGAACGCGGTCATGTATTGTCGGTCTGGGCCGCTTCATCCAGCAATACCGCCGAATCAAAGTATGACATGCTGGTAAGCAGTATGACTATTATTGCCCATAACTCTTTGTGTTCTACCCGTGCATATAACATCTACGCATAAACCTGGCTCTGATACCACTGTTGGGGAACGTAGTATTTCAAAAAAATTCCTACGATCACGCAAGATCTATCTAGGAGAAGCATAGCAACGAGTGGGGAGAGTGTGTCCACGTACCCTCGTAGACCGAAAGCAGAAGCGTTAAGTAACGCAGTTGATGTAGTCGAACATCTTCGCGATTCAACCGATCAAGTACCGAACGCACGGCACCTCCGCGATCTGCACACGTACAGCTCGATGACGTCCCACGAACTCTTGATCCAGCTGAGGTCGAGGGAGAGTTTCGTCAGCACGACGGCATGATGATGGTGATGATGAAGTTATCGGCGCAGGGCTTCGCCTAAGCACTGCAACGATATGACCGAGGTGTGTTTCTGTGGAGGGGGGCACTACACACGGCTAAGAGAAACTTTGGTATGTCTTTGGGGTGCCCCCCTCCAACGTATATAAAGGGGGGAGGGAGGAGGCGCGCCTCGGGGGGGCAATCCTACTCCAAGTAGGATTCGCACCCTTCCTAGTCCAACAAGGAGAAGGGGAAGGTGAGGAGGAGAGAGAAGGAAGGGCCGGCCCCCATAGTCCAATTCGGTTTGGGCTGAGGCGCGCACCTGCCTCCTCTCTTCCACCAATAGGCCCATGAGGCCCAATTAACCCCCCCCCTCCGGGGTTCCGCAACCCCGTACTCGGTAAATACCCGATACACCTCAGAACCATTCCGGTGTCCGAATATAGTCATCCAATATATCAATCTTTATGTCTCGACAATTTCGAGACTCCTCGTCATGTCCGTGATCTCATCCGGGACTCCAAACTACCTTCGGTACATCAAAACACATAAACTCATAATACCGATCGTCATCGAACGTTAAGCGTGCGGACCCTACGGGTTCGAGAACTATGTAGACATGACCGAGACTCATTTTCGGTAAATAACCAATAGCAGAACTTGAATGCTCATATTGGTTCCTACATATTCCATGAAGATCTTTATCGGTCAAACCGCACAACAACATACGTTGTTCCCTTTGTCATTTGTATGTTACTTGCCCGAGATTCGATCGTCGGTATCATCATACCTACTTCAATCTCGTTACTGGCAAGTCTCTTTACTCGTTCCGTAATGCAACATCCCGCAACTAACTCATTAGTCACATTGCTTGCAAGGCTTATAGTGATGTGCATTACCGAGAGGGCCCAGAGATACCTCTCCGACAATCGGAGCGACAAATCCTAATCTTGATCTACGCCAACTCAACAAACACCATCGAAGACACCTATAGAGCATCTTTATAATCACCCAGTTACGTTGTGACGTTTGATAGCACACTAAGTGTTCCTCCGGTATTCGGGAGTTGCATAATCTCATAGTCATAGAACATGTATAAGTCATGAAGAAAGCAACAGCAATAAACTAAATGATCAAAGTTCTAAGCTAACGGATGGGTCATGTCAATCACATCATTCTCTAATGATGTGATCCCATTTATCAAATGACAACTCATGTACATGGCTAGGAAACTTAACCATCTTTGATTAACGAGCTAGTCAAGTAGAGGCATACTAGTGACACTCTGTTTGTCTATGTATTCACACATGTACTAAGTTTCCGGTTAATACAATTCTAGCATGAATAATAAACATTTATCATGACATAAGGAAATATAAATAACAACTTTATTATTGCCTCTAGTGCATATTTCCTTCAAGATTGCCAAAGACCTTCTTCAGTTTCCGGTTTCTATAGCCAATTGGCAAGGATATCTTTGTCCATCAAATACAAGGATAATAATACCACCCCCCCCCCACACACACACACACAATTGTTTTTTAGGCTGAAAGACCTCAACCCATCAAACTAAGTGATATTTCTTTTTGTCTTTATCTCCTTGCCAAGTGATCCTAGCCCTGAAGAAGTCAAATCTTTTTCTCACCCCTACTTGGATGGGATGGAAAGACATCATAAACATAGGAATATTACTAAGATAAGGCTACACTAGAGCAAGCCTACTAGCAATATTCAACATTTTACCTTGCCAACATGCACATCTCTTTTCAATTTTATCTTCAGAATACTTCCAATTTTGTTTATAATCCTAATTTTGTTTAGTGGGATACCCAAATATTTGATAGGCAGAACCCCCACCTCATAGGTATATATCTCTCTATAAGTTTTGTCTTTATCAGTAGCTTCCCCAAATAGGAAAATCTCACTTTTGAGGAAAATAATATTCAAACGAGTCATATGTTCAAACACACACAATGATTTTCAAATTTTGTGTCTATTTAATTCATTGGGAACAAGGAGCATATATCTAGCGACCTAAGTTAAGCCATCAGGACTTCGTGATGGTAGTCATTCTGACCGCACGTTGTCGTAAGTTGATTTAGGTACGTCTAGTATTGATTTTACTCCCTTGGCAAGTTGTGCTACCGAAGTCCCAGTTTTGCTCCCGTTGGAGACACACTCCTCCATGGTTGTTAGTGGTGTTGACCTACTTCACATCCTTGGTAGTCTAGGAGTATATGTTGGAAGGCTTCGAGGGTTCCCCTAGAGATGGATACTTACAAAGTTGTGGTCATCTCGTAGTTTAGCCCACTGCATTTGATCACACGTTTGAGTGAACCTTTCACTATGATGGCACCATGAGGTACCGACAACTTAAGCATCATGTACGTATAGATGGGTATCACCATGAACAATGTGAGGTGCAGTCGTCTTTTCACGATGTTGTAGACTATATCAAAGTCGATGACCTCCAAAGTGCATAGCTCTCTTGTAAAGTTTCCCTCTTCTTCACAGATAATGATAAGGGCAATATGCACTAGCAGTATCTGTGACATTCCCGAGACCAGTCCATCAAATTCTCATGAGTCATGTTCTATTTCTAGATAGGAAATTTGCATATGCTCTAGTGTCCTTAGGGATGCCATGCTAATGGACCTACCAATGCCAATCAAAATTCGATGGACTCGTGTACTCCCTATGATTTGCGAAATGAACAGAGGGAGTCATCCTGGGTGTGGGTACTCAGCTGGGTAGTCTTCCTCGCAAAATGTGATTTGGATTTATGCCCATTTCATTCTGCGACTGAAGCTCGAGTTGTAGGATGAGACGACCTTCCCTCGCAACCTACATGCCCATAGGTGGTTCACTTGCTTCATCACATTGGGGGGCTGTTGCTTATCGTCCGGTGGCTCTTGATCTCGGCGTCCACCTCCTTATTGTTCGTGATGATTCAACACTAGGCTTTGTAATGTAATCCCAATATGTGGAACTCACGCTAGTTCTGGAAAGTGTGCTTGTCTTATGGAACCAAGAATTTGGACTTTCTGTCTAGCAGTTGGCATTTCTTTGGTCACATCTTTTGTTGCTCATGTGGTTTGCCCTGCTGGTCAAACACATCGCTTTTAGTCATGACACTGGAGTCATCCTTTGCTACCTCTACTGGTTCTCTTTCACGGGTTTGAGGCCGCTTGGATTTTATCCCTTTGCTCTCCTTGGCTTTCTATGTGTTGGCCTCTTCTATAGATGTCGTGTTTTTTATGGTTTTCAACAGTTCACTAACAGTGGTTGGGTTGCCTTCATACAAAGTGGAAATGCATCTGTCATTACATATCGCATCTATGAACATGTTGATTACGTCACTTTTCTAGGGACTATGACCCATTGTTACATTCTAGCTTAAATCAGCGAAGGAAGCATCAAACCTTTTGTCTTCTACCATCCGGATGAGTTTGAAGTCTCGTTTTATTCGTTTTTCGCCCTGTGTCATGGAGAATCTTTCGACAAAGAGGTTCACGAAGGTATTCCCACAGTTGATGGACTGAGAAGGCAGGTTTCTCCTTCATGCGAGGGCATTGGCTTGCAAGGAGGTGGGCAATATGTTTACCATGTCATAGCCTCATAGGTATCTCCTCCCAAGACTCGTACCGCTTGCGAGAAATCCATTAGGAAGGCAACGAGGGCGGTGATACCATCGTAGCTTTCATAACTGTGGGTCCACACTTGACATGCTACTTTTCATGCTGGTGATCACGCGAGGGAGGGACCGACACCCTGTGAGGTCATCTCCAAGTTGGAGATCTACGGGCGACAACCGAGACACATGCCTTTTTTTCCCTTGGGTCTATGCCATGGTCTCCTTGGTGCCGAAGATCCATCCTTCCCTTGGTCATCACTACTTCCATCGGAGGGCCCAAGTGGAGGACGTCCTCCAGGTCGTCTCTTGTCGACATGGCTGAGCGACCTAGTTCATTCTCCGTCCATCTTCCTTCTGGTCTTTGCCATCGGTGGTGGTGAACATCGCATGCTTCTTTCCCAGCCGACACCAGTGTCGTGTTTGCTTGATTCTTTGTTGTGGCCCTATGTAGAGTTTTTCCTTCATTGTTTCACCGCCCTCTCGGATGAATCCTTGCCACTGTTTTACTCAGTGTGATAATGCCTATCACGTAAGGCCAGAGGTGGGCTTTTCCTTGGTGGGAACCTCTCTTGGCTCAATGATTATGGCACTGAGTTTTTCCTTGTGCTATAATCATCATGTAGAGCCGTCAACCTGTTGAGGAGGCTCTTGTATACCCACACCTTTCCTTCATAAAGTGGTGCATGTTAGTGCCTTGCATACTTGATAGTGTTGACGTATCTCTGGTGTATAAATCAAAGACCCCGTATATTGATAGTGTTGACGTATAATGTGTTGCCTAGTCTCTTCCATCAGATCGGTCTTTTGGTTGCATTGGCTAGAGCATGCACTTCTACATGGTATCAGAGCCAAGAGGTCTTGTGTTTAAGACCCGGCTGGCGCAATTAAATTGCAGCCCACTTTCGGTCCACGTTTAGGCCCGAGGAAGCCACACGTGAGGGGGAGTGTTGACGTATAATGTGCTGCCTAGTCTCTTCCATTAGATCGGTCTTTTGGTTGCATTGGCTAGAGCATGCACTTTTATAGATAGAGTTGTCAACGAATGTCAAAGCACCTAGAGTGCATATTCTACTATGAGAAAGTCTATGATGATGCCAAGTGTCGAGGGATTTTTTGGTTATAAGAGCTGTAATAGAACGAGTATGTGGATTTGTAGTTGTGGAAACATCATGTTAGAATAAGAATGAATGTAGAACATAGACAAAAAGAGACACATGAACTACCCATGTTCAGGCTCCCGACGTGGGTAAAAGCCCTATTGTACTAGACTGTCAGGCGGCCCCCAACAGGCGACTGAGTTTAGGCCCGACTCCTCTCTCCCGAATCCTCCTCCTGGCCCTGTGCGGCGGCCGCCGGGCCGCACCGGGCGGCCACCTCCCGGCCTCCTCTCGACTCCCCGTGCATCCTCCTCCCTTCGCCGCCGCCGGCAACGTCGCTAGGCGAAGGCCCCGTGGCCCGGCGGCGGCGGACCTCCTTTGGCGTCCCGAGATCTGAGGCGGCGGCAGCCTGATTTGGATCTCCCTCCCGACGAGGATGGCGGGCAGCGGCGGCCGGGGCGCGACGGGGGGCTTGGCTGCAGCCGGCGGGAGTAGTACGAGATGGCGGCAGCGGCGGCCGGGGCGCGTCCCGGGCTCGATCTAGGACCTTCGGGTCTAGGCGGGCGGCTGCCGTTACGTCCTCAAACTGCTGCATCTCATCGGATTCGGCGACGGCTCGCGGAAGCACTCCGGGTTGCATCGCATCACGAGGATTATGGCGGTGGTGGTCATCTCCTACGTCGGAGGTGGTCGACCTGAGACTGGATGATCGGATCTTGAGATCTGTAATCTAGTCCCGGCTGCGAGTCGGGGAGACATAGTTGCCGGTGAAAACCGAGCCGATGGCGGACGATGGCGGCGTTCTGCGCCATTACCTTGATGAAGGCATCTTTCTGTAACTACTGTCGACCCACTCGTGCTGCTCCGGGGGAAACCCTATGATCTGGTTTTCCAGATCGGATGATGGCGGCACTTCGGTGTCGTTTCTCTCTTGGGAGCATCGTTTGTGGAGCAGCGCTGGAAGTCAGAGGTAGGAGGTGGAGCGGTTTCGTCTTACACGGAGCTTCGGTAGAGATGTCAAGTCATGCCTGGCCGACGGGTGCTACGCTTTGTCATGCCTAGTCGGCAGGTGCTACGCACGACAGATCTTCCAGAGACTTCAAGTTGTGTCTGCTGGTGGTACTTGGCGGCATGGTGCTGAGGTGTACCGTGGCGACATGACGATGCTAAGCGATTCAGCGAGGAAGGTGGTGACGTTAGGCGCCGTGGTGGTGTCAACGGCAGCTAAGCCGGGCAAGGATGATGCGTCAGTACAGCTCTGAAAATAGAGTGGTGGCAGTTGGCAGCGGCGGCCTCTGAGAGCGCGTTGGACCGGTGTGTGCCCCATACCCGGCAAGTGGCTTGGTTGGGCCCTCAGGTCTTAGATGTTAGGCTTGACTGTGAGATCTGTGGTATTAGTCCGGACTATCAACATCACTTCATCAATTGGATTGGAGTAGCGACAGATGTTGCCTAGACGATGTCTTCAGATTTACTGTTGTATTTCTTTGTACGGTTTTTATGAATAATTAATAAAATAGCTGCATGCATCGCACAGATGCAGAGACCGGAGGTCTTCCTCCTTTCCTTAAGAAAAAAAGAACTTAACGAGATGAAGTAGGCCTAAGCAAGAAGCCAAGAAGCATCGACATCTCTATGTGGGTTAAAGGCTCAAGACTGTGAAAAGTGGAGTCCGCTTCTACTATGCCCATATTACGCTTATATTAACGGTATGTACTCCTTCTGTTTTATAATATAAGACTTTTTTTATGCTAGTGTAATGTCAAAAAACGTTTTACATTATGTGACGGAGGAAGTAGATCTCAACGTTGTTACGGCGTTGTTGCGTTAGCCGTACAGGGGTAGTGTCTGGACAGGTATTGGTACCCAATATGTTTAATCATTCCTACGTGTGAGTTATACTTCCCTTGTTTGTCTGTTGTAGTATAGAAGTCTCGTTCCCGGTAAGTGATGCTTCTATACGGGGTAGTAGCCCTTGCCCTTGGACTAGAGGGGTCAACTGATACAACATTAACAGGTTTAGACCTGTGATATTTTCACTTAGAGCATTATTAATAGAATCCTCAAGCTCTCATACCCTCATTAGCATTTTAAGTGTCTAAAAATGATTTTCTTTTTTGCACTTTTACGGGTTGAAAAACAGGGGTAAAGATTAGAACCCTCAAACCCAACCCTTATAACGGAATATTGAACGACGTTGTTGTTGCGCGCGGGAGGTCGACGGGGTGGCCACCGGCGACGGTGGCGACTAGCAGCGGCGGTCACGGGCATGGGCGCGGGAGTTGAGAGGATTTTTCCCTCCCGCGCAAGGATAACCGCCAAATGAGGGTTGGGGTAGGTTTTGCTCCCCAACCCTTACTTTTGAAGATTGGGAGAGGGTTTGAGGGTTGGATCTTTAATTTTTTTTTAGGGTTTGAGGGTTAAGGGGTTCTAGTCTACGGTTTTTTTTTGACGAAAATTGTAAAAAAACAGTTATTTTTAAGGGTTTGAGGGTTTGAGGGCTCTACTAGTAATGCTCTTATGGCTGTTTGGTTCTAGGCCTAGCATTGTCACATTTTACCATATATTTTTGCTAAGCTTGCTTAAGGTTAGTTCATTAAAATGGGAGATACAAGTTGGCAAGTCTAAGGAAATTTTGCCTTTTTTTTGTGTGTGTATAATGTGGGGTTCAAATATGGCTTGCCTAAGGCGCGACTTGAACCAAACGCTCACTTAAGTTGGTCAAACTTGCCTAACCTTAAATGTGGCAATCTTTAGCAAAGTTAGTCATAAATCAAACAGCCCCTACTTCACTACTTCGTCATACGCGCGGGCCCCTATATGCCGTGTTGGCGCTCTCTTCCTACGCCTGGAAGGGTTTTTTTTTGCAGGGGGCGTTGACAATGAAAGGCACCATTTGTGATGTTGATAGTACAACCACATTTATTGGTGGTGCTAATATAAATGGAGCTATCATCAAAGATCAGAAGATGAAATAAGTTTTGAAGGAGGTCAAAAGGTTAACTAAACTCAAACAAAAGCGTTTTAGAAAAATTATACTACAAGACGACTGGGAGAAGATTCATCGTATTAGCAGAAAAACAGCGAAAAATGAAGAGAATATTCATCTCCAGCTTCCACTAGACAATTGCGGCGCCCAATGTGCCGGCTCTCGGGCCGCGAAAAAAAAACTAGACGGCTGTACTACGTCCGGTTTATAAAACAGTTCTGCTTGCTTCGCCACAGCCGGCTGCCCTATGGAGTCTGGACCAATTAAGCGCCACGAGAGCCGACACATCGGGCGCTGCGTGCGCGTGGAAACTCAGGCGGAAACTTCTACTGGCCACACCGACGAGTCGCGTCGCCACGTGAACGCACGCAGGGTCTCCCCCTGCCGCGGCTGCAGCTAGCCGGCCGGCCGGTCTGCAGATCACCACTACCCAACGCGTACGGCAATCTTCATCGTGTCGAGCCGCGACCCTCGGAAACCAGAGATGCCTGAAGTCGTTCGCGTGCGCCAACCGACGCATCTCACGGTGATCGGTCAGGTGGGCGGTGGCGGCCCTTCGCTACGCGGGGTATCCTTGATCGTCGGTGTCAGGCTCAGGCCGGCCGCTAATAAGCGCCACAGGGCTTAATATAAGCCCTTGCACTGGTCTAGGATGGTTTACTCCAAAACCGGGTGCTGAAAACCACACGGCCGGCGGACACGTACTGCGGTAGCTTGATTTGTTGGTTCATCTCAACCCATATACTCCCTCCGTCTGTGAATAAGTGTACATCTAGCTTTTGTCCTAAGTTAAAGTTTTAAAATTCTGATCAACTTTCTAAAAAAAGTAGCAGCATTTATGGCATTATATTAGCATCACTAGATTCGTTTTGAAATATATTTTCACAATATACCAATTTGATGTCATATATGTTACTATTATTTTTTATGAAGTTGGTTAAAATTTTAAAATTTTGACTTAGAACAAAAGCTAGATGTAAACTTATTCGCGGACGGAAGGAGTAGTGCTCAATCGAGCGGTACAAGTGCAAAGCTAGGGAACCATCTAGACCACGTGTGAAGGGTTACTGTTGGAGGCCATGACGAAGAGCACCCTTTATACGGCGCTCTTCTTGCTCGTTGCCGTGGCTTCTCGAGCGGCTTCTGCCGTCACCGATGGTAAGAACTACTACCGTCGTAGATACATTCATCTCGGCGATAGTTAATTCCGGAGGGACGGAGTATGTTATTTGTCTCACTTTGCATGGAAAGTTACAGTACTATGTTGATCATGCATGGGCATGTGCATTGTTCACAGGCCAGGCATACACGTGTGTAGACACAGGTTTCGCCTTCCCCGTCACATGGTATACACGTGCATTGTTCATATACCAGTCATCGGACTTGCGAATTGTGTTAGTTTGACATGTATATGAACATGGCCAACTGATCTGTTTCTTCCGAATATTGTCTGTTCACATTCGATCTAACTGGAGTTTATCAGACTAGCCATGTCCGTGATCTTTCTGGACGAAATATCATGTGACGACAAATTATTTGTTGGTGGTCTGCATGATATATAAACATATCAGTCTATGATAAAAAACGTTGAAAATTCGATAAAGCTTGAAGGATATTATGATTTGCTTAGCTCAATACCAAGTGCTGATTGTTTGCTGGACATCAGGAGTTCATGTGCAGTATCTTCAAGAACCGCTGTCAAGGCATATTTGATTCAAAGAAAATCCATAGGAATGTTAAGAGTGCATACGATTTTTCTATTTATTTATTGGATTGAACTTTTGGTGCCCATATTTTACAAATTTGTTCATTTGCGCCCTGATTATCCAATTATTATTTCTTGAGGGGTTTATCCCAATTATTTTTAACTGTGTGTATGCGTTGTTTAGGAGATTTTTTTAACTGTATAATCTGTTTGAAAAAAGAATAACCATTGATTTTCCTGCGTAGGTCTGTTACGCAACGAAAACTTCAAAAATGGACCTGACAAGTCACAATTGATGAACGGCACTGTGGTGACGGGAAGCTACTCATGCTACAGCTTCATGTGAGGGTCCGATGAAATCCGCGTTACCATCCAAAGCGTTTCGTCATGGGTCTTGGGCATCTGTTGTCTCTGCCACCAGTGGCTCGGCCACCCAGCCTGATGTGCAATCTGCTCTGGCTGATTAAATCGCGCAGCTGCAGGGTTGGATGACACAGGTTGAGAGCTTTGTGGAGAGGGCGGAGGCTGCTCTGGACAAACTCTCCTTAAAGCCAGCTATGTTGTCAACCAGTTTGATGCCATGCCCTCCTGGTGTGGCCGGTGTTGCCACCATGGAGGAAGGAAACTAAGAGCTATATGGATGTTTTTCTCCTCGTGTTGGGGACAACGCATCGTTACTATCGACCTTGCCTCCTGTGCCGCCTACCATTGAGGGCGAGCCAAGCGCCGTGCTCGAGTCTCCAGTTCTACAAATCATGCCCGACCTATAGGAGCTATGTCTGAGCCCTGTTTTGCCTTTGTCTGTGGAGCGCTTGGAGGTGGACTCACTAGTGACCTTGTGTGAGGGGCATGTTTCGCCTCTGTCACGTGAGCAAGTGGAGGTGCTTGAGGCAATTGTGTCAGTGGTTCCTGTGGGTATATCTGGCCATGGGTCGGGCCGGGCTTGGGCCTGGCCTAAAAAAGCCCGCAGCAGACAACTGAGGCCCAGGCCCTCCCAGGCCCTACCATCGGGCCTACTTTTCAAGCCCAAGCCTGGCCCATCTGGTAAAAAGCCCTGAAAAGCCCTTAGGGCTTAGGGCCATGGGACGGGCCTCTACCTTAAAATGCCAAATGTGAAGCCCAAGCCCGTCCAGGCCCTGCTGGTGGGCTCAAAACTTAGGCCCAAGCCCGGCCCACGGGCAAGCCCATTGGGCCTAGGCCCTGGATTTTAGGGCTGGGCCTGGGTGGGCCGACCGGGCCGGGCCTGAGGTGGCCAGGACTACCTGTGGGTGATGTTGTCGTCTCAGTGGTTTCTGTGGCTGATGATGTTGAGGTGGTCGGTATGTTGGCGCCTGACCCTTTGAAGCCCAGCCAGTCGCTCGCCTTTGTGGACGGTGGAGGTTCCGACGTTCCGGTCACCAACTCACACGTGGCCGTTGGGCACGTGATGTCTGTGCGTGAAAAGGTTGATGAGATTCTCTTCGAGTTAGAGATTCATTGCTTGCTCAAACGTTTAGAGGCGGCTAGCCCTGAATCTGGCAATGCGATTGTGGAGGAGGCTCTCAGAAACCAAAGAAAGAAGAGTGACGCCACAGGAAAGGCGTCTGCAGCTCCTTGATGGATGGTCATCAGTCTTTTGATTGTCCTTATGGCGTGGCTTGTCTCCGTGGTCTTGGTGGTCCTCGTGGTCTTCGACTCAGATACTCCCGTTGGATGTTCTTTGCGATGTTGTTGTGTGGGGGTTGGTAGTCATTATGTGTTGGGTTGTCAGGCTGATCATGCATTTATGGGGTTGCTTGTTCTGTGAGTAGTCCTCATGTGGTAGGTTTGTATAGGTTTTCGTCGGTTTTTCGGTAATTAACCGGGCAACTTATTTCTGCTTAATTAATTGATGAGGCAAATCTTTTGCCTCCGTTTTCACAAAAAAAAAACCCGGCAAGCTACTCAGTACCATACTGGGAGACCTCAGGGTTCATCGAGTACATCGAGTCGGGGCACAAGCAGGACGACATGATCATGGCGGTGCCCGAGGGAGCCAACGCCTTGCGCCTGGGCAACGACGCCACCATCCGGACGCAGTTCAATGTCACCCGACACATGTACTACTCCATCACCTTGATCGCCGCTCGGTTGTGCGCCCAGGAAGAGAAGCTCAACGTGTCGGTCGCCCCCAACTCCGGCATGCTTCCCATCCAGACCGTGTACACCAACACCGGCTGGGACTTCTACTCCTGGGCCTTCAAGGTGAAGCATAGCGATGTATGCCTGTCCATCCACAACACCGGCATCGAGGAGAACCCGTGTGCGGCCCTCTGGTCATCGCCGGCGCCATTAAGGCCCTCTAACCTCCCCATCATAATCATTCTAGTGGTACGTACGATAATAATGTTCAGCATGTGATCAATTGAGAAATCTGACTCGGAACGAACAGGCACCATGCTGAGGAACGGGGACTTCGAGGAGGGCCCGTAAATCTTCCCGGACAATGCTGTGGCGGATGCTGGTGCCACCCAACGTCGAGGACGAGCACTCGCCTCTTCCAGGGTGGATGATCATGTCGGAATCGGGGGCGTCAAGTACGTCGACACGCCGCACCACGTTGTGTCGCACGGCGCGCGCCGTGGAGCTGGTCGCCGGTTTGGAGTGCACGCTGCTGCAGGAGGTGAGCACTGTGCCTGGACATCATACAAGCTCTCGTTCTCCGTCGGCAACGCGGGCAATGGTTGCAGCGGGTCGCTGATCGTGGGCGCGTACACGGGGCAGGAGACCAAGGTGACGTACGAGTCCCAAAGCACGGGCGGGTCCAAGCTCGCCTCCACTTCACCGCGATTGCCAACCTGACGTGCGTGGTGTCCCACAGCTGAATTACCACGGACGTGTTTGGTAGCCGTAGGATCCGGCCTGGCGCTGAGCCTAGCTGAACTGAGCCTGATTGAAGAAAAATAGGGAAAAAATTGACATCTGCATATTTTTTGGTTACCCGTATTTAGGCCTCGTGCACTAGGGGGTAATTTTGGCATAGCGTTTGGTTACCTATATTGGCTCAGCTCATGCAACTACACGGTGTTAGGTTGTATATGTGAGATATGATTAAGAGCTAATACTTACACTTAACACACACACTTACACTTAACACACACAGACTGGTGCCTCGTGACTGGGGTGCCGCGTCCGATACGATGATCACGTAGTCTCAGGGCGAGTGTTCTTGCAGGTGCCGCGGAAAACTAGTTGCTAGCATCACCGCCGCAGAGAAAGTCCGTGCGGAGGAGCACTGAGGCAGAGGAACAAGGAGGAAAAATGCAGTGCGTGTCGGACCATGGCGACTGCGGTGGACGGTGGCCGTGCCTTCGCGTCCGACACGACGAGCACAGAGCCGTGCGCGAGCGACCCTGCCAGCGGCTCGCCGAACTAGTTGCTAGCCTCGTCGTCGCAGAGAAAGTCTGCACGGTGACAAAAGACAGGGGAGCAGAAATGCAGTGCGCGTGCCATGGCAGAGTCAGTGCAGTAGGATGAGAGAGAGGAGGGCGAGATGAACGATGCCGGAAACGACTCCAGTGTAGTCGAACGAGGGCAAGGAGGTCAAGAGGAACCGCGCCGCCGTCGAGAGGGACAAATAGGAGAGCTCTAAAGCAGAGGACCGAGTAGAAGAAATACAGTGCGCGTGTCATGGTGGATCGAGGAGAGAAGGTCGAGATGAACAATCGTCGAAACAGAAAACTTGCAACACAATGTCGTGAGGAACTACGAGATTAGGATAGTGGTCAAAGAAAATTTTAAACGGTTGATCATGCGCGACGAATTTGACAAAATTCGTCCAAATTAGCTCCAAATGTGGGTACAAAATTGAGCATTTATAGTCGATGAAATTATGAACCGATCGGCTGAATGGAACTGTAACATCAATGTGCATCTTTTTCATGTACAACTTATCTTGAATCAAAGAACCATTACGTAGATTAGAGGAGAGAAGGAAGAAAGGAGATCAGGGAGGAGATTAGTGGAGGTAGAAGAAGAAGCACTTACACACCTTGCATCCCTCCAGCCTCCACTCGTCCAAGGGCCCCACTTATATGCGCTCGATGTGGCTTAGCTAGGTCTGCCTCCCTGGAAACTGTCGATCTAAACATTCCCAGCACAGGACCAGAGCTGTTTCAATGAAGACCCAATAATGTATGCGGGTAATCAAACAACGGACTCTTTTTGCGCGGGCCTGATTAGACCTGTATAGGCAACCAAACACGTGAAGTCCGAAGCCACGCTCTGTCGTCGAGGACATCCCGTTCCTTGCTGTGCACGCGCACGCTGCTCGCCGGCTGCTTCTGTAGCTAGCCCACATTTTAGACCGCTTTTATGTGGACTTGGTTTGAGCGTGAATGGTATGTGATTGTTTCGCACCTGTGGAATGTAGCGACTGTCTTTGGAACAAGTAAGGATGACACGGAATAAACTCGAAGCGCACAATCTTTGGTCCTGTGTCTTTTGCTGATATAGGGGATATTTGTTGATATTTGGGATAGTAAATCTATTATTCCGCTGGATAGTTTTCCTCCGAATATTTTCCTACTTATTCGGCAATACAGTATCTTACATGCATATTATGGAACTATGTGTAGAAGAGCAAATTAGTAGTAGCATGAAGTTCCACGCCGGTCATGCACCAGGAGGCGGCGCTCCTCGGCTCGAACGCCGTCGTCGCTTGGCTCGACCGCGACCTCAGGGCCTCCACGCAAGACATCGCCAACGCCATCGTTTAGGAGATGGGCATGTTGCCGGACGACGTGTGCGTCGTTAAGCACTTCCCAGAGGCCTTTCTGGTGCGATTCTTCCACCAGCACCACTGCGCGGATGCAGCCGGGCGTCGCGACCTGAAGTTCCGAGACACCGGGCTGCAGATGCGTCCTTGGAGGCTTGAGGCCTACTCCGAGAACGTGGACCTCGTCCACCACGTCCGTCTCTGCTTGGACGGGCTCCCGCTGCAGGCGCGGGACGACTACGCCGTCACGCAGGCCATCGGGTTGGGATGCTCCATCGACTACATCGAGACCGCCTCCAAGCTCAAGACGGATACAAAGGTGTTGGGGGTGTGGGCGTGGACGGCGTCGCCGGCGAACGTGCCGCGCGTGAACTGGGTGACCCTGCCGGTGCGTGCGGGGGGTCAGCCTATCGTCGGGCGTCGTGGCTTGGAGCGGCGGGTGATCATTCACCTGTCCATCCATGAGGATCCCACGCAGGGTCCCAAGATCGTGTCCAAGGGGTACACCTTCCAGAAGGGTGTCATCGACGGCGAGCGACATGCGCGTGATCCCCGCGAGCGCATCTCTCGCCTTGTCGACCACCACAGGAGGGACCGTGACGACGACCCCGGCCGCGGTCGAGATGACGACGGACGCCGCGGCCGCAACAGCTCGCGGAGCCGCGAGGGGTGGGGTGACCGCATCAGGCGTAGCCTCTCGCGCCAGCCACAGGACGCCTCGCGTGACAGCCGCCGTGAAGAGGGGCGGGACGGCCGTCGGGACGGTGGTGGCCGTCGTCGTTCTGCTGAACCGAGCATGGGTTCAGGCCATGCCGTCGTGCTGCGAGGCTCTGGCTCCGCAAGTGGCGACGCAGCTCGCGTGCTGGAGTTGGTGCCTGTGCAGGCCACTCCCCTGGCTGCTGCTGGACGAGGCCGAAGCCCGGCGCGCCGGCCCTCGCCGCGCGCGGCACGACGCCGCTCCTAGGAAGCTCTTACGCCGCCTGCCTCCCCACCTTTGTCGCCCACAACTGTGCTTCCACCATCTCCGCGCTCTAGGAGAAGTGATGAGCGCCCCTCGCCGCTCTCTCAGGCTCGCCCTACCGTGGCGTTGCGCCTGCTCTGCTCGCCAGCCAGGCTCCAAGAACTGTTGCTCTCACCTGCGAGGTCACCAGGTTTCGAGGCCTCCCCAACGCCTCCTCTGATCACAAGCGGTCCTCTGCAGCGCACGCCTTCGCCGGTGCGGCTGCGCAGGGGTGCTGTTGCTGTTGAAGGGGCGCTTGGGCTGCAGTGCCTCGCGCCACTTTTCGAAGACCGTCAGGAGGCCATCCTGCCTCCCCTGCTCCAACACCGGCTCGGGCGCCGTCAACTCGCCGGAAGACCATTGCTGGGCTTGTCATCTCCAAGGCTGGTGGAGGCTTCTCCATCACCAAGTCATGTGCTTCTGGACGTCCCAAGGCTGCTGCGGCTGGACGTCCCAGGGCGACTCCAGCTGCCAGAGCGGCTGAACTGCTTGTGTGCCGCACCCTAGGCATCGTCAAGGATGGGCAAGATGTCACTGCTGCTGCCCTGGACGCTTTTGCTGAGCACTTCAAGGAGCAGCTGCCGCCAGATGTGATCGTAGCCATGAGAGGGTTGTTCAAGCTTGACTGCAACAACGCTACGGGCGTGGAGGAGGCCCTCATTGCGCATGGAGGAGATGGTGCTATCGACCTGGAGTCAAACGACAGCGGCACCGCGCCTCAGCTAGCTGATGCTTGAGCGCTTGTTGTTGCTGTCTACCTGGGGCCATAGTTTCTTAATGTTAGCACAAAAACATGTCATGTGGTGTGTTTGGCCCGTGTGTGGGGTGCCAAATGTGTTTCGAGCAAGAGTTGTGTTGGCCTTTGGCCATGTAGTATCTGTGCTGGGTTATGTTCATGTGACCTTTAGAATGCAAAGTGTTGTTGTGTCCGTTTGCACTGCTTCTTGGAAGATAGTCCTCAAGGCGCTCCTTGTTTTACATGATAGAACAACCGATTAACTTCCTCAATTGGAACCTAAGGGGTCTCAACTGCCCGGACCGACGATCTACGGTGAATGCAACGATTTCCTCCTCGTCGTGCCATATTGTGTGCCTCTAAGAGACTAAGCTCGGCAACGTCGACCAATTCACAACAGCTTTTTTGGGCGGGCACAGGCTGCGTAGCTTCGCGCAAAGACCTGCTTCGGGCACTAGGGGTGGCATCTTGATGCTCTGGGATGATCTCCTTGTGGATGTTTCTTGCATCAGCTTCACGACGTATTGCCTCCCCGCCATGGTCCGGGTGCGAGGGACTGACGTGCTTTTTAAAATCACGACCGTCTATGGCCCCACGGACTACTCTTGCAAAGATGCTTTCTTTGTCGAGTTGCTGGCGGAGAAGCCACCGCTAGGGATGGCCTGACTTGCCACCGGTGATTTTAACCAAATCTACCGAGCGCGAGATAAAAATAAGAGAAATGTCAACCGAAGCAGAATAAACCGTTTTAGAGCAACACTCCAGAGCTGTGAGCTCAAAGAAATCCACCTCCAGAACCGGCGTTTCACTTGGATCAATGAGAGGACGAACCCAACCTTGTGCAAGCTAGACTCCTTTTTTTGCAAGGCCGATTAGGACACAACCTTCAACACCCATGTTCTTAATGCACTTTCTTCCTCCCTCTCCGATCACTGTCCGCTTCTGCTTGCCGATGACAAGGGGCCAAGAAGACCTCGGGTCTTTAAGTTTGAAAACTTTTGGGCATCCATGCCCGGGTTTGAGGAGGTGGTCCAAAAGGAGTGGAACGAGAGGATTGACCACATCGAGCCATACCAAGCGCTTTACCACAAACTCAAAAAGACTGCACTTCGAATCTTCGAATGGAGTAGGAGCCTTTTCTCCAAGACTAAAATTCACCACCAGGCCACGCTTTTGGTGATCCTTCGCCTTGACATCGCTCAGGAGAATAGACCCCTCTCCACCGAGGAACTTGAGCTCCGGGCTAGGCTCAAGAGAAGGGTCATTGCCTTGGCCATGCTCAAAAGATCGCGTAAGAGGCAATGTGCAAGAATTTCCAATCTTAAAGAAGGCGATGCAAATACCAAATTTTTCACCGCCGAGTTAATGCAAGGAGGAGGAAAAATCATATTCATAGGATCCAGAATGAGCATGGATGAGTCACCGAGCACGACGCCAAAGAAAAGCTAATCCATGAGCACTTCTCCAAGGTCATGAAGAGAGGCCCACAAAGTCGCAAAGATTTCAATTGGGAGGAGCTTAGTTTGGAACCACTTGATTTGCATGGCCTTGGCGCTCCAATGGCCGAGTGTGAGGTTCTTGAAGCGATCAATGACATGCCTAGCGACAAGGCGTCGGGGCCGGATGGTTTCACGGACCTCTTCTTCAAGAAATGTTGGGGCATTATCAAAACCGACCTCATGAGGGTCATTTCGCATTTTGACTCCCTGCACATGTCAAACCTCCAGTGGCTCAACTCCGCAAATGTGGTCCTCTTGCCTAAAAAGGATGGGGCGGAGGGAATCGCCGACTATAGACCCATTAGCCTCATCCATGCGATCGCGAAGATTATTGCGAAAGTGCTTTCCTTGAGACTTGGCCCTCATATGAAAAATCTCGTCTCCAACGCCCAAAGCGCCTTTATCAAAGCAAGAAGCATCCATGACAATTTTTTGTATGTTCGCAATCTTGCTCAACGCCTCCATGCGAGGAAGACCCCCTCCCTCCTTTTCAAGCTTGATATTCGGAAGGCCTTCGACTCTGTTAAGTGGGAATACTTGCTTGATCTCCTCCAAAGGCGAGGATTTCCGAGCAAATTCAGGGATTGGATCAGGGCCCTCCTTAGCACCTCTTCCTCGAGGATCATCCTCAATGGCATTGCCGGCAGCCCCATCAAGCATGGACAGGGCCTTCGGCAGGGAGACCCCGTATCCCCGCTCCTCTTCGTCATCGCCATCGATCCGCTACAAAAAAATTTAGACGTGGCAACACGGAGGGGTCTCTTCCATAAAATCCGGGGGGGGGGGGGGGAGAGCCATGTTGAGGACCTCCCTCTATGCGGACGACGCGACCGTCTTCTTGGCTCTGATCAAAAAGGATGTTGACAACCTTGCAAGCATTTTGAAGGGGTTCGGGGAGGTCACGGGCCTTTGCACCAATTTCCAGAAGAGCTCGGTGGTGCCCATTCGTTGCAACCACCTTGATTTGGGTCGCTTAACTCAAAGTTTGCCGGCTGCACGGACCTCTTTCCCACTGCGATACTTGGGGCTCCCCCTCTCCGTTTGGAAGCTAAAGTTGGTGGATCTCCAATTTCTCGTGGACAAAGTTGCAAGCAAGTTATCAACGTATGATGGCCAGAACATCACCACCATTGGACGTATGGCCCTTGTCAAGTCCGTGATCACTTCCCAACTGGTCTACCCCGCCACCCCGTTGGTCATCCCACCAACCATCCTTCACAGCGTCAACAAGCTCGAGAGAGCTTTCCTTTGGTCCGGTTCGGACAAGACAACGGGAGCCAAATGCAAGGTGAATTGGGAGAATGTTTGCCGGCCCCTTGAGTACGGAGGTCTCGGGGTCCTCAACACTGACAAGTTTACGAGGGCTCTTCGTTTGCGATGGCCGTGGTACGAATGGAAGGAGCCCACCAAAATGTGGGTGGGAATGGGAAACCCATGTAATGAGGAGGACCTCAACTTTTTCTATGCTTCAACCACCATCACCGTTGGTAACGGTGCGAGGACCCCCTTTTGGGACTCTCCTTGGCTCCTTGGGAGAATGCCTAAAGACATTGACCCTCTCATCTATGAAGCCTCCAAGAGAAAGAATTGGAAGGTGAGGGAGACCATGAAGCACAACGCTTGGATTCTCAAGATGACCCCCCCCCCCCACCAACGTCTCTGTTCAGCACATCACGCAATTCTTCGCTCTATGGATGATACTAAATGAGGTCCATCTTTGCGAGCTCAACGAAGATGATATCCTTTGGAAACACACTACCTGTGGGCAATACTCGGCGGCCTCTGCGTATAGGGCGCAGTTCCTAGGGAAGGTCCTTTATCCCTTGGACAAAATGGTTTGGAAGGTTTGGGCACCCCCCAAAGTCAAATGTTTTGCTTGGTTGGCCCTTCAAGACAGAGTTTGGACCGCGGATAGATTGGCAAAGCGTGGGTGGCCAAATTGCGATCTCTGCCTTCTTTGCAGCACAGTGCAAGAATGTGGACCTCACCTCTTCTACAAGTGCCGCTACACCCGGCGTCTTTGGTCTTTGGTCATTGAGAAATTCCTCATGCACGGGCTTGACACTTCCGCTTGGCCCCTGTTCGACTCGGTGGACGAGTGGTGGGCTAGCACCTGCGCCGATGGTACGCCGAACCGCCAAGCCAAGGCCTCCCTCACTATGCTCGTCTCATGGACGATTTGGAATGAGCGTAACGCAAGAGTGTTTAAGCAAAAGAGTGCTCCACCGCCAATCTTGCTCTCCTCCATCTCTACCGAGGCCAACCTTTGGGTCATCGCCGGCGCAAAGAAGCTAGGGTCCTTTATTTCACGCGAGTAATCTGCACGCCGTGTTTGTTGGGTGTCTTGTAACAAACTCTTTTCTATCTTAATTAATGGATGAGGCAAAGCTTTTGCCTCTGTTTCAAAAAAAAAATAGCTCAAAAAGGAATGATGGCAAATCATTGATGGCTCAAAAAGAAATTGATGTTGGCCTAGTTGTATTCAACCATATTTGTGTTATCTTTCGGCAACATAGACGCGTGCTTTTGTGTTGTCCGGTTATCTTGAGTCTTCTTTGTAAGAGGGTTTTCATGCTACCTTGTATTGTTTGGCCGTGTATTTTGATTTGTGCTTTATCTCTAAAGTGGGGCAAGAGCCTGTTTTGAGAGGTTTTCTCAGGTTCACAACAGTACAACTTGTATTGCAGTATTAAGGTACTCCAGGGTGCTTCACACATAATGTTTACTTCCTTCTGGGCATGCTTTCTAAGATGGCATATATTTAAGAGCGACACATCTTAACCTTCCATCAGCACCAAAGGTGCTAGATGTGGCTACATTTTTAACAATCAACTATTTCGCATAATCAGAAGGCATACTTTATAGTATTGGCAGTTGTAGAGGTCTCGGAAGCAGCTCCATGACTCGATGAAAATAGCTGTTGTGCCCTGCACATTCTCATAGTAAGCCACGTTGGCTTAGTTGAAAATCATGGCTACTGGTATCGTCGAAGAGCCGTAGATACTGATGTATCTCACGTCACTAATGTTGATGGTCGAAGTCTACTTGCAAGTAAAACAGTGAGAAAAGCTGCAATTAGGATGACATTTACATATATTGAATGCGCATGTGTGTTCCCATTACCTAGCTAGGGCAGGGGCAGTAGTGTTAGCCAATCATGAAGGGATTATGCAGCTTGACATGTTACAACGCATGAATGTACTTGCTTTACCAAGCCCGGCTTGGAATTAGCCCATGTTTTGACCCTAACATGTTTGTGGTGCTCATGAACACACCATCACGTTCTTCACCTACTCGTAGTTCAACCCCTGCCGGTGACCAGACTCCTAATACTAGTTGAGATAACAAAAATAGGACAGACTAATCTGTTAGCCGGGGAGGGGGGGGGGGGGGCAATGCCCCTCACCCGGCAAAAAGTATGTTAAATACCTTTAGTTATTAAACTAAAATCTTGAAGAGACCATCGACTGATCACCAACCATAATTCCCCATAATATTACTGCTTTGGGAGACCACAGAGTGAAACAACGAGCTGTTCACGGCCTTCACCCCATCTGTCACCACCCCGGTTGAGTACGATATCGTGAGAGACTGTTACAACGTTGTCAGTTTATAAAATATTATTAATCCATAATGTAGATATATATATAAACACTAAAGAACACACCATTTTTACTATATATAAAGAATCATTAAGTTGCCATGAATAAAAAATAATAATTCTAAAAAAATGTACATCTATCTATTATGTCATCTATATTAGTTTATATGGTTTTTATAATTTATGCCACTAGTTGCGTCCCACTACTCAGTTTTGCCACCAGGAGTTTTAATTGCTCAAAAATGCCATTGCCCATTAGGCGCATGCTCAAAAGTGCCACTAGACAGTGCTCAAATCCCGTTCACCATGTTATATGACCAAAATATCCATGGACTAACATGTCATCTCTCCCTCTATTTCACTAAGATAAAGTGTGGGTCCCACTCGATCCCCAACAGTATTCTTCTTTTTCTCTAAAATTATTCGCTTGCTTACACCTGACAAGTGGGGCTCACACTTATCATTGTGAGATAGAGAGTTGCATGTCACTCTAGGGGTATTCTGGTTATATAACATGGCTAACAGATTTGACCTGACAAGAACGATGTTTAATGGCATTTATGAGCAAACATCTAATGGAACGATGGCATCTTTTAGGTGTCTGATGGAATTTTTGAAGAAGCATCTCATGAAACAATGATATTTTTGAGCAGTTGTAACTTCTAATGGCAAAAATGAGTAGTGAGGCACAATTAGTGGCATAAATGATGAAAATCCTTGTTTATTTAGCTAATTGAAAAAATGATTTATGAAATGCATGTGTACTGATCTTACGAGATATTTAGTATATACTATAAAAATGGACTTGTGAAAGAATAATCGATAGAGTGATCATGTTATGTACTTATATTTCTCAAAAATGTTCGTAAAATGAAGAGAATATATATTTGAGTATTTAACAATTGGATCGATGACAGACAGTGGCGGACGTACAGGGTGGCCAGGGTGGGCCGCCCACCCTGGTATTTTGAGACATCCTACATACTAGTGGGCCAGAAAAAAAATGACGGCCTAATAAACACTAGCGCAGGCGCCCAGTTCAGCCAGTTTCCTCGTCCCGATGACCTAGTCCCCAACGCCCACGCGGCCACGCCCCATGTCCCCCACGCAGTCGCCTCGCCGTTCCTCGCTTGCTCGCCGCCAGTCGCGCTCGCACCCCTGCCGGTCCTCCCGCCCGCCTGCCCTCGCCCTCTGCTGGCTGCGCGCCCCTGGCTGGCTTGCGCCCTCGGCCCTCGCCTCTTCCTGCCTTGGCAGGCTGCTACCGCCGGCCGGCTGTCCGGCGCCCCTGCCCTAGTGGACTCGCTCCGGCTGCAAATCCGGGCAGTTTGCTACTTTGCTTGTTAGTTAACCAATCTGCAGAAAATAGAATACTCCGATTTATAAGGTAACAAAATTCTCAAATTTCTGATTTAGGGTTTGTTTTCTTGCCCAATGCTATCCACTACATGAACCCAAACAAAATACCCAATTAGTAGCTTTATTGATAGAAAGTAGTTTTCTTGCAGATTTATTAAAAAATGAAGAGGGTTGGAGACATTATTTCTCTTTTTCAGAGAGAAGCTATGAAAATAGGGAAGAAGAAGAAGGCGGAGAATATCTCGGATGTGGCTGAAGAGCAAACCAGTGAAGTTGTGTGTATGCCGATTGCGAATGAAGAGCAATGTGAAGAAGCAATATTGTCTATATCGAATGTGACCATAGAGCAAATCAGTTAGAATGTTCACATACCATATTAGTTATCAAAAAAAAACTTAGGGAGCGGACCACCATGTCATCAAAAGCTAGCTCCGCCACTAATGACAGAGAAACATATTAGAGCGAGAATCAAGGGAACGTCTTGAAACTATAAAATAGGGTCTAGTATATTGTCCTTGTACATGTATTTATATACATATGTAATTGTAATTGTAATCATTTATATATTAAGACGTGAGGCTGGATGTCAACCGCCCATGCAAAACCCTAAACATGTGTTTTCAACTTGGTATTAGAGCCGGGCCGCCGCCGCAAGTTCCTCGCGCCGCCGCCCGATCCTCTCCACGCAGCCGCGAGCTACTACTTCCGCTCGTTGCAATCCATCCGTTTGCTGCTGCTAGTGCCATCCATCCGCTTGCTTTCGCTTGCTGCTTTTCCTATCCATCCGCGCGAGCCATCCATCAGCGCCACTGCTTCCGCTCGCTGTCGCTGCTGCCGCGCGTGTCCGCGACCGCCTCCGCGTCTTGCTCTGCTGCCGCCGCACACTGTCCCATCCACGCCGTCGCTGTGATGTCGTCCGCTGCTATATCTGTCGGCCAAACCGTCGGCGCCATCGTCTCTTCCTCCGTCGCCTCGATCCCCGCCGCGCTCGCCGTCCCGACGATTTCCGTCCGCCTCGGTCGCCACAACTTCATGCTCTGGGAAGGCATCACCAGCACCGTTCTTGCCGATGCCGACCTTCATGGACACCTCGATGGCACCATGGCGGCACCGGCCAAAACACTCGTTGTCAGCACCGGTGACGCTGCTACCACCGTCGCCAACCTGAAGTACCACCAATGGTGGGTTCAAGATCAACGCGTCAAGGGGCTTCTTCTCACCTCCATGGATGAGGATATTGCATGCCAACTCATTGGCTGCGAGTCGGCGCATCCGGTGTGGACAGCCGTCGCCGCCATGTTCGGCGCCCAGAGCCGCGCCAATGTCCGCCACATCCGGCGGCAACTTCAGTCACTGAGGAAGGACGATCTGTCTGCCGCGGAATACATGCACAAGATGAAAGCCATTGCCGAGACTATGGCCGCCGCCGGCTCTCCGATCTGCGATGATGAGCTTATCGATCACATCCTCACCGGCCTCGGATCCTCCTACAACTCCATCGCCGCCTCCTTGGGCGTGAGTAATGAACCCATGCCCTACTCCAGTTTTTACTCATTGGTTCTGTCCTTCGAGGCGCTGCAGGCACAACAGAGTGTGGTGGAGGGGTGGTCTCCCTCCGCGAACGCCGTGACCCGTTCGGGTTCGTACGGCACGGGCGGACGCGCGCCCTACTCCGATCCCTATCCCTCCCAAGGGGGAGGGCGCCCGGCTGATGGACATGGCCAGCCAGGGCAGAGCTGCCAGGGCGGTAATGGCGGCAACATCGGCGGTCATGACCGCAACGCTGGTTATGCTGGCAATGGCCGGCAAGGTGGAGGGGGCAACGCCGGCGGAGGAGGTGGGCGTCGCAACCGCTGGCGTCCCCAGTGACAAATTTGCAAGAGCTGGGGCCATGAAGCCGACGACTGCCGCAAGCGCTATGATCAGGATCACAACTCCCGCTCCGCCAACTCGACCTTCACCAACACCGTCGACTTTCCTTGGGTGCTGGATACCGGGGCTACGGATCACTTGACTAATGATCTTGGGCGCCTCCAGGTTCACGAGCACTATGACGGCAAAGATCAGGTTCAGGTGGCCAATGGTGCAGGTTTGTTTATTTCACACATTGATCATTCGCGTTTACCTGGTTCATCTCTTCAACTGCGTAACATCCTTCATGTTCCACACATCAGTCAGCATCTTCTCTTTGTTTACCGTCTTCTTTGTGATAATGACGTGTTTGTTGAATTTCACCGTCGATTTTTCCTTGTTAAGGACAAAGCAACCAGGCGCGTCATCCTTCACGGTAGAAGTTACGGGGAGGGGGGGGGGGTCTGTCCGGTCTCCTTCGCTCGTGCGTCATCTTCATCGTCTCACCGTGCCTCCTCCGGTGTTCGAGTTTCATCGTCACAATGGCATCAACGTCTTGGTCATCCTACAAATAATGTGGTCACTTCCATTGTCCGGAGTCAT
This sequence comes from Aegilops bicornis, assembly GCA_021605145.1. Classification (NCBI taxonomy): domain Eukaryota; kingdom Viridiplantae; phylum Streptophyta; class Magnoliopsida; order Poales; family Poaceae; genus Aegilops; species Aegilops bicornis. The sequence continues at coordinate 613,214,190 of CM038670.1, read as the reverse complement.
GAACTTCCGTGTTCTAGTTCAAATAATTCATCGTTAGTTTGTGATGCCTGTCAGCGTGCTAAGAGTCATCAACTACCTTATTCTACTTCGTTTCATATCACTACTGTACCTCTTGAATTTATATATTCAGATGTTTGGGGTCCCGCTCTTGCTTCTTCGGGAGGGTACAAGTATTATGTTAGTTTTATTGATGACTACACGCGCTTCACCTGGATTTATTTGCTTAAACACAAGTCTGATGTTGAGCAAGTTTTCTACAACTTTCAGGCTCATGTCGAACGCCTTCTGGATTATAAAATCAAGGCCGTCCAGTCCGACTGGGGTGGTGAATACCACAAACTCCATCGCTACTTTCAACGCACGGGCATCTCTCACCGAGTGTCATGTCCACATACCTCTCAGCAGAACGGTATTGCCGAGCGCAAACACCGACATTTGGTCGAGACCGGTCTTGCCTTGCTTGCACACTCCTCTCTTCCACTTCGGTTTTGGGATGAGGCTTTTCTCATGGCATGTTACCTCATCAACCGTATGCCCACTCCGGTTCTCAAAAAGGACACACCTCTGTTCCGTCTGTTTCATGTTCAGCCCAACTACTCCTCCCTTCGGATTTTTGGATGTGCTTGCTGGCCTAGTCTCCACAAGTACAATGCTCACAAACTTGAGTTTCGGTCCAAGATGTGTGTTTTCCTTGGCTATAGTCCTTTGCATAAGGGCTATAAGTGTCTTGACCATACCTCCGGTCGGATATACATCTCTCGTGATGTTGTTTTCGACAAGACTATGTTCCCTTACTCTCAACCCGGCGTTTCGGTTGATCCTTCTTCTCTTGAACATGCACTCACTTTTCCCTAAGATGAACCGGTTCCGGATGTCCATGTGCGTAAATATGACATGTCCTATTTGTCACCTAACTTGTCTTTTGCAGGTGATATCGCTTCGAGTTTCCCCCAGGTACATGTTGCTGCTCCGACGCCTCCTGATGCGCCCGACGTGCATGTCCCGCCGCCCGAGGCAGGTGCGGCTGCCTCGCCCGATGGCGTGACCGCGGACGCGGCTGGGTCGCCACCCTAGTCCGGCGCGGCTGGGTCGCCACCCTCGCCCAGTCCGTCACCCATGCCGCCACCCTCGCCTGGGCCGGTCCAGCACACAATCGTCTCTCGGCCCGTGTTGCCCCTTGCTGAGGTCCCCTCAGCCGCGACCCTCGTCGCCGTCGTCTTCTCCTACCGGTGATGCAGCTCCGGCGCATGCTATGGTTACAGGCCATCGTGATCATACGCGCAAGGAGAAGTCTTACACTGATGGTACGGTTCGGTATGACTCTCGCCGCTGCGTTTTCTTCGCCATACCGGTGTCCCATCGTGATGCTCTGGGTGAACCTGCGTGGCGTGCCGCCATGTCCGAGGAGTTTGCTGCTCTACGTCACACTAACACCTGGGTGTTGGTGCCTCGGCCACCTGGTGTTAACATTGTGAGCTGCAAGTGGATTTTCAAAACCAAGCATCGTCCGGTTGGGTCTGTTGATAAGCACAAAGCTCGTCTTGTTGCTCGTGGTTTCACTCAATAACATGGGATTGACTACGGAGATATTTTTAGCCCGGTGGTGAAGCCTGCCACGGTTCGCTTGGTTCTGTCTCTTGCTGTGTCTCGTGGTTGAAGCCTCCGACAGATTGATGTGAGCAATGCCTTTTTACATGGGTTCTTGGTCGAAGATGTGTACATGCAGCAGCCACCTGGGTTCGAGGATGCCACTTATCCCTCTCATGTCTGCAAACTTCAGCGGTCTATTTATGGTCTCAAGCAGTCGCCCCATGCATGGTATGCTCGTTTGAGTCAGCGCCTTTCGCAACTCGGTTTTGTTGCCTCCAGATCAGATGTGTCAGGACCCCGATCCTAAGTCACACCGATCTAGCATGTAACACATCATATCACTTTGCGGCCTCACGCACGGTATTCCCACGGGTGTCGCCTTACCATGGCCCGGACCGCTTACGCCTTTTGGCTCACGTATATGATAGTGTCGCTAGCATCCATATGACAAAGAACCCGGGCCGACATGCCTAGTCGTGAACCCAAAGCGGCGCTAACCCATGGGGACAGGCATACATGAATCACATCGAGCATGTCGGTCATCAACATATATATATTCGGGATGTAGCACTGGGCTAACAGGACTCCGGTATCCCGGCATGTGAGCTAGGCAGGACTCGAATATCACCGCGTGACATTTCCCGAAGGGACAGACATAGGAAGTGAAACACATGCCGCCAGATCAAGTGTCCAAGCGGTAGTCTGGGCTAGCAGGACTCGGTGAACCGGCCAGAAGCGGACTACTACCGCTCGAAGCACGAGACTACATTTCCCCATATGAGAGGCTGCCAAGGATAAACAACTAGTTTGTCGGATCCCACACATACCAAGCATTTCAAACATACACACAATATGCTCAATATGTGTAGATACAACATGGCATCACAACATAACTCTACGACTCAAATATTTATCCAATAGGCTCCGAGGAGCGAGATATTACAAACATGGGTCTCATGACCCAACACTCGAGCATACAAGTCAAAGCACAAGCGGAAGCTAAACATGTCTGAGTACGTATAACTATAAAAGAAGAAGGCCGAGAAGCTCGACTATCTACCAGATCCCGCCGAGGGCACAAGATCGTAGCTGAGGTAACAAGCTAAACGTCGAAGTCCACGTGGAACTACTAGCGAGACCGACGCCTCTCGCAAAACATAAAATAAGCAAACGTGAGTACAAACGTACTCAAAGCAAGACTTACATCGTAACTAACTACATATGCATCATTATCAAAAGGGGGGTGGTGGAGTTTGACTGCAGCAAGCCAGCTTTGACTCGGTGGCTATCCTGAACTACGACTACAAGTAACTCTCTTGAGGTGGCGCACACGAGTTCACATATTCACCATATCAATACACCACTATGGATCCGCTCCCGTCTCCCTATGAGAACGCCATCCATAGAACTCACGCTTATCTTGCGCATTTTAGAGTATCCACTTTCACTTGTCTATGAACTGATATAGGCAACCCAGAAGTCCTTTTCCGCGGACACGGCTATTCGAATAGATCATATTAACCCTGCAGGGGTGTACTTCTTCACACACACTCTCTCAACTTACCGTCGTTTACACGACATGTACTGCAACCTTCAAGCGGAAGCCCAACGCGTGGGTGTCGGTCACGACCTACCTAAACACACAAGTCCCAAGTCCAGGTATATCGCCTATTCGGGTTACATCTGCAGGTAGTCCCGCCGAGGTTACCCATACAGCCCCCAATGATGTGTGCAGGGATCTCTAGAAACCAAACGGGCGAATCGGTACACCGGGCCACGGTGCCAACCGCAACACAACCCACCCCTATGGTCAGCGCTATGCGGCCCCCAAAGATACTACAAACGCCAGAAACTACTTGCAACTCCCGGACCGAGGACAAGAGTGGTTAAGAAGCCGAGAGGGTCAATTAAGGATCCCAATGCGTGGTAGTAACTGTTTCATGGATCACAAACACGTAACTCGGTTCCTCGAGGACGGCTGCAATGAGACAACCCACCATGTACTCCTACATGGCCTCTCACCGCTACCTTTACCAAATCGTGTTCACACACTTAGCTCACACACACAAGAGGACATGTTCACACAACTGCTCCAATCCATTCCCGATGAATCAGACTGACTCAACTCTAAGCAAGAGTGGGCATGACAACAAGCATGAATGAGTAGGCACAACATGGCTCAAACAACTCCTACTCATGCTAGTGGGTTTCATCTAATTCTTGTGGAATGACAGGTCATGCAGAGGATAAAGGGGTTCAGCTACCGCAGCAGGTAACACATGAGTCGTTGTTGTCCTAATGCAGTAAAATAGAGCAGGAGCGAGAGAGTGGGATTATATCGGAATGAACAAAGGGGGTTTTGCTTGCCTTGCACTTATGAAGATAATATAGTTCTTCATCGGTGTCATCGAATTCATCGTCGATGCGTCAGATCATCGAGAGGGGACAATTACCGCAAACAAGAGAGAACACAATCAATGCAATGCACATTCACATGAATGACATGTCATGTTAAGGCACTGAATTCACCTAATGCAATGTCTAGCTGTGTTAATTGAAGTGGAATTCAAACAAGAACAAATTCCAACTCCAAATGTTATTTCATAAATTGCCCTAAACATGATTCATCCTATTCAGTGAGGTTAACTAGTTTAATCATGCATGAAAGTGCCATAAACAGATTCTTCATATTTTTCTGATCATTTTTCATATATAAATTATTTAATTTGGAGTTACAGATTAAAAGTTATGAATATTTGAAGTTTGGGGTATTTACTGAAATTTCCTGAATTAAATTAAATCCAGAAAATCAATTCGCGTCGACTGACGTCAAACCTGCGTCGGCAGTCAACCTAAGTCAAACCTGACGTGTGGGGGCCACACGTGGGTGACTAACTAAACTAACCTAGTTTAATTAGCACTAACCTAGGTTAAGTTAAATTAGTTTAAACCTAAACTAGATTAGTTAGCCGGGCGGGGCCCGCATGTCAGTGAGAGAGAGGGGTCAAACCATGGTCAAACCCGGGTCAACTCGCCGGAGTTGACCCGCGGCTCATCGCCGGCGGAGCCAGAGACGGCGGAGGCGTCGGGATTCGCCCTCCGGTGACCAAAAGAGCGGCGGAGGGGCTCTACGGTTAGCTGGAAGAGCGCCGCGTCGGGTGGTGCAAGTAGTTGGGCTCGGGGTCGCCGGAAAAGGCGCCGGCGACATGTTTGGCGGCGGCCGGAGCTACTGAGTTCGAGCGGCGCGAGGCCACAGAGGACGGAGGAGGCTGGCTAAGGGGCTCACCGAGCTCTGAAGACGCTTAGGAGCACGATGCCGTGCTCGGGCGAAGCTGGGTGGCTCGCCACAGCGGCGCCATGGCCGGGCGGCGGGAACTTTCGGCTTCTTGAATCAGCGGCTACGGTGAGAAATAGGCCACGGGTGAGGGGAAGGTGACCGGAGCTCACGTGGAGTGCAGTGGTGGACTCGGCGTGCTCGGGAAGCTTCGGACGGCGGCAAGTCGGCGGCGATGGAGATCCGCGGGCGGCCGAGGAGAGGAAAACGTCCGGGCGGCGCTCGGGGCCCTTCCGGTCACGTGGCTCGGTGAGGAGGTAGGGAACGAGGTGGCGGAGCTCGAGGATGGCTCGGCGGCTCGGGATGGCCGTGGCCGGGTAGTGCCCGTCGGGCGGGCGTTCGGCCGTGCGTGTGAGAGCGGGACAGAGGAGGGGAACGAGGGAGAGGGAGAGAGCGAGGGGTCCAGGGGTCGGGCGGCGCGAGGAGATGACGCGAGGCGTCGCGGTGGCTGTGCGACGCAGTGTGCAGCCCGGGTGGCGTGGCGAGCTTCGGCGACGTCATGGTGTCCCTCCTCTCGCCACTGCACGAGGAGGAAGGCGACAGGGGGGCACCTGGTGGGCTGGGCCACCAGCTGGGCTAGCAGGGGGGGAGGCTGGGCCGGTTCGCGGCGCCAGGTAAGTGGGCTTCTCTCTCTCCCTTTTATTTATTTTAGTTTTCTATTATTCTGTAATTTTGTGGAGTTATTAAAAATACTAGAACAGCTCCAAAAATCACCAAACTGCTCCTGGTCCATTGTTGGAATATTTCCAACATGAACATTTTAGTTTGGGGATACCTGGGCATTTGAAATATTTTATATAATTTTAAATGCCCAAACTCAAATACTTATGATTTAATTCAAGGACCTTAGGATGACCTAGAAAATTGTGCACCACTTTTGGCAGAGGCTCGAACCAAAGAAAAAGTGATGAGCATTTTTGAAGGGCATTTCAGTTCATTGAAAATAATTTTAGTAAATCCTAGTTGGATTCAGAAGGGGTTCTGGGGTTTCTGTCTTCCCCATTTCAAATTCAAATGAAATTTAAACATGATGCATGGATGCAATGCAGCTAGTTACAAGCAAGCTCTAGGGCTGTGACAAGATGCGTCTATGTTCATCTTCTCCCAGGCTACTATACAGATATACATGCTGGTGTATGTTGATGATATTGTGATTGCTGGCTCTACCCCTGCCGTGGTGGATCGTCTTGTGCAGTTGTTGTCTGCTAGCTTTCCCATCAAAGATTTGGGTCGCCTCGAGTACTTTCTTGGTTTGGAAGCGTCCTTTTATTCAGGGGGCATGACCTTGACGCAGAAAAAGTATGCTTTGGATCTTCTTCATCGCGTCAACATGGAGAACTGCAAGGCCACTTCCACTCCGCTTGCTACATCCGAGAGTCTCTCGCGTCATAGTGGTGCACTACTGGGTAGAGATGACTCCTTCCGGTATCGCAGTGTGGTTGGAGCACTTGATTTGACCCTCACTCATCCCGATATCTCCTTCGCAGTGAACAAAGTGTGTCGGTTCTGTCTCAGCCAACGGAGGATCATTGGGAAGCAGTCAAGCGTATTTCGAGATATGTCAAAGGTACGCTAGACATGGGATCAGTTAATTCGTAAGTCCAGATTTCATCGGAGTGAGTATATTCATCGATGCAGACTCGGCAGGCTGTGTTGATGATAGGCGCTCCACTGATGGTTTTGCTATATTTGTTGGACCTAACCTTGTATCTTGGAGCTCGAAGAAGCAACCCACAGTCTCGAGATCAAGTACTGAGGCAGAGTATAAGGCATTGGCAAATGGCGCGGCTGAAGCCATTTGGATAGGCTCAGTTCTCACAGAACTTGGAGTCCCACGGCAGTGCACTCCTATATTGTGGTGTGTTAACTTAGGGGAAACTTATCTGACAGCGAATCCAGTGTTTCATGCTCGGACTAAAAACATTGAGATTGATTTTCACTTTGTGAGAGAACGAGTAGCTGCTTGTGAACTGGAAGTCAGGTTTATTTATACAGATGACCAGTTAGCGGATGTATTTACTAAACCCGCTACTAGACAGATGCTAGACCGTTTTAGAACCAATCTGAATCTTGTATGTAGTTCAGATAAGGGGGCATGTAAATTAGGGTCTAGTATATTGTCCTTGTACATGTATTTGTATACGTATGTAATTGTAATTGTGATCATCTATATATTAAGACGTGAGGCTGGATGTCAACCACCCACGCAAAACCCTAAACCTGTGTTTTCAACTAAAACAACTAGAGTACATGAAAGAATTGTTAAGTAATGAAACTATTTAAACTTGTAAAAAATGTCTAGCGTTGTTCTTCACAGTTAATAATTGTTTTGCTACACTAGTGAATGCAAGGTGCAATCGGCACAGGCTATGCCACTACACAGAGAATAGGACATATGAAGTTATGAACTGTTGAAGGTAGATACATGTAGGGATGATTTTACGTTTCAGACTTGAGAGCTTGGGGTGATCTTTGATTAATTTGCTAGCCCGCCCAAGCATGGAAGACATATAAAATCGTGTCCCTTAAATACTTGCACATTTAAATATATTATAACTGAGCAATTTTCCTGCCTTCTCAGGCCATCAGCATCCTCAGCCGTCTGATCGTCAGTTCTGAGCATTTTCGGCCGCTAGATTCTTCGTGAATCAGGCCTGATCTGGCTTCCTGAGCGATTAACACGATCGCGAACTGTGCTGGGCCGCTACTCTACCCACTTCACTTTTTTGGGCGTCTCAGGTTAATTTGGGCCTGATGGGCCTGTAGCAGCCAAAAAAAAGGCCACACTTCTCCAACCGGCGTGGCGGTTCTTCCCATGGCCGCCCGACCTGTGTCCGACCGCCGCCAGAGCGACGGATCCCATGGAAGTCACGTTGGGTGCGCCTGGCGATGGCATAGGCTCTTCTCGACTGCTTCGATCCATTCGGTTCCACGGCGCGGCCGGATGGTGTGTGTCCCCGAACAGCCGTTTGAAGTTCTATCGTCAGCGGTCATTGATTTTGAGAGATTAATCACCCATTAGTACTAGCAGTTGATGGTCCAGCCATTGATTGTTGCACGTCAGTTACATATGGCGACACATATTCTAAAATCAAGTAATGCACGCCATATAACCCTGACTTGCCGCTGCTCCTTTCACTCTCCCCACTCCGCAAACCAATCTCCAGCAGCGATGGGTGATGTTCAGGTCTCCAATTCGTTCCAATTGTCTCTCCTTCATGCATCTCCTCTTCCCCCAATTCTTCCTTCATTTTCGAATTTGTTTTGTTTATTGATATTGTTCTTTGTGCTCACAAAAATGCAGGCGTTCTGTTGATTTTGTTGGATTAGAAAGTTTTAGGCATTAACCATTTGGAAGGTATGCACTACTTTCTATGTTTCCAATCTATACAGTACCGCTTGCTGCTCCACTGCACAATTATTTTGACCATGCACCAATATTTACCGATGTGTTCTCTGTCTAATTTATAGTTCGAATGCTTGCATGTTCTATACAAGGTCGAATTCAAGGTAAGTAAGTTTCTTTCTTTCCTCCTCAGCGACCTGATACGGGCTGCAAGGAGGCTCCAGAGTTACCAACACCATTGCTCGTCCCTGTCCTTTGTTGAATTATGCTTCATCGCATATCATTGTCCATGCCAGAATTTGTTGTTGATATTCCAAAATCGACCATTTCACTTCTCAGTGCTTAGATAATCTTTGTACTGGTAGGAACTAGGACTTGTAAACACAAATCAGTACTACTAATTTAGTGTGGACCATCATAGTGATTTGTTTATTCACTTTTACAAGTTAAACTCTAACTGGCAAAGTGGTTATTGATGTATGTTATCTCTGTTAGTCAAAGCTCACGTAATGTGACTTGCCAAGTTTTGTTGAATGTATTGTTGAAAAAAATCCGAAGGAACTATTATTTGGCATCAAATTAAGGACCGTCCTGCATGTTGCCGTGTTTACCCTCTTCTGTATTTTTTATATGCTTATCAACAATATCTCCTGATATTATAAGTATTAACTTGAAGGCTGATTCTATTACAGTGAGTAAGGCATAGAAAGTGTATTATAGAAGTTATTGAGTAAGGAGGGAGGCAGGTCAATTCTCTTGTTCTGTTTACAACAATGTTACAGTGAATCTTCATGAGTTTACCACAAATAATGTTTAAGTGAAGAGAAAGCATCTTGTCCGCGACTGCTGACAGCATCACAAGCATTGTTTCCCCTTGCCAATAACAGTACCATGTAAAGGCACTAGCTACACCTACTGAGTAATAGGTGCAACGATTAAGATTCCTTGGCAGTTGGGATTGCATCTTTGCCACTTCAGTTCTTTGCTTTGATATGGCAGGATTGGTCATCTGATTGCCCTAAAAGGTGCTCTTTATTATCAAGATGAACTATACTACAGTAGATACAAATTGACCAGCTGAGAGATAAATATATTTTATTTCTCTGTTTGTTGTATTCATTGACTCTAGCATGGAAGAACAGAGTACGAACAGTGTGTTTGGAATTTCAGTAAAAGCATTGTTTTTCTTTTTCTTTTTGGTTAGTTTGATTTAGGTTCTGTTCTGGTTTACATTATCTTTTTTTTCACTCGGTGACAATGTTAAAATTGTAAGTAAGCTGAACCATTTGAATCTATTATATGTTACTTCCATTTATATTTTCATTTTTTTTTTGTTATTTACTCGAGATGGGCATAATCAAACTAGGCAGGCTTCTTATAGTATTACTCTGTAGTACAATAAATTGGGAATCTTGCAAACATAAATCCATCTTCATTTTGAAAAGAAACATAAATCCATCTTAACATCCATGTTTTGTGTCTATATCTTTATGAACTACACTATAATCCAACCATCAAAATAGACGGGTGCAGCAACGCGCGCCATCAATGATCTAGTAAACCAAATAAGTGTACCATCAGGGCCAGCCCTGGGCCATGGCGGCGAGTGCGATGGCCTAGGGCCCAGCCCGTGTAGGGACCCATACCCTGTGCATGTATACATATATATGTATTGCTAGAATCCCTCAAACAAAAAATATATATGTATTGCTAGAAAAAGAATTGTACGCAAGAGAAACAGCCAAGCCCATTAAGAAGCAAGACGCATGAACAAATCAATCCTAGAACACGCCGCCAACTTATCGTCTCCCTCGCCCTCCCGTTCTCATCTTGTTCCTCTTCCCCAAATCCAATTAATGCCTCGAGTTTTTAAAAAGTCATGACTTCAAATCCCCAAGCTAATTAATGAATTTTTCGTAATGAAAAATTATGTAATATCTCTTTCTCAGTTTACACCATCCTAATACAAGTCATATATTACAAAAAATATACCAATATAAACTTCAGATGTTCTATTTTCAAACGATATAATTTTTGTCTTATATAATTTATATTAGGATGATCAAATTGATAATCTAGATACATGCATAGGACTTATAAACTGAAACAGAGGTAGTACTTTGAATACACAGGAGGCGCCCTTTGCATCTTACCAATACCCGCAGGGCCCCTGCAAACAAAGCCACAGAGGCAAGCCGGCCAGCGGTGACACTCCATGTGCCCTAGTAGGAACGCGGAGAGCAGCAGGCCGCAGCCTTGCCATCCATTCTTAGGGCCGTGATTAGGGGCCTGACTGTCCGAGGGAAGGCGGTGCAGACGTGGAGTCTAAGCACTTCCATGTAATTTTTTGCTTCTTAATTTTTTCCCTTGTCTACTTTTTGTTATGATGAATTAATGTAGGTACATTTTACCTGCTTTATTCCTTACTTGTTGTACAACACTGCAGTTAGGTAGATTTTGTTGTTGTGGCATTGCTTGAATTTGGAATATTTGATAGCTGGAGCAGCGTGAAATTTCTTCTAATTTACTCTGAAAGACCAAGGCCAGGATTCAAGAATTCAGGTGTTCTCTTTGCTTTTTTTTGTAATCATGTTTCCGAAAAGAGCATTTATCTTATTGTGAGAAAAAAAAACAAAGAAACCTGTAGATTTTTTTGAAACTAAACACACTTTATTAATCAATAATGTTCATAGGGATACAATGGAGGTCTGAAGGATTGAGAAGCCAAAGATGGTGAACCAAGTCCAGACCGAAAGCATGTTTAGCGAAACTACGTGCCTTGATGTTTGTGTCTCTTCCTTGAAGATGAAAGTACACTCCTCGAACTGGATCTGATTTCCTTCACTATACTAGCATAAGCACTACCTGTTTCGTTGTGTATATCACCCACCACAATCCGGCAATCCGAAGCAATCCCCACATGTGATAAGAGAGATAAAAATATAGATTATTTCTGAATTTTCTGTTACATACTTCCTCCGTCCGGAAATACCTGTCCAAGGAATGGATGTATCTAGATGTATTTTAGTTCTAGATACACCCATTTGTATCCATTTCTATGACAAGTATTTCCGGACGGAGGCCGTGACTCTCAGAAATGAAAAAATACGCGTTTTTGTGTTTTTTTTCCTTTTGCGAGAGTCACGGTTTTGCTTCAGCGAGAGGTACTGTTGTGCTTTCGCGAGAGTCATGGCCGTGCCTCCTTAGAAACGAAAAAAAACACATTTTCTCTTTTTTTTTCTTTGCGAGAGTCATGGTTTTGCTCCTGCGAGAGGCACGGTTTTGCTCCCGCGAGAGGCACGGTTGTGATTTCGTGAGAGGCACGGGCGTGCCTCTTTCGAAAAGGGAAAACTCAGTGCCCCTGGTTCGGTTTTTTCGTCCAGTTTTTTTTAAAGTTCGTCAAAACCTATCAACATGAGATCTAGTTTTAAAGATCTCGACAAGAGGAATCTAATGGTAAAAGGCGGTTTGAGAATTGGACGCACAGTTTGGGAGATAAAACATTTTGAATAATCGGATCTACGAAAAAAGGGAATAACTCTCAGACTGCGACAAGTGGTGCGTTGCATATGCGCCATTTATCGCAACCAGGAAAGTTGAAGTGATCTTTGCAACGAGTACTCCTCAACTAGTGATTTCACCTATACGGTGCCTATTGCGGCAAAAAGTTGTCGATTCCCACATGGGATAGCTGACCTGGGCCGACCCATTTACGGTAGCGTGCAGTGAAAAATCAACAAAAAGTGAACGCGCCAGGTGGGAGTCGAACTCACAACCAGCAGCAAATCTGCCGCGCCAGCAAGTTCACTCTAATGAAAGATTTACAGCTTGGTACTTAAAGAAACAAGCGAGAGAAAACTTAAACACTAGTTTGCAAAAGAAGGAACAAAATTGAAGGGAGAACGTTTATCAAAACTATGAGCAATTTTTTCAAAAATAATAATTGAAATTATGACTTTCTATTCAAAACACGAACTCTTTATGAAATTCCCTGATCATTTCTTCAATTTGCAACCAAATCTTGGAAACAGGGACATTTGTTTTTTGAAATACATGAACACGTCTCGAAGTATTTACAATTTTCAAAATTATGTACAATTTTCTCAAAACACGAACATTTAAGAAAATTCCCTGAATATTTTTTGAATTTGTGAACCAAATTTGAAAAATGAAAATATTTTAAACTTGTGAACAAATTTTGAAAACTGGCTATTCTCTGAAAATTGCGAACTTTTTCCAAATTATGAACTTTTTTTCAAAGCACGTACATTTTATGAATCCCTGAACATATTTTGAATTTGCGAATTTTTTGAAAACATGAACATCTTTTGAATTTGTGAATAAATTTTGAAAACAGCAACATTTTTTGAAAATCGCAAACATTTTTCAAAATTTTGCGCATTATTTCCAAACCACGAACATTTCAGCAAATTCCCAAACATCTTTTGAATTTCCAACAAATTTTGAAAACATAACATTTTTGTTTGCAATTTGTGCACAAATAGAAAACAGGAATATATTCAAAAATGCGTGGAAATTTTCTTAATTTTTGATTTTCTTAAATGCAAACATTTTCGGATTTTCCGAAATTCTATTTTTTTTCTGAATTTTCAAACATGTTTGAAAAATAACAAACGAAATTTAAAATTCTAGACCTTTTGGAAATTCTGAACAAAATTTGAAAGCAGGAAGATTTTTTTTAAAAAATGAATATTTTTTTGGGAAATCCAAACATTTCTAAAATTTCCATACATTTGTTGGAAAAGAAAAGTCCACTTGAAAAAGAAAAAAAGAGAAAGGAATTAAAATTGAAAAAAGGAAAGAAATGAAAAATGAAACAATAAAAAGTAATAAAAGTAAAAAAGAAAAAGGAAAAAATATAAAAAGAAAGAAACTATTAAGGAATGTTCTAGAAGGTCCTGAAAACAAGAAAAAAAACCGGCTGGAAACCTCCAGAATGTTCCAAAAACCGGCAAGAGAAAGCTTCCCTTATAGCTACAAATTGGGCCAGGCCAGTGTGGTCGATATTTGAGCCGTGCCTGTGCGTTATGGTGATACTTTGCCGCAATCGTGCCGCAAATAGGAAAAGCGGCGCTACCTATCCAATGGAGTAGCAAATTTGGTTTAAAAGTGGTGAATAGACTAGCAAAGTTATCATCTGTACCAATATAAATGTTCTCAAAAAACTATTTAAAAAGATCCAAAGAGGTATATTCAATTAATAAAAAAAGAGAATGGGAGGGGAATTAGAAGCCACCCTCATTTTGCTTTATAGTAAAACTAGTAAGTATGCACGTCTTGACTAATATAAATGACTTGAAATATTGTGTTAACCAAAATCAGTTTTCATCGGTAGACCGTGCAATAGTATTGAAATTTCAGTTATCATATAAACAATAGTATGTATTCTCATTTCATAATGCAATGAACTTGTTAAAGAAAGGAAACACCTTTACTCCTTTACTATAAATAGATAATCCAGAAAACATGTCGAACAATCTCAAAATCAAGGCAAACAAATGAATGAATAGAACCTCTAATTTAGGCTTTAGGCTTTGAGTGCGGCGTTTCTGCTCCCGGGCTCAGCTGCACCTGCGTTGACGAAAAAAAATCAATACAAATACTAGAATTTTTTTTTTAAATCCAATTTTTTTGGGTGATAGATAATTTGATGTGTGAGGTTCGCTGCAAATTTTAACTCATTTGGACATTTGAGCAGCTCTCTGCAAAACAAACAAAATCGGGGTCTGTAAAAAAGTTTACTGTTCACGCACTGTTTTGACCCGATTTGTCTTTTTTCCCGAGAGCTGCTCAGATATCCAAATGAGTTAGAATTTGAAGCGGACCTTACGTATCAAATTATCTACCACACAAAAAAATTAGATTATTTTGATTTTTTCTAATATTTGTTTTGAATATGTTTCTGACCGGGAGCAGATGAGCCTGGGCACCAATTTGGATTTTCGTTAGGCTTTAGGTAATTTAGGCTTCAGCTTCACCCAACTCTTCTCGTATTTCCTCTAGACCAGCAACAAACTGTACTCCAACCACATCGACGATGCCACTATCCGGTCATCTGCACCACCGCCACAATAACCAGCACCAACACCTTCACTCTCTGCATCCTTTTGTCACCGGCGAGAACCCGTCCTTGTCCAACCATGCACACACCGCCATGGCCATGCAGACGTCATGGTGACACGCAATACTGATCCTAGCATGACAGAACAGGCGAACAGAGTGCCAATGCTACAGTTTGGCGCATTTTACAACTGGAGTATACATGCAACAATATGTACTCAAGTAGAAGCACTCGCAATGGTATATTGTTTCTGGAGTGAAGCATACCATGCCACTAAAATATTGATGTTAAGAAGGTAGTAAAACTTATTCTCCTAGCAACTGTAATTTTGCATATTCCTTCCAAATAGTATATCAAGGCAGTGGTTTTGTGCAGCGGGAGGCTGAGTACATCTATGAGCAATGTTATTGTGAAGGCGAAGGCAGAGTCTGGCAACTTAGAATTTAAATGCACGCTAGAGAATTTTCCTTTTCAAAAATATTCACCTTTACTTTTTTAAAAATGATGATTTTTTCATCAAATAAGTTGATTTTTCGGCAATATTCATGCTGAGAGAGCTGGATTGTTTTATATCTCTCCTAAACAGACTCCTTTAATTTAAAGAAGCTAGTATTGTAAACCTATATGATTAACTTCAAGGAAGTGTAAACCTATATGTGTTGTGACCGGCATATTAAGGGCTTAGCCCAGTTAGTTGTGGCCCAGTTTATCTTATCATTATTAAGAGCTTAGCTCAATTATCTTATTAGAAGGATTATATAAACTCGTGTAAGGATCCGTTTTGGAATTAAGCAAGAAGCAATCATATTTGCTCAGCTTCCTTAGGGAGCCCGGAGACATAACCCTAGCTGCCGCCCCTGCTCTCTCTCTCTCTCTCTCTCTCTCTCTCTCTCTCTCTCTCTCTCTCTCTCGCTCTCTCTCTCTCTCTCTCTCGCGCGCGCGCAACAACGGCGCCCCAGCGCCGACGACCACGCTTTCCTCCACGCCATCCTTCCTTCCACCCCTATAACCTGAGACCACGTCCTGACAGGGATCCGGTTCCTACCGATTTAGTATCAGATAGCTTCGGTGTGATCATGTCCACGCCGCCGCCCACCCCGACCTCCTCTGGCCGACCGATCATGACGACCGCCTGATGGCTACCACAGCCAGCGCCCGCTCTTGCCGGTGCTGGCCACCTCCGGCCAAGGCCTGGCCCCGGCTGCCTTTCACTCCCGGAGGAGATGACGACTGCCATCTGGGATCTCACCCAGGCGGTCACGGGCATCTACACGTTCCTCGTGAGATCATATGGGCCGCAGCCGCCTGTGCCCTTCGCCACCGCCCCGCTGCCGCAGCAGCCGTCGTGGCAGCCGCCATCCTCGGCGACCCCCGTCACCGCTGAAGGAAATATGCCCTAGAGGTAATAATAAAGTTGTTATTTATATTTCCTTATATCATGATAAATGTTTATTATTCATGCTAGAATTGTATTAACCGGAAACTTAGTACATGTGTGAATACATAGACAAACAGAGTGTCACTAGTATGCCTCTACTTGACTAGCTCGTTGAATCAAAGATGGTTAAGTTTCCTAGCCATAGACATGAGTTGTCATTTGATTAACGGGATCACATCATTAAAGAATGATGTGATTGACTTGACCCATTCCGTTAGCTTAGCATTTGATCGTTTAGTATATTGCTATTGCTTTCTTCATGACTTATACATGTTCCTATAACTATGAGATTATGCAACTCCCGAATACCGGAGGAACACTTTGTGTGCTACCAAACGTCATAATGTAACTGGGTGATTATAGAGGTGCTCTACAGGTGTCTCCGATGGTACTTGTTGAGTTGGCATAGATTAAGATTAGGATTTGTCACTCTGATTGTCGGAGAGGTATCTCTGGGCCCTCTCGGTAATGCACATCACTGTAAGCCTTGCAAGCAATGCAACTAATGAGTTAGTTGCGGGATGATGTATTACGGAACGAGTAAAGAGACTTGTCGGTAACGAGATTGAACTAGGTATTGAGATACCGACGATCGAATCTCGGGCAAGTAACATACCGATGACAAAGTGAACAATGTATGTTGTTATGCGGCGATAAAGATCTTCGTAGAATATGTAGGAACCAATATGAGCATCTAGGTTCCGCTATTGGTTATTGACCGGAGATGAGTCTCGGTCATGTCTACATAGTTCTCGAACCCGTAGGGTTCGCACGCTTAACGTTCGGTGACGATCGGTAATAGAAGTTTATGTGTTTTGATGAACCGAAGGTAGTTCAGAGTCCCGGATATGACCACGGACATGACGAGGAGTCTCGAAATGGTCGAGACATAAAGATCGATATATTGGATGACTATGTTTGGACTTCGGAAGTGTTCCGGGTAATTTCGGACAAATACCGGAGTACCGTGGGGTTACCGGAACCCCCCAGGGAGTGTAATGGGCCTATTGGGCCTTAGTGGAGAAGAGGAGGGGTGGCCAGGGCAGTCCGCATGCCCCCTCCCCCTCTAGTCCGAATTGGACAAGAAAGGGGGGGCGGCGCCCCCCTTTTTCCTTCCCCCTCTGTCCACCTTCCTTCCCTCCTACTCCTACTCTTGGAAGGGTTGGAGTCCTACTCCCGATGGGAGTAGGACTCCCCTTGGGGCGCGCCTAGGAGGCCGGCCCCTGAAAGTGTGTTATATCGACTAGAGGGGGGGGTGAGTAGGCGATTTTTATGAATTCTTCACTGAGGAATTTGCCGGTGAGGAAATTCCTTAGCGAAGAACTACCTGCAGTGGAATAAGTACTCATAAGTAAGCATAACAGAATACAGGCATGGTCATCATGATGAAATGAAGATAATCAAAGAGTACAGAAAGCGTAATCACAGGATAACACAAGATGAAGACAAACAGACTGAGGAAATTGAACTGAGGAAATTGAGAAAGTCTTCAGTCAAAGTCTTCAAACACAGATATGAACAAACACTCAACACAAAGAATGAGGAAATAAAAGAGTTGAGGAAATAGAACCAGTAAGGTTGGTGAAGACAATGATTTGGTAGACCAGTTCCAACTGCTGTCTCAGTTGTACGTCTGGCTGGAGCGGCTGAGTATTTAAACTCGAGGACACACAGTCTGGGCACCCGGCCGAAAGCACGCAGCTCAGGACACCAAGTCCTCACCAGATTCTCCTTGAACTAAGGTCACATGCACTCGTCCAATCACTCGTGGTAAGTCTTCAGGCGACTTCCAAACCTTCACAGACTCTGTCACTCGGCGATCCACAATTCCTCTTGGATGCTCTAGACCATGACGCCTAACCGTCTGGAAGAAGCACAGTCTTCAAAGGTAACAAGCATCGGATCCACGCAGGATCAATCTCTTCAGTGAAGCTCAATCACTTTGGGTTTGTAGGTGTTTGGTTTTCGGTTTTCCTAACTCGATGATTTTCGCTCAAAGTCCTTGGAGGATGGGATGCTCTCAAATGACAAGTGTTAGTTTCTCTCGGAGCAGCCAACTAGCTAGTGGTTGTAGGGGGCGGCTATTTATAGCCTAGGGAGCAGCCCGACATGATAAGACATAAATGCCCTTCAATGATATGACCGTTAGGTGGATATGATATTTTGGGACAGCTGGCGTGCATCACAGCAACGGTCGGAAATTTGACTCTCAAATTACTCAGGGCTATCATGTTCCTCACTGTGTAGGCAATCCGTACTGGAGAATTCCTACCTCCTCAGTCAGAACAAATTCCTCAGCGACCAGAAGAACTTCGTCTCTGTCACTGAAGAAATTGACTGAACTGTATGAGATTTCCAATGGCTTCACTTGAAGGGATTGGTAGGTGTAGGATCTTGAGTCGAGCATCACATGGAAATTTTTCCTTAGTATTTCCTCGACCCCCTTTAACAGTACGGTGTTTCCAATGACTCAAGAAAGAGAAAATGAAACTACGAAAAACAAAAGTCTTCACGCTTCATGTTCCTCAAATGAATACCAAGTCTTCATGGTCACACCAATTTCTTCACTTTCAAAGTCTTCGTAAAGTCTTGAGAATACCAAAGTCTTCATCGAAGAACTTCATTTTAGGGTCGACTTTCTCTGTAAATATCAAACTCCTCATAGACTTATAGACACATGTACACTCATAAACACATTATTCCCTTAACCTATAAGTCTTCAATACACCAAAATCACTAAGGGCACTAGATGCACTTACAATCTCCCCCTTTTTGGTGATTGATGACAATATAGGTTAAGTTTTCAACGGGGATAAACATATGAAGTGTAAATACTGATATTGAGGAATTTGATTGCAAGATATAGAAGAACTCCCCGTGAAGATGTGCATAGTGAGGAATTTGCTTTTGAGGCAATTCACATTTGAAGAGTTGAATCATGGAGATCTCCCCCTATATCTTGTAATTCATACACGCATTTGACATATAATATGAAGAATTTGAAATGCATGATGAAATATGGTGACTGATGTAATTCAGCATGCGTGTATTCTACATATAATATGAAGAATTTGAAATGCATGATGAAAAATGGTGACTGATGTAATTCAGCATGCGTGTATTGACATACAATGAGGAATAAGCATGCAGAGGAACACATCAAAAGTATCAGAGCACCATCGGGTTTAAGATTACAACTCGATACAATAAAAGTTTCAGAAGAGCGAGAGTTGTAACTTAGCGAAAAAAACGCCCATAACGCCCATATAATAGACCCGCTTGAAGACTAACTCAAATTTCTCCCCCTTTGTCATCGAATGACCAAAAGGATCGAAACCGAGGACTAACGCCTCAAGAATATCAAGTTGATGGAGGAGCGCCCGGCGTTGTCGGGTCGATTTGTCGTAGTAGGGCCTGCCGCAGTTGTCGCCCAAGTCTTCATTTTCATCGATGCCGCGCAATGAAGAATAGGAGCTGGCCACCAAGGAAGGAACCTTGACCTTCTTGTATTTCTTGATTGGAGGTGCAGACCAGTCAAATTCTTCCTTTAGACCCATTTTCTTGAGATCTTCTTTCTGTAGACATGAGATGTAACAGCCCAGATGCGGTTGAAGGTTTCATGGAGGTAGTATTGGTTTTTCTTCACCGCATTGTGTGTTGAGGTCATGTTGTGAAGAATTGAACCAAACCGACGCTTGACCCATTTATGATTGCGATCAACTTTCCGATGAAGACCGAGGAGTAACTCACGATCGGTCATCACCCCGGTGCCGTGTGGCTTGAGGATTTTGCTTGGCAGAGTTGTTGGCGGCAGAGTCATGTGTGGCAGAGTCATCATTGGTGGAGTAGGATGCAGCCTTGCGAAATTGACCATCCAATGGACGAATGCCTTCATCTATCACAGCAGTTGCCTTGCCTTTGTCATCAACTGAGGAAAATGTCCGTTTGAGGACTTCAATCGAAGGCAAGTAGCTGCAGTGGTTCAGAGTATCAACCTTGTAATTGAGTGAAGACCTTGTCCTGATGAACCTCATAATCCATGGTGCATAAGGCTTCAGCTCAAATGGTGACATAGCAATATTCGCCAGAGTCCTCATGAAGAAATTATGGAAGTTGACGGAAACGCCATGAATGATATTGAAAAGCATATTCTTCATGATGCCAACGAATTCTTCATCATTTGAGTCGTGGCCTTTGATAGGACTCATTGTCTTCGTCAGAATGCGATAGACAGTCCGAGACACATACAATAATTCCTTGCCAGGAATTTGGTTCGAGGGGCCTGCCCTGGCTTCAAAGGCTTCATCAGCACTTGCATGTAATGATTTGTAAGCTCAGGTTCATTGTAGATGCAACGAGCACCTTCAAGGGGAGTACTGAGTGGGAGGGCACGAAGCAATTCAGTTGCTGGTGCCTTGTAGTGAGTATTTTCAGACATCCAGTCCAGCACCCATGAATTCACATCTTCAGAATTTCCTGTGATGTGCAGCGTCGCATAGAACTGAAGAATGAGTTCTTCATTCCTATCACATATGTCAGTGCATAAATTTAGCAATCCAGCATCGTGAAGAACACTGAGGACTGGCTCGAAGCTCGGCAGAGATTCCATGTCCACGTGAGGAATGTGTGCATGATCAAAGACTTTGTCTTTGTTGAATAGCATTGAGGAATAGAAATTGGCTTGACTAGCAGTCCAGAAACGCCTCTTCCTTATGCGAGCAGAGTCATATGGGTTGTAGTCAGTGAAGAACACATGCTCGCCGAAGAAATCTTCAGGCTTGAAATTTTGCTTGCTTGAGTATGGTTCGTTTGGTTTGGGCAGAGGAGTGTCAGTGAGTTGCATCTCAACCTCAGGAATCGCAATCTCAGTTTCTTCAGGCTGTGGTATTTCTGGTTCCTATTCATTGGCAGTCTGCATGTTCAAAGGATCAGCAGCAGCTTTCTTCAAAGACTAGTGGCTGGAAGTTCTTCATGCATATGCGAGGTGGGGTGAGTTTCTTCAGAGCCCATTTGAACGGTTGGTGCAGGGGATTGAGGTATTTGTTGTAGTGGGGTGAAGAGTGGAGAATTGGGGTGCTGACTTTCCTAAAGTCATCATTCATCACTGGCGTAGTGCATCCAATGTCCACATCTTCATCTTCAATTCTTCAATGCCAACCTCTTCAGTTGTGAACTGAGGCATTGGCGAGGAAACAACTGGTGGTGAAGGGATCACATCCACTTCAATTTCTTCATCAATATTCTCTAACGAAGCAGCATAATGATTTTCTTCACCAGATTCGCTAGGGATCACATATTCTTCACCAAAAGGAACAAGGTCCTTTGATGGCATGGTGGAGATCGGAACAACATCAATAGGGTTTTCAAACAAGCTGGTCATAGGCTTCATTCTCTTCGGAGCTGAAGAATCTGAAGCAGCTGATGCTTTCCTTTTCTTCACTGCAGCTCGCTCTGCAGCCTTGGTCTTCTTCACATCTGATGCAGATGGAAGGATAGGAGTTGGTGTAGGCGCAGGAGGAGCTGAGCAATCTGGTTGATTTGCCTCAGGCGCAACTGATGCAGTTGCCCTGACTTCTTCATTTTCTTCAGGTGCACCACTAGTGGATGCCTCGGCAGTTTCTTCAGTGGCTAGAATGGAGTCATCAACCCTGGAACTAGCATTTTCTTCAGCAGTCTGAAAGTCATCAGCGTGCTGGCATGTTCTTTAGTAGGCTGAGCAGAAGCTTCAACCTGAGGAACTTCTTGTTGCGTTGGAGCTGCAACATTGGTGAACTTCTCAGTCAGTTTAACAAACCTGACTTTGGCTCCTTGCCAATCAGCATAGTAGGCGTTGAAGTTGTCGCTGGAGGCTTTGATTTCAGACTGAATTTTGATGAGTTCATTAGTTGTCATTTTGACAACATTTTTCCTCAGGAACTTCTCTTTCCTGAACTGAGCCTTCTTGATCTGTCTGGCGTTCTCAAATTTCCATTTCTCTTCCGAGATGAAATGGGTCAGCATGTGACTTTGTCCAGGAGTCAAATGAAAATCAGGCATAGGGGTGTCTGGATCCTTGTGCCAGAGATCAATGTAATCAAGGATCATCTTAGGATCCAAAAGCGTGGCATGTGTGTGCCTTTGGCTCTAGCGGCCCTTTCTTGTCTCTGCTCTCGATGATTTCGCAAGTTCATCATCATCGCCTTCATCGCCGATGGCACTTGGAAGGCAACCTGCTTCTTCTTGGATTTGGCCGAGGACCTCGTCCGGCCGTTGCCTTTGTCTTCAGCAGAGTGGGGCGGATGAAGAATTTGGTGCGGTGAGGAACTCATTTGAGACACCAGAGGCAATAGAGATGCCTACAGCCCTTGGCACGTGGCGGATGCACAGTCTTGAGGACTTTGTCGGAGCAGCTGAGGACTTTGGAGGAGGAGCTGAGGATTTCGGAGGAGCACGAGCAGCATGAGGAACTGGCCGTGAGGGCTTTGAAGATTCTGGCCGTGAGGGCTTTGAAGATTCTGGCCGTGAGGGCACAGTTGGTGAAGCACTTGGCTTATGAGCGGGCTTCTTTGCCATTGATTTCCTAGGCTTGACAGAGGCCTTAGTGGTAGCAGCAGCAGCATAGTCTTCATTGAATTTCCTCACTGCTTCTTTGGCTTGTCTTGCCAACTTGGCTTGGCGCTTGGCCCATTCTTCAGGAAAATCCTCACCATGCTTGATGCTAGTGGGGTCAGCTTCTTGGCCAGGTGCCAATGGAGCTCGTGGGCATGGAGGATTAAGTGTGAATTTCTTCATATACTTTGGAGTTACATACCTGTACTCCCTCCATTCTCTTGCTCATCTCCTTTCAATCCTCTGTATGTGCACCTTGCGCTAATTTTTGTTCTCCTTTCCGAACTTGGCCTCATCAGGTGTGCAATAGTCAGCATAGATGTCCTCAGGTATTTCAAAAGCAGTCATGACCTCAGGCCTCTTTCCTCCTTTCTGTGGCTTCTTACCGTCCCGCCATATTCTTACATTGAGGAATTTGAACAATCGAATTCTCTCAAGAAGTATGCAACTTTTCTTCGAGGAACGCTGCAAATGAGTTAAGTTGATGAGAACCTAGGATTCAAAGAATGACATGAGTACCGTGAATGAGCAGTATAGTTGCGAGGAATTTGGAGAGGTCATATGCGTTCTCGTAAGGTTTTTCAAAAAGAACAAGTTTGAGGAATTTGACCAGATGAGCCTTGAAGAATTTCACTAAGCGTTATTTGTCTTAGGTTCTAGAGTTGTATAGATCGAGGATCCACACAATTGAGGAATCTTGAAGAAAAAATGATGCTTAGGGAAACAAATCAAGAACAGATGACAAGTGAGGTGTTTTGTGTGTGAAGAATAAAACACCTTTGAAGATTTTGTAGATAAAATTTGAATCAAAGAGGGCAGTAAAAGTAACTTTTAATTACCCTGGATGAAGAACACGACGAACTGAGAAGTGTAGATTTGAAGCTTCGCTGATTCAGATCTTCCACGCCCTAACTCGGGCGGAGGAAGACAGCTTCTGACGGTGGCGGAGTGAAGATTTCATGTCGGGCGCGAGTACGACGGGCGACGAGGTCGAGGCAGTTGAAGCTCTTCCTCACCGACGATTTATGGAGTAAGCGGCGGCGCTTAGGGTTTGAGAAGCTCGAGCGGAGAGAGAGCGGTCGGCGGAGTAAAGGAAGTGAGGAAGGGGAGAGGGGGTATTTATAGTCGCAGTGAAAAACTGTTTGCCCGAAGATTTAGGATGAACGTGCCCCTGACCCTTCTCATTCGCTTGACATGTGTCACCCACGTACTGAAAAGTGGAGATCGTGTTAGATCGTGGGTGAGTAGATAAGTCTATCGTAGGAAGCGGAACGGTTTGAGCGGCAAAGCCGAAAATTCTGATAAGATTAGTTAAAAGTTCCGTTTGCAATTTCTTCAGCTGGCAAGGACACAATGAAGATTTTGAACGAGTTTCAAATAGAACGCACATGAAGAATTTGTGAATAGACTTGGTTGAGTATAGCATAGAGGGGGAAGGGTCCGATCACATTCACTTAGCAGAAAATGCAACTTGAAGAAATAGCCATAAGTGAATGTTGTAGAGGACATAAACCCATATATATATAGACAATGAAGAAAAACGACGGAAACAGTGAAGATTTTGCAAAGTTGAAGAATTTGAAAAACTGAAGAATTTCAAAACTGAGAAAAAAAAACTCAAATTGAAGATTTTCAACTTTGGTGGTGGCGTGACCCACCGTATAAGAATGATGATTTCAGACACCGCATACAATTGTCGTAGGGTTCTGAGAATCAAATTCTTCATTAATTTCTTCACACTTAGAGTGTTGTTCTTCATTGATTGAATAAAAACATTTCTTCATGTGTTGCACATCTAAGTCATCAATTTTGCATAAGTGTTAGGATGAGTGTCCTTTTCAAAGAACATTCGAAGATTCTAAGATATTTAGCTCGCACCACAACTTGCTAAATCTCTTCTCATCCAAGGGCTTTGTGAAGATATCGGCTAGCTGTCCTTCAGTCTTCACATGCTCGATGGGGATGTCGCCCTTCAACACATGATCACGAAGAAAATGATGACGAATCTGAGTGTGCTTTGTCTTCGAGTGCTGAACTGGGTTGTGAGCAATCTTGATGGAACTCTCGTTGTCATAGTAGAGAAACACATTCTTCAGTTGATGCCGTAGTCCTTGAGAGTTTGCTTCATCCACAGCAATTGAGCACAAAGAAGAACCAAAGAAGCAATGTACTCGGCTTCCACGATGAAGCGGTGATATGCGGTTCTATTTCTTTGAGGACCAATGGACCAAAGATCGTCCGAGGATATGACAAGTACCAGATGTTGACTTGCGGTCCACACGATCACCAAAGATAGTCGAGTCGAATATCCAATGAGATCAAAACAGAGCCCTTGGGGTACCATAATCCTAGTGTTGGTGTGTGAGCTAGATATCGAAGAATATGCTTCATGACCTCATGGTGTGATTCCTTGGTGTAGCTTGAAATCGGGCACACATGCAAACACTAAGCATTATATCTGGCCTAGATGCACATAAGTACAATAACTAACCAATCATGGAGCGGTATACCTTGTGATCAAGTCAATACCATTTTCATCAATTGCATAGATGGCCATTTGTGGGCATAGGAATTTTGACGCCTTTGCAATCTTGCATGCCGAATTTCCTCAGAACATCTTTGAGGT
The DNA here is from genome assembly GCA_021605145.1 of Aegilops bicornis. NCBI lineage: Eukaryota > Viridiplantae > Streptophyta > Magnoliopsida > Poales > Poaceae > Aegilops > Aegilops bicornis. The sequence continues at coordinate 613,189,186 of CM038670.1, read as the reverse complement.
ATTTCTCACGAGATATGAATATGCCATTGCGCCGTTGATTTAATTTGAAGACCTAAGAAGAATTTCAACTCTCCCATCATAGACATTTGATATTCTTCACTCATCATATAGGCAAATTCATCACTATAACGTTGGTCAAGACAGCCAAAGATAATATCATCAACGTATATTTGGCACACAAACAGTTCACCATCATAAGATTTAGTAAAGAGAGTAGGGTCGAGTGAACCGGTGTGAAGCCATTCTTCATGAGGAATTCCTTCAAAGTATCATACCACTTGAGGGCCTGCTTGAGGCCATAGAGGGCCATGTTGAGTCTGAAGACTTTGTCAGGATTCTTTGGATCTTCAAAACCTGGGGGTTGAGAAACATATACTTCTTCCTCAAGCTTACCATTGAGGAAAGCACTTTTCACATCCATTTGATATTAAGTGATATCATGATGGTTAGCATAAGCAAGTAATATGCGAATAGCCTCAAGTCTAGCAACAGGTGCAAAAGTTTCATCAAAATCAATTCCTTCAACCTGTGTGTAGCCTTGAGCTACAAGTCGTGCCTTATTCCTCACCACAAGGCCATTTTCATCTTGTTTGTTGCGGTAGATCCACTTTGTTCCAATTATATTATGCTTGCGAGGATCTGGACGTTTGACCAGTTCCCAGACATTGTTGAGCTCGAACTGATGTAATTCTTCTTGCATGGCCTGAATCCACTCAGGCTCCAGAAATGCTTCATCTACCTTAGTGGGCTCTGTGATGGAGACAAAAGCATAGTGCCCACAAAAGTTAGATAAATGTGAAGCTTTTGAGCGTGTGAGAGGACCCGGTGCTTCAATGTCATCAATGATCTTGTCAACTTGCACTTCTTTTGCAACGCGAGGATGAGTTGGTTGTCGTCGAGGAATTTGATCAGCATTTTCTTCAACACCATTTTCTTCAGCATTATCTTCAGGTGCATCACCGACGTTCTTCACGTTCGGAATGAATTCTTCACAGATTCTTCAAGAGGGAATGACATCCTCGATCGCCTTGAACTTGATAGAATCTCGAGGTGTTGGTTCATCTATCACAGAAGGTAGGTGCTCTCTTTGCGAGCCATTAGTTTCATCGAATCAAGACATCTACAGTTTCAACAATCTTGTGAAGAACATTGTTGAAGACTCTGCAGGTGTACGAGTCCTTTCCGTAACCAAGCATAAAACCTTCATGTGCTTTCGGTGCAAATTTAGCATTGTGATGAGGATCTCTAATCTAACATTTAGCACCGAAGACTTTGAAATAACTCACATTCGGTTTCTTGTCAGTGAGGAGTTCATAGGCAGTCTTCTTGAAGAATTTGTGAAGATATACTCTGTTGATGATGTGGCACACAGTATCAATTGCATCAATCCAGAAACGACAGGGCGTTTTGTATTCATTAAGCATAGTGCAAGACATCTCAACAAGAGTTCTATTCTTGCGCTCCACGACGCCATTTTGCTGAGGGGTATAGGGAGCAGATAACTCATGAGTAATACCAAGTTCATCAAGATAGTCATCAAGACCAGAATTCTTGAACTCAGTTCCATTGTCACTCCTGATGTGCTTGATCTTCACACCAAAGTTGGTTGAAACCCCTCGAGGAAAATTGTTTGAAGACTTCCTGCACTTCATGTTTGTAAGTAACAATGCGTACCCATGTGTAACGAGAGTAATCATCAACAATAACAAAGCCATATAGAGATGCATCATTAGTGATTGCTGAGTAATGATTAGGACCAAAGAGGTCCATGTGAAGCAATTCGAATGGTCGAGTAGTGGTCATGATAGTCTTTGTTGGATGCTTGGCCTTGGTCATTTTTCCACTTCATGTGCTCCACACAAGTGATCCTTGAGGAATTTGACATTCTCAATGCCAATGTCATGCTTCTTCTTCGCAAGCGTGTGCAAATTCCTCATGCCTGCGTGACCAAGTCGTCGATGCCATAGCCAGCCTTGTGAAGCTTTTGCAAGTAGGCACACGGCTGGTTGTGGTCCTGTAGAGAAATCAACAATATACAAGTCTCCTCTCCTAAAGCCTTCGAAGACTTTGGAATGGTCAGCTTCCATAATCACAAAACAACGATACTTGCCAAAGAAAACAACCATTATCAAGATCACAAAGCATTGAGACTGACATGAGGTTGTATCCTAAGGACTCAACAAGCATGACTTTGTCCATGTGTATGTCCTTAGAGATCGCAACCTTACCAAGACCCAATACCTGACTTTTGCCTTTGTCAGCAAAGATGATATGCTTCAATTGTGATGGTGATAAGGGAGCATCCATCAATAGATTCTTGTCACCAGTCATGTGATTTGTACATCCACTATCTAGGACCCACTCAGAGGCTTTGGGAAGATCATCCTGCAGATGAATTAGTGCAACTTACGACCTCATATACTTCATCTGTGAGAATATGATATCAAATTCATCAGATGAATTTCATCAAGCAGTAAAACAGATATAGCAGTAGGAGGACGTGTGAAATGAAAGTTCATTTCTTCATGATTAGCATGCGTACTTTCAGGCAATTTTGTCGTGCCCCCAAAGAAATTCTTCAGACGTTAAAGCACGCCCGGAGACCTGACCCTGCAGAAGAGATTAGTTCTTTTTCTTCACCACCCACATCTGAAGGGGTGGCAAAGAGTTCATCATTCTACGAGCTCCATATGAGAATGGTGGGATAGAAGCCAATCCATTTTGTTTCACATAAGAGGGGTTAGGGTAAGCATATGAATAAGCAGAGAAATTCTTCGAGGACTTATGAACATAATGGTTTGAAGAATAATGCACATATTCATAGCCCTTAGCTCTACCCTGCGAAACAAAGTTGTTAGCACGATGATAATCATATGAGGACTTTGATCCTTTTGAGGAATTTGATCCACGTGAGGAATTTGGTCCGTATGAGGACTTGGATCCATATGAAGAATTTGGTCCATATGAAGAGTTTGATATGGGGTTCCAATTCTTCTGTGTGGTGTCATGAGGACATTCACCTGAAGACTTTCAAGGCACCTTTTGGGAACTCAGATTTTCTTCATAGGAGAACCGTTCCTGCAGCTTAGTGCCAACATATCTAGCAAATACTTCACCATTCGATTTTGAACAGTTTATAGTTGAGTCAAATGACTCATCGGAAGAATGAGGAGATTCACATGTAAAGCCAGATAAGTTAGATGGATCAATTGGAGGTCCCTTTGTAGCAACCCATGAGGTTTTGGGGTACTGCTCAGGCTTCCAATATGTTCCATCAGCATTGAGTTTCCGCTCAAAGGCAATACCCTCTTTCCTAGGGTTCCTGTTGAGGATCTGCCTTTTAAGCACATCACAAAGAGTCGGATGCCCTTTGAGGCTTTTGTACATGCCTGTCATGTACAATTCCTTCAGCCCTGTATTGTCAGTGATACTAGCAATGTCCTCAGATGAGGAATTAGTGATAGCAGAGGCAGGAGAAGAATTTGTAACAATTGAAGCATTTGAACATTCAGGTGAAGAATTAGCAGATTCACATTCAATGCACTTTAAGCATGGAGGAACAAATTCTTCCTGAGCCGCGCTGATTTGTTGAGCAAGTAATGAATCGCGCTCCTTTTGAAGATCTTCATAACTCACTCTTAGCTTCTCAAGATCTTGCTTTCTTTGAAAAATTGATAAAAAAGCTTCTCATCAGACAAGAGAGTGTTATGATGACCTTGAAGGCTGTCAAACCTAGACTGAAGTCTTTGAAGATTTTCAGTCAGGGCTTTAGTGCGATCCATTTCTTCACCCAGCATATCATCACTTTTGTCTAGCATGTTTTGAACCTTTTCAAAAGCCCTTTGTTGTTTCTGACAATCTTAGCAAGTTTAGAGTAAGGGCTTGAGGTCTTCATCATATTAATTCTCACTAGATTCAGAGGAGGTATATTTGAGTACCTTGGCACCCTTTGCCATGAAGCAATAGGTGGGAGCGTAGTCATCATTATCTTCATCAACCTTGTTGGTGAGGTCAGTTTCTTCAGAGTTGAAGATAGACTTGCTGACGAATGCAGTAGCGAGAGCCAGACTCGCCACACCAGACTCGGACTCCTCAGATGCCTCCTCTTCCTCATGTTCCTCAGATTCAGCTTCAGAGTCCATTTCCTTGCCAATGAATGCCCAAGGCTGCTACCATAATCTTCGCATTCAGATTCAGACACTGCCTTGGCCTTCAGGGCACGTGATTTGCCATAGCTCGAACCATAGAGATCTCTCTTTTTAGCAAGCTGGAACTCATGAGTATTTAGCCTCTCGAGGATATCGGTAGGGATCAAGTGACTTGTAGTCAAGACATTCTTGTATCATTAGTGCGGAGTATCAAATGAGGAATCAAGCGATCTCAACAATTTCTTCACCACCTCATGGTCGGTGATATCAGTGGCACCAAGCGCTTGAAGCTCATTTGAGATGTCAGTGAGGCGATCGAAGGTTTGTTGAACATTTTCATAGTCGAGTCTTTTGAAGCGGTTGAAGAGATTGCGAAGAACATCAACTCGAGAGTCATGCTGAGTTGAGACTCCTTCATTTACTTTGGACAGCCTATCCTAGATAAGCTTAGCAGTTTCTAAAGCACTCACTCTTCCATACTGTCCTTTGCTCAGATGGCCACATATGATATTCTTCACTTGAGAATCGAGTTGCTTGAATCTCTTCACATCGGTAGCGTTCAGTGAGGGTGAGACAGTGGGAACACCATTTTCCACAACATACCAGAGATCGTTATCAATTGCCTCAAGATGCATTCGCATCTTATTCTTCCAGTAGGGGTAGTCTGTCCCATCGAAGGTAGGACAACCAGCAGAGACCTTGATCATACTTGCGGTCGACATAACTAAAACTCCAAAGTGTTAAACCAAAATCACACAGAACAAGGGAGTACCTTGCTCTGATACCAATTGAAAGTGCGTTATATCGACTAGAGGGGGGTGAATATGCGATTTTTATGAATTCTTCACTAAGGAATTTGCCGGTGAGGTAATTCCTTAGCGAAGAACTACTTGCAGCGGAATAAGTACTCAACAGTAAGCATAACATAATACAGGCATGGTCATCATGATGAAATGAAGACAATCACAGAGTACAGAAAGCGTAATCACAGGATAACACAAGATGAAGACAAACAGACTGAAGAAATTGAACTGAGGAAATTGAGAAAGTCTTCAATCAAAGTCTTCAAACACAGATATGAACAAACACTCAACACAGTAATGAGGAAATGAAAGAGTTGAGGAAATAGAACCAGTAAGGTTGGTGAAGACAATGATTTGGTAGACCAGTTCCAACTGATGTCTCAGTTGTACGTCTGGTTGGAGCGGCTGAGTATTTAAACTCGAGGACACATAGTCCGGACACCCGATCCATCGAAAGCACGCAGCTCAGGACACCAAGTCCTCACCGTATTCTCCTTGAATTAAGGTCACACATACCTCGTCCAATCACTCGTGGTAAGTCTTCACGCGACTTCCAAACCTTCACAGACTCGGTCACTCGGCGATCCACAATTCCTCTTGGATGCTCTAGACCATGACGCCTAACCGTCTAGAAGAAGCACAATCTTCAAAGGTAACAAGCGTCGGATCCACGCAGGATCAATCTCTTGATGATGCTCAATCACTTTGGGTTTGTAGGTGTTTGGTTTTGGGTTTTCCTCACTCGATGATTTTCGGCCAAAGTCCTCGGAGGATGGGATGCTCTCAAATGACAAGTGTCGGTTTCTCGGAGCAGCCAACCAGCTAGTGGTTGTAGGGGCGGCTATTTATAGCCTAGGGAGCAGCCCGACATGATAAGACATAAATGCCCTTCAATGATATGACCGTTAGGTGGATAAGATATTTTGGGACAATGCCAAGAAGACAAAGAACGGTCGGAAATTTGACTCTCAAATTCCTCGTGGCTATCATGTTCCTCATCGTGTAGGCAATCCGACCTTTGGCGAATTCCTAACTCCTCGGTCAGAACAAATTCCTCAATGACGGAAGAACTTCGTCTCTATCACTGAAGAAATTGACTGAACTGTATGAGATTTCCAATGGCTTCACTCGAAGGAATTGGTAGGTGTAGGATTTTGAGTTGAGCATCACATGGAAATTGTTCCTAGTATTTCCTCGACCCCCTTTAACAGTACGGTGTTTCCTATGACTCAAGAAAGAGAAAATGAAACTACGAAAACAAAAGTCTTCACGCTTCATGTTCCTCAAATGAATACCAAGTCTTCAAGGTCACACCAATTTCTTCACTTTCAAAGTCTTCGTAAAGTCTTGAGAATACCAAAGTCTTCATCGAAGAACTTCATTTTTAGGGGTCAACTTTCTCTGTAAATATCAAACTCCTCATAGACTTATAGACCTGTGTACACTCATTAACACATTAGTCCCTTAACCTATAAGTCTTCAATACACCAAAATCACTAAGGGGCACTAGATGCACTTACAGCCCCTCCCCCTCCTCCACTCCTTTATATACGGGGGAGGGGGCACCCCATAGACACACAAGTTGATTAGTTGATCTTTTAGCCGTGTGTGGTACCCATTCCACCATAATCCACCTTGTTCATATTGTAGCGGTGCTTAGGCGAAGCCCTGCATCGGAAGCATCATCATCATCACCGTCACCACGCCGTCATGCTGACATAACTCTCCCTCGAAGCTCTGCTGGATCGTGAGTTCATGGGACGTCACCGAGCTGAACGTGTGCTGAACTCGGAGGTGTCGTGTGTTCAGTACTTGGATCGGTCGTATAGTGAAGACGTACGACTACATCAACCGCATTGCGATATGCTACGTCTTGAGCTTGCGTTGGTTTCCCCGAAGAGGAGAGGATGATGTAGCACAGTAGCGTAAGTATTTCCCTCAGTTTTTGAGAACCAAGGTATCAATCCAGTAGGAGGCCACGCACAAGTCCCTCAGACCTGCACAAAACGATAGCTACTCACAACCAACGCGATTAGGGGTTGTCAATCCCTTTACGGTCACTTACGAGAGTGAGATCTGATAGAGATAATATTTTTGGTATTTTTGGTATAAAGATGCAAAGTGAAAAGTAAAAGCAAAGCAAAAACAAAGCAAGTATTAAAGTGATGGAGATTGATATGATGAGAATAGACCCGGGGGCCATAGGTTTCACTAGTGGCTTCTCTCAAGAGCATAAGTATTCTACGTTGGGTGAACAAATTACTGTTGAGCAATTGACAGAATTGAGCATAGTTATGAGTATACCTAGGTATGATCATGTATATAGGAATCACGTCCAAGACAAGTAGACCGAAACGATTTCTGCATCTACTACTATTACTCCACTCATTGACCGCTATCCAGCATGCATCTAGAGTATTAAGTTAAAACAGAGTAACGCCTTAAGCAAGATGACATGATGTAGAGGAATAAATTCATGCAATATGATAAATACCCCATCTTGTTATCCTCGATGGCAACAATACAATACGTGCCTTGCAACCCTTTACATCGGGTAAGGACACCGCAAGATTGAACCCAAAGCCATGCACTTCTCCCAATGCAAGAACTACCAATCTAGTTGGCCAAACAAAACGGATAATTCGAAGAGACTTGCAAATATAACTCAATCATACATAAAAGAATTCAGAGAAGATTCAAATATTATTCATAGATAAGCTGGATCATAAACCCACAATTAAATCGGTCTCAACAAACACACCGCAAAAAGAAGATTACGTCGAATAGATCTCCACGAGAGAGGGGGAGAACACTGTATTGAGATCCAAAAGGAGAGAAGAAGCCATCTACCTACTAGCTATGGACCCGAAGGTCCAAAGTAAACTACTCACACTTCATGGGAGAGGCTATGGTGTTGATATAGAAGCCCTCCGTGGTGGATGCCCCCTCCCATGAGCTCCTAACAGGCCCCAAGATGGGATCTCGTGGATACAGGAAGTTGCGGCGGTGGAATTAGGTTTTTGGCTCCTGTTCTGATCGTTTGGGGGTACGTAGGTATATATAGGAGGAAGGAGTACGTCGGTGGAGCATCAGGGGGCCCACAAGGCAGGGGGGCACGCCCCCCACCCTCGTGACCGCCTCCGATGTTCCTTGGCGTAGGGTCCAAGTCTCCTGGATCACGATCGGTGAGAAAATCACGTTTCTGAAGGTTTCGTTCCGTTTGGACTCCGTTTGATATTCTGCTTCTTCAAACACCTAAAAAGGAAAAAAACAGCAATTACAGAAATTTGGGCCTCCGGTTAATAGGTTAGTCCCAAAAGTAATATAAAAGTGGAAAATAAAGCCTAATATAGTCCAAAACAATAGATAAAGTAGCATGGAGCAATCAAAAATTATAGATACGTTGGAGACGTATCAGGCATCCCCAAGCTTAATTTCTGCTCGTCCTTGAGTAGGTAAATGATAAAAAAAAGATAATTTTTGATGCGGAGTGATACTTTGGCATAATTTCAATGTAAATCTTCTTAATCATGGTATGAATATTCAGATCCGAAAGATTCAAGACAAAAGTTCATATTGACATAAAAAATAATAATACTTCAAGCATGCTAACTAAGCAATTATGTCTTCTCAAAATAACATGGCCAAAGAAAGTTATCCCTACAAAATCATATAGTCTGGCTATGCTCCACCTTCCCCACACAAAGTATTTAAATCATGCACAATCCCGATGACAAGCCAAGCAATTGTTTCATACTTTAACATTTTCAAAACCTTTTCAATCTTCACGCAATACATGAGCGTGAGCCATGGATAAGCACTATAGATGGAATAGAATAGTGGTTGTGGAGAAGACGAAAAGAGGGAAGATAGTCTCATATCAACTAGGCGTATCAACGGGCTGTGGAGATGCCCATCAATAGATATCAATGTGAGTGAGTAGGGATTGCCATGCAACGGATGCACTAGAGCTATAAGTATATGAAAGCTCAACAAAAGTAACTAAGTGGGTGTGCTTCCAACTCGCTTGCTCAAGAAGACCTAGGGCATTTGAGGAAGCCCGTCATTGGAATATACAAGCCAAGTTCTATAATGAAAAATTCCCACTAGTAAATGAAAGTGACAAAATGAGAGACTCTCTATCATGAAGATCTTGGTGCTACTTTGAAGCACAAGTGTGGTAAAAGGATAGTAACATTGTCCCTTCTCTCTTTTTCTCTCATTTTTTTATTTGGGCCTTTTATCTTTTTTTATGGCCTCTTTTTTTTCATTTTTCATTTTTTTTTTATTTTTGGTCCGGAGTCTCATCCCGACTTCTGGGGGAATCATTGTCTACATCATCCTTTCCTCACTTGGGACAATGCTCTAAAAATGATGATCATCACACTTTTATTTTTCTTACAACTCAACAATTACAACTCGATACTTAGAACAAAGTATGACTCTATATGAATGCCTCGTGATGTGCAGGATATGCAATGAAACAAGAGTGGCATGTATGAAAGAATTATGAATGGTGGCCTTGCCACAAATACGATGTCAACTACATGTTCATGCTAGCAATATGACAATGATGGAGCGTGTCATAATAAACGGAATGGTGGAAAGTTGCATGGCAATTTATCTCGGAATGGCTATGGAAATGCCATGATAGATAGGTATGGTGGCTGCTTTAAGGAAGATATATGGTGGGTGTATGATACCGGAGAAAAGTGCGCGGTATTAGAGAGGCTAGCAATGGTGGAAGGATGGGAAAAAGTGCGTATAATCCATGGACTCAACATTAGTCATAAAGAACTCATATACTTATTGCAAAAATTTAGAAGCTATCAAAGCAAAGTATTACGCGCATGCTCATAGGGGGATAGATTGGTAGGAAAAGACCATCGTCATTCCCCGACCGCCACTCATAAGGAAGACAATCAATAAATAAATCATGCTCCGAGTTCATCACATAACGGTTCACCATATGTGCATGCTACGGGAATCACAAACTTCAACACAAGTATTCTTTAAATTCACAACTACTCAACTAGCATGACTCTACTATCACCATCTTCATATCTCAAAACAATTATCAAGCATCAAACTTTTCTTAGTATTCAACGCACTCAAAAGAAAGTTTCACATATCTTGAATACCAAGTATATTAGCATTAAGCAAATTACCATGCTATTAACGACTCTCAAAATAATCTAAGTGAAGCATGAGAGATCAATAGTTTCTTTAAAACAAATCCACCACCGTGCTCTAAAATATCTAAGCACTAGAGCAAAAATTATCACGCTCAAAAGATATAAGTGAAGCACTATGAGCAAAATTATCAAGCTCAAAAGATATAAGTGAAGCACATAGAGTATTCTATCAAATTCCAATTTATGTATGGCTCTCTCAAAAGGTGTGTACAGCAAGGATGATTGTGGTAAACTAACAAGCAAAGACGCAAATAATACAAGACGCTCCAAGCAAAACACATATCATGTGGTGAATAAAAATATAGCTCCAAGTAAATTACCGATGAAAGTAGACGAAAGAGGGGATGCCTTCCGGGGCATCCCCAAGCTTTGACTTTTTGGTGTCCTTGGATTATCTTGGGGTGCCATGGGCATCCCCAAGCTTAGGCTCTTGCCACTCCTTGTTCCATAATCCATCAAAAGAACTTACCCAAAACTTGAAAACTTCACAACACAAAACTCAATAGAAATCTCGTGAGCTCCGTTAGAGAAAGAAAACAAAAGACTACTTTAAGATACTGTAATGAGATCATTATTTATTTATATTGGTGTTAAACCTACTGTATTCCAACTTCTCTATGTATTATAAACTATTTTACTAGCCATAGATTTATCAAAATAAGCAAACAACACACGCAAAACAGAATCTGTCAAAAACAGAACACTTTGTAGTAATCTGAAATTAACGCAAACTTATGGAACTCAAAAAATTCTACCAAAATTATAAGACCTAGACAATTTGTTTATTGATCAGCATAAATTGGAATCAGTATTCTATCTATTTCTGGTGATTCTTAATAATTCGGGCACTGAGCGCAAAGTTTCTGGAAATTACAGCAAGATCAAATAACTATCATCCAAGAAGATCCAATAGGTCTAGCTTGGCACAAACACTAATTAAAACATAAAACCACATCTAAACATAGACTAGATGGATTATTTATTCCTAAACATAAGCAAAATCAAAAAAATAAAAATAAAATTGGGTTGCCTCCCAACAAGCGCTATCGTTTAACGCCCCTAGCTAGGCATAAAAGCAAGGATAGATCTAGGTATTGCCATCTTTGGTAGGCAATCCATAAGTGGCTCTCATGATAGATTCATATGGTAATTTTATTTTCTTTCTAGGAAAGTGTTCCATGCCTTTATTTAATGGAAATTGGAATCTAATATTCCCTTCCTTCATATCAATAATTGCACCAATCGTTCTAAGGAAAGGTCTACCAAGAATAATAGGACATGAAGGATTGCAATCTATATCAAGAACGATAAAATCTGCGGGCACATAATTCTTATTTGCAACAATAAGAACATCATTAATTCTTACCATAGGCTTTTTAATAGTGGAATCCTCAAGATGCAAGTTTAGAGAGCAATCATCGAAGTCACGGAAATCCAGCAAATCACACAAAGTTTTGGGAATAGTGGAGACACTAGCACCCAAATCACACAAGGCATGGAACTCATAATTTTTAATTTTAATTTTAATAGTAGGTTCGCACTCATCATTGAGCTTTGTAGGGATAGAAACTTTCAACTCAAGTTTTTCTTCATAAGATTGCATCAAGGCATCAACAATATGTTCGGTAAAGGCCTTATTTTGACTATAAGCATGAGGAGAATTTAGCACGGATTGCAACAAGGAAATACAATCAATCAAATAGCAATTTTCATAATTAAATTCCTTGAGATCCAAAATAGTGGGTTTAGCAACATCTAGGTTTTTATTTCTTTCAATCCCACATTTATCAATTTCATCATCAAGATCTAAAAACTCCGAATTCTTAGAACGCCTTCTATGTAAAGGAAGATCATATTCAGTTTCATCAAGATTAATATTGCAAAACAAGGATTTGATAGGGGACACATCAATAACTTTTAGATCTTCATCTTGATTTTCATAGGAATTGGAAGAACACGTTTTAATAAAGGCATCATTGGAAGCACGCATCCTAGCGGTTCTTTCTTTGCACTCATCAATGGAAATTCTCATAGCTTTGAGAGACTCATTGATATCATGCTTAGGAGGAATAGATCTAAGCTTTAAAGAATCAACATCAAGCGAAATTCTATCAACGTTCCTAGCAATTTCTCTTCAAGCAAAGCATTAAAATTCTTTTGTGAATTCTTAAACTCTTTAACACTACTCTCAAATTCAGAGGGCATCTTATTAAAATTTCCATAAGAGTTGTTGTAGGAATTTCCATAATTATTAGAAGGATTACTAGGATAAGGCCTAGGATTAAAATTCCCTCTATACACGTTGTTACCAAAATTATTCCTACCAACAAAATTCACATCCATAGATTCATTATTATTCTCAATCAAGGTAGACAAGGGCATATCACTAGGATCAGAAGAAACACTCTTAGTAGCAAATAATTTCATAAGTTCATCCATCTTTCCACTCAAAACATTAATTTCTTCTATCGCATGCACTTTTTTATTAGTAGATCTTTCGCATGCCATTGAGAATAATTAACCATAATATTATCTAGAAGTTTAGTAGCATCTCCTAGAGTGATTTCCATAAAGCGCCTCCATGGCCGAATCTAAAAGATTTCTAGAAGCAAAATTCAATCCGCATAAAAGTTTTGTATAATCATCCAGAAGTTCAAACCATGAGTAGGACAATTACGTATCATTAATTTCATTCTCTCCCAAGCTTGTGCAACATGTTCATGATCAAGTTGCTTAAAATTCATAATATCGTTCCTAAGAGAGATAATTTTAGCGGGAGGAAAATACTTAGAGATAAAAGCATCTTTGCACTTGTTCCAAGAATCAATACTATTTTTAGGCAGAGATGAAAACCATGCTTTAGCACGATTTCTAAGCGAAAAAGGAAATAGCTTCAACTTAACGACATCATTATCGACATCTTTTTTCTTTTGCATATCACATAAATCAACGAAGCTATTCAGATGAGTAGCGGCATCTTCACTAGGAAGGCCGCGAATTGATCTTTCATAACAAGATTCAACAAAGCAGTATTGATTTCACAAGATTTAGTATTGGCAAGAGGAGCAATCGGAGTGCTAAGGAAATCATTATTATTGGTATTGGTGAAGTCACACAATTTGGTAGTATCTTGAGCCATCGCGACAAACATGCAATCCAACACACGAGCAAACAAAAGGACGAGGAAAAGGCAACGGGAAAAAGAGGAGGAGATTGGGAAATAGAGGGCGAATAAAACGGCAAGGGTGAAGTGGGGGAGAGGAAAACAAGAGGCAAATGGAAAATAATGTAATGCGGGAGATAGGGATTGTGATGGGTACTTGGTATGGTGCTTGACTTGCTCTTGCGTGAGCCTCCCCGGTAACGGCGCCAGATATTCTTCTTGCTACCTCTTGAGCACTGCGTTGGATTTCCCCGAAGAGGAGAGGATGATGCAGCAAAGTAGCGTAAGTATTTCCCTCAGTTTTTGAGAACCAAGGTATCAATCCAGTGGGAGGCTACGCACAAGTCCCTCGTACCTGCACAAAACAATAGCTCCTCGCAACCAATGCGATTAGGGGTTGTCAATCCCTTCATGGTCACTTACGAGAATGAGATCTGATAGAGATGATAAATAATATTTTTGGTATTTTTTGGTATAGAGATGCAAAGTGAAAAGTAAAAGGCAAAGTAAAAACAAAGCAAGTATTAAAGTGATGGAGATTTATATGATGAGAATAGACCCAGGGGCCATAGGTTTCACCAGTGGCTTCTCTCAAGAGCATAAGTATTCTACGGTGGGTGAACAAATTACTATTGAGCAATTGACAGAATTGAGCATAATTATGAGTATATCTAGGTATGATCATGTATATAGGCATCACGTCCGAGACAAGTAGACCGAAACAATTCTGCGTCTACTACTATTAATCCACTCATCGACCGCTATCCAGCATGCATCTAGAGTATTAAGTTAAAATAGAGTAACGCCTTAAGCTAGATGACATGATGTAGAGGGATATATTCATGCAATATGATAAAAACCCCATCTTGTTATCCTCGATGGCAACAATACAATACGTGCCTTGCAACCCTTTAATCACTGGGTAAGGACACCGCAAAATCGAACCCAAAGCTAAGCACTTCTCCCATTGCAAGAACTACCAATCTAGTTGGCCAAACCAAACGAATAATTCAAAGAGACTTGCAAAGATAACCAATCATACATAAAAGAATTCAGAGAAGATTCAAATATTATTCATAGATAATGGATCATAAACCCACAATTCATCGGTCTCAACAAACACACCGCAAAAAAACAAGATTACATCGAATAGATCTCCACGAGAGGGGGAGAACATTGTATTGAGATCCAAAAGAGAGAAGAAGCCATCTAGCTACTAGCTATGGACCGAAGGTCCAAGTAAACTACTCACACTTCATCGGAGGGGCTATGGTGATGATGTAGAAGCCCTCCGTGGTGGATGCCCCTCCCATGAGCTCGAACAGCCCCAAGATGGGATCTCGTGGATACAGGAAGTTGTGGCGGTGGAATTAGGTTTTTGGCTCCTGTTCTGATCGTTTGGGGGTATGTAGGTATATATAGGAGGAAGGAGTACGTCGGTGGAGCAACAGGGGGCCCACGAGGCAGGGGGCACGCCCTAGGGGGGGGGCGCCCCCCACCCTCGTGACCGCCTATTTTGTTCCTTGGAGTAGGGTCCAAGTCCCCTGGATCACGTTCGGTGAGAAAATCACGTTCCCGAAGGTTTCATTCCGTTTGGACTCCGTTTGATATTCCGTTTCTTGAAACACTTTGAAATAGGCAAAAAAACATCAATTTCGGGCTGGGCCTCCGGTTAATAGGTTAGTCCCAAAAATAATATAAAAGTGGAAAATAAAGCCCAATATAGTCCAAAACAGTAGTTAAAGTAGCATGGAGCAATAAAAAATTATAGATACGTTGGAGACGTATCAGTAAGCTGCACTAATTCATCTGCAGGATGATCAACCCAAAGCCACTGAGTGGGTCCTTGATAGTGGATGTACAAATCACATGACTGGTGACAAGAATCTATTGGTGGATGCTCCCTTATCACCATCGCATTCAAGCATATCATCTTCACGACAAAGGCAAAAGTCAGGTATTGGGTCTAGGTAAGGTTGCGATCACAAAGGACCGACACATGGACAAAGTCATGCTTGTCGAGTCCTTAGGATACAACCTTATGTCTGTCTCAATGCTTTGTGATCTTGATATGGTTGTTGTCTTTGGCAAGTATCGTTGTGTTGTGGTTATGGAAGCCGACAATTCCAAAGTCTTCGAAGGCTTTAGGAGAGGAGACTTGTATATTGTTGATTTCTCTACAGGACCGCAACCAGCCGTGTGCCTACTTGCAAAAGCTTCAGAAGGCTGGCTATGGCATCGACGACTTGTTCATGTAGGCATGAGGAATTTGCACACGCTTGCGAAGAAGAAGCATGTCATTGGCATTGAGAATGTCAAATTCCTCAAGGATCACTTATGCGGAGCCTGTGAAGCTGGAAAGATGACCAAGGCCAAGCATCCAGCAAAGACAATCATGACTACTACTCGACCATTTGAATTGCTTCATATGGATCTATTTGGTCCTAACCATTATTCTGCCATTTCAAATGAAGCATCTCAATATGGCTTTGTTATTGTTGATGATTACTCTCGTTATACATGGGTACACCTTGTTACTTACAAACATGAAGTGCAGCAAGTCTTCAAACGATTTTCCTTGAGGGCTTCAACCAAATTTGGTGTGAAGATCAAGCATATCAGAAGTGACAATGGAACTGAGTACAAGAATTCGGGTCTCGATGACTATCTTGATGAACTTGGTATTACTCATGAGTTATCTGCTCCTTATACTCCTCAACAGAATGGCGTCGTGGAGCGCAAGAACAAGACTCTTGTTGAGATGGCTCGCACTATGCTTGATGAATACAAAACGCCTCGTCGTTTCTGGATTGATGCAATTGATACTACGTGCCACATCATCAACAGAGTATATCTTCACAAATTCTTCAAGAAGACTGCCTATGAACTCCTCACTGACAAGAAACCCAATGTGAGTTATTTCAAAGTCTGTGGTGCTAAATGCTGGATTAGAGATCCTCATCACAACTCAAAATTTGCACCGAAAGCACATGAAGGTTTTATGCTTGGTTACGGAACGGACTCAAGCACACCTCTGTAGTCTTCAACAACGTTCTTCACAAGGTTGTTGAAACTGTAGATGTGCGGTTCGATGAAACTAATGGCTCGCAAAGAGAGCACCTACCTTCTGTGATAGATGAACCAGCACCTGAGGATTCCATCAAGTTCAAGGCTACTGAGGATGTCACTCCTACTGAAGAAAATGCTGAAGAAAATGGTGCTGAAGAAAATGCTGATCAAATTCCTCAACAACAACCAGCTCATTCTCGCGTTGCAAAAGAAGTGCAAGTTGAAAAGATCATTGATGACATTAAGGCACCAGGTCCTTTCACACGCTCAAAAGATTCACATTTATCTAACTTTTGTGGGCACTATGCTTTTGTCTCTATCACAGAGCCCACTAAGTTAGATGAAGCATTTCTGGAGCCTCAGTGGATTCAGGCCATGCAAGAAGAACTACATCAATTCAAGCTCAACAACGTCTGGGAACTGGTCAAACGTCCAGATCCTCGCAAGCACAATATCATTGGCACAAAGTGGATCTACCACAACAAGCAAGATGAAAATGGCCTTGTGGTGAGAAATAAGGCACGGCTTGTAGCTCAAGGCTACACACATGTTGAAGGAATTGATTTCGATTAAACTTTTGCACCTGTTGCTAGGCTTGAGGCTATTCGCATATTACTTGCTTATGCTAACCATCATGATATCACTTTATATCAAATGGATGTGAAAAGTGCATTCCTCAATGGTAAGCTTGAGGAAGAGGTATATGTTGCTCAACCCCCAGGTTTTGAAGATCCTAAGCATCCTGACAAAGTCTTCAGACTCAACAAGGCACTCTATGGCCTCAAGCAGGCCCCTCGGGCGTGGTATGATACTTTGAAGGAATTCCTCATGAAGAAAGGCTTCAAACCCGGTTCACTCGACCCTACTCTTTTCACTAAATCTTATGATGGTGAATTGTTTGGGTGCCAAATATATGTTGATGATATTATCTTTGGCTGTACTGACCAACGTTATAGTGATGAATTTGCCTATATGATGATGGGAGGGTTGAAATTCTTCTTATATTTTCAAATTCGTCAAAAGCGCAATGGCATATTCATATCTCAGGAGAAATACCTCAAGGATGTACTGAGGAAATTCGCCATGCAAGATTTCAAAGACGTCAAAATTCCTATGCCCACAAATGGCCATCTGTGCACTGATGAAAATGGTATTGACTTCGATCATAAGGTATACCGCTCCATGATTGGTTATTTATTGTACTTATGTGCATCTAGGCCAGATATAATGCTTAGTGTTTGCATGTGTGCCCAATTTCAAGCTACACCGAAGGAATCACACCATAAGGCTGTGAAGCATAATCTTCAATATCTAGCTCGCACACCAACACTTGGATTATGGTACCCCAAGGGCTCGGCTTTTGATCTCATTGGATATTCTGACTCTGACTATGCTGGTGATCGTGTGGATCACAAGTCAACATCTGGTACATGTCATTTCCTCGGACGATCCATGGTTTGTTGGTCCTCGAAGAAACAGAACTGCGTATCACTGTCTACTGCTGAAGCTGAGTACATTGCTGCTGGTTCTTGCTGTGCTCAACTTATATGGATGAAGCAAACACTCAAGGACTACGGCGTCAACGTGAAGAATGTGCCTCTCTTCTATGACAATGAGAGTGCCATCAAGATTTCTCACAACCCAATTCAACACTCGAAGACAAAGCACATTCAGATTCGTCATCATTTTCTTCACGATCATGTGTTGAAGGGCGACATTTCTATTGAGCATGTGAAAACTGAAGAACAGCTAGCCGACATCTTCACAAAGCCCTTGGATGAGAAGAGATTTAGCAAGTTGCGGTGTGAGCTAAATATCTTAGAATCTTCAAATGTTCTTTGAAAAGGACACTCATCCTAACACTTATGCAAAATTGATGACTTAAATGTGCAACACATGAAGAAATGTTTTTCTTCAATCAATGAAGAATAACACTCTAAGTGTGAAGAAATTAATGAACAATTTGATTCTCAGAACCCTACGACAATTGTACGCGGTGTCTGAAATCATCATTCTTATACGGTGGGTCATGCCACCACAAAAAGTTGAAAATCCTCAATTTGAGTTTTTCCTCAGTTTTGAAATTCCTCAGTTGTTCAAATTCTTCAGCTTTGCAAAATCTTCACTGTTTCCATCGTTTTTCTTCAATGTGTGTGTGTGTGTGTGTGTATTAGTTTCTGTCCTCTACAGCATTCACTTATGGCTATTTCTTCAAGTTGTTTTTTTTCTGCTAAGTGAATGTGATCGGACCCTTCCCCCTCTATGCTAAACTCAACCCAATATATTCACAAATTCTTCATGTGCGTTCTATTTGAAACTCGTTCAAAATCTTCACTGTGTCCCTCAAATTTGAAGAAATTGCGAACGGAACTTTTAACTTATCTTATCCAAATTTTCGGCTTTGCCGCTCAAACCGTTCCGCATCCCATGATAGACTTATCTATTAACCCATGATCTAACATGATCTCCACTTCTCAGTACATGGGTGACACATGTCATGCGAATGAGAAGGGTCAGGGGCACGTTCGTCCAAATTCGTCGGGCGAACAGTTTTTCACCGTGGCTATAAATACCCCCTCTCCCCTTCCTCACTTCCTTTACTCCGCTCGACCTCTCTCTCCCGCTCGAGCTTCTCAAACCCTAGCGCCGCCGCTACTCCATCGTCGCCGGTGAGGAAGAGCTTCACTTCCTCGACCTCATCGCCGTCGTACTCGCGCCAGCCGCGGAAATCTTCACTCCGCCGCCGCCATAGTTGTCTTCCTCAGCCGAGTTAGGGCTTGGAAGATCTGCACAGACGAACTTCACTTCTCCACCTCACTGTTCGTCTTGTTCTTCGTTCAGGGTAATTAAAAGTTACTTTTACTGCCCTCTTTGATTCAAATGATTTCTACAAAATCTTCAAAGGTGTTTATTACACACTAAACACCTCACATGTCATCTGTTCTTGATTCGTTTCTCTAAGCATCATTTTTTCTTCAAGATTCCTCAATTGTGTGGATCTTCGATCTATACAACTCTGGAACCTAAGACAAAGAACGCTTAGTGAAAAACTTCAAGACTCATCTGGTCAAATTCCTCAAACTTGTTCTTTTTGAAAAACCTTCTGAGAACGCATATGACCTCTCCAAATTCCTTGCAACTATACTGCTCACAGTACTCATGTCATTGCTGAATCACTAGGTTCTCATCAACTTAACTCATTTGCAGCATTCCTCGAAGAAAAGTTGCATACTTCTTCAGAGAATTCCATTGTTCAAATTCCTCAGCTGAAGAAAATGGCTGATGGAAAGAAGCCACAGAAAGGAGGAAAGAGGCCTGAAATCGACACTGCCTTTGAGATCCCTGATGACATATACAAAGACTATGGTACTCCTGATGAGGCCAAGTTTGGCAAGGAGAACAAAAATCAGTGCAAGGTGCGCATCCAGAGGATAGAAAGGAGATGGGCAAGAGAGTGGAGGGAGTACAAATATGTAACTCCAAAGTACATGAAGAAATTCGCACTCAATCCTCCATGCCCAAGACCTCCATTGGCACCTGGCCAAGAAGCGGATCCCACCAGCCTCAAGCGCGGTGAGGGCCAAGCGCCAGGCCAAGTTGGCTAGACAGGCCAGAGAAGTAGTGAGGAAATTCAATGAAGACTCTACTGCTGCTGCTTCCACTGAGGCCTCTATCAAGCCGAAGAAATCTATGGCAAAGAAGCCTACACGCAAACCAAGTGCTTCAACTACAGTGCCCTCAAGGCCAAGTTCCTCAGCAATGCCCTGACGGCCAGAATCTTCAAAGCCCTCAAGGCCAATTCCTCATGCTGCTCCCGCTCCTCCAAAATCCTCAGCAGCTCCTCCAAAGGCCTCAGCTATTCCGACAAAGTCCTCAGCACCCGTGCATCTTGCCACGTGCCAAAGGACTACATGCATTTCCATTGCCTCAGGTGTCTCGGCTAGTTCCTCGGCTGCACCCAATTCTTCAACGGGTCCCTCTCTGCTGAAGACAAAGGCCACTGCTGGACGAGGCCCTCGCCCTAGTCCTCAAAAGAAGCAGGTCGCCTTCCAACTGCCGTCTGAAGAAGACGAAGCTGATGATGAAGAACTTGCTGAAATCATCAGAGATAGGCAAGTCCGAGCCGCTAGAGCCAAGGGCACAAATGTGCCTCTGCTTTTGGATCCCAAGTTGATCCTCGACTACATTGATCTCTGGCATAAGGACCCAAACACTCCTATGCCTGATTTCAAGTTGACTCCTGGCCAAAGTCACATGCTGACCCATTTCATTCAAGAAGAAAAATGGAAATATTAGAAGGCCAGGCAGATCAAGAAAGCACAGTATAGGAAAGAGAAGTTTCTAAAGAACAACGTTGTCTCTATGACAACTAATGAACTTGTAAAAATCCAGTCTGAAATCAAAGCCCTCAGCGATGACTTCAATGCTTACTATGCTGATTGGCAAGGAGCCAAAGTCAGGTTTGTTAAACTGACTGAGAAGTTCACCTCCAATGTTGCAGCTCCAACGCAACAGGAAATTCCTCAGGCTGAAGCATCTGCTCAGCCAACTGAAGAACATGCCAGCACCGCTGATGACTTTCAGGCTGCTGAAGAAAATGTGAGTTCCAGGGCTGATGACTCCATTCCAGCCGCTGAAGAAATTGCCAGGGCACCCACTAGTGGTGCGCCTGAAGAAAATGAAGAAGTCAGGGCAACTGCATCAGTTGTGCCTGAAGAAAATCAACCAGATTCCTCTGCTCCTCCTGCGCCTACACCAACTCCAATCCTTCCATCTGCACCAGATGTGAAGAAGACCAAGGCTGCAGAGCATGCAACAGTGAAGAAAAGGAAATCATCAGTTGCTTCAGATTCTTCAGCTCCGAAGAAAATGAAGCCTATGACCAGCTCATTTGAAAATCCCATTGATGTTGTTCCAATCTCAACCATGCCATCAAAGGACCTTGTTCCTTTTGATGAAGAATATGTGATTCCTAGCGGATCTGATGAAGAAAATCCTTTTGCTGCTTCATCAGAGCAGATGGATGAAGAAATTGAAGTGGATGAGATCCCTTCAACACATGTTGTTTCCTCGCCTATGCCTCAGTTTACTGCTGAAGAGGCCGGCATTGAAGAAATGGAAGATGAAGATGTGGACATTGGCTGTACCACACCAGTGATGAATGATGACTTTTGGGAAAGCCAGCACCCCAATTCTCCACTCTTCACACTTTTACAGCAAACCCCTCAGTCCCCTGCACAAACTTTTCAAATGGGCTCTGAAGAAACTCATCCCACCTCGTCTGTACGTGAAGAAATTCCAGCCACTAGTGCTGAAGAAACTAGTGCTGCTGAACATCTGAAGACGCAGACTGCCACTAAAGAGGAACCAGAAATTCCTCAGCCTGAAGAACCTGAGATTGCGATTCCTGAGGTTGTGATGCAACTCATTGACACTCCTCTGCCCAAGCCAAAGGATCCATTCTCACGCAAGGAAAATTCAAGGCTGAAGATTTCTTCAGCGAGCATGTATTCTTCACAGACTACAACCCCTATGACTCTGCTCGCACTAGGAAGAGGCATTTCTGGACGGCCAGCCAGGCTAATTTATATTCCTCAGTGCTGTTCAATAAAGATAAAGTCTTCGATCATGCGCACATTCCTCACATGGATATGGAATCTCTGCCGTGCTTCGAGCCAGTCCTCAGTGTTCTTCATGATGTTGGACTGTTAAATTTTTGCACTGACATATGTGATTGGAATGAAGAACTCATTCTTCAATTTTATGTGATGTTGCACATCACAGGAGATTCTGAAGATGTGAATTCATGGGTGCTAGACTGGATGTCTGAAAACACTCACTACAAGGCACCAGCTACTGAATTGCTTCGTGCCTTACCACTCAGTCCTCCCCTTGAAGCTGCTCGTTGCGTCTATAGTGAACCTGAGCTTACAAATCATTACATGCAAGTGCTGATGAAGCCTTTGAAGCCAGGTCAGGCCCCACGAACCAAATTCGTCATCAAGGAATTACTGTATGTGCCTCAGACTGTCTATTGCATTTTGACGAAGACATTGAGTCCAATCAAGGGCCACGACTCGAATGAAGAAGAAGTCGTTGGCATCATGAAGAATCTGCTTTTCAATATCATTCATGGTGTTCCCGTCAACTTCCATGATTTCTTCATGAGGACTCTGGCCAATATCGCTATGTCACCGTTTGAGCTGAAGCCTTATGCACCTTGGATTATGAGATTCATCGTAACAAGGTCTTCACTCAACTACAAAGCTGATACTACGAACCATTGCAGCTACTTGCCTCCGATTGAAGTCCTCAAATGACATATTCCTCACCGATGACAAGGGCAAAGCCGCTATTATAGATGAAGGCATTCGTCCATTGGATGGTCAATTTCACAAGGCTGCATCCTACTCAACCAATGACGACTCGCCACCCATGACTCGCCGCCAACACCGCCAAGCAAAATCCTCAAGGCACAACACCTGTGGTGATGATCGATCGTGAGCTTCTCCTCAGTCTTCATCAGAAAGTTGATCGCAATCATAAATGTGTCAAGAGACAGTTTGGTTCAATTCTTCACAACATGACCTCAACCCATAATGCAGTGAAGAAAAACCAATACTACCTCCATGAAACCTTCAACCGTACCTGGGCTGTTTTGTCTCATGTCTGTAGCAAAGACGATCTGAAGAAAATGGGTCTCAAGGAAGATTTTGAATGGTCTGCACCTCCACCAAAGAAATACAAGAAGGTCAAGGTTCCTTCCTTGGTGGCCAGCTCCTATTCTTTATCGTGCGACACCGATGAACATGAAGACTTGGACGACACTGCGGCAGGCCCTAGTTAAACAAACGACCCCAACAACGCTGGCGCTCCTTCATCAACTTGATATTCTTCAGGGGCGTTAGTCCTCATTTTCGATCCTTTTGGTCATTCGATGACAAAGGGGGAGAAATTTGAGTTAGTCTTCAAGCGGGTCTATTATATGGGCATTTTTTTGCTAAGTTACAACTCTCGTTCTTCTGATGACTTTGCTGGATGCAACCTCTTGAGCATGCGTTGGTTTTCCCTTGAAGAGGAAAGGGTGATGCAGCAAAGTAGCCTAAGTATTTCCCTCAGTTTTGGAGAACCAAGGTATCAATCCAGTAGGAGGCCACGCGCAAGTCCCTCGTACCTACATAAAACAAATAGCTCAACGCAACCAACGCGATTAGGGGTTGTCAATCCCTTCACGGTCACTTACGAGAGTGAGATCTGATAGAGATGATAGATAATATTTTTGGTACTTTTGGTATAAAGATGCAAAGTAAAATAAAAGCAAAGTAAAAAAGCAAAGCAATAATAAAGTGATGGAAGATTGATATGATAGAGAATAGACCCGGGGGCCATAGATATCACTAGTGGCTTCTCTCAAGAGCATAAGTATTTTACGGTGGGTGAATGAATTACTGTTGAGCAATTGACAGAATTGAGCATAGTTATGAGAGTATCTAGGTATGATCATGTATATAGGCATCACGTCCAAGACAAGTAGACCGACTCCTCGCATCTACTACTATTACTCCACTCATCGACCGCTATCCAAAGATACATCTAGAGTATTAAGTTAATGAAAACAGAGTAACGCCTTAAGCAAGATGACATGATGTAGAGGGATAAATTCATGCAATATGATAAAAAAACCCATCTTGTTATCCTCGATGGCAACAATACAATACATGCCTCGCTGCCCCTTACATCGGGAAAGGACACCGCAAGATTGAACCCAAAGCTAAGCACTTCTCCCATTGCAAGAACTACCAATCTAGTTGGCCAAACCAAACGGATAATTTGAAGAGACTTGCAAAGATAACCAATCATA
Organism: Aegilops bicornis; assembly: GCA_021605145.1. Taxonomy (NCBI): domain Eukaryota; kingdom Viridiplantae; phylum Streptophyta; class Magnoliopsida; order Poales; family Poaceae; genus Aegilops; species Aegilops bicornis. The sequence continues at coordinate 613,164,947 of CM038670.1, read as the reverse complement.
CATAAAAGAATTCAGAGAAGATTCAAATATTGCTCATAGATAGTCTTGATCATAAACCCACAATTCATCGATCTCAATGAACACACCGCAAAAAGAAGATTACATCGAATAGATCTCCACGAGAGAGGGGGAGAACATTGTATTGAGATCCAAAAAGAGAGAAGAAGCCATCTAGCTACTAACTATGGACCCGAAGGTCTGAAGTAAACTACTCACACTTCATCGGAGAGGCTATGATGATGTAGAAGCCCTCCATGGTGGATTCCCCTTCCGGCGGAGCTCCCGAACAGGCCCCAAGATGGGATCTCGTGGATACAGAAAGTTGCGGCAGTGGAATTAGGTTTTTTACTCCGTATCTGATCGTTCGGGGGTACGTAGGTATATATAGGAGGAAGAAGTACGTCGGTGGAGCAAAGGGGGGCCCACGAGGCAGGGGGCGTGCCCTAGGGGGGGTGCCCTCCACCCTCGCGGCCGCCTCCTTTCTTTCTTGAGGGGTGGTCCAAGTCTCCTGGATCATATTCGGTGAGAAAATCACGTTCCCGAAGGTTTCATTCCGTTTGGACTCCGTTTGATATTCCGTTTCTTCAAAACACTAAAATAGGCAAAAAACAAAGAAATCTGGGCCTCCGGTTAATAGGTTAGTCCCAAAAGTAATATAAAAGTGTAAAATAAAGCCCAATATGGTCCAAAACAGTGGATAATATAGCATGGAGCAATAAAAATTATAGATACGTTGGAGACGTATCAGGCATCCCCAAGCTTAATTCCTGCTCGTCCTCGAGTAGGTAAATGATAAAAAGAGAATTTTTGATGCGGAGTGCTACTTGGCATAATTTCAATGTAATTCTTCTTAATTGTCGTATGAATATTCAGATTCAAAAGATTCAAGACAAAAGTTTAATATTGACATGAAAATAATAATACTTCAAGCATACTAACAAAGCAATCATGTCTTCTCAAAATAACATGGCCAAAGAAAGTTATCCCTACAAAATCATATAGTCTGGCTATGCTCTATATTCACCACACAAAGTATTTAAATCATGCACAACCCCGATGACAAGCCAAGGAACTGTTTCATACTTTTGACATTCTCAAAACTTTTTCAATCTTCACGCAATACATGAGCGTGAGCCATGGATATAGCACTATATGTGGAATAGGACGGTGGTTGTGGAGAAGACAAAAAGGGAGAAGATAGTCTCACATCAACTAGGCGTATCAACGGGCTATGGCGATGCCCATTAATAGATATCAATGTGAGTGAGTAGGGATTGCCATGCAACGGATGCACTAGAGCTATAAGTATATGAAAGCTCAACAAAAGAAACTAAGTGGGTGTGCATCCAACTCGCTTGCTCACGAAGACCTAGGGTAATTTGAGGAAGCCCATCATTGGAATATACAACCCAAGTTCTATAATGAAAAATTCCCACTAGTATATGAAAGTGACAAAATGAGAGACTCTCTATTATGAAGATCATGGTTCTACTTTGAAGCACAAGTGTGGTAAAAGGATAGTAACATTGTCCCTTCTCTCTTTTTCTCTCATTTTTTTATTTTTTTATTTGGGCCTTTTCTCTTTTTTTATGGCCTCTTTTCTTTTCTCCTTTTTTTTTAATTTTTCGTCCGGAGTCTTATCCCGACTTGTGGGGGAATCATAGTCTCCATCATCCTTTCCTCACTTGGGACAATGCTCTAAAAATGATGATCATCACACTTTTATTTAATTACAAATCAACAATTACAACTCGATACTTAGAACAAAATATGACACTATGTGTATGCCTCCCATGTATCGGGATATGCAATGATTCATGAGTGACATGTATGAAAGAATTATGAATGGTGGCCTTGCCACAAATACGATGTCAACTACATGATCATGCTAAGCAATATGACAATGATGGAGCGTGTCATAATAAACGGAACGGAGGAAAATTGCATGGCAATATATCTCGGAATGGCTATGGAAATGCCATGATAGGTAGGTGTGGTGGCATTTTGAGGAAGGTATATGGTGGGTGTATGATACCGGCGAAAAGTGCGCGGTATTAGAGAGGCTAGCAATGGTGGAAGGAAGAAAAGTGCGTATAATCCATGGACTCAACATTAGTCATGAAGAACTCATATACTTATTGCAAAAATCTACAAGTTATCAAAGCAAATTATTACACGCATACTCCTAGGGGGATAGATTGGTAGGAAAATACCATCGCTCGTCCCCGACCGCCACCCATAAGGAAGACAATCAACAAACAAATCATGCTCCGACTTCATCACATAACGGTTCGCCATACGTGCATGCTACGTGAATCACAAACTTTAACACAAGTATTTCTCAAATTCACAACTACTCAACTAGCATGACTCTAATATTACTACCTCCATATCTCAAAACAATTATCAAGCATCAAACTTTTCTTAGTATTCAACGCACTCAAAAGAAAGTTTTACAAATCTTGAATACCAAGCATATTATTATTATAAGCAAATTACCATGCTATTTAAGACTCTCAAAATAATCTAAGTGAAGCATGAGAGATCAATAGTTTATATAAAACAAATCCATCACCGTGCTCTAAAAGATATAAGTGAAGCACTAGAGCAAAACTATATAGCTCAAAAGATATAAGTGAAGCACATAGAGTATTCTATGAAATTCCAATTCATGTATGGCTCTCTCAAAAGGTGTGTACAGCAAGGATGATTGTGGTAAACTAAAAACAAAGACTCAAATCATACAAGACGCTCCAAGCAAAACACATATTATGTGGTGAATAAAAATATAGCTCCAAGTAAAGTTACCGATAGAAGTGGATTTAAAGAGGGATGCCTTCCGGGGCATCCCCAAGCTTTAACTTTTGGTGTCCTTGGATTATCTTGGGGTGCCATGGGCATCCCCAATCTTAGGCTCTTGCCACTCCTTGTTCCATAATCCATCAAAAAAATTCGCCCAAAACTTGAAAACTTCACAACACAAAACTCAACAGAAATCTCGTGAGCTCCGTTAGCGAAAGAAAACAGAAGACCACTTCAAGGTACTGTAATGAACTCATTCTTTATTTATATTTGTGTTAAAACTACTTTATTATAACTTCTCTATGGATTATAGACTATTTTACTAGACATAGATTCATGAAAATAAGCAAACAACACACAAGAAACAGAATCTGTCAAAAACAGAACAGTCTGTAGTAATCTGAAATTAACGCAAACTTCTGGAACTCCAAAAATTCAGCAAAAATAGGAAGACCTAGGCAATTTGTTTATTGATCAGTAGCAATTGGAATCACTATTTTATCACGTTCTGGTGATGTTTAACAATTGCTTTCGTGAACCGAAAGTTTCTGGAAATTACAGCAAGATCAAATAACTATCATCCAAAAAGATCCTATAGGTTTAACTTGGCACAAACACTAATTAAAACATAAAACCACATCTAAACAGAAGGTAGATGGATTATTTATTCCCAAACAGAAACAAAAACAAAAAAAACTAAAAATAAAATTGGGTTGCCTCCCAACAAGCGCTATCGTTTAACGCCCTAGCTAAGCATAAAAGCAAGGATAGATCTAGGTATTGCCATCTTTGGTAGGCAATCCATAAGTGGCTCTCATAATAGATTCATATGGTAATTTTATTTTATTTCTAGGGAAGTGTTCCATGCCTTTCCTTAACGGAAATTGGAATCTAATATTCCCTTCCTTCATATCAATGATTGCACCAATCGTTCTAAGGAAAGGTCTACCAAGAATAATAGGACATGAAGGATTGCAATCTATATCAAGAATGATAAATTCTACGGGCAGATAATTCCTATTTGCAACAATAAGAACATCATTAATTCTTCCCATAGGTTTCTTAATAGTGGAATCCGCAAGGTGCAAGTTTAGAGAGCAATCATCAAAATCACGGAAATCTAGCAAATCACACAAAGTTTTGGGAATAGTCAAACACTAGCACACAAATCACATAAAGCATAAAATTCATGATCCTTAATCTTAATTTTAATAGTTGGTTCCCACTCATCATAAATTTTTCTAGGGATAGAGACTTCCAACTCAAGTTTTTCCTCATAAGATTGCATCAAGGCATCAACAATATGTTTGGTAAACGCTTTATTTTGACTATAAGCATGAGGAGAATTTAGCACGGATTGCAACAAGGAAATACAATCAATTAAAGAGCAACTTTCATAATTAAATTCCTTGAAATCCAAAATAGTAGGTTTAGCAACATCTAGGGTTTTACTTTCTTTAATCCCACTTTTATCAATTTTAGCATCAAGATCTAAAAACTCCGAATTTTTGGAACGCCTTCTAGGTAAAGGTGGGTCATATTCAGTCTCACCATTATCAAGATTCATATTGCAAAACAAAGATTTGATAGGGGACACATCAATAACTTTTAGATCTTCATCTTTATTTTCATAGAAATCCGGTTTAGCGGCCATCTTATTGACTAAGGTAGCTTGCTTATCCAATATTTCAGTAGTCAACTTCTCAAGACGAGCAATTTGGGATCTTAAACCTTCAAATTCTTTAGACATATCATCGAGCTCTTTATTCATATAATTCATAAAACCTTTTTGTTCCTTAAGCTCGTTTCTGAAGAAATTATTATGCTCAAATTGTAAAACCATAAAACTCATGACGTTGCTTTCGATCTCTTCTAACCTTTTAAGGTGAAGATCACCAAATCTAGGTAGAGTCATTGCAACAAACAAGCAAGAAAAAGGCAAACGGAAAAGAGAGAGCGAATAAAACGGCAAAGGTGAAGTGGGGGAGAGGAAAACGAGAAGCAAATGGCAAATAATGTAATGCGAGAGATAAGGGATTGTGATGGTTACTTGGTATGTTGACTTTTGCGTAGACTCCCCGGCAACGGCGCCAGAAATGGCTCATTGACGGAAGTTCAAATCTTGACTTGACTTAGCGTAAGCCTCCCCGGCAACGGCGCCAGAATTCCTTCTTGCTACCTCTTGAGCATGCGTTGGTTTTCCCTCGAAGAGGAAAGGGTGATGCAGCAAAGTAGCGTAAGTATTTCCCTCAGTTTTTGAGAACCAAGGTATCAATCATGTAGGAGGCCACGCGCAAGTCCCTCGTACCTACACAAAACAAATAGCTCAACGCAACCAACGCGATTAGGGGTTGTCAATCCTTTCACCGTCACTTACGAGAGTGAGATCTGATACAGATGATAGATAATATTTTTGGTATTTTTGGTATAAAAATGCAAAGTAAAATAAAAGCAAAGTAAAAAGGCAAAGCAATAATAAAGTGATGGAAGATTGATATGATAGAGAATAGACCCGGGGGCCATAGATTTCACTAGTGGCTTCTCTCAAGAGCATAAGTATTTTACGGTGGGTGAACGAATTACTGTTGAGCAATTGATGAATTGAGCATAGTTATGAGAGTATCTAGGTATGATCATGTATATAAGCATCACGTCCGAGACAAGTTGACCGACTCCTACCGTGCATCTACTACTATTACTCCACTCATCGACCGCTATCCAAAGATGCATCTAGAGTATTAAGTTAATGAAAACAAAGTAACGCCTTAAGCAAGATGACATGATGTAGAGGGATAAATTCATGCAATATGATAAAAAACCCATCTTGTTATCCTCGATGGCAACAATACAATACGTGCCTTGCTGCCCCTTTTGTCACTAGGAAAGGACACCGCAAGATTGAACCCAAAGCTAAGCCTTCTCCCATTGCAAGAACTACCAATCTAGTTGGCCAAACCAAACGGATAATTCGAAGAGACTTGCAAAGATAACCAATCATACATAAAAGAATTCAGAGAAGATTCAAATATTGCTCATAGATAGTCTTGATCATAAACCCACAATTCATCGATCTCAACAAACACACCTCAAAAAGAATATTACATCGAATAGATCTCCACGAGAGAGGGGGAGAACATTGTATTGAGATCCAAAAAGAAAGAAGAAACCATCTAGCTACTAACTATGGACCCGAAGGTCTGAAGTAAACTACTCACACTTCATCGGAGAGGCTATGATGATGTAGAAGCCCTCCGTGGTGGATTCCTTCCCATGGAGCTCGAACAGGCCCCAAGATGGGATCTCGTGGATACGTAAAGTTGCCGCAGTGGAATTAGGTTTTTTGCTCCGATTCCGATCGCTCGGGGTACTTAGGTATATATAGGAGGAAGAAGTACGCTGGAGCAAAGGGGGCCCATGAGGCAGGGGCGCGCCTAGGGGGGCGCCCTCCACCTCGTGGCCGCCTCCTTTCTTTCTTGACGGGGGTTCCAAGTCTCCTGGATCATATTCGGTGAGAAAATCACGTTCCCGAAGGTTTCATTCCGTTTGGACTCAGTTTGATATTCCGTTTCTTCGAAACACTAGGCAAAAAACAGCAAATCTGGGCTGGGCCTCCGGTTAATAGGTTAGTCCCAAAAGTAATATAAAAGTGTAAAATAAAGCCCAATATGGTCCAAAACAGTGGATAATATAGCATGGAGCAATAAAAAATTATAGATACGTTGGAGACGTATCACTGGATCGAGTTGTAAACTTAAACCCGATGGTGTTCTGATACTTTTGATGTGTTATTCTGCATGCTTATTCCTCGTTACTATTATTGCACGCATGCTGAATTTCATCAGTCACCATATTTCATCATGCATTTCAAATTTTTCACATTATATGTCAAATGCGTGTATGAATTACAAGATATAGGGGGAGATCTCCATGATTCTACTCTTCAAGTGTGCATTGCTTCAAAAGCAAATTCCTCACTATGCACATCTTCACGGGGAGTTCTTCTATATCTTGCAATCAAATTCCTCAATATCAGTATTTACACTTCATATGTTTATCCCCGTTGAAAACTTAACCTATATTGTCATCAATCACCAAAAAGGGGGAGATTGTAAGTGCTTCTAGTGCCCCTTAGTGATTTTGGTGTATTGAATACTTATAGGTTAAGAGACTAATGCGTTTGTGAGTGGACACAGGTCTATAAGTCTATGAGGAGTTTGATATTTACAGAGAAGTCGACCCCTAAAAATGAAGTTCTTCGACTGAAGACTTTGGATTTCTGAAGACTTTGAAAGTGAAGAAATTGGTGTGACCTTGAAGACTTGGTATTCATTTGAGGAACATGAAGCGTGAAGACTTTTGTTTTCGTAGTTTCATTTTCTCTTTCTTGAGTCATAGGAAACACCGCATCGTTAAAGGGGGCCGAGGAAATACTAAGGAAAAATTTCCAAGTGATGCTCAACTCAAAATCCTACACCTACCAATCCCTTCGAGTGAAGCCATTGGAAATCTCATACGATTCAGTCAATTTCTTCAAGAATGTAGACGAAGCTCTTCTGGTCTCTGAGGAATTTGTTCTGACTGAGGAGTTAGGAATTCGCCAGTGCGGATTGCCTACACCGTGAGGAACATGATAGCCCTGAGGAATTTGAACCTCAAATTTCCGACCGTTGTTGTGCTATGCGCCAGTTGTCCCAAAATATCTTCCCACCTAACGGTCATATCATTGAAGGGCATTTATGTCTTATCATGTCGGACTGCTCCCTAGGCTATAAATAGCCGCCCCCTACAACCACTAGCTGGTTGGCTGCTCCGAGAGAAATTGACACTTGTCATTTGAGAGCATCCCATCCTCCGAGGACTTTGAGAAAAAATCATCAAGTGAGGAAAACCCAAACCCAAACACCTACAAACCCAAAGTGATTGAGCATCTCTAAAGAGATTGATCCTGCATGGATCCGACGCTTGTTACCTTTGAAGAATGTGCTTCTTCCAGACGGTTAGGCGTCATGGTCTAGAGCATCCAAGAGGAATTATGGATCGCCGAGCGACCGAGTTTGTGAAGGTTCGGAAGTCACCTGAAGACTTACCACGAGTGATTGGACGAGGTCTATGTGACCTTAGTTCAAGGAGAATACGGTGAGGACTGTGTGTCCGAAACTGTGTGTCCTCAGGTTTAAATACCTAGCCGCTCCAACCAGATGTACAACTGAGACACCAGTTGGAACTGGTCTACCAAATCATTGTCTTCACCAAGCTAATTGGTTCTATTTCCTCAACTATTTTAATTCCTCATTACTGTGTTTTGTGCTTGTCATATCTGTGTTTGAAGACTTTGACTGAAGACTTTCTCAATTTTCTCAGTTCAATTTCCTCAGTCTGTTTGTCTTCATCCTGTACTATCCTGTGATTACGCCTTTTTGTACTATGTGCTTGTCTTCATTTCATCATGATGACTATGCTTGTCTTCCGTTATGTTTACTTCTGAGTACTTTTTCCGCTGCAAGTACTTCTTCGCTAAAGAATTTCCTCACCCGCAAATTCCTCAGTGAAGAATTCATAAAAATCGCCTATTCACCCCCCCTCTAGTCGATATAACACACTTTCAGAACCGGGACTAAAGGGTGCAATGCCCTTTAGTCCTGGTTCGTGTCTCAAACCGGGACTAAAGGTCCCATTTTCAAACACTACCCCCCCCCTCCGATCGCCTTTTCAGTTTTTGTAAAAAGCAAAAGAAAATAATAAAAACTTCAAAAATTAAAATCCTTCGAGATGTAGTTATGTTACTACATCAACTAGTTAGGAAAATTTAAAAACTTAAATTTGGACATGTTTTGCAAAAAGTGTAGGGAAAATGTAAAACGGCTATAAATTTTGCATACGATGTCGGGAAAAACGTATAATATATCAAAATGTTCAGCACGAAAATCCGCATACTATGGTCAAACTACTCATTCAAGAAGTATTAGTGTTACTAAATAATTATTCAAAAATATTAGTGTTATTAAATAATTATTTCAGTTTTTTTGAATTTTGGTCAAATCTGGTCAAACTATGGTCAAACTGCGGTCTAACTATGGTCAAACAATGGTCAAACTACTTATTCAAGAAATATTAGTGTTACTAAATAATTATTTCAGTTTTTTTTATTTTTTTCAAATCTGGTCAAACTTTGGTCAAACAATGGTCAAGCTACTTATTCAAGAAATATTAATGTTACTAAATAATTATTGTTTTTTAAAGAATAGTTTCAAAACTCAAATAGTGAAATGTGTGACTGCATGCTCAAACTAAACTCCTGAGGGTTAATAGGATTGACATCTTACTATTGTCAGGAAAACAACAAGTGCAGACTTGGAAACGAGGGAGAATAGAACCCGGAAGTTAAGTGTGCTCATGCTAGGGTAGTGAGAGGATGGGTGACCGTCCGGGAAGTTAGATGATTTGGAATGATGAGGGGTGATTAGAGATTAAATTGAGCAGTGATGATGGGTAATTACAGATTAGAGGTTAAAATAATTCAGAAATTTAAAAATCGAGAAAAAAACTCATAAAATTTCCTTTAGTACCGGTTGGTAACACCAACCGGGACTAAAGGTGGACCTCCAGGTAGCGGCCACGTGGAGGGCCTTTAGTACCGGTTCCAGAACCGGGAATAATGGACCTTTTTCTACTAGTGAGACAAGATAGTACTCCTACTCCAGTACACACTAGAACTACCTAGACGTGAGCGCTACAGTACTAATTTACTGCTCACATGAGTGCCGTTGAATGCATACATGAAAGCATTTTTTATTTTTCTCAAAGATAGCAGTACACTGTAGAAAATAGTGCACAAGTTGCAATATTATTTGTCAGTTAGAGAAATTTCAAACAATCAGTAGGAAATTTAGATTTAGATTTTATTTTTCATTTTCTTAGCAGGACGTTAAGTTGCTTAATACACACTGTGAGGTCAACGACACACAAATGAAATAGAGTTTATAAGAAAACTCTAACTTAAAGGTAAGGTGAAAATTATTACATCACACTAATTTTCCTATATTTAAAGACTGAATTTGGAAAACATAAAAAAAAGCTGGTAGCATCCTTTGTTCTCGCTTATGGGAACAAGTTTAGAGCAACTCTAGCAGACCCCGCAAAACGCCAGATGATGCAGTTCACAAGAAAACAGCTTTTATGGGTCATGGCTGGCAATCGATGCAGACCCCCCAAACGGATCCGTAGAAAAGTATATTCGCGGAATATGCTTTTTTACGGGTTGGCTATGCGGGTTCTGCTCTTTGCGCCGCTGCATCCTCGCAAATCATCAGCCCGCAAATCTCAAATCCAACATAACTCAACAATCGAAAACAAACTGAATTATTCAAATCAAACATAAAACAATAATCATCGCATTACAAATAATTATTCAAATCACCATAGCAAACTAAAAATAATGCAATACAAAACTTGTCATGAATACAAATACAAATGAGTACAAAAATTAGTCACTGTCCAGCCCTTTGCCAATGGTGCTCAATGAGATCTTCCTGAAGTTGAAAGTGTGTGTCTGCATTTTCAATCTCCTTGTACTCCCTCCGTTCGGAATTACTTGTCTCATAAATGGATATATCTAGAACTAAAATATGTCTAGATACATCCATTTCTGCGACAAGTAATTCTGAACGGAGGGAGTATGTCTGAAGAAAAGCTCTAATGCGGTTTGGGACTCTAGCTGATTTGACACGGCTACCCACATTATCGTAAAAGAATTCTAAGTCCATTCCTCTCTCATTTTCAAGAATCATATTGTGCAGGATAACACAGCAAGTCATGATGTTCTTCAGCAATTTGCCTCGCAAGCTTCAACAATTTTCACAAAAAGGGATCGGCGCATTCAGTACCTTCTGCGGAAGAGGTGTGCAGGATATGTAGGATTCTTCAAAAAATAATCTTACATCAACATCTCGTTTCCAAGATGGCAATTCCGCGGAATGCACAGACGCCCGACAGTAGATGCTCGCCTCCTCTTTCGGTACTCGTCTTCATGCTCCTTCACGGCAAGCGCCATGACCAATGTTTGCTACCAAAAGTTCGCAAGCATGGTCTCCACATCCGAGTCGTCCGAATCAGACGAATCGGATAGCAAGAACTTCTCGCACGGGGTCAACTCCATCTACACGCACGCCGGCGCGTCAATCTACTACACAGCTCGCGAAAATCATAAAAAGGGGACTAACCAGTGGTGTGCTCGGCGGTGGTCGATCCCAGCGGCGGCGGCGACTGGGGGGCGGCTCTTCTCGCCGGACCCGGAGGGGCGGTGCAGCGGCTCAGCGCGGGAGGGTGTGGGGCAGCCCCGCGGAGCGATTCCGCCTGCAGATATGGCCGGAATCGCCGGCGGCGGGCGGGCAGAAGCAAGGGCAGGCGGCAGCGGAAGGAAGGAGGAAAAGAGCGCGGGCTGAAATGTCCCTCCCGCCAACTGCTTCCCTGTGATGCAGGGCACCGCAGCCGCGAGGGGGAAACCCACGTTTTCCCGGGTTGGGGCCGGAAATTTGCCGTGCCCCCTAAAAACTTTTGCGGGTCAGGGCGGGATGCGTGATCTGGTCGGACTGGCTTTCCGGCCTGCACCCGTATTTTGACGGTTATGTTGCGAGTCTGTTCTTTGATTTCTCTTTTGAGACTTTGCATTCCAGATTGAGCGTCCTTTGTTCTCCTCTTATGGGTTCCTGGAGTAAAAACAGTTTAGTCATGGTATGCGTAGCTTGTTCTTGCATGGTGTTCAAACGTTTGAAGTTTGCTTGTTCTGTTAATTTCAATTGGGAAATTTGAAGAGTATTAGAGTTATGGAAAATTCTAATGTTAGCCTGAAATCTGTCACAAAAGGAAAGAAGGCAAACACACCAAGTTATGGAATATTCTAATGGTAGCCTGAAATCGTACTTTTTTTAAAAAGGAGGACAGCCCCGGCCTCTGCATCGTACTAGTACGTCGACTAATCGAGTTCACATGAACAGTCGGCGAGCGGCGCGCTTGCGCACGCTGACGAGAGAGATGTCGTCTACGACCGGCCCGCAGAGCGTGCCGTCGACCTTCATGTGGTAGTGAAGGCTCTGGAACACCACACGCGTGAGGTTCCCCACCGCCACGAAATCGAGCATGGCGCGCCTGTACCCTCCCGTGCCCTGGGACTGGTACTGGACCTTCAGGCTCGCCGCCGCCACATAGGCCTCCACGACCATGGACTCCTTGCACCCGTTGGCCGCGTCCCCGACGTAGAACTGCAGCCTGTACGATCTCCCGGCCAGGGTCGCCACCTCCTGCACCAGCGCGGCCTCCCTCCCGGCCACCAGCTCCACAGCCCGCGCGCCGTGCGGCACCCTGTACCTCGGCGCGTCCACGTACTTGACGACCTTGGTGCTCGACATGATCATCCATCCCGGCAACGGCGAGCAGCTGTCGTCGTCCATCGGCGGCACCAGAACCCCCCACGGGCAGTCCGGGAAGATGTACGGCCCATCCTCAAAGTCGCCATTCCTGAGCATATTACCTGCGGTTTGAGTTGAATCACTCGGTCGTTAGGATTCGCTACCAAGTTGAATCTGCAGATTGATGTGGGAAGCTAGCGATGTTACCTTTGGTTTTCGCGGGAGGCTGGAGGGTCTTGATGGCGATGGCGTCGATGACAGGGCCGCACGCCGGATCCTCCTCGACGCCGGGGTTGTGGATGGCGAGCCACACGGCGCTGTGCTTGGCCCTGAAGGCCCATGAGTAGGAATCCCAGCCGCCGCTGCTGTACACGGTCTGGATGGGGAGCACGCCGGAATCCGCGGCGACGGACACGTTGAGCTTCTCGGCTTGAGCGCAGGTGCGCGCCGCGCTGAAGGTGATGGAGTAGTAGGCGCGCCGCGTGACTCTGATGTTCTGCCGAATGGACGCGTCGTTGCCCAGGCGCACGGCGCTGGCGCCCTCCGGCACCGCCACCATCATGCCTCCCTGCTGGTGCCCCGACTGGATGTACTCGACGAACCCCGAGATCTCCCAGTTCGGTATGGAGCTTCGCCCCATCACCACCGTGCCGTTCAGCTGCGACTTGTCTGGCCCGTCCTTGAAGTTGCCGTTCGGTAGTAGGCCTATGCATACACACAAGGTGATCCCACACGTGACGTATTAGCCATAACAAGCATGGTAAAGCAATTCATACATTGCGGCCGCAGAAAGCTGGGACACATGAGCCGTTTCAAATGAGCTAGATATATTGTGTTAGAAGATTTTAAGTTGAGCATGATCTCCGTTTCAAACATAAAAAAGTTGAGCTTGATCAAATTGATTACTGTTGTATCTATAATACCTAAATAATTCATTCCCACTAAACTAATTCTCTTAACATGCAACCTATCCACGTCAGTGGCCCCATTACCTTATCATCCTTGCTGATGTCATATTTTTTATTTTTACAAAAGGATACAACCGCATCGCAGAGTTCCTGTCTTCACCTATGGCATCGTTTTTTTTTCCACGAGGATTCTCCATACAAACGAAACTGGATTTCCTCTCCCTCTTCGCCTTCTTTACTCGCCATTAAATCCCACTACTGTCTCTTCGCCTTCTTCGTGTATGGTAACAGACGCAGGCCTCCCCAATGAAGCCCCTCGGTTCATCTCCCTTGGCTTCATCCCTATAAATCCTTCCACAGCCTATCTTCATCGGCAACGGCGACTTCCACAATCTCCCTGCTCCACTGCGGTGCCCTTTCTTCCTCCCTCAAAGTCATCGTCAGCGTCTCTCACCACGAGCAGCAATACCTCCAGGTCCATCTCGTGGGCGAGCAACGCGGCATCCTCACCAACCTGCTCGCCGGCACCGCGGCCTGAGCCCTGCTCACCGTCACCTCCACTGCAAGCTTCTCCCACTAGGATAACCTACTACTGCGACTAAGTGATGCATGCCGCTGCCAGCAGGCTGCAAACAACGTCGGCGGGGGATCAACTCCTACGACTCAGCAGTCGACGAATCATCAGCCGACTTTATCGTAATAGAGAAGCAGCGCATGTGGCCGCCCTTCGACGGCCTCACCAGCACCATTGACAGTGACAACCAAGATCACATAAAGCTGGACCAGGAGCTGGAAAGGGTGGATGACGAGTTCCTGGCCATGCTCGACCTAATATATAAATAAACTATTGGGGTAATAAGAGGAAACATATTTGCTTTGTCATACAGTATGAATCAATACCCGAAATTCCATTTTTCTAGAACTGTGTTGTATGGACAGGTGAGTGCACCCCTACTTTATTCATGCTGGTGACAATGGTAAGCAATTTTTAGATTCAGTAAAATATATTTCCACCACAAGAGATGGATAGATAAGTAGATATATACTTGCACGCAGTTAAATTTGTTTCAGGACAGGGAGCACTACTTTTAATGATGGTCTATCTCCTCTCCATCTTGAAGTTGTTTTCAATTCTTTTTATCTCACATATATTCTTGCAGGTAGGCTCTTTGACTACTAAGCTGATGCTTTAACTAAGTGTGTATGTGTGTACATTCATTTTTAGTGTTTTTTGACTGTATATACTTGCAATGCTAATATAACTCTTTTTGTCTCATATATATACTTGCAGGTAGGTTCTTTGACTATTAAGCAGATTGTTTATCTCTTTGGCGCAACCAACAAATATTTGCATACAACGGAATGAATCCACGGCTACTTCAGAAACTGTTCAACTATGCAACTTTTTGTTACTTATTTCCATTCAATATATTGTACTTTCACCCCTGTTGTATGTGTGTACATTAATTTTTGGTGTGAAGCTATCAGATCGCTTTAACCCTTTTTGTTGCATATTTTTGTAAGAAATTGTTAGAGCCAAAATGTTGTAACTGTATTTGGGAGCCCCCAATTTTCTACGTGTAAAATTTAGTAATACCATTTAAATGCTAAAATTTTAATTCATCATAGAATTTTATTCGAGCAATGACTTGCCTGTTTTCATGCCTTTTTTCCAAGTTCCATCATTGCCTTCTTTCTTTGTTATATACATTGCCTTCTTTCTAGTTATATATATACCGCCCGTTAATTAATTCCTTTGCACAAAAATGAAAACGATCAGTGGTGGAGATTGAGTTCCAAAAAGATACCACCGCTAATAATTCACCAGTTTACACTTAATATTCTCATTATCAAGATGATTAAATATTAATTGACAGGGTAGTTCCACTACCCAGGAAATAATTTCACAATCAGATCGCCCAGTTTGCATATGTTGAACTGTATAAGTTTGTACTGCACATCTCTCAAGAGAAGTAACCGGGAGCGGCTAGGCCACAGTCAACTGAAATTTGAAAAGGGTCAGTCAGATTCTTCTTCTTCTATCTCAACCGTTTGATCAAGATCCAACGGACGTCGTTCGTCTTCAATCTCCTGCCTCTTCTTCCTCTCGCGCACCTGCCGATCCAGCCCAGCCCTAACCGCCGGCCCCCGCCTCCCGGCCGGCCCACCCCCCACCGCCGGTCTTCCGCCGCCCCCGCCGTCCCTCTAGCCCTAACACCGAAGCTTTTCTCCGCCACCGCTTCACCACCGTCGGCTACCACCGCCCCCATCCTGAACCCTAAGATAGATAATGGGGTGATGACGACGAGGCCTTCCTTCTCCTTCCATGATTCAAAAATCGACTAACCAAAACTCGAAAAGTCGGTCGACTGAAATCTAGCTAAACTGGAAGTAACCACCCTTACGTGCCTTTACATTGGAAAATCAGTCAACGCCGGCAATTCGGGCGTCTACAAGATGCATAATCAAAACGATGAAAACTATCCGCATACATAGTACTGTATTACACTAGTTACTTCTTCCGTCTACAAATTTTCCAACGTAAATCAGTACTTATTACACTAGCTACTTCTGCTGCCTACAAGAGGCCGGGTATCATCCTCTTTTTCAAAAAAAAAACTTCTGCTTACCTACAGCGTTTTACCAACGAGTCACACCGTCAGAATTCTGACACCTCTCTGACTGAAGTCTGAATTTAAATGCACATATCAAGAAGGAATAGGGCACCGAAACTAACAACAAGAGCAACAGAACGCTCTGCAACGAGAAATGGCGCTGGGATGGCTACTCACGGAGGGACCCTTGCTACGCTAACGTAAACGGGGGGCAGCAGACAGCAGTTTGCGATATCTCACCGTCCGTGACGGCCGAAACCGCCCGAGCAGCGACGCCGACGAGCACGAGCAGTGTCATGCACCGGCACCGCATCCCCTCCGCCATGCCCATCTCTCCCCGTGCCTGGCGAAGTGGTGCTCCTGGGCTCACTGCTGCTCTCCTGGGCTGTCAACTGTGGAGCCTTAAAACGGGGACGGGTCATCGTAGCTTCCCTTTACAATGCATGCATGGCAACTTGGCTAGCTAGGCTGGCAATGGAAGGCGACAAGAGGGGGCCGGGTTCCAGGGCACGAGAAGGACAGCCAAGCATCCCTCGGGTCTCACTCGCTTCCGGTTGCTCTACGCTTCAGTTTCCTCGCACCATCGACCGCAGCGCCCAGTGCAGTGCAGCAGCCTCGGGGTTTGGGGGCGACGCGTCATTGGTAGAGCGGCTCGCTGTGTGGGCTGGGCTGTAACGATGACGATGGAGGTGCATGTTGGGTAGCCCCAGGCCGCGCCCAAGTGCGTACTGGGCTGCCATGTCGCCAAACGGCCTAGCCACAAGGTTGTCCACTTCTTCCCCTAAAAAATGGAACAAGATTTGTCAACTCGCTCTGCTGTAGAAAAAGAGGTCTACTCCCGGCACCCGGCGGTGCAGGCGCCGCATCTATCGGCTCGGCTGCCACGATGCCGCGTCATGCGCTCGTGTAAATCTGCCACGGAACTATGCGTCTTGCACTTGCTGATGTTTCGAAATTGCTTCACTTACGGGAAGCAATTACGGAAACAATCATAAGGACGGAGGTGGCACCGATTAATTCATCCCAGCACCCTGAATTCCTGGGGTGGGACACTTCTCCCTCCAATCTAATAATGCCATCTTTGTCCGTAAGCTCAAATCTGTAAAAACCTGCCTGTAAGTGTAGCATTACTCCTGATGTTTTGTCATTCCAAACTCAGTTGCCTGAACTTTTCCTCGCCGACCTTAGGTTGTGTTGTCTGGATCGATCTACAACGAATAGCTCTCTTTCCTTTTGATGACACACTCACCAGATTCTGCTAAATAAGGATAACTGCACAGATAAACCGGGTCATCCGAAAATCCAGAAAATATTTCCTTGATTTTCTTAGATGCCTCCCGAACGTGTAAAGAAATAGTACGTAGTACTTAAAATGGTGTTCCCTAATGCAAATTATCCACGATACATATTACAATCCTGGTTTACAACTGCCGAGCGTTCGTAGTTTTGAGGTCAAAATGCTCGTGTCACAAACCAACGAACCATGCATTGCGTCACAGCACAATCACAGAAGCAGCCGGCGAGCGTGGCTCTGCGCGCAGACGAGCGAGGCGTCGTCGACGACGGGCCCGCAGACCGTGCCGTCGGACTTCATGTTGTAGCTCGCGCTGACGAACACCACCCGCGTCCGGTCCTCCGTCGCCGTGAACTCGAGCGCGCCGCGCGTGTGCCCGCCCGTGCCCTGGGACTCGTACGGGACCGTCACCCTGCCGCCCGCCGCGTACGCCTCGACGGCCAGGGAGCCCGTGCACCCGTCGGCCGCATCCCCGACCGAGAACTCCATCTTGTACGGCAGCCCCGGCACGGTGCACACCTCCTGCACCAGCGCGCTCTCCGCGCCGAACACCAGCTGCACGGCCCGGGCGCCCTGCGGCACCGCGTAGTGCGCCGCGTCCACGTACCGGACGGACTTGGTTGACGACATGATCATCCACGGCGACAGCGGGGAGTACCTGTCCTCGTCCATGGGCGGCACCATCACCCCGCACGACGTGCTGGGGCAGATGTACGGGCCCTCCTCGAAGTCCCCGTTCTTCAGCATGTTATCTGCCGGCCCGAGCATTTCGTTAGTTATCTTGGGCGAATGCAGACAGAAATCACGTACTACGTAGCTACACTGAAAACAAGAGGTTATGTATGATATGATCCTAGTACGTACAGTCGTTGCTTTGTGGTGGCAGGAGGGTCTTGATGGCGAAGGAGTCGACGAGGGGGCCGCAGGCGGCATCTTCATCGTACCCAGGGTTATGGACGGTGAGCGACACGACGCTCTCCTTGGCCTCGAACGCCCAGGAGTAGGAATCCCAGCCGCTGCTGGTGTACACCGTCTGGATGGGGAGCTCGCCGGACTCCGCCCCGACCGTCACGTTCAGCTTCTCCGCCTGGGCGCAGGTGCGCGCCGCGCTGAAGGTGATCGCGTAGTGCGTCCCCGGCGTCACGCTGAGCTGCTGCTGGACGGAGGCCTCGTTGCCCAGCCGCACGGCGTGGGCGCCCTCCGGGACCGGCAGCACCATGTCCCCCTGCTTCTGGCCCGAGCAGATGTACTCCACGCACCCACAAGCCTCCCATCGCGGTATCGCGTAGCGGCCCGTCACCCTCGTCCCGTCCATCTGCGACCTGTCCGGCGCCTCCTCGAAGTTGCCGTTCGGCAGGAGGCCTGATGAACATGGAAAAAAAGGACAAAACGCAGCTCCCGGCATTATTAATCAGCTCGTCATACAAATGCCATGCACTAGAAATGAAACACGTAAGTAACACAGCTTGAAAGCTCTCACCGTCAGTGGTGTCCGAGGCCACGAGAGCAGCCATGCAGACGAGCAGGAGCAGCGCGACGCGACGGGGAACTTGCACCATCTCTCTTCCCCTCCTCGTCATCTGCGTTCCTGTCTTACGGCACAGCGAGTGAAGCTGTAGTGCTTTGAAGACTAGAGTAGGCTGTGATCCAAGTTTTAGGGTACGCACTACTGAGTGGTTATAGAGGAGACTTCCTGCTCTGCTCATTGATGAAGGATCTCGAGGCAGCAGTTATTTCAGAGTTGACCACTGTATCACCAGCGGGATCGAGAGACAACGATAGCAGGTAGCATCTCTTGGATTCCTGGCCGCTCTGCCCGCGTTCATCTAATAATCCGTCAAATTAACCTGCCGTCGTTCACCATGGGGCTATGAAGACAGATCTATATGTGTGTGATTCAATCATTACACACGGTAGAAAAATAGAACTGTTTGCCACAAAGCGAAACGTGTGGGATGGGTGTGCGATGGCTTAGAGCATCTACACTCGGATTTGACAAATCCGGTCACTCAAACGCCTCAGAAGCAGCCGAATGCGGCTAAATTTCATGCTTTGACCCTTTTTTAAAACTTAATTGAAATCTGACCCTAGTCTAATTTTTTTTGGGATTTGACCCTTTTGCTACCACCTAGGTGGCAGGGTCCATGGCGCTAGGGTATAACAGTCTACCGTCAAGGTCCCTGGTGGTAGGGTTGCATGCCCTACCACATACTTCTCCTAAGTATTGAACACATTGCGTGCTTGTGCCTACCGCCGAGCACCTTGGCGGTAGGGTTGTACAGACTACCATCGGCTTGTTTGGCGGTAGGGTTTCCTACCGCCAAGGTCCTTGACGGTTTACACCCTACCGCAATGGACCATGGCGGTAGCAAAAGGGTCAAATCTCGAAAAAAAATCAAACTAGGGTAAAATCTCGATTAAGTTTCAGAAAATGGTCAAAACACGAAATTTTGCCTCCGGACGCGTCCGCGGGCACTACACATATTTCCTTCTCCACATACAAGTCTCTCATACTCATCCCCTAAATCCATACAAAAGCATGCCGAATATATAGTTACGTACTACATTCCATAGTACTCAAATTTCATCGTTGTCGGTGATGGCCGGAGCCGCCAGCGCCGGAGACGGAGCCTGGGCCGCCTCCATGTGTTGCCGACGGCGATGCCTGGCCTCCGCAACTGACTACGAGCAGATGGAGTTCAGGATGGCTTGTTGCTCCGGCCACACGCCCACGTCCTCCTCCATCGCCGGCGCCTCCTCCTCCCCCACATCCAGCGGCAGCGCTTCCTCCTCTTCCTTTGTCGACTCCTGCTCCTCCTCGGCCGGCTCCTGCTCCTCCTCCTCCTCCTCCTCCGCCAGCTCCTACTCCTCCTCCTCTGTTGGGGAACGTAGCATGCAATTTCAGAAAAATTCCTAGAGTCACGCAAGATCTATCTAGGAGATGCATAGCAACGAGACGGGGAGAGTGTGTCTACGTACCCTCGTAGACCAAAAGCGGAAGTGTTAGTTTAACGCGGTTGATGTAGTCGAACTTCTTCACGATCCAACCGATCCAAGTACCGAACGTACGGCACCTCCGTGTTTAGCACACGTTCAACTTGATGACGTCCCTCAAACTCTTGATACAGTAGTGGGTCGAGGGAGAGTACCGTCAGCACGACGATGTGGTGACGGTGATGGTGATGTGATCTGCGCATGGATTCGCCTAAGCACTACGACGCTATGACCGGAGGAGTAAACTGTGGAGGGGGGCAACGCACACGGCTAAGGGAATTCTTGGTGTGCCTTTGGGGTGCCCCCTGCCCCCGTATATAAAGGAGAGGAGGAGGAGGCCGGCCAAGGGGTAGCGCGCCATGGACGGGGAGTCCTACTAGGACTCCACTCCTAGTAGGATTCGTCCCCCTTTCCTTCCAATGGAGAGGGGAAAGGGGAAAGAGGGGAGAGGGAGAAGGAAAGGGGGGGGGGCGCCCCCACCCCTTGTCCAATTCGGATTGGGCAGGGGGAGGCGCGCGCCTCCTCTTGTGGCCTTCCTCCCTCTCTCCACTATGGCCCATGAGGCCCATTAACTTTCCCGGGGGGTTCCGATAACCTCCCGGTACTCCGAAAAATCCTGGAACCTCTTCGGAACCATTCTTGTGTCCGTATATAACCTTCCAATATATCAGGGCTCCTTTGATTCAAAGGAATTCCAATGGACTTTTGGCGGGTTAGAATCCTTAGGGTTTTTTCCTACATTTGTTGTTTGATTCACAAGATTGAATCCCATAGGATTTTTTCCTATGGAATCAAGTGTACTACATTTCATTGGAAATCCAGCATCCACTCCAACCTCTTTGTTCAATTCCTTTGTTTTTCCTGTAGCATCAAACACTCTATGCTAATCTTATAGGATTCAAGTGGACATGCCACTCAAATCCTGTATTTTCCCTATTCCCGCGTTTTTAAAATCCTGCAAATCAAAGAGGGCCTCAATATTTACCTCTCGACCATTTCAAGACTCCTCGTCATGTCCGTGATCTCATCCGGCACTCTGAACAAACTTCGGTCACCAAAACACACAACTCATGATACAAATCGTCATCGAACGTTAAGCGTGCGGACCCTACGGGTTTGAGAAATATGTAGACATGACCGAGACACATCTCCGGTCAATAACCAATAGCGGAACCTGGATGCTCATATTGGTTCCTACATATTGTACGAAGATCTTTATCGGTCAAACCGCATAACAACATACATCATTCCCTTTGTCATCGGTATATTACTTGCCCGAGATTCGATCGTCGGTATCATCATACCTAGTTCAATCTCGTTACCGGCAAGTCTCTTTACTCGTTCTGTAACGCATCATCCCCTAACTAACTCATTAGTCACATTGCTTACAAGGCTTATAGTGATGTGCATTACCGAGAGGGCCCAGACATACCTCTCCGATACACGGAGTGATAAATCATAATCTTGATCTATGCCAACCCAACAAACACCTTCGGATACACCTGTAGAGCATCTTTATAATCACCCAGTTACGTTGTGACGTTTGATAGCACACAAGGTGTTCCTCCGGTATTCGGGAGTTGCGTAATCTCATAGTCAGAGGAATATGTATAAGTCATGAAGAAAGCAATAGCAATAAAACTAAACGATCATAATGCTAAGCTAACGGATGGGTCTTGTCCATCACATCATTCTCTATTAATGTGATCCCGTTCATCAAATGACAACACATGTCTATGGTAAGGAAACTTAACCATCTTTGATTAACGAGCTAGTCAAGTAGAGGCATACTAGGGACACTCAGTTTTGTCTATGTATTCACACATGTACTAAGTTTTCGGTTAATGCAATTCTAGCATGAATAATAAACATTTATCATGATATAAGGAAATATAAATAACAAGTTTATTATTGCCTCTAGGGCATATTTCCTTCAGTCTCCCACTTGCACTAGAGTCAACAATCTAGATTACATAGTGTCGTGGAATTGTCACGACAGATGTCCTAGTGTGAGGACTTAGTCGTGAGGCCAACACATCTATATGGTAGCTTGAAGGGGTTGGTCGGAATTGAGAGACGCGCGGCGGATCAACACACAAGACAAGAATTTAGACAGCTTCGGGCCCCGGGAAACATCATCCGGTAATAACCCTACATGCTGTTTGTGGCTAGGTCTCATTATGATGATGAGGGGGCCGCCGGCAAGCCGGCTCTTTGTGTCTAGCCCTAGAGATTGTTTCTTGTTGCTTGTCCCTCTTTAGGAGCTCGCCTCCTTATATAAGTTGGAGAGGCGGCTTACATGTAGAGTCCTAGTAGGATTAGAACTAACTTATTCTCTATTACAAGTTGGATACAAGTACGGGTCTTGCTTCCTCGTAAAGGAAATATTCCTCATGCCTTCCGTCTTAAGCCAGCCCATAATAACATGAGCCGGCCTACTGGGCCTTGGGCCCTTGTCATCCGTCTGACCCGCCGTCGGGGCCATCATTAAGTCGCCAGGCTCATGAGTCGCCAATCCTCCGGCGGGTTACAATGAAGCGTCAAGTCGGTCATACTCCCGGCCGGGTCATACCGCGGGGGTATATCCCCGACATTAGCCCCCAGTTTAATTTGGATTTATCCATGTTAAACTGATCCTGTAAAATAAATACAAGAACAAGCTTGATAGGTTGTGTTCTGGGTTAAATATTTTTCTGAACCGGCACCTGATCATCTTTAAGTCCTTGTCATTTCCTCCTGGATGCATACTCAAGATCTTATAGCAAATCTCTTTAACAGATATGTCCAGACCTTGCCAATGCAAAAAATCCAAGCACTTCTTCTAAAAAATCTGGGTCAATAGGCCAGCTTCAGAGTCAATTTGCTGACATTGGTCTCTTGTTGAGAAATATTGTAAGAGATAATCCACTTAAATCGGCTTTCAATGCTCTGACTTGACAAAAATATTGGTCTTCAAATATTCAACTTGTGATCCGCCGGTTTAAAGATGTAGAGGCTAGCGAGTTATAATTGCCAAAATTGCCGGCTTGTAAATATTGATAGCACCGAGTCATAACTGTTGCCGACGCCGGGTATAATTATTGGTGACACCGGATCATGATTGTTGCAAACACCGGGTCAATCTGATCTGCTCAAAACTGAGAATTTGAAGATTTTCCCCCATTGTATGTATATCACCTGTAGCCCCCAAGTGCCGGGTTGTCATGCTTGCAGCAACCTAGGACTTGTAATTGCCTTATGCTCATAAAACTTCAACCAGTGTAGCCCCCAAGGGCCGGGTCATTATGCAATAATGAGCAGGAACTTTGTAAATATGATCATGTAAACTGGAGCAACAACGTGTAAGATATTACTGAGTTGGGACTTTGTATATAATTCATTGATAATAACATCATATGATGTAATCTCCACCATGGGGTTTGAACCCACGTCCATAAGGTTAAGAGCTTTGTACTCTACCAACTGAGTAGTGGATCTTTCAATGTAATGGGCTGAGGCTTGTGTACCTTGAATTTTTGACAGGAGCAATTGGTAGCCCTCAAGGGCCAGCTCATTTAGAATGTGATGAGTCGGGTCTTCAATAAGTTGAGCAAAAAATGACTTTGCATTAGCCCCCAAGTGTCATGGTGCATGCTCGCAGCGACATGAGACTTGCATATTTGATGTAATCTCAACTTGAATAATGTAGCCCCCAAGTGCCGGGTCGTAAGCCTGCAACGACTTGGGACCTTTTCCTCCATTATAAAATAAATCATGCCCATTGATAAAACAATAGCCATTGCGCTGAAGCGACTTTGAAGACCTCCATCATAAAACTGGCTATTGATAACCATAATAAAAATCCAGCCATGTTGGCTATTAAAGAATTGAATAATATAATCCGTTTGGAAAACCGGTTCCTGTGATATTGAATCGTATTGCCGGTTTAGGATACCTGTGCAGTAAGGGTGATAACCCAATCCTTAGAAGCCACTCACTTTGAAATGTATGATGTTTGTCATATGTTGGCGACTTATCGTCCAAAACCAAGCCGGGTTAAATTTAAACCACACTTATATTTAGATCTGAACAAAAAAGTCTCAAGACAAAATCAAAGATAGTTTTCAAAAAACTTAAGCCAAATAGAAAGAAAATCAAGGCTTCTGATTCGAATACAATCAGTAAACCGTTCCAAAGAGGTTAAGCTAGGATTCGAATATGATCATGTAGCCCCCAGTGGCTTTGGCGTTGCCGATCAAGAGGGTACCGACAACTATGTTCTCTTTGGTTCGAATATGACCTATGTTTGAACAGGAAGCCCCCAAATGACCTTGAGAGTTGTTTAACGATGCTGGTTCGAATATGATCCACGTCGGACCCAAAAGGGGTTGAGCTATGATTCGAATACGATCAAAAAGCCCCCTAATGAGTTTGGCAGTGTGCCGATCAAAAGGGTACCGACAACTATGTTCTCTTTGGTTCGAATACGACCTATGTTTGAACAGGAAGCCCCCAAGTGACCATAGAGGCAGGGTACCTATATGTGAGTTGTGCTTTGCAACAGACTCTCGTTGGTCGCTTTAATTTTATCTGAGAACTCAAATTTTGCGAGAGATAAATTTTTGAACCGGAAATTCTTAAACCGGATATTGAGAGTTTCAAAGCGTTGTGAGAGACAAATTTACCTTGAACCGGATTTTAATCCGGAATTCTTGTTTTTAAGCCGGACATTTTTTTGACGGTCTTTAAATTTTCATCGATAGAGCAATAATCTCCGGGGCCGGGTTATTTTTCCCTCCAATGACCCAGAGTTTTTGAATGCATTGAAAACCAGCCAATTCTGCCAAGTCATACCATTGTAGCCCCCGAGTCTCAAGATGACTCGAGGTGTTGGCTTGAGATTCTGCATATTTGACCATAGCAGAAGGTGTATATCATTGGCATTGATAGCGCGATGTGAATCCACAGAAGGTTGAGGTGACTGTGGCGGGTTTATAAATGATCTCGTATGAGCCGTGTCAGCAACTCGGCCAATGGTTCCTTCCAACTGGTTGTTTGAAGCTTAACCAAACCGTAGTGACGACGACTTGTGCGCCTGCCCATTGAGCCATCCAGTGCAGACGACGGCTGATAATACATGATAATTTGCCTCCAATTTGTTGGTAGAAAACCGGGCTTCCCAAGCAGTGACTTGCTCATACTCAATAAACAGCTCATGCAGACAGGTGCGGCCCGATGTGTTGATGTAGACCAGGCCGTGAGAGACGGACGGTAAAGACGACCGCAACATTTGAGGCGGCACAGACAGATGAACCGGCCGCGGCGTTGTAAGCCGGCGCGGTCGCGAGAGACGGCCACGGCTTTGTAAGCTGGTGCGGGAGTCCGTTGAGTAACGACAACTACCTGTGCCAAAAGATGTTGGCGTGCCTCCATCTCCGTGGTATAATATCACTTTTTATCATGAATAATTGCCCTGCATAAATAATATTACAGACCAAAGCAAAGACAAACTTGTTCTTTGACAAAAACAACATGTACTAATAAAACAAACTTGGATGGATATCACCTGTGTTGGGGATATAACTATTTGTGTAAGCCACCCAGGAGGGGCCGGGTTACACAAAGAAGACTCATCAGAAAGAAGCCTAAGGCAGAGCATGAAGATGACGGTTCAATAAAGGGTCTAAGGCCCGCAGGCGGCTTAAGGCCCGTAGTGGTAAACCGCCATAATGACATGACTTGTATCATAAGGTAGAATTAACTAGTCACCGAGCCGACATCGCTTATGAGCCGCCGACTCAGAGGTCGCAGGAGGCATCCACCCGTATATAAGGGGACGACTACCGGGCGGCTTAGGGCAAGAAACAACTCATCGAGAGCCGGGCATAGCATATCTCGCCTTCGGTTATCGAAACCTCAAAGCAATACCAACCCAACTAGACGTAGGCCTTACCTTCACCGTAAGGGGCCGAACTAGTATAACTCTCTCGTGTCCTTTGTCCCGATTAACCCCTTTAAGCTTCCTAGTTGCGAAGGCTCCATGACTAAGTCCTTGCAAGAGGACATCTGCCTTGACAATTCCACGACAGTTGGCGCCCACCTTGGGGCCAGCGCATGGTGGATTTGAGTTCTTGAAGGGCAGCTTCGAAGGGCTCAAGGGATACGCAGTTGGCCGGATGACCAAGAGTCGCCGCGGCAAGATCTACATCGATGATGAAGGCTGGGGCCCCGACGCCGGCTCAATTGAGTACGTGTACCGGGTCCCCTTCGGCGGAATCCACGTCTTCATCGGCCAGATTGGTGAGCCGGGCCCTGAGCCGGACAACTGCACCGACCTCGTCGAGATGACTCAGCGTGCGAGACCCGCCCGAGCTCAACCCGTCATGAAGCGTGCCTTCGTGGGCTGCATCCACAGAGAGGAACTTTCTGAAGGATCTGAAGATGGCGGTGAAACGGCCGTCCTCTGTGATGGTGATTCGTCCGCCGGTTCAACAGATTCATTGTATCAAGTGCAAGATGGCGCGCTTGGGGGCTGTTCCGATGGCTCCAGTATTCTGGACCCCTATGAGCCGCCAAGCTGGGCAGGAGTCTTCATGGTTGGGACTCAACCCGACCAAAACTCTACAACCGCTGCAGCAATAACGTCCGGGTCAGGAGCGGCCGGGGCAGGAGGCCTGCGCGCTCACTGCTCGAGCATCGATGGATCTCATGGATAAGCTTACGGCCCTGTTAACCGCCACAATTATTCCTGCAAATCAAGATGAGCGTAACGTGGAGGTGGCACAGGTGCGTGAGGAGACAGCTCGGGCCAAGGAGGCCTTGGCAGCCGAGGACACCAGGTTAGCTACAGAACGGGCGGCTTTGGATGCACGGGCGCAGTAGCTCCAGTCAGAGGCTTTCCAGCTTAATATGAGCCTGAACGCATCTAATGAGGTGATGAGAAGGAGGCACCAGAAAACTCAATCCCATTTGCCTCCGATTTACGACCCTCAAAACCTTTTTGCTACACCCGGTGCCGGCCCTAGCAACCCTCCCAAAGCAAATCAGTTCATGACAGCCGGAGCGGGAGGATCGGCTCACCTTCGAGAGATGGCACCTCCTCATGGGAGTATGGCCCCGCCCCGCTATGTACCAATACCACAGGGTCACTTTTCCAACCCCATGGAGAACTTAATCGCAACATCGACGCGTTTGGCGGCTCTCCCAGTGGACGGTGATGATCCGACAGCGGTGGAGACCCGGAGGATCAGAGAACTTGTCTAGACGGCCCTGGCTCAACAAGAGACTTATTCTTATAGCCGGGACAAGATTCATCCGACTCCTCCGCCTTGGTTAGAACCGCCTCGTCAGAACCGGAGTCCAAGTTACATCAGGCACATGGAGTCAGAAGCTTTGTCAAGCAACGCCCAGCGCCGTAACCAGCCCGGTGGCTATAACCCGGTACAAGACCGAATACGTCAGGAGGACGAGCGGGCGGCTCAGCTAGCGGCTCAACAACCGGCTCATCAAGATTTCCCAGGACATCCAACGACTTCCGTTGAGGCGGGAGTGGCTACTAGAACCGGTGGTGTTCCTTGTTTGGTGTCGGCTCTGCATGATGTACGTCTACCCAAGGACTTCAAGGGACCGGATTACACGGCCGACTTACAGCCCGGAGTGTGGATCGAAAGTTATGAGATGGCCATGGAACTGTTGGAGGTCAGCGACGCAGCAATGGCTAAGTACTTCACCATGATGTTGGATGGAACGGCCCGGTCTTGGTTAAAGGTCTTGCCACCCAATTCCATTAGTTCATGGGCAGAGCTAAAGGCCCGATTCATCCAGAACTTCAAAGACACTTACAAGCAATCTATGTCGATTGTGGATTTGACAAATTGTAAGCA
The DNA here is from genome assembly GCA_021605145.1 of Aegilops bicornis. Lineage (NCBI taxonomy): Eukaryota > Viridiplantae > Streptophyta > Magnoliopsida > Poales > Poaceae > Aegilops > Aegilops bicornis. Next base: position 613,137,068 of record CM038670.1, on the reverse strand, counting down.
GGAGGAGGGTGAATCCACAACTCATTGGGTGCGCTGGGTCAAGGAGATAATACATTCTTCTGATAAGATGGATGCCGACTCTGCAGTCCTCATGTTGGAGAAGAATTGCCACTTTGAGCCGCTAAGGCAGAAACTGGGGCGCCTTAAGCGTGATTGCAATGATATGGGTACGCTGATGGCAGCGTTAGTCAAATACGCCGACTCTGATAGTACCAAGGATCCCGCGTATGATGAGGAAAAGACAGGGAAGGGAAAGAAGAACGGCAATGGAAAGGGTCAGCAGCATAACCCGATGAATTAAGGAGGCAACATGCGTAAGGCTGAGGGTAACCCGGAGTTTGTGGCCAATGCCAATGCACAGGGTAACAATCAGAGACGTAAGGGAAAACCGCCCCCTCGATCTTGCGGGTCAGGCCCATCTCTTGAGCAGCTACTCAATGAGCCTTGCCCGAGACACGACACCCGGGAACGACCCGCCACCCACTTATGGAAAGATTGCGCGATCATGAAGGCTTTCAAGAATTCCAACATGTTTGATGGCAATCATGGGTCGGGCGGCGGCTCAGGAGCCGGCGGTTTTCATGGCCCGGGCGGCGGTTCAAGTTCCGACTTTCAAGGAAATCAAAGCGGCTATAATCAACAGCAGCCTAGTCAAGGGGGACAACAGCAGCAGCAGTCGGGTTATCAAAGCCATCCGAAGCAGCTGGATAGTGGGCAGTATCATGTGTTCACCACTAGCTTGTGCAAGCGTGACTAGAAGATTCATAAGAGGGCCGTGAACTCTGTTGAGCCGGCCGTTCCCCGTTACTTGAGGTGGTCAGAGCAGCCTATTGTATGGAGCAGGGAAGATCACCCGCCCCGGGTTGATAATCCGGCCGCTTAGCCTTGGTGGTGGCGCCTCAAGTCGGTGGATATAAATTTACCAAGGTACTCATGGACGGAGGTAGCAGTATCAACATCCTCTATTACGAGACCTTCCGATGCATGGGTTTGACTGACAAAAAATTAAAGACATACAACACCGTTTTCCATGGGGTGGTGCCTGGTAAGTCGGCATACCCGGTCGGTAAGATTGAATTGGAAGTGGCTTTTGGAGATAAATATGATTCCAGAGCTGAGAAATTGACGTTTGAGGTGGTCAAAATCAAGAGTCCGTATCATGCTCTGTTTGGATGGCCGACTTATGCCAAGTTCATGGCACGATCGTGTTATGTTTATCTGCAGCTCAAGATGCCGGGTCACAAGGGCACCATCACTGTGCATGGGAGTCGAAAGGTAGCCTGGAGTGTGAAGAAGGCGACGCAACTTATGCTGAGTCTGTTTGTGCAGCAGAAGAGCTAAAGTTTTCTCAAGATAATGTTGACCCGACGGATATGACCTCTCTGAAGAAGCCAACTACAGAGCATGACCCGGCGTTGAAGTTTAAATCGGTCGCTAAAACAAAGCTTGTTGACTTTACTCCAGGCGACTCTTCTAAGCAGTTCAGCATCAGTGCCAACTTGGATCCTAAATAGGAAAGCACGCCCATCGAGTTCATCCGTGAGAACCGGGACATCTTTGCATGGAAACCTTCTGACATGCCGGGCATCCTGAGAGAACTCGCTGAGCACACTCTTAATATTGATCCGAAGTATAAGCCGGTCAGGCAATTTCTTCGACGGTTCAGTGAGGAAGACGGAAATCTATTGGAGAAGAGGTCACCCGACTCTTAGCGGCTGGGTTCATTGTTGAAGTTTTTCACCCGGAGTGGTTAGCTAACCCGGTGCTCATGCTCAAGAAGAACGACACCTGGAGGATGTGTGTGGATTACACGGACTTAAATAAGGCTTGTCCGGCTGATCCCTTCGCCCTCCCCCGTATTGACCAAATCATTGATGCTACGGTGGGTTGCGAGCGATTGAGCTTTTTGGATGCTTATTCTGGTTATCATCAGATCAAAATGGTAGTTAAGGACCAGGAGAAGACGACTTTCATCACTCCGTTTGGAGCCTTCTGCTATGTATCTATGCCATTTGGGCTCAAGAGTGCCCATGCGACTTATCAGCGATGTGTACAGAACTGTCTCCATGATCAAATTGGGCGCAATGTTAATGCTTATGTGGATGACATCATGGTGAAATCCAGGGAAAAGGAAACCTTGATATCTGATTTAAAGGAGACCTTTGATAATCTCCGGGTTTATAAGATGATGCTTAACCCAGCCAAGTGTGTATTTGGTGTACCTGCAGGCAAGCTTCTAGGTTTTCTGGTCTCAAACAGAGGCATTGAAGCTAACCCGGAGAAGATCAAGGCAATCACCTCTTTGGCTAAACTGGCGTGCATCAATGATGTTTAGCGACTGGCGGGTCGTGTTGCCGCTTTAAGCCGGTTCGTAAGCCGGTTAGGTGAGAAGGCCCTACCGTTGTATCAGATGATGAAGAAAACGGAAACTTTTGTCTGGAGTGATGCTGCTAATACTGCCTTTGAAGATTTAAAGAGACAGTTGTCTGAGCCGCCAGTCCTTGCGGCTCCCATTGATAGGGAGCCATTACTGTTATATGTGGCTGCTAACGCACGAGCCGTCAGTGTTGCCATCGTGGTGGAGTGCAAGGAGGCTGGCAAGGAGTATCCGGCTCAACGGCCGGTTTACTACATCAGTGAGGTGCTCATTGAGTCTAAACAAAGGTATCCACATTGGCAGAAACTCGTTTACGGAGTGTTCATGGCAAGCCGGAATATGAAGCAGTACTTCCAAGGTCATCCTATCACTGTAGTAAGCTCTGCCCCTTTAGGAGACATCATACAGAATAGAGAGGCTACAGGACGAGTCGCCAAGTGGGCCATTGAGCTTGGGCCTCATGGTTTGAAGTACTTGCCTCGGACTGCTATCAAATCTCAAGCCCTGGTGGATTTTATCAATGATTGGACAGAGTTGCAGGCACCTGAGGAGAAGCCAGATAACACATATTGGACTATTCACTTTGATGGGTCCAGGCACTTAGAAGGCTCGGGGGCTGGAGTTGTTTGAACTTCCCCTCGAGGTGATACATTTTGTTATGTGCTCCGGCTTATGTTTCCTTGTACTAACAATGCAGCTGAGTACGAGGCCTTACTCCATGGTCTCCGGATGTCCAAAGAGATGAATTTGAGCCGGGTAAGGTGCTTGGGCGACTCAGATCTCGTGGCTCAACAGGTGTCGGGCAAATGGGACTCCAAGGATCCCCTTATGGCGGCTTACCATCGTGAAGTTGATGTTGTGGCTGGGCATTTCAAAGGTTATCAAGTGGAGCACATTGATCGAAGGAAGAATGAGGCAGCTGATTCTTTAAGCCGGCTGGGATCTCAGCGTAAGCCGGTGCCGCCTAACACCTTTCTCGACGTTTTGCATAATCCTTCTGTCAAGGTACCTACAGAGGAAGAACTAGCAGTGCCAGACCTGGAGGCTCAGTTGGTGGCAGCTCTTCACGTCATCCCGGATTGGACTGTGCCATATTTGGCCTATATGACCCGGGGAGAGTTGCCTGAGGATGAGACCTTGGCGAGAAAAATCATCAGGCGGTCCAAATCTATGACGATCGTTCATGGTGAATTACATCACCGCAGTGTCACTGGGGCGTTTCAACGTTGTTTGTCGCCTGCGGAGGATCAGGAGATACTTCGTGAGATCCATGAAGGAGATTGTGGTCATCTTGCTGGCTCAAAATCTCTTGTGGCCAAGGCTTTCCGTCATGGTTTCTACTGGCTGACGGCTCATGCTGATGCGGAGGATCTGGTCAGCAAATGTGACGGATGTCAAATATTCTCACGACGAGCTCATGTGCCGGCTCAAGAATTGAGGATGATTCCAATTACTTGGCAGTTCGCAGTCTGGGGGCTTGACATGGTTGGACCTTTCAAGAGGTCTAAGGATAAAAAGACACACCTCCTAGTGGCAGTGGATAAGTTTACAAAGTGGGTTGAGGCAGAGCCGGTCAGTAAGTGTGATGCAGCCACGACGGTTCAGTTCATGAAAAAGGTGATCTTTTGTTTTGGTTTTCCACACAACATCATAACTGATAATGGCACTAATCTCTCCAAGGGTGCCATGGAAGAGTTCTCATTAACGGAACATATCCGGCTTGATGTTTCATCGTTGCTCATCCTCAATCCAATGGTCAAGCAGAGAGAGCTAATCAGGAGATCCTGAAGGGTATCAAACCCCGGCTCTTGGTCCCCTTACAGCGGACTCCGGGTTGTTGGGTGGAGGAGCTACCCTCTGTACTATGGAGCATCAACACTACACCTAACAGATCTACAAGTTACACACCTTTCTTCATGGTGTACGGAGCAGAGGCAGTCCTGCCAAGTGACATCCGGCACGACTCACCCCGCGTGGCGGCTTATGTTGAGGCTGATAATGAAAAAGCTCGTTAGGATGCACTTGACTTGTTGGATGAGGAGCAAGACTTGGCAATAGCCCGCTCGGCGATTTACCAGCAAGACCTGCGCCGCTATCACAGCCGCCGGGTTAGAAGCAGAACCTTTCAGGAAGGCGACTTAGTGCTCCGACTCATCCAGGATCACCGATATGCACAAGCTATCCCTCCTTGGGAAGGACCCTTTGTGGTCAGCAAGAATCTGAACAACAGGTCATACTACCTTATGGATGTTCGAGAGCACAAAGACTCACGTAAGTCGGAGGAGGAGACCCGCCGGCCGTGGAATATCGCCCATCTTCGGCCTTACTATACTTGAGCCACCGTCTCTCAAGATGTATATATTTTTTGACCATGTAAATATTATATGAAGCAATAAAGCAGGACCTCTGTTCTTTTCACCCTCAAAGGTTTACATGTCTTCTTTATCAGGTGGTGGAAACAACCAACAGGGAGTGGATCATATCTTAATCCGGCTTTCCCTTTGGTCCGGCTTATGATTATATCTGAATCTAGCCATGATCACTTGGGGGCTTCATGTTCAAACATAGGTCGTATTCGAACCAAAGAGAACATAGCTGTCGATACCCACTTGATCGGCATACTGCCAAACTCACTTGAGGGCTTCTTGATCATATTTGAATCATAGCTTAACCTCTTTGGGGTGACGTGGATCGTATTTGAATCAGCGTCATTAAACAACTCTTATGGTCACTTGGGGGCTTCCTGTTCAAACATAGGTCGTATTCGAACCAAATAGAACATAGCTGTTGATACCCACTTGATCGACATCACCAAAGCCACTGGGGGCTATATGATCGTATCCGAATCTTAGCTTAACCCCTTTGGAACGGTTCACTAATCGTATTCGAATCAGAGGCCTTTAAATTTTTGTTTATTATTCATCATACTTTGTGAGTGTAAATGTTTGACTATCGTGAGGCCTTCTCGAAAGTACTATGGGGTTCTCGTTCTACCGGTTTAATATTGGTTACTTCAGTTATTAAGGGCCAGGTGAACATCGTATGTGCCAACTTTCAGGAGTTAAATTTACCCTCATGATGTAGGTCACATAAACCGGCAAGATTACCAAAAGGATTGCAGGTATGCTATTGTGATTATGTTTAACAAACATTATCATAAACCGGCCTTTATATGATGTTTTGGTTTGCACTCCGGGTTATCAATACCTTATGTGACCCCTGATGCGATAAGTCGCCAAGGGAATTCTGCTTGTTTTATATGCAGGATAAGGCAAGCAAATGTTTAACATCAAGGAAATAAAAGATCAACATAAGCTAGAAGTATATGGTGATGGCGGCTTACGAAAGTATTAAGCGCCATAAACCTGCGCGAAGGCATGACAAAATCGAGAGGTTCTTATACCCTATTACAAGACTCCCCGAGTCTGAATAATGAAGCATTGTTTTCGCAAAGCATAAACGCCTGGCGGTTCACTCCTTTGGTTGGCTTGAAGGTTCCAGGTTATCCTTCTCCGCCTCTCTGTCGGCTGCGTTGTCCTGGAAGGTTGACGAGGCCCAGTCAATGCCACTCAAAGCTTCAAACTCAGCTTCATCATCTATTAAACCGGCTGGGTCGACTTCAGGGGCAAAGGTATGCTTACGAGTTGGAGGGATCAGGTTGACTTCATCATAGTGAGGTGTTGGAATTCTCCGGTTCTCACTGTCATAGCCCGGCTGATACTTGGTAAGGTCAGTATCATTCCCAATGAGAGTAGCCACAGGACGTATGTCTTTCACACACGCGGTGAAGTCTGTCTCGTTGAATAAAGAGACGTCTTAGTTCAAGCTGGGATACCCAAGAGCAATGTCTGCCGGGTCTAACTCTGGAAGCCACGCCTTGGCCCGGCTCAATGCGGCTACAGCCCCGGCTCTGGCAGATGCCCGTCTTAGCTCTTGGATCCGCTGGGGTAGCACGACAAACCGCTTTAGCACATCTTGCAGGAGATGGGGAATGTCATTTGATAAAGCCACAACGGCCAAAGCATCGCTAGACCCGTGTATAGTTGCTCCACTAGAGTGTAAACCGCTTTCAGTTTGATCAACATGTTCTGCTTGAGGTTTGTGCTCCTGGCGCCTGCGTTCATAAACATAAGGTAAGCCGGAGATAACAATTAAAATAGTCATCAAAGGAAGGATTGCAATATTTGAGGTTATATATAGTAGCTTACCAAAGATTGCTGAGACCATTCGAGATATCTCGCGCTTTAAGCCGGACAGCTCGGCTGTTGCTTCTGCAAGTGATGTTTCTGCTGTGTCGACCCGGGTTACTAGGGAGGCCTTCTCATCAGCCTAGATTTTCCTCTCCGCCTCAAAATTCTTCTTCAACTTCGCTTGTTCAGAGACGCTGAATTCAAATTTGGAGTTGGCCTTTTGAATTTCAAGTTCTTGAGCTGCCAGGCGGCTCTTCAGGTTAGCAATCTCCAACTCAAATTAACTTATGGTGGCCTGCATTGATGCCGGGTTATAGTCCGAATCATGGTAAGATAACATTAAGTCCCAAGCACTTTGTAAGCAAAGATACTTGACACTTGGGGGCTAATGTATGCTGAAGAATTTTAAACTTACAATGCCGGTTCATGGTAATTAAGTCCCAAGCACTTTACAAGCAAAGATACTTGACACTTGGGGGCTAATGTGTGTCGCAAGTTCAAGGTATCATGTTACAACCGGGTTAAATATCTTCTTTCTAAACCGGACTGAGCAGTGCTAAGCAGTTTTCTAAAGTCTACAACATATTTATTCATAAGGAATAGACTTGGGGGCTGATACAAGAAGTATGATTAAGAAAAGTAGCATAAGTTATACCTCAGATTTTTGTCAGATTTACTTCACCATGTTAACTTCCAGGTCACGGCTGCTATGTACTTGATTGATATAGCCAGATACTATCTCTCCAATGCTCAAATGAGTATAGTCAGCAATATCTAGCTTGGCCTTTCGGTGTTCCAGAAGCTCCTCCTTGGCGGAGCACTTGGCAAGGACAGTGGGCTGCCCCGGCTCAGCAAATTGAGTCTTCAGAATCTCAACTTCCAGATCAATTGTCTTAGCCGGGCTAGGAGCTTCCGGGTTATCAGAGCTATTGAGAGTATCTTCGGCGGGTGGATCAGAGGTTGGTGCTAGAATGTCATAGGCTGGTTCAGGCGGCGGCTGATGGGTAGAACTGTCAGGAGCAGCCGTGCCAAGCTCTAGTTCAGTCGCGACCGGGTCTTGGGACGGCTTACTTTTCTTTGCCCTCTTACTGGGTTTCACTTGCACGCTGTGGACAAAGGCAGAAGGATGAGTACAAAAGCACGAGTAAGGTAAAGCATAAGGTAAACAAAATTACATTACCTAGGGGAAGTTTTGAAAGCCGGCATGTTAGATTGCATAGACTCGCCGGAGGAAGGAGAGGTATCCTGATAATTGGTGTCAGATGAATTGAGAGGTTGACGAATTAAACCCGCCAAAGGCCAAATAGAACGTAAATCGGAGATAACCTCAGTCCGACGCTTCCTGGTTACGTCAGGTAAGCCGGAGGAGAGCTCTACATCCTTGCTGGTCCGGGTCTGCCTTCGACTTTCAAATTGCTGTTGCTTCAAAAGAAATTGAGGATCTTGGTAAGCCAAAGGATGTGAAAATCTTACTTTTCGGGTTACTCTTCGAATTTTCTGACGCGGCAGGGGCTCGGAGTCGGAGGAGATTATAGTTACCTCTTCCTCGACGGCTTGGCTGTTCCCCGTGTCTTCCTGAAAGGATTTAATGTCAAGAAGGTGATGATAAAGAGTCAAGGAGTTAAAACTTACCTCTTCTTCATCATCATCGATGTAAATCAAGTTTAAACATATCCAAGCGCTTGGTTTCCTCTTCTTTGAAGTTCCGGTCTTGGCGGCTTTCCTTTCGGCTCTTTTTGCCGCCCGCTTGTTTGGCCGCCTCAAGGTCATATTTGACCTTCCGTGGTTGTCATTGGCCTGTGAAAAATGATAAGGGTTATGAGTAAAAGCAAGGTATAACACAAAGACGGAGTAATTATTGAGGTTGATGACTTCATCATAGGGCCGGGTTCTTCTTGCAGAAGGGAAGTAAGCCAAAGGCATTACTAGTTACCGTGCCCTCTTTCAACAACGTCTGGGTCGTAGCCTCCACCACATCATCTGGTAAGTCTTCGGGACTATGACGCAGTGGGTCATTCTTCTACTTTGAGTAGGTGCACATTAAGCCGGGCGGCGGATTAACGGAATCACTCGCCAAGTTTACCTGCACCGGACCAGGTCAATGCCATCTAAGTCATTTCCCAAAAGAGCTTTGATTTTACTAATGGTGGGAGCAAGTGGAAGACGCTCAACAGCAGTCAGTTTATGCGACATCGGGTGGTTGGATTCAAGGCGCATAGCTGAAGTCAAGTGAGGATTTTCCTCACCGGAGAAGTGTCCCGGCAAGAAACCACGTCTGATTCCAGTCCTTTGGATGACTTGGCAGTTCAACATAAGGAAAAAGGCAGTCTCTCCGCCGCTGAATCGAGATGCCGCCAAGTTCCAGACTGGGCCCGTTGGCGCATTCATTCTGCCGGTTTAAGTAAAACAATTCTCTGAATAAAAGTAAGCTGGGTTCTTCTCCAAGGTACACCTCGCAGAAAACTTGGAAGTTGCAAATATTTGACACGGAATTGGGCCCGATGTCTTGAGGTCAGAGATCAAAGAAGTGCAAAACATCCCTGAAGAATTTTGAACCGGGTGGAGCAAAACCCCGGCTCATGTGATCAGTAAACACGATCACCTCCCCCTCCTTGGGTTGAGGTTTCTCCTCTGACGGATTTGGAGCACGATAAGACATGACCTCCTTCTTAGGCAGATGGCCGGATTTCACAAAATCAGACAAAGTGCTCTCTGTAACAGTGGATTTGACCCAGTTGCAGGTCACGGGAGCTTTGGGAGCCTTGAGTGCCATTGTATAAATTGAAGCCTATGACAAAATAAGAGTTTCTGGTTCAAATTTAACCTGAGAGGAAAACATTTTAAGTCTATTCAAGATGGCGGCTTAAGAAGGGCCTAATGACATATGGGTAACTATGCGTGATATTTAAGCCGCCATGGTATCAAAGGCAGTTAAAATTTCTTAAGTCGCGAGAAGCAAGCAAGGTTGACAGATCAGTTTCATTTACTTAAACCGGCCACGTGGACGGTCGTGGTTAAACAAATTCGACAGAGGCAGTTTTTTAATTAAGGGTGGAATAAACAGGTTTCACAAGTTGCGGCTATTATTTTGGATCAAACGGCTGTTTTGAAAAGAAAAATATCTAGACCTAGGACTGGCACAGATGAAGCTCATAGGCTCGAACGGGACCTCTGTGCAATGGAAAGGGATCTATTTGCATTTGGAAACGGGTGCGAAACAACCACCACAATAGTTCTACACTGTCTGAAGATCAAAAGGGGGCATTGGAGGTAAAAACTATCAAGGGTTTGACTCAGGCGCGAACGCCGACGAACTCGAAGAAGCCTGAATGCAGATCTAAAAACAGGGGAAGAAGGGAACTCACAGATGCAGACTGGCTGCGAAGGTCCGTCATTGTTGTTTTTCTGGTCGGGATCAGGTTGATGCAGCGGCCGGAGTCGGTGAAGACGAGGAGCTTCGCGGCGGCGGTGGCGGAGCTCGAGTAACAGAGAGACATCAAGAGGAAGAGGATGACCGAAAGGGGGGAGAATGGAAGACCTAGGTTGTGCCTATTTATAAGGGAAGACCGACTGAGACGGCGTGAGAAACAAGGAGACTAAACATTATTATCCAGCGGCCCTGACGCCTCGGTTTTCGAAACGGTCAGTAAAGCAAAGATCCGTTGGAGGATATGGAGGAGTAAAATATGAATTTAAGCAAAGATGACATCACGACGGGTTAACGCGGATCCAGAAGATGACGTCATGGCGGGTTAAAAACCTTTTGCACAGGCAGAAGGCTGAAGGTTTATTTCTTAAGGTATTTTAAGATTGACATGAACCGGTTCAAATCAATCTGGGGCCTAATGTTGGGGATATAACTATTTGTGTAAGCCGCCCAGGAGGGGCCGGGTTACGCAAAGAAGACTCATCAGAAAGAAGCCTAAGGCCAAGCATGAAAATGACGGTTCAATAAAGGGTCTAAGGCCCGCAGGCGGCTTAAGGCCCGTAGTGGTAAACCGCCATAATGACATGACTTGTATCATAAGGTAGAATTAACTAGTCACCGAGCCGGACACTGTTTATGAGCCGCCGACTCAGAGGTCGCAGAGGCATCCACCCGTGTATATAAGGGGAAGACCCGCTGGCGGCTTAGGGCAAGAAACAACTCATCGAGAGCCGGGCATAGCGTATCTCGCTCCCTGGTTATTGAAACCTTAGCAATACCAACCCAACTAGACGTAGGCCTTACCTTCACCGTAAGGGGCCGAACTAGTATAACTCTCTCGTGTCCTTTGTCCCGATTAACCCCTTTAAGCTTTCTAGTTGCAATGGCTCCACGACTAAGTCCTTGCAAGATGACATCTGCCGTGACAATTCCACGGCAACCTGATTTGTTTGGACGACGGATGATAGACGGAGTCATATATTCCATTCGTAGATTACCTCCAGTAATTTCAACAATGAGTTAAACACTCTCTCTGGCGGAAATAAGGCAAAAAAGGCCCGTGAACCGGCTTGTAACAGAGACTCCGCCGGGCAGCGACTCTCACTGGTAGCGACCAGCCCGGACCAGAGAACGGGCAAAGATGACTCTTCTACAAAAACATGATGGCTCAACGCAACTGCAGGGTGGCTCAACGCAACTGCAGCAGGCAGCCACGAGCAGTGATCCGGTCCGGATGGTTCCACAGACGACGGCTCAGGACGACGACTTAGCAGGGCCGGCGGCTCAGAGCGCCACGCAAACAGTGGCCGGGCGATTCGTGCAGCCGGAGGGCAGCAAGGTGACCCGGCAGAGGTGCACTGCAGTAGTCTACTCTGGTTCCATTCATTTCACGTATGACCATCTGGTAGGCCTAGTGTTTATCAAATCTTGATACTTGTGCAAATAAACAATGTGCTGGAGCTCCTTTGTCTTTTTTGTCTTCCATGTATGCGCTTGACCGATGTAAGCAAAGTAAGGTGGACCAAGCTATGTTCAAGCTGAAGAACAAGTACAGAGGCTGGCATTTTGGACTTGGGGTTGTGCCCTGTGAATTCTCAGCAGCAGATGATCATGATGCAGTCAGTGCCGTCGCGGCTGCAGATGTAGACCAATGCGACAACCGCCTCCTTTTTTTATAGACATCAGCAGCTGGTTAATTTGTCTCTTCCTCCTAGAGTTCTGCTCCCTTGGTTGGTGTACCCAAAAAAAATCCGATTTGATGGTTTACACAATGCGTAACGACAGTAGCAGTCTTGGAGCTTTGAGGTGACTCTGTGTAGGCAAAAAACATAAGTTTGACCTCAGGACGAAACTATTTCACAAACTAAACTATGTTTAAAAGTATTTCACCCAGCTGACCTCTAATGTGCAGCGTCCAACAACAAGGCGCTACACTCTTACTATGCAGCGCCTAACACACAAGCGCTTACATGCAGCGCCTAGCTGTAAGTGAGTTGCACTACACCGTGCAGCGCCTAACCGTAAGGGAGAGTTGCAGAGAGTGCAGCGCCTTACTGTTGGGAGCTGCACAAAAGGGTCAGCGGTGTGAAATATTTTCAAAAACAATTTAGTTTGTGAAATACTTTCGCTTTGAGGTTAAATTTGTCAATTCTGCCCTCTGTGTACGTGGGCTGCTATCAATGCAATTTCCTTCACGTGAGGTATAACAAGCCCTTAGGAATCATGATGTCATGCACTACAACTAGTAGTAATATGCTTTTGCTTTTCCAAATCCCCAGCATGAATACGTGTCATGGTGCTTCAACTTATGCTAGTCCGCTAGCAATACCAGTAGTTGTCCGATTCGAAGCCCCCTTTTCTTTTTAGCAAGCTCCACGGATCCGCAGCTTTATCCGGATTGGTTTTGACTTTTTGTGTGACTTACGTCAGGACAGTATCGACAAGCCACGTTGTGGATCGCCGTGAAGATTTGTTAGCCATCCTGGAGATTGGTCTGACCGTGAGAAGCCACACGCCACCGCCCGACCACAGACTACTGAACATCACAGGCTCAACAACGGAACAGATGCCGAGGCGGCTCGGTGGCCACGGCAGAGGAGCGACAATGATTTGAGGCAGGGTCCTTGACAGTGGAGGCGATTCACGATAAAAAACACCAGCGAAAGCAATGAACGGTGGCGGCTTGAAAAAGCCTTGGCCTTCCTCCCATTAATTACTTTGGTCTCGTCCGTTTGATAACAACACATTGATCCTGCTGATGTATGCAACCAACCATAGTAAACCTTCGGGATCTTCTCTGATGATTCTGTCAACATGACTAATGAACGCCGCCAATAAAAAATATCAGATCTTGATTTTAGTAAATTTGACGTTGATGTAAATCCTTCACAAACTGGCTTTCTTCCTCCGGAAATTTGCAAACTCTTCGAAACCCTCGAAAGGATCCCTCCAAGAACTCAACACCACCGCGCGTTTAGCCCCACAGTGGGCGCCAACTGTCGTGGAATTGTCACGGCAGATGTCCTAGTGTGAGGAATTAGTCGCGAGGCCAACACATCTATGTGATAGCTTGAAGGGGTCTGTCGGAATCGAGAGACGCACGTCGGATCAACACACAAGACAAGAATTTAGACAGCTTCGGGCCCCGGGAAACATCATCCGGTAATAATCTACATGCTGTTTGTGGCTAGGTCTCATTATGATCATGAGGGTGTCGCTGGCAAGCCGGCTCTTTTTGTCTAGCCCTAGAGATTGTTTCTTGTTGCTTGTCCCTCTTTGGGGAGCCCTGCCCCTCCTTATATAAGTTGGAGAGGCGGCTTACATGTAGAGTCCTAGTAGGATTAGAACTAACTTATTCTCTATTACAAGTTGGATACAAGTACGGGTCCTGCTTCCTTGTAAAGGAAATATTCCTCATGCCTTCCGTCTTAAGCCAGCCCATAATAACATGAGCCGGCCTACTGGGCCTTGGGCCCTTGTCATCCGTCTGACCCGCTGTCGGGGCCATCATTAAGTCGCCAGGCTCATGAATCGCCAATCCTCCGGCGGGTTACGATGAAGCGTCAAGTCCGGCCGGGTCATACTCCCGGCCATGTCATACCGCGGGGTATATCCCCGACACATAGTAATGATTCTAACACCCATGTAGTCTTGATGCTGATAATGTTTTGCTCGTGGAAGAGGCTTAGTCAATGGGTCTGCAACATTTAGATCCGTATGTATTTTACAAATATCTATGTCTCCCTCCTTGACTTGATCGCGGATGGAATTAAAGCATCTCTTGATGTGTTTAGTTCTCTTATGAAATCTGGATTCCTTCGCCAAGGCAATTGCTCTAGTATTGTCACTAAAGATTTTCATTGGACTCGATGCACTAGGTATTACAACTAGATCGGATATGAACTCCTTCATCCAGACTCCTTCATTTGCTACTTCCGAAGCAGCTATGTACTCCGCTTCACACGTAGATCCCGCCACAACGCTGATGTCGCTTGAAGCTACGTCGGTATTTCCCCAAAGAGGAAGGGATGATGCAGCACAGCGGCGGTAGGTATTTCCCTCATATATGAAACCGAGGTTATCGAACCAGTAGGAGAACCAAGCAACACAACGTAAACAGCCCCTGCACACAAATAACAACCACTCGCAACTCGGAGTGTTAAAGGGGCTGTCAATCCCTTTCGGGCAACGGCGCCTCAAATTGGTGCGTGTACGGGAGAAAGTTGTAATAGTTTGAATAAATAGACCGCAAATAAAATAAAGTGCAGCAAAGTATTTTTGTATTTTTGGTTTAATAGATCTGAAAATAAATGCAAAAGAAAAGTAGATCGCAAAGGCAAATACATGAGAAGAGACCCGGGGGCCGTAGGTTTCACTAGTGGCTTCTCTCGAGAAAAATAGCAAATAGTGGGTGAACAAATTACTGTTGGGCAATTGATAGAACTTCAAATAATCATGACGATATCCAGGCAATGATCATTATATAGGCATCACGTCCAAGATTAGTAGACCGACTCCTGCCTGCATCTACTACTATTACTCCACACATCGACTGCTATCCAGCATGCATCTAGTGTATTAAGTTCATGGAAAAACGGAGTAATGCAATAAGAACGATGACATGATGTAGACAAGATCTATGTATGTCGAGATAGACCCCATCGTTTTATCCTTAGTAGCAACAATACATATATGTCGGTTCCCCTTCTGTCACTAGGATCAAGCACCGTAAGATCGAACCCACTATAAAGCACCTCTTCCCATTGCAAGATAAATAGATCAAGTTGGCCAAACAAAACCCAAATATCGGAGAAGAAATATGAGGCTATAAGAGATCATGCATAAAAGAGATCAAAGAAACTCAAATACTTTCATGGATATAAAGAAGATATAATTGATCATAAACTCATATTTCATCAGATCCCAACAAGCACACCGCAAAAAGAGTTACATCATATGGATCTCTAAGAGACCATTTGTGAAGCCCGAATAATTAAGCTATAGTGAACCCCTGCTAATGATGCCACGTCACCTCCGTTACTGTTGCTAATCTCGCGTTAGTTCAAAATTGATTAAAAATAAGATTCATAAACAAGTCAAACAATTAGAGTTTTCAAATATTAAAACTAAATTGTTCGGAGTGAGCCAAATAATGCATAGGTAATTATGATGGAGAAACCAAACATCGTTAAAATGTTTTAAGGGCTCTAAATAATTAAGATAGTAGTGAAAATAATTAAATAGATGCCTATTGAATTTTATAAAATGTTAAAACTATTTTATTATGGGTTAATAATTAATCTGAATATAGTTTATTTATAAATACAAATTTAGGTACTAGTAGTAAATTTTATAAAACTAAGAATAAAAGAAACTAGGAATAAAAACAGAAAACAAACAAATACAAAAAAGGCAGCAACCCCCCTGGACCAGGCGGCCCAGCTCACAGGCCAGGCCGGCCCACCTGGCCCATCCGGCTGACCTAGCCCACTCCCCCGTTCCTCTTGGTCGCCTCCTTCCCTGCGTCATGTTCCCCCGACCGCGCCATGAGCAGGGGCGCGTCCCCGTCGCACTGCCTCGCCATTCCCGCCGATGGGATAAGGCCGCCACGCCCCCACCTCCTCGATCCAATCTCCCACTCGCTCCCCGCTCCCCTCGCCCTCTCCACCCCCTCTCGCCTTGCGCTCTAGATCCGCCCAGCCGAAGGCCATATGGTTATGCCGCCGCTGCTCAAGATAGCTACTGCCGCGCCTCTCCGACGTGTCTGCTCGCTCCACCTCCCTCGTTTACGCCTCCCCGACGAGCCGCAGAACGCCGGGCGCCCACGAACGCTGCCCCGGCCTCGTCTTCTTCCTCGGATCCCCGGCGCGTCTTCGACGAGCGCCGTCGACTCTGCTGCTCCTAAACCACCAAGGGTCTTTCATGACCGCTCGGTGAGCTCCATGCCTTCCTTCCCATCCTCTCTGCGCTGCCTGTCGCCGCCCGTAGCCACAGTGCCATGTTTTCCCGAACGGAGCTCCACCGTCGTTGCTGCTGCTATCGCCACAAACGCTGTCGAGCTCGACTGAGCTCGCAGTTGTGCTCGCCGTAGCCGTAGGATTCGAACGCGCCACTTGCCTCTGCTCTCCGTGCCCGGAGTCGCTGTTTCCATGCACACCCGAACGTCACTGCTGCCTGCGCTCGTCGCCGGCGTGCCTCTGGTGACCAAATGGTCACGGGCCAGTGCCCGTTGCATTCGCCGCCTCACGTACGTCTCGCCTGGCCCCTTAGTTCGCTCGCTAACGCGCTGCTTCGCCGTTTCCTCTCGCGCCCGACTCCGACCTTCCGCAGATGAGCTCGCCGCGCTCGATTCCGGTCACCCCTGCCGCCACAACCACCACCGTTGGATGTGGCGCGGCTGTAGCTTTCGAACGCGCTCGAAAACTCGACGAACGGTGCCCTGTACCTGTTTTCCGACCACCTCCCGAGCCGTGCCGCCGCGTTTTGACTCGTCGGCGTCGCTCCGGCGCCGTCCGCCGACGTGGCCAGGAAGGCCCCACCCCTGAGTCGCTGGCCAGTGGGCCCTGGTGGCCCAGTTGACTAGGTTGACCCCGTCAACTGCTGACTAGGCAGCCCAGTGGCACTAACATGTGGGCCCCACCGCGTAATTAAACTAATTAAAACATTTTTATAAATAAAACTAATTAATTAACCTAAACAGTCACTGACATGTGGGGCCCTAGTGCTAATTAACTCTATCTAATTAAAATAAACCTATGTTAGCCCAACTGTCTATGACGAGTGGGCCCCATCAAGTCATTTTGACTACCAACCAGTGTGTTGATCTGTCGACGCCATCCCCACGTTAATGCTGATGTCATAATTCCATTTATATTAATTTAGATAAATTCAGAAAATGATTAAAACTTTAGAAAAACATAGAAAATAAACCGTAGCTCAGATGAAAATACTTTGTACATGAAAGTTGCTCAAAACGACGAGACGAATCCTAATACGCAGCACGTTCGTCCGCCACACATCCCTAGCATAGCAAACATGCAACTTTCCCCCTCCAGTTTATCTGTCCGAAAACGTGAAACACCGCGGATATTTTCCCGGATGTTTTCCTCCTTCGCCGGTATCACCTCCTACTGTGTTAGGGCACACCTGGCACCGTTACTTGTCATGTCATGCATCGTTATGCATCCGTTTGCATTGTATTCATTGTTTCTTCCCCTCTTCTCTCCGGTAGACTACGATATTGACGCCGCTGCTGGCCCAATCGACTACGCTGTTGACGACCCCTCCTTGCCAGAGCAACCAGGCAAGCCCCCCCCTTGATCACCAGATATTGCCTATTCCTTCTCTCTACTGCTTGCATTAGAGTAGTGTAGCATGTTACTGCTCTCGGTTAATCCTATTCTGCTGCATAGCCTGTCGTTGTTGCTAGGATTGTTGATACATTTACCTGCAATCCTACATGCTTAATATAGGTTGCTAGTACTTCATCAGTGGCCCTACATTCTTGTCCGTCTGCCATGCTATACTATCGGGCCGTGATCACTCGGGAGGTGATCACGGGTATATACATATATACATACATACTATACAGGTGGTGACTAAAGTCGGGTCGGCTCGTAGAGTAACCGCATGTGATTCCGATGTGGAGACTGAAAGGACATGTGGCTCCATCCAGGTAGTGGTGGGCCTGAGTTCCCAACGGCCCCCGACTGTTACTTTGTGGCGGAGCGACAGGGCAGGTTGAGACCACCTAGGAGAGAGGAGGGCCTGGCCCTGGTCGGCCTCTGCGGTTACTTCAAAATAACATGCTTAATGAGATCTTGGTATTTGACCTGAGTCTGGCCACTGGCCTATACGCACTAACCAACTATGCGGGAACAGTTATGGGCACTCGACGTCGTGGTATCAACCGAAGCCTTGTTGACGTCAGCGACTGAGCGGCACGCGCCGGGTTGGACCGCATAACGAAACTTCCTTTGTAATGGAGGTTGCTAGGTCTGCTCACCGACCGCACACGCAACATGCAGGTGTGCAATGGGCGATGGGCCTGCACTTCGCGGCATAGGATTTAGACCGGCGTCGACCTCTCTCACAGTGCCTAGGTAGGGCTGCGACGTGTTGATCTTCCGAGGCCTGACATGACCTAGGAAAGTGTGTCCGGCCAAAGGGGATCAAGCGTGTTGGGTAATGTGGTGCACCCCTGCAGGGAAGTTTATCTATTTGAATAGCCGTGATCCTCGGTAACAGGATGACCCGGAGTTGTATCTTGACCTTATGACAACTAGAACCAGATACTTAATAAAACACACCCTTCCAAGTGCCAGATATAACCTGATGATCGCTCTCACACAGGGCGACGAGGGGAGGATCGCCGGGTAGGATTATGCTATGCGATGATACTTGGTGAACTTACCATCTACTCTCTTATACATGCTGCAAGATGGAGGTTGCCAGAAGCTTAGTATTCGACAGGACTAGCTATCCCCCTATTATTTTGGCATTCTGCAGTTCAATCCACCGATATTGCCCCTTTACACAGATACCCATGCATATGTAGTGTAGATCCTTGCTTGCGAGAACTTTGTGTGAGTACTCACAGTTGCTTTGCTCCCCTTTTCCCCTTTTCCTTTCTTCCTGGTTGTCGCAACCAGATGCTGGAGCCCAGGAGTCAGACGCCACCTTCGACGGCTCCTACTACAACGAGGGTGCCTACTACTACGTGCAGGCCGCCGCCGACGACCAGGAGTAGTTTAGGAGGATCCTAGGCAGGAGGCCTGCGCCTCTTTCAATCTGTATCCCAGTTTGTGCTAGCCATCTTATGGCAACTTGTTTAACTTATGTCTGTACTCAGATATTGTTGATTCCGCAGACTCATCTATGATCAAGAGCTTGTATTCGAGCCCTCGAGGCCCCTGGCTTGTATTATGATGCTTGTATGACTTATTTTACTTTTAGAGTTGTGCTGTGATATCTTCACGTGAGTCTCTGATCTTGATCATACACATTTGCGTGTATGATTAGTGTACGGTCAAATCAGGGGCGTCACAAGTTGGTATCAGAGCCGACTGCCTGTAGGAATCCCCCTCCCAAACTTGTTGGGCGAACTTGAGTCTAGACATTGCAAAACTTTTACTAACATGGATGTGTGCCTTATGGGCCCACGTCGCCATTGGGTGGTATTAGGATCTTTTATTCCTCGACCTATACTCTGGGACTCTGATCTCTCACCTATTCGGGTTTAATGAAATTTACTAAAATCTAACTTTAGGTTCTCGAAAATACTTTCTCCCGGAGAGCCCCTTCAGTCTAGATGATCGCCGGCTGCACCAGAAGATTTCAAAGATACTCTCCTATATTCTCTCGAGACTTTGTGCCCGTTGCTTTTGCAATTCCCTACCACCGAAATATCCCTATGGATACATACTTACACCCGTCGTTCTTACTTTTATTCCCAGTTGATCTTGTTATTACAAGATAACCCAAGAATACTTTGGGCCTACTGCCTTGCAGTTCTTTGCCACCTGAATACACCTACAAATTAATCCTCACACACACCAAGGATTTGTTTCTCCCCAGTTATTCATGTGTTTCACCAAAGTCTTCGAAATACTAATTGATCTTTCAAAAATCCTCAACCACCAGTTGTTCTTGAAATTCTTGCTTGCTTGCATTATGGTTAATCCCATAAGTATACTAATCTTAGTGGCATCCAAGGTCACTATAATTTTTGAGTCCATTGATTCAATAAGTTGCAAATGTTCACAATCATCAGTCGAATCCTAGGATTATCCTTCCGGCTCAGACGTCATTTTAAACATGAGTTGGATCTCGACCAACCAAATTGCCAGCGATTGTACCCCTAAGGCTATTAAACTTATCCACCCCTAATTAGAGCATTGCTTCTAATCCCTTGTCTTGGAATTCATAATTCCTTTGCATTTGAGCTTTGCGTTAGTCAGTTGTTTCTATAATCTGACCTCCTTGCGTTCTTTCTTCCTTTGGTTAAGTACCGATGCTCACATTAGATCCCTTGTGGACCACCAGACCCTTTGTCGGATTTTATCCGACAGCATCCTTCATATTGAATAACCTTGTGAGCCTTTCCATGGGTATATAATGCCTTTGGTAAATTGTATCCTCTGTTTTGTGAACAATGCTCTACTTTCGAACTTGTATTATTTACTCCGTAGTTTGTGGTATATGTTCCTAAGATGCCCTGATGGGTCAAACCTACGCCTTCCCTAATTCGTGTGAACCCGAAAGATTTCACGGGTCATACTTATCTGTTATTGCACCAGGTAAAACTTTCAACAACTAATGTCATTTAAAAAAAAAAATGAGAGGTGAATGGAAGGTTATACATTGAAGAAGTGGGAGTCGACCTTGAACTTTGTGTTGATGCCCATGGACACAATGTAGATCCTAGCATGGAAGCTTCTTGTAATAATAACTATTTCCTTGATATAATATCAGCTGGTATCTGTGAATTGATCCTTTGCAATCATGGTTCCGACCATATTTTCTCCTTGATTCTATTTCTCGGACAAGTTAAAGTACTTGCCTTTTGCAGATCAATACACCTGCCCAACCTCTATTTTGATCCAACTTCGAGTATTACCCCCTGGTATCTCGAGGATATCAACCCATTGCACTACATCTTATGAATTTATGATGAATTAGTACCTTCCCCGTCATAGTCACTCCACGGGTTCTGGGTTGTCGTCAACCGAGAACACCGATTAGTGAATCGAATCAACGCTATGATTCAATACTCTTAGTACTTTGTTGTTGAGAAGTTTAATACTCCATCATGTAATTACTAGCCTTAGCGGCTACATCATTATCATGCTAAATTTTAATTGTGCTACTTGGTCCTTCTCGGAGCACAAATTTCGACGGTGAGCTAATCTTATGTCGATCTTCCTCGTCATATCATTTCTCCTTGAACAACAAATTTGATTTCGAGTTTGTGCCGTACCCATGGTTCCAATAACCTTTCGCTTCATCATTCCTTTGACTTGATGTCATCGCCGACCGATTACATCTTCATGAGATCTCTCAACAATTGTGTCGTGATCATCATCAGCATTTTGAGCTCTTCCAGGATATCAATCGAATTCCTGATGGGGATTACCATCGTTGCCCTCGGTAAATTGTGTTGTCATAAACTACTTTATTGCCTTCCCTCCAACACAAACTTGTTAATGTTATGGAACTCCTTCCTATCCAACTTATGTTGTGTTCTACCTTGGAGTGTTACCTTCCTTTATGTCAAGAATGTTGTGAGAATTTCACCACCTCTTAAAAATTCTTGATATAGTGATACTTCTCACAAGCACCATACCTTCTTAGTCCCAATATGGACTAACCGGGAATGACAATAAGTGAATGATGCTGCATGGATTCTGTAATTCAAGCAACCCTATTGCTTTGAAGTTAATGACCGATAGTTCATCCTCAGACTATTGGTTATTGAATCATCATTCTAACATTGATCATGCTACATAAGCCCAAATTTCAGGTGCACTTTTCAACCAATGTTTAATTGTGTATGTTTTCCTCGAGCATACATCAGTATATCATTTGATCTGACAAGTGTTACCTCCTTGTGCACATAATTGTGGAAATCCATCTTTTGTTAACCTCAATGAATTGTCGCTGAGTCCATCAGCCACCTCCTCATCCTCTCCTTAGTTTAATGATGAACTCTTGTTTCGGAACTCGCTTCCATAGTTCATTTCCCGAGAATCTTACAATGTCATCCCATCAATTTGTGTTACACCTTTTCTTCTCACACATCCTGAGTCTGAGGTTTCTGACCCCAATTAGATCCGAATCTCAATCAGATATGATGGTTGGAACATATACCCGAGAGTTATAACATTGCTCTTTGAACCGATAAGGTTATGTCATGCCTAGCACACCTGGCCAGAGGGCCTACTGTATAGTTCTTCCTTTTAGCAAGGTTAACCATTATTCCATGAGGAAATTGAAAGTCTTATTCTATAAGTTGTTCCTGATGAATCCTTTATGTATCCAAAGTCTGATCTTTACCTGATGACCATGTCAATGCTATCTCGAAGCGTGTCTCGGGTACTCCGATTTTCAACAAGAAAATTTGAAGCCCAATGCTAAATGTTTCCTGCTCAATTATCCAAACAACAATGTAGGGGTAATGTCATGAAATTTCTCTCCCCTTACCTAAAGAGTTTTCTACATTATATCCTGTCATGGGTATCATGCTCCGTTTATCCTTGGGAAGGATATACCCTTGAAATATGTGTTTAAACACATTTTCCTTTCCATTGTTCTGTTTGATCTGGTAATCATATTTTCCTTTCATTGTTTGGTTTAACCTTTCTTGTGATCTATATGATCTAAGCAACAATATTCCCCTGCTTATGTAAACACCTCGGTGTACAATTCTGTCAGTAAGACCCTGTTCCTTTTGTTGATGACCTTCCGGTAACCACCGATGGACGAGAACTTTGCCTATTGGTCTGCCTCGTTCAACGAGCAGGAAAATGGTTCTCTTCGTCCCTCGCCCTTGGTATCGATGTTGTTGCCGACATAACCGACATACTATCCTCCGACATGCCTTGCTTACATGATCGTGCAAGATGTCACCGCCCTTCCTACTTTTAACCCACATGGTGGGCCCAATAACCCATAGTTACACAGGATCGAAACCTGACTCTCCTGTACACCCCTTTCCCAAAGTCAATACTCACGCTTGGCTTCGTGTGTAATTCACGAGCGACCTTCCTAGCGATCTGTTCCGGTATCAGATGCAATACTTAATCTTAATGCTTTGAACCCCTTTCACACTCTTTTTCAGGCATCGAACGATTGCCAATCCGCTTGGAACTCCTGGTTGTACCTTCTTACTTCACTCTCGATATATTCTTAAGTTTCAATTCGAGAGTTGCTTTCCGCCACCTTCCCCGATGTTATCGACCAGACAGTCAACCTTGCAGAGGCCCGTTCTCCCGGAATACCCACCCGTTATTCTTTCGTAAGTACGATGGAGTTCCCGAAGAAAGGATGTTGACTTCATCATGATGACTTGAAGCAGAGAAATGAAGACATCAACATAATGGATTGACCTCTTCGAAAAGAGCAACCAAGATCGAGAAGAATCGTTAGAATTTCGTAACTACATCTTTCCCCTTACTCGACCTCTTAAATCTCGGGACGAGATTTCTTGTAGTGGAGGAGATTTGTGACGCCCGGATAATTAAGCTACAATGAACCCCTGCTAATGATGCCATGTCACCTCCGTTACTGTTGCTAATCTTGCGTTAGTCCAAAACGATTCAAAAACAAGTCAAACAATTAGAGTTTTCAAATATTAAAACTAAAATGTTCGAAGTGAGCCAAATAATGCATAGGTAATTATGGTGGAGAAACCAAACTTTGTTAAAATGTTTTAAGGGCTCTAAATAATTAAGACAGTAGTGAAAACAATTACGCCTATTGAATTTTATAAAATGTTAAAACTATTTTATTATGGGTTAAGAATTAATCTGAATATAGTTTATTTATAAATACAAATTTAGGTACTAGTAGTAGTTTTTATAAAACTAAGAATAAAAGAAACTAGGAATAAAAACATAAAACAAACAAACACAAAAAAGGCACCAACCCCCCATCGGACCAAAGTGCCCGGCTCATAGGCCGTGCCGCCCACTGGCCCATCCAGCCGACCCATCCCACTCCCCCGTTCCCCCTGGTCACCTCCTTCCCCGCGTCTTACGGCGTTCTAGGAACGGGGGTCCCCAGACTTGCCTGCCCGCGGCCCAGGGCGTGGCTAAGTCGGCGGGCCGTCCGACCCATCTTCATCAACAAGGCATCCAAGACCCTTGCGAGGGGCCAAGCCTCATGAGGCGGACGACGCAAGATCTCCTCAAGAGTGGCCTAGCCAGGCGGGCTCACGAGGAGCAGAGATATCAAGGCGGGGCAAACCTCACGAGGCTCTCGTGACGTGAGCCATGACGATCGAGACCAGGCGGGCGCCAGCGCGCGCAGCGTCCTTGTTCCCTCTTTGGTGCTAAGGAGGCAAGCGCAAGCGAGGAGTACCAAGGCATCAAGCAAAGGTTGCCATATTGGTGCAATGAGACCAAGGCCAGAAGGACAGCAGGACGGAGGTCATCGTCTAGCCCAAGACAACATCACCACCAGAGCCTTTCGCAGGCGAAGACCACTTTTGTCAGGAGAGCTTGTACTAGCTGTCCCCCTTCATATTTGCCGCCGTTGTTGGCTCCCTTCCTGCTCAATATTTGGGAAGAGGACCCGGGCATATATAAGTAGAACTAGCCACCACAGTAGGGGCAACCCGGCCTGAGGCAACTCAGCCTGATCTGATCTGATCGAGAGCTTACCCTAGACACAAGAACACCTCAACCTCAGGAGGCTGTTCTTCCCCTTGTACTGTTCATCATCAGCCCAAGAGGCAATCCACCACCACACACTGGAGTAAGGTATTACACCACAACAGTGGCCCGAACCAGTATAAAGCTCGTGTCTTTTTGTGTTGCGAGTTCGTCGGTGAGATCTTAGTGAGCTAGGGCGTGGATCGGTAGGAGGGAAAGACTTCACGCGCACCCCAGAGTTTGAACCTTAAGGGTTTTGCCGGAACCCCACATCCGACATTTGGCGCGCCAGGTAGGGGTGCACCAGAGCTTCTTCATCGACAATCGACTTGCCGACACTCCACGGTCAAGATGTCCGGCGACCCAAGAGCTGACTCCGACCGCTGGGCAGCCTGGCCGGCCCGGGCGACAACGCCTGCTCATGAAGACCTCGACCCCGCGCTCCAGGCGGCGCGGGCGCCGTCCAACTCTGCGGGGCGCGGGCGGCGCAGCCAGGTGTCGTCCACCCTCATTCCACAACAGGTACGAGCCGCTGCGAGGGCAGCAAGCCACGCCGCGGTGACGTCGCGGCAACTCGCGACGAGAGCAGGCAAACATGCGGGCATCACTCACCGTGGCAAGGGAGCTGCTGCGGTGCCGGCTGATGGAGAGCGGCCGGGACGCGCTGCTGGACGCGGCGGCCTTGGGAGCGCCGCCTTTCTGCCACCGGCTCCCTTCTCAGGCCGTTACAGGGCCTCATGGCGGGTCTCGCCGCAACCACGCGCCGTCGGGCGTGCCAGGGGGCTTTGTCAACACCAGCGCGGCCGGCGGCGCTGGGGGCTCCGCCGCCCCCATACCGCACGCGACAAGCACGGGCACGAACGTTGCCCCCATGGTCCCGGCGAGATGCCGCGCTACTATCCTCAGGATGCCACGCTGGGCCAGGCA
Organism: Aegilops bicornis; assembly: GCA_021605145.1. Taxonomy (NCBI): domain Eukaryota; kingdom Viridiplantae; phylum Streptophyta; class Magnoliopsida; order Poales; family Poaceae; genus Aegilops; species Aegilops bicornis. Next base: position 613,111,775 of record CM038670.1, on the reverse strand, counting down.
ACATGGAGTGTGGGGCACTACGGCGAGGTGTTCCGGGTAACAGCCCCGGAAGCCTACGTGCCCCGCATGATGGACCAGGAGTACACACTGGAGGACGACCCCAGCTCATTCGTTGGAGAAGATTCGGAAGAAGGGGCGCTAGGAGTCGAAGCCTTCCAGGAGCCACCGGGGAACCACCACGACCGTGTGTGCAACAACCACTACAGGGTACCCCTAATCCATGGAGCAAGCTTACGCTAACCATGAGTCGCAGGAGGAACAGATCACCACAACGGCCGGGGGCCCCAGCTGGGCGGCCTCCCTGCCAGCAGGGGGATCGCGTTGGGGGCTGCAGGAGAGGGGTCGGGAGCCAGGCCCCTCCCCACGGCGCGCGAAGCCAAGGGACACTCAGAGGTAGGCCCTCTGCCGGGGAGGCTTCGACGACCCTTCCCCCGGCAGAGGACGTGTGGTCGCCGAGGGCACCGCTGGTGTCCCCTTTCCCCCCTTTGTGTCGTCCAGGTTGCCGGTCGGCTCAAAGGTGGTCGAGGGTGGCACAAGGCGGGTGTCGGATTTCGGGTTCCGGCAGACCCTTGAGGTTCGAACACTGGGGTGCACGCGGTGATCCAACCTTCCACCGTCTCGCACTTCGCCGAATCGCAGGGACCTAAACTACTAACAAAACAGCACAAGAGACACAAGATTTATACTGGTTCGGGCCACCATTGTGGTGTAATACCCTACTCCAGTGTGTGGTGTGGTGGATTGCCTCTTGGGCTGATGAAGAACAGTACAAGGAAGAACAGCCTCGCGAGGGTCTGTTCTTGGCGGGTGTGATGAACTGCTAGGTGGTGTTCAGTTGCTCTAGCTACTGGTTTCTTGATGAGGATCCGGTCTATCTTCTTCTCTCCCAGATGCCCGATCCCTCTAGATGCCTCTACTATGGTGGCTAGCTCTACTTATATAGGCTAGGGCCCTGGGCCTCTTCCCAAATATTGAGCGGGAAGGGCGCCAACAATTGGCCATTTTGAAGGGGAACAGCGGGTACACTTATCCTGACTAAAGTTGGTCCTCGCCGCCAAAGGCTCGGGTGATGACGCCTTTGCTTGGGCTCCACGATGACTCCTTCCAGCCATTGGGGCTGGTCTTGGTCTTGTTGCAATCAAACAGATGCCTTTGCTTGATGCTCTCACCGCGCTTGGTCCTTTGCACCAAAGAGGAAAGGAGGACACCTGCGGCCGGGCGCCGGGCCGGGCGCCCTTGGTCGTCCATGGCTTGCGTCATGGGCACCTCGCGAGGTACCCTGCCTTGAACTCTCCGCCTCCTCATGAGCCAGCCTGACGAGGTCGTGCCTGAGGAAGCTCCTTGTCGTCCGCCCCGTGAGGCTTGGCCCCTCGCGAGGGTCTTGAGCTTGCGTTGATGAAGATGGGCCGTCCTTGGCCTCCTTCGAGCCATGCCGCAGGCCGCAGGCACGCAAGTCTGGGGACCCCTGCTCCTAACGCCGACAAGAGCCCCCCGGCCCACGGGCGCGCCCGAACTTGGCCGAGCAGAGAGGCGAAAGGGCAAGTGCGAAGCGTCGCGAGCCCTAACAGCCTGCGGCCTTGGGCGACGCGTGGCGGTTGATTGGACGCGTGCGCCCTGCTTCCCCATGATGCCTCGGTAACCACCCGGATTCGACAAGTCCCTGCATGCAGAGCTGGTCATGATTACCGGTGATCGTGGAGGCCGACGGTTGGCCTTCGCCGGCTATAAGTACAGAACGGCTCGCGCCCTTCCAGTCTATCCTTCTGCTTCTCCTCCTCCTCGTTTCGTCTGGTTGCCATGGCTCCGATCCGCCGGTTCTCCACGGAAGAGAAGGGTAAGGCTCCTCAGGAGGATCCTTACCTGATCCCCCCAAAGAAGCGGCTTGCTCTCTGGTGTCAGGGCAGGAGCGCTCGCCAGGAGGCGCCCATGCCTCGGTGCAGTGGCCGCCACCAGTGGTTCCCTCTTCCCTTGTACGCGCAAATTGGTGGCTCTGAAGGAGGCGACGCCGGGCGCCACGAGCGGCGCCGCCGATGACGTCGGCGGGTCACGAAGGTGTGCGTCTTCCCCCCTGGAGTCCACGCCGAGGGCTCTTGCCAGGAGTTCGTGCTTCGCGTCGCCACGCCTCCTAAGTCTTGGATTCGTCTTCCTTCTTTCTTCGCCTCCGTCGTCCGGCAGGGGGAACCCCTGGGACTCTTGCTGTAGCACGCCGGCTGCGGCACCCTCGCGACCGGGGCAGAGGTCGTGGTAGTTGCCCCGGGCGAGGTCTTCATGACTCAAGGCTGGGGCGTGGTCGCCCGGGTCTGCAGGACGAGGGGCGCCCTCACGATCCACCTGGAGTACGATGGTGCTTCGGTGGTGTCCTTCAAGGTCTTCGAAGCGGTGGGTCGTCGGCCGGAGTGCTGCCCCGGAGAGGTGGTCGGGTCCTGGCTGCGGTGAGACGGAGGCCGACCGACCACTCCCTTGGCAGCTCCTCAGCGGCAGGCGCCGGAGGATCCAGCGACTCGCCGAGCTCTTTCGCGACGCCGGGACGAAGCGGCGACAGCCACTGAGCCTCCGAGCCTGCGCGCCTCCCGGAGCAGGCGGGCTCGTCAGTCGCCACCGCCTCGATCCGGATGGGGTTGGCGCCGGACCGGGTGGCCCACTGCTGATGATGGCGCCTGGCCAGCGGTGGTCCCGTAGGTAGGACTCCTTAGGATTCACGTCTTTTGTTCTGCGAGGAGCCAAGAATGTACCCACGGGGCTTGTAAGGTGTTTGTAGCCGCTTGTCAATATGATCCTTATTGTGAGGCAAAGGCGAGATGCTCATTCCGTTCTAGCTCAGTTCCTCCTTTCAGTCCTCATGAGGGCCTCGATGCTCAAGGCCGGCTGTGTCCCAGTCCCAAGGAGGCTTCAGCCGTCGCTGGTATGCCAGGTGGCGATGCCGTGGTCAAGGCCAGGAGGTGAGCGGCCCGAGGTCCGGTAAGAGCCTCTGAGTCGCGATGCTCAGGGGGTCCCCTTGGCGCTCAAGCAGCCATCATTCGGTGAGAAAGGAGAGCGACGTTGCTAACACGGGGTTGCATTGAGTGTGGGGATGGTGTTGCGATAACTAGTGTGTCCGGAGGGTGACTTATCTCGAGGGTCAGGACAATGCTTCCTGGTGCGGCGCTAGGTCCGTGCCTTGGTCGGCGAGAGATTGCGTGGCGAGGTCGTTTCATGCTCCTTGGAGGGACCCTGTAGGTTCACCACAAAAGGAACAAGAGCTCGCCGTGGTGATCGTTAGTTCTGCCATTAGTTGCTTGGGAGAGGCGCGAGAGGCCTCGCGAGGTGTGTTGGGGCACCCGTGAGCCAGCGCGGGACTCACGGGGCCCTACCTCAAGGCGGGTTGCGCCTGGCTCTGGGCCTTATCTTCGAGTGTGTTCCTGCAAATTTGGCCAGATGTCGGTGCTCTACGTCTTCGGGTCCCGGCTCTCGGGCTGGTCTCAGCCGTCGCTGGCAAGCCAGGTCGCGATGCCATGGACAAGACCAGAGGGTGAGGGCTAGAGAGCCGGTAGGAGCCCTGAGTCGTGATGCTCAGGCACCCCCCCTTTAACGCGCAAGCTGGGTTAGATGACGAAACTCTACGTCCTCGGGTCCCGGCTCTCGGGCTGGTCTCAACCGTCGCTGGCAAGCCAGGTCGCGATGCCATGGACAAGACCAGAGGGTGAGGGCCGGAGAGCCGGTAGGAGCCCTGAGTCATGATGCTCGTGCACCCCTTTAACGTGCAAGATTCCGCCACCCAGTGAAAAGGCACCAATAACAAGCATGGTGGAACAAGAGCATAATCCTAAGGAAAACGCAAGAATTATATATGCCGCTGGGACAGACCCAAGCGGCTTGGGGATGATGCAGCCCGAGGGGCGCCCCCAACGGGATAAGCTAATGACATGAAATAAAAGGGATACATGCTGCAGGGACGGACCCATGCGGCCTGGGAATAATGCGGCCCTGAAGGCGCTCCCAGCCTAAAATGAAACTTAAAGATGTCACCTGGTGATGTTGGGGACGAAGGGGTGTTGGTGTAGCAGACTCGGTGGGCTGCGGGAGCCGACCACGAGCCCCTGTGCCTGTGGGCCTCGGGAGGATCCGAGGCGCCGGCTCCTCGCGGGCCATCTCCATCTCCGCCAGGCTGCGGCTGCGTGCTCGACCTCTTGAGCCTCGGGATGGCCCTCATGAGGGCTGGTGCGCAGCAGCCGCGTTGGCTAGTGCCATAAGGCATGCGAACGTAGCTGTAGGCGGGCCTCGCAACGCCCCACTCGCGAGGCCAGAGGCGCTTGAGACGCGGCTCGGTTGAGCCCTGGTATGTCGATGCAGACGCGCAGCCCGCCATCCTCGCTGGATGGGGGCCACAGCAGTGCGGCGGCTGCCCCTCATGACCCTTGACTCCTCAGGCTCTGAATGGCCTTGGCCGACGAACTCCCGAGGTCTGGCCCTCCTTGCCTTGCTCACGCTATGGAAGCGTGCTTCAAGCACGCCCACATGGTGCCCAAGCGCCTCCCTCGAGACCATGGCGAGGTCGGCGGTCCTCCGTGGAGAGCCCCCGAGCCCCGCTCGAGGAGGGCGCCGCGCGCTTCCTATGCGATGGAAGGAGGCTCCCCCGGGCGCTGGGCCCACGAGGGGCCTGCCTCTTGAGGAGCCGGGCCGGTCGATGTCTTCTTCTTCTTGGGTGCGGCCTCGGAGGCCTCCCCGCTGCTTGTGGTCTAGGTCTTCTAGCGATGCGGCTCGAAAGGCTCGCCTGTGGAGCACATCGCTGCCTCTCTCTCTTCACAGGGCACCGTGATGACCCCGCCGCTTCCTGGCATCTTGAGGACATTGTAGCCGTGGTGGGTTACGGCCATGAATTTAGCCAACACTGGGTACCCGAGGATGGCGTTGTACGGCAGACGAATGTGGGCGACGTCGAAGTCGATGAGCTCGGTGTGCTAGTTGTCGCGAGCCCCGAAGGTGACAGGAAGGCGGACCTGCCCGATCGGGACCGTGGAGCCGTCGGTGACTCCGGAGAAAGGCTTGGTTGGCTGAAGCTGACTCTAAGGCACTTGAAGATTGTTGAATGTCTCCACGGACAGGACGTTGAGCCCTGCTCCGCCGTCGATGAGGGTCTTGGTGATTAGCGCATTGCTGATGATTGGGGAACAAAGCATCGGGAGAACTCCGGCTGTGGCTGCGCACTTGAGCTGGTCTGCTGAGCTGAGCGTGATGGCGCACGCCGACCACCTAAGAGGGCGCGTGGCCTCGAGCTTGGGGAGGACTGCATTCACTTCGCGGGCGAACTGCTTGAAGATGCGCTGAGAGGTTGGGGCTTGAGCTCCGCCCAGGATGCAGGCGATCGATCGCCGCTTCCGGAAGCCCCCAGCCCCTCGTCCTGATGACGGTCTTCAATTCTCCTCGGCGGCGGCGGCATCGGAGGGAGGCCTGTGTTTCCCTGCGGGCGATCCTCGCGAGGCTGATCCCTCCACCTCCCTCACGAGGCGGGGCTTGCCAACGGTCCTCGCGAGGTTGGTCGCGCCACCCTTGGCGCTGGGCATGGGTCTTCCAGCCATTCCAGCATTCCTTCCTCCTCCTCGGCCGTAGCCCAGGTCGCTGCGCTTCAGGCGTCTGCCGACTCCTTCCTTCAGCGTGACGCCCGGAGCTCTTGGCATTCATTGGTGTTGTGGGTGTGGAGGTCGTGGTACACGCAGACCGATCGCCCTTGGAGGACTCGGGCTGATCTCTGCGTCGCTTGGTATGCAGCTCGGCCGTGAGTACGTAGCCCCTTGCGCTTTCACGCCCTTGGCCTTGGGCTTCTTTTCTTCGGGATCCGCGGCAGGCAGCTCGAGGAGGAGAGGCGCCTCCCAGCCTCGGGCGCACTTGGTCGCCAAGTTGAACAACTCCAAGGAGGTGCACAGATCTTCATGCATCGCCAGCTCCTCCTTCATCTTGACGTCGGGCACGCCTGGCCGGGAGAAGGCAGAGATGATGGCCTCCTCCGCTACCCTAGGGATCTTGAGGCGCGTTGTTGAAGCGCTGGATGTACTTTTGCGGGGTTTCCCGGCTGCTGCTTGATTCGGCGATGTCACTCACGGCGGGTGGCCGGTCGAGTACCTTGGAAGTTGGCGATGAAGCGGAGTGCGCATCTCGGCCCAGAAGAGATCGTGCTCAAGGCTGCCAGATTCAGGGAGCTGCGGGCCTGCCTTGAGCGCCATGGGAAACCAGTTCGCCATGACCTTTTATCCCTGTTGGCAGCCTTGATGCCTAGCTCAGAGCTGGAGGAACTCCGTGAGGGTCAGCCAGCCGTCGTGGCGAGGAGGCAGGTCTGGCTTGAACTTGGCGGGCCCACGAACGCTGCGCAGCTTTCGGAGGTGAAAGGCGCGGCAGGCCAGTGACATGGGGGCCTCGGACGACAGAGCTTGGTCTTGTGGGCCTCCCAGGCGCAAGGGTTAGGGGCAGCGCAAGGTCTCGACAGCGTCTTTGGAGCGAGGAGCGCTTTCGGGCAGCTTCTTGTGGGCGAGGAACTTCTTGACAACTCGCTTCTTGCCGCTGGGGAGGAGGCGTGAGGTGCCGGAGCTTTATCGCCGCAGCGAGGCGGGTGCGGTGCAGCGAGACGGACGGTCGGGGGCGTCTCTGCAGCTGGACGAGCTCGGCGACTCGGTCGAGCCATTCTTCGTAGACGTCGTCGACGGGGCGGTAGCGCAGGAGCTCGTTTGCCGCGATGAGTGCAACTTGGGCCTCCATGGCCGCGCGGGGCGTGCGTGACGAAGAACCAGCGGGGGTGAGCGAAGGCGTGGCGGTGCGGCCGTCCCGCCTCATGGACGGGTGCTGGGATGATGCTTGCTGCTCGTTCCCCGGGCCGGTGGCGGTGTTGACGGCAGGTGACGGGAACGACGAGGCGCTTCGCCGACGGGGAGCTGTCTGGGCGACATGGGAGGCAAGAAGCGGCTCGGCGCTTCATGAGCCCGGACAGGCGTCGGACATGGTTGCGGTGGTCGGGAAGAACGAGGCGATTTAAAGGCAGATTCCGTGCACCTTACCCGGGCGCGCCAAATGTCGGATTTCGGGTTCCGCATACCCTTGAGGTTCGAACACTTTGGGGTGCGTAGCGGTGATCCAACCTTCCACCGTCCTCGCACTTTGCCGAATCGCGAGGGACCTAAACTACTAACTAACAGCACAAGAGACACAAGATTTATATCGTTCGGGCCACCATTGTGGTGTAATACCCTACTCAAAGGTGTGGTGTGGTGGATTGCCTCTTGGGCTGATGAAGAAACGATACAAGGAAGAACAGCCTCGCGAGGGTCTGTTCTTGGCGGGTGTGATGAACTGCTAGGTTGTGTTCAGTTGCTCTAGCTACTGGTTTCTTGATGAGGATCCGGTCTCTCTTCTTCTCTCCCAGATGCCCGATCCCTCTAGATGCCTCTACTATGGTGGCTAGCTCTACTTATATAGGCTAAGGCCCTGGGCCTCTTCCCAAATATTGAGCGGGAAGGGCGCCAACAACTGGCCATTTTGAAGGGGAACAGCGGGTACACTTATCCTGACTAAAGTTGGTCCTCGCCTGCCAAAGGCTCTGGTGATGACGCCTTTGCTTGGGCTCCACGATGACTCCTTCCAAATTGCTGGGGCTGGTCTTGGTCTTGTTGCACCGAAACGGATGCCTTTGCTTGATGCTCTCGCCGCGCTTGCTCCCTTTGCACCAAAGAGGAAAGGAGGACATCAGGCTGTGGTGGCCGGGCCGGGCGCCCTTGGTCGTCATGGCTTGCGCCATGGGCACCTCGCGAGGTACCCCGCCTTGAACTCTCCGCCTCCTCATGAGCCAGCCCGACGAGGCCGTGCTCGAGGAAGCTCCTTGTCGCCCCGCCTGCGGAGGCTTGGCCCCTCGCGAGGGTCTTGAGCTATGCGTTGATGAAGATGGGCCGCCCTGGCCTCCTTCGAGCCACGCGCAGGCTGCAGAGAAAGTCTGGGGACCCCGTTCCCAGAACACCGGCAATGAGGCCCTCGTCTGGCGATATGAAGCAAGGCCGGTACTCGTGAAAAAGGCCCGGTGCATGTGAAGCTCACGCCGCCGTGACACTCTCACGTAATAATGAGTTGGGGTTGTACACGCCCGGAGTCTCAGGGTGCCGGCCTCAGGCCCGGGCTCCCTCCCACGCCTAGTGGCAGCACTTAGCTCCGCTACCGTGAGAAGACTTGAAGACCAGAAGACTAGACTAGGTTCCGGACGCGGCCATTTGCTTTGGATCTCTCTTTCTGTAGCTTTGCTTTCTGGATCTGGATTTAAGTTGAAGCCGAGTTTTTGTCGATGCGCGTGGGGGGTGCCTTTTCTCGATTCGAGCAATTTCTTGCTTTCCGAGTTTCATTTTGCCTGGGACTCATGTCCATCGCTTTCCCCTCGCGAGCGGGACTGCGTGAAGCACACGCGTGCCGAGCGCGCGTTAACGCTACAATTGGTGCCTACTTCTTGCTGGGCCCCTCCCGACGGGACGACAAGCTCCGTAGGACTCTCAGGAACTCGTCGCCTCACGACCCAGCTTGAGGCTGGCGCTGACTAAGGTAACCCACAACAGGAAACTCACCCCTGGACTTACGAGTTCACGAGGGCACTTGCTCAATACCGTGTAGGAAAGTCAAGGCTGCAACTTGCTTACATGAGGGGCTCCCCCTCTCAAAATGCTCTTACAAGTTTTCCAAGGGCCGCACCCGAGTTTTTGCATACAGGATGCAACGACAGGAGAACATGGGATCAGCTGGATATGTCGCTTGCTACATCGCCCTCAGACGCGTCGCTTGCATCATCTTCGTCTTCGCCGGCACCATCGCCGTCGTCAACCACGTCGCCTTTGTCTGCGGCGACCACCACCGCGTCGTTGTCAGAGGCAAAGGCTCTGACCAGCGCATCCATGTTGTCCTCCACCCACCGTGCCAGATCGCCCCGGACGGCCTGCAGTACGGGGCAATGGCGGCATCAAATTCAAAGTTGGGGACGGTGTTCCTGAGGTGGCTGAAGACGCCGGAGAACGCGTGCCCGAGCAGGCCCCGACTTCTCTCCTCCACGAGCCGGCGAGCTCTGTCAGACCGGGTTTCCAGGCACGTCACCACGTTGGTGAAGAAGGTCAGGTGGCTGGCATAGTCATTCGAGTGAGGGGCAGGTGCATTCTCGTCGCAGATGTAGCCCAGGGCGGTATTTGCCCTGTTCCGGAGATCCTGAAGCATAGGAGCATGCTCACGCTCCAGCAACCGACGTTGGAGCACTTCCTCCCTGTTTTGCCGTGCGATGGCCTCGGCGTCATCAACCCGTTTCTGAAGAGAAAGCAACTCGGCGCGGGCGGAGGCCAAGTCCGCCTGCGCCGTGACCTCCGCACGCCTCTCAGCCTCGTCCAACCTGGGCCTGAGGGCAGCAGCTCTGCCCGCACCCTCCGTACTTGCGAGCTTCAACTTCAAGTCATACCTTCCCTCCAGGTCTGCGCGAACCTCGGCCACCCGGCAATCCACTTCCTCCTGAACCCTGGCCTTGCGAACCACGACGACATCTTCTGCTTGGGTAACTTGACGCTCCCTCGTCTCCAACTGCTCAAGCTCGAGGCTGCTCCACGGCCTCCAGCACCAACGCCACCTTGCGCTTCTGGACCTCTTCCTCCTCGGCAGGCGTCCCCCTCAGGGACGCAAGGGCGGCTCTGCGCGCCTCCACCTGCTTCTCTAGGGACGCGCTACAGGCGTGGAGCTCCCACGCTCGCTTCTCCGCGGCCTCGCGTCGATGGTCTGCCTCGTGAGCCTCCTCCAAGGCTCGGGAGCAAGCCTCGCGGGAAACCTTGAGAGACGCCTCAGCCTTTGCATTGTCAAGATCACACTGGTAGCGGCCGAGGTTGATAGCCACCCTCAGCTTGCGCCATTCCTCCGCCAACCGGAGACCTTCAGCCTCAAGGCGCGATTAGACACCTGCGAGTTCTTCACCAAGCCGGCTCATCGCACCCATCGCCTCCCAGAAAAGCTCGTGACGCACGACACTCCGCCCGCGCTCAAACTCGAACGCACGGCCCGCCTCGTCCATCGCTTCGGGGGCTGCGGGCGGGGTATCAAGCAGCGCACCACCTCTCGGCAGGGGGCTGTGTGCTGGCGCTACACCTTACGTCAACCAGTCCTCGCGAGGAGCCCAAGCCAATCAGGCCTCGCTGCTTGAAGAGGAATCGAAGATCGAAGCCAACCAGCTACTGTCCCTGACCAAAGGAGGGGTCCTGGGCACGCCCGCCAAGCTCCACGCCAGACCGTGGGGGAGGGGCGACTAAGCCGCGGGTTCAGCGCGCCGTGAAGGCAAGAGTGCTCCTTCAACTGACCCTGCTCCAGGGGCAGCAAGCGGAGTCGGAGCGCTCGAGGCCGACGGGGAAGTCGAGGAAGGAGGAGGCCGTTTCTCAGAAGGCGCAGTCGCCTCAATGGAAGGAGCCCTGAAGAATTAATGTCAGGAAATGGAAACATGACACAAGGAGCCACAGCAATACGGTACTTACACGTCGACGACGATGTACTTCCTCCACTTCAGCGGCCCAAAGATGTTGCTGTCGCTTGCGGATCCTTTCCTCTTGCGGAGCTCCTCGAAGTCCACGCAAAGCCGACCGAAGCGCTGGACGTGGACGTGTGGGCGTAGGCGGGTCAAGAAGAGCTTCGAGGGACAACTTCAGGGGTGCTTGGCTACGGTGAACAGTCGAGCGTCGTCCCGCTGCGACCTCCCGAGGCTTCGGGGGCTTTGACCTCGGGAGCCGCATCCAGCGTCGCCAAAGAATCGACCCTGTGGTCACCGTGCGACATGTGCTTCAACGCTTGGGCCATCGATCTCCATCGGAGCTCGCCTCTCAGACCACTGCCGGGCGCTTCCGGGAACGGGGTCCCAGACTTGCACTGCTCGCGCCCGCGGCGTGGCTCAAAGGAGGCCCAGGACGGCCCATCTTCATCAACGCAAGCTCAAGACCCTCGCGAGGGGCCAGATTGCTGGGCGGACGACAAGGAGCTTCCTCGTGCACGGCCTTGTCAGGCTGGCTTATGAGGAGGCGGAGAGTTCAAGGCAGGGTACCTCACAAGGTGCCCATGATGCAAGCCATGACGACCAAGGGCGCCAGTCGGGCGCCAGCCCACGCAGCATCCTCCTTTCCTCTTTGGTGCAAAGGGAGCAAGCGCAGGCGAGAGCATCAAGCAAAGGCATCCGTTTTGGTGCAACAAGACCAAGACCAGCCCAACGGCAGGAAGGGAGTCATCATGGAGCCTTTGGCAGACGAGGACCAACTTTAGTCAGGATAAGTGTACCCGCTGTTCCCCTTCAAAATGGCCAATTGTTGGCGCCCTTCCCGCTCAATATTTGGGAAGAGGCCCAGGGCCTTAGCCTATATAAGTAGAGCTAGCCACCATAGTAGAGGCATCTCAGAGGGAAGAAGAGAGACCGGAATCCTCATCAAGTAACCAGTAGCTAGAGCAACTGAACACCACCCAAAGAGTTCATCGCAGACCCGCCAAGAATGCAGACCCTCATGAGGCTGTTCTTCCTTGTATTGTTCTTCATCCACCCAAGAGGCAATCCACCACACCACACACTGGAGTAGGGTATTACACCACAACGGTGGCCCGAACCAGTATAAATCTTGTGTCTCTTGTGCTGTTCCGTTAGTATTTTAGGTCCCTGCGATTCGGCGAGGTACGAGACGGTGGAGGGTTGCATCACCGCGCGCACCCCAGTGTTCGAACCTCAAGGGTCTGCCGGAACCCGAAATCCGACATTTGGCGCGCTGTAAAGTGCGCCAGAATCTGCCTTTTCGTTGTCTCGTTCTTCCCCGACCACCGCAACCATGTTCGACGCCCGTCCTGGCCGAGCGCCGAGCCGCCTTCGCCTCCCATGTCGCCCAGACGGCTCCCCGGCGGGCGCCCTTTGTCGCTCCGTCACTCGCCACAACGCCGCCACCGGCCCGGGCGGGAACGTAGCAGCAAGCATCGCCCCAAAGACCCATCCATGAGGCGGACGGCGGCCGCCACGCCTTCGCGCCGCTCACCACCGCTGGTTCTTCGCCACGCGCCTTCGCGCCATGGAGGCCCGAGCTGCACTCATCGCGTAAAGCGAGCTCCTGCGCTACGCTTCGCCGACGACGTCTATGAAGAATGGCTCGACCGAAGCCGCCGAGCTCGTCCGGCGACTGCAGAGGGCGCTTCGCACCGTCTGCCTCGCTGCACCGCACCCGCTTCGCTGGCGCAGAAGCTCCTGAGCGCCTCGCACGCCTCCTCCTCAAGAAGGCGCCTGGCCCCCAAGGCGCGCTGCCCTTGGCGGAACCCGCTCCGCCAGGCGCCGGCGCGGCAAGAGCAGAGCTGTCAAGAAGTTCCTCGCCCACAAGAAGCTACCCGAGCGCTCCCAGCTCCGGCACGTCAAGACCCTATGCTGCCCCCAGCCGCGGCGCAGGGAGGCCCGCAAGACCAAGCTCTCTGTCGTCCGAGGCCCCCTGCGGCCACGGCGGGCTGCCGCTGTCGGGACCCCGATCCTAAGTCACACCGATCTAGCATGTAACACATCATATCACTTTGCGGCCTCACGCACGGTATTCCCACGGGTGTCGCCTTACCATGGCCCGGGACCGTTTGCGTCTTTTGGCTCACGATATGATAGTGTCGCTAGCATCCATATGACAAAGAACCCGGGCCGACATGACTAGTCGTGAACCCAAAGCGGCGCTAACCTATGGGAACAGGCATACATGAATCACATCGAGCATGTCGGTCATCAGCGTATATATTCGGGCTGTAGCACTGGGCTAACAGGACTCCGGTATTCCGGGCTGTAGCAGGCTAGGCAGTACTCCGAATAACACGCGTGACATTTCCCCGAAGACGGATATAAGGAACGAAGTGAAACACATGCCGCTATCAAGTGTCCAAGCGAGAGTGCTGGGCTAGCAGGACTCGGTGAACCGGTCAGAAGCGGACTACTATCGCTCGTAAGCACGAGACTACATTTCCCCATAAGAGAGGCTACCAAGGATAAACAACTAGGTTGTCGGATCCCACACATAGCAGTACAAGTTACACGCACGCATAACATGCAAGTATGTGCTTGTACAACATGGCATCACAACATAACGCAAAACTCATATAGATAAAGGCTCGGAAGAGCCACATAGCGATAAATACAAACAGGGGTCACATGACCCATCATTCGTAGCATACAAGCAACAAGCGGAAGCATTACATGTCCGAGTACGCATAACTACAAAAGAAAAAGGCTGAGAAGCCCGACTATCTACAAGACCCTCCTAAGGGTACAAGATCGTAGCTGAGGTAACAAGCTACTCGTCAAGTCCAAGCAGAACTACTAGTAAGACCGAAGTCTCCGCTGCAAAACATAAATAAAGCAACGTGAGTACAAAGGTACTCAAAGAAGACTTACATCAGATCCTATCATACATGCATTAGTGTCAAAAGGTAATGTGGAGTTTAGTTGCTGACAAGCCAGCTTTGACTCTGTGGCTATCCCGTTTCTACGACTACAAGAAACTCTTGAGGTGAGACAACGTACACGAGTCCACTAATCACCACATCAATACACTACTACGGATTCATTCCCGCTTTCCATACGGGAGGCCATCCATAGCACTCACACTTGTCTTGAGCATTTTAGAGTATCCACTTCAAGTTGTCTATGTACCACGTAAGCATCCAAGAAGTCCATAACCGAGGACACGGCTATTCGAATAGATCATGATAACCTGCAGGGGTGTACTTCTTCACACACGCCTCGCCACTTACCGCCATATACATCGCCATGTATCTCGCAACCTTCAAGCGAAGCTTTGGCGAGGGTGTCGGCCACGACCGACTAACCACACAAGACTCTAGTCCAGGTTTATCGCCTATTCGGGTTCCATCCGCAAGGAGATCCGGCGGGTGTCGCCACGGCCCCAAACGATGTGAGCAGGGTTCCCAAGCCCACCATCCGGGTGCCACTTTGGTACACCGTACACTGTGCCTAGTTCCTGTCTAAGCCCACCTTCTGCCGGGTGCCACTCGGTAGAAAAATAGCACTACCTACAAACACCAGAGACTAGTTGCGACTCTCGGACAGAGATCAAGTTGATTAATAAGTCGAGAGGGTCGAGTTACCGAACCCAATGTGTGGTAGTATCGAGTCATTGGACAACATACATAGAACTCAAGCTTAAGGACGGTTCCCGGTGAGACAACCCACCATGTACTCCTACATGGCCTCTCACCGCTTACCTTTTACCAAATCGTGTTCACACACTTCACTCTCAAAGATCGTAACATAGAACTGCATACTCCAATTCATTCCCAATGAATCAGACCTGACACAACTCTAAGCAATAGCAGGCATAGCATGGTAGGAACACAGCATGGCTCAATCAACTCCTACACATGCTAGTGGGTTTTCACTATTTATCGTGGCAAATGACAGGTCATGCAAGAGGAATGGGTTCAACTACCGCAGCACAAAGTAGCGTATGAATCGTTGTTGTCCTAATGCAATAACCGAGAGCAGGAGCGAGAGAGTAGGATTGTATCGGAATGAACAAGGGGATTTGCTTGCCCGTAAATCAACAAGGGAGGCACCGCTTCATAGCAGGTACTCCGAACGCCTCTCGAAAGCGGTGACCTATCGAGAGGAGCAGTGCCAGCAATCAATACACAATCATATGCAACAATATGATGCATGAACATGGCATGTAGATGTGATGCTGTTTAAGCTAATGCAACTGGTATTCAATTTGAATGAAGTCCATTTGAACCAAAGGTTCAAATGCAATTCCAAAATAAGCTCTTATAAATGCCATTTTAGAGTTTCACTTATACAGCATGTATAAGTTGGTTTGTCATGCATGAAACTAGCACAGATGGATAGATTGAATTTTTCTGATAATTTTTCATATATAAATTATTTCAATCTGAGCTACGGTTGAATTTCTATGAATTTTGAAGTTTTGAATATATTCTGGAATTTCCTGATTTAATTAAATCCAGAAAATATAATATTGCGTCAAGATGCGCATAAGCATGACGTCAGCAGGTCAATCTACTGGCTGGAGTCAAACGACGTGTGGGGCCACACGCCGGTGACACGGGTTAAACAGGGTTATTTTAATCCTAATTAATGTATTAGTGGCGCTGGGGCCCACTGTCAGAGAGACAACTAATTAACTGGGTTAATTAGCGCTAACTAAACTAATACCTAAACTAAATAGGGCATGGCCCACGCGTCAGTGACCCTGGGGGGTCAAACCCCAGGTCAAACCAGTCAAACCCGCCGGCGGTTAGTCGCCGGGCGAGATCCGCTGGGCGCATCGGGTGCCCCGGTTTCCTCCGTGGTGCTCCAAATGACGCGCTGCCAGGGCGCGCTGGAGAGCCAAAGACGATGGCGCCGTCGGCCGGTGGCTATGGCTGGGCTCGGGATGGCCGGAGTCGACGGGCGGCGAAGCTCGCTATGGCGGCCGCCGGAGTTCGGTCGTGCACGAGAGCGCTGCTTGGAGCTCAAGACGAGCGAAGCAAAGTGCTAGGGATGCTCTACGGGCCTTACGAGCTTGTTGGACTCGCCGGGTGACCAAATGGTCACCGGAGCTGCATCGACGGGCGAAGCTCGGGCGCGGCGAAGGTTCGCCATGGTGGGGAGGAGGGTTACGGCGTGCGGCCAGCTACTGGAGAGAGGGGAACGGTGGCGGAGCTCACCGCGGTTGCAGCGGGCGCCAAGCTGGGCTCGGGACGAACCAAGCGGTCGTGGGCGGCGAGGGGATCTCCGGCGACCCGAGACGGAGACGATGGCGATGGCGGCGCCCAGAGCTTCCCGCGTCCACGTGGCTCGGGACGGGAGGTAGCGGACGGCGGCGCTGGATCTTATGGACACGGAGAGAGAGCGAGGGGGAGAGGGTGGCCACGGCGAAGGCAGCAGCGGCGCTCTTGCAGACGGTTTGGTGAAGAGAGGGAGAGAAACCAGAGGAGGAGGGGAAAAGCGAGAGAGAGGAGAGGGGTGCGGGCGGCGCGTGGCGCCGTCTGGGCATCCAGCGATGAGGGGAGGCCAGAGTGCAGGTGGCGTGGCGGACGCGTGGCTGCCAGGCTGGGCCGGCAAGGCCCCCTGTCCTCCTCGGCGCGAGGAAGGGGCGATCGGCGCAAGGCCGGGCCGGGCCATCTGGGCTGTGCCAAAGCCGCACACGAGCTGGGTCATGTGGGGAGGTAAGCCTGTAAGCTCCCTTTTTCCTATTCATTTCTTTTCTATTTTTCCGACATTTGTTTGATTTATTTAAAATACTAAACTAATTTATTTAATTATGCCAATTTTTGTAGGAGCTCACTATATTATTCCGTAGTTCCTCAACAAAAGGCATAATTTTTGGACAATATTTTATATATACAATAATATATATCCAAGGCAAATATTTATCTGCATTAATTCCAAATGCCCAAAATAAATACTTATGAGATCCTAAAAATATTGGTTAGATTGTTATCTCTGTCCAATATTTTCAGAGGGCCACATGAGCATTTTCTTGGACCCTTTTGGAGCAATTTTTATTTAGGTCATTTCCAAAAGTGATTATGAGGGTTTCACAACCCCATTTCAAAATTAAATGGAATTTTAAACATGATGCACAATGACTAGCTAGCCTTGAGCATACCAAAGATTAGGGATGTGACAACCGCTTCACTTGAAAGAATCTCGTCCGAGATCTGTGGGTCGACGGAAAGAAAGCGGGTACTCCAAATGAAGACGCATCTTCTCGCCCTGGTAGCTTCTCTCTCGTAATGATGAGACCATCGAACCTTGAGGAACTTGATATTCGACGTCGAGTAACACGCCCGCTTGATCAAGAATGCGAACCGGGTACTCTCGGTATGTGAGGTTATCTTGGAGATCAAGCTGCTTGTGGTCCACTCATGGATAGGATCCGAGAAGCAACGCCTCGAGTTGAGAGACGTGGAAGACATCATGAACTCGAGAAAGATGTGGGGGTAGTTCCAACTGGTAGGCAACCTCTCCTCGCTTAGCGAGAATGCGAAGGGGCCAATGTAACGAGGAGCCAATCTTGCCCTTGATACCAAAACGATGGGTACCCTTTAGAGGAGTAACTCAAGGTAAGCCTTTGTCGCCAACTTCATAAGCCACTTCCTTATGACGACGGGTCATACTGGCTCTTTTGACGAGATTGGGCTGTTTTCAAATTCTCACGAATGATGCGAACTTGCTCTTCTGCCTCCTGGATCATGTCCGGTCCAAAGAATTGTCTTTCACCGGTTTCTGACCAGTTCAAGGGTGTTCGACATCTTCGTCCATAGAGAATCTCAAAAGGAGCTCTCTTAAGACTGGATTGATAGCTATTGTTATAAGCAAACTCGGCGAAAGGAAGACATTTCTCCCAATCCATACCGAATGAGATAACGCAAGCTCTAAGCATGTCTTCGAGAATTTGGTTGACCCTTTCCACCTGACCACTTGACTGAGGGGTGGAAAGCGGCATCAAGAAAAGATGGGTTCCCATGGCAGTTTGGAAACTCTCCCGTAAATGAGAAGTGAAAAGACTACCACGGTCTGAATTGATCTCTAGTGGAACACCATGGAGTGACACTATTCGAGAATGTATAAGTCGCCAAGCTGACTAGCAGTGATACTCTCTCTAACAGGAAGGAAGTGAGCCACTTTGGAAAGACGATCAACGACTACGAAGATAGCATTATTCCCTTTCTTGGTCCCGGGAAAGCCGGTGATGAAATCCATACCAACTTTATCCCATTTCCACTCAGGAATAGCTAAGGGCTGAAGGGTGCCAAGCAGGCCTTTGATGCTCTCGCTTTAACGCGACACAAACGTCACAGCTTAGCAATAAATCGAGCAATTTCTCTCTTCATCCTAGTCCACCGTAATCCTCCGCGAGGGTCCCGATACATCTTAGTACTACCGGATGAATTGTGAGAGGAGATTCATGCCTCCTTAAGAATCAGTTGTCGAAGATGTTGCTTCTTGGGGACCACCAGGCGGTGCCCAAAGAAAACGACACCTCGATCATCTATAGAGAAACCGCCAGCAATACCCTTGGCAACGCTTTCTCTTGATCCGGTAATCCCGTATCATGCTTCTGGGCTTCTATGATCTGATCCACCAGAGTAGATTTCGCCACCAAGGTAGAAAGGAATCCGTGAGGAGCAATGTGGAGGTTAAGCTTACAAAATTCCTCATGGAGAAGTGGTTGGCCTTGCTGCAACATGAGGTTGTTGCAATAGGATTTACGGCTTAGAGCATCAGCCATGACATTGGCCTTGCCTGGGGTGTAGGTAATCCCTAGATCATAATCTGTGATCAACTCCAACCATCGTCTTTGCCTAAGGTTCAAATCTGGTTGGGTGAAGATATACTTGAGACTCTGGTGATCGGTGTAGATCTCGCAGCTGTGACGATCAAGGTAATGTCGGAAGGGCTTGAGTGCATAGGCTACGGCCGCAAGCTCTAGATCATGGGTAGGATAATTCTCCTCATGTGGATGCAACTCGACGAGATGCATAGGCAATCACATGACGATCCTGCATAAGAATGCAACCTAATCCTCGCCGTGAGGCGTCGCAAAGAGGTAACAAAGTCTTTAGTGAAACCGGTGGCACTAGTATGGGAGCAGAGTCGCCGCCTTTTCAGTTCCTCGAAACTGTACTCACAATCGTGGGGACCACTCAAACTTTTTATCCTTCTTGAGAAGTTCCGTGAGGGGTTTAGCTACTTTGGAGAAGTTTTCAACAAAGCGGCGACAATAGCTGGCTAGACCAAGGAAACTCCTAACTTGTTTAACGGTTTCGTGGAGTCCAATCAAGAACGGCCTGAACTCTCTCGGATTGACAGCAATGCCCTTACCAGAGATTACGTGGCCTAGGTAGGTCACTCGCAACCAAAATTCACACTTGGAGAACTTGGCATAAAGGCGGTGTTCTCTCGAGTTTTTCTAGCACAAGTCCGAGATGTTCGCATGCTCTTCCTCGCTCTTTGAGTAAATAAGAATATCATCGAGGTAAACCACGACAAATTTATCTAAGTACTCCATGAAGATCGAGTTCATCAAGCGGAGAATGTAGTCGGGCGTTGGTTAGACCAAAGGACATGACGGTGTACTCATACCGCCATAACGAGTGACAAAGGCTGTTTTGGGAATGTTCCATTCTCGATCTTGATTTGATGGTAGCCTAACCTCAAATCCATCTTAGAAAAGATCGAGGATCCAGCCGAGCTGATCATACTGTGTCGTTGATCCCGGGAGCGGATACTTGTTCTTTATCGTGACCAAATTAACGGACGATAATCTACAACCATCCGTCCGTACTCATCCTTCTTCTTGACGAAGAGGACGGGCAAGCCCAAGGAGAAGAACTAGGACGGATGAAACCCTTTTGCAAGGACTCATCAAGTTGTTTCTTAAGCTCGGCTAGTTCTAAGGGTGCCATCTTATAAGGTCTCCTAGAGATTGGGGCGGTTCCCGAATAAGATCTATGATTTAACTCTACATCTCCGCTGTGTGGAACACCCGGCAGTTCCTTCCGAAAACGTCCGGAAAGTCACGGACTACCGGGATATCTTCAAGGTCCGGAAGAGGGCTGGTATTAAGAGAATAGAGTTGACGCTTTGCAACTCTAGTGGAGATAAAGTGACTATCTTGCCGATGGGTGTGTAAGCTGAATGCACCTAGTGAAACAATCAATCTTGGCATGATGAGTCTGTCATCCAGTCCATACCCAAAATGATGTTAATATCTCAAGACTTGAGGGCTATAAGTGAGGCAAGGAATACAAGTCTGTCAACAAGGATTTCGTTACCATGGCTTATGCAAGAAGTTTGCCATTTGGATCTGTGAGTTTGAATGACTAAGCGGAGAGGGCATATCACAAAATGATATGTTGTGCAGGTTAGCATAGCTTTAAAATGAAGGAATGAGATGCTCCAAGATTTAATAGAATCGAGGCGGGATGACAATTGACAAGGAGTGTACCAAGAACGACATCCGGATCATCATGAGCGTTTTTAGTCGAGACGTGATGCACACATCCACGTTTCAGCCGAGCTGTCTTTGATATCGATCATCTTATGCGTGATGGCTTAACACAGCCAATAGGCTTCTCGAGCTGGGGTTGAGCATAATCGGGCTTGAGAGAGCGCCACGTGCATAGTGTCCTCGCTCTCCGCATGTGAAGCAAGTCCTCGAAGTTGGACGTGGACCAGATTGACAAGTGGTCTACCAAGAGGCCTCGGGTGGAGCATGTAATCGAATCCGGGTGAGGCGCCATATGGGATGGCCTCGGTGAATATCCGGGTGGAAGAGCAGAGTTCGAATCCAAATTCCAAGCTTCATGAACTAGAACCGGAGGAAGAAACCAATTCACGGTGGTGCTTACGAGACTCCTCGTAAGTGAGCCGAGCTGCTCTCGCATTAATGGCCTTGTTCACAAGAGCTTGGAATGTATCACAATGGTGCAGGTGGAGGTCACGACGCAACTTGGGTTTGAGACCCTTCCGAACCTAGCTCGCTTCTTGGCGTCTGTGGACACTTCTTCCGGGGCATAACGGGCGAGGTTCTCAATTCTTCCGTCAGAAGCATCAACAGCCATCTTACCCTGGGTGAAACTACGTAACTCTTCTCTTGGCGATCGATGAGGGCTTCAGGAATGTGATGCTCGCGAAAAACCTCACCGAAATCTCTCCAGTTGGAATCGACCACCGGAAGCATAGCCTCATAGTTCTCGCCACCAAAGACTAGCATGACCTTCCGTGGTATGCAGCATAGGTGACCTTGTCATCCTCGGATACGCTTATGGAACGCAACTTATGAGTGATGCTACGGGTTACCATCGGCATCGAGTGGCTCGATGGAATGTTGGAAGGTGGGTGGGTGCAAGCGAATGAAGTCATGAATGGTCGCAAACCCTTTGACCGATGTGCGGTGTTCTCTCGACACGTGCCAACAAACGGTTAGACTCACGCTTGTTCCTCTCCATTTCTAACATGAACTCTGTCAAAGAAGGCTGGTCGGGAGGATCCTCATCCCTTCCATCCTCGTGGTTCTCGCCACGAGCAAATGTAACTTCGCTTAATCGATGACATCCCGAGGAACGAAACCAAGGACGGAATCACATCACTTCATACCGAAAATGTGGGATACCGATATTAGTAACTCTCAACTCCCGGGGCAATTCCGCAGCATAACGGCAGTGAAATGTTCAAACCGAGACATTCTGCAAAATGGGGTAGCACCATACTCAACATCATCGTTAAAGGTTCGAATAATACTAAACATGCTACACCGAGGGTACTCGAAAATTGGGGTAAGACTCGATCAACCAATCCTATAGGACTACGGAAATAGTAACACGTGATCCCGATAGATGTAAGAGATAGCCTAGTTCCTTAACCCCGTAGGGAAAGATAGGACGACTCAGATCAGAGGCCATGAGGTAAAGGAGTAAAAAGAGCCTTACGTTCCCTTCCACAATCAATTCCCCTATATAACTAAAGCATTTCTAGACTCAACTTCGATCAGGTTGGCTTGGAATTCCTACAGCAACAAAGCTCGATACCAAAGCTGTCGGGACCCGATCCTAAGTCACACCGATCTAGCATGTAACACATCATATCACTTTGCGGCCTCACGCACGGTATTCTAATGGGTGTCGCTTACCATGGCCCGGACCGCTTATGTCTTTTGGCTCACGATATGATAGTGTCGCTAGCATCCATATGACAAAGAACCCGGGCCGACATGACTAGTCGTGAACTCCAAAGCGGCGCTTAACCTATGGGAACAGCATACATGAATCACATCGAGCATGTCGGTCATCAACAGATATATTCGGGTCAGTAATCGGGCTATCAGGACTCGGTATTCCGGCTGTAGCAAAGGCTAGGCAAGATTCAATCAACACGCGTGACATTTCAAGGCGATGTACATAGGAACGAAGTGAAACACATGCCGGCCAGTCAAGTGTCCAAGCAAGAGTGCTGGGCTAGCAGGACTCCGTGAACCGGGCTGTAGCGGACTACTATCGCCGTAAGCACGAGACTACATTTCCCATAAGAGAGGCTACCAAGGATAAACAACTAGGTTGTCGGATCCCACACATAGCAAGTACAAGTTACACGTGACGCATAACATGCAAGTATGTGCTGTACAACATGGCATCACAACATAACGCAAACTCATATAGATAAAGGCTCGTAAGAGCCACATAGCGATAAATACAAACAGGGGTCACATGACCCATCATTCAGAGCATACAAGCAACAAGCGGAAGCATTACATGTCCGAGTACGCATAACTACAAAAGAAAAAGGCCGAGAAGCCCGACTATCTACAAGACCCTCCCAAGGGTACAAGATCGTAGCTGAGGTAACAAGCTACTCGTCAAGTCCAAGCAGAACTACTAGTAAGACCAAGTCTCCGCCGCAAAACATAAATAAAGCAACGTGAGTACAAAGGTACTCAAAGAAGACTTACATCAGATCCTATCATACATGCATTAGTGTCAAAAGGTAATGTGGAGTTTAGTTGCAGCAAGCCAGCTTTGACTCGCGGGCTATCCCGTTTCATTTACTACAAGAAACTCTTGAGGTGAGACAACGTACACGCAGTCCACTAATCACCACATCAATACACTACTACGGATTCATTCCCTGCTTCCATACGGGAGGCCATCCATAGCACTCACACTTGTCTTGAGCATTTTAGAGTATCCACTTCAAGTTGTCTATGTACCACGTAAGCATCCAAGAAGTCCATAACCGAGGACACGGCTATTGAATAGATCATGATAACCCCGCAGGGGTGTACTTCTTCACACACGCCTCGCCACTTACCGCCATATACACGCCATGTATCTCGCAACCTTCAAGCGGAAGCTTCGGCGAGGGTGTCGGCCACGACCGACTAACCACACAAGACTCTAGTCCGTGTTTATCGCCTATTCGGGTTCCATCCGCAAGGAGATCCGCCGGGTGTCGCTTTCACGGCCCCAAACGATGTGAGCAGGGTTCCCAAGCCCACCATCCGGGTGCCACTTGGTACACCGTGCCACCGTGCCTAGTCTGTCCTAAGCCCATTCTCGCCGGGTGCCACTCGGTAGAAAAATAGCACTACCTACAAACACCAGAGACTAGTTGCGACTCCCGGATGTAGATCAAGTTGATTAATAAGTCGAGAGGGGTCGAGTTACCGAACCCAATGTGTGGTAGTATCGAGTCATTGGACAACATACATAGAACTCAGTGCTTAAGGACGGTTCCAAAGGAGACAACCCACCATGTACTCCTACATGGCCTCTCACCGCTACCTTTACCAAATCGTGTTCACACACTTCACTCTCAGCATCAGAACATAGAACTGTACTCCAATTCATTCCCAATGAATCAGACCTGACACAACTCTAAGCAATAGCAGGCATAGCATGGTAGGAACACAGCATGGCTCAATCAACTCCTACACATGCTAGTGGGTTTTCACTATTTACTGTGGCAATGACAGGTCATGCAGAGGAATGGGTTCAACTACCGCAAGACAAAGTAGCAGATGAATCGTTGTTGTCCTAATGCAATAACCGAGAGCAGGAGCGAGAGAGTAGGATTGTATCGGAATGAACAAGGGATTTGCTTGCCCGGTAAATCAACAAGGGAGGCACCGCTTCATAGACAGCAGTACTACTGAACGCCTCCTGAAAGGTGACCTATCGAGAGGAACGGTGCCGCAATCAATACACAATCATATGCAACAATATGATGCATGAACATGGCATGTAGATGTGATGCTGTTTAAGCTTAATGCAACTGGTATTCAATTTGAATGAAGTCCATTTGAACCAAAGGTTCAAATGCAATTCCAAAATAAGCTCTTATAAATGCCATTTTAGAGTTTCACTTATACAGCATGTATAAGTTGGTTTGTCATGCATGAAACTAGCACAGATGGATAGATTGAATTTTTCTGATAATTTTTCATATATAAATTATTTCAATCTGAGCTACGGTTGAATTTCTATGAATTTTGAATTTTTGAATATATTCAGGAAATTACTGATTTAAAGAAATCCAGAAAATATAATATTAAGGCCAAGACTGCAAGCATGACGTCAGCAGGTCAATCATGGCTGGTTGTCAAACCTGACGGTGGGGGCCACACGTCAGTGACACGGGTTAAACAGGTTATTTTAATCCTAATTAATGATTAGTGGCGCCGGGCCCATCGTCAGAGAGACAACTAATTAACTGGGTTAATTAGCGCTAACTAAACTAATACCTAAACTAAATAGGGCATGGCCCACGCGTCAGTGACCCTGGGGGGTCAAACCCCAGGTCAAACCAGTCAAACCCGCCGGCGGTTAGTCGCCGGCGAGATCCGCGCGCATCGGTGCCCCGGGTTTCCTCCGTGGTGCTCCAAATGACGCGCTGGCTAGGCGTTGGAGAGCCAAAGACGATGGCGCGTCGGCTGGCCATGGCTGGGCCTGGGATGGCCGGAGTCGACGGCGGCGAAGCTCGCTTGCGGCCGCCGGAGTTCGGTCGCGGCACGAGAGCTGCTTTGGAGCTCAAGACGAGCGAAGCAAAGTGCTAGGGATGCTTCTACGGGCCTTACGAGCTTGTTGATTCGCTGGGGTGACCAAATGGTCACCGGAGCTGCATCGACGGGCGAGCTCGGGCGGCGCGAAGGTTCGCCATGGTGGGGAGGAGGGTTACGGCGTGCGGCCAGCTACTCGGAGAGAGGGGAACGGTGGCGGAGCTCACCGCGGTTGCAGCTGGCGCCGAAGCGGGCTCGGGACGAATCAAGCGGTCGTGGCGGCGGAGGGGATCTCCGGCGACCCGAGACGGAGACGATGGCGATGGCGGCGCTCAGAGCTTCCAGCGCCACGTGGCTCGACGGGAGGTAGCGGACGGCGGCGCGGATCTTGCGGACACGGAGAGAGAGCGAGGGGAGAGGGTGGCTACGGGCAAGCAGCAGCGGCGCCTTGCACGGTCGGTGAAGAGAGGGAGAGAAACCAGAGGAGGAGGGGAAAAGCGAGAGAGAGGAGAGGGGTGCGGGCGGCGCGTGGCGTCGTCCGGGCATCCAGGAGCGATGAGGGGAGGCCAGCAGGTGCAGGTGGCGTGGCTGATCACAGCGTGGCCACAAGGCCGGGCGCTGCCCCTGTCCTCTGGCGCGAAGGAAGGGGCGATCAGGCGTTGCCGGTCAGGCTGGGCTTATCTCACCAAAGGCAAACCGCTGAATGGGCCATGCAGGTGGGGAGGTAAGCCCGGGTAAGCTCCCCTTTTCCTATTCATTTCTTTCTATTTTTCCGACATTTGTTTGATTTATTTAAAATACTAAACTAATTTATTTAATTATGCCAATTTTTGTAGGAGCTCACTATATTATTCCGAGTTCCTCAACAAAAGGCATAATTTTTGGACAATATTTTATATATACAATAATATATATCCAAGGCAAATATTTATCTGCATTAATTCCAAATGCCCAAAATAAATACTTTATGAGATCCTAAAAATATTGGTTAGATTGTTATCTCTGTCCAATATTTTCAGAGGGCCACATGAGCATTTTCTTGGACCCTTTTGGAGCAATTTTATTTAGGTCATTTCCAAAAGTGATTATGAGGGTTTCACAAATCCCCATTTCAAAATTAAATGGAATTTTAAACATGATGCACAATGACTAGCTAGCCTTGAGCATACCAAGATTAGGGATGTGACAGCCGGCTTTCACCTCCGAAAAGATCAAGATCGCGTGTTCGCCAAGTTCAAGCCAGACCTGCCTCCTCGCCACGACGGCACAGCTGACCTGCTGAGTTCCTCCAGCTCTACGAGCTGGGCATCGAGGCTGCCAACGGGATGAAATGGTCATGGCGAACTGGTTTCCCATGGCGCCAAGGATGGAGCCCGCACTCTGGCTCCCCGACCTGGCCCGAGATGCGCACTCCGCTTCATCACCAACTTCCGTGGTACTCGCGACCGCCACCCGCCGTGAGCGACATGCGCCGAATCAAGCAGCAGCCTGTGGGAAACCCTGCAAAAGTACATCCAGCGCTTCAACAACGCTACGCCTCAAGATCCCTGTGGTAACGGAGGAGGCCATCATCTCTGCCTTCTCCGACGGCGTGCGCGATGTCAAGATGAAGGAGGAGCTGGCGATGCATGAAGATCCGTGCACCTCCTTGGAGCTATTCAACTTGGCGACCAAGTGCGCCAGGGCTGAGGAGGGGAGCCTCTCCCTCCTCGAGCTGCCTGCCGCAGATCCCGAAGAAAAGAAGTCCAAGGCCAAGGACGTGAAGCGCAAGGGGCTGCCAGACCATGGCCGAGCTGCATACACCAAGAGAGAGATCAGCCCGAGTCCTCCAAGGGTAGTCGGCATCATGGTACCACAACCTCCACACCCACAACACCAATGAATGCCAAGAACTCCGGCCAGACGCTGAAGGAAGGGTCGGCAGACGCCCGAGCGGCCAAGCTGACCGGGCTACAGCCGAGGAGGAGGAAGGAATGCAGGTGACTGGGAAGATCATGGCCCGCGCCAAGGGTGGCGCGACCAACCTCGCGAGGACCGTTGGCAAGACCCACCTCGCGAGGGAGGCCGAGGATCAGCCTGCAAGGATCGCCTGCAGGGAACGCAGCCTCCCTCCGCCGCCACCGCCGCCAAGGAGAATTGAAGACCGTCATCGGGGCCGAGGGGCTGGGGCTTCAGAAGCGCATGCGATCGCTCGCATCTGGGCGGAGCTCAAGCCCCAGCCTCTCAACGCATCTTTAAGCAGTTCGCCACAAGTGGCGAATGCAGTCCTCCCAAGCTCGAGGCCACGCGCCTCCTCGTGGTCGGCGTGTGCCATCACGCTCAGCTCGGGCGGATCAGCCTGGCGCGCGCCACAACCGGAGTTCTCCCGATGCTTTGTTCCTAATCATCGAACGTGCTGGTTACCAAGACCCTCATCGATGGCGTGGCAGGACTCAACGCCCCGTCCGTGGGAAACATTCAACAATCTTCAAGTGCCTTAGGTCAGCTTCAACCAACCAAGCCTTTCTCCGAGTCACCGACGGCTCCACGGTCCCGATCGGGCAGGTCCGCCTTCTGTCACCTTCGGGCTCGTGGACAACTACCACACCGAGCTCATCGACTTAAACGTCGCCCACATTCGTCATTGCGACAACGCCATCCTCGGGTACCCAGCGTTGGCTAAATTCATGGCCGTAACTCCACCACGGCTACAACGCCCTCAAGATGCTGTGAAGCGGCGGGGTCATCACGGTGCCTCGTGGAAGAGAGAGACGCAGGTGTGCTCCTCGGAGCGAGCCTTTCAGGCCGCATCGCTAGAAGACCTGCACCACGCAGCAGGGGGCCTCCCGAGGCTGCACCCAAGAAGAAGAAGACATCGGCCGGCCCGGCTCCTCAAGAGGCAGGCCCCTCAGGCCCGCCAGGGCCGTGGTGAGCCTCCTTCCATCGCAGATAGGGAAAGCGCCCAACGCCTCTCCTCGGCAGTGGCTCGGGCTCTCCCACGGAGGGCCGCCGACCTCGCCAAGGTCTCGAGGGAGGCGCTTGGGCACCACGTGGAGGCGTGCTCAAGCACGCTTCCCGCAAGCATGAGCAAGGCAAGGAGGGCCGAACCCTCGTGGAGTTCGCCGCCAAGGCCATTCAGGAGCTACAGAGAGTCAAGGGTCATGAGGGGCAGCCACGCCTGCCGTTGTGCCCCCCCATCCAGGCGTGGATGGTGGGCTGCTTGTGTCTGCATCGACATACCAGGGCTTAACCGAGCCAAGGCCTCAAGAGCGCCTGCCCTCGCGAGTGGGACGCTATGGGTCCGCCCCACAACCACGTTCAGATGCCCACGGCTGCCGAACGCAGCCGCCTGCACCAAAGCACCTCATGAGGGACATCCAGAGGCTCGAGAGGCCAAAGGCGTTCGCAGCCCTGGCGGAGGAGATGGAGATGGTCTATGAGGAGCCACCAGCGCCTCTGGAGCCTCCCGAGGCCTCTCAGGCCTGGGGCTCGTGGAGGATCGGCCTCCCGCAGCCCACCGAGTCTGCTACACCAACACCCCTTCGTCCCCAACATCACCAGTGACATCTTTAAGTTTCGTTTCAGGCTGGGAGCGCCTTTAGGGTCAAGATTATTCCTGTGCCGCGTGGGTCCGGCCCCTGTGGCATGTATCCCTTTTTATTTCATGTCATTAGCTTATCCTGTTGGGGCGCCTGGGCTGCATCATCCCCAAGCTGCTCGGGCCTGTCCCAGCGGCATGTATCCTTCCTACGTTTTCCTTAGGATTATGCTCTCGCTCCACCATGCTTGTTATTTGGTGCCTTTTCCTGGGTGACGGAGGGGGACGACCCTTGTGCTGGGGGAGGAGCGCCGTCGAGATGCTGCGCTGCCAGCGGCAAGGTACCAGCAGGCACTCCGGCGATACCATTGCCGCAACATCCGCCCCAGAACTCTCGAGGCAGGGGACCTCGTGCTCCGACGGGTCCTCTCTAGGGAGGGACTGCATAAGCTCTCTCCCATGTGGGAGGGCCCGTTCAAGGTTGTTCATGTTTCCAGTGTCCTGCTCCGCGCTTGGAGACTCAAGAGGGAGTACCTATACGTAACGCTGGAACATCCAAAGCACCTCCGGAGGTTTTACCCCTAAAAGGCCCAGAGCCTGTGAAGAAGGCGAATGCCTATGAAGCTCATCTTTTTGGAAAAGGCCCAGAGCCTATGAAGAAGGCGAATGCCTGTGAAGCTCATCTTTTTGGAAAAGGCCCAGAGCCTGTGAAGAAGGCGAATGCCTGTGAAGCTCATCTTTTTGGAAAAGGCCCAGAGCCTATGAAGAATGCGGATGCCTGTGAAGCTCATCTTTTTGGAAAAGGCCTAGAGCCTGTGAAGAAGGCGAATGCCTGTGAAGCTCATCTTTTTCGAGAATGGCCCAGAGCCTGTGAAGAGGGCAAACGCCCGTGAAGCTCGCTCCCCAGAAGAAAGGCCCGGAGCCTATGAAGAGGGCCAACGCCTGTGAAGCTCGCCGCCCGTGACACTCTCACGTAATAATGAGTTGGGGCTGTACACACCCGGGAGTCTCAGGAGTGCCGGCCTCAGGCCCTGGGGCTCCCTCCCACGCCTAGTGGCAGCACTTAGCTCCGCTGGCCGGTGAGAAGACGTCAAGACTAGACTAGGTCTTTGGGCCTTAACTTTTTTCATTTGCTTTCTCGCAGTTGACTAGTTATTCCCATTTGGAGTTTTTTTCAAAACTATCGCCTTCTTTTGGTCTGTGGTTCCTCGATCTTTCCGCCTCTCCGCCTCGATTTCTCTTGCGTGGGGACTCATGAGGCAGAGGCCTCGGAGCCCTCATGAGCGTTTCCTGCCCCTATCGCTCAAGTTTTCACGGCCCCTGGTCCACCGATGGAGCACCCTGACCATGCCTCACGGGCAGCACAACGCGAACACGGGGCCTGGATCGGTCGCCCCCGCGGCCACGGCTGGAGTTCACTTGCGAATGGGCGTACAACAGAAAGGAACAGTATCAGGATAACAAAAGCAGTACAATAATTAACGGCGTTAACCTAAACACGCCCCCACGGGGCCACACATTGTAGCCTATTTTTTGCGCAGGAGAAAAGAAAGAAAAAGGACAAAAGCAGGTGATGCACGCCTGCGTCGCCCTCTTGGAAGGCTCGAGCTGCCTCGAGCTCAGCGGACTCCTCTCGCGCTTCAAGGGCGCGACGCAAGCGGACCTACCGGCACCCCCAAGCAAAGTAGGCGGCGTGGGGGCCGCTGCTGTCAGCCGGAAGAATCACCACCAAGAAGAGCTGGTGAAGCGTGAGGAGTCACGAGCATCGCCAAATTAGCCGCTGCCGCTCTTCCATCCACGCCGGGCTGAGTCCTCGGCCGCGGTCGTCGCCTTTCGTGGCAGCACCCATGCGGCGATCGTTTTCCCGAACACCCTCACGTAGAGGGTGGCGCCGCCGTCAGATTTGAACTGCAGGGGAACACCGCGGCGGCGAAGACCACGCTACGAAGCGAACGCTCCGCCACCAAGGGTCGTGAACAGGTTCCTCAGTAGCAGAGACCTCTAGAGAAGCCCACGGCCCGGCTGCAGCAGCCATCCGGCTCGGGAGCCAGAGGCCGCCCAGGCGCCATCCGGGAGCTCACCCAGGAGGAAGCGCGGAGTCAAGCGGGACGCCGGACGGCTCCTCCACCCTCACCATGAACTCCGGCGGGCTTCAGCCAGCATGGAGGCGCGGCCTCGGGGACGGCAGCGGCCGGGCACGCCCGACTGCGTGGCCAGCCGCTCGTCGCCACGCCGAGAGCCTCCTCACGGCCATTGGGGACTGCCGTGGAGGCCACGGGATGCTTGCGAGGGCGACCTCGACCATGCTTAGGCGGAAGAGAGGAAGACTCGACTGACGGCCCTTCCCTTCTCTCGGCCGAGAACTTCCTTGGTGGAGCCATGGAGAAGAAGGAGAGACAAGAAAGGATAGGATCGGAAGGGCGCGCACTGCCTGCATTTATAGCCGGCGAAGGCCAACCGTCGGCCTCCACGATCACCGGTAATCATGACCGACTCGCATGCGTGGACTTGTCAACCGGGCGGTTACCGAGGCATCGTGGGGAAGCAAAGGCGATGCGTCCAATCAACCGCCACGCGGCGCCTAAGGTCAGCAGGCTGTTAGGGCTCAGGACGCCAAGACTTGCCCTTTCGCATCTCCGCCGCCAAGTTCGGGTGCGCCAGGCCCGGGCTACTTGTCGGGCGCTCGGGAACGGGGGTCCTGTGCTTGCTCGCCTGCCGCCTGCGGGCGTGGCTCAAAGGAGGCCCAGGATGGCCCATCTTCATCAACGCAAGCTCAAGACCCTCGCGAGGGGCCAGATTGCTGGGCGGACGACAAGGAGCTTCTCGTGCACAGCCTCACAGTTGGCTTATGAGGAGGCGGAGAGTTCAAGGCAGGGTACTCGCGAGGTGCCCATGACGCAAGCCATGACGACCAAGGGCGCCGGGCTGGGCGCCAGCCCGCAATGGCGTCCTCCTTTCCTCTTTGGTGCAAAGGGAGCAAGCGCAGGCGAGAGCATCAAGCAAAGGCATTCGCTTCGGTGCAACAAGACCAAGAACAGCCCAACGGCAGGAAGGGAGTCATCATGGAGCCCAAGCATGCGTCATCACGAGAGCCTTTGGCAGGCGAGGACCAACTTTAGTCAGGATAAGTGTACCCGCTGTTCCCCTTCAAAATGGCCAATTGTTGGCGCCCTTCCCTCTCAATATTTGGGAAGAGGCCCAGGGCCTTAGCCTATATAAGTAGAGCTAGCCACCATAATAGAGGCATCTCAGAGGGAAGAAGAGAGACCGGAATCCTCATCAAGTAACCAGTAGCTAGAGCAACTGAACACCACCCAACAGTTCATCGCACCCGCCAAGAACATACCCTCGCGAGGCTGTTCTTCCTTGTATTGTTCTTCATCCGCCCAAGAGGCAATCCACCACACCACACACTGGAGTAGGGTATTACACCACAATGGTGGCCCGAACCAGTATAAATCTTGTGTCTCTTGTGCTGTTCCGTTAGTAGTTTAGGTCCCTGCGATTCGGCGAGGTACGAGACGGTGGAGGGTTGGATCACCGCGCGCACCCTAGTGTTCGAACCTCAAGGGTCTGCCGGAACCCGAAATCCGACACACCCTCACTCGGGGCGAGCTCGGCACCGGCGGCAAGGAAGGGGACCACGTCGATGGGGTTCTCGCGAAACCCCACCAGGCCGATTGGGCGCAGCCCCACTCATCAAAGGCAGGCATGCTCACGACAAATGCGGCCTTGTTCTCGCAGCGGTACAACAGGCAGCTATTCCTGGGCATGTCGTCTGGCAAAGGGACACTCGATAGGATCATAAGCACCATTCGCCGCGTCGCAAGAGGAAGCCCCTTCTCCTGAAACCTCATATGGTCCTGGCTGCTGAGCAAGTCCCACATCAGGCGGGAATGGCGCTGCAGCGGAGCGACTTGACGCTTCACGAACTCCTTCACCGCCATAGGCACAGTCACGCTGCGGTCCTTCAACTTCCTCATCCTAGCCCATACGGGAGCAAGGCGGGGGCTCATGAGCTTCTGATGGCCCCAGCCGGAGTTTGGAACAGCAGGCCCTGCAGAAACTTGGAGCAGAGGGCTGAGCACACCGGCGTCAACAAACAGCCATCGTGTACGGAACTCGCTCGTGGATGAAGCAAGCTCGAAGTCAATCCCCGTGCCTGCCGTCACGGCCACGGCCTGGAAGCTCACGCACCCCGAGCTCTGCCGGGGACCGGTCAGATGCAATGAGAAGAAATGGCAGAGGAGGGCCACAGAAGGAGCGATGCCCACCATGGCCTCCCACAAGAAGGTGAAGATGGCAAGAAGGGTCACAGATTGAGGGTCGAGATGAAGCATGTGGATCTGATAATGCTCGAGCACTGCGTTGAAGAAGGCAGAGAAGGGAGGAATCAGGCCAGCCCAGAGGGCATCTATGAAAATCGGTACCTCAGTGGCTGCCTGTGCCATGCGAGTGCAAGACGCGGGCCAAGCCGCGTCTCTCCCCACTCATTGAAACTGGAGGCAAGCATGGGGCGCACCTTGTCCATGGCTTCGTCGTTGAGCGCCCGAGGCCGGCCGAGCGCAGGCTCAAAGGGCGGAGGCGCACTTGGTGAAGACATATGTTTCTTCCCCTTTTCAGCCTGTTTCTGCACCATGGCGATGAGGCAGGCGGAGCGCAAGTTAGATTGGAAGGGCAAAGCAGAGTCTCGAGGAAGCAGGGAGATTGGGGGAGCCAGGCGTGGGTGAAGGAAGAATAACTGTGTGAGATGCGGGGGCCGCATAGCCAGGCGGATCCAAAGGCATATTGGGGAAGCGAAGACACCCACGTCCAATCAATCGCCACGCGTCGACCGAGGCCGCATGCTTTTGGGGCCCGCGGCGCTCCGTACTTGGCCCTTGGCTTCGCCGCGAAGCCAAGCCCGAGCGCACCTTGGGCCCTGGGGCTACTGTCGATGTTCTGGAAACGAGGGTCCCCAGACTTGCCTGCCTGCGGCCCACGACGTGGCTAAGTCGGCGGGCCGTCCGGACCATCTTCATCAACAAGGCATCCAAGACCCTCACGAGGGGCCAAGCCTCGCGAGGCGGACGATGCATGATCTCCTCAGGAGTGGCCGAGCCAGGCAGGCTCATGAGGAGCGGAGATATAAGGGCGGGGCAAACCTCACGAGGCTCTCGTGACGTGAGCCATGACGATCGAGACCAGGTGGGCGCCAGCACGCGCAGCGTCCTTGTTCCCTCTTTGGTGCTAAGGAGGCAAGCGCAAGCGAGGAGTGCCGAGGCATCAGGCAAAGGTTGCCATATTGGTGCAACGAGACCAAGACCAGAAGGACGACAGGACGGAGGTCATCGTGGAGCCCAAGACGGCTTCACCACCAGAGCCTTTCACAGGCGAAGACCACTAGCTGTACCCCTTCAAATTTGCCCGCCGTTTTTGGCTTCCTTCCAGCTCAATATTTGGGAAGAGGACCCGGGCCTATATAAGTAGAACTAGCCCCCACAGTAGGGGCAACCTGGCCTGAGGCAACTCAGCCTGATCTGATCTGATCGAGAGCCTACCCTAGACACAAGAACACCTCAACCTCAGGAGGCTGTTCTTCCCCTTGTACTGTTCATCATCAGCCCAAGAGGCAATCCACCACCACACACTAGAGTAGGGTATTACACCACAACGGTGGCCCGAACCAGTATAAATCTCGTGTCTTTCTGTGTTGCGAGTTCGTCGAGTTCGTTGGTGAGATCTTAATGAGCTAGGGCGTGGATCGGTAGGAGGGAAAGACTTCGCGCGCACCCCAGAGTTCGAACCTTTAGGGTTTTGCCGGAACCCCACATCCGACAGCGTCCTCTTCCCCTGACCGCGCAATGAGTAGGGGCGCGTCCCTGTCACACCGACTCGCCATCCCCGCCGATGGGATCAGGCCGCCACGCCCCCGCCTCCTCGATCCCATCTCCCACTCGGTCCCCGCTGTCGGTGTCAAAACCGGCAGATCTCGGGTAGGGGGTCCCGAGCTGTGTGTCATAGATCGATGAGTAACAGGAGATAGGGGACACGATGTTTACCTAGGTCCAGGCCCTCTTAATGGAGGTAATACCCTACTTCCTGCTTGATTGATCTTGATGAATATAGAGATTACGAGAGTTGTTCTACCCCGAGATCATATGTTGTGGTCTAAACCCTAGGGGTATGATGATTAATGTCAAAATGCTCTATCGACTAGCCTGGCCTCGGCTTATATAATACACCAGAGACCTAGGATAACAAGAGTCCTAGCCGAATATGTTGGTGGAGAGGAGTCCTTGTCTTGATCACCAAGTCTTGCAGAATCTTCCTTGTATGCAGCATGGGCTGTCCGAAGTGGCCAATGATAGAACCGCCACGGGGGTCCTCGGCCCGATCCACCTGGTCGGGAGACAACGTTGTGAGTACCCCCTAGTCCAGGACACCGTCAGTAGCCCATGAACCGGTCTTCAAGTTAGGAACACTCCTCGATTCTTCCGAACTATTCTTCATCTTCAGTCGTCGGTCTTGAAAACTGGTTCAACAAATCTTCTCATCTTCGATCTTGAGGATCGCCAAAGTAAATCCGACGAGTTTACACGTCGGTTATCCGTGGAGCCCCTTTAAGTTATCGGCTTTTATCAATGCCTTGTTATTTTTATGCCACACATCGGGTTTGAAGTTGTTCCTGGGCGGCAGTGTCCTCTTGTGTCTGAGCTCCAACGCAGGACTGTATTCGAGGTATCTTTTGCAGCCAAGCTCCAATGCCGAACTGCATCCGAGCTCCAGCGCCGGACTGTATCCGAGCTCCAGCGCTGGACTATGTCCAAGCTCCAACGCCCGGACTATATCCGAGGTGTCATAGATCACCTTGGTTCAAAAAAAGTTGAAGGAGTTTAGCCGAGCTTAATGCCAGAAATGCCCTCTATGGAGCCAGCCACTGGCGCCCGAGCTTTATGTCGGATCGCTTCGAGGTGGTGCTCCACCCATCATGGGCCGATTATTTGTCAATATTTTTGATTGGTGCAATTTATTCTCTGCCGAGATATATAGCTAGTAGCCCTCAAGGTGTGTATCGGTCTAAAACCCGAGATGCACCTGAAGGATGACATAAGACCACTGATCCCAGTAGCCCCTGAGACGCAGGTTGATTCGCAAAATTGGCCTGAGGATCAACTCCTAGCTCGGTAGAATACTTCGGGATGCAAAAAGCGGTGTGCAAAGTTCTCGAGACTCATGTTGGATGCAGCCGACCAACCTGAGGATCATAATCTCCTCGAAAACTATATTGCACTTAAATTTTCTGCACTGGATTGCCAATGCAAAGAGCCCCGAGACAACGTCGGGTGGCAACACCAGATAAGGGGATCGATGTGCCCCTTTAATATTAGTAAATAATTAGCACAAAGCCCAGTAGCCCCCGAGCCTTAATGTGGGCACGGGTGGCCAAATTAAGGATCCATATCCGTTTGACAGAAAAAATTGTTGTGTTTAACACAAACTTCTCAAAAAGAGAATAAAGATATCTTAAATGAGCTAGAGCCAGCGAAAGCTGGGCTCGCCAAGGTTTGCCCCAAGGGGCTTAATAGATAGGAAATCGACGCCACTTGGGATTTACGAGAGCTTTACGTAAGTTGCTCGGTTGTCTCAACGAGATTGTGCCCGTTTGTCTTTAAAAGATGGGCTGCGAAAAAATTGATTTTTGCTCACAATTTATGTGTAATGATTCTATGTACCCAAGTACTTAACATCATTAAAGCTTGGGTCCGCATTGTATAAAACTTTGTTGACCGGCCATCGGCTTCAACCTCCTCGGCCAGCTGCCGGGGAGTGTTTGTCCCTTCTTTATAAAGCCTTTTATAAGAGCAAATATTTACGACAAACAAGGCAATCCGGTCATACGGTTTTATAAACAAAGGTACGCGGAGAGATATGTTATATTACTTTTTAATGTAAGAAACATCTTCCAAGGAAAATAGCCCCGCTATCGGTTCCTTTCTTTGGGTTGTCATGCTGATCATGATCATGAAACCTCAGCTCCGATCAATGTGGGAGCAAAATATTGAGGATTTAGTTTGGGCAAAGTTCCCGAACTATGTGGTCTTTAGCAAACCTAAATTTTCACTTTCATCGTTGCTGACCAATTATATCTTTTAAGATGGCTAGCTTTCGGCTTCACCCAGTCTGAGGTACTAACCCAAATGACCCGATAGTAACAATCACAGAGGTGCTCCCTTTACCGCCTAGCCGAACAATCGGGAACGTAGGGGTAAGCACAGGAGCCAGGCAACCCTGCTTGGCCAAAATCTTAAGTCAAATTGATGCATATTTATGGCTTTATAACAATGATTATGAAAGGCCGCCCTCGTATATTAAATACAAACACCGATTATATGTTTATTTTGACACCGTTGCGACCGTTTATCAGTTGAAAGTGGCCCATCGCCGGCTTCCACCCCCTTGTAGATGCTATGCAGGGTGTTTCCGTAATAACAAAACAACCCTTAGCCGACGTCTCGGTGCCCGAAGGCGATTGTGTTAGAGGAAACGAGGCAATCAGATATGCGGGCTTTGTAACTTTCACTTAGTCATAGGAGCTTTAAACTGGGGAAGCTAGCTATGAGCCCCGGTCGTTGTTCGGCATGTACCGAGGTCAAGCCGTAAACACTTCGGCCAATGTTATGAACGGCCCGTCATTTAACATGGGGTGACCTCTATCGATCTTATAGTTTAACACAGTCATCGGATCGCTGACCAGTTTGCGCTGATTGTGACAGTCAGTTTTTGGCTTTCTCCACTAAGGTGCTTTAACCATGCTAGCTGGAAGCACAATCGCAGTGGTTCTCCCTTTGCACACATAGCCGAATAAAGTGGAACGTAGGAGGCAAGCACAGGAGCCGGGCAACCCAACTATTGACCGAAGTCACAATTCGAAACCGACGCATAAATAGCAATATCCGAGAATGTTTTTGCCGAATCTCTAAAGGTTTTCGTTGCACAACGAGACTTATGCTGGAAACACACAAATAGTTTAAAAGTGCCATAGGCTTGGAAAACCAAAAAACTTCAGTAAAAACTTGACGTCCGAACTAGATCAAGTGTTCGGTGCCAATCCGAAAATTGGAGGAAAAAGAAAAAAAACCGTGCTTCTGTCGTGCTTTAACATGACACATCCGATCTCAAGACTTTCAAGCGGGTCAGCCTATGGCTTCAAGCTCCTTATCCTGAAGGCAGAGTACTTCTCTGAGGCCAGTTTAGCGAATTAAACTCGAGTGGCTTTTAGAGGGAAGACAGGCTATCCGGCTATTGACCATACACTCGAGTCGAAAAAGGAGCATTAGAAAAAGACTTTGCAACGACCAAGAAGAAAACACATTTACTATAAAACGGCTCATACTAATTTAAGAGCCCCCAAGTGATTTGGGTAAAAGAATTTATGTATAATGATTGTATGTACTGAAGTACTTATATCATATCTATGTTCGCCTGAACTTTAAACACGTCTTAACCGACCGTCGGTTTCTCCCTCTTCGGTCAAGGGCCGAAAAGTGTTATGTACTCCACCTGTCGAGAATATCGATGGTGTTTCCGATAACCAGACAATCGGGCCATAAGGCTGTAAATGCATAAAGCGCTCAGGGAACTTATGCTATATTACTGACGAAGTGTAAGAAGCATCTTCAAAGAAAATAGTACCCCCACCGATACCTTTCTTCGGTTGCTCATTGTTACTATGAGACTTGTCTAATAGATTTTTTGTACTCATGAGTTCCGTTGTGTGCCGAACATGATTGAAAACAATAAGAGCGGTAGCTTTCGGCTTCACCCAGTCTGAGGTCCGAGATCGGATGACCCGATCGTGACAATCGCAGAGGTGCTCCCTTTACTCCCTAGCCGAACAATCGGGAACGTAGGGGTAAACATATGAGCGAGGCAACCCAGCTTGCGGAACACTTAAGTCAACATGGTGCATATTGTGGCGTAATACACGAATAAGGAACGAAGCCATACAACTATAATCATATGCAAGAGGAAAGGCTTCGTAAAGGAAGCCCCCGAGCAAACGGGGTATTTGAATTTGTGTGTCACAACAAATTTTTGACAAGGAAGTTTTTCAGATAAAACTTTTTGCCAAAAAAGTAATGCTTTGGTTGAACAGAACAAAATTTAAAATTGAAAATTCTGAGCATAAAAGCGACTTTGCTGGTTAATGTGCTCGGTGTCGATGCACGGCCCGAGCTTACGGCTGGACAAGGTCCCAGCCCCCAAGCTGGTCCCGAGGTAGCGGAGCGAAGAGCTCGGCACTCCGAAGTGGCGACATAGCACGACCAATGCAGGCTGGCAGTGTGACGCCGAAGTCCCCGGCATGGGTTAATGAAGTGATGACGAAGCCCTCGATCTAGCCGAGGTGATGTGGTACGTCGGTACACCGAGAGGACAGCGCTGCCCGACCCCGATCTTTAACCTGTGCACAGAAAATAGTGCAAGCCGGAGATAATAGGAATAATAATAAATTAAAAAAATTGTTGCATAATTAATAATTTATGCAAAGTGAGTAATAGAAGAAATATGGCCCGTGTGCCGAACACTCGATGAGGTAGAGCTCTCTCAGCGATGCCGAAGTCCCCGAGGCAACCGAACATGTCGGTATGGCGATTCGACCAATAACGTGATCACGCGAGCCGATTTATGCTGATTGGGACAACGACGTCGGCTTGCCAAAGTGACCGCGTGACGCAGTCGAAGTTGAATACCTACACACATAAAATAGTGTGACCCAAAAAAGATAATTGTTTTTTGCAAAAATAATTTATTTAAAGAGAAACTGACCGAACCACCACGTGACCGTCGTTAATACGGCCACCATTTGATAGACCTGTGTACAGATGATGAAACAAACTAGAGTAATAATTCCTTGGAAAAAATAAACCCAAGCAAGAAAAGGTACTGGGATTAATAGCACCTGGTTTATCTATTGTAGAAATCTGAAGAAAGGTTACTCCCAAAATTGGGACCCGATCCGCACACCCATTGCCTGATGGGCGATAAAGCGACGGCATGGTGATGCTGGCAAAGGTGGGCTCGCTGAGGCAAAGCCCCCGGTCTAGCTAACATGACGAAGCTGGTCGGCTGGTGACGCCGAAGTCACCGGAGTGTGTTGATGAAGAAATAGCAAAGTCCCGGTCCAGCCAACGTGTCGAAGCCTCCATGTCAGGCGATGAGTCGAAGCAGGTCGGCTGGTGACGCCAAAGTCACCGGAGTAGGTTGATGAAGAAATAGCAAAGTCCCTGGTCTAGCTGAGATGACGGAGTGGGTCGGTAAGGAGACGTTGCAACTGCCATGTCAGCCAAGGTGTTGACGCAGTTCGGCGTGATGGACATCGGCTTGAAGAAGCAACAGTGCGACCATGCCGACGTTGGTCATAACTTGTGACGCGGTCAATGCCGGATTGATGAAGTGACCGAGCGGTGATGTCGGCGCGCCTGACCCGTGCTATCCGTGGGGCGATGGTGTTGGTGATAATTTATCCTTCGCGATGCCGAACTCTTGTTCGGCTTGCTGAGCTGATGATCAGATAAGGTTAGGCTCGGCTCGATGACGCGACGATCTGTCTAGCGTAGGTCGGCAGACGTGGAGCGATGTTATCGGACTGGTTTGACACCAACACGATGGTGAAGAGTGCCTCAGAGAAGGCTTAAAATTTTATGGGCACGTGTCAAGAACAACGCACAATACCCTAGAAGGAAATTCCTTTAAGAAGGTCGTCCAATATCACGTTCATAAAGAAACATGAATTCTGATCGGATCCGTATTCGCACAAAAAATAGATCCAAAAAGTGATGCACTAATCGGAAGGTTCCCGGAGTTTGGACGGTCGGATCGAGCTGAAAGTATGAGGGGTGGTAGATATAGGAATTCTGCAGCCGATCAACGGTTGGATCTTCCAAAGGACGTCCGAGATAGGTGTTGGAGACCACGCCCTAAACTCGTCCAGATTCCCGTCCAGATTTGACAGGGCTCCGGTATATCGTAGATTGCTGGAGATTCCTCCATCAGAACTCGACGAAATTTTGCATGGTTGTTGCAGACATAATTCTGCACAATTCCACCAAAGGAATCGTCAAAATAATGCTCGAGGAGGTGGTGGTGCAGATACAAGTTCATTGTTCTGAAAAACTGCGCGGTCGCTCAAGGGCAATGTTGACGTTGAGCCCCCGAGCTCCAAAGGTGATTTCTCCATGATCAAGATAGGGATCGGAGTTGATGTTGATGGAGGCCCGTGTCCGAATATGATGATCAGAGGCAGGGCACAGTCCTCGGTCAAGCCAAGGTGACCAGTCGAGCCGGCGATGAAGATGCCGACGTCGCAGTCGATCTACAGATGAGCCATTGACCCTTTGCCGATCACACAGCGGAACTCTCAATGAAAGCACCGTTGTCGGTGTCAAAACCGGCAGATCTCGGGTAGGTCCCGAGCTATGTGTCATGGATCGATGGGTAACAGGAGACAGGGGACATGATGTTTACCCAGGTTCGGGCCCTCTTAATGGAGGTAATACCCTACTTCCTGCTTGATTGATCTTGATGAATATAGAGATTAGAAGAGTTGATCTACCCCGAGATTATATGTTGTGGTCTAAGCCCTAGGGGTATGATGATTATTTCATAATGATCTATCGACTAGCTTGGCCTCGACTTATATAATGCACCAGAGGCCTAGGACAACAAGAGTCCTAGCCGAATACGTTGGTGGAGAGGAGTCCTTGTCTTGATCACCAAGTCTTGCGGAATCTTACTTGTATGCGACATGGGCTCTCCGAAGTGTCGCATGATAGAACCGCCATGGGGGTCCTCGGCCTGATCCACCTGGTCGGGAGACAACGTGGTGAGTACCCCCTAGTCCAGGACACCGTCACCCGCTCCCCTCGCCCTCTCCACCTCCCTCTCGCCTTGCGCTCCAGATCCGCCCGCGCCCGAGTGCTGCCATGGCTATGCCGCTGCCGTCTGCATAGCTACGGCCGCTGCCGCGCCTCTCCAACGTGTCCGCTCGCTCCACCTCCCTTGACTACGGCTCCCCGACCAGCCACAGGACCCCGGGCACCCAGGAACGCTGCCCCGGCCTCGTCTTCTTCCTTGGATCCCCGACGCGTCTCCGACGAGCGCTAATGACTCTGCTGCTCCTAAACCACCAAGGGTCTTTCATGACCACTCGGTGAGCTCCACGCCTTCCTTCCCGTCCTCTCTGTGCTGCCTGTCGCTGCCTGTAGCCGCCGCGCCATGTTTGCCCGAACGGAGCTCCGCCGTCGTTGCTGCTGCTATCGCCACAAACGCTGTCGAGCTCGGCTGAGCTCGCAGTCGTGCTCGCCGTAGCCGTAGGATTCGAACGCGCCACTTGCCGCTGCTCTCTGTGCCCGGAGTCGCTGTTTCTATCTAGACCCAAACGTCGCTGCCGCCTGCGCTCGTCGCCGGCATGCCTCCGGTGACCAAATGGTCACGGGCCAGTGCCCGTTGCATTCGCCGCCTCACGTACGTCTCGCCTGGCCTCTCAGTTCGCTCGCTAACGTGCTGCGTCACCGTTTCCTCTCACGCCTGACTCCGGCCGTTCGCCGATGAGATCACCGCGCTCGATTTCGGTCACCCCTGCCGCCACAACCACCACCATTGTATGTGGCGCAGCCGTAGCTTTCGAACGCGCCCGAAAACTCGATGAACGGTGCCCTGTACCTGTTTTCCGACCACCTCCCGAGCCACGCTGCCGCGTTTTGACTCGCCGACGTCGCTCCGACGCCGTC
Source organism: Aegilops bicornis (assembly GCA_021605145.1). Classification (NCBI taxonomy): domain Eukaryota; kingdom Viridiplantae; phylum Streptophyta; class Magnoliopsida; order Poales; family Poaceae; genus Aegilops; species Aegilops bicornis. Next base: position 613,069,959 of record CM038670.1, on the reverse strand, counting down.
TGCTGACGTGGCTAGGAAGGTCCCACCCTTGAGTCGCTGGCCAGTGGGCCCTGGTGGCCCAGTTGACTGGGTTGAACCCGTCAACTTCTGACTGGGCAACCCAGTGGCACTGACATGCGGGCTCCACCGCGTAATTAAACTAATGAAAACGTTTTTATAAATAAAACTAATTAATTAACCTAAACAGTCACTCACATGTGGGGCCCTACTGCTAATTAACTCCGTCTAATTAAAATAAACCTTTGTTAGCCCCACTGTCTATGAAGAGTGGGCCCCACTGGTCATTTTGACCAGTCGACCAGTGTGTTGACTGCTGACGTTATCCCCACACAATGCTGATGTCATAATTCCATTTACGATAATTTAGATAAATTCAGAAAATGATTAAAACTTTAGAAAAACAAAGAAAATAAACCGTAGCTCAGATGAAAATACTTTGAGCACGAAAGTTGCTCAGATCAATGACACGAATCCGAATATGCAGCCCGTTTGTCCGCCACACATCCCTAGCATAGAGAACACGCAACTTTCCCCCTACGGTTCATCTGTCCGAAAACACGAAACACCGGGGATATTTTCCCGGATGTTTTCCCCCTTCGCCGGTATCACCTCCTACCGCGTTAGGGCACACCTGGCACCGTTACTTGTCATGTCATGCATCGTTATGCATCTGTTTGCATTGTATTCATTGTTTCTTCCCCCTCTTCTCTCCGGTAGACTACGAGACTGACGCCGCTGCTGGTGCTCCGATCGACTACGCTGTTGAGGACCCCTCCTTGCCAGAGCAACCAGGCAAGCCCCGCCCCCCCTTGATCATCAGATATCGCCTAATCGTTCTCTCTACTGCTTGCATTAGAGTAGTGTAGCATGTTACTGCTTTCGGTTAATCCTATTTTGCTGCATAGCCTATCATTGTTGCTACAATTATTGATACCTTTACCTGCAATCCTACATGCTTAGTATAGGTTGCTAGTACTTCATCATTGGGCCTACATTCTTGTCCGTCTGCCATGCTATACTACCAGGCGGTGATCAATCGGGAGGTGATCACAGGTATAATATATACATACATACTATACAGGTGGTGACTAAAGTCGGGTCAGCTCGTAGAGTACCCGCATGTGATTCCAATGTGGAGGTTGAAAGGACAGGTGGCTCCATACAGGTAGTGGTGGGCCTGAGTTCCAGACGGCCCCCGACTGTTACTTTGTGGCGGATCGACAGGGCAGGTTGAGACCACCTAGGAGATGGGTGGGCCTGACCCTGGTCGGCGTCCGCGGTTACTTCAAAATAACACGCTTAACGAGATCTTGGTATTTGATCTGAGTCTTGCCACTGGCCTATACGCACTAACAAACTACGCGGGAACAGTTATGGGCACTCGACGTCGTGGTATCAGCCGAAGCCATCTTGACATCAGCGACCGAGCGGCGCGCGCCGGGTTGGACCGCGTAATGCAACTTCCTTTGTAATGGAGGTTGCTAGGTCTGCTCACCGGCCGCCCACGCAACATGCAGGTGTGCAATGGGCCCATACCCCTGCGCGCATAGGATTTAGACCAGCGTGCTGACCACTCTGTTGTGCCTAGGTAGGGCTGTGACGTGTTGATCTTCCGAGGCCGGGCATGACCCAGGAAAGTGTGTCCGGCCAAAGGGGATCGAGCATGTTGGGTAATGTGGTGCACCCCTGCAGGGAAGTTTATCTATTTGAATAGCCTGATCCTCGGTAACAGGACGACACGGAGTTGTACCTTGACCTTATGACAACTAGAACCGGATACTTAATAGAACACACCTGAGGGAGTCCCGGATTAGGGGGTGTCCGGATAGCCGAACTATCACCGTTGGTCGGACTCCTGGACTATGAAGATACAAGATTGAAGACTTCGTCCCGTGTCCGGATGGGACTTTCCTTGGCGTGGAAGGCAAACTGGGCGATACGGATATGTAGATCTCCTACCATTGTAACCGACTGCGTGTAACCCTAACCTATCCCAAGGTCTATATAAACCGGAGGGTTTTAGTCCCAGAGACTAACAACAATCATACCATAGGCTAGCTTCTAGGGTTTAGCCTCCTTGATCTCGTGGTAGATCTACTCTTGTACTACCCATATCATCAATATTAATCAAGCAGGAGTAGGGTATTACCTCCATCGAGAGGGCCCAACCTGGGTAAAAACATCGTGTCCCTTGTCTCCTGTTACCATCCGCCTAGACGCACAGTTCGGGACCCCTACCGAGATCCGCCGGTTTTGACACCGACATTGGTGCTTTCATTGAGAGTTCCTGCGTTGCCGTCGCCATGAGGTAGGATGCCTCATCTCGCCTTTTAAAGGCGATACTATCGCCAAAGGAGCCTTGGTCACGGGCGACTCTTCGCTAGGTGGTTTTCAGATGACCGCCAGTCCGCCATGCTACCGACGATGGCCTCTCGAGTCATCGAAACCAATCTCCATGTTAATTTGGAACTTGCTTAACAGTTAGATCCGATCGAGCTCTCCTCTCAGAACGAGCTCTTGGATCGCATCGCTGCCACAGGAGTCGCCACAGATCACGACCGGATCGGGCCTAAAACCGATCTGAGAGAGATCAACTCTCCCCAGGCTACCCATCATGTTGCTGTGATAGAGGAGCAATGCGGCGATTCTTCTTCTATCTTAAGAACTAGCTACGTCCGGATTCTCGATCCCTCCATGCCGGATTCCCGCAGAGGGACGGATGTCGATCAAGCCCTGAACTTAAAGTCAGGCGACGGGTTGGACTCATTGGATAACACTCAAAAATCCAAACTTCCGAGTTCAGAAACTCCTTGGCCCCTGAGTCCTAAATTGGACGGGGTTCCGGATCTAGTTCCACCCGCCCACCCAAACATTAGCGATCTCTCTCGAATTCGGCAAGAGCCCGGCTGAAACAAAGACATCATTATCGGGCCAGATTCCTTCGGTTATGAACAGGATAAAGGATCGCCGAGAGGAAGACGCAATCCCAATTTTCTGCAATAATTGCACGGACAAGGGAATCCTAAACGCCATAAGTCGTCATAAATTACACGCTTATGGACTTGGTGACCATAGTACAAAAGTACTGTGCGATGGAGAGCGCCTGGAAAACCGAAAGTAAATTTTGGGATAATCCGGCCCCGAATACAACCCTAGTCCGAAATAAAAGGGTGCATCATTATCAAGCACCTGGGTTAAATACCAAGAAACCAAAACCCCCTAAAGGGTACGAAACCGTACTGGAGGGTTGGCTAAATGGACCCTGCAAAATTCATAGCACAGAGGGCGCCACTCCAACTCATAGCCTTCGAGCATGTTGGATACTACGGCAGGTGGCCAAAAGTGGCGAAGAGCTTCTAGCTTCAGAATCCCAGCCCAGCAACACCAGTACGGTGTTAACAGTCTTCGAGACTTTCACATCAAATAACATGCGAAAACGAACACTCCGCAACCTTGCCGAAGTCTACCAAGTAGCAACAATAAATCCATGGAGTGACACGGCTATTACCTTTAATGCCGCGATTTAACCTAAATTCAACAGCCCGAGCACCAGCCGCATTGGTCCTCGGTCCGATAGTGGACGGCTTTCGCCTTTACTAAGGTACTCATGGATGGCGACAGCGGACTAAACCTCATCTATGAGGAAACCCTCCAAAAATGGAAATAGACTGGAACCGCATTGAGCGAAGAAGCACAACCTTTAGAGGAATAATCCCTAGCCGGAAGCATGCTGCACAGAAAAATCACACCGACGTAGTGTTCGCTCACGGACAATTACAGTCCGAGGAGGTCACATTTCAAGTGGCCCCGTTCAACAGCGGATATCATGCTTTATTAGGACGAGAGGCATTCACAATTTTTCAAGCTATACCCCATTATGGGTACATGAAGCTTTAAATGCCCGGACCTAACGGAATCATCACTCTCGCTAGTGATCCGAACATAGCACTCCGCGCCGAAAACAAGACAGCCGCATTAGCCCTCGAGGCACTATCCGAAGCCCTAGCGTCCGAGGAACTCACCGCGATGCGCTCCACGGTGAACAGGGACGATGTGATACTTGATAAAAGATCCAAGTCCACTTCTTCTAAACCAGCGGATGAAATAGTCAAATTCGAAGTCCACCCAACGGACCCTGCAAAGACGGCCTCCATTGGGGCACAATTAAACCCTGATGTAGACGCTGCACTACGAGAATTTCTACAAGAAAACTGGGACATCTTTGCTCGCACCCTTCGGACATGCCAGAATCCCACGCCACCGGCCGAGCACAGCCTAAATATCCTAAAAGGATTCAAGCTACCAAACAGGCTCTTGGCGCTTTTCCAACCCAAGAGACATGCCATGGGAGAGGAGCTAGCCAAACTTTTGGAAGCCGGATTCATCAGAGTTATAAAACATCCGGACTGGCTAGCAAACCCGGTGATGGTACCAAAGAAGGATAAATCCCGGCGCCTGTGTTGATTTTAAAGACCTTAATAAGGCTTACCCAAAGGATCCCTTCCCTCCCTCGAATTGATCAAATTATTGACGCCACAGCAGGACACGACTCATTGTGCTTCCTCGACGCTGCACTCGGCTACCACCAAATCAAGATGGCGGAGCTGCACCAAGCCGCAACAAAGACTCATCACTCCATACGCCCGCTCGCTTCAACACAATGCCCTTTGGGCTCAAAATGCCGCGCAACATATCAGCGCATGATTCGTATATGTCCGCAAACCAGATCGACAAACCAAAGGAAGCATATGTAGATGACGTGGTCACAAAACCAAGCACGCCGAAACTCTATTAGACGACTTGAGGCTCACATTCTACAATCTTAGAAAATATGACATCAAGCTCAATCAGGAAAAATGAGTCTTCGCTGCTCCACCGGAAAGCTCCTGGCTTCATTGTGTCCGGTAGAGGAATTGAAGCAAACCCAGCCAAGATCCGAGCTCTGTCACAATTGGATATTCCAAAAGACCTCAAACAAATACAAAAATTGACGGGATGTGTAGCGGCTCTAAGCCTCTTTATTTCCCGTTTGGGAGAAAAGGCCTTACCCCTTTACCGCCTCCTCAAGCGCACCGAACACTTCGAGTGGACGGATGCCGCCACGGCCGGACTCGAAGAAATAAAGGCCATTTTGGCAACAAATCCGGTCCTGGCCGCGCCCATTGTGGGCGAACCAATGCTATTATATATCGCCGCGACACATCAAGTTGTCAGCGCGGTGCTCGTTGTCGAACGAGAAACGGATGGACACCGGTTCCCTCTTCAAAAACCGGTTTACTACGTGTCCACTGTCCTAACTCCATGCAAGTCCCGGTACCCACACTATCAAAAGATAGCATACGCGGTGTTCATGGCATCCCGGAAGCTGCGACACTACTTTCAAGAGTGTTCGATAACGGTAGCCTCAAGTACCTCTTAATGACATTATAAACAACCGCTGACGCTGATGGGCCGGATTGCTAAATGGGCCATAGAGCTCCTTCCATTCGACATAACTTATAAGCCACGCATTTAGCTATTAAGTTGCAGGTTTTGGCCGACTTCATGGCCGAATGGACAGAAGCCGAACTCCCTAAAGAGTATGGCGCATACTCCAATTGGATCATGGACTTTGACGGCTCCAAAATGTTGGCCAGCCTGGGGGCTGGCGTCGTCCTGACGTCCCCAACCGGGGGCACAGTCCGATACGTCCTTCAGATAATGTATAAGGACTCCAACAACGCAGCCGAATACGAGGCCCTTCTGCACGGCCTCCGGATGGCAGTCTCCATGGGCATTCAACGCCTAGAGGTGCGCGGGGATTCGAACCTCGCAATATCTCAAATAAACGGAGACTTTGATGCCAAAGATCCGAAAATGGCAGCATACCGCAATGCGGTCCTAAAAATGTCAGCACGGTTCGAAGGGCTCGAATTTCATCATATAACCCGGGATAACAACCAGGCAGCGGATATATTGGCACGCATCGGTGCAAAACGCGATGCCGTCCCGCCCAACATCTTCCTGGAATGGTTGTTCAAGCCATCCATACTATGGGAAGGAGTCCGCACAATAATCCGGACCCAACCGCACCGCCGATGTCAACACTGACACAACCGGAGGCTCGCCACCGAGATAACACCCTCCGCTCACTTAAATAATGGCGGTTATCGCTTCGCTGACGGAACCATTCCTAGCCTACCTAACTAGGCAGGAACTCCCGAAGACCAAAATGAGGCTCGCTGCATAGTGCGGCGATCTAAAGCCTACAAAGTCCATGAGGGAGAGCTTTATAAGAAAAACACTACCGAGTCCTTCAAAGGTGTATCTCCAAGAGGAAGGGCGAAACCTCCTAGCTGAAATTCATGCCGGACTGGGTGGGCACCACGCCGCAGCCCGGCCCTTGTAGGCAAGGCCTTCCAGACAGGATTTTATTGGCCGACGGCCCGGCAGATGCGCAGGATTTAGTCCAACGATGCGTCGGTTGCCAGCTTTTGCTAACTAAAGCCACATGCCACCCACCGCCTTAAAACTATACCCATCACCTGGCCGTTCGCGGTCTGGGGGCTTGACATGGTTGGACCCCTTAAGGAAGGAACCCACAAGCAAAAATACCTATTGGTCATGGTGGGTAAATTCACCAAATGGATAGAGGCCAAGCCTGTTAAAACGGCCGAATCCGGACCAGTGATAGACTTCATATCAGGGGTAGTGCACCATTACGGTGTCCCGCACAGTATCATCACTGATAACGGCACCAACTTCACAGCCGATGAGGTCAAATTATGGTGCAAAAACATGGGCATCAAGCTCGATTACATCTCAGTCTATCACCCTCAAACCAACGGCCAAGTCGAACGAGAAAATGATCTAATCATGAGTGGCATTAAACCCAGACTAGTGCGGTCCCTCAAGGAATCTAACACACACTGGGTTGAGGAGCTCGACTCCGTACTCTGGGGGCTGCGGACCACGCCGAATCGTACTACCGGATTCACACCATTCTTTATGGTGTACGGGGCAGAGGCAGTCTTGCCCTCCGACATAATACATGACTCACCTCGCGTGCGCATGTATGAAGAAAGAGAAGCCGAGCTCGATCGGCAGGACAGTTTGGACGCATTGGAGGAGGAGCGTGACGTGGCAAAAAGCTCGTTCTGCATTCTATCGACAGCAGGCTCGAAGATATCAAAGCAGGGAAGTACGGGCCAAGGCTTATAACGTTGGCGAACTAGTTCTACGCCTGCTGGACAAGAAAAAGGACAAACTCAAGCCCAAATGGGAAGGTCCCTTCATCATCGACCAGGTCCTGACCGGCGGAGCATACCGTCTGCGAAACGCATCGGATAACCGACTCAAGCCGAACCCATGGAACGCGGCCCGTCTACGAAGATTCTACGCCTAAGCGCCGGACTCCAAGTTCGTCTCCTTCCTCCTTCCACATTTGATTTTTGCTGTCTTTTATTTCTCTCCTTCCTCCTCCTTATTCTTGAAGCATCTAGAGGCTCGTTTGCGCTTTTTTCGCACATACTTGACGCGCTGTCCGTGCTCATTATACCTGGGGGCTTCTTTAATAGAAGCTTATTTATACGGGCTTCACGCCCAACACATGTGTTAAACTTCTGCATGTACCTTCTATTCACCATTATATGCATTGATATGACTTAAGTTTTGGACAAGCTGGGTTGCCTGGCTCATGTGCTTACCCCTACGTTCCCGATTGTTCGGCTAGGTGGTAAAGGGAGCACCTCTGCGATTGTTACTGCCGGGTCAGCCGGATGTGTACCTCAGACTGGGTGAAGCCGAAAGCTAGCATTCTTAAGGGAATATTCGGTCGGTGAACTGAAAGATGATTTTTTAATTATTTACCCATCTGCCCCCAGATGATTTTCTGCTTTCATAGCAGCTTTGACATGCACTTTAGGGCATGCATCCCAGCGAAAGGAACCCTTAACGGAACTATTCTCCCTGGAAGATGTTTCTTACTACCCATGTAATATAACATAACTAGTTGGGCACTTGTCTGATACAGCAACAATGACCCCTACGCCTTGTCTCCATGCATACCACGGTTCTTATATAACCATGAAGATATTCGGACACACTCTGGACTATTGGGTCTGGAGGTCGAAGCGAAAAGGTCCGCTACGACAAACGATCTACAATCCGGCTAGAAGACATTTTTTTTTCATGTCATATTTTTACATAGTCAACTCGACTCATTGTATTCCTCCTCAATGCCATCTAATAGGCTATCTAATTTACAATCTTGCTGGGAATACTTGGCGGCCAATTCTACTTGGCCGTACACTAAGCTTACAGGGATCTCCATCCCATCAGGCCCCACAGGTCCGACCTCGGCCATGTGGTTTGGGTCAGCCTTCGTGTACCGCGTCTTTACCATGGCCCAGGCCTCCCTGGCGCATTGATGGCAGGCCGGTGTCTTCCATAGTCGGAAGCGCCGCCGTGCTCCTTGAAGCCGCTCTGCCAGCTCCCTAATGCCTTCGGGCAGGGAGATAGATGGCCACAAGGCCTGGCCGATGCCTTTCATCACCTGCCAGACTCGTTCGTGCAGCTGACGCAATTCGGGAAGAAGATCACCCGAAGAACTGGGCATCTCCTCCTCAGGACGACCTGTGAGCAAACCTACATACATGTTTATGTTAGTCGCCTTCCTCGCCGAACTCTTTCAAAGCTCGCTCAAGCACTTACTGAAAATGCCGCGACGAAGCCGCCGATTCTGCTTTACGGAGTCAGACAATTGGGCACGAACATCTTTTAGTTCCTCACCCAGCTTGGTGTTGGCATCCTGGAGGTTATTTTTCTCCTGCCGCACCCTCGTAAGCATGCTCTCGCCGGCCTTTAGCAGGCGCAAGAGCTGTTGCTTGTCCGGATCCAGTCCGGCGGCATCTGCAATGTTTTTGTCAGATTTACACACCCGCCGCACTTCATAAACTATTTATCTTTTGAAGCGTATATTACCAGAGGGGGTCTCTGTGGCTCCCCTGTAGCGGCTAGTGCAGCCTCTAGTTGGGCCTTGCACTCTTCAAGCTCCTGGGACAGTCGGGTATTCTTTTTTGTAAGATCCTGCATAACAAATGATCCTTAAATCAGTTATTCTAACTATTTTAAGTCTCGGGGGCTACTGGCATATATAACTGTCAAGTTTTGTTACCCGTATGTCCTTTACATACTGCTCCGTGGCTCTGGCTAGACCATCTTGAGTGGCACGGAGGTGCGCATCTCCCGAATCGAAGGCATTCAAGGCCTCTTGGGAGAAACATGCGTCACGAAGAACTGTCCGGCGGCGCCTGTGATTCAAGGCGCTCTCCACCTCGGAGTTGGTGGCGGACAATCTGTCGGCATCCTCTTTCGGAGGAGCGTCCGACGTACGCCTCGTGTTCGCCTCCGCTTCTGGACCCGGCTTTGGAGCCTGGCCGGCGGAGGTTCGATTGGCAACCTCTCCGGACTCAGTCCAGTGAGCGCTCTTTTTCCTGAAAAGAGCGTCAGCGTTAGTACGCCTTCCGGGAATCAATCCTAGGAACATGGAGACACGCCATACCGTTGCAGCGGAGTTTCGATCCGGACCGCACTCCTTTTTAGCCTACGGGGCCGTACTGCCCCTTGTTGGCCAGCCGCCATGGGCTCGGCTTCCTGCCTCGAAGGCACCCCCTGCGAAACGCCATTGGTATACGGTGATCAAGAAATAAGCACGGATGGGTCATTATTAGAATATTGGGACCTTGGTCTCAGTTACCTGTGAGGCTGGAAGTATTCCAGGGTAATCGGCCGTAATGGCAACCAAATCATTGTCGATGCTAAGTTGGTGGAATACCCCGTCGATCAACTGCACCTTTATATCCGGATCCTCTTCGGAGGTCGGATCGAGGGACCGTTCCGGATCCTTGGGTTGTGGGGGCGGGCTGTGTATCTTCTCCTGATCAAGCGCAGTTCTGTAAACCACAAAATGAGATATTTAACCATGGGAACATGGATCGGACAGGTCACAAAGATGTTTGCTTACCCAGCTTCGAGGATTATTCGAAGAGAACTCCTTCAGTGGATTGACGCGGAGGAAATCCTCCTCCTCCCCTTTATACATGGCAGACAAGATCTTCACCAGTTCGGTGACCGATCCCGGCCCTTTGCAGCCATGGCGGGTGGCATCGTCCTCCTCGTTGAAGTCCCACATGGGGTGGCCCCTGTATTGGAGCGGCTGCACTCCCCTCATAATGTAGATTGCCATGACTCCAATCATGGTCAATCCGGCATGAGCCAGTAACCTTATTCGGCTCATCAAATAAAGGACATCCCGGTCATTTTCTCTCTGGGGGCTCCGAGGGCGCCAGCTTAGGCGCTTCTTCGTGAGGAGCATTGCTGAACTCGGAAGGCCGATCCGAACAGGATCCAAAGAAGGGACGTCCTCCATGTAAAACCATTCTGAAGGCCAGTCTTGGGACGCCTTATTTGGGGTTCCGGATAGGTATCCGGTCCCGGCGATGCGCCATAGCTCGGCTCCGCCCACTTGATATATTGACCCCTCATGAGAACGGGGTACTAGGCAGAATATTCTCTTCCACAGCCCGAAATGAGCCTCGACGCCCAAGAACAGTTCGCAAAGGGCCACGAAGCCCGCGATGTGCAAGATGGAGGCAGGAGTAAGATGGTGCAATTGGAGGCCGTAGAACTCCAAGAGCCCCCGGAGAAACAGATGGATTGGAAATCCGAGTCCTCTTACTAGATAAGAGATGAAGCATACCCTCTCTCCTTTAGATGGATCGGGGACGCTCTCCGCCTGCTTTCCGCCCTTGTAGGTGGCAAGTCCGGCTCAATCTGGAACCATGAAGGCCAGGGGAAGAAATCCCTTGGCTTGGAGTATAACTAGCTCGCTATGCGGGACTGAGCATCTCTCCCAATTTCCAGGCTGAGGGCTGGGAGCGCGAGAGGAGGAGCTGCGTCGACTGTCCATGATGGAATGGGCTTTGGTCAAAGGCGCTCCGACGAAAGCACGCGAAGGGGGGATGATGTGACTCAGATCTAGAACCTCGCCCCTTTTATAGGCAGCTCATTTGCGCAGCTAGGGGGGTAATTGTAAAAATACCATGGCTTTTCGCATTCATTCAAACACATGGAAGATGGCCTTTATTGGGTATAGAAGCCAAGGAGCGCAGCATTTATCAGAAGCCGGACACTATTTGACAAGTATATGGAATTTGGAGAAGAACCCGCCTCGCAATGCCGAAGACAATCAACGCGCCGGACTCATCGTCATTGAAGCCAGGTTCGGGGCTACCGAGGAGTCCCGGATTAGGGGTGTCCGGATAGCGAACTATCACCGTTGGCGGACTCTGGACTATGAAGATACAACATTGAAGACTTCGTCCCGTGTCCTGGATGGGACTTTCCTTGGCGTGGAAGGCAAGCTGGGCGATACGGATATGTAGATCTCCTACCATTGTAACCGACTGCGGTAACCCTAACCTATCCGGTGTCTATATAAACCGGAGGATTTTAGTCCGAGGATCTAACAACAATCATACCATAGGCTAGCTTCTAGGGTTTAGCCTCCTTGATCTCGTGGTAGATCTACTCTTGTACTACCCATATCATCAATATTAATCAAGCAGGAGTAGGGTCTTACCTCCATCGAGAGGGCCCGAACCAGGGTAAAAACATCGTGTCCCTTGTCTCGAGTTACCATCCGCCTAGACGCACAGTTCGGGACCCCCTACCCGAGATCCGCCGGTTTTGACACCGACAACACCCTTCCAAGTGCCAGATACAACCCGGTGATCGCTCTCACACAGGGCGATGAGGGGAGGACCGCTGGGTAGGATTATGCTATGCGATGATACTTGGTGAACTTACCATCTACTCTCTTCTACATGCTGCAAGATGGAGGCTGCCAGAAGCATAGTCTTTGACAGGACTAGCTATCCCCCTCTTATTCTGGCATTCTGCAGTTCAGTCCACCGATATTGCCCCTTTACACAGATACCCATGCATATGTAGTGTAGATCCTTGCTTGCGAGTACTTTGGATGAGTACTCACGGTTGCTTTGCTCCCCCTTTACCCCTTTTCCTTTCTTCCTGGTTGTCGCAACCAGATGCTGGAGCCCAGGTGAGGGAGTCCTGGATTAGGGGGTGTCCGGCTGACCGGACTATAACCTTTGGCCGGACTCCTGGACTATGAAGATACAAGATTGAAGACTTCGTCCCGTGTCCGGATGGGACTTTCCTTGGCATGGAAGGCAAGCTTGGTGATACGGATCTAGATCTCCTCCCATTTGTAACCGACTCTATGTAAGCCTAACCCTCTCCGGTGTCTATATAAACCGGAGGGTTTTAGTCCGTAGGACGAACAACAATCATACCATAGGCTAGCTTCTAGGGTCTAGCCTCTCTGATCTCGTGGTAGATCTACTCTTGTACTACCCACATCATCAATATTAGTCAAGCAGGAGTAGGGTTTTACCTCCATCGAGAGGGCCCGAACCTGGGTAAAAACATCATGTCCCTTGTCTCCTGTTACCATCCGCCTAGACGCATAGTGCGTGACCGCCTACCCGAGATCCGCCGGTTTTGACACCGACATTGGTGCTTTCATTGAGAGTTCCTTTGTGCCGTCGCCATCATGAAGGGTGCCTCATCCCGTCTTTAAAGATGGTACTGTTGCTAAAGGAGCTTTGGCTATCGGCCAAACTTTCCGGCTAGGCAGTTTTCTTATGACCGCCTGTTCGGCCGCCGCGCCGACGATGACTTCTCGGGTCATCAAAAGCAATCTTCACGTCAACTCGGAACTCGCCAAGCAGTTAGATCCGACGGAGCTCTCTTCCTTAAACGAGCTCCTGGGTCGCATCGCCGCCCTGGGAGTCGCTATAGACTATGATCAGATTAGGCCTAAAACCGATCTGAGAGAGATTAACTCTCCCCAGGTCACCCATCACGTCGCTGTGGTGGAGGAACAATGCGGCGACCCTTCATCTATCTTAAGGACTAGCTATGTCCGGATTCCCGACCCCTCCAAGCAGGACACCCGCGGAGGGGAGGACGTCACTCAAGACCTGAACTTAGAGTCAGGCAACGGGCTAGATTCATTGGACAACATCCAAGAATCCAAACTTCCGAGTTTGGAAACTCCTTGGCCCTTGAGTCTCAGATTGGGTGAGGTTTCGGATTTAATTCCACCCACCCACCCGAACATATGCGATCTATCCAAAATTAGGCAAGGGCCCGAGGAAACCGCACATCATTACTGGGCCAGATTCCTCCTGGTTATGAACATGATAAAGGACTGCCGCAAGGAAGACGCAATTTCATTCTTCTGCAATAATTGCACGGACAAGGGAATCCTCAATGCCATAGGTCGCCGTGAAATTACACGCCTTGCTGACTTGGCCTCCATAGTACGAAAGTACTATGCAATGGAAAGCGCCTGGAAAACCGAATTAAGATTCTGGGACAATCCGGCCCTGAATACAAACCCAGTCCAAAATAAAAGGGTGCATTATCGACAGTCACCCGGGTTAAACACCAAAAAACAAAAAACCATTACAGGGCATGGAATCGTACTGGAGGGATGGCTCAATGGACCCTGTAAAATTCATAGTACAAAGGGCGCCACACCAACTCATAGCCTTAGAGCATGTTGGATACTCTGGCAGGTGGCCAAAAGTGGCGAAGAGCTTCTAACCCCAGAATCCACAGAGCACCAGCCGGGGATACCAAAGACGGTATTAACAGTCTTCGAGACTTTTGCATCAAATAATATGCGGAAACAAACACTCCGTAGCCTTGCCGAAGTCTACCAAGTAGCAACGATAAACCCATGGAGTAACACGGCTATTACCTTTAATGCCAGTGACGAACCTAAATTCCGAACAGCCCGAGCACCAGCCACATTGGTCCTCAGTCCAATAGTGGACGGCTTTTTCCTTACCAAGGTACTCATGGACGGTGGCAGCGGATTAAACCTCATTTACAAGGAAACCCTTCGAAAAATGGAAATAGACTGGAGCCGCATTGAGCGAAGCAGCGCAACCTTTAGAGGAATAATCCTCAGTCGGGAAGCGTGCTGTTCAGGAAAAATCACACTGGATGTGGTGTTCGGCATGTCGGATAATTACAGGTCCGAGGAGGTCACGTTCCAAGTGGCCCCGTTCAGCAGCGGATACCACGCTCTATTAGGGCAAGAGGCATTCACAATTTTTCAAGCTATACCCCATTACGGGTACATGAAGCTCAAAATGCCCGGTCCCAACGGAATCATCACTCTTGCTAGTGACGGGACATAGCACTCCGCTACCGAAAATAAGACAGCCGCACTAGCCCCCGAGGCACTATCCAAGCCCTAGCGGCCGAGGAACCGATCGCACAGTGCTCCATCGTGAACAGGGACGACGTGATACTCGATAAAAGATCCAAGTCCACCTCCTTTAAACCGGCCGACGAAATAGTAAAATTCCAAGTCCATCCAACGGACCCTACAAAAACGGCCTCCATCGGGGCGGAATTAAACCCCGATGTAGACGCCGCACTACGAGAATTCCTACGCGAAAATTGGGACATTTTTGCCTGGCACCCTTCAGACATGCCAGGAATCCCACGCCGGCTGGCCGAGCACAGCCTAAACATCCTAAAAGGATTCAAGCCAGTCAAGCAAGCTCTTCGGCGTTTCTCCGAACCTAAGAGACAAGCCATGGGAGAGGAGCTAGCCAAACTATTGGAGGCCGGATTCATCAGAGATATAAAACATCTGGACTGGCTAGCAAACCTAGTGATGGTACCAAAGAAGGACAAATCCTGGCGCCTATGCATCGATTTCGAGGACCTCAACAAGGCTTGCCCAAAGGATCCCTTCCCCCTCCCCTGCATCGATCAAATTATCGACGCTACCGCAGGACATGATTCATTGTGCTTCCTCGACGCATACTCCGGCTACCATCAAATTAAGATGGCAGAGCCTGACCAAGCATAACGGCATTCATCACCCCATACGGCCCATTCTGCTTCAACACAATGCCCTTCGGGCTCAAAAACGCCGGCGCAACATATCAGCGCATGATTCAGACATGTCTGGCAAACCAGATCGGCAAAACAGTGGATGCATACGTAGATGATGTGGTCGTCAAAACCAAGCATGTCGAAACTCTAGTAGACGACTTGAGGCTCACATTCGACAATCTTCGAAAATATGACATCAAGCTCAATCCGGAAAGATGCGTCTTGAGCGCTCCGGAAAGCTCCTGGGCTTCATTGTGTCCGGTAGAGGAATTGAAGCAAACCCAGCCAAGATCCGAGCTCTGTAACAATTGGATATCCCAAAGGACCTCAAACAAATACAAAAATTGACTGGATGCGTGGCGGCTCTAAGCCGCTTTATCTCCCGCTTGGGAGAAAAGGCATTACCCCTTTATCGCCTCCTCCGGCGCACCGAACACTTCGAGTGGACGGATGCTGCCACGGCCGGACTCGAAGAAATAAAGGCCATATTGGCAACAAACCCGGTCCTGGCCGTGCCTAACATCGGCGAACCAATGCTATTATACATCACGACAACTCATCAAGTTGTAAGTGCAGTGCTCGTCGTCGAACGAGAAACGGACGGACACAAATTCCCCCTCACAAAACCAGTTTACTACGTGTCCACTGTCCTCACTCCATGCAAGTCATGGTATCCGCATTATCAAAAGATAGCGTACGCGGTGTTTATGGCATCCCGGAAGCTGCGACACTACTTTCAAGAGTGTTCGATAACAGTAGCCTCCGAAGTACCTCTTAATGACATTATAAAAAACCGCGACGCAACGGGCCGGATTGCCAAATGGGCCATTGAGCTCCTCCTGTTCGACATAACCTATAAGCCATGGCGAGCTATTAAGTCGCAAAGTTTTGGCCGACTTCGTCGCCGAATGGATTTGAAGCCGAACTCCCTAGAGAGTACGACACATATTCCAACTGGATCATGCACTTGACGGCTCCAAAATGTTGGCGGTCTGGGGCTGGCGCTGCTCGACGTCCCCAACAAGAGATACAGTTCAATACGTACTCCAGATAATGTATACGGACTCCAACAACGGAGCCGAATACGAGGCACTTCTACATGGTCTCCGGATGGCAGTCTCCATGGGCATTCAACGCCTAGAGGTGTGCGGGGATTCGAACCTCGCGATATCCAAAATAAATGGAGACGTTGATGCCAAGGATCCAAAAATGGCAGCTTATCGCACCGCCGTCCTAAAAATGTCAGCTCGGTTTGAAGGGCTCGAATTTCACCATATAGCTCGGGAAAACAATCAGGCAGCAGACGCCTTGTACGCATTGGCAAAAGCGCGATGCCGTCCCCCCCCCCCACCAATATCTTCTTAGAGAGGCTGTTCAAGCCATCCGTATTATGGGAAGGGGAGTCCGGAAATAACAGCCCAGACCCAACCGCACTGCCCGACACCGAACATTCTGACACAACTGGAGGCTCTGCCAACGAAGTAACATCTTCAGCCCACGTAATAATGGCAGTCATTGCCCCGTGGATAGAACCATTCCTAGCCTACCTAATCAGGCAGGAACTTCCCGAGGACCAAAACGAGGCACGCTGCATAGTGCGGCGATCTAAAGCCTATAAAGTCCATGAGGGAGAGCTTTATAAGAAAAGCACCACCGGAGTCCTTCAAAGGTGCATCTCCGAAGAGGAAGGGCGGAATCTTCTGTCTGAAATTCATGCCGGACTCGGCGGGCACCACGCCGCAGCCCGGGCCCTTGTAAGCAAGGCCTTCCGTACAGGATTTTATTGGCCGACGGCCCGGGCAGATGCTCAGGACTTAGTCCAACGATGCGTCGGCTGCCAGCTCTTTGCTAACCAAAGCCACATGCCACCCACCGCCCTCCAAACTATACCCATCACCTGGCCCTTCGCGGTCTGGGGGCTTGACATGGTTGGACCCCTTAAAGGAGGAACCCACAAGCAAAAATACCTACTGGTCATGGTGGATAAATTCACCAAATGGATAGAGGCCGAGACTGTTAAGACGGCCGAATCTGGGCCGGTCATAGACTTCATATCAGGGGTCGTACACCGTTACGGCGTCCCCCACAGCATCATCACTGATAACGACACGAACTTTGTGGCCAACGAGGTCAAACTCTGGTGCAAAAACATGGGCATCAAGCTCGACTATGCTTCAGTCTATCACCCACAAACTAACGGTCAAGTCGAGCGAGCAAATGGTCTAATTTTGAGCGGCATTAAACCCAGATTTGTGCAGTCCCTCAAGGAATCTAACACACACTGGGTAGAGGAGCTCGACTCCGTACTCTGGGGGCTGCGGACCACGCCGAATCGCACCACCGGATTCACACCATTTTTTATGGTATACGGCGCAGAGGCAGTTCTGCCATGTGACATAATTCATGACTCACCTCGCGTGCGCATGTACGAAGAAAGAGAAGCCGAACTCGATCGGCAGGAAAGTTTGGACGCCTTGGAGGAGGAGCATGACGTGGCAAAAGCCCGTTCCGCATTCTATCAACAGCAGGCTCGAAGATATCAAAGCAGAGAAGTACGGGCCAAAACTTACAATGTTGGCGAGTTAGTTCTACGCCTGCCGGACAAGAAAAAGGACAAACTCAAGCCCAAATGGGAAGGTCCCTTTATTATTGACCAAGTCCTGACTGGTGGAGCGTACCGTCTGCGAGATGCATCGGATAACCGACTCGAGCCGAACCCATGGAACGCAGCCCGTCTCCGAAGATTCTACGCCTAGCGCCGGACTCTATGTTCGTCTCCTTCCTCTGTCTATTTTTTACACATTAGTTGTCTTATATTTCTCTCCTTCTCCCTCCCTTTCTATTAAAGCCTTTAAGGGCTCGTCCGCGCCTTGTTCGCACACAATTGATGCGCTATCCGCGCTCGTTATACCTGGGGGCTTCCTTAATAGAAGCTTACTTATGCAGGCTTCACGCCCAACACATGTGTCACAATTCCGCGTGTACCTTTTATTCACCATTATATGCATCGATATGACTTAAGTTTTGGCCAAGCTGGGTTGCCTGGCTCCTGTGCTTACCCCTACGTTCCTGATAGCGGTAAAGGGAGCACCTCTGCGATTGTTACTGCTGGGTCAGCCGGATGTGTACCTCAGACTGGGTGAAGCCGAAAGCTATCGTTCTTAAGGGAATATTCGGTCGGTGAACTGAAGATGATTTCTCACTTGTTTATTTATCTGCCCCCAGATGCTTTTCTGCTTTTTTTAAGTCCGGGACATGCACTTTAGGGCATGCCTCCTAGGGAAAGGAACCCCCAACGGAACTATTCTCCTGGAAGATGTTTCTTACTAACCATGTAATATAACATAACTAGTTTGGCACTTATGCATTCAAGCACTAATGACCCCTACGCCTGGTCTCCATGCATGCCCCGGTTCTTACATAACCGAGAGGGTATTCGGACACACTCCGGACTATCGGGTCCCGAGTTGAAGCGAAAAGGTCCGCCACGAAAAACGAACTACAATCCGGCTAGAAGGCATTTTACATGTCATCTTAAATTGCATAGTCAATTTGACTAAGCATATTCCTCTTCAATACCATCCAACAGGCTGTCTAGTTTACGATCCTGTTGGGAATATTAATGACCAACTCTACTTGGCCGCACGCTAAGCTCACAGGGATCTCCTTCCTATCGGCCCCCACAGGTCTGACCTCGGCCATGTGGTTTGGGTCAGCCTTCGTGTACCGCGTCTTCACCATGGCCCAGGCCTCCCTGGTGAAAGGATCGATATAGTTGACTAGGGGGGGGGGGTGAATAGGCAACTAACAATTTTTAGCTTTTCTTGACAACCTTAAACTTTGCAACAAAGTAAGTTGTCTAGATACGCAACTAGGTGGACAACCTATATGATGCAATCAACATATGCACACGAGCAATCAAGGATAGAAACACAAATAAGCTTGCACAATTAAAGGGATAGGATAACCAAGAGTGGAGCCGGTGGAGACGAGGATGTGTTACCGAAGTTCCTTCCTTTTGAGGGGAAGTACGTCTCCGTTAGAGCAGTGTGGAGGCACAATGCTCCCCAAGAAGCCACTAGGGCCACCGTATTCTCCTCACGCCCTCACACAATGCGAGATGCCGTGATTCCACTATTGGTGCCCTTGAAGGCGGCAACCAAACCTTTACAAACAAGGTTGGGGCAATCTCCACAACTTAATTGGAGGCTCCCAACGACACCACGAAGCTTCACCACAATGGAATATGGCTCCGCGGTGACCTCAACCGTCTAGGGTGCTCAAACACCCAAGAGTAACAAGATCCGCAAGGGATAAGTGGGGGGAATCAAATGTCTCTTGGTGGAAGTGTAGATCGGGCCCTTGTCACCCAATCCCGAGCAAATCAACAAGTTTGATTGGCTAGGGAGAGAGATCGGGCCAAAATGGAGCTTGGAGCAACAATGGAGCTTAGAGATGGAAGAGGTGGTAAACTAGAGGTAGGAGACACCCCTTTTATATTCGTGGAAAAGATCCAACCGTTATCCTCAAGTTCAGCCTGCGACACGCGGTACTACCGCTCCAGAAGCGCGTTACTACCGCAAGGCCACGCGGTACTACCATGGAGGACCACGGTATTACCGTGGCAGGAGCAGAGGCCGGGACTAGCTCGTTGAAGCGCAAGATTACTACCGCTGCTGCGGTACTACCGCTCCCCCTTGCGGTACTACCACAAGGCAGGTAAGCCACAACCTACGAATAGTGCGGATGAAATAAAATACATCCGTGCCTACTTCCGCTGAAAAAGAAACAGTGCAAAAACCCGACGCGGTACTACCGCGCACAAGGTGCGGTACTACCGTTGAGGTGCGGATGTAAAAAATTACATCCGCTCCTACTACCGCGTTGCAACGGTACTGGGTATGAGAGCCACGGTACTACGGCTCCAGGGGAGCGGTACTACCGTGGCCTCCCGCGGTACTACCGCACGTGATGTGCGGTACTACCGTGTGGGCGCGGATGTAAAAAATTACATCCGCTCCTACTACCGTACCGGAGCAGCACTAGGCATGGGAGTTGCGATACTAAGGCTCCAGGGGAGCGGTACTACCGTGACCCCCAGCGGTACTACCGCAGGTGCTTGCGGTACTACCGCAAGTACAACAGTAGCCGTCTGATTATGCACAACTAGGATAACGGAAAGACGCTCCAAAGTGCAAGGAAAGGTAGGACATGTGTACGTGTTGATTCCACCCAAACCTTTCCGACGCGGACCCCCTCTTAATAGTACGGCTCTCCTAGACTCAAATCCACCAAAGAGAAACGTAGAACAACGCTGTCTTCAATAGATTCCGAGGGGCACCGAATCGTCTCGTACCTAGAGATCAAGCATCTAAGAAACTCAAGGCACACGATTAGTCATAAAAGCATTGTCATCAATCACCAAAACACCTAAGGGATAAATATGCCCTTACAATCTCCCCTTTTGGTGGATTGATGACAATACGGATTTGCACAAAGATAAGATAATTTAGAGCAAGGGCAAACCCTCCTCTCTAAAATATAGACGGGCTCCCCTAGATGTGTGCACTCTAGATAGATGCTTTGGACTGCATAGAACACAAACTAGGATCAACACTCCCCCTATATTTTAGAGATAAAGGCATGACAAATAACATTTAAGCAGAGCATAGCACAAAGGTAGCACAATATATCACAAGATCGCTAAGATAGATAGAGTGCATATGTATTACACCATATGAAGGAAAAGCAACTGAAATGAGGTTCAAACGAAGATCAACCGAGAAAGCAACAAACAAAACAAACGCGAACAACGACACACGACCCGCAAATCCCTACACTCTCTCCCCCTTTGGCATCGAGACGCCAAAAAGGCAGAGAGGACACCTACACACAAGTGGTGGCTCAAGCAGCAGGGAACTCATCCCAACCCTCTCCGTCAGACTCCTCGGCAGCAGGGATGGACTCCTCGACGTCCTCCTCAGAATCAGTCCACCTGTAGCCTTGCTTCTTCATCCACTCGGCCTCTGGAGTGATGCGCTCCTCAGACCCGCCAGACACATCCTCACCATAGAGCTACAAGATCTTTCTGTCCCGGCGACAACTCTCCTTGGACGCCACGTGAGTCTTGTACTGCCCCTTGGCTTGCATGCAGAAAAGAGTCTTCATCTTGTCCTTCAGCTTCTTGGCCCACGAAGGCATAGAGGAGCTTTGGGAAGGCCTAGCAGCCTGACCCTCGGCAACATCCTCGGCTCCAGGCATCCTCCTCATCAACAGCAGCCCTAGCAGCAGACGCCTCGGCACGCAGTAGTAGTGTTGGCCTGTTGGGTTTGACATCTTGAGCAGAGATGGGATCATGGCGAATCCATTCAGGGGCAAGGAACTCCTCACCAGGGAACATCTTCTCCCAAGTCTTCAAGATCAGCAGAAACAGATAGGGCCCATAGATAGGCACTTTGCGGTTGAACACCGCAAACCGAAGCTCACACCACATGATGTGTGAGACATCAAGTGGCTGAGACTGAGACAAACGAGCCTCCTCGCAGATGAGCATCATATCCACCATATAGGCATGAACCTTGTCCTTGTCACCAATGCGAGGGAACAAGGAGTTGCGGAATATGCGATACATGATATCCAGAAAAGGGTTGAGCACCAACCCTATCTTGCCACTTGGGAGCGTCTTCTCAACATAGTATGGTGTAAGCTTGTCCTTGTTGGCAGACTCAGAGTTGGCATGGGGGCGAACACCCACGGGAGTGTCGAGCCCGTCATCAGTGCACAGAGCAAATCCATGAACTCCTTCGGTAGCGATCAGCTTCTGACCATTGGACATCCAGGTCATCCTCCGCTCCTCATCGTGAGTGAAAGTATACTGAGGCAAAGAACTGACAGATAAGCTCAGGGTCATAGTCAAGGTGAAAGGATATCACATGCTCAATACCAAACTGCTCCACCAAGTCCAGATCCTCTCCAAAGTAGGAACGGAACTTGTCCTTCCTCATGTGATGCATGTCAATCCATTTCACATCCACGTAGGTATTACGCTTGTTTTTGATGACATCCAGGATAGATGTTGGTGCATTGCTTGTTCCAAAACAGCTCACAACCTCTGACAGAGGAACGAGGGGTCACATACGGGTGAAGCTGCCTGAGACGGACGTACTCAGCTTGTGGTATCTCATCCATGCCCTTGGCGGGCTCCTTAAACTTGCTAGCTGATGTCTTAACATTGTGCTTGGGGGCAGAAGAGCCCTCTGGTGCTTCACCTGGGTTGCGCAAACGCTTGGAGCTAGTGTCACGACTAGGATTGGAACGACGAGAGCCACCACTTGAGACACAAGCGCAAAACACCAATGAATGCGAAGAGGATCAATGCAAAGACCACGACAAAGCACAATAAACACATAGGAAATATACGTGAAAGTTGGCAAGCGATAGATGTGAGCCACGGTAGTACTGCGAGTGCCTGCGGTACTAAAATATTAGTACTGCTCCAAGTCGCGGTAGTACCGTGTGAGGTCACGGTAGTACCGTGGTTGGAGCGGTAGTAAAATTTTAGTGTCGCAGTGAGCGCGGTAGTACCACGCCAGAGGGGCGGTAGTACCGTGCTAGCGGTAGTACCGTGCCCGACGGGCGGTAGTACCGCACCGCGTCAGATCCAAACGTCAGTTCGAATCTGAAAAGAACCGCGAAACAACGGCAGTGCTATGGTGATCAAATCTATCGCAAGACAAAAATACAAGTATAATCCCTACGCAAAGCTACTCTCCTTCATCCTACTCTTGCAAAAAAGCCAAAGAATCTCTAGAACACACAAGTCTCCCCCAACAACCTAGATGCAAAGAACTCAATAAAACGAGGAAAGATTGGGGAAAAACCTGGGTCCATAGCAAGAGCACGTGGTGGGGAAAGATCCCACCAGACGGAATCACGGGAGGGCAGCCGGAGGAGGAGATCCAGCGACGAACGCCGGCTTCGATCTTGAGCGTGGGAGAGAGAGAGAGAGAGAGAGAGAGACGACATGGGGGGGGGACTGCGAATGGGTATGGGGGAGTTAGAACTCCCCCTGCCCGTCCTTATCCCCACACACCCAAGCCGGCGCGGTAGTACCGCTAGGGCGGAAGTACCGCACCAAAGCGGTAGTACCGCTCACCCAGGCGGTAGTAAAAAAATTACTGCCGCATGGGGCAGTAGTACCGTGCTCCCACACGCGGTAGTACCGTGGTTGGCTGCTGTAGTACCGCGAGCTCAAGACACAGCCGGTTTCAACACAAGAAGAAGGTCTTTGCACGGAGACTTTTCACACAAAGGAAACCACAAGAACATGCACAAACCAGAGGCAGAAAGACAACAAGAGAACACCAAGCGACAAAACCTCTCAAAAGGAGAGGGCGATGGCCGAAGCCACCTATGTTTGAGTTTGATGGTATGGCACATGAAGAATTATCCTTGGGCCCATGACCAAAACTCGTCTTTGAAGCACAAGTACCATAAAAATGGCTAATGTGAAAGAGTTGATCTATTTATGCATGATGGGGGAGGAGAGTTCATTGAGAGAACAACACTCCCCTATGTCCATGCCTACACCTAAACTAGACAACAAGTTGAGTGTGGTGGGGTGCACAGTTCAAGTCACATTGCTCAAATCAATGATATTTAGCTCATGCCTTAACTTTCATGAAATCTTGCTTCATCCCAGGGCTTAGTGAAAATATCTGCAAGGTTATCAAGAGTGTTGACATACTTGAGCTCGATCTCCCCTCGCCTAATGTGATCCCGGATGAAGTGATACCGAATCTCAATGTGCTTCGTCTTGAAGTGTTGCACCGGGTTGAGAGAAATGATGGCACTTTCATTATCACACCAAAGAGGCACTTTGTCACAAACGACACCGTACTCCTTTAAAGTTTGCCTCATCCATAGGAGTTGAGCACAAAAACTACCAGCCGCCACATATTCCACTTCGATTGGATGAGAGACACACAACTTTGCTTCTTGGAAGACCAACTTACCAAAGAGCAACCAAGAAATTGGCACCCTCCGGAGGTGGACTTCCTATCCACTTTGTCTCCCGCCCAATCGGAATCCGTAAAACCTTCAAACTTGAAGTTTGCCCCTCTTGGGTACCATAAGCCAAAGTTTGGGGTATGAGCCAAATATTGAAAGATTCGCTTGACCGCCACATAGTGACTTTCCTTTGGTGCGGCTTGAAACCGTGCACACATTCCCACACTCAACATGATATCCGGTCTAGATGCACAAAGGTAAAGCAAGGAGCCAATCATGGAGCGATATACCTTTTGATCCACCGCTTACCATTGGGATCAATGTCAAGTTGGCACTTGGTAGGCATTGGTGTAGTAGCTGGCTTGACATCACTTAGCTTGAATCTTTTGAGCATGTCTTGAGTGTATTTGGCTTGGTTGATGAAGGTTCCTTCTCTTCTTTGTTTGATATCAAAACCAAGGAAGAACTTCAACTCTCCCATAGAAGACATCTTGAACTTGGAGGTCATGAGAGCGGCAAATTCCTCATTGAAAGCTTCGTTAGGGGAACCAAAGATAATATCATCAACATATAGTTGGCATACAAACAACTCCCCATTGACCTTCTTTGTAAAAAGAGTGGGAACGATTTGCCCCACCTCAAATCCACGATCTTGTAACAACTCGGTAAGGTGGTCATACCACGCATGCGTGGGGGCTTGTTTAAGGCCATAGAGTGCCTTATCGAGTTGATACACATGATCCGGGAAGTAGGGGTCCTCGAACCCGGGGGGTTGCTTGACATAGACCAACTCATTAATATGACCATTAAGAAAAGAACTTTTCACATCCATTTGTTGCAACTTAAAGTTGTGATGGGAAGCATAAGCAATCAACAAACGAATGGATTCAAGGCGAGCAACGAGAGCAAAGGTTTCATCGTAGTCGATACCCTCGACTTGGGAGTAGCCTTGTGCTACCAATCTTGCCTTGTTGCGAATGATGTTCCCCTGAGCATCTTGCTTGTTCTTGAAGATCCACATGGTTCCAATGACGTTGTGGTTCCCCGATGGCCTTGGCACCAATCTCCACACCTTGTTGTACTCGAAGTTGTTGAGTTCTTCATGCATCGCATTGAGCCAATCCGAGTCTTCGAGCGCCTCATAGACCTTTTGGGGTTCAACACAAGAGACAAACGCGTGATGTTCACAATAGTTTGCCAATTGTCTACGAGTGCTTACCCCTTTTATTAGGCTTCCAACCACATTCTCCATGAGATGGCCTTCGGTGGTGAGTTTGGACGCAATCTTGGCGGCACGGCACTCTAATTCCTCCTCGGAGGTGAGATGAGGAGGGGTCACTTGATCATCTTGAGCGCCGTCTTGAGCATGTTCTTGATCTTGAGCATGCTCGGGGGAGAGAACTTGACCTTGGGCATCATTTGGTGTGTCACCATTGTCTTGAGCATGATCTTGCGCTTGGTCTTGTTCATGAGGTTGAGGGCCTTCACTTTGTTCTTCGGAAGCGTGTGGGCCTTGGGTTGGTGATGGCTCCACTAGAGTGGAGCATTGTCCTTCTCCTTCGGCCACAAGGGGTTCCTCAACGGGTAGGATAAAACCAACACCCATTTTCTTATGGCTTGAGGAGGAATTTCATCACCTACATCACAAGTGCCACTTTGCTCCACTTGGGAGCCGTTATTCTCATCAAACTCCACGTTACACGTCTCCTCAATAAGTCCCGTGGATTTATTGAGGACACGGTAAGCATGAGAGTTTGTAGCATAACCAACAAATATGCCCTCATGAGCTCTAGCTTCAAATTTAGACAAGCGAACACCTTTCTTGAGAATGAAACACTTACACCCGAACACGGAAGTACTTGAGATTGGGCTTGTTGCCGGTGAGTATCTCATAAGGAGTCTTGTTCAAGCCTTTGCGGAGATAGAGCCGATCGGATGCATGACATGCGGTGTTGATGGCTTCGGCCCAAAAGTTGTATGGAGACTTGAACTCCGCCATGATGGTCCTTGCCGCATCCATCAACGTCCGGTTCTTTCTCTCCGCAACACCATTTTGTTGAGGGGTATATGGTGCAGAATATTGATGCTTGATCCCCTCATCACTAAGAAACTCATCCAAGGTGTAGTTCTTGAACTCGGTGTCGTTGTCACTTCTTATTGTCAAGATCTTTGCATTATGTTGACGTTGAGATCCATTTGCAAAGTCGATGACGGTTTGTTGAGTCTCACTCTTCCTCTTGAAGAAGTATACCCAAGTGTATCTTGAATAGTCATCCACAATCACCAAGCAATACTTTCTACCTCCAATACTATCAAATGATGGTGGCCCAAAGAGATCCATGTGAAGGAGCTCCAAGGGTCTCTTTGAGTAGATGATGGTCGTGGGAGGGTGAGCCTTCTCATGAAGCTTTCCTTCAATAAAAGCACTGCAAGCATGGTCTTTGGCAAAACTAACATTTGTTAGTCCACGGACATGGTCCCCCTTGAGAAGACATTGCAAAGATCTCATATTGACATGGGCTAAACGACGATGCCAAAGCCATCCCACGTCAACTTTGGCCATTAGGCATGTCGCGGTTTTAGTGGGTTGCTCCGAAAAGTTGACCACATATAGACCGTTCTCGACATGCCCAACAAAGGCTACTTTAAGAGTCTTGCTCCACAAGAGGGCCACAGAATCAATATCAAAGAAAGTGGTAAAGCCCATGATTGCGAGTTGACGAACGGAAAGTAAATTGACTGCAAGGGACTCAACAAGCATGACCTTCTCGATCGTGAGATCATGAGAAATGACAACCTTGCCAAGTCCCAATACCTTAGAAGACGAGGCATCACCCCACTCGACATTGGTGGGCATAGAAGGAATCTTGTGCACGTCCACCACCAAGTCCTTGCTTCCGGTCATATGATTTGTAGCTCCACTATCGAGCAGCCATGATCCCCCACCGAAGCAAACTCCTACACACGATCAATGCTTGGTTTTAGGTACCCATTTTGTAATGGGTCCTTTGATGTTAGTAACAAGGGTCTTAGGTACCCAAATAGACCATTCAATGTATTCATGAGGAGAACCAACAAATTTGGCATAAACATGCCCATCACTAGCGCGACATAACACATAAGAAGTATTAAAGTCGCCGGCTATGTTCGGAGGGGCGGCGTTGTCCTTCTTGGCATTGCCACCCTTTGCATGGTTCTTCTTCTTCTTGAAAGCACCCTCTCCCTCCCTCACAAAAGTTTTCTTGAGAGGAGGAGGTTGCTTGGTCTTGTCATTCTTCTTCTTGTTCTTGGGCTTGGGTGCGAACCGAATCCCCTCCTTGGCCACAACTTCCTTTTGTTATACTCAAAAGGTCGTTAAGGTTCTTCTCACCTTGTATGCATGTGACAAGGCCTTTTTCAAGTTGCTCCTTCAACTTAGCATTCTCCTCAACAAGATGCACATGCTCACAACAAGGGTTAGTAGCATTTGCATTATCAATCAATACCATATGAGGAAAGGTGGCTTTCTCCTTGGTTAGCTTCACTTGGAGTTGATCATGAGACTCTTTGAGATTAGCATGAGCACCCTTCAAGACTTTGTGAGCCTTCTCGAGAATTTCAAACTCCTCGTTGAGTCTAGCAAGATCAACTCCAAGCTTTGCCTTCTCGGAGCTTAGCACACGAGACATAACAAGAGCATGATCAAGATCTTTCTTTAATTTAGCATGATCATCGTTGTATGACTCCTTAAGAGCCAAACGAAGACCACGCTCTTCCTCAAGATCATTGGAAAGATCCGAAATCTCATCGGCATAGTCACGACTATGCCCTTCCATCTTAGAGATGGTTTCTTCATGAGCCTCGATCATGTCATTGGCTTCACCAAGTTGTTCCAAGAGAGCAACGAAGTGCTTCTTGGATTTGCCCTTGAGTTTACCCATAAAGGTCTCAAACTCATTCTCCTCCACATTAGTCCCTCATGTTCATCAATGCAATCCGTCAAAGAAGAATGATTGATGATGGTAGTTTTGATGTTGGGGGTTACCTTGTTGGTGGCTTTATCCATGAGGCACTTGGCGGTGATGCTTTCATTAGGTGAGTCGAAGAGATACACCCGAGGAGTCATCGCAATGGCAACGGAGGCCATGGCAACCGACTCACCATCTTCATCATCATCATCATCCTCATTGTACTCTTCTTGAGCCACCAAAGCTTTGTGAGGAGCCTTCTTGGTGAAGTTGTTCTTGTTGGGGAAAGACTTGGCCTTGTCCTTCCGGATGAGCTTGCCACCATTGTCTTCCCTCTTCTCATATGGGCACTCCGCAACAAAGTGACTCACATTGCCACAATTGAAGCAAGTCCTCACTCATTGCTTTCCCTTTGCGCCACTTGAGTTGCTCTTGTCGAAGTTGGGCCTTGAGTTCTTCTTGCTCCAAAATTGCCTTGAAGCAAGGGCCATGTGTTCATGATAGTCATACTTCGTATCTTTGAGGTTGCTCTCTTCTTCTTCCTCCTCTCCGTCTTCTTCGACACAAATCTTGGCCTTCAAAGCGAGGTTGGGCTTCTTTGCTCTTTGGGAGCGAAGCACCGCATTGTCAGCGGTCTTGTCCAATATGCTCGTAGCCACAAACTCATCCAACACATCACTTGAGGACAGGGTGTGGAAGTCCGGCCTTTGACGGATGACGGAGGACATGGCTTTGTGGTAGGGCATCATTGCCTTGAGGAATTTGCGCTTGATCCAGTTGTCATCCATGTCCTTACTTCCATGATCCCGGAGGGAGACCGCGATCTTGGTGACTCTCCGATAGAGCTCACGAGGTTCTTCATCTTCTTTCATTGCAAACTCATCGGCTTCATCTTGCACCACTTCATAGTTGGAACGTTGAATGCTTGTGCTTCCTCGATAAAGGGAAACCACCTTGTGCCAAGCATCTTTGGCAAGGGAGTAGGGCCGGAGATGAGGGAGGTCTTCGGGAAGGATTGCTTCTTTGATGATGAAGAGAGCATTCTCATTGAATTGATGGTCCACGACTTCTCTAGGAAAGAAGTTGCTCGGGTCATGCGGATAGAAACCTTCTTCAATGATTCTCCAAAGGTTAGTGTTCAGATGATTTAAATGACGCTTAAAACGATAAACCCAAGAATCAAAATACTCCTTTTTATCAATCTTAGGAGGTGGACCGGCATGATTCAAATGAGTAGAAGGCCGGTCCACCATAAACGGGAGGAGGTTGCACATGGGCGAAGATTCCGGTGCCATTCTTACCACTAGACGATGGGGCTTCCTCACTAGTAGCTTCCCCCTTATCGGAGTTAGCATCCGTCCCCGTGTTGGCGGGATCACCCACTTTCACGGGTGCGGTGGAAAGTGTAAGACCTTCTAGGAATTCCTTAAACATGTCCTTGACCTCGGTCGTCATGGAGATTTTCAATGTGTTCAAAGCCACATTGAATTCCTCACGACAGATCGAGTTACCCCAGATGATATCGGATTCGCACCGGAGTGCTCTCCCACATCATCTACGACGTCAACCATACTCTTCGGGCGGCAAATTCCTTAAAAAGAGACGAGGCTCTGATACCAATTGAAAGGATCAATATAGTTGACTAGAGGGGGAGGGGTGAATGGGCAACTAACAATTTTTAGCTTTTCTTGACCAAATTAAACTTTGCAACAAAGTAAGTTGTCTAGATATGCAACTAGGTGGACAACCTATATGATACAATCAACATATGCACACGAGCAAGCAAGGATAGAAACACAAATAAGCTTGCACAAGTAAAGGGATAGGATAACCAAGAGTGGAGCCGGTGGAGACGAGGATGTGTTACCGAAGTTCCTTCCTTTTGAGGGGAAGTACGTCTCACATAAATGGAGTGGAGGCACAATGCTCCCCAAGAAGCCACTAGGCCCACCGTATTCTCCTCACGCCCTCACACAATGCGAGATGCCGTGATTCCACTATTGGTGCCCTTGAAGGCGGCAACCGAACCTTTACAAACAAGGTTGGGGAAATCGCCACAACTTAATTGGAGGCTCCCAACGACACCACGAAGCTTCACCACAATGGAATATGGCTCCGGGGTGACCTCAACCGTCTAGGGTGCTCAAACACCCAAGAGTAACAAGATCAGCAAGGGATAAGTGGGGGGAATCAAATGTCTCTTGGTGGAAGTGTAGATCGGGCCCTTGTCACCCAATCCCGAGCAAATCAACAAGTTTGATTGGCTAGGGAGAGAGATCGGTCCAAAATGGAGCTTAGAGCAACAATGGAGCTTAGAGATGGAAGAGGTGGTAAACTAGAGGCAGGAGACACCCCTTTTATAGTCGTGGAAAAGATCCAACCGTTATCCTCAAGTTCAGCCTGCGACACGCGGTACTACCGCTCGTAAGCCGGGTACTACCGCAAGGCCACCCGGTACTACCGTGGAGGACCACGGTACTACCGCGGCAGCAGCAGAGGCCGGGACTAGCCTGACTGAGCGCAGTACTACCGCTCGCGCGGTACTACCGCTCCCCCTTGCGGTACTACCGCAAGGCAGGTAAGCCACAACCTACGAAGAGCGCGGATGAAATAAAATACATCCGTGCCTACTTCCGCTGAAAAAGAAACAGTGCAAAAACCCGACGCGGTACTACCGCGCACGAGGTGCGGTACTACCTTTGAGGTGCGGATGTAAAAAATTACATCCGCTCCTACTACCGCGGCGCAACGGTATTGGGTATGAGAGCCACGGTACTACGGCTCCAGGGGAGCGGTACTACCGTGGCCTCCCGCCGTACTACCGCACGTGACATGCGGTACTACCGTGTGGGCGCGGATGTAAAAAATTACATACGCTCCTACTACCGTACCGGAGCAGCACCAGGCCTAGGAGTTGCGGTACTAAGGCTCCAGGGGAGCTGTACTACCGTGACCCCCAGCGGTACTACCGCAGGTGCTTGCGGTACTACCACTCCGTAGAGCAGTACTACCGCAAGTACAGCAATAGCCGTCTGATTATGCACAACTAGGATAACGGAAAGACGCTCCAAAGTGCAAGGAAAGGTAGGACATGTGTACGTGTTGATTCCACCCAAACCTTTCCGACGCAGACCCCCTCTTAATAGTACGGCTCTCCTACAACTCAAATCCACCAAAGAGAAACGTAGAACAATGCCGTCTTCAATAGATTCCGAGGGGCACCGAATCGTCTCGTACCTAGAGATCAAGCATCTGAGAAACTCAAGGCACACGATTAGTCCGCAAAAGCATTGTCATCAATCACCAAAACACCTATGCGATAAATATGCCCTTACACCTGGCACCTTGACGGCAGGCCGATATCTTCCATAATCGGAAGTGCCGCCGCGCTCCCTTAAGCCTCTCTGCAAGCTCTCCAAGGCCTTCGGGCATGGAGACAGATGGCCACAAGGCCTGGGCGACGCCTATCATCACCTGCCGAACTCGTTCGTGCAGTTGTAAGAGCTCGGGAAGAAGGTCACCCGTAGAACCGGGCATTACCTCTGCAGCATGACCTGTGAGCATACCTACAGACATAACTCTGTTAGTCGATTCCCTCGCCGAACTCTTTTTCAAAGTTCATTCAAGCACTTACTAAAAATGCCGCGCCGAAGCCGTCGATTCTCCTTCACGGAGTCCGACAGCTGGGCACGAACATCCTTTAGTTCCTCGCCCAGCTGGGTGTTGGCATCTTGGAGATTATTCTTCTCCTGCCTCACCCTCGTAAGCACGCTCTCGCCGGCCTTTAACCGGCGCAGGAGTTGTTTCGTGTCCGGATCTACTCCGGCGCCATCTGCAATGATATTGTCAGATTAGCACACACGCCGCATTTCACAACATACTTGTCTTTCGAAGCGTATATTACCAGAGGGGGTCTCCTTGGCCTCCCCTGCCGCGGCTAGTGTGGCCTCAAGTTGGGACTCTTCCAGCTCCTGGGACAGTTGGGTATTCTTTTTTGTAAGATCCTGCATAACAAATGATCCTTAAATCAGTTATTCTAACTGTTTCATGTCTCGGGGGCTACTGACATATATAATCATCAAATTTTCTCACCCGTATGTCTTCCACATATTGCTCCCTGGATCTGGCTAGACCATTTTGAGCGGCACGGAGGTACACATCTCCCGTATTGAAGGCATCCAATGCCTCTTGGGAGAAACAAGCGTCACGAAGAACTGTCCGGCGACGCCTGTGATTCATGGCACTCTCCACCTCGGAATTGGTGTCGGACAGTCTGTCCGCGTCCTCTATCGGAGGAGCGTCCGACGCACGCCTCGTGTTCGCCTCTGCTTCTGGACCTGGCTTTGGAGCCAGGCTGGTGGAGGCTCGATTGGCAATCTCTCCGGATATAGTCCGGCGAGCCCTCTTTTTCCTAAAAAAAGGAGAGCACGGGCTTTAGTATGCATCATAATAATAATACCTTGGAATAAGGCAGCGCGCCTTACTGCTGCGCCGGTGCCTTGACCCGGACTGTGTGTCTCTTTAGCCTACCCGCCCTCGCGGTCCCCTGCTGGCTAGTCGCCGCAGGTTCGGCATTCCGCCTCGGGATCCTCCCCTGCGAAAAATCATTGGTACACGGTGATCAACAATAAGCACGGATGGATCATATTCAAAGTATTGGGACTTCGGTCTCGATTACTTGTGAGGCGGGGAGCAGTCCAGGATAATCGGCTGTAATAGCCACCAAGGCATTGTTGATGCTTAGTTGGTGAAATACCCCATCGATCAGCTCCACGGATATGTCCAGGTCCTCTTGGGAGGCCGGATCGAGGGACCATTCCGGATCCTCGGGTTGTGGAGGAGGGCTGTTTATATCCTTTAAGGCCCAGCGCAATTCCTGCGTCGAAATCACAAGATAAGGTACTTAACTATGGGAATATGGAATGGATGGGCAAAAAGAAGTGTCCGCTTACCCAGCTGGGAGGATTGTACATAGAAAATCCTCCCTGTGGATTTACGTGGAGGAACTCCTCCTCTTCTCCCTTGTACAATGCGGACAAGATCTTCGTCAGAGCGGCAACCGATCCCGGCCCCTTACGGCCGCAGCGGGTGGCATCATCCTCCCCGTTGAAATCCCACATGGGGTGGCCTCTATACTGAAGCGGCTGCACCCACCGCATAATGCATGTGGCCATGACCCCGATCATGGTCAGTCCGGAATGAGCTAACAACCTTATCCGACTCATCTGGTAAAGGACGTCCTTGTCATTTTTCCCTCTGAGGGCTCCGTGGACGCCAGCTTAGGGGCTTGTTCAAAGGAGCATTATTGAACTCGGGGAGGCCGATCCGAACAGGGTCCGGCAGGGGGACGTCTTCTATATAAAACCATTCTGAAGGCCAGTCTTCGGACGCCTTCCTTGGGGTTCCGGATGGATATCCGGTCCCGGTGATGCGCCATAGCTCGGCTCCACCCACTTGATATATTGACCCCTTCTGAGAACGGGGCACAAGGCAGAACAACTTCTTCCACAACGCGAAATGAGCCTCGACGCCCAAAAACAGCTCGCAAAGGGCTACGAAGCCCGCAATATGCAATATGGAGGCAGGCGTAAGGTTCGAACACTGGGGATGCGCACAAAGTCTTTCCCTCCTACCGATGTACACCCTAGCTCGCTAAGATCTCGCGGACGAACTCGGCGAACTCACGGCACAGAAAGACACGAGATTTATACTAATTCAGGCCACTGTTGTGGTGTAATACCCTACCAGTGTGGTGGTGGTGGATTGCCTCTTGGGCTGATGATGAACAGTACAGAGGGAAGAACAGCCTCCTGAGGTTGAGGTGTTCTTGTGCTTGGTGTCTTAGCGGGTGAGAGCTGGATGAACTTCTCCATCCCCCTACTGTGGTGGCTAGCTCTACTTATATTGGCCCTGGTCCTCTTCCCAAATATTGAGCGGGAATGGAGCCAACAACGGCATGCAAGTTTGAAGGGGGACAACTAGTACAAGCTATCCTGACAAAAGTGGTCTTCGCCTGCAAAAGGCTCTGGTGGTGACGTTGTCTTGGGCTCCATGATGAACTCCGTCTTGCCGTCCTTCTCGTCTTGGTCTTGTTGCACCGATATAGCAACCTTTGCCTGATGACTCGGGACTCCTCGCCTGCGCTTGCTTCCTTAGCACCAAAGAGGAAACAAGGACGCTGCGCGCGCTGGTGCCCGCCTGGCGTCGATCGTCATGGCTCACATCATGAGAGCCTCGTGATGTTTGCCCCGCCTTGATATCTCCACTCCTCGTGAGCCTGCCTGACTAGGGCACTCCTGAGGAGGTCTTGCGTCATCCGGCTCGCAAGGCTTAGCCCCTCGCAAGGGTCTTGGATGCCTTGTTGATGAAGATCACCCGTACGACCTGCTGGCTTAGCCACGCCGCGGGCCGCAGGCAGGCAAGTCTGGGGACCCCCGTTCGCAGAACACCGACAGGTCTACAAAGAACTACTCATGCATCATCGGAGAGGCACCAATGGAGGTGGTGAACCCCATCCGAGATGGTGTCTAAATTGGATCTGGTGGTTCTGGACTCTGTGGCGGCTGGATCAATATTTCATCAACTCCCCTAGGGTTTTGGGAATATTGGGTATTTATAAAGCAAAGAGGCGGTCCGGGGGGCACCCGAGGTGAGCACAACCCACCAGGGCGCTTTGGGCCTGGGCGCGCACTGGTGGGTTGTGCTCTCCTCGAGCACCCCTCAGCGCAGCCTTGGCCCATTAGGTGTCTTCTGGTCCAAAAAAATCTCCGTGAAGTTTAGTTGCATTTGGACTCCGTTTGATATTGATTTCCGGTGA
This sequence comes from Aegilops bicornis, assembly GCA_021605145.1. Classification (NCBI taxonomy): domain Eukaryota; kingdom Viridiplantae; phylum Streptophyta; class Magnoliopsida; order Poales; family Poaceae; genus Aegilops; species Aegilops bicornis. Next base: position 613,035,204 of record CM038670.1, on the reverse strand, counting down.
TGTGAAAAACATACAGAAGACAGCAACTGGCACTTGGCACTATGTCAATAGGTTAGTACAAAAAAATGATATAAAATGACTATAAAATGATTATAAAACATCCAAGATTGATAATATAACAGCATGGAACAATCAAAAGTTATAGATACATTGGAGATGTATCAGCATCCCCAAGCTTAACTCCTACTCGTCCTCGAGTAGGTAAGTGCTAAAAATAGAATTTTTGATGTGGAATGCCGCCTACCATGTCATATCATATTCTTTTCTTTATAGCATGGACATTTGGACTTTTAAGTGATTCAAAGCAATAGTCTAGTTTTGACATGATAATTTTAATACTCAAGAATATCAACAAGCAACCATGTCTTTCAAAATATCAACGCTAAAATAAGTGATCCCTAGCCCATCATGCTCAACCATTGATCCATTCATGGAACACACTCGCATATTTACTACACCCAATACTCAAGTACGATCATATTGCCTCCTAGTTGGTACTTTTATAAGAGAATATGGAGACTCGAATTCAAAAATAAAAATTGATTAAAGTAAAATAAAGGCTCTTCGCAGAGGGAAGTAGGGATTTGTAGAGGTTCCAGAGCTGAAAGCGAAAAAAATTAGAGATAAAAACATTTTGGGAGGTGTATCCTTCCCACCAACGAAAACGTCTTAGAGTTCCCAACACTTTCCATGCTAGATATATCATAGGCGGTTCCTGAACAGAAAATAAAGTTTATTCCTCTTTCCACCATACTTTCACTTTGCATGGCTTGCCGTATCCACGGTTGCCCTCCATACCAACACTTTCCAAGGAATTTATTATTTGACAACATAAAGTAAATTCATTTTTCATTTTGGGACTGGGCATCCCTAATACCTTTTCCTTACTCTTGTGCAATGATAAGTGAATAAACACTCATCATGAGAATAACACATCTAGCATGGAAAGTATTAGCCACCCCTCACCGCTCCACGAGCGGAACGAACACACAAAAGAGAAGTTTATTTTGAAAATTAGAGATGGCACATACAAATTTGCTTAGAACGGCAAAAGAATACCGCATATAGGTAGATATAGTGGAATCATGTGGCAAAACTGGTTTAAAGGTTTCGGATGCACAAGTAGAGATCATACTTAGTGCAAAATGAAGGCTAGCAAAAGATTGAGAAGCGACCAACCAAGAAACGAATAATCTCATAAGCAAGCATTAAGCACAATTAACACCGAATAAAGCACCACAAGTAGGTTATAATTTCATTGCATAATTATTGACTTTCGTGCTTGCATAGGGAATCACAAACCTTAACACCAATATTCTTACTAAAGCATAATTACTCATCAACATAACTCACATGTCACATCATCATATCTCAAAACTATTACTTAGAATCAAGTTTATTTTGTCCAATGATCTTCATGAATTTTTTTATTATATCCTTATTGGATATCTATCACTTTGGAACTAATTTTTTATATGTTGCTTTTGACAAGCTCCAACAAATATAAGTGAAGATTGATACGTCTCCAATGTATCTATAATTTTTTATTGCTTCATGCTATATTATATTCTGTTTTGGATGATTAATGGGCTTTGTTATATACTTTTATATTATTTTTGGGACTAACCTATTAACCAGAAGCCCAGCCCAAATTGTTGTTTTTTGCCTATTTCAGAGTTTCGCAGAAAAAGAATATCAAACGGAGTCCAAACGGAATGAAACCTTCGGGAACGTGATTTTCGGAACAAACATGATACAGAGGACTTGGACCCTACATCAAGAAAGCAACCAGGAGAGCACGAGGTAGGTGGGCGCGCCTACCCCCTGGGCGCGCCCTCCACCCTCGTGGGGCCCATGTTGCTCCACCGACATACTTCTTCCTCCTATATATACCTACGTACCCCCAAACCAACAGAAGCATCCATGAAATCCTAATTCCACCGCCGCAACCTTACGTACCGTGAGATCCCATCTTGGGGCCTTTTCCGGCCCCGCCGAGGGGGGCATTGATCACGGAGGGCTTCTACATCAACACCATAGCCTCTCCGATGATGTGTGAATAGTTTACCTCAGACCTTCGGGTCCATAGTTATTAGCTAGATGGCTTCTTCTCTCTCTTTGGATCTCAATACAAAGTTCTCCATGATTCTCTTGGAATCTATTCGATGTAATCTTCTTTTGCGGTGTGTTTGTTGAGACCGATGAATTGTGGGTTTATGATCAAGTTTATCTATGAATAATATTTGAATCTTCTCTGAATTCTTTTATGTATGATTGGTTATCTTTGCAAGTCTCTTCGAATTATCAGTTTGGTTTGGCCTACTAGATTGATCTTTCTTGCAATGGGAGAAGTGCTTAGCTTTGGGTTCAATCTTGCGTGTCATTTCCCAAAGTGATGAGGGGCAGCAAGGCACGTATTTTATTATTGGCATCGAGGATAACAAGATGGGGTTTATATCATATTGCATGAGTTTATCCCTCTACACCATGTCATCTTACTTAAAGCGTTACTCTATTCTTTTGAACTTAATACTCTAGATGCATGCTGGACAGCGGTCGATGTGTGGAGTAATAGTAGTAGATGCAGGCAGAGTCGGTCTACTTGTCGCGGACGTGATGCCTATATACATGATCATACCTAGATATTCTCATAACTATGCTCAATTCTATCAATTGATCAATAGTAATTTGTTCACCCACTGTAATACTTATGCTCTTGAGAGAAGCCACTAGTGAAACCTATGGCCCCCGGGTCTATTTTCCATCATGTTTATCTTCCAATACTTAGCTATTTTTATTGCCTTTTATTTTACTTTGCATCTTTATTATAAAAATACCAAAAATATTATCTTAGCATATCTATCAGATCTCACTTTCATAAGTGACCGTGAAGGGATTGACAACCCCTTTATTGCGTTGGTTGCGAGGTTTTTATTTGTTTGTGTAGGTGTGAGGGACTTGAGCGTGGCCTCCTACTGGATTGACACCTTGGTTCTCAAAAACTGAGGGAAATACTTACGCTACTTTACTACATCACCCTTTCCTTTTCAAGGGAAAACCAACGCAGTGCTCAAGCGGTAGCAAGAAGGATTTCTGGCGCCGTTGCCAGGGAGTCTATGCAAAAGTCAAATACCAAGTACCCATCACAAACTCTTATCTCCCGCATTACATTATTTGCCATTTGCCTCTCGTTTTCCTCTCCCCCACTTCACCCTTGCCGTTTTATTCGCCCTCGCTTTTCCCGTTCGCCTCTTCTTTGCTTGCTTGTCGTTATGGCTAGTCCTCTATCTTCTTCGTTGTCTCCCGAGAATGAAGTTCTTAATTTTAAGCGAAGGGAGGGAGAAAATCTAAAAGACGCTTGGTATAGAATTTGCAATGCTCAAAATAGATCTACCAGGAAGCAATCTACTTCCGTTCTTCTCCGCAATTTTTATGTAGGCGCTAGTCCTTGGTACAGATATATTCTTGATACCATTACCGGAGCGAATTTCTTGGGTAGCCATACTTTTGATTCTTATAATGCTATGATAGATTTGTTTGGCTCACCACCTCTTTTGGTTAATGGAACTATGTTAACTTTGGAGCATGTAATGCAAAGACTTGAAATTATTGAAAATAAAGTTGCTACCATAGAGTTAGTTGAAAATTTGGATAAAAAGATCCATAACCAAATTACCCAATATGGATCTAAAGTAGGAGTCACTTTGAAAAATATTAAGGAGAAGGAACCCATAGTTGATGAAAGAATAAATCAGGATTCCACTAGAATCGATAAACTTGAGGGTATTATTGTCGGTTTCAAAACCGGCGGATCTCGGGTAGGGGGTCCCGAACTGTGCGTCTAAGGCGGATGGTAACAGGAGGCGGGGGACACAATATTTACCCAGGTTCGGGCCCTCTAGATGGAGGTAATACCCTACTTCCTGCTTGATTGATCTTGATGATATGAGTATTACAAGATCTGATCTACCACGAGATCGTAGAGGCTAAACCCTAGAAGCTAGCCTATGGTATGATTGTCGTTATCCTACGGACTAAACCCTCCGGTTTATATAGACACCGGAGGGGGCTAGGGTTACACATAGTCAGTTACAAGGGAGGAGATCTACATATCCGTATTGCCAAGCTTGCCTTCCACGCCAAGGAGAGTCCCCTCCGGACACGGGATGAAGTCTTCAATCTTGTATCTTCATAGTCCAACAGTCCGGCCAAAGGATATAGTCCGGCTGTCCGAGGACCCCCTAATCCAGGACTCCCTCAGTAGCCCTTGAACCAGGCTTCAATGACGACGAGTCCGGCACGCAGATTGTCTTCGGCATTGCAAGGCGGGTTCCTCCTCCGAATATTCCATAGAAGATTTTGAACACAAAGATAGTGTCCGGCTCTGCAAAAAAAATTCCACATACCACCGTAGAGAGAATAATATTTACACAAATCTAATCTACTGACGCATTTTGCAGCATCACATTACGGCCCGGTCATTATTCGAACCGTTTTTCACAACCAGCCATTGCACATATTGCGAGGCGGCTTCTTTGGCACAGCTTGTCGAAGCAGAGATCGTGTCCCCTTATCACAGGATCCTCATCAATATGGGTGTGGGTAACCCAACTGCTCCATTAATTACGGCGCTTGGGGAATAAGAGGCTTTACCAGGCGAGTGGGAAGGCGCAAAATCCTTGCTGCCTTTATAAGGGGATAAGGACTCCCTTTTGCACCCACGCTTCTTCCCGATTCATTCCCCTCCGCTCAAGCTCCAGCGCCCAAGCGTTCATCTTCTCTGCCCACAAAAGGCCTTCCTAAGATGTCCGGATCCAGAGCAGGAGGCAAATGGATGGCCTCTACCGTCCGAGAGAAGGGTATCAAAAAGCTTCGGGAGGCCGGGTACTTGGCCAAGAAAATCAGCCACCGTCTCCCGACGGCGGGACAAATCATCCCTACTTCGGAACCCCATGAGAGGGTCGTATTCCTTCCTCATTTTGTCCGCGGGCTGGGGTTTCCCCTCCACCCGTTCGTTCGCGGCATCATGTATTACTATGGGATCGATCTTCACGATCTGTCCCCTAATTCCTTCCTCAACATTTCGACATTCATTGTCGTGTGCGAGGCTTTTCTCCGCGTCTCGCCGCACTTCGGTTTATGGCTGAAGATTTTTAAAGTGAAGCCCAAGGTGGTGGGCGGCGAGCACGCGGAGTGCGGGGGCGCCATGGTGAGCAAGATGCCCAATGTCATATGGCCAACTAGAATCTTTAATGATTCTGTTAAGGAGTGGCAACAGCAGTGGTTTAATATCACTGAGCCGCGCGGCATGGAATGGGCCGCCTCTCCCGAGTTCCAATCCGGTGCACCCCTGCGGCTTACATCCTGGGTCAAGAAAGGCCTGGACTGGTCCTTGTCCGACGAACTGTCGGTGCTCCAGACACGCGTTAAAGATATGGGAGACAAGAACATTGAACTTATCAATGTAGTCCAGGTGATGTTAGTTCGCCGGATCTTGCCTTGTCAGCACCGGGCTTGCAATTTATGGGAATTCGATCCGGCCAGGCACCAAACCTTGCAAGAGCTTTTTGGCTCCTCGCACAAGGACATTTGGAAGGTGCTTTTCAAGTCCAGCAAATCGTGGCCGGACTCCTTCGAGGACCACGGGTACCAACTGTCCTGCCCTGCAAGTTCGGTGAGTTGTCAAACTTTTCCATCCGCGTAACCCAAAGGAAGCGCTTAACATGTTTTATACAACTTCTCCCAGGGCTGGACGAAGAAGGCGGAGCGGATCCATTGTCCGGGCCCGCTGCCCGAAGAACCGGCCATCCCACTTCTGACGAAGATGCTGGTCCGGGCGCCTTACAAGGTGCCGAAGAAGACGGCCGAGAAGGAGGCCAAAAAGACCCGGGGCAGCCTTCGTCACCGCGGCACTTCGGACACAACATTCGAAGGCTCCGATGCCCATTTCACCTTTGAAGAGGACGAGGAGGAGGAGGAAGATGAATCCCCTGCGGGGGGGAAGAAAGAAGAGGACGGCCTCCGTACACTTGGAGGCCGAGCTGCCCAAAAGGGGAAAGGCTCCTCTTTCAGAGGAGTCCACTACCGCCGCCGACAACGGCCCGACATGGGATCCCAGGGCTCAGCCCCAGGTGAACTCGTAAGTATATAAAATCCAAGTACGTTTTAGGCGTCCGGACTTATCATGGCATAGTATTTTAACCTAAACCATATTTTTTGTAGTCCGGCGAGGTCCCGTACCAAACAATCCTCATCAGAGGACTTGCTGAGCTCAAATGCTATGGAGAGCGGGACTCCCCCAAAGGCCCCTTCCACCAAACAAGTGCATAACACCGAGGCTTCGTCCCAGAAGGACCCCGGCCAAGGAGGAAAGGGATAAACCGTGAAGGCGGTGCCTGGAGGTCATACCTCAGGGGCCGAACACGTGGGGGAAAAGATTCCCATGGGAGCTGACGGCGGGGGCGGTCCTGAGTTCGGCTCCCAGCCGGATGCAATTCCGGAGATCTATACGGCTCCAGAATCAAGCAGGGAGCCTCCCTCGGCTGGAGGGGGTGTGCCTGTACCATCTGTGACCTCTGTACAACCAGAGGTGTCAGATGCTTTGTTGGTGGCATTGAAAAATGCCTCCATCATTGATGAACACCGTGCCCTTATGGGTGCAGTGCTTGAGAAGATTCAGTCAACTGAGAGTGGACTGAACGAAGCCTGTATCAGCCTTATAAGAGGCTTTGAGGTATGTTTTATGAGTTTTCGAAGAGTGTCATAGTATAGATAGTAGCCCCTGATACACTGTTCGGTGAAAGAAAGAACCGAACAGGGGATCGAATTTATGATCGCAGGAAGACTCATTGAATGATATCGATTTCTCTTCTGTTGTAAGCAGGCGTTTGTAGCGGCTGCTGCCTCTCGTACTGCGGAGATCTCCGGACTGAATCAAAGTCTGGAGCGGGCCAAAGAAGAACTTGGCCAATTGAGAATGCAGTTGAGAGATAAACAAGCTATGCACAAGCCTTGCTCACGTTTACCGCGAATGAATTTTCAGTATGAAATAAGCTTCATGATTTGTGCTAGGGATTGTGACCGAAGTCGAGGCCCTTAAAAAGGCCGTGGCCGAGGCCGAGAAAAAGGCAGCCACAGAGCAGGCTCTTCGTGAGAAGCACAAGGCCGAGGTTATTAAAGCTGAGCAGGAGCTGCAAGAGGCCGTAAGGAAATGCGAGACCTTGGATCAGAGTTTAACAGAGAAAGAATCTGAACTCACCAAGGCGCATCAGGCCACGAGCGATGCCCGGGGGGAGACCCAAAGCGCCCTGCAGAGGATCCAAGAGGCGACAAAGATCGCGGCAGGTAAGGCTTTTTCGATGTAAAGTAAGTATTTGAGGGGAAAACTATGTTTCTAATTTTGAATCCAGATTTCTCAGGGGTATTTGCCGAGCTAACTCGCAGCATATCGGATGCCACCCAATTCTACCACGTCGAAGAAAGGAACACTGCAGATAAGCTCTTCTGGTCGCAGCATTTGGCACCTAATTATCCGGTGCCTTTTACCATCAACTGAAACAACTGATCGAACTGCATAAGGCGGCGGAAATAGCCAAGAAAGATTTGGTTATCTGTCAATGGCATGCCAATCCGATTCCAAGCAGCTACTTCAGGCTCGTGAAGCGGCTTGTAAGCGCTTGCCCTCGACTTGACGTCATCAAGCGGTCGGTCTGCATAGAAGGTGCGAGAATGGCCTTCGCCCGTGCAAAGGTGCACTGGGGGAAGATGGATGCTGAAAAGCTGATGACCGAAGGACCGCCAGAGGGGAAGGAGCACCGCAAGCCTGAATTGTATTATGAGAGTGTCCGGAAAGGATCCTACCTTGCAGCGGAGCTATGTACCAAGGACATTATATTCCCATGAATGCAAATCATGTTTTCCATTGTAATGTTTGAACAAGGTCATTGATTTGTTGCCTGTCATATAAAAGTTTACCCTCCTATGCGGCCTTTTTATATGTTAAACCTGAGAGTTGGCGATCGTCACCGCTTTACGTAAGAAATGCACGGGTGTTCGGATAAACACGAGCACTCTTTATCCCAGTTTTGGGTCCTTCAAGGAGGCGCCAAAGACAACTGTAAGCGTGCAATCGGACTATAGGGCTTTATCACTCTCACTTAGCCATAGGAGCTTTAGTATGGTAGGCACAGCCCCTGGTGTTCGGAAGACCGTACTAGGGGCTCTATAAGCACCTGATCAGGAAAAAACCGATCCATCGCACGCTGCATTGGTTATGGCATTATGCGGAAGAAATCCTTAGAGATTTTGTGACCTCTCGAACAGCTGACCAGCTCTCGCCGTATCATGAAGGTCAGTTTTCGGCTTTCTCTACTGTGGTGCTCGTCTGGAAGAACTGGGACACAATCGCAGTAGTTCTCCCAGTGCTACCTTAGCCGATATGGCGGAACGTAAGGTACCAAAACATGGGAGCCGGGCAAACCCAACTATTGACCCAAGACATGATTCGGAGCTGATGCATATAATGCTATAGGTTCGGGGTGCCGAACTTCCATGAAGGTGTTCAGACTTTATTGCCATGTTATGGGTAAAACGAAGCCCCTGGCATTTTTTAAGACATATCCCTATGTACGGATGCCACTTGACATAAGAATTTCAATAGGAAATAACGGTAGGTAAATATCATATACATCCACATGTTGTATTTGAATAGTACGTCTATGCGTATGAGTACAAGTAATGTGATAAAAAGGGGATATGATTGCGGAACCTGCTGAGACTAGGGGGGAAGAAGCTGAGTGTGGATCCATAATATAACCAGATGGTCGTTGCGGGGAATGTCTAAGGATTCCCTTGCGCGTTCAAGCTGCCTCCGTATAGCCCATCCTGGTCGGCGCAAAGGTGAACCTACGAAGGAAATGTAAGAAATATTTGCGTGCCGGAGAGCGGTTGAGCCGCTGAGTTCGGCCTGTCCTGGCCTTCGCCGGAGTGTTTAATTGAGCTCTGGAAGAGCCGTGCTATCCTTCCGCGAAGCAGTTCAGAGTCCCTTGACGGTGTCTGGGAGCCTGGACGTTGACTCGAGGTTCGGCTGCAAGGTGCTGCTCGTTGCTTCTGCTGCTAAAGCAGTGGTGTATTTGTTTGTGCCGGGGGAAGGTTCGGCCTTGCCATTGACCGTGATGATGCCGCGTGGACCGGGCATCTTGAGCTTACGGTAGGCATAATGTGGCACCGCCTTGAATCGAGCGAACGCGGTTCGTCCGAGCAGTGCCGTATAATCGCTACGGAAAGGGACGATTTCGAAGATTAACTCTTCGGTACGGTATTCTGGTGACCTGAAGACTACCTCAAGGGAAATGGAGCCTGTACAACTGGCTTCCCCACCTGGTATAATGCCTCTGAAAGTGGCTTTCGTGGGTTTGATTGCCGAATGATCGATGCCCATCTTGCGCACTGTGTCCTGGTAAAGCAGATTTTGACTGCTGCCTCCGTCCATAAGGACTCGAGTGAGGTGGAACTCGTCTATTATTGGGTCGAGAACTAGTGCGGTTGGATTGCCATGATTGGCGCTAACCGGACGATCCGTGCGGTTGAAGGTGACCGGCCCTAGTTTATATTGTGGGACGACTAGTTCCGTTAAGTCGGCATCCCTAAGGGTGCGTATCCGGTCCGAGTTGGTAATTTGGGTGGTATTTACCGCATTCACCGATTGAATATGCAGGGGAAATTTCTTTTGCCCTCCGGTGTTCGGTGATATGGGCTCTTCGTCGCCATCATCGCTTTGAGGCCCCCCTCCTCCGTCTTTGGCGCCTGCCCTGCCGGCTTGTTTGAAGACCCAGCATTCTCTGTTGGTATGGGTGGCTGGCGTTCCTGGGGTGCCATGAATTTGGCATTGGCGATCAAGTATGCAGTCCAAATTGGATGGACCCGGATTGTTATTTTTGTGTGGCCCTTTCCGCTGACCGGTCTTTGAGCCCCTGAACCCGACATTAACTACCGTATTTTCGGCGTTTTCACCATATTTACAGCGCTTGTGTTTGTTGCGTCATGGTTTGCCGTTGCTATCCCTGGATTCTGATATGCCAGGTTTGCTTACTGTATTGGTACTACGAGCCAACCAGCTATCTTTGCCCACGCAAAAGCGGGTCATAAGTGTCGTGAGGGCTGCCCTTGATTTTGGCTTCTCTTGGCCGAGGTGCCGGGCGAGCCACTCGTCTCTTGATATTATGCTTAAATGCCGCTAAGGCCTCTACATTCGGACAGTCGACAATTTGGTTCTTCTTAGTTAGGAACCGGGTCCAGAATTTGCTGGCCGATTCACCTGGCTACTGAGTTATATGACTTAAATCATCAGCATCCGGCGGTCGCACATAAGTGCCTTGGTAATTGTCCAGGAATGCATCTGCCAGGCTCTCCTAGCTTCTCATGGAGTTCGCCGGCAAGCTATTAAGCCAATGCAAAGCCAGCCCTTTGAGTTTTAGCGGGAGATACTTGATGGCATGTAGGTCATCCCCATGGGCCATGTGAATGTGGAGGAAGAAGTCTTCTATCCATACCGCGGGGTCTGTAGTACCATCATATGATTCAATGTTTACGGGTTTAAACCCTTCTGGGAATTCGTGATCCATTACTTCATCGGTGAAGCATAGGGGTGTCTTGGCGCCTACATGCCGAGCTATATCATGACGCAGTTCATATGAGTCTTGTTTGCTGTTTTTCGGCCCGGCCGGATTTGCTTTTAGTGTATCCGGCGTGACGGTCATCGTCCCGCGTTGGGGCGCGCCCCCGTGATCCATAGATCGATCTTGCATGCTTTTCCTTGTTTTCCAATACGTCTCGCAGGTCCTACGCGTTGCCCCGGGCCTTGGTATTTTTGTTTGTGTGGCGGCGGGGTGCGGGCTGGACTTCGGGCTGAAATGCCTCTCTGTCTCGGCCACGAGGTGGTCGATCAGCCGCATCATACGCTGGTGATGTAGGTTTCAATGATTCCTCCTCGAGTTGAGGTAGCAACCTGCGCTTTGGGTAACTCTTGGTTGGGCGCTCGAGTTCGTATTCCTCGGCTGCCAGGACTTCCGTCCATCTATCCGCTAGCAGATCCTGATCAGCTCGAAGTTGTTGTTGCTTTTTCTTCTGGCTGTTTGTTGTGGCTATAAGCCGGCGCTTGAAACGCTCCTGCTCACCGGGATCCTCAGGCACGACAAATTCTTCGTCGCGAGGCTCACTTCGTCTTCAGAGAGAGGCATTTATTTGTCGTCCTCTGATTCTCCGTTTGCTGCCTGTTCCGGAGGACTAGCTTGTTCATCTTCCCGCTCGAGGTCTGGCTGGAGGGGATTATCGTTGTCTTCGGCACTATCCGGAGCGTTATTGTCTCTTGTGCCAGTATCGCTGCTTTTGCTATGGCGAGACTTAGAGCGGCGCCGCTGATGTCGGTGCTTGGGTTGCTTCTTGGAGGGATTATCCTCCGTTGTCTTATCGCCATCCCCTTCTTTGGGGGTGTCCACCATGTATATGTCATACGGTGAGGTGGCAGTCTAGCACCCTGTTTGCGGTGGTTCCTGTTCATCTCCTGCATCGTTGTCCATACCGTCGATGTCTTCGGAGCCGAAATCGAGCATGTTGGTTAAATCGTCGACAATGGCTACTAAGTGGGTGGTTGGTGGGGCGCGAATTTCTTCGTCGTCCGCATCCCATTCTAGCCGGACATAGTTCGGCCAAGGGTCTCCTGACAGGGAGAGAGGCTTCAACGAGTTTCGTACGTCGCCAAAAGGAAAGTGCTGAAAGATATCCGCGGAGGTAAACTCCATGATCGGTGCCCAATCGGATTTGATGGGCACACTACAAAAAAAATACACTTCCGTGATGATACGTGTTTGTCACAGTAGGTCGTGTTTTTTGACATGCATGTACATCCATGACAAATTTATGACAGAATCAAGATAGTCATACCTGTGCTATCGTAGAAGTGTTTCATGACATTAGCAAAATTATCATCACGGAAGTGTCCACTTCCATGACGATAAATCGCGCGTCACAGAAGTGCTTTCGTCAAGGGTGACCAACATGTGGCATCCACCATAACGGAACGCCATTAAGCTATCGGGTCAGGTTTTGGATCCGATAACCCGTTAACAGCCCCGGCCAATGGGGATTTTCCACATGTAAAATCATCATTGGCTGGAGGAAACACGTGTCGGCTCACCGTTGGGACAGATGTCATCTGCTCATTGGACCGAAGGCGCCTATGATACGGCGACACGTGGCACGGCCCAACAGAGGCCCATTGAGGGAGTCCTGGACTAGGGGGTGTCCGGATAGCCGAACTATCATCACGGCCGGACTCCAAGACTATGAAGATACAAGATTGAAGACTTCGTCCCGTGTCCGGATGGGACTTTCCTTGGCGTGGAAGGCAAGCTTGGCGATACGGATATGTAGATCTCCTACCATTGTAACCGACTGTGTAACCCTAACCTATCCGGTGTCTACATAAACCGGAGGGTATTAGTCCGTGGGGAAGAACAACAATCATACCATAGGCTAGCTTCTAGGGTTTAGCCTCCTTGTTCTCGTGGTAGATCTACTCTTGTACTACCCATATCATCAATATTAATCAAGCAGGAGTAGGGTATTACCTCCATCGAGAGGGCCCGAACCTGGGTAAAAACATAGTGTCCCTTGTCTCCTGTTACCATCCACCTTGGCCTTACGATTCAGGACTCCCTACCCGAGATCCGCGGTTTTGACACCGACATTGGTGCTTTCATTGAGAGTTCCTACGTGTCGTCACCGATAGGCCCGATGGCTCCTTCGATCATCGGCAACGACGCGGTCCAGGGTGAGACTTTTCTCCCGGCAGATCGTCATATTCGGCTTTACCTTTGCTGCGGGCAATTAAGCAGCCATCTGGAAGCAGATCGAAAGCTACGCCCTGGCCATCAGCTCTGATTTGGAAGTTTGAACTATACGGCCGATATCCGCGGAGACTTGATCTTCGACGGATTCGAGTCAGCGACCAAGCGTGCCGCCTTTGTCTCGATGGGCATGATCTAGCTCTGCGGCGAACAAAGGCTCGGAGGCCGCACCAAAGCATCCGCTCCGACCCTTAATATGGAGCGGATTCCCGATCGAGGACAAGTGGTTGGACACCGCCTGGGGCTACAATCTCCACGATGATTGAGCCAAACTCCATCCCTGTCGCTGCGAAGACGTTGACTCTGTGGTGCGGACTCCTCTCCGGACTCCGAACCCTTCGCGTCCCTGCCAATCGAATCCGATCGGGCGCCGGTCATGGAGCTCACTGCCGCGGACATCTTTCAGCACTCGCCCTTTGGCGACATCCTGAATTCACTAAAGTCTCTCTCTTTATCCGGAGAGCCATGGCTGGACTACGGTTAGGAAGGCTGGGATGCGGACGACGAAGAAATTCAACGCCAACCCACCACCCACTTCGTAGCCATTGTCGAAAGCTTACACGACGTGCTCGATTTCGACTCCGAAGACATCGACGGTATGGACAATGATGTAGGAGACAACCATGAACCAGCGCCTATAGGATGCTGGGAAACCACCTCATCCCATGATGTATGCATGGTGGATACACCTAAAGGAAATGAAGACGAGGAACAACGGGACGCCACGAAGGATAAATCCCTCTAAAAGCAGTCAAAACAGCAACGTAAACGCCGAACCAGTTCCCGCCTCAACAAAGACCCAGCCATAGAGCAGGGCGAACCGGTGGACGACGAACATGCTATCGAGCAATCGTCCGAACAAGACAACTTGGATAAACAACCCGTCCCCGGTGAAGACAACAGTCCGGATGATCTAACGCAGGACAAATTGTTGGAGCAGAATAACCTCCACAAAAGGCTCGTCGCCATTGCGCGTAGCCTGAAATGCAGAAGCGGAAGCTCAAAACAGCGGAAGATGCACTCAGAATCAGATGGAGTAAAATATTCAACACCGCAGACAAGTACGGCGACAGTCACCGAACAAAGAACTACCCAAAAATAAAGCTACTGCCCGAATTTGACGAGCAGGCCTTAGAGTCCCCACAATCAAAAAGTAAGAAGGCCACCCGGTCGGATGGACGACCCCACGGCAAAAAGAGAGCGGCAAATGGCGCCGCACACAAGCCGCATAAGGATTCACATCAAAAGGATGGCCCAGTCAGGTCCATCTATGGGCCGAGAAAGCAAGCCCTTCAAAGCAATGCAACACGCCAAATATCCGAACATCACGGCACACCCAAATACAGGGGCGCCGCACATCCCCTATGTTTCACCGATGAGGTGCTGGATCATGAATTCCCAGCGGGATTCAAACCCGTAAACATAGAGGCATACGACGGAACAACAGACCCTGGAGTCTGGATCGAGGATTACATCCTCCACATACACATGGCTAGAGGAGATGATCTGCATGCCATAAAATACTTACCCCTCAAACTCAAAGGGCCAGCTCGGCATTGGCTTAAAAGCCTCCCCGAAAACACCATTGAAAGCTAGGAAGAGCTCGAGGATGTGTTTTGGGCAAATTTTCAGGGGACCTATGTTCGCCCTCCGGATGCGGACGATCTAAGTCACATAACTCAAAAGTCCGGAGAGTCAGCCCGGAAATTCTAGAACATGTTCCTTACTAAAAAGAACCAAATAGTCGACTGTCCGGACGTCGAAGCCTTAGCAGCCTTCAAACACAACGTCCGAGACGAATGGCTCGCCAGACACCTCGGCCAAGAAAAGCCAAGAACAATGGCCGCATTAACAAGCCTCATGACCCGCTTTTGGGCGGGAGAGGATAGCTGGCTAACAAGATGCAGCACCAGCGACCCAAGTACATCCGAAGTCAGGGATGGAACGGAAACCACGCGTATAGCGAGGACCAGCGCCGGATTAAAAAGAACGGTCCAAAGAGCGCGGCAGTCAACGCCGGATTCAAAAGCTCATGGCAGAACAATAAAAAACTGCCCCTCAAGGACAATAGCGATGAGCTATCCAACTTAAACAAAATCTTGGACAAGATATGTCAAATCCATAGTACTCCCCGGAGGCCTGCAAACCATACCCACAGAGATTGTTGGGTCTTCAAACAGTCCGGCAGACTCAACGCCGAACACAAGGGGCTCGACACACCAAGTGAAGATGACGATGAGCACCACAAGCAGAGCCTCGGAAAACAAAAGAATTTGCCACAAGAGGTTAAAACCATAAACTCACTTCACGTGATCAAAGGGAAAAATAGAGCGGCGCCCACTAAAATGCGCGCCGCACACTGGTTGTCAAAACCAATCACCTTCGACCATCAGGACTATTCCGAAAGTATCCGGAGCGCAGGATGGACTGCCTTGATATTGGATCCTATAATCGACGGATTCCAATTTACACAAGTCCTCATGGATGGCGGCAGTGACATAAACCTGATATATCAGGACACAATCCGCAGGGGGATAGACCCAACCAAAATTCGCCATAGCAGCACCTCCTTTAAAGGGGTAATGCCAGGCCCATATGCCCATTGTACGGGCTCCCTACTGTTAGAAGTTGTGTTCGGTTCATCCGACAACTTCCGTCGCGATAAGTTAGTCTTCCATGTCGCCCCATTTAAAAGTAGCCATCAAGCACTATTGGGACGCGAAGCTTTCGCCTGCTTTAACGCAATACCGCATTATGCATCTCTAACACTTAAAATGCCCGGTGCACGCATCATCATCTCATTAAAAGGGAGTATTAAGTGTTACTCGAGCATGGAAGAACGTGAGACTGCCTTGACAGCCCCACACCTATCCGGCTCCGCTAGTCAAAGAAACTGAATAGGTCATTCAAACCCCGGACACGGCTAGACGAGTCCGGCGCCTACTAGCGGCATACCCTCATACAAGGGGCTGCATGCATGTACAACAAGAGACAATAAAGCTCAATTTTCTTCACTTCTTCAAATTGTACTCTGTTTATTTAATGTAAATTACATGTTTTGCACGATCCTTTTTCTTTCAAACTAAGTTCCTCTCTTTTACAGATGAACAACGTGCTACACCCGTCCAGGATACGGCACAACGGAGACACAAAGACACGTGCGATGAGGGACCCGTTGCAAGGATTCTTTTCAGATTAAGACCCTGCGTAAACCTTTTTACTGTCTCTTGTTGATATACATCCCCGGTTCCTTACTATACCCGAGGAGGAGGCTGGCGTTTGGCATTGGCCGCACCATAATTTTTATGCGTGCACTGGACACGGGGGCTTAGGGCATTATTCCGCCCGTCTTCATAAAGACCGAATACCTTAGGGAGTATTCGGCGTCTCGAGTTAGGCCTTATATGCATCAGCTCTGAATCATGTCTTTGGTCAAATGTTGGGTTGCCCGGCTCTTGTGTTTTGCTGCCTTACGTTCTGTTTTATCGGCTAACGCGGCACCAGGAGAACTACTGCGATTGTGCCCCAGTTCGGCCGGGCGAGCACCTCAGTAGAGAAAGCCGAAAACTGACTGTCATGATATAGCGAGAGACTGGTCAACCACTCGATGACTCACTTTGGAATGTTTAGGATTCCTCCACATTAACGAAGGACGGTTTTCGGTCGTGCACATACGCACTCGAATTCGGGAGAGTGCGGTGCTGTGGGCTATATAGTAGCCCCACCCTCGAACTCCTATGGCTAAGTGAAAGTGATAAAGCATTATAGTCCGGTTGCCTAGTTTGCTATGCTACCACCTCCTTAACAGGACCAAGACGTTGGATTAAGTGTGAAAAAGCACTTTCTTTGCAAACACCCCCACACTATGTGCGTGGGGGCTGAAGCCAAAGACTGCCATCTTTCAGGTTATATATACATATACATAAACGGCCGCACAGGGAGTAGTTTACTACTTGAACGCACAAGTATAAAAAGATCTTATATTATATTGAAACATTGTTTTCACAAATCATACATGTCATTTAAACATAATATCCTTCGAGCACTGCGTCTCTATTAAACGAGCGCCCTGCAGGACTTCTTCAAAGTAGTGCTCGGCAGGTACTCGGCTTCTGTCCGAATCTTGGGATGCAACGTCGGTGGCCTTCATCTCTGCCCAGTATGTCTTGACACGGGCCAGAGCCATCCGCGCTCCCTCAATACACGCCGAACACTTCATTGCGTCGATACGTGGTACCGCACCAAGGAACTGCTGCACTAAACCAAAATAACTCCTTGGCTGGGGTCCGCCCGGCCACAAATGAGTCAAGATATGCTTCATGGCATATCCGGATAATCGATTCAACTCGGCCCATTCGGCCAACCGATCAGTCAACGAAAGAGGACGCTCCAGACTATGGAATTGCGACCAATATATCTCTTCCCTTCTGTGCCCCTTCTGGCCCCAGAAGTGTTCAACCGCGTCCGCAGCGCTCGCCGCCAAGTCCAGATAAGCGTCCTCCGAACTCTACAACTTGTCCAACTGAGCATACTTTGGATCCGTATATTTCCTCCGCAGCAGAAACGGTATTCCAGCCGCAATTGCCCCGGCCTGACTCAGTTCCTCCTTGGCAGCTCTCAAAGCCGAATGGGCATTCTTGGATTCGGCGGTGGCCTTTTTCAGGCCCTCTTGCTCCGCTTGACGTTCTTTTTCAAGAACCTCACAGCGATCGGTAGTATTCTTCAACTTTCTGGCCATATCGGCCATTTCCTCCTTGCTTCGGCAGTGAGAAGCCCGTTCGGCTTTTAGCTCTTCGGCCGCCCTTAAAGCGGCCGCATCACTAATTCTGGCTTGCTCTTTCGCTCGGGCGAGTTCCGCCCGCAGCTCCTCCACAGCAGCGGCACCATCTGCATTAAGCATACAAATAGTAAGACATGGGCGTCAAGCTCCCTTACCAGGTGTCCGCGTAGAAGTCGCATACCTTGTGACTCGTCAAAACGTTTATTGACCAGCGCGATGTCCGCATCCGCCTGGTCAAGTTGCCGCTTTAATTCGGCATATTCATCAGTCCGGCCGGCCACCGGACGCCTCGCCACCTGTTTAGGAGCGGCGATATGTTACAACTGAGATTTTGATCCTCGGCACGCTGTCAATTTTGACAACATACCGAGTCTCAGGGGCTACTATCTATACAGGGCGCATTCTATATGCATAACTTTCAGAAGGTACATCATTTTTGCGTACCTCGAACCCCGCCAGTAAGCTTCTGACGGCTTCATGCAATCCGCTCTCCGCGTATGCAATCCTTTCAATCACCGTACCCATTAGAGCACGGTGATCTTCTGAGATAGCCTCTCGCCCGAGCAGATCCTTCAGCTCCTCCGACCGCACACCACTTGGCACCGGACCTTCCGGCCTCGCCGGACTTGGGGGAACCCTCCGCGACGACACCTCAGGGTCGTCCGCCTCGCATGAGGGTGCGACAGGTGGAGGCGTTTCACTCTCCATCATCTCCGGAAGAAGATCCCCCGAAGACGAGCTCTGGTGAGAAGGGCTGAGGTCCGAACTACAAGGTACAATTTCAGTTATCTTCATAAATAAATGCAGGGATGTTCCTTATTTACAAGACCCCTTCTTTTTACTTACGGCTCATTTGGAGGGCTGATCCCTTGGGGAAATAGTGCGGCTGGGTTACTTCCCAGCGCCGGACTCTCCGACGAAGATTCCGTTCCCCTCTTTGAGGCCTTGACCTCTGGATCTTCCGAAGCGGTCCTCTTCTCTCCTCGAAAGACGGGACTTTTAATCCCTCCTTCCTTGATAGCCTCCTCCGTAGAGGCAGTTGCTTCCCCGCTCCCCCCTTCGCCTTCTTCAAAAGGCGCGGCCTTCAACATCTGGGTCAGCATGGGATCCGGCGTGGTCTCAGGGAGGGGAGCCGGACACCTTACTAACTTTCCCTTGGCTATCCACTCCTGTTTAAGAAACGGCTCCTTTAAAGGGCATATATATATATATATATATATATATATATATATATGATAAATGAATGTACAGCTTGTCCGGTTACAGGACTACTCACTTGAGTATCTGGGCAATTGCAGCTTAGTCCTGCATCCTCAGTCAGGTCCGGACACTTCTCTTGTGATCCGAAGAACAGTTTATACATCTCCACGGGCGTCGTGCCCATAAAATTTTGGAGAGCTCGTGGTCCCTCCAGATGGAATTCCCACAGGCGGGGAGGGCGACGTTTGCAGGGCAGAACACGCTGGATCAACATAACCTGTGCCACTGCAACCAGATTGATCTCCCTTTCTTGGAGGTCTCGAATACGGACCTGCAGCAAAGGAACGTCCTTGGACGGCCCCTAGTCGAGCCCCTTGTTGACCCATGACGCCAGCCGCTGTGGTGGACCTGAGCGGAAGGCAGGGAGCACCACCCATTTGGTGCCCCTGGGAGCGGTGATATAAAACCACTCCCGTTGCCACAAACCAAGCTCCTCTTGAAAAGAGCCCTCGGGCCACGGAGCATCAACACATTTGCTTATGACCGCCCCTCCAGACTCGCTTGTTGCCCTCGATCATCTTTGGCTCCACCTTGAAGGTATTGAGCCACAATCCATTATGTGGGTTAATATGGAGGAAGGCCTCACATACAACAATGAATGACGAGATATTGAGGATGGACTCCGGATTCAAGTCATGGAAATCAAGCACATAATAAAACATGAGCCCCGCATAAAGGGATCCGTCGGGAAGCCTAAACCCGGCTGTAAGTGAGACACGAACACCACGCTCGCCGGGCTCGGAGTGGGAATGACCTGCCCCGAGCAGGCAGCCTATGCGAGATCTCGCCGGTTAGATACTGGCGCCTCGCAGCTTTAGCACATCTTCTTCGCGTGACGGAGGAAGACATCCATCGGCCCGTGCTGGTCGGAGCCGGACATCGTCTAAGGTCCGGCGCCTGAATCTGAAGCTTTGGGTGTTGGAACTCGAAGCGCGAGGCGAACTCGATGGAGGGTGTAAAAAGAAGAGGGCCTTGGTCTCATTATAAAGAGGTTGAATACCAAGAGCCCACCCCGTGGTTGATTAGGACTCGCCTTTGATAGAGGAGGCGTGCCAGCGGGCACGGTTGGGTTACCCACGTCCGTATTGATGGGAATCACGGAATAAGGGGGGCACGATCTATGATTTGATAAGACGTGCCAGGGAAACCGCCTTGCTAAACGCGCTAAGGTGAAACGGTAAAAAACGATTCATATAAAGGCCTTGCCGTGGTGTGATGTCATGCCGCGGAATACGTCAGCAGATATGTGCAAAAGTTATTCTCTCTACGGTGGAATGTGGAACTTGTTTTGCAGAGCCGGACACTGTCCTTGTGTTCAAAACCTTCTATGAAGTATTCGGAGGAGGAACCCGCCTCGCAATGCCGAAGACAATATGCGGCGCCCGGACTCGTCGTCATTGAAGCCTGGTTTAGGGGCTACCGAGGGAGTCTGGACTAGGTGGTGTCCGGATAGCCGAACTATCATCACGGCCGGACTCCAAGACTATGAAGATACAAGATTGAAGACTTAGATCCTGTGTCCGGATGGGACTTTCCTTGGCGTGGAAGGCAAGCTTGGCGATACGGATATGTAGATCTCCTACCATTGTAACCGACTATGTGTAACCCTAACCTATCCGGTGTCTATATAAACCGGAGGGTTTTAGTCCGTTGGACGAACAACAATCATACCATAGGCTAGCTTCTAGGGTTTAGCCTCATAGATCTCGTGGTAGATCTACTCTTGTACTACCCATATCATCAATATTAATCAAGGTGAGTAGGGTATTACCTCCATCAAGAGGGCCCGAACCTGGGTAAAAACATCGTGTCCCTTGTCTCCTGTTACCATCCGCCTAGACGCACAGTTCGGGACCCCCTACCCGAGATCCGCCGGTTTTGACACCGACACCCATTCCTGTGAAAAGGCCGGCCCGTTTGACTTGGTCAAAAGGTGGCGGGCCGGCCCACGGAAAGCCTGTTAACGGCCTGTTCGCATATAGCCCATTTACAGCCCGCTACCCTAGGGCCCATTACTGTTCGAATTAGGCCCGATGGCGTCATCTGGGCCGCCCAATATGATTCAGCCTGTTTTAACTTCCGCCCATGTGTGGCCCATGACTTCTTTCGGCCCATATGAGGACCTTTGTAACTCTTGGCCCATTAACGGCCCGTGGTGAAACTGGCCCGTAATGAACAGTGTATCACTTTATACCCATTAACGGCCCGTTATTCCATTGGGCCGTTTCCAGCCCAAGTTATCTGGGCCCATTGATTCTTGGGCTCATTTGCAGCATTCGGTTACATACGGCCCGTTACTCTCATTTTTTGCTTGTGGGCCAAATTCAGCCCGTCGTTACAGTCGGCCCGTTTGCGGACCGTTAATACGTTGGGCCGTTTTCATGTCAAAAAAACCCGTTGGGCTATTTTCAAAGAGTTATCAAATACGGCCTATTAACGGCCCGTTATGGTCCACGAATAGTACGGCCCATGATTGGCGAAATGATGATACGCCCCGTAGAAGGCCATCGATCATACGGCCCGTATGAGGCCCATGGGTAGTACGGCCCGTAGAAGGCCCATGGATCGTACGGCCCGTAGAAGGCCCATGGACCCTACGGCCCGTAGAAGGCCCATTGATCCCTAAGGCCCGTATAGAAGGCCGATGGATCCTACGGCCCATATAGAAGGCCAATGGTCCTACGGCTGAACGAAGGCCCATGGATCATACGGCCTGCAGGAGGCCCCTGGTTACAACAGTCCGTGTGTTGCCATGATTATTTTGGCCTAGTTACCAAAAATAGGCTATTGTGGCCACTAGAAAAACACAGAAAAAGAACTGCAGTGACTACAAGCAAACAACTAAACAAGACAATAAGGAAATAAATAAGCAAGCAATTAATGCTAACTTATTACCGCTATTACACGTATTACATCCAATGGGCATCAAAGTTCGCCACCAGTGCAAATATAGGGAACAAAGCATCATATTACATACACTTGCCGTCAAAATTGGCCACCAGTGCAAATAAACGCGGCAGCAAAACAAGAGCATAACTGAAACAACTTCAGAATAGCTCAAGAAACGTTATCCTGGGTATCCACCATGCTGGCAATAAGCTTAGCAAGCTGATTAGCTTTGTCCTGTTTGGCGCTAAAATCCTCCAACGCTTGCTGTTGCACCGGAAAGTATGCATCTGAATGCTCCAGGGACTTCCGCAGTCCTTCCGCTTCTTGTCGCAGCACAGCTAATCGATGTCTTTCAGCTTGTAGTTGAGACTCAAGAAACCGAACTAATTTAGACAGTGAGTTTGACTAGCTTGTGCATGCGGTAGTGGCCAGTAACTCGAACACTAAACCAAGACGGGACTTTGGGGTTGTCTCGCTGTCTTCAAGATAGTCTTCCTTAGCTATTTTATCAGCTTTGTTGGAGACCAAAAAGGATGTGTCACTATCCTGAACATTATCTGCACTACTTCCTTTACCATTTCTTAATAAGGCACTCTTCCCCAATATTCTGACATTCTAAAAGAAGAAACAAGCAGACACATAACAAGTTTAGCATGTACTAGTATATTAAACTAATTTCTGTGAACCAGTTCATTAGTAAGGTGGACAGGATTAAACTACCAAGTCTTCTATTGCCAAGTACTAGTACATAATAAAAGTATCAAACAAACATATATCTATGTCCTATGGTCACTGCATTGTCTTGCCAAATCAAAATAGAGACACGGTTCGAATCATATATGTTCAAGACAAAGCAGCAGTGAAAGAATTCAAAGCGTGGGAAACTACACGATACAACAAGATTTCAGATAGGTACCACGGGTCTACATGTACAACAACACTATTGGCTCTGTTGTGATGCTAGTAATGTGCATGATATGCAAGTCAACTGTATACACAATTGAAATTGAAATCAACAGAGCTATTGATAAGACCAAACCTGTTAAAGAAACATGCGTGAACATACCTGCTGTGCAATTGGAGTTTCGATTGGATCCTTCAATTTAAAAATAAGTTTGTATGAGTAAATACAGTGATACAAGAGCAAAGCAATCATAATTAAAAAAGGCGCGCCTAAGCGAGCGCTTAAGCGCGCCTAGGCTCTAGGCGTTGGCAGAACGCATTGTGCATAACTACGTAATCTGTGCATAACTGCGCATAAGCATGCGCTTTGGTCAGTAAAGCGCAAGGTGGTGGCAAAATGCACAATTAACGCCTAGCGCTTTTTTGAACTATGATAGCAATGGAATCTTAAATTAGAACAGTTGTTCTTCAGGTTTAGGCACTTGTTCTACATGAACATAGTACAGTAAGACGCAAGAATAAAATACTAAAAATAGAAAATGAGCTCATAGACCTTACCACATTCTAGGTTCGGGACCAGTACAGAACAAGGCGTTCTCCTACCATCGTCCAAAGAATGTGTCTCGGGAGAACGTAAGGGAATTTGATGAGTTTCTTTGCCGGTGAAGTACGCTTTTCTTCGTGTAATTCCGATCGCCACCAAGCATTCTTGAAGATAGCAGAGGTATTAGCACAGGTTACCTCATCCTGAGTTTCCAAATCGGTCCTTCTCTATAGAGAAAAATGGGAAAATTTGCTGTATTATAACCATCATGGAGGTAGGATGTATGGGACGAAGCAAAGTAAGTGCCATGAATAACATTACTTACACATAACTCCTGGAAAAACACCTACAACTGGCATTTTCCTTCATCTTCAGTATAATATTTAAGATACGCACATACGGTTTAACAACACAAATTCGATAGATGCTAAACTACGACTGGCTGGTTGTGCTTCCTCCACGGGAATAGGCGTACTAACCCGTGGAGTTGGGGTTCGCCGTGATAGTACTGGCCCTTTGGGCACTGGAGCTGCCTTAGTAACTGCTCTTGTTTGGGAGCTCTATGGTGGAGATGGTGCTGTGTCAACAGGAACTGGGTTACTATCGGCTAGGGTTGGGGGTTAGATTGGGTGAAGTTGGTTCTCATCCATCGCAAAGAGGGGTACAATCTGCGAGAGTTTGGGTTATGTGTGGTAGGGCTGGTTCTTGTGCATGTACAACCGGGTGCTATCTCCACCAAGAGGTAGCACTATTTTATTTGAAGACCGTGTTTTTATTCCGCTAGATCTGGCATCACCCGCTCCAATTCAAATGGCTGATAAACAGGAAACATTGTTGAATGTCTGAGACATTGTATGAGCGATGATGCAATAGATAGTGTGGAAAAAGAGGGCATGAAATAGTTGACATGTATATTGTTTAACTAAAACGGATAGCATGACATAATTTCACATATATGATGTCTATGTAAACTGGATAGCATAGCATAAAATAATTCAAAGATATGATGAATAACTAAACATGATCGCATGACATAATTCACCTACATGTTATCTAAGTAATCAGGATCGCATCATTTAATTCACATATGTGATTTATATGCTAAGCAGAGGGCATTCGATATGATGTCTGAACTAAGAACATGGTGTTGAATATTGTGTATATGATGTCTAAACTATGCAATGCAAGACACCGTATGCATGATATGAGCAGTATAACCGTGCCAAGTTAGAGCATACACCTCAGTGGGGGAATAGGATTGGTCATGTGTCTCTGAATCCATCTCTGAGGAGCTATCGGGACCCAACAAGAGATCTGCTTCGACAGGTAGCACTGTGTGCTCTGAAGGCCTTGTTTTCACTCCAGATTTTTCCATCTCCCACCCAAATGGCTAATTCACAGGAAGAGTAGTTTAATGTACAAACATTGTCTACAAATGGAAATGTAATGAAGAAAAGGATGGGCAAGATATCATTCAAATATATGATACCTGGTTAAACAGGATGGCATTGCACATTTCACATATATTATGGCTGGTTAAAAGACAAAGACTACATAATTCCCATATATGATATAGAAACTAAACATGTGGCATTACATAACATGTCTAAACTAAGAAGATGACATATATAATGTCAAAAGTAGGCATTGCAAGGCAACATATGCATGATATGACTAACATCATCATGCCAAGGTAGAGCAAACACCTTGGGTGGTAAATAGGAATGGTTTGACATCTGAATACGCCTCGAACAGATATATCTTCCTCTGGATTACAATCTGGAGAGGGGTGGGAGGGTTTTCCATTGAACCCACCATGGAGCGATGTCTGCATGACATTGTATTGCCGCAAAAACTCTTCTCTTTTTCTCTACATGTTCAGCATGACTGTGTACAATATCTGACATGGATACGAAAAAAATATGGTGAGATTATGTAAGGAGAGCATGCAGAAATTTAGAGTGATAGTAACAACTAGTGGATCGATGTTTTTCCGTTGAACCAAAATAGCCCTAATGGATCGACGTGATGTATAGTAATAAGTGATGCAACAAGTGTACAAGCTCTTTGCCATAGCCGTGTCGACCTCAGCATCATTGGGTTGGTCGCTGAAGCAGTTGAGGCAGAGGTGGCTGTCGGAGGTGTGGAGGAAGATCTGAGGAATCTGTAGACGGTGTCCAGGGCACTGCTCTGTTGTGATGGATCGTTCTGTCGTTGGAGCAGCTTCGGTGAGTCGTAAGACATCAAGGCCGAAGCAAAGACAAGATGTACATCGTCAATCTCAAGTGGGATTCTAATAGCATCTCCAATAGATGATGTAAAATGGATGTAAAATTAACATCACCAAAACCACCTGATTACAAAAGATGAGGTAAAAACTGTTGACTCTGAACTTAACTGTTGCCAGCCACCACCGGCCGAACCGCCGACCCCAGCGTCGCCTCGCCGCCCCGAAACAACTCGCCACCGCTGCCCCGGCCAGCCCTCTAGGCCCCCCCTCCCCCCACCCAGAACCCAAAGAAAGATAGTGGGGAACCTCTCGGCGAGCCCCGTCCCCGCCAAGGGTGGTTCTTCCTTAACACCGGCGAGCCCCCAACCCCTAAAAATCGATCGACCCAAAAGTCGATTCAGTCGATCAAGTGTGGCTTAATCGAGCAAAGCAAGAAAGACGAAGCGAGGGGGAGAGCAGCAGCAGCAGCTGGGTGAGCGAGCGATCGAGCGAGAGCCGGAGCAGCAACAACAGATCCGGCTGGTATGGCCGCCGCCGCCGAAGGGGCCTCGCACAGGGGGAAAGCCGCCGTGGAGATGTCGCCCGCGGAGCCGGCTCCAAGGTAGACGCTCCATGGGGGTGCAGGATGGAGCACCATCGGAGCCGGGAGGTCGAGTAAAGGAGAAGGTGCGATGCAATGAGTGTACAACCTCTTTGGTGGCGCCGAGTAGGCCCCGGCTTTGTCCGAGGAGTCGGTGAGGATGACGCGGTTCCGGTGGAGTAGGTTAAGGCGGCGCTGTGGGGATGGAGCAGCCGCGATAGACGAGGTGATCATCGGAGCAGCTCCTTGTAGGTGGAGGACGGGGCGGCTGAACCGGCGGGACAGCGAGATGGACGACGGATCCTCATCCGGGGAGGTGGACGAGGGAAGTCGAGCTGTTGCGATGGACGACGTCGTCGGGGAAGAGGCTCCGGCTGGGCAGCGGTGACGTGGCGGACGGAGGAGGGTAGGGTTTCGCGGCTGGAGCGGAGAGGTTAAGGCGGCCTGGGATTTCGAATGGCGAAAAGGGGGCGATGTGAGGGGGTGAAGCATGACTTAGGGACGTGCTTGTCCAAAATGTAGGGTGTGTTACAAAAGTACCCCCCACCGGTTTGAACTAGCGGCCCTTTCGGCTCAGGATTAGAAGGGGGATTTCGCGTGTCAGGATTTGGCAGCTGGAGGGAGTTTTCGCGCGCGTTGTATTTCGGGATAGCAAGGCGCGGGTTGTGAAGGCGCCAGTTTTGGGAGCACGATATCTGAATTTTCGGGATATAACAAGACGCGGGTTGAATTTTAGGGACAAGCCTAACGTGTACTAATATTGTACTTGTACGTACCAAATCAATTCGCACTTCCCTCAACCAAAAAGAAAACAAAAAAATAAAACTATTCACAACACACACAGAGAGAGTCTTGCCCCTTTTTACTATACAAATGCTATTCAAAGCTACTCCCTCCTTCCATCTATATAGGGCCTAATGCATTTTTCGATGCTAACTTTGACCAAATATTAGAGCAATGATATATGACATGCAACTTACACAAAGCACTGAAGGAAATATGCCCTAGAGGCAATAATAAAGTTATTATTGATTTCCTTATATCATGATAAATGTTTATTATTCATGCTAGAATTGTATTAACCGAAAACATAATACATGTGTGAATACATAGACAAACATAGTGTCACTAGTATGCCTCTACTTGACTAGCTCTTTATCAAAGATGGTTATGTTTCCTAGCCATGGACAAAAGAGTTGTCATTTGATTAACGGATCACATCATTAGGAGAATGATGTGATTGACTTGACCCATTCCGTTAGCCTTAGCACTTGATCGCTTAGTATGTTGCTATTGCTTTCTTCATGACTTATACAAAGTTCCTACAACTATGAGATTATGCAACTCCCGTTTACGGAGGAACACTTTGTGTGCTACCAAACGTCACAACGTAATCGGGTGATTATAAAGGAGCTCTACAGGTGTCTCCAAAGGTACATGTTGGGTTGGCGTATTTCGAGATTAGGTTTTGTCACTCCGATTGTCGGAGAGGTATCTCTGGGCCCTCTCGGTAATGCACATCACTACAAGCCTTGCAAGAAATGTAGCTAATGAGTTAGTTACGGAATGATGCATTACATAACGAGTAAAGATACTTGCCGGTAACGAGATTGAACTAGGTATAGGATACCGACGATCGAATCTCGGGCAAGTAACATACCGATGACAAAGGGAACAACGTATGTTGTTATGCGGTTTGACCGATAAAGATCCTCGTAGAATATGTGGGAGCCAATATGAGGATCCAGGTTCCACTATTGGTTATTGACCGGAGACGTGTCTCGGTCATGTCTACATAGTTCTCGAACCCGTAGGGTTCGCACGCTTAAGGTTTCGATGGCAGTTATATTATGAGTTTATGAGTTTTGATGTACCGAAGGAGTTCCTAGTTCCGGATGAGATCGGGGACATGATGAGGAGTCTCTAAATGGTCGAGACGTAAAGTTCGATATATTGGACGACTATATTCGGAGTTCGGAAAGGTTCCGAGTGATTCAGGTATTTTTTCGGAGTACCGGAGAGTTACGGGAATTCGTCGGGGAGTATATGGGCCTTATTGGGCTTTAGGGGAAAGAGAGAGGAGAGGTTGGGCGTCCCCCAATGCCTAGTCCGAATTGGACTAGGGGAGGGCTGCGCCCCTTCCTTCGCATTCTCTTCCCCTTTCCTTGACTCCTACTCCTACTACTTGGAATGGGGAATCCTACTCCCGGTGGGAGTAGGACTCCTCCTGGTGCGCCCTCCCAGGCCGGCCTCCCCCCTTGCTCCTTTATATACGGGGGCAGGGGGACACCCCATAACACACAAGTTGATCTTCGTGATCGTTCCTTAGCCGTGTGCGGTGCCCCCCTCCACCATAGTCCACCTCGATAATATTGTAGCGGTGCTTAGGCGAAGCCCCGCGACGGTAGAACATCAAGATCGTCACCACGCCGTCGTGCTGACGGAACTCATCCCCGACACTTTGCTGGATCGGAGTCCGGGGATCGTCATCGAGCTGAACGTGTGCTGAACTCGGAGGTGCCGTACGATCGGTACTTGGATCGGTCGGATCGTGAAGACGTACGACTACATCAACCGCGTTGTCATAACGCTTCCGCTTACGGTCTACGAGGGTACGTGGACTACACTCTCCCCTCTCATTGCTATGCATCACCATGATCCT
This sequence comes from Aegilops bicornis, assembly GCA_021605145.1. NCBI lineage: Eukaryota > Viridiplantae > Streptophyta > Magnoliopsida > Poales > Poaceae > Aegilops > Aegilops bicornis. The sequence continues at coordinate 613,006,451 of CM038670.1, read as the reverse complement.
TGTGTGTGCGTAGGATTTTTTTTAAAATTACTACGTTCCCCAACAGTGGCATCCGAGCCAGGTTTTATGCGTAGATGTTATATGCACGAGTAGAACACAAGTGAGTTGTGGGTGATACAAGTCATACTGCTTACCAGCATGTCATACTTTGGTTCGGCGGTATTGTTGGATGAAGCGGCCCGGACCGACATTACGCGCACGCTTGCGCGAGACTGGTTCTACCGACGTGCTTTGCACACAGGTGGCTGGCGGGTGTCTGTTTCTCCAACTTTAATTGAACCAAGTGTGGCTACGCCCGGTCCTTGCGAAGGTTAAAACAGCACTGACTTGACGAACTATCGTTGTGGTTTTGATGCGTAGGTAAGAACGGTTCTTGCTAAGTCCGTAGCAGCCACATAAAACTTGCAACAACAAAGTAGATGACGTCTAACTTGTTTTTGCAGGACATGTTGTGATGTGATATGGTCAAGACGTGATGCTATATTTTATTGTATGAGATAATCATGTTTTGTAACCAAGTTATCGGCAACTGGCAGGAGCCATATGGTTGTCGCTTTATTGTATGCAATGCAATCGCCCTGTAATGCTTTACTTTATCACTAAGCGGTAGCGATAGTCGTAGAAGCAATAGATGGCGTAACGACAACGATGCTACGATGGAGATTAAGGTGTTGCGCCGGTGATGATGGTGATCACGATGGTGCTTCGGAGATGGAAATCACAAGCACAAGATGATGATGGCCATATCATATCACTTATATTGATTGCATGTGATGTTTATCCTTTATGCATCTTATCTTGCTTTGATTGACGGTAGCATTTTAAGATCATCTCTCACTAAAAATTATCAAGAAGTGTTCTCCCTGAGTATGCACCATTGCGAAAGTTCTTCGTGCTGAGACACCATGTGATGATCGGGTGTGATAGGCTCTACGTTAAAATACAACGGGTGCAAAACAGTTGCACATGCAGAATACTCAGGTTAAACTTGACGAGCCTAGCATATAACAGATATGGCCTCGGACACGGAGACCGAATGGTCGAACGTGAATCATATAGTAGATATGATCAACATAGTGATGTTCACCATTGAAACTACTCCATCTCACGTGATGATCGGACATGGTTTAGTTGATTTGGATCACATGATCACTTAGATGACTAGAGAGATGTCTGTCTAAGTGGGAGTTCTTAAGTAATATGATTAGTTGAACTTAAATTTATCATGAACTTTGTCCTGGTAGTATTTTGCAAATTATGTTGTAGATCAGTAGCTCGCGTTGTTGCTTTCATATGTTTGTTTTGATATGTTCCTAGAGAAAATTTTGTTGAAAGATGTTAGTAGAGATGATGCGGATTGGATCCGTGATCTGAGGTTTATCCTCATTGCTGCTCAGAAGAATTATGTCCTTGATGCACCGCTAGGTGACAAACCTATTGCAGGAGCAGATGCAGACGTTATGAACGTTTGGCTAGCTCAAAAAGATGACTACTTGATAGTTTAGTGCACCATGCTTAATGGCTTAGAATCAGGACTTCAAAGACATTTTGAACGTCATGGACCATATGAGATGTTCCAGGAATTGAAGTTAATATTTCAAGCAAATACCCGAGTTGAGAGATATGAAGTCTCCAACAAGTTCTATAGCTAAAAGATGGAGGAGAATCGCTCTACTAGTGAGCATGTGCTCAGATTTTCTGGGTACTTCAATCGCTTGAATCAAGTGGGAGTTAATCTTCCAGATAAGATAGTGATTGACAGAATTCTCTAGTCACCATCACTAAGTTACAGGAACTTCGTGATGAACTATAATGCAAGGGATGACGAAAACAATCCCCGAGCTCTTCGTGATGCTGAAATCGACGAAGGTAGAAATCAAGAAAAGGGCATCAAGTGTTGATGATTGACAAGATCACTAGTTTCAAGAAAAGGGCGAAGGGAAAGAAAGGGAACTTCAAGCAGATTGGCAAGCAAGTTATCACTCCCATGAAGAAACCCAAAGCTGGACCAAAGCCTGAAACTAAGTGCTTCTACTGCAAAGAAAATGGTCACTAGAAGCGGAAATGCCCTGAATATTTGGTGGATAATAAGGATGGCAAAGTGAAAGGGTATATTTGATATACAGGTTATTGATATGTGCCTTACTAGTGTTTATAGTAGCCCCTGAGTATTTGATACTTGTTCGGTTGCTAAGATTAGTAACTCGAAACGGGAGTTATAAAATAAACAGAGACTAGTTGAGGGTGAAGTGACGATGTATGTTGGAAGTAGTTCCAAGATTGATATGATCATCATCGCACACTCCCTATACTTTCGGGATTAGTGTTAAACCTAAATAAATGTTATTTGGTGTTTGCGTTGAGCATGAATATGATTTGATCATGTTTATTGCAATAAGGTTATTCATTTAAAGTCAGAGAATAATTGTTGTTCTGTTTACATGAATAAAACCTTCAAATGGTCATACACCCAATGAAAATAGTTTGTTGGATCTCGATCGTAGTGATACACATATTCATAATATTGATGCCAAAAGATGCAAAGTTAATAATGATAGTGCAACTTATTTGTGGCACTGCCGTTTGGGTCATATCGGTGTAAAGCGCATGAAGAAACTCCATAAAGATGGATTTTCGGAATCACTTGGTTATGAATCATTTGATGCTTGTGAATCGTGCCTTTTTGGGCAAGATGACTAAAAACTCCGTTCTCCAGAACAATGGAACGAGCTACTGACTTGTTGGAAATAATACATACCGATGTATGCGATCCAATGAGTGTTTATGCTCGTGGCAAGTATCGTTATTTTCTAAACCTTCACATATGATTTGAGCAGATATGGGTATATCTACTTAATGAAACACAAGTCTGAAACATTTGAAAAGTTCAAAGAATTTCAGAGTGAAGTGGAGAATCATCGTAACAAGAAAATAAAGTTTCTACGATCTAATCGTGGAGGAGAATATTTGAGTTACGAGTTTGGCCTTCATATAAATCAATGTGGAATAGTTTCACAGCTCACGCTACCTGGAACACCACAACATTATGGTGTGTCCAAACGTCGTAACCGCACTTTATTTGATATGGTGCGATCTATGATGTATCTTACCGATTTACCACTATCGTTTTGGGGTTATGCATTAGAGATAGCTGCTTTCACTTTAATTAATAGGGCACCATCTAAATCCGTTGAGACGACACCGTATGAACTATGGTTTAGCAGTAAATCTAAGCTGTCGTTTCTTAAAGTTTGGGGCTGCGATGCTTATGTGAAGAAACTTCAACCAGATAAGCTCGAACCCAAATCGGAGAAATGTGTCTTCATAGAATACCCAAAGGAAACTGTTGGGTACACCTTCTTTCACAGATCCAAAGGCAAAAAAATCTTTGTTTCTAAGAATGGATCCTTTCTAGAGAAGGAGTTTCCCTCGAAAGAAGTGAGTGGGAGGAAAGTAGAACTTGATGAGGTAATTGTACCTTCTCCCTTATTGGAAAGTAGTTCATCACAGAAATCAGTTCCAGTGATTCCTACACCAATTAGTGAGGAAGTTAATGATGATGATCATGAAACTTCAGATCAAGTTACTACCGAAACCTCGTAGGTCTTCCAGAATAAGATCCGCACCAAAGTGGTACGGTAATCCTGTTCTAGAAGTCATGTTACCAGACCATGATGAACCTACGAACTATGAGGAAGCGATGATGAGCCTAGATTACGTGAAATGGCTTGAGGCCATAAAATCTGAGATAGGATCCATATATGAGAACAAAGTGTGGACTTTGGTTGACTTGCTCGATGATCAGCAAGTCAAATAAATGGATCTTCAAGAGGAAGACGGACACTGATAGTAGTGTTACTATCTACAATGCCCGACTTGTTGCAGAAGGTTTTCTACAAGTTCAAGGTGTTGAATACGATGAGATTTTCTCACTCGTAACGATGCTTAAGTCTGTCCGAATCATGTTAGCAATTGCCACATTTTATGAAATCTGGCAAATGGATGTCAAAACTGCATTCCTTAATGGATTTATTAAAGAAGAGTTGCATATGATGCAACCAGAAGGTTTTGTCAATCCTAAATATGCTAAAAAAATGTGCAAGCTCCAGCGATCCATCTATGGACTGGTGCAAGTATCTCAGAGTTGGAATATACACTTTGATAAGTTGATCAAAGCATATAGTTTTATACAGACTTGCGGTGAATCCTGTATTTGCAATAAAGTAAGTGGGAGCACTACCGCCTTTCTGATAAATATATGTGAGTAACATATTGTTGATTAGAAATGATGTAGAATTTTTCTAGAAAGCATAAAGGAGTATTTGAAAGGAGTTCTTTAAAAGAAAGACCTTAGTAAAGCTAATTACATATTGAGCATCAAGATCTATTGATATAGATCAAGACGCTTGATAAGTTTTTTCAATAAGTACATACCTTGTCAAGATTTTGAAGTAGTTCAAAATGGAACAGTCAAAGAAAAGTTCTTGCCTGTGTTGCAAAGGTGTGAAATTGAGTAAGACTCAAATCCCTACCACGACGTAAAAATAGAAAAGAGAATGAAAGTCATTCCCTATGCCTCAGTCATAGGTTCTATAAAGTATGCTATGCTATGTACCAGACCTATTGTATACCTAACTCTGAATTTGGCAAGGGAGTACAATAGTGATCTAGGAGTATATCACTGGACATTGGTCAAGAACATCCTTAGTGAGGACTAAGGAAATATTTCTCGATTATTGAGGTGATAAAAGAGCCCGTCATAAAGAGTTACATCGATGCAAGCGTTTTACACCGATCCAGATGACTCTAAGTCTCAATCTGGATACATATTGAAAGTGGGAGAAATTAGCTAGAGTATCTCCGTGCAGAGCATTGTAGACATAGAATATTTGCAAAATACATACGGCTCTGAATGTGACAGACCCGTTGACTAAGCTTCTCTCATGAGCAAAACATGATCATACCTTAGTACTCTTTGGGTGTTAATCACATAGCGATGTGAACTAGATTATTGACTCTAGTAAACCCTTTGGGTGTTGGTCACATGACGATGTGAACTATGGGTGTTAATCACATACAGATGTGAATATTGGTGTTAAATCACATGATGATGTGAACTAGATTATTGACTCGAGTGCAAGTGGGAGACTGAAGGAAATATGCCCTAGAGGCAATAATAAAGTTATTATTTATTTCCTTATATCATGATAAATGTTTATTATTCATGCTAGAATTGTATTAACTGGAAACATAATACATGTGTGAATACATAGACAAACATAGTGTCACTAGTATGCCTTTACTTGACTACCTCGTTTATCAAAGATGGTTATGTTTCCTAGCCATGGACAAAAGAGTTGTCATTTGATTAAAGGGATCACATCATTAGGAGAATGATGTGATTGACTTGACCCATTCCGTTAGCCTTAGCACTTGATCGTTTAGTATGTTGCTATTGCTTTCTTCATGATTTATACAAAGTTCCTACAACTATGAGATTATGCAACTCCCGTTTACCGGAGGAACACTTCGTGTGCTACCAAACGTCACAACGTAACTGGGTGATTATAAAGGAGCTCTACAGGTGTCTCCAAAGGTACATGTTAGGTTGGCGTATTTCGAGATTAGGTTTTGTCACTCCGATTGTCGGAGAGGTATCTCTGGGCCCTCTCGGTAATGCACATCACTACAAGCCTTGCAAGCAATGTAGCTAATGAGTTAGTTACGGAATGATGCATTACGTAACGAGTAAAGAGAATTGCTGGTAACGATATTGAACTAGGTATAGGATACCCACGATCGAATCTCGGGCAAGTAACATACCGATGACAAAGGGAACAACGTATGTTGTTATGCGGTTTGACCGACAAAGATCTTCATAAAATATGTGGGAGCCAATATGAGCATCCAGGTTCCGCTATTGGTTATTGACCGGAGACGTGTCTCGGTCATGTCTACATAGTTCTCAAACCCGTAGGGTCCGCACGCTTAAGGTTTCGATGGCAGTTATATTATGCGTTTATGAGTTTTGATGTACCGAAGGAGTTCGGAGTCTCGGATGAGATCGGGGACATGACGAGGAGTCTCGAAATGGTCGAGACGTAAAGATCGATATATTGGACGACTATATTCGGAGTTCGGAAAGGTTCCGAGTGATTCAGGTATTTTTTCGGAGTACCGGAGAGTTACGGGAATTCGTCGGGAAGTATATGGGCCTTATTGGGCTTTAGGGGAAAGAGAGAGGAGAGGTTGGGCGCCCCCCCAAAGCCTAGTCCGGGTGGACTAGGGGAGGGCTGCGCCCCTCCTTCCTTCTTCTCTTCCCCCTTTCCTTGACTCCTACTCCTACTACTTGAAGGCGGGGAATCCTACTCCCGGTGGGAGTAGGACTCCTCCTGGTGCGCCCCTCCTAGGCGGCCACCCCTCCCTCCTTTATATACGGGGGCAGGGGGCACCCCATAACACACAAGTTGATCTTCGTGATCGTTCCTTAGCCGTGTGCGGTGCCCCCCTCCACCATAGTCCACCTCGATAATATTGTAGCGGTGCTTAGGCGAAGCCCTGCGATGGTAGAACATCAAGATCATCACCACGCCGTCGTGCTGACGGAACTCATCCCCGACACTTTGCTGGATCGGAGTCCGGGGATCGTCATCGAGCTGAACGTGTGCTGAACTCGGAGGTGCCGTACGTTCGGTACTTGGATCGGTCGGATCGTGAAGACGTACGACTACATCAACCGCGTTGTCATAACGCTTCCGCTTACGGTCTACGAGGGTACGTGGACTACACTCTCCCCTCTCGTTGCTATGCATCACCATGATCCTTGCGTGTGCGTAGGAAATTTTTTGAAATTACTACGTTCCCAACAAGCACACCGTTAACTTCGTCTGTGAAAGGTTCTTTCAATGATATAATTTCCATTTTGTGCATGTCATGTACTATTAATCTTGTCAATAGTCAAAGGCGGTCTTAAAAATCACATTACGCCCTATATAGATGGAAGGAGGGAGTATGAATCCATGCTATGTCCCATTAATTTTTTTCGCTTGTTGTATAATGCATGTAACCTACTCATACCAACATTTTAGTGCATTCCAAATGTCTATACTACCGCTGCAATTCGAACTAAATTTGAATTCATTTCTCTATTTTAATAAGAATCTACAATCTTGATTGTTGCCAACTTCAACCATCATAGTTTCCTTGCTATCCACCAGATATAAATCGGACGGCCTATAATGCAGGATGGCAGGCACACCATCATCAACAACTCCGTTTTTTTATAAGAGTAGAGATAAAATATATTAAATGTAGTATAACATGTTCATAAACACACCATGTGTTTCACTGTTATATATATTCACACATGCGTCGGTTTAAAACACTGATAAATTCTTCAAATATCTGAATTCGCTTTTTATAATGAAGTATATATGATCTCTATTCGTCTTTTACACCCACACAACCCTCTTATCTTAGTAGCTAGCGCTAACTTTCTCTTGTGCATGCACACGCCCGCATCCCTCTCACCCTCCCTCAGCATTCTCTAGCTCCATCACGCAAATTCGTCGTTTCACTTTAGGTCGTTCACCCACGGTGTGTGTAGGCCCCCAGCTCCTGCTTTACGACACACATCGATCGATATGCCTCTCTAGCCAGGTGTGCCTAGCACAAACACAAGCTTCCCCTCTTCTCTTGTCACCGTCCATGCCTCACTCCCACCACTCTTTTCATCGTTCTCGTGCTACACTCCTCCCCGCTCGATATAGTATGCCTCTCGTACCACCTCCTACATGCATCCATCTATCTCTATCCTTCTCCTCGTGCCTCGTTTGCTTCTAACACACACATGCATGTATACCGATCGATCTCCCAACATATACCTGGATCGACTTTAACTACCCCCCATCGATCGACGTACCTCACAAGTTATGTCTCTCCTTTCTCTAACAAAGGGCGATTGATCTTCCTATGTAGTTATGTCTGCTTACCACAGCCACATCGTCCCCCCTCATCATTCATGCATGCCTCCTGACCCGTCTCTCCTGCACGCGTGCACGGACAACAAGCAGCCATCTCCTCTCTTATTGATATTGCAGGCGTGCCCTCCGTTTGTCTAGCAAGCCTATCCCACCATTTGTTAGAAGCAACTCCACTACCACCCCTCCAACACTCTAGCTCTGTCTCTCTCCCAACCTTATTCCTCTCCTGCACATATGCATGGATGCCGATCGATCTCCCTTAATACATGAGGCAGATCGATCTCCTTAATACATGAGGTAGGCCTCTCTCCTCCTCCACACATATACCAGCCATTGTACCTCTATAGTTAATTGGGCCTCCCTCTTCCCCCACCGCACACCGATAGTGGAGCGCTACAGGTACGTATCCATGCCACAGAGACAAACTGCATATGTCCCCTCTCATGTTCCAGTAGGCCAGCCACTCTATATCTTTGACGTGGGCACACACAAATTCGATGGCACTCTTTATCGATCGCGCGCGCACACACACACACATCATCCCTCTTTTCGATTCTATGGACACCTCAAGCCGGTGATACCTCTACTCTCTTCTCGTGGATCGCCCCCTCTATATATATGTTATATCCAGGACTCTATTTCACACACATTGCATATGTTACATTTTTTGATTAATCCCCCCAAAAAAAAACTCTCAAGAACCCACACACTATATCTCTCTAGGTTTGTATCTCTCTCACACAACCCCACGTAGGTGGTGTACGTATACAAGAGGATAATAGGTGCACCGTGCACATACTCACGCTTCGTGCCCAGCCACACCCGCACGGGTACACGGTGGAGCTCATTTCTTTACGAAATGGCAGCCCACATGCTAATTTGAACGCATGTAGCAGTTGTTTACCTAGGGAGGTCGTGTACCACGCATGCACGAAACAAAGTTCGACTTGACGCGTTGCCGCGTTATTTTTAAATAAAGTTATAGCGCTCAATGGCACGTACACAGAATATAAAACGATTTTTATGGAGAAAAAGGTAGTCCGCTCACTATATACAATGGAGCCTTGCGTGCCTGGTTTGTCGCTCTTCAGAGTATCTCACACAAGGCTGCGGTGGCCTCTCTCTCTCTCTCTCACCATTGGTCACTGATCCGGCCGCATCCCATCCGCCGGGGGAAGGGAGTGTGGTGGCCTCTCTCTCTCTCACCGTTGGTCATTGATCCGGCCGCATCCTGTCCGCCGGGGGAAAGGGAGGAAGTGCATCGTTTCTCCGTTCGACGGCATCGAGGCAGCACGTCCCGATATGTGGTACACACCGTTCTCTCTGACCAAGCTCCGGCGCGGCAGGGCCTACGCCACCTGCTCGCAGATTCCGCCCGCCGCCGCTCACCTAGTTACATCCCGACAACCTCCAGGTATCCCCTCCGGCGTTGCTCCACTGCCCATCTTCCCACGTCGCTGCATGTGGATCTTCCATAGTTCTTTGCCCAAAACGTAGCTAAATCCGGCGTACTTTCCATATTGCATTCTCGTCCTCACACCGTTTTAGACAAACACAACCGTGTTGTTATCTTCCCTTAGTGCAAGGAATATGCTTCTTTTTTGTCATCGCATGTGTCATCAACTGTTATTGGCCAGTAATTGTTTCCTTTCTACCTTTTTTTTGCAAACAGGGCTATCCATTTCACCTCGTTGCTATTGCGACCTTTTGGTGAACTGTACAAATCACTTTTTTCTTAAGAGTGTTTTGTGCAGTTGTACTAAAATGTCACATGGGCAACGTCTCTACATTTTAGTCTTGTTGCACAAAGGGAGATTGGTTTTGCTCTATCCTCCTCATCCAACTCCGAGCCTAATCTTCTCCAACTAGTTAGTCTTAAGAGAGACTGCAAAGGTGACCGGCTTCTATTTATGTGTTTATTGTTTCATCAGCAGTCCTCTATTATCGAAATTACACTTAATATCTTTGGAACAGGGACGCTCATCTCTATTTTAGTGGAACTGCACAAAATGATCGGAATGTTGCATGCTCCAGACAGCTACTTTTTTCCCAACATGCCTTGTTGATTTAGACAGAGATGGGGGGACGTTGCTGCCAACGAAAGTATGGATCAATTTTAATTTAACACCTTCTCACAACTCTGTCTTCAGTTGTGATGTAATGTTAGCTCTGATCTGCTAATAATTGACATGCATTAGCAAGGAAGTTAGTTTTTTATTGTTTCCGATAGAGCATCGATGGCAAGACACGTGAAACAGAAGCTGAAAGCTCACACCATTGTACAATTTCATGTCTCACTGGAAAATTATTTGTATAGTACGTCAATTATGTAAAAAAATGATGGAAGCTTGATAGCATTGCCGGAAGCCTCTTCATCATCCGGGTCCATGTGCCATGCACAAAATTATAATCCTTCCTTCCTAAATATTTGTCTTTTTACAAATTTCAAACGAGCATATTTTAGAGTGTAGATTCACTCATTTTGCTTCGTATGTGTACTCCCTCCGTTCCTAAATATTCTATTCGTCTTTCTAGAGATTTCAACAAGTGACAACATACGGAGCAAAATGAGAGAATCTACACTCTAAAATATGTATATACATCCGTATGTGCCAGTCCATTTGAAATCTCTAAAAAGACAAATATTTGAGTAGTCACTCGTTGAAATCTCTAGAAAGACAAATATACTCCGGAGTATATTTAAGAACCGAGGGGGTAGTGCACAACCGTATGGGAGACTCAGCCCGGTCGTTGCGCCGCATTAATAGTGAGTAATGAGCAGTCAAATCGTAAGCCCCACCTTTCCTACTGTAAGTTGCTCTGAAGAAGCAACCATCAATACTCTCTTCCTTGAATCCGCTCATACTCCATCCGTCACTGTTTATACAGCGCGCTTCAGAAAAAAGAAAAAAGATCTGTGGGACCAAGGCGACTAGTGATCGGCCTGAAAAATAGCATTGGTAGTTATATCACGACGTCTATTACTAGAGGGAATAATGCGTACACACATGCATGCAGTGCTTCCACCCCGGGTACACACATGCATGCACTTACTCCACTCAGTAGTACTGTAGTACAGAGTACATGGAGAGAAAATTGTGGACTTGATTGCGGTTACCACGCCCTAATTTATTGAGCATTAAACCAAATGCGTCTAAAGTCTCTGGTGGTGGAAATGCATTGAGAGAAATGCATCATAATGAAGCGCTACCAGAACTGTGATGGAGGGAGGAGTAGTATGAAGGTTCAAAACCAAGTACGCATATGGCCAGTCGGTCAACGCACCTCCTCTTGGCATATCACTGACATGTGGGACAGGAGTGTGAGCAAACCTATCTCAATTGATGGCAAAGAGCCAACCCGCCGTTCCTTGAGAGAGACGAGGAGCGAGAACACATAGACGGGTTCGCATGGAGGCCAAGATATATTCGAGCATGGTTGGTTGATCGATATCATTCATTACATGTTGGGCTGCCGTTTTCCGCCCCTTCTTCGGAATAAATGTGTACTTTATCAGAGATAAAAAAATAAGAGTACAGACGCTCCACCATGCGGTTCTAGTAGTAGTACTACTCGTACTACTGCGCTTGGCTCTTCGCCTCTTCTTGAAGTCGAACAATGATGATACTCCGCATGTTGGGTACTACAATGTATGCCTCTGACAATCTGACACCGAATGGACTGATGCATGTCCACCGAGGGTAGGTTGCATTAGTCAAAAGGCGTAAGCAAGCTTCACCTTGTCCTGCAAGCTTCTCCTCGTTCTGCAAGTTGACGGGACACACCAAAAAGTAGTGCTAGTCCATACTCCCTCCTTTCTGGTTAATATGGCTTAATCTTTTTTGCGGGTAAATGAGAGAGCTTTAATCATATATAAGCATTCTTAGGACGATCAGCCAAGACACTGGTCACTAGGAAGCGAGGTACCCACAAAAAAGAAGTAGGAAGCGAGGTGTTTCATCAAGCCATCTCTCGGCCACATTCAAAGTGCAGCAAGCACGGTTCGCATACGAAGATGCGCCGCAAGGTTTCTTGACCTGTTTACATGCTGAATAACAAAAAGAGGAAATATTACGGCGCTACTATTTGTAACAGGATATGAGCCAGAATTAAGCGAGAATTGTGGCGAGTGTTCCATGCAATCAACTTCCATTATCACATGCGAGAACCCTCGAAGAGAACCAAATGTGTTGAAGATTGCTTTATCACATTTTCAAATTATAATAAGAGTGCAGATGCTCCTCCATCCGGTTCCTAGTACTAGTATAGTACTTACGTACCTTTATAGACTATATTAGTAGTACTAGTACTAGTAAACTGTGCGCTTTGGTTGTTCGCCTATTCGGAAGTCGAACAATAGTAGCACTAGTAGTATAGTGTATGCTTACGGCAATCGACACCGAATTAACTATTGCACGTCCACCGCCTGAGCGAGGGAGAGCTTGCATTAGTCAAAAGTTTCTCCTTGTCCTGCGAGCCACTGCGCGCAAGTAATGCTAGTACATACTGCTTCCTCTCTGGTTAATATGGATTAATTTCAAACAAGATAAATACACTGTCTGTCACTGTATATATGTGAAAATACGGTCAGTGGACTTCATAATACGCTCATTGCGCTCAATATATATATTTTCCGGTGTTTATACGGTCACTAGCTCACCCTGACTGAGTATGTGTGTGCATGCACGTGTATGTTGAGCACTTAGCGTGACCGTGTGTGTTCCGTCATGTGCTAGGACATGCATGCATTAGGGCGTCACGCGTGTTTTTGTGTCCATGTGTACGTGTGACTGTTGCATACACGTAGGGGGAGTACGTGTAGGGGCCACTAAGGAGCAGTCAATCACACAGTAAGTTAGTCGGAAGAAGCAACCATCATTTCACTCTTGAATGACACGTACGCAATATAAAATGGTTGATATGGAGAGAAAAAGAAAACCACTATATATACCCTAGCAGGAGCCTAAGCTACAAGCCTGCTTGCTAAGGTTGCTCTCTTCACAAGCATAGAACGACGGGCCTGATCCTGCAGCTGGGGGAAGGGAAGAATGTTCTACGTAGACGCGGTCGACATCGGCGAGGGAGAAAACCCACAGTCGGTGCGTCCCAATCGGGGGTCACCGCGGTATGGGCCGATGCCGCATCCCAACCGCCCTTCTATCTACAACCCGACGTCCCAGGTAGTCCATCTTCCTTTTGGAGCCAGCTTGCTCCACTGCCGTAGCTCCATCTGCATGTCGATCTTTCTCTACTTCTACCGACTTCTACTTGTGATGAGTTTATGTCTCATGAACTAGTGCCAGTACTATTATTCTAATCGCACTTCTTCAATATCTTTGCCATCGTGGATGCTCAGTCGATTTTAGTGGAACTACACAAAAGCATCGTATGATCCGAGGGTGCCACCGTCTTTCCTTCGACAGGTTCTACGGCCAGGGAATTAAATCTTGTTTAGTGTTTAGGGTTTATGTCGTAGTGACCCCATCAGTAGTTTTTCTTTCGTACACGCTCTCACAACTTTTTCTTTAGTTGTGAAGTAAATATTGGCTATGATCTGTGAATCATTGAGATGCATCAGCATGCGTGTTAGTTTTCCTTTGTATTTGATGGAATGTTGTAACGGGGAAACCTTGGAATAGGAATGAAAATGGAGTGGAAAGTTTCCGTTTCTCCAGAGAAAAAATGGAAACGGAGAGAAAACAACGTATCGTTTCGTTGGATCGAGCCATCGAGCAAAACCAACGTTTAAATCACGTATGTCGTGTTCGTATCTCACCCTCCTCCACGGCTCGACCCCACACAGTCGCTCAGCATGCCACTCACCGCAAACCGAGTATACGATAACTTTCTTGCCTCCTTGTCGATGGATCGCGCCATGGAGTACTACTAGCACTACTGGAAGAGATTGACGAGTTGGGGGAGGACAGCTAGTTGTAGCACGGACTCCCAAGAACTTTTACATGCATGTTGTAGCCGGCTATTGCGACCTTTGAACGCGGAGCAGCCGCGTGCACCCGGAAGCGGCGCGGGCGACGCTCTCTCGGCCGGCGCGCCGCTTCAATGCCGGCGCCAGTGAGAGGTTGCGTCCGCTCTGGCCGGGCATGAATGCGGCACTGACCGTTTCGGGCGGGAAGCACGCGAGTGATGAAGAGGGTTCGGGTTGGTCAGGACCGGCCGTGGCAGCGGTCCGGACGTGCGCAAACAAGAGATGCTGTACGTTAATATTGCTTCGTATATAATTAACAACGTAAATAATGTGCCAGTTGGACAAATATGATTGGAGATGGAGATGGAAATGGAATTTTACGTAAACACGGATATGCATGTCTATGTCTATGTGTGTATGCGCGACAACTCTCGCGACCTGGAAGCGGGGGCGTGTTTTTGATCGAGTTTTCTTTCTTGGTATACGTTAGAAAATCAGTTTGTCTAATTCACATCTAGATGTTATTTAAGGATATCACATCTAAGCTCACACAAGTATATAATGTAGCAACAAGAAACAAAAAAAAACTAGGACAAAAAAAAGAGCACAAACAGAGTGGACATCAACTTAGATGTGACATAACTATGTCACATCTAGATGTGTCCTAGACAGACCCTTAAAAAATTGTCCGCCAGTTTTCGTTTCTTTTTTCCGGGAACGCACGTATTCTATTTAAAACCACTGCTATGGAGATATTTTTTTACTCCATTATAGCCTCTTGTTTGATAGAGTTTCTCGCGTCTCGCTCTCTCACCCTCTCCATATCAAAACAAGATGACAGTGTCCACTCTATCTCTCTCCTCACCGGTGGTCACAGATCCGGCCGAATGCCCGAATCCCGTCCGCTGCGGGAGGTGAGGAGGTGCAGCGTTGACGTTGTCGCCGTCGGCGATGGAGGGAGCCGATGCGCACCGTCCTCTCGGAGTCGGCGCTGGCACGTACGAAGATCCTCCGCGCCCTTGTTTGCTGCCGTCGTGTGGGTAGTTCCCGCCCGCCTGCCTAAACGACATCTCGCCCACCTGAGGTATAACTTCTTGTACTGGTCCAGCTCCCCAGGTTGCTGCGTGCGGGTCTTCTTCCATGCGACTACTCCCCAGCTCCACGTGCATAGTAGCTAGGGTTCGTCGGCTGGGCTAACATCACCTACTAGTACTATTATAGAGGAAATGCCACTCGAAAAGTTGTCCTGATTTATGCCTCGGTGGAGGTATACATGTTGTTTCGATAAAAAGTACATGGTGGTTGTGCGGTCATTGTCCATATGGTGGTAGTACTATCACTGGTTAAATGAAGAAATGCTTTTTTTCTCGGGTATCCTAGTTTAGTTCCCATCAAGATATAATTATGATGCTTCTGTTTGTTGATGTACTTTTCATTAACCCTTTTTTATATTTTTGGAAACAACGATGCGTGTCTCCATACCCGGGCATGTTTTCCTTAATTTTAGTGGAACTGCACAAAATTGGATGGCCATTGTTGTTCCGCCTCACTGTCCTCTGCCACGTGGTTCTTCCTTCCTCGAGCTTGATTACTGAGAAGAAACAGGCCACAGTGAGGATTTTTCGAACTTCATAGGTGCCTCACCCAAACTTTATGCCAAATGGATGATGCATCACCACGATGACCTATCGATGCTCATGGTTGCGTCGGCTGGTGAAGCTGATCGATTTTCAATGAAAAACAAGTTGTCTTCCATCAGTGCTCTTTGCTTGTTACGCACAAAGATGATATCCTTGGTCAGTTCACCTTGGTTGTGTTGGAGACCCAGTCGTCTTCCACGTTGGTGCAATTTTATCACACAATTGGCTATGAACCAAATGTTTCCTCGAAGAAGGATCGACGTTGGTACTAAGAGCATAAGTTTTGTATTGATTTCTAAGCCTTCTCACAACTTTGTCTCTAGCTCCCCTGTAATTTTATTTGTCCAGCTATTAACTTTGATTTAAAAAATGGTGTGGACTAAAAACCCAGATGGACGCAGTAGCCCTTCCTTTTTATTTACTCCGCATATTAGATTTGACTGAAGTCAAACTTTGTAATACTCTCAAACCTTTCTGATAATTGAAATTAAAATTCTTTATTTGTACACACTCTCACACGTTTCCGATAATTTGGCGCATGTGTGGTTGTTCACTTAAGGGAGGGTAGTGTACCACACGTGAAGGACAGGAAGTGCGACCAGGACGCGTGGGCGTGTATCGTTAGTTCATCGGAAGTAGTACTAGTTTTCTTCACTGTACATTAAATAAAGAGTTTCTTTTCGTACTTACACAATTTAAAACGAATGTTATGGAGAGAATAAGAAAACCACTCCACTATATATTAGTCGTATACACACGAGAGTACTATATGGATGCAGCTTCATTGACTTAGTGCACCTGCCTTTGGGTTTATGACAGGTGGGCCCAAAATGTGGCTGGCTCATCTGTCATACAGCCAAAAGCAGATGGAGTGAAGGCACCGAGCTCAGTCCGTACTACATTAGTATATATATAAGCGGAGCCTCAGCGCTTGTTCGCTAGGGTTTGCACTCTCCACACGCCGCCAAGAATACATATATGTTACATCTTTGGAGGCTCAAAGATTCATTTGCTACGGTTTGCTATATTCACAGTCTCTCACCCTCTATTCACCAGATCTAAACTAGATTTCAGTGGCCTCTTGTATCTCTCTTACCCCTCTCAGCTGTTGAAGGAGGCGTCCGTATCCCGTCGCACTGGGAAGGGGAGGAGGTGCAGCGTTCACTCTATCGCCTTCGGCGAGGGAGGCAATCCACTGCCGGCTGCGATGTTCTCTTTCACCCAACCCCTGTGCGGGAGGGCCACCGACCCCTTCTTCCTTGCTGCCGTACATAGTGTGGGCAGATCCGGCCTCCCGCCGCACGCCTTGCCACATCCCGACGACCCTAAGGTATAAGTTTCTTTGAAACCGTCGTTGCTCTAGCTGCATGTGGATCTTTTTCGATCTGTAGTCGAATCTAGGTCTTGGTTCAAAGAGGAAAGAAGGGTGCGGTGGGCTGGAGCAAGAATCTAGGACGTGGTTCAGTGAGGAAAGGAGGGGCGGAAAGTAGTATAGACTGGCTATCCAGCCGCTTTGTAGGTCGAAAAGGGAAGAAGGGGGTAACCCAGTACACACATCTGTAAGGAACCGATCTCTTTGTTTAAAAGGGAAAGAAACTGGGGGGTCGGGTAGTTTGTGCAGGACTAGATTTGCTGCCCTCACTTAGGAAAAAGGTTCAAAGAGATCAAATATGGGACCAACGCATATATGCTGCTTGGCTACATACTCTGCATCACCCATTTATACGTGTAGACGCACATGGTGCTGGCATGTCCCATACAGCTATTTTGCTGTTGTTAATCTATGAATGCCGCCGGAAAATTGAAGCAATGCCACTGTTAAAAGTAAATTACATTTTTTAATGAATGTTGTTTCAAGAGAATGTCTCTGTCTGAATCAATGCAACCGTTTAGAAATGCTACTATCCTACTTTGTTTTCCATCCAAGATAAGTTAGATGCTTCTTTCTGTCACCGTTTGTTTCATCCTCCTTTATCGGCAAGTAATTGTTTCCTTTTTTGCCTCTGTTAAAACAGGGGTATCGATTCAACTTGTTGCTATTGCAACATTTTGCTTTGCTACTCGAAACACTTATGTTTTAAGAGTGCTTTGTTCAGTTCAACTTGAATGTCACACCGGTGACTTTGCTCAATTTTTGTGGAACTGCACAAAAGGAGATCGAGATTTGTTTCCACTCTTCGTGGCGAGTTTTTTCAAATCTTGGTCTCATCCACATGATGTGCAGTGTGCTTTGAGATGTTGTGCTACTTGTTTTGTACTGTTTTAAATAAATGTTGAATTGAAGCTATTGTATTGCTGTCTTTTCCCATTAAGTAGTGAACAAAAATGGGACCAACCCAGACATGATGTTTGTTGCTTTGTTACAACAAATTCAGCATCACCCCCTTTATAAGCCAGTAATTGATGCCACTCTCAGAATTAACTACTGAATCTTATTTCAAAACTGCAACACTTGTTAGGGATTGGCGGGATTACCATTTTTCTGGCCGCATGTTTCATCCTCCTTTACTAGCCATTAATTGATTCCTTTTTGCCTCTGTTTAAACAGGGATATCTATTCAACTTGTTGCTATTGCGACATTTTGCTTCGCTACGCAAAATACTTTGCTTGATTTCAGTGCAACTGCACAAAACGAGATTTGATTTCCTATTCGTGTTGGCAGATTCATATTTTATCCTGGTCTTCTCATGAAAGGTCAGTACATGCCTTCATCCACATGATTGTGTGTGTGCTTTGAGATGTTGTGCTACTTGTATTGGTACTGTTTTAAATAAATGCTAAATTGAAGCTATTGTATTGCTGTCTTTTCCCATTAAGTAGTGAACAAAAATGGGACCAACCCAGACATGATGCTTGTTGCTTTGTTACAACAAACTCTGCATCACCCCCTTTATAAGTAGATGGAAGCACATACTGTTGTTGCGCCCACTCTCCCTGGAACTGTTTATGTTTTTCGTTAATCTAATGCCGCTGGTAAAATTAAGCAATGCCACTCTCAGAATTAATTAACTACTGACTCTTAGTTCAAAACTGCAACACTTGTTTGGAATGGTACTATCCTACTTTGTAGTTCTTTCTACATGTTTAACCAAGGTATTGTTAAGATAATGTCTTTGTTAAAATGAATCAGCCGCATTGTTTTAGGAATGATACTTTTCTGCTTATTTGTTCTTTATATATGTTGAAACAAGGCATTGTTAAGATAATGTCTCAGTTAATATCAATGAATCACACTGATTGAGAATTGCTACTCTCCTGCTTTGTTTCCCATTAAGGTAAGGTAGATCAGTAGATGTTTTTCTTCTGGGAGTACAAATCATCAATCGTTATTTCTCAGTAATTGTTTCCCTTATACCTTTTGTTGCTTACAGGGATATCACAATTAAAGCTTGGTTTTATTCCGACTTCGATTTTAGTTCAACTACACAAAAGGAGCCAATGTGTCCAAGGCAAACCGCTTTGTATCGGGTCCAGCTTGGTCGCTCCACTTTGCGTAAAGAAGCGATCACTTTATGCGCTACATTCTGAAGGAATGACCGAGAAGCTTTACAAAGTATTAGGCCTTCCACTATGTAGGCCAAAAGAGGTGCCAATTTCACCTTTTCTTAGTTTGGCACCGAATCCCTCCATTGCTTCGGCCGGTGCCATAAATATTAGACACCGGTGACATGACTAGTCTGCAGAGACCATTGGCAATTTAACAACACGTGGAGTGCCCTGGGAAAAAAGTGCCCAAACAAGTACAATAAGCGACAGGACTCCATGATCATAGGCATTACATATTTTGAATGGGAAAAGCTTGTCAAAGTTTAATCATTGATGTTAGCAAGAAGCGACAGGACTCCATGATCATAGGCATTACATATTTTGAATGGGAAAAGCTTGTCAAAGTTTAATCATTGATGTTAGCAAGAAGGCGTTAGTTTAATATATTGGAATTGGAAAACCTTGTCAAAATTTGCTCATTGATGTTAGCTAGAAGACATGCATTTGATATTTTTGAGTGGGACGCCCTTCTTTGTGAGCAGCGTCGAGTATTTTTTCCTATTCACGTGTTTAGTTTAGAAGTAAATAGTTACTCTGCTGAGATATTCCTATGTTAAGAGTTTGTTACGAATATTGTCTATGTAATGCCAGCCTTGTGTTTGATTGCAAAGTTGAGCTTGGAATGTTGTGGCATGCGGCATCATGAGCTGTTCACCGTGCCTCCACGAGAATAATGCTTCGTATTGTTTTGCATGTCGATCTAATGCCAATGATTTGCTTGTTAAGAAGATCATCCTCTTCTGTTGTTTCCGTGCGTAAGAAGTTCATTGTCTGATGTTTCAGAGCCTGTTTGGATCCAATAAGTCACCTGACTCAGGTGACTTAAAACCAGTGACTTATAAGTCACGCCTGTTTGGTTGTCACCTGACTTATAAGTCACCTGACACACCTTCCCACACCAATCAACATCATGCAGGTGGTGGGACCCACGCAAAAGGGGATGACTTATAAGTTTTAAGTTGGGGTGGAGCAACTTATGACTTATAAGTTGAGGTGACTTATAAGTCGCGTCAGTTTGGCAAAATAAGTCACTTTTTTCACTTTTCGACTTATAAGTTGGTGACTTATTTGGAACCAAATAGGCCCTCATTCATAGCCTATACGACATGTCGGGTAGGTTAGACGTGAAACCATATGATCCTCCGACCAACTCATGATATTAGGCCGTGATTGGATCGCCGTTTTCCAACCAAAACCTCTTGTAAAACTGACGCTTGTAAATTAAAGCAGATGGTCTGGGGCGAAGGCGCTTGGTTGGTCGATTTCGACTAGTAAAATATCGGAAGTACTTCACACACAATAAAAACGCTGAACGACACTCGGACGATTGCTAATCCAGCCGTTAGCTGTTGTTTCAGCCTTGCCCATGGATGGCATGATGCGCACGCCGTGCATGTATCATCTGGTAATGTCGTCCATATAGCAATGCTCGTAGAATATACACTGGTCTCTCAAATTACACGCGTAACCCACCGGTTTTACTTACAGACCTCGGACCTTCCGATGACGAGTAAATTACACTTGTATGTTAATACAGGTTTGAAATAAACCAGAGCTCCCAGGCGCGGCCTTACCATTTCATGCCGTCTCAGTTTCTCGAAGGTGCTCATAGGTGTCCGATGATCCTGGCTTCCTGAATGAGCAGCGGGCGCTGTATCAGACCTCCGTAGGGCCCGCGAGGCCCTCTCCGTTGTCCTTCAAGTTGTTGCGCTCGCCGTGGCGCCGAGCATTGTTAACATGGTCAACGAACATGAGGATTCAGGAGATGACTTTATTTTGACTGGATGACACTAGGGACGCACTAGGGCCATAGTCGATGCACGCATAAGTGCCTCCTTATTATGTACAACTATATTTTTTTGCTTTCTCCTGGTTTCCTGGCATCACAGTCCCACACCATTGTCAACCTATGTAGTCAATATAAACAAGAGAATTGCACAAGGTGCGGCCGACAGCTGGGACCAAGCAGCTCAAGCAGTATTTGTGTTTTTGAGGCGTGAGCACTGGAGAGTTTTTCTTGGCGATGATTTAGTTGTTGTTCAGAGGAGAGCAAGGTATTAACTGGGCGGGCTGTGGCCCGTCTAGCCCAGGCCAGATATCCAGCCCAGATACTACTTTTTTCAAGATGAAAATGTCTAGCCCAGCTATACGTCTTCTTGAGGAATACCCAGGCAAGGTCAACTAGTTATTCTCCGCCCTGCTGGGCTGCAAATCTTTCCTAGGAGGGATGCATTAGGCTTAACAAGAAAATGGGCTTTAAAAATAATAAATGGGATGTAATTATAAAAACTGGGTAGTAACTATAAAAAATGCACCAAACACGAAATTAGTTTATAAATTATTATTTATGGATTTTGAAAATCTTAAACTTTCATTGTTGTGCGCGCAATGTTTCGTTGGATTTTTACGTAATACAAATTTATATTTAATCTGACTAGAAATTTCGGGATAAAAATATTTCGGATCCCATCAAAACATGGAAAATTTTATCGAATTCTGTCTTCAACGGTTGGTTGAAATTATTAATCATTGTCCTAGCTAGAAAATGGGATGTACTCTTAACTAACTGTAAATGGGCTGTTGTAAATTCCATTAGAATTCAAAAATGGGCTATACATTCTTACAAAGCACAAATGGGCTATAAGTTCTCTGCCACACACTTGTGGGCCTACTAAGTGACGCGTCCCCTAAAAAAATAAGTTGACGCGTATGCAAGGCTTTGTCAACTTATTATAGTGAACACACGGTTCTAGCGAAGATGGCCGTTGGATGTCTATCCAACGGATGTCGTGCTTCTTCTTCAATCTTGGATATTCTTAGCTTCGGCCGCCCAAAAAATGATTCCTCCCCCTGACATCTGGGGCGCACCGTTTCGGAGGCTGACCCGTGGGCCTAGTAAGTTGGAGCGTACCAAGGGCTTTGTCAACTTAGTCAATATAAACGATTCTAGCTTCAGTGACCCGCACGATGTCCATCCAACGGCCGTAGTGCTTCTTCAACCTCTGGTCTTCTTGGTCCAGCCGGCCAAAGCAGCGCCAGTCGTGCCGCCTGCTCTTGCCTCCGTGGCGGGTCAGGCCGCTGGAGGCCTCACCGCCCCCATACTACTCCCACCGCTGGCGTGCCATCCTTCCACTCACCCACACCCCTGTTATTCTACGGCGACGGCAGCCTCACACCGGTGAACCAGTGAACCCTCGTACTCCTCTCCGCTGCGGGCTTCCGCTGCGTCTTCCCTGCTCCATGTCGTCCCCTTCCTAGGCGTCGCCGTCGTCCACCGCCTGGTGCTCTCGGCGTGGCGTGGTCAATATGGTCAACGACCGACTTCCATCGGAAAAATCTGACGTGGAGAGGCCGACAATTTGGGTCCACGGCGGCCGCAAGGAAGTGCTTCCTTATCACGCGCAAAATAATTATTCCTCCACCTGACAGCAGGGACCCACCAGACGGGCCACCTTATTTCGCGAAAAAAACGTTTCCCCCCTGACTGCTGGGACCCACTGGACGGGCCATCGTATTTCACAAAAAAAAATGTTCCCCCCGCTGTCAGCTCGGACCCACCGGAAGTGCCTCTTTATTGCGCACAAAAAAATGAATACTCCCCCTGCTAGATGGGACTCACCTTGGTGGGAAGCTGACTTGTGGGCCTACTAAGTTGACAGGGACGGAGGGCTTTGTCAACTTAGTCAATATGAACGATTCTAGCTCCAGTGACCGTACGATGTCCATCCAACGGCCATAGTGCTTCTTCAACCTCTGGTCTTCTTGCTCCAGCCGCCCAAAGCAGCGCCGGTCGTGCCGCCTGCTCCTGCCTCCCGTGGTCGGCTGTGCTGCCGCGGAGGCCTCACCGCCCCCTACTATTCCCACCTTAGGCCAGGCCCTGCGGCGACGGCAGCCTCACACCGCAGCCGAACGAGTGAATACTCATACTCCTCTCCGCATGGGCATCCACTGCCGCGTCTTCACCGGCTCCGTGTCGTCCCCTTCCTAGGCATCACCGTCGTCCACCGCCCTGGTGCTCTCGGCGCGGCGTGGTCAACGTGGTCAAGGAACGACTTCTATCGGACGTGGACTGTACATCGAGAGGCTGACAGCTGGGTCCATGGCCGCAGCAAGGAAGTGCCTCCTTTTTATGCGGAAAATAATGATTCCTCCACCTGACAGCAGGGACCCACCAGACGGGCCACCGTATTTCGCGAAAAAACGTTTCCTTCCTGACTGCTGGGACCCACCAGCTACATCTTCACACGCAAGGAAGTGCGTCCGGGCAAAAAAAAAATGATTCGCCCCCTGACTGCTGGGACCCACCAGCTACATCTTCGCAGGCAAGGAAGTGCCCGATACCGGGTCCCACCTGGTCAAGCGCACGTGGCGTTGTCATTACGGTCGCGAACGTGTACGTACATACCGGTCGATGTAGAGGCGCACGTGTCGTAGTAGAGGCGCCGCGACGTGTCGTAGTAGAGGCGCCGCACGTGTCGATGTAGAGGCGCCGCGACGTAGCATGTACACGCACGCATAACGGCGAGGGTGCAAGAAAGAAAATACGGCCACGTACGTACATACGGGCAGGGTCTCGAACGCCTACTCGCGCATACTTACATGGCTGGGTCGGAACGGAGAAACAGCGTCGTCGTCGTGTTCATGGGGAGCCAACCGACTGGGTCGGAACGTAATGCGTGGTCGTGTTCATCGGGAGGGCTTGAACAGAACTAGCGATGGAAACGAGGCCTGGCGTACCGCACAACGGAGGAAACGGCCTTGTGTTCGACCGACCACATTCAAAACGGGATCCTGTTCATCAGGAGGGGCCTGGCGTACCGCACAACAAGGAAACGGACCTCCTACGGTCGAAACGGGGGTCCTGTTGATCGGGAGGGGTGTGGCATACCGCAAAACAGAGGAAACAGACCTCCTACGGTCAAAACGGGGGTCCTGTTGATCAGGAGGGGTGTGGCGTAACGCAAAGCGGAGGAAACAGACCTCCTACGGTCGAAACGGGGGTCCTGTTGATCGGGAGGGGTGTGGCGTACCGCAATACGGACGAAACGGACTTGTGTTGGAGCACTACGGTCGAAATGGGGGTCCTGTTCATCGGGAGGGGTGTGGCGTGTACCGCAAAACGGGACTCCACGGGATACTGTTCATCTCCACCGTCGACCTCCTCCAGCCTCCACGGGCTACCGTCGACCTCCTCCAGCCTCCATGGGCTCCTGTTCATCCAACCTCCACCGTGCTACTCAACCGCCACTGTTCAACCACCCCTCCACGGGCACCCCTCCACCGTCTCACTGTTCATCCAGCCCTCCACACCACGGGTCCTGTTCAACCACCCTCCATGGCCACCCCTCCACCGCTTCATCGTTCATCCAGCCCTCCACACCACGGATTCCTGTTCATCCAGAGGCAATGCCACCGCTCACTGTTCATCCAAACCCCCCGCAACGCTCACTGTTCATCCCAGAGGCAGCATCGATCGGCTTCAGTTAGCAGCAGTAGCAAAGGAATCGCTCCATCGGGTTCAGTTAACAGCCATCGATCGATCGCTCGCCGGGTTCGAGAACGTGTAGCCTGCGGTGCAATCGCCGGGTTGATTAGAGCCAACGCCGCACGCGTAATAGAGAAACGCAGCATCGCTTCGCCCCGACCTCACACCGTAACGGGCAACTCCCCAAAAATTTCCTCCCCCTCGCTTCTACCACGGTTTTTTCTATCATGGACTGCCCAAAGAATGTCATGCAGCTGCGTCTCCGGCCCGCCCAGGACGAAATGCCCATTTTCTGTCATGATTTTTTGTCATAGAAGTAGGAGACCACCACATCTATGATGATACCGGGTTTTGTCACAATTATCGTCATAGAAGTGTCATATGTATGACAGAAAAAATATTCGTTCGGCCCAAAATGTCACGGATGTGTCTTTTTTTTGTAGTGGCACGGACGCAAGCGGCTCGGAGTCTGTGGCCGGGGACAAATCCAATGGTTCGGCAACACGGGTCTCGTAGGAGGTGAAGTCAGTATTCGGTGCTATCACCACTGAGTATGCGGCCTACGTGGGGGGGGGGGGTCCATCCACCCATCCACAGATGGCGCAATTTATTCCGGACTGAGGGCCGGAGTAATCGCAGGCGTGATCTCCCGAACATTGTCCGAAGGTAGAGCTAAGTCATGCTTGTCGTGATTGTGCGGCGCACCTGACATGGGCTCGAATCCGTCGAAGATCAACTCCTCGCGGATGTCGGCAGTATAGTTCAAGTTTCCAAACCTGACGTGATGGCCAGGGGCGTAGCTATCGATCTGCTCCAGATGGCCAAGCGAGTTGGCCCGCAGTACGAAGCCGCCGAATACGAAGATCTGTCCGGGGAGGAAAACCTCACCCTGGATCGCACCGTTGTCGATGATCGAAGGAGCCATCAAGCCTTACGGTGACGGCATAGTGGAACTCTCAATGAAAGCACCAATGTCGGTGTCAAAACCGGCGGATCTCGGGTAGGGGGTCCCGAACTGTGCGTCTAAGGCGGATGGTAACAGGAGGCAGGGGACACGATATTTACCTGTGTTCAGGCCCTCTCGATGGAGGTAATACCCTACTTCCTGCTTGATTTATCTTGATGATATGAGTATTACAAGAGTTGATCTACCACGAGATCGTAGAGGCTAAACCCTAGAAGCTAGCCTATGGTATGATTGTTGTTGTACTACGGACTAAACCCTCTGGTTTATATAGACACCGGAGGGGGCTAGTGTTACACAGAGTCGGTTACAAGGGAGGAGATCTACATATCCGTATTGCCAAGCTTTCCTTCCACGCCAAGGAGAGTCCCATCCGGACACGACACGAAGTCTTCAATCTTGTATCTTCATAGTCCATCAGTCCGACCAAAGGATATAGTCCGGCTGTCCGAGGACCCCCTAATCCAGGACTCCCTCAATCATTACCAACTTGGGGACTGCCTTTTCTTCCGTAAAGAATACTCCAAGTCCTCCAACTAAAATTGCCATGCTTGTTTATGTTCCTAAAAATAAGGGTGAATCCTCTAGTAAGGAAAATGCGGATCTAAAATCAATAAGTGTTCATCCCAATCTTTTTGCTATCATTAAGGAACCGTTTGTTGCAAATGATTTTCTTGATTTTGTGCCTAGAAGTTTGATAATTAATAGAAATAAAGAAACTCCTAAGGGTGATAGGTGTCTTATTGAAGAATTGCTTACCAAAGATGGCAATACCTAGATCTATCCTTGCTTTTATGCCTAGCTAGGGGCGTTAAATGACAGTGCTTGTTGGGAGGCAACACAATTTTATTTTTAGTTTTTTGCTTTTTGCTTCTGTTTAGGAATAAATATTTGATCTAGCCTCTGTTTAGATTTGTTTTTATGTTTTAATTAGTGTTTGTGCCAAGTTAAACCTATCGGATCTTCTTGGATGATAGTTATTTGATCTTGCTGAAAATTCCAGAAACTTTCTGTTCACGAAAACAATTGTTAAAAATCACCAGAACGTGATAAAATATTGATTCCAATTGCTTCTGATCAATAAACAAATTGTCTAGGTCGTACTGTTTTTTCTGAATTGTTTGAGTTCCAGAAGTTTGCGTTAGTTACCGATTACTACAGACTCTTCTGTTTTTGACCGATTCTGTTTTTCGTGTGTTGTTTGCTTATTTTGATGAATCTATGGCTAGTAAAATAGTTATAAACCATAGAGAAGTTGGAATACAGTAGTTTTAACACCAATATAAATAAAGAATGAGTTCATTACAGTACCTTGAAGTGGTGTTTTGTTTTCTTTCGCTAACGGATCTCACGAGATTTTCTGTTAAGTTTTGTGTTGTGAAGTTTTCAAGTTTTGGGTAAAAGATTTGATGGATTATGGAAAAAGGAGTGGCAAAAGCCTCAGCTTGGGGATGCCCATGGCACCCCAAGATAATCTAAGGACACCAAAAAGCCAAAGCTTGGGGATGCCCCGGAAGGCATCCTCTCTTTCGTCTACTTCCATCGGTAACTTTACTTGGAACTATATTTTTATTCACCACATGATAAGTGTTTTTCTTGGAGCGGCTTGTATGATTTGAGTCTTTGCTTTTTATTTTACCACAATCATCTTTGCTGTACACACCTTTTGAGAGAAACACATATGATTCAGAATTTATTAGAATACTTTATGTGCTTCACTTATATCTTTTGAGCTATATAGTTTTTGCTCTAGTGCTTCACTTATATCTTTTAGAGCACGGCGGTGGATTTGTTTTATAGAAACTATTATTCTCTCATTCTTCACTTATATTATTTTGAGAGTCTTAAACAGCATGGTAACTTGCTTAAGTAGGAAAATTAATCATAATATGCTAAGTATTCAAGACTTGTAAAAAAAACTTTCTTATGAGTGTGCTGAATACTAAGAGAAGTTTGATGCTTGATGATTGTTTTGAGATATGGAGGTAGTGATATTAAAGTTGTGCTAGTTGAGTAGTTGTGAAATTGAGAAATACTTGTGTTGAAGTTTGCAAGTCCCGTAGCATGCATGTATGGTAAACGTTATGTAACAAATTTGAAACATGAGGTGTTCTTTGATTGTCTTCCTTATGAGTGGCGGTCGGGGACGGCGATGGTCTTTTCCTACCAATCTACCCCCCTAGGAGCATGCGCGTAGTGCTTGGTTTTTGATGACTTGTAGATTTTTGCAATAAGTATGTGAGTTCTTTATGACTAATGTTGAGTCCATGGATTACACGCACTTTTACCCTTCCATCATTGCTGGCCTCTTCGGTACCGTGCATTGCCCTTTCTCACATTGAGAGTTGGTGCAAACTTCACCGGTGCATCCAAACCCCGTGATATGATACACTCTTTCACACATAAACCTCATTATATCTTCCTCAAAACAGCCACCATACCTACCTATTATGGCATTTCCATAGCCATTCCAAGATATATTGCCATGCAACTTTCCACCGTTCCGTTTATCATGACACGTTCATCATTGTCATATTTCTTTGCATGATCACATAGTTGACATCGTATTTGTGGCAAAGCCACTGTTCATAATTTTTCATACATGTCACTCTTGATTCATTGCTATCCCGGTATACCGCCAGAGGCATTCATATGGAGTCATACTTTGTTCTAGTATCGAGTTGTAATCATTGAGTTGTAAATAAATAGAAGTGTGATGATCATCATTCATAGAGCATTGTCCTAAAAAAAGAAAGCCCAAAAAAAGAAGGCCCAAAAAAAATAAAAATAAAAAGGGACAATGCTACTACCCTTTTTTTCACACTTGTGCTTCAAAGTAGCACCATGATTTTCATGATAGAGAGTCTCTTGTTTTGTCACTTTCATATACTAGTGGCAATTTTTCATTATAGAACTTGGCTTGTATATTCCAACAATGGGCTTCCTCAAATGCCCTAGGTCCTTGTGAGCAAGCAAGTTGGATGCACACCCACTTAGTTTCTTTTGTTGAGCTTTCATGCATTTATAGCTCTAGTGCATCCGTTGCATGGCAATCCCTAGTCCTTGCATTAACATCAATCGATGGGCATCTCCATAGCCCGTTGATTAGCCGCGTTGATGTGAGACTTTCTCCTTTTTTTTCTTCTCCACATAACCCCCATCATTATATTCTATTCCACCCATAGTGCTATATCCATGGCTCACGCTCATGTATTGCGTGAAGGTTGATAAAGTTTGAGATTACTAAAGTATGAAACAATTGTTTGGCTTGTCATCGGGGTTGTGCATGATGAGAGCATTCTTGTGTAACAAAGATGGAGAGTGACTAAACTATGTGATTTTGTAGGGATGAACTTTCTTTGGCCATGTTATTTTGAGAAGACAAAATTGCTTAGTTAGTATGCTTGAAGTATTATTGCTTTTATGTCAACATTAAACTTTTATCTTGAACCTTTCAGATCTGAATATTCATACCACAATTAAGAGGGTTACATTAAAAAAATATGCCAAGTAGCATTCCGCATCAAAAATTCTATTTTTATCATTTACCTACTCGAGGACGAGCAGGAATTAAGCTTGGGCATGCTTGATACGTCTCCAACGTATCTATAATTTTTGATTGCTTCATGCTATATTATATTCTGTTTTGGATGATTAATGGGCTTTGTTATACACTTCTATATTATTTTTTGGACTAACCTGTTAACCGGAGGCCCAACCCAAATTGTTGTTTTTTGCCTATTTCTAATTTTCGCAGAAAAAGAATATCAAACGGAGTCCAAATGGAATGAAACCTTCGGGAACGTGATTTTCTGAACAAACATAATCCAGAGGACTTGGACCCTACGACAAGAAAGCAACCAGGAGAGCACGAGGTAGGGGGGGCGCGCCTACCCCCCTGGGCACGCCCTCCACCCTCGTGGGGCCCATGTTGCTCCACCAACGTACTTCTTCCTCCTATATATACCTACGTACCCCCAAACCAACAGAAGCATCCACGAAAACCTAATTCCACCGCCGCAACCTTCTATACCCATGAGATCCCATCTTGGGGCCTTTTTCGGCGTCCTGCCGGAGGGGGCATTGATCACGGAGGGCTTCTACATCAACACCATAGCCTCTCCGATGATGTGTGAGTAGTTTAACTCAGACCTTCGGGTCCATAGTTATTAGCTAGATGGCTTCTTCTCTCTCTTTGGATACCAATACAAAGTTCTCCATGATTCTCATGGAGATCTATTCGATGTAATCTTGTTTTGCGGTGTGTTTGTTGAGACCGATGAATTGTGGGTTTATGATCAAGTTTATCTATGGACAATATTTGAATCTTCTCTGAATTCTTTTATGTATGATTGGAGGTTATCTTTGCAAGTCTCTTCAAATTATCAGTTTGGTTTGTCCTACTAGATTGATCTTTCTTGCAATGGGAGAAGTGCTTAGCTTTGGGTTCAATGTTGCGGTGTCCTTTCCCAGTGACAGTAGGGGCAGCAAGGCACGTATTGTATTGTCTGCATCGAGGATAACAAGATGGGGTTTATATCATATTGCATGAGTTTATCCCTCTACATCATGTCATCTTACTTAAAGCGTTACTCTATTTTTTTGAACTTAATACTCTAGATGCATGCTGGTAGCGGTCGATGTGTGGAGTAATAGTAGTAGATGCAGGCAGGAGTCGGTCTACTTGTCGCGGATGTGATGCCTATATACATGATCATACCTAGATATTCTTATAACTATGCTCAATTCTATCAATTGCTCAACAGTAATTTGTTCACCCACAGTAATACTTATGCTCTTGAGAGAAGCCACTGGTGAAACCTATGGCCCCAGGGTCTATTTTCCATCGTATTAATCTTCCAACACTTAGCTATTTTTATTGCCTTTTATTTTACTTTACATCTTTATTATAAAAATACCAAAAATATTATCTTATCATATCTATCAGATCTCACTTTCGTAAGTGATCGTGAAGGGATTGACATCCCCTTTATTGCGTTGGTTGCGAGGTTTTTATTTGTTTGTGTAGGTGCGAGGGACTTGAGCGTGGCCTCCTACTGGATTGATACCTTGGTTCTCAAAAACTGAGGGAAATACTTAAGCTTCTTTACTGCATCACCCTTTCCTCTTCAAGGGAAAACCAACGCAGTGATCAAGAGGTAGCAAAGATCACGAGCATAATTTTTTCTTTCTCTCAAAATTATTGAAGTGAAGCAAGAGAGAATTTCTTGAAAAAAAAATTAACTCTTAAATAAATCTAAGTGAAGCAAGAGAGCATTTCTTCAAAAATACTAAAGCACGCCGTGCTCAAAAAGATATAAGTGAAGCACTAGAGCAAGTCCATAGCTCATAAAAGATTTAAGTGAAGCATAGAGAGCAATTCTAACAAGTCATGACATAATTTTGGCTCTCTCAAATAGGTGTGTCCAGCAAGGAATCAAGACTTAAAACACAAA
The DNA here is from genome assembly GCA_021605145.1 of Aegilops bicornis. Lineage (NCBI taxonomy): Eukaryota > Viridiplantae > Streptophyta > Magnoliopsida > Poales > Poaceae > Aegilops > Aegilops bicornis. The sequence continues at coordinate 612,975,451 of CM038670.1, read as the reverse complement.
ATAAAACAAGCAAAGACTCATATTATACAAGACGCTCCAAGCAAAACACATATTATGTGACGAATAAAAATATAGCTTCGAGTAAAATACCGATGGTCGTTAGAAGAAAGAGGGGATGCCATTCGGGGGCATCCCCAAGATTAGTTGTTTGCTCGTTTTTGGATAGTAGATTGGGATGTCGGGGCATCCCCAAGATTAGGATCTTCTACTCCTTATTCCTTCATCCATCATAAGATAACCAAAAACTTCAAAACTTCAATCACACAAAACTCCACAAAACCTTCGTGAGATCCGTTAGTGTAAGAAAAATAAATCACTACTATAAGTATTTTTTCAAACCAATCCATATTATATTTTTGCATTATATCTACTGTATTCCAACTTTTCTATGCCAAAACTCATCAAAGAAAACCATCGAGCCATCAAAATAAGCACACAACACAAAGAAAACAGAATTTGTCAAAACAAAACAGTCTGTAGCAATCTGATTTGTTTGAATACTTCTGGAACTCCAAACATTCTGAAAAATCAGGATGCCCTGGGTAATTTGTATATTAATCTACTACAAAAGTTTTTGTATTTTATCACCCTCTGGTTAAAAATAAGAATTGTTTTCGTGAGCGCAAAAGTTTCTGTTTTTCAGCAAGATCAAACAACTATCACCCAAGAAGATCCTAAAGGCTTTACTTGGCACAAACACTAATTAAAACAAAAAAACACAATCATAATAGTAGCATAATTGTGTAAACACTCAAGAACAGAAAGCATAAAGCAAAAAATAAATTTTATTCAGTGGGTTGCCTCCCAACAAGGGTTATAGTTTTACGCCCTTAGCTAGGCATAAATCAAGGATCTAAGTTTTGTCATCTTTGGTTCGAGATTCATAATATGCTCTCATGATTGATTCATAAGGTGGCCTAATTCTTATTCTAGGTAAGTGTTCCATACCCTTCCTCAAAGGAAATTGGAACTTAATATTGCCTTCTTTCATATCAATCACGGCACCGGTAGTGCGTAAAAACGGTCTACCCAGAATAATGGGACAAGACGGATTGCAATCAATATCAAGAACAATAAAATCTATGGGCACATAATTCCTATTTTCAAGAATAAGAACATCATTAATTATTCCCATAGGCTTTTTTTAATAGTAAAATCCGCCAAGTGCAAATTTAAAGAGCATTCATCAAGATCGGTAAGACCAAGCACATCACATAAAGATTTCAGAATTGTGGAAATACTAGCACCCAAGTCACACAAAGCCAAACACTCATAATTTTTAATCTTGACTTTGATAGTAGGTTCCCACTCATCATGCAATTTTCTAGGAATTGATACTTCCAATTCCAATTTTTCTTCAAAAGCTTTCATCATAGCATCAACAATATGTTTAGTAAAAGCTTTATTTTGTTCATTAGCATGGGATGAATTTATCATGGATTGTGACAAAGAAATACAATAAATCAAAGAGCAACTATCATAATTAAAGTCTTTGTAATCCAAAAGAGTGGGTGCATCACTAGTTAAAGTTTTGACCTCTTCAAACCCATTTTCATCAATTTTCTCAACAAGATTTTCACCCTACGAATTATCGGGACGCCTTCTAACTAAAGTTGATTCTTCTCCAGTCCCTTTTTCATCAATCTTAACTTTACTAAACAAGGAATCAATAGAAGAAACACCAATCATTTTAAGATCTTCATCACTTTTACGGAAGTAATCACTAGAAAACACTTTTTCTAGCTCTAAGCATAGTGGTTCTTTTCTTACTTTCATCCATCGAAACATAAAGAGCTATAATTGATTCATCAACCTTAGGCGCAAAAAAATTTCATCTTGAGATTTTCCACATCATTAGAAATTCTATCAACACTCCTATACAAATCATCAATCTTACTCAACTTTTCTTCTATGGAAGTGTTGAAAACTTTTTGCGTGTTGAGAAATTCTTTAATATTATTCTCAAGATTAGAGGTGTTTCTATTATTATTATAAGATTGATTTCCATAGGGATTACCATGATTATTAGAGGAATTACTTGGAAAAGGCGTAGGATTAAAATTACCTCTATAAGCATTGTTGTTGAAATTATTTCGAGAAATAAAATTCACATCTATGGCATCATTATTTTTCTCAATCAAAGTAGACAAAGGCATATCATTGAAATCAATAGGAGCACTTTTACTAGCAACCAATCATTATATCTGGTTCTTTATCATTTGGTTGAGTGTCTTTATTAACCTCATCATTATCTTTTTCATTATCACTAGGTGAGTGTTCATTACCAGATTGAGTTTCAGCATCAGAGATAGAATTTTCATTATCATTATCAGTAGGTTTTTCTATTTTAGGTTCACTAGAAGTGTGCAAAGTCCTAACATTTTTCTTTTTCTTTTTAGAAGGACTAGGTGCACTAGTGTTATTTCTTTGTGAATCTTGTTCAATTCTTTTTGGGTGTCCCTCAGGATAAAGTGGTTCGTGAGTCATTTTACCTCCTCTAGTTGCAACTCTAATAGCAAAGTCATGCTTATTATGATTCATTTCATCAAGCAATTCTCTTTGTGATTTAGCAACTTGTTTTAACTGAGTTTGAACCATAGAAGCATGTTTTCCAACACATCTAACGTCATTTGATATTCTAAATAACAATTCACTCAAGGGAGCAATCATATCAGAATTATATTTCAATTGTTTCATAACATTTGCATTGAAGTAATCTTGTTTTCTAATGTAGTTTTCAAACTCATCAAGGCATTGATTAGGATGCATATTGTGAGGATTATCATTTTCATTGAACTTCATAAGAGAATTTACCTCTACCACCTTAGGCAGTGGTGGTGTATTCAGTCCATGTATTTCTTCAATAGGAGGTAAAATTTTAACATCCTCAACTTTAATACCTTTTTCCATCATAGATTTCTTTGCCTCTTGCATATCTTCAGGACTGAGATATAATATACCCCTCTTCTTTGGAGTTGGTTTAGCCGGTGGTTCAGGAATAGTACGATCATCATAATTTTTCAATATATTATTCAATAATTCTTCGGCCTGCCCAATAGTTCGTTCCCTGAAAACACAACCAGCACAAATATCTAGGAAGTCCATAGAAGCATCGGTTAGTCCATTATAGAAGATATCAAGTATTTCATTTTTCTTAAGAGGATGATCAGGCAAAGCATTAAGTATCTGGAAAAGCCTCCCCCAAGCTTGTGGGAGACTCTCTTCTTTAGTTTGCACAAAGTTAAATATTTCCTGTAAGGCAGCTTGTTTCTTATGAGCAGGAAAATATTTTTCAGAGAAGTAATAAATCATATCCTAGGGACTACACACACAACCAGGAGCAAGAGTATTGTACCAAGCTTTAACATCACCCTTTAACGAGAAAGGAAATAATTTGAGAATAAATTAATAACGAGTTTTCTCATCATGAGTAAAAAGGATGGCTATATCATTCAACTTAGTAAGATGTGCCACAACAGTTTCAGTTTCAAAACAATGGAAAGGATCAGATTCAACCAAAGTAATTAACTCTGGGTCGACAACGAATTCATAATCCTTGTCATCAATAAAGATAGGTGAAGTCATAACATTTGCATTGAAGTAATCTCGTTTTCTAATGCAGTTTTCAAACTCATAAAGGCGTTGACTAGGATGCATATTGTGAGGGTTATCATTTTCATTGAACTTCATAAGAGAATTTACCTCTACCACCTTAGGCAGTGGTGGTGTATTCAGTCCATGTATTTCTTCAATAGGAGGTAAATTTTTAACATCATCAACTTTAATACCTTTTTCCAACATAGATTTCTTTGCCTCTTGCTTATCTTCAGGACTGAGATATAATATACCCCTCTTATTTGGAGTGGGTTTAGCCAGTGGTTCAGGAATATTCCAATCATCATAATTTTTCAATATGTTATTCAATAATTCTTCAGCTTGCCCAACAGTTCATTCCCTGAAACACAACCAGTACAACTATCTAGGAAGTCCCTAGAAGCATCGGTTAGTCCATTATAGAAGATATCAAGTATTTCATTTTTCTTAAGAGGATGATCAGGCAAAGCATTAAGTAACTGACAAAGCCTCCCCCAAGATTGTGGGAGACTCTCTCTTTAGTTTGCACAAAGTTAAAATATTTCCTGTAAGGCAGCTTGTTTCTTATGAGCAGGAAAATATTTTTCAGAGAAGTAATAAATCATATCCTGGGGACTACGCACACAACCAGGAGCAAGAGTATTGTACCAAGCTTTAGCATCACCCTTTAATGAGAAAGGAAATAATTTGAGAATAAAGTAATAACGAGTTTTCTCATCATGAGTAAAAAGGGTGGCTATATCATTCAACTTAGTAAGATGTGCCACAACAGTTTCAGTTTCAAAACAATGGAAAGGATCAGATTCAACCAAAGTAATTAACTCTGGGTTGACAGTGAATTCATAATCCTTGTCATCAATAAAGATAGGTGAAGTAGCAAACTTAGGATCACATTTCATTCTAGCATTCAGAGATTTTTCTTTATACTTGCATAATAATTTCTCTAGATCATCTCTATCCTTACAAGCAAGAATATCTTTAGTTGTCTCCTCATTCATAACATAACCTTCCGGCACCATAGGTAATTCATATCTAGGAAGGCTAGTTCTAGCAGGTGTTTCAGGAGTTTCAGTTTCAAGCTCATCATCAGATTCAACAACATCATGTTGTATTACTCTAGCAATTTGTTCATCAAGAAATTCACCAAGTGGCACATCATCATTATCAAGCAAGGTACTAGCATCATCATAAGCATTCTCCATAGCAGAAGTAGCATCATCAATAACTTGCGACATATTAGAATTGATAGCATGTGGTGGTGTTGCAAGTTTACTCAAAATGGAAGGTGAATCTAAAGCAGAACTGGATGGCAGTTCCTTACCTCCCCTCGTCTTTGAGGGAAATATCTTAGTCTTTGGATCCTTCAGATTCTTCATAGTGGTAATATGATAATAATCCCAATTGACTCAACAAATATAGCTATGCTCCCTGGCAACGGCGCTAGAAAAAGGTCTTGATAACCCACAAGTATAGGGGATCACAACAGTTTTCGAGGGTAGAGTATTCAACCCAAATTTATAGATTCGACACAAGGGGAACCAAAGAATATTTGAAGGTATTAGCAGCTGAGTTGTCAATTCAACCACACCTGGAGATTGATTATCTGCAGCAAAGTGATCAGTAGCAAAGTAGTTTGATAGTTTTGATAATAGTAATAGTAGCAACGGTAACGGTAACAGTGATAGCAGTAATTTTGTAGCAAGTGTACCAGTGATGATAGCAGTAGTAACTTAGCAGAAACAATATAAGATAAATTCGTAGGCATTGGATCGGTGACTTGTTGGATGATATTCATCATGTGACTGTTATAACCTAGGGCGATACGGCACTAGCTCCAGTTCATCGATATAATGTAGGCATGTATTCCGTAAATAGTCATATGTGCTTTATTAGAAGAACTTGCATGACATATTTTGTCCTACCCTCCCATGGCAGTGGGGTCCATATTAGAAACTAAGGGATATTAAGGCCTCCTTTTAATAGAGAACCGGAACAAAGCATTAACACATAGTGAATACATGAACTCCTCAAACTACGGTAATCACCAGAAGAAGTCTTGGTTATTGTCACTCCGGGGTTACCGGATCATAACACGTAGTAGGTGACTATAACTTGCAAGATCGGATCTAAAACATGGATATAATGATGAATTCATAAACGGTTCAGATCTGAGTTCATGGCACCCGGGCCCAAAGTGACAAGCATTAAGCATGGCAAAGTCATAGCAACATCAATCTAAGAACATAGTGGATACTAGGGATCAAGCCCTAACAAAACTAACGGGATTACATGATGAATCTCATCCAACTCCTCACTGACCAGCGAACCTACGAATGAATTACTCACTGCCGGTGGAGAGCATCATGGAATTGGCGATGGAGAAGGGTTTGTGATGCGAAGAACAAAGATCCCCCTCTCTAGAGCCCCAAACGGACTCTAGATCTACCCTCCCGAGGAAGAACAGGGCTTGGCGGCGGCTCCCTCTCATGGATCGCGATAATTCTTTCTCCTTGATTTTTTCTCCGAAAATAGGATTTTATAGCGTTGGAATCAGGGGCAGCGGGGCCACTAGGTGGGTACAACCCACCTGGGCGCGCCAGGAGAGGGGGGCGCGCCCTGGTGGGTTGTGCCCACCCAGGTGCCCCTCTCCGATAGGTCTTGGCTCCAGAAATTCTTATTATTGCTATAAAAAATCCTCGCAAAGTTTCGTTCCATTCCGAGAACTTTTATTTCTGCACAAAAACAACACCATGGTCTGCTGAAAACAGCGTCAATCCGGGGTTAGTTTCATTCAAATCGTGTAAATTAGAGTCCAAAACAAGAGGAAAAGTGTGAGAAAAAGTAGATACGTTGGAGACATATCACCTCCCCCAAGCTTAAACCTTTGCTTCTCCTCAAGCAATTCAGTTGTTAAACTGAAAGTGAGAAAGAAAAACTTTTACGAACTCTTTTGCTCTTGTTTGCATAAATAAGCTTAAACAACACCCAGGTTTTCAGCCAATCATTATAACTAACCATGTCGACAATAACTCTTGAAGATTATAATGACTCATATCAATGACATAATCAGCTAGCGAGCAATAATAAGATATCTCAAACAGCAACACGTTGTCAAAACAACCATGATATAATATGACAATAGTGGTATCTCTCTAGCCCTTTCTGAGACCGCAAAACATAAATGCAGAGCACCTCCAAATTCAAGCGGCGACTAAACATTGTAATTCATGGTAGAAAAGATCCAGTCATGATGCACCCAACATTAGCTACACACAATGCATAAATCATGACAGTTGTGCTCTACTCAGTTTCTGGTGCTTCTTTTAGAAGGTGGTGACACAACATAAAAGTAAATAGATAGTCCCTTCGCAGAGGGAAGCAGAGATTTGCAGAGGTGCCAGAGCTCAATTTTTAAAACAGAGATAAATGATTATTGTGAGACATGCACCCTTCTTATTCACTTCACTACCATCAGTTATCAACATCTTCCATGCTAAGCACGCTAGTGGCGGATCCCAAGTGATAAAAGTAAAAGTTTTGACTCCATTGGGAGTTTTTGTTTGATTATTTCAGAGATGAACTCTTTTTCATGTTTGCAGTTTGGGACTGGGCATCCCTATTACCGCCCTTTTCTCGTGCAATGGCGAGTGAATAAACACTCAACCTGAGAATAGCCCGCTTAGCATGGAAGATATCGACCACCTCCTCTCGTTCCATGAACGATCCAGGCACACAAAAAAGATTATTTTTAGAAGTTCTTAGAGGTGGCACATGCAAATTTACTTAGGACGGCAGGGTAATACCGTATATAGGTAGGTATGGTGGACTCATCTGGAATAACTTTGGGTTCAAGGTTTTTGATGTACAAGCAGAAATCCCACATATTATAGGCGAAGGCTAGCAATTTATATTGAGAAGTGGCCAACTAGAGAGCAACAACGATCATAACCATGCATTATGCATAAGTAACATTGGACACTAGCATGAGTAGGATATGGACACCATGAACATAAATATCATAGAGGATATGTTTGTTTTGATTCAACTACATGCATGAACATGTGCCAAGTCAAGCCACTCGAACATTCAGAGGAGGATACCATATCATCATACTACATCACAATCATTTTAACGCTATGTTGATATCCAAGATAAATCATTATCAACTCCCAGCTACTTATGCATGGCATGAGAAACTATAATCTCTAATTGTCATTGCAAACATGTTTAATCATAATGGGCTGAATCATGGATACTAGGTTAAACGATTTACACAAAATGTAACAAGTCGAGTTCATACCAGTTTCTCTCTGCCACGGCCAGTTCATCGAATATCGTCATTATTGCCTTTCACTTGCACGACCGAACGATATGAAAATAATAATAGTGCAAGAGTTCGTGGACTAAGCTGGAATCTGCAAACATTTTATTCAACAGGAGAAACAAGGTAAAATGTGCTCTTTATTAGTTCAACAATTATTCATATGAGAGCCACTCAACATTTTCATCGTGGTCTTCTCCTTGGTACGCCTCAAATAAAAAGAAAAGAAATTCAGAGAAACACACTGAAATATTTTTGGAGTTTTTGGTTTTCTTGAACAAACAAAGAAAAGGGAAAAGCAAAAACGAGAAAAACAATTTACACGAGAAAAACAAGCAAAAGAAGAACAAGGAAATCTTTTTGGGTTTTCTTTTTAATACTACTACTAAGCATGCATAGAAAGTAAATTACTACATCTATTTTTTTTGGTTTTTCTAAAGTTTTTTAAACACACAAGAAGAAAGCAAGAAAATAAATCTAAGCATGGATGGTTCAATGAAAAAGTGTGAACACCGACAAATAGAATGATATGTAGACATGAATCTATTATCGGTGAGAAACATGTACTCCCCCAAGCTTAGGCTTTTGGCCTAAGTTGGTAATTGATCAGTAGCCTGGAGGATAGTAGTCGGTGTGGTAGCTCATGGAGGCTCTTGGTGCGGATGTCGCGGCCTGACGTGCTGCCACCACTGCTGCATTATGGGCTCGGGCCTCGCTCTCAAGAACAAAATATCTCCCCTTGCTGTGATAGTCAAAAAGAGCAGGCGCAGGCAAATATGTGTGCACAATCAATGTTTGGTTAAACAATATATTATAAGTGAAGTTATCAACCTTTCCCTTGAGAATCTCATGCTCTTTTAAGGTATCAAAATCTAAATATTGCGTGGGTAGCATAGGATCAAAGGGCAAAGGTGAAACACCCAACCCTCGTGCTAAACGCGTGGAGTAAATTTCACCATAGAACTAGCCACTGTTAGCGTTATGCTGAAGTCTACGTGCAACAATCGCTCCAAGGTTATAATTCCTTTCACCAGTAAGGGCGGTGTGAATGAGGCTCAAGTCTGGCGCACAAAGTATGCTACAGTCTTGCTTGCCTACTATGCATTTCCTGTTAAATAATGCAAAATACTGAATTGTGGGAAAGTGAATGCTCTTTATTCTTCCTTGTCTCATTCCCCTATTTTCACCGTAACAAAGGCTAGTCAAGAAAGACTCGAACTCAGCCTTTGGTGGCTCATCAAGTGAACCCCAAAATGGAAGTTTGCAATGGTAAGCAAAATTCTCCAGTGGAATATTAAATGGATTATCATAAAGCATAAACGACACCCTAGACTCACGTGGAAAATATTTAAATCCTTTAACAAATGATTCAATGAGAAGTTGGTGTTGTTCACACTTATCTGAAAGGTAGGGCCGAGACCGGCATTGTGAACATATTTCTCAAATTCCTCCTTGATGCCCACACGCACCATATATTCGTCGCAAGGCCATAAGCATGTTTAGGTGGCGGCATCTCGCGTGGAACTTTCACTTGGTTCAACATAAGACCGGAAAGCATAACTGTCACTAGAAGATGCCCCCGAGGATCGTCTCCTCGAATAACTTCTTCCAAATAGGTTCATTATTTCCGTGTACAATTTTCTGAAAATAAATTTTTTTGGGGTGACAAAAATTTGTCAACAAAACTTTATAAAATTGATAGGGATACATAGAGGCCATAGCAAGCATTCAAACTACTTAGAACACTAAGAATTCAACATGCAAGCACATCTACATTAGTACCAAGAGTAGCTAATTATTCAAAGTACAAACCACTAAAACAAAAACTAAATGGACAAACGGTGGTGTCACATACCAAGCAACAATCCCCCGAAACAGTTTCGGAAACGGAGCTTCGAGCAAAGAGATCCAAATCCCCGGGTTTGAGCTCAAGAACACGGGAGAGAGAGAGCAATGGAGATTTTTTCTGGAGGTAAGTGATGATGTGGGCTAAAGAGATAAGTCATGGGGCCCACATGGGGACCACAACCCACCAGGGCGCGCCTGGGGGTCCTGGCGCGCCTAGGTGGGTTGTGCCCACCTGGTGCACCTCCCTCTGATATTATTACTTATGTTGCCCTTTAAAGCATATCCCTTGATCCCTTCAAAGTCGCCCTTTAAGAACTCGAAACCACCGTGCGCCAGCCCATGGTGGGCGCCAACTATCGTGGAATTGTCATGGCAGATGTCCTAGTGTGAGGACTTAGTCATGGAGTCATCGCACTAGGTCAACTTAAAGGGGTTAAACGGGATAAAGGACATAGGAGTTTATACTGGTTCGGCCCCTTGCGGTGAAGGTAAAGGGCTAATCCAGTTTGAGGTGGTATTGCTTATGTTTCGATTGCCAGGGAGCGAATACGCTTAACCTAGCTTTCGGTCTGTTGTCTCTTGCCCTAAAGCGCCGCCTGGTCGTCTCTTTATATACACAGGTTGACGCCCAGCGGCCTACGGAGTCCCAACCGGCTCATAAACAACGTGTCCGGCTCGGTGACTAATTACCCTTGCCTTACAACACAAGTCATACATATATGGCGGTTTACACCTATGGGCCTTAAAACGCCTCCTGGGCTTTGGGCCCTTAGTAAGTCCGCTTCATGAACCCCATCTTCAATATTGTCATAGGCTTGTCTTGATGAACCGCCATAGGAATGACCCGGCCCCTTCTGGGCGGGTCATACCTAATAGTCATATCCCCAACATTAGGCCCCAGATTGATTTGAACTTGTTCATGTCAATCTTCAACATTTCGAAAAAATCCTTCTTCGCTTGTTCTTGTTAGATACTATAAATCACCATGACGTCATTTCTTGGTATTACGGAAACCCGCCATGCCGTCATCTGCCATTTATTTCGCACAATACCCAACATATCTTAACAGATCCTTATCTTTAATGACCATCCGTAAAATCGAGGCGTCCTAGTAGCTGGATAATCATTCTTCGGCCTCCTCGTTTTTCGTGCCACCTGTTACCCTTCTCCTTATAAATAGGGCCACGCAACCCTCTTTCCATTTCCCCTCTTTCCTTCTCGTGTTCCACCTCTCTCCACAGTGTATCTGCACACCTGAGCTCTGCCGCCGCCGAGAAGCTCATCGTCTTCCTCAACCTCGGCCGCTGCATCTCTCTGAACGTGTCCAAAGAAAATTGTGGCGCCTCTCCTCTGCTAAGTGGATCCAGTAAGTGCCTCTTTCTCCACTACAGATCTCCATTAGGGTTTCTTGAAGTTCTTCAGAGTTCATCCTCGTTCTTTAGAGTTCATCCTTGTTCTTGGCTGTAACTTGCAACTTTGATTCAGACTTAGCACTCCTCCTGCACGGTGGCTGTCGGAGTAAATGACCAGGGTAGCCTAGCCGGCTCCCCTGGGACTTCTGAAAAAATTACAAGCCAATCAAGCCATCCAACATCCAAGACGCAGGGCCACCTTCCCCCGGCCGGCTGACCCTCAGGCCGGCTGTCAGGGGGCGGCCCGGCCCCAAAGGCCTACAGGAAGAAGGCCACAAGAGGGCCGGCTTCCAAGGATCCGGCCACCAGAGGGCCGACTCCGTGAAGCCGGCCACGCGAAGGCCGACTCCATGAAGCCGGCCTCCCAGCAAGCGGCCAAGGCCGCATCCTCAGAATCTGCACCCACATAACGGTGATGAGACGGGGCGTGGCTACAGTGAAGCCCGCCACCCCCGCATCCCGGAGCACGCGTGGTTACAGTGCGCCGTACGGGGCCGCCATCACCCGTCCGGCGCGGCACTGTTACCATGTTGACCATGACATCACCCACGACAGGCTGTCAGTATGACCCGCAGGCGGTGGGCCCCTCCGGTCAGAGAGATGCCCGAAGGCGGCTCGGCTTCCCCCAGTCGGCCCGAGATATGGCCGGCTTCTCATAGCCGGCTTGTTCCCTCCCTCGAAGGAAGCGCCTCATTAAGGAGACAAGACAGCGGCACTGTAGCCAAGGCAGCGGCACTGTAGCCATGCTTACCCCGACAAAGCCCTCGTCATCAGGATTGAGGCAAGAAGATGTGCTATGGCGTGTACTTCGCCGCCAAGAAGCTGAAGCCCTACTTTCAAGAACACCCCATCACGGTCGTATGCACCGCCCCGCTCACTGAGATCATAGGCAGCCGGGAGGCATCCGACCAGGTGGCGAAATGGGCCATTGAGCTGGCCCCTTACACGATCTTCTACCAGCCTCGCACCGCCATCAAGTCCCAAGCATTGGCCGACTTCCTCGTCGACTGGGCCGAGACCCAAGACCGCCAATCGGCTCCCGACTCCACTCATTGGCGGATGCACTTCGATGGGTCCAAGATGCGCACCTTCTTGGGAGCCGGCATCATCCTCACCTCTCCCAAGGGCGACAAACTCAGATACATATTGCAAATTCACTTTGCCGCCTCCAACAATGTGGTCGAGTACGAGGCGCTCATACACGGGCTCCTGCTAGCCATAGAGCTCGGCATCCGCCGGATCCTGTGCTATGGCGACTCGGATTTGGTGGTCCAACAGTCATCTGGTGACTAGGATGCCAAGGACGCAAACATGGAAAGCTACAGCTTCCTCGTTCAGCAAATCAGCGTGTACTTTGAAGGATGCGAGTTCCTCCACGTGCCACGAGCCGACAACAAGCAAGCAGATGCCTTGGCATGAATAGGCTCCACCCGACAAGCTATACCAACCGGTGTCTCTCTCCAACGCCTCCTCAAGCCGTCTATCAAGCCATCTCCAGAATCCGATTCCATCTTCGTGCCGCTTAACCCCAACGCAGCCGGATCCGGCTTGGGAAACCAAGCAGGCGGCCCGAGGACTTTGGGTAGGCGGCTCGTGGATCGCCATAGTCGCACCTGCCCGGGGACTTCAGAACCCGCCCGGGAGTACGGTAGTCGGCCCGGGATCGGCTAACACCACAAAGCGGTGGCCAACTCCAGCTCTTCACCACCCAGCCCACCCGCCCTGGTTGCAGTAGCCGTGTTGGCTATAGAAGAAGTCACAGCTCCATCATGGGCTCAGCCCATCCTCAACTTCCTGGTAAATAGAGAATTGTCGGCTGACGAGATCGCGGCAAGACAAGTCTAACGCCGAGCCGGAGCAGATACAATCACTAACAGAGAGCTCGTCAGACGCAGTGTCACTGGAGTCTTCCAGCGCTGCGTCGAGCCAGAGAAGGGCATAGCAATCCTCAAGGACATTCACCAAGGTGAATGCGGCCACCACGCAGCCTCAAGATCCCTTGTTGCCAAAGCTTTCCGCCATGGATTCTTTTGGCCGACCGCTTTGGATGACACCAATGAGTTGGTCAAGCATTGCAAAGGGTGCCAAGTCTTCGGCTCCAAGCAACACCTACTGGCTTCTGCACTCAAAACCATTCCCCTCACTTGGCCTTTCGCCGTCTGGGGACTGGACATGGTGGGCCCGTTCAAGACGGCGCGCGGCGGCATGACACACCTGCTTGTTGCCGTGGATAAATTCACCAAGTGGATCGAAGCGAAGCCGATTAAGAAGCTGAATGGGCCAACTACCGTGACATTCATCGCGGATATTACAACTCGGTACGGTGTGCCACACAGCATCATCACCGACAACGGCACGAATTTTGCCAAGGGAACATTGGCACGTTTCTGCGCGACGCAGGGCATCCGACTGGACTTAGCGTCCGTTGCCCACCCGGATTCAAACAGCCAAGTTGAGCGAGCCAACGGCCTCATCCTTTCCGGCATCAAGCCCCGGCTGGTCGTACCATTGGAGCGTTCGGCCGGCTGTTGGCTCGACGAGCTGCCGCCGCCCTCCGAGTCTGCAGACTACCCCGAACAAGTCAACTGGCTTCACTCCTTTCTTCCTTGTATATGGTGCCGAGGCTGTCATCCCAACTGACATCGAGTTCGACTCGCCTCGGGTGACCATGTACACGGAAGCAGAGGCCAAAGAAGCACGAGAACATGGCGTCGACCTGCTGGAAGAAAGCCGGCTGTTAGCCCTCAGCTGGTCCGCCATCTACCAGCAGGGTTTGTGCCGCTACCACAGCCGGAAGGTCAAGCCAAGATCCTTTCAAGAGGGCGACCTTGTGCTCTAGCTGATCCAGCGAACAGCCAGCCATCACAAGCTCTCGGCCCCTTGGGAAGGCCCCTTCGTCATCAGCAGAGCATTGGGGAACGACTCCTACTACCTAATCGACGCACAGAAACCGAAGGCACGAAAGAGAGATGATTCCGGCAAGGAGTCGGAACGACCATGGAACGCCAACCTCCTCCGAAGATTTTACAGTTAAAATGCAGTATGTAGCACACTACCTTTTGTACTAAGTATGAGACAACGGGCCCCCTGAGGAGCACTCGGGGACTGCCACCTTTTATCTATGAATGACGAGTATCATGCTTATGATTTTGTCATTACACTCTTCCTCCTCGTCCGCACTGGTTCGACTAGTCGGCCCGGGGACTGGCCGCCTTAAGTTATATTGAAGTTCCACCTGCAGTCTGACAAGTAGTGTGCCGGCACCCAAGCCCTCTCTTGTCAAAAGTCGCAGCTCGAAGAACCGACTGTCCGGATGGCAAGAGTCAAAGGCAGGAAAGGATGACCACACGAAAAATGGCTAAGGACTAACGAACTCACATAACAAAAGCCAGCTTCCTCCCATCGCCGACCGGCTACCAGAGTAGCCGGCCGGCCGGCTTCCCATTCCACCTTGCCACAATCCAAGAAAGCTCAAGTACTTGCCTTCCGACAAATGGTTGAAGTTCCTCCCCACCACATATCTGCAGATCAAATTGTTAATTTGGGAAGGCGGCGACTAAGGAAGGCGGCAAAGGAAACAGCCTAAGGATAAAAAGCAAATTCGAATGGAAGCCAAATACATGCATAATTATATTTACACAAAAGCCTTCGAAAGGCCCGCATTCAACATAGTTCGGCTGGGAAGGCGGCGACCAAGGGAAGGCGGCAAAGGAAACAGCCTAAGGATAAAAAGCAAATTCGAATGGAAGCCAAATACATGCATAATTATATTTACACAAAAGCCTTCGGAAGGCCCGCATTCAACATAGTTTGAATACACCCCCAGTCGGTGGAACTGCGCAAGTTTAATAAAAAGTTGTTCAAAGATTAACAGCAGGAAAGTAAGAGCGGCGGATCAAGCCAAGGGAGCGATAGGCGAGTCGGGAAGGTCGGCAGAGGCGGCAGTGCTGGACGGAGGAGTGGCCGGCCGGCGGGCCTCGGCCTGATCATCACCCCTGGCAGACGGCAGGCCGCTGCCTTTGTTGTCGGAGGCACGATCAGTCAAGCTGGCTGGTCGCCATTCGCCGGGCACGGCGCCTTCGCCGCCTCCCCTTCTTCGTCTTCGCCGTCGCCGGAAGCGATCTCCTCCACCGAGTCCTCACCTTCCGCCGGTTCAGCCCAACCACTCCTCCACCTGGGCGACGCCGTTGTCATTCACTTTAGGAGCAAAAATGCTGGTGTCGATATACTCGGCGATAGCCGAGGCGCGCTGGATGATAGCCGGCCGCACCGCCACCAGCTCCTCGTCAGCCTCCTGCCTCCAAGTGCTCAGCTGGCGCAGGCTCAGCCTAGGATACCAGGCCCGAACGAACTCCGGCCACGCTGGCGCCGGACCGAGCAGCGGAAGCCTTCCAGCCTCGGCGGCTAACCGCAACCTCCAGCCGGCAGTCCGACTGGGGTACGGGAATCACCTCGCCAGCCGAGGGCGGTCAAGACTTTGCGCCAAGACGCTGGCCGGGCGGAGCATGCGGTGAGCCGGGTGCAGCCGGGCCTGGATTGCCAAAAGTTGCTCCTCAAGCGTCCGGCTGGCATCTGGCGTGATCTCAACCCCTGCTTGCCGGCGTGCCTCGCGGTGGGCCTCGATGGCTTGGCTGGCAGAGACGGAGTAACCAGGGAAGTAATCTGCGTGAAGAGCAAAGAAATAGCACAAAAATCAGAAGATAAACAAGAGGGCAAGGGGCAAGCAAAGGGATGCAAAACAAGGCGGCATCACGATCGATCGATCCTCAACCTGGCCCATAGCCCTCGCCCAGCGCTTGCCTCGCTTCAGCCCAGCCCGCCACCTCGGTCTCGAACTCGGCCTTAAGGGAGGCCTCGTTGTCCTGCGCCTTCTTCAGGGCCGCCTTATGGCTCTCCTCCTGGTCGGCCAGTCTCTTGGCCAGCGGTCGCTGCCTCGGGCCAAGGCGCAGACTCAGCCTCCTTGGCCAAGGGCGGTCTAGGCCCCGCTGCTGCTCCCTCAAGTCGGCATTAGCCCTCGCAAGTGTGGAGAAAAGGAAAAAGCAATAAGGAAGAAGTCGTTGTGGAAGATCCGACCCGATCGCCAGCAATCGGCCCGAATCTCGGGACTACACCCAGCAGTGCGCTTACGCGCCCCCACATGAGATAAAAGAAACGAAGCACTCATTACGGCTATTAGTCAGGTCGGCGGCCTTTTGGCTCAGCTCCTGGGCCTGGGAGTTGAAGGCAGCCGCACAAAGATTGTGATACTCATGAAAATCAAACGGAGTGCGAATAAGAATAAGATTGCCGCCAAGGCCTGCTAAAAAATCCAAGCCGCCTGCTCAGTAGCCGACTCGAAACTCGGGGACTACACCAAGTGGGTGCGCTGACGCGCCCCCACGAAAGGAATCAAGAAAGAAATCGACCAAGGCCAGAAGACTCACTCGGATGACCGCTCGCGTAGCAACAAACTCCTGGGTGTACCGTTGCAGCGAGGCGGCTCGGGTCTGGCCGGGCGTCCGGACCTCCTGTGCCGCCACGCTCAGCTCGGTCGTTCCACCGCTGGCGCCCACTGACGCGCGGCCGGGCGCTGCCGCCTCCAGTCCTGGGCCGCCGAGCCGGGCGCCGCAGCCTGGTGGGTCCGCATCGAGGACGCCTCTCCAGCCGACGAGGCGGCGATCGCGACCACAAGATCCGCCGCCGACTCTCCCCTACCGGTTGCCAGCGCCGCGGCAGGTCACCGCTTGGCCTGCTCAGCCGGGCGCTGGCTGTGGCACCTCCCCCAGGATGGTCGCGTCATTCTCCCTCCTCTCCATCACCGGCTGGTCACGGTCGGCTTCCTCCGACGGGGGCACGGGGATGTTGGGAGCCACGGCGCGAAGTGGAATAACGAGCCGTGGAGGCTGATTATGCAGAGCCTCCGCCTCCCTCTCCGTGGCCGCGGCTTCTGCCCGGGCCTTGGCCGCTGCTTCTGCCCGGGCCTTGGCCACTGCGTCGGCTTGCGCTTCGGCCGACTTCTTCGTCGCCTACTCGGCGGCCCTCCGCTCCACCGCTTTCCACTCCTCCCGTGCCTCCCGCGCATTCCGCTCCGTTGCCTCCATGAGGTCGGCGCGGGGATCCACGCGGCGGGAGCTCGAAGACCCTCCCGTCGGTCCGACTATGGAGGCGGCGTCAACCCGTTCGAGGGAAAGCGGCGCCCTGTTCAGCAAATCAAGAAGACGACTTAGATGAGCCTCAACCAAAGAAGACAACAGAAAGTACGAGACATCCAACACTTACGCCAAGACCGTCTGTGGCTGCTTCACCACCTTGCGAAAGAGGGCCGCTTTCGCCTGCCGCCTCTCGCTTGGCGCCGCCATGAGCCTTTGTTTTGGCCGGCAGCCGAAGAGGCCCGGCCCAGCCCGACGCTTTTGCGCGCCACCCCGAGCAGCTGGCACGGCAGAAGGTCCAGCGCCTTGACGATCGGCCGCCGGCTGGCGGCGTGGGATGGCCTCGGCTTCATCATCATCTGGCCAGTCACCGAAGCCGGCCGTGAGCTCGGGGCCACCTGCCTCTCCGCCTATGGCGTCATCCATGGCGGCCGCCCCCAGATCTGGGTCGTCAGGGTCGTCCTCCGTGCGGTCGGCCGTGAACTGGCGCTCCAGCCCTGCGGCCCCGGCCGCCGATGGAAGAAGGGGGTTGTGCTCAAAGACAAGCCGACTAGTCAAGAGACGGCCGTCGCGAACCCGGCAACAAAAGAAGAAGAAAAGAAGGAAAACTCACCATAGGCGGGGGATCAGCCCGAGAATACGGCGCCTTGCCATACTGCCACTCCTCGGCGAGCTTGCAGTTGGAGATAATTCACCATGTAAGATACCTCGCCATGAGGAATCTCTCGGGTGCTCAGCCGGCATGGGTCGAAGCGGCCGCTCATCTGGCAGATCATGTGCGGCCGACTTTGGAGCAGGAGCACCCGGCGCTCCACGAAGGCGGCGACCAGGTCGGCCCCCACCAAGCCCTCCGACTGGTTCATCACCCGGAGCCGGGTGACGGCGGCGTTCCCGCCGTGGAGAGCGACCGGACTCGGAAGGACCAAGACGGCTGCCTCCTCAGCGGGCGGACCGCCACGAAGCCGGCAGGTTCACGAAGTCGTCTTGCGAGGCGACGTTCTTCATGTAGAAGTATGATTTCTGCCAGAGCTTCACCGACTGGATCAGCGGGATAGGCGGAAAGGGGTTGTTGTCGGCTGTCCTCCGCATGGCGATGAAGGCGCCACAGGGGGCGGGGACACCCGCGGAGACGGTGCCCAGCTTGCACTGGAAGAACTCCCCGAAGAGCTCAAGAGTGGGGAGAACGCCAAGAAAACCCTCGCACGGGGTGACGAAGGCCGACAGCAGCATCACCGTGTTGGGGGTGAGATGATGCGGTTGGAGATGGTAGAACTCGAGGAAGGGGCAGAAGAACCCGCTCACCGGCAGGCCGAGGCCACGCAGGCAGTGCGAGCGGAAGAAGACCCGCTCGCCCTCCTCCGGCACCGGGGAAATCTCCACCTCCGGCACGAGGTGGGTCTTCACGAGGTCCTCGCCCGGCAACCGCCGCGTCTTGCGAAGCCAATCGATGTGATCTTCATGGACGTTGGAGCCATCCCACGAGCTAGACAACGCCATGGGAGCAAGAGGAAATGAGAGAGGCGCGGCGGCGGAGAGCACAGCCACGCTGCGGAGGAACCGCGGCAAACTAAGAGGGTTGGCGGCGGAACGGCGCGGTGGTGAGTGCGCTGCGACGGCGGAAGAACGGAGAAATAGGTAGAGGAAAGAGTGGAGCGAGGGCGAGCGTGTGAGCGTCTGCCGCTCCCCCTCGCCCCCTACTTATAGGCTCATGCGGCGGAGCCGAGGAGG
Organism: Aegilops bicornis; assembly: GCA_021605145.1. Taxonomy (NCBI): domain Eukaryota; kingdom Viridiplantae; phylum Streptophyta; class Magnoliopsida; order Poales; family Poaceae; genus Aegilops; species Aegilops bicornis. Next base: position 612,956,420 of record CM038670.1, on the reverse strand, counting down.
CGAGGCATGGGGGAACGTGGGATTAACTGTGCCCACTCCCCCCACGTTCCGTGATTATTGTGCCCTAAAGGCATGCTGAAACCGCCGCGGGAAGACGTGCGGTCCGTTCGGGCCGCAGAGGATCCACACATGGGCCGAGGCCTAGGTATGGCTGGCAGGCCTTTCTGGCCACATGGCGCGCAGGGTGGCGCGCGGTCAACGCGCGATTCGGCGCGCGTTCTCACCTTCTGGCTGCGGAACTTCCTGAGGACGGCACACCCGCTCAAGGCCGGCTCCTAGCCGTCGGCTCCTCAGGATAGGAAGCTGATCGAGCTTCTTGTCCTCCTTCACCTCAAGCTCGGTCACCGGGGACTACTATCGAAAGAATGACCACGGGTAGCCTAGCCGGCTCCCCGGGACTTGAAAAAATTACAAGCCAATCAAGCCATCCAACATCCAAGACGCAGGGCCACCTTCCCCCGGCCGGCTGACCCTCAGGCCGGCTGTCAGGGTGCGGCCCGGCCCCAAAGGCCTACAGGAAGAAGGCCACAAAAGGGCCGGCTTCCAAGGAGACGTACACCAGAGGGCCGACCGCTGGTCAAGCTGACGCCAAGGCCGAATTCGCGGAAGCCGGCCTCCCAGCAAGCGTCCAAGGCCGCATCCTCAGAATCTGCACCCACATAACGGTGATGAGACGGGGCGTGGCTACAGTGAAGCCTGCCACCCCCGCATCCCGGAGCACCCGTGGCTACAGTGCGTCGTACGGGGCAGCCATCACCCGTCCGGCGCGGCACTGTTACCATGTTGACCATGACATCACCCACGACAGTGTCAAGACGACCAGAGGCGGCGGCCCCTCCGTCGAGAGATGCCCGAAGGCTGCTCGGCTTCCCCGGGCCGGCGAGATATGGCCGGCTTCTCATAGCCGGCTTGTTCCCTCCCTCGAAGGAAGCGCCTCATTAAGGAGACAAGACGAGGTGAGGATACAGTGATCGCCGCCAAGGCGGCGGCACTGTAGCCATGCTTACCCCGACAAAGCCCTCGTCATCAGGATTGAGGCAACAGTAACCAGCCCTCGAGCGGTGGGACCAGCTTGTCGACCAGGAAGCCGGCAGCCGGCGGGACCCACCAGTCGGCGGGCCCCATCGGCCGGCGGAGAACCCGGCGAACATAGACACTGACGGCTAGGGCCCGCGCCCAGCCGGATTACCATTTTACCCCCGGGGGGTAGGCCTATATAAACCCCCCGGGGCACCTATGCAAAGGGTTGATCTCTTAGAGTTTTAGACACCACGTAGAGAGAAGAGGAGAGCTAGCCGTGCCCTTCTTCTTCCTCTCACCGAACAGCTCAAGGAGCCTCTTGTAGCCGCTTGTTCATCTAGTGATCATGCGGAGACCCCGCAGAGCAGCAGTAGGGGTGTTATCTCCACGGAGAGCCCCGGCCGGGTAAGATTCGCCCGGCGTGCATGTCTTCGCCTCATCCCGTTTCCAGGCACCGGCGACGTCTTATTGGCTCCCACTATGATAAGCCACCCGTTGGCATATGTCGCACCTACCACCCGACAGTGGCAGTCGTGATACTTGTTTTGTTAATAAACCACCTCCTTTGCACAAGAAAAAATCAATCTAAACATACGAATTGCTCGAGTACTGTAATTTAGGTCAGAAATATTTTCCGTTATCCGAACTGTCGCAGATCTAAAATTCTAGCAGTAATCTGTGAAGCCTATTTGCTTCAATACTTAGTAGAATTCGCTCTTGACTAATGTTGAATATTATTGCTGTCATGGCGGCTTAAATCACCAGTTATAATTATCCATATATCATTAGGCCCCATTTAAGCCGCCATTCTAAATATATACTGCAGCTTTTTATTTCCGGCTTAATGAATCAATTTGAATCAGCCAAAATTTTCCTTTCTTTTAGTATTCTTCCTTCACAATGCCGCCTAAAACAATCACCTCATGCAATTGGGTTCTTTCAATTGTCACTGAGAACACACTCAAAGATTTTATCAAGATTGGATTCTTATCAGCAAAAGATGCCATGCATTGGCGCGCCCCCAAACCAAGTGAAGAAAGACCTCGCCCAAAGGATGGTGAAGTCGTCGTTTTCACCAATCACATGAACCGGGGCTTCTCACCTCCCGGGTCAAAGTTTTTTCGAGACGTTCTGCACTTCTTTCAACTCCATCCTCAAGACATCGGACCCAATTCTGTGTTAAACATTTGCAATTGTCAAGTTTTCTGTGAAGTATACCTTCAAGAGGAGCCCAGTGTTGAATTCTTTTCAGGGAATATTTTTACTTGAACCACCAAAACGAGTTTACAAATGGACCCAACTTGGAACTCGGGGGTATCTCGATTCAAAGAAGATGAGGTGCTATCTTCCCCTATGCTCCCTTGCCAAGTCACCCCAAAGATTGGAAGCAGACATGGTTTTACTGCAAAGACACCTCTCCGGCTGATGAGAATCCACTGCTGGGTTATCGTGTCCAGCGTCTTGACCCAAAGCATCATCTTCCCGAAAAACTCACTGCTGCTGAACGTGCAAAGCTTTCCCCCACCATTGCAAAGGTCAAGGCTCTGCTGGGAAACGGGTTAACTAGCATTGACTTAGTTTGGTGCTGGGTTTCTTGGCGGATCATACCCTTAAGCCGCCGACCCGGCTTAATGTGCAATTACACGGGTGGTGTAAAAGATCCAGTGCACCATAGTTCCGTGTGTTTAACTGATGAAGCAATCATTGAAATGACAAAGACCCTTCTGCATGAAGAATTAGAAGACTACAACAAAGTGGGTCTAAGTCCTTTCTGCAAACTTAACCCACCACCAGAAATGAGTTTCTAAATCTTTTTACTTTTACCTCTATCGGTGTACAAAAGTAGGGGCTCTTTTTTTTACCCCTTTACTTGTGCACGGGCAGTCAGAGCCGCGCCCGCAGCCACACTAAGTAGGGAAGAGGAGGGAAACCAAAACAACGCCAAAACCAGAGACACAAAGAGCAAGAGGGTGAGGTGGACTCCCCAAGGGAGGCCCTTGCTGGGGCGGCCCCTGCAGCCCCGGCAAGAGCCTTGCCGGGGCAACTTGCCTGACGCCAGCAGAGCGCACCACCCTTAAGCCCAAGGGTTCCAACGCCATCAACCACATTGGAACCAAGGCTCAGGAGGCACCTCCATGGTGGCATGCAGATCTTTGTGAAGATCATAAGCACACAAGATCAGATGAGGACCAGAAGATGACGATCCTCGGCAAGATCCTGGCCGAGGAAATCCACAAGACCCCCGGCAAGATCCTTGCCGGGGACAACCGCGATGCCCCGGAAAGAACCTTGCCGAGGGCACCTGCGATGCCACGGCCAGGCCCACGTCTGCCAAGACTCCACCGCCGTTCCCATACAACTCCCATCCCAACCAGCTGGGCAGGCACCTGCGTGGCGGCACGCGGCCTCCAGGCCAACTCAGCAAGCACCTGCGTGGTGGCATGCAGATCTTCGTGAAGACTCCGCCACCACGCCAGCCAAAAAGCCAGGCAACATGGCGCTATAATGCCTCATCAGCTCGGACGCGCGTTGGAGCCAGGCGAGGCGATGACAGCTGGGACGAGCTTCCCTGCCGTCCCCGATAAAGCAAGATGGGCATGTCGGCAGCGCATTAAATGCCTTTGTCCGACAGTGCCAGAAGATAGACTTAACCACTGTATACCTTTCCACCTCCTGTGTGCCACTGTGGCAGCCCCTTTTTGACTATAAAAGGAGGCCTGAGGCGTACCGGAGAAGGATCCGGATCTTTTGGACTACGCAGGCACTACAGCTAGTTCAAGGGCTCAAGAACACTCAAATATACACAAAATCAGGACTAGGGTATTACGCATCCTTGCGGCCCGAACCTGGGTAAACGATCTTTGTGCTGACTACCAGACCCGCTCTTTGCACAACCCCGTGCCCGCCAACCATAGAAGGGATCCCAGTGATTCCATAGGTGTCGTTTCCCCCGACATCTTTGGCGCGCCAGGTAGGGGCGCAGTTGTGAAAATTCGGTCTAGCAGTTGGTTTAGCAGTTCTTCACCGCCATGGCTCCAAAGAAGAAGACGATCACGACGATCGGTTCATCGGGGGCCGAACGGCCCGTACCAGTTGAGGAGAGTGGTGAGGCGGTCGCGGACGGAAGCCGAGGCGCCTCGCGAACACCCAGATCACTCTGGCAGTCAAAGCCTGGCGAGCGGCATCGTTCGTGCACAAGACGATGGGCCGCACGCCGCCAAATCCAAAGACGGAGCCGAGCCCCCCCGCAGGCGGCGCGGGGCCATCCAAGGGCGGCGTCGTGCCACCTGTCGGCCGAGCGGCGATTTCCAAGACGCCTACGCTGGCGCCCACGATGCGCTCTTCCCAGGTTGTGCGTGACGAGCGGCGCCACCACACTGGTGACCCCGGGCGCCGCCATGGGAAGAGTCCTGTGCCTCATTCGCGGGGCGTAGAAGGCCAGCATACACGCTGCGACCCTGGCGAAAATTGCGCGCAGCCGCAAGGCCGTGATAGAGCTCCTTCTAAAGTGGTTAGAAGCCAGAACGCGTCACGGTCCACGCAGCTTTTGCCGCCACCCACGCCAGCAGAAGCTTTAGCACGCGCGAGTTGCTCCTCGACTTTCCTCCTACTGCGAAAAAGCTCGACGAGTGGAGAGCCACCATCCGGAGCCACGTCGGCGTTGCCAACAAAGATGAGCCGCGACCAGTGGGGCCCTCAGGCCGGCGCTCTGTCGAGCCACCGCACGCCAGTGGTGGAAACACTGGAGGTGTTGTGGCCACAATGCACTCTCCTCGCCAAAACCAGCCACCGCGGGTGTCGGTCCATCGTGATGACGCATGTGATAATATTTCCATAGCATCGTCCGACCCACGGACACACCGCGATCAGCGCCAAGTTCTTCGGGAACGAGCCCATGAAGATGCTCGAACCACCATCGAGCACCGTCACGAAGCACGCCACCAGTCAGACAGGTGGGCGGGGCCCACTATGGGCCACCCAACACCGGGAGGCTTTGGCGGCCTACCATATGAGGTGGGTTGCCCAGCCTTTACCCGTGAGCTGCGGCAGTTCTAGTGGCCCTCCCACCACACATTCAAGCCCGACGTTGGCGAGAAGTACAACGGCAAGACCCACCCGTCAGAGTTCGTCAACATCTACACCATCGCGATGCAAGCTGCTGGAGCTCGCAAAGACAAGGTGCTTGCCAATTACTTCCCATTGGCACTTAAACCCAATGTCATGTCGTGGTTAATGCACTTGCCAGCGGATTCCATTTCTTCTTGGTTGGATTTGTGTCATGAGTTCGTCGGCGCCTTTGTCGGTGTCAAAACCGGCGGATCTCGGGTAGGGGGTCCCGAACTGTGCGTCTAGGATCGATGGTAACAGGAGGGGGGGACACGATGTTTACCCAGGTTCGCGCCCTCTCTATGGAGGTAATACCCTACTTCCTGCTTGATTTATCTTGATGAATATGAGTGTTACAAGAGCTGATCTACCACGGGATCGTAATGGCTAAACCCTAGAAGTCTAGCCTGTATGACTATGGTAATGAGTATCTGCCTATCTAGACTATGCTCTTCGGTTTATATAGACACCAGAGAGATCTAGGGTTACATGGAGTCGGTTACATAAGAAGGAATATTCGTAGTTGGTCGCCTAGCTTGCCTTCCACGCCAAGGAAAGTCCAATCCGGACACGGATATAGTCTTCGGCCTTCATATCTTCACAGCCCATCAGTCCGGCCCAATGAATAACAGGCCGGACGCCCGAGGACCCCTTAGTCCAGGACTCCCTCAGTAGCCCCTGAACCTGGCTTCAATGACGAGGAGTCCGACGCGCAGATTGTCTTCGGCATTCCAAGGCGGGTTCCCCTTTTCCGAACTCCACAATAGTCTTCGGATGCGATGACTGTATCCGGACCTGTAACACATAGCACACACAACCGCAGAGAGAATATATATATTTTTACACGAGTTCCATCCGCTGACAACTTTTTTGCAGCACGACATTCCGTCCGACCAGTCATATTTCCAGACCGCTTTTATGTTCGACGCCCCACGTCCCGAGACGCAGTTGCCATTGGCACGCCTTGTCAAAGTAGAGATCGTGTCCCCTTATCGCGGGATTCTCATCAATGCGGACATGGGTAAACCAACCGTGCCGTTTATATAGCCCTCGGGAATAGGTGAATCTTAAGGCGAGTGAGGAGGCGTTTAATATTTGCTGCCTTTATAAGGGGATAAGGATTCCCTCTTCCTCTTGTCACGCTCTCTCTCTGTCTCCGCCTTTCCAATCTCGAGCTCCAGCGCCCAAATTCTCATCTCCTTTCCACTCAAGCAACCATGTCCGGATCCGCTGGTCGGGGCAAGTGGATGGTCTCCTCCGTTAAGGAGGAGGAAATTACTGAGCTTCGGGCGGCCGGATATTTGGCGAAGGAGATCTCCCACCATCTGCCGGCCGAGGGACAAGTCGTCCCCACGCCGAAGCCCATCGAGAGGGTAGTATTCATCCCCCATTTCTTCCGCAGGGTAGGGTTTCCACTCCACCCTTTCGTCCGCGGGCTGATGTATTATTACGGGATAGATTTCCATGATCTGTCCCCGAATTCCTTCCTCAACATCTCGGCGTTTATCGTCGTGTGTGAGGCCTTCCTCCGCATCCAACCCCACTTCGGGCTGTGGCTCAAAGTCTTCAATGTGAAGCCGAAGGTGGTGGATGGCCAGCACGCAGAGTGCGGATGAGCCATGGTGAGTAAGCTGTCCAACGTCTCCTAGCCCAAGGGCACTTTTGTGGACACAGTAAAGGAGTGGCAGAAGCAATGGTTCTATATCATTGAACCTCGCGGCACCACCTGGGCCGTAGCTGCCTAATTCTGCTCTGGCGCTCCCATGCGACTCACCTCCTGGGTCGACAAGAGTCCGGACTGGTGTTCACCTGACGAGATGATAGCGCTGCAGACGCACGTTCAAAGCATGGTGACAAAGAATGTCAAGCTCGTCGATGTGATCCAGGTGATGCTAGTTCGCCGGATTCTTCTGTGCCAGCGCCGAAGCCGCCCTCTGTGGGAGTTCAATTCGAAGAAGCACCAGACTTTGGTAAGGCTCTTCGAGACTACTCACGAAGGTGCCTAGAAGTTGCTTTTTAAGGGCAACGAGAAGCCACCGGCCACGGATTCAGACCGTGGTCACGATTGTAAACACCCCGCCAGCGAGGTATGTTATGTTATTTTTTATGTACCCCCAACTTAATTGTTTCGAGGATGATGTGTGACCTTTTATTATTGCTCTTTTAGGACTGGATGGAGAGGGCGAAGCGGATCCAACGTCCGGCTCCGCTGCCTGAAGAACCAGCCATCCCGTGTCTAGCGAAGATGCTGGTGTCGGCGCCGTATAAGGCGCCGGAGAAGAAGGCCAAGGGGGCCAAGAGTGGTCCCCATCGCAAGGGCACCTCGGAAGTGACGTCCGAAGATGATGAAGCCCATTCCTCTATCCTTGAGGACAATGACGAGGAAGAGGAGGAGGAGGAGGAAAACAACCCTCCCCCCGAGGAGAAGAAGAAAAAGAGGGCGGCCTCGGCGCATCTGGAGGCGGAAGCGCCCAAAAAGGGGAAGGGCGCCCCAGCGGTCAATACCGCGTGGGACGTTGACAGTAGTCCGGAACGACGCCCCCGCACTAAGCCCCAGGCCGCATCGTAAGTGACATGGCTCATTCATGCGCACATCCAGCCCTTTCTCTTTATTATTTTAACATAGTTAACTACACTATTGCAGTCTGGCCCGTGACCTTATCCAGCAATCCTCATCTAGAGGTTCGTTGGCTCCGTCGGAGATGGCGAGCATGTCGCCACCGCCTGCTTACTCCCCCGGGGCCAGGGACGACACCGAAGTGTTATCCCGGAGGACCGCCCTGAAGGGAGGAGCCCAGGACGCTGTCCGGGAGGCGCCACAAGGCGAGACCTCCACTGCCGGGCACATGGGGGAGCCAATCCCCATGGAGACTGGCGAAGAGGGCCGTATCCAGTTCAGCCCTTAGCAGAATATGATTCCGGAGACCCATATGGCTCCGGAGTCGGGCGAGCAGCCCCCTTTGAAAGAGGGGGGGGGGTGCGCCGCTTCCGCTGGTGGCCCCCGTCCATCCGGGGGCGCCGGATATCCTGATGGAGGCGCTAGGAGGTGCCTCCGTTATGGACGAGCACCGTGTTGTTATGGGCGCTGTCGGGGAGGCTGATCGGACCCACGAACACCTATGGGACCGGCGGACCGAGTCCCTTTTGGTTCGGAGGGGGGCGGAGATCGCACGAAGAGCGGATCGAGGCGAAGCACACGAGCAGTTTACCCAGCTTCGGAGCTCTCCGGAGAGATAATACTCCTGCTGCTGCTTGTCTGATTGTATTGTGTTCTTGCTAGGGAGCGATGAGAGCTACAAGACCTAGCGTGAGTGTTCTCTCGTTACGTCAATCGAACCCCTCACGCTATGCATGGGCCTCCTTTTATATGCTCAAGGGTCTCCGGCAGTGGCAACGTAGATGAGGGTACAAATGGAAAAACAATAGTTGGTACACCTACTTGTACAGTGTACTCTACCTAACCCTAACGGCAAGGGACAAAAGCATTAAATGCCCGTCCCTGTCGCCTAAACAAAGGCAATGTGGACTGTCAGGAGCGCCACCGTTCGCCACGATGGCAAGCTTGTCAGTGCCGTTTATCGCTGCTCTCCGCTGGCTGCACAGCCTCTTGACACGCGCGCATGGAATGGTCTCATGGCGACACATTGGTGGATGAGCTGGAGCGGAAGATGAAGAGAGGTTGCCCGCCGCGGCAAGTGCCTTGCCGCGGCTGAATCCTTGTCGCGTCCAGGAGGCTTGTCGCTCTCGAGCCTTCCGCAAGCTCCTCTTGCCGGGTCTTGTCTTCTGCGTGCCTTGAGTATTCTCCGCAAGCTCCTCTTGCCGGGCCTTGTCTTCTTGGTTAAATACTTTGTTCTTGAATGGCTCCAAAGGAACCACGGAGGATCTTGGCGGTGACCAGTAAGCCTTGCCGCTGGGTGCTGCAATCGCCCGTGCATGAGTTCGGGATACTAGGGTACCCCTACTCTAGTACACCGACAGAGCCCCCGGCCTGGGCCACACACGCAAGCCGAAGCGCTGTTGGGCCAGGCCCAAAACAAGGCACGGTCACACCCGCCTTGATCACGCCGTTACTTGCTCTAGACCCACCACGCCCCCATTTAACGTCCACGCGCGAACGTGGCATCGTGGGAGAGATCGTGGGGGTTTCTTTATTAGGAAAAGCGGAACGTCCGCCTCCTCTCCTCCTTATAAACAGGGGAACAGGGGCAGGTCGCCCACCTCGCCATTGCTGTCTCGTCTCGAAACCACCGCCGCCCCCCTTCTTCTCTAGTGCGAAGAGCAGCGCTCGCCGCCTTTCACACAGCGCCATCAACGCCGTCGGTCTCCTCCACCGCCTCCGCCATGGCTCAAAACCGACAAGGGAAGGGCGTGAGATCGGCCGTGGCGCTGCGGCTCGCGGCGCTGAGAACGGAGCGGGCCATCTTCTCCCCCCAGCTCGACGCAAAGGAGCTGAGGGAGGGCTTCTACCTCTTCCGTCGACGGAGACGCAGCGCACTGCCGCGCCTGCGAAGGTACTCCCGCCACCGCTGAACTAGCCCCAACCGGGTACCCTTTCTTTGTGCTTTTCTTCTATCATGGGCTCTGCCCGCCCTTTTTTGAATTCTTCTGCGATGTCATGAACACCTACGGGCTTCGCCTCCTTGATTTCACCCCCAATGCTGTCCTGACCATGGCAGTTTTCGCACACCTTTGCGAAAACTTTGTCAGAATCCACCCAAACGTAGCCCTCTTCCGCCACTTCTTCATGCCCCGCGTTGAGAGAGGGGAGCCGTCACGGAGGGATTGCTTGGGTCTCCAGGATCGGCAAGAAAGAAGCTTATTTGGAAGGAGAGTTCAGAGCAAATGGGAGGAGTGGAGAGCCAATTGGTGTTGGATCGTTGAGGAGAACCCGCAGCCTTTTCACCGCCTCGCGCTAAACCCCCAATAGTGCGCTGCAACGATTGGAGCAACTTGGCGCCGGAAGATGCTAGGTTGAAGATTGTGTGACCCGGATCTTGCACCTCGGGCTTGCCGGACTCATCAGTAGGCGCATTGGCGCAGATTTCCTTCGCCAAGACGCTTCCCTTGCAGGAGAGGAGGAGACCTGCTTGGGAGTTCCAAAACGCAGCGGACATCATGAGGCTGCGCCCGGGGTCAACTGGAATTTCACTGTCTTGGAGTTGGATGCGATGCTGCTAGAGCTGTTCAAGCATGACCCCGATCACCCCGAGTGGTTTAGGTTGCCGAGGGGGGTCGTCCCATTGTGCAACAATCAAGGCCGACCGCATCCGGTGCTATGATGCCGTTAGCGATTCCCATGGGATCGTTCCAACTGGCAAGAGCTCGCGGATGACGTCGTGCGGCAATTCTTCGACAGCTTGGAAGAAATGCCGATCCGCCCGACGGCGTAAGAAACTCACCCGCGACACCACCGACGCATTTAGATGCAGCGACATTGCCACGGTGGAGGAGGCGGCAGCAGCTTGCCAAGGGCGTCTTCGGGTACACCGTGGAGGAGGCAGATGCAGCAGAGGCGGCAAGCCTTGCCGAGCGAAGGAGTTCGCCCGGTGAGGAAGAGCTTGTCAACCCGGAGGCCGAAGTCGAGTTTAACCAGCCGAGGGCGCTTCTTCCCCACCATCCAGCAGCTTGCCGCAACGGAGCCCCGGCTCGCTAAAGAAGGCCTCTCGCAAGGCCGGAGACGAGACGGGCGGCAGACGGGCCAACAACCATCATCACATGACGCGCTTCTACCATGACAAGCAATGTTGCCGCTGAGCACCCCACACCGCTGCGACAATCTGGGCGGGATCCTCCTGTGCCACCGCCGACACCTCCGCCAAGCGGCCAAGAGAGCCCACTCCTCCGGCTTGTCGCACCGGAGGCGAGCCGGAGTTTGATCTCTCCGCGCTCAGCTCCAACGAGGAAGAAGAAGAGTAAGCTTCAATATTGGTCTTGTATTTCTTCAATTTTGTCGCTTCATCTTGAATCTGATTTGCTTCGTTCTGAACCCTTTCTTTTTCAGGACGCTGGCCCAGAGAGCATCGAAGAGAGCCAAGACCCCGGTGGTCGTCATCGAGGACGAACCTCATCGCGACGACAGTGAGGCGCGTCCCGAGACAGCCTTGCCGTGTGAGGCAACTCTCCTTCAAAGCAGCCCCCAGCCGTAAGTATATGGTCTATTTCTTGCTGTTCGGGCGCAAGATGGGTGCTTTTTCCTTTGTCGATGTCTCGATTGTTGACTTGTGTAGAAGCAGCAGCCTCCTTCGCTTCGACCACGCCGCCAAGGGTGGATTCTCGGCAAGGGAGCGCCCCGCAAGGGAGCGCTCCCGGCAAGGGAGCCTTCTCCGCAAGGGAACCTTCTCCGCAGCAAGGGCAGCTCTCCCCAAGGGACGGCACCATGATCCCGTGGCGGCGGAGACCATGTCCGCAGCCCCCGGCGCAGGTAACCTTCTTGCTTGAGTACTTCCCTTGTGTTTTTCTTCTTCTGATTTTATCTTTGGATATTTGCTTGACTTTCTTCATCCGTCCGCCACAGAGCCAATGGAGACCGAGGTCGCCGGCGAGGAGTACGCGCGCGACAACACTGACGAAGCCGCCGCCGTGGGAGAAGAAGCCAGCCAAGAGCTCGCCGGCCGAGAGGAGGCCACCGAGGCTGCCGCCGCAGAGCCGGGCGAGGGTCCGGCGATCGAATCGACGCACTGAGGCCGCAGGAGCGCCAGCGCTACACCGACCGCCGATCCCTCTGCCGCCGCAGAAGTCAGTTCAAGAGCCCCAGCCGGTGCCTACTTGAAGGCCGGGCGACGGCGTCTTCATCAAGCTCCCTGGGCGCCGAGCTCAGGGCGCCGGTCGAAGGAGAGACCTTCGACGGAGAGCTGCTCGCCTCATTGGGCCGACTGGTGGACGGGCCAAGCAGCAAGAAAGCGAAGTTCGAGGAGGAGCAGCCGAAGAAGTCTTGCCGCTCTACCGCGCCCGACAAGCCAAGTTGGAATCCCGGGAAGCACTTGTCGCGAGGGCGGGAGCAGACATGGAGAACGCGCAGAAGAGCTCCGGGGCGCCAACCAGGAAACTCTCCGGAACATAGCAGAAGAGTGGGAGCGACTTGCTGAAGAGCGCACAGCCTTTATCCTTGAGAAGGCTGAGGTCGAGGAGCAGCAAAGGCTTGCTGCCGAGAAGCTATCTTCGCAAGAAAGCGAGTTGGCGCAGCGGAAGATCAATCTTGACAGCTATGAGGAAGAGCTTGTCGCACGCGAGGAGGCACTTGGCGGGGCTCTTAAGGAAGCGAAGGATGCTGCCGCAGCCGCCGAGGCCGCCAAGAAAGAGTTGGAGACGAAGGTGACGCAGCTGGAGGCCGTCTGTAAGAGCGGCGAGGAGCTTGCTGCGCTCAAGCACGAGCGCGAGAAGGATGCCTACACTCTTGGTGAGCTGCAGGGCCGTCTCGCCGATAGGAGCAAGGAACTCGACGCCGCCAAGGATTCCAAGGCGGATCTTGAGCTAAAGCTGAGCACCCTGATGCAGACACTGGACGGCGCCAAGGAGCGGGAGGTGGGCCTGTTGGAGAAGATCAAGGCCGACGAGGAGCTGCTGGCGAATGCTGTTGCCACCCAGAGCGCCTTGAGGGAGAGTGTGGAGCATCGGATCAAGGTCTCGTGGATACCGCTGCCGCCATCCACAACGAGCTGATGGAGCTGGGGATGGTGGATCTTGGATACTCCTCCGACGAGCACCTCCAACCCAGCGCCAAGCTTAGCTTATTCTTCAAGGGCGTGGTGACGGGTCTCCAGCGACTCGGGAAGAGATCCCAAAGCAGCTGGCGAGGAATCCCGCCAGATCTGTGCAGTGAGCCCTCCGAAGGTGTTGATGGAGGTGGCCTTCCGCAATCCGTGCCTCAACCTCAACGGCGCCCTCAGATCCTTGCCGCCAGATGCCGATGTGGAGGCGCTCAAAGCCCTTGTCGCACCCATTGTGGACAAGGTGGGCAAGATCAAGCGGTTGATGGCGACCGCGTGAGAGACTAGTCCGCCAATTTTATCTTTCCTTGTCGTCACGATCCTGCTCAGAGAACAATTTATTAGATCTGCGACAAGTTATTTTGTAATATAACTCTATCTTAGGCAATGATTGCAATGTTATTTCCTTTACTTGATTCCTTCCTTTGTAATGCTTTTTGCCCCACGCTTTTAGGGAACTTGTCGGTGCAGGCACCTTTTGTCATGAGCGCCGAGTGGAACGTCAAGCCAGCTCGGTCAAGCGGTGCTGCTCCGACAAGCAACCTTGTCGCGACTAGCTGCAGCTCACTTAAGTTGTTGAGCGGACTCGAAACAAAGTAAGGGCGCGACTAGCTGCGTAGTTGGTTCCTCCGCGCACATGTTTTCCATACAAAGTACTATCGCTCGAGGAAGATAACTTAAAATTTTAAGAACTGATTGCTCAAACTTGGGCAACTTAGCTTTTCTCGTTGCTTGCTTCCCGATATATGAACTTCCTCGAGCAACGCTTGGTCCATAGTATTATCTTCTCCTTCCCCGGGTTAACTTGTGCGCGAGGGAACCTTCCTTTCTTCGAGAAAAGAGAAAGAAGAGAAAATAAAGTTATGAAGCCCAGCGGCTCAATATTGCTTACCGGGTGTGGGTGCTGCACAAAGTGTTAGCCAAAACATGCAATAAAATGATGAAAGCATGAATTTGACAAGTTGTGCGCAACACATGAGCTTTTACTTATGCATCGGATCTGCGCCCGCTTTGTACAAAGGATTACATGCAACAGCGGCAAGACTTGTATTAAAGGTGGTTGCTTTAACAGTTAAGAATCAGCGCTTCACGGGTAAAACTTACGAAGATGCTCAATGTTCCAGGAGTTGCTCACCGAATGCCATCTTCGGTCTCAAGGCGGAGACAGCGCCAGCCTAGTGACTCGCTTTCACCCGATAAGGGCCTTCCCACTTCAAGGCCAACTTGTTTGAATTCTTGGCGGACTGAACGCGCTTAAGAACAAGGTCGCCTTCCTCGAGGCTTCCGCACTAACTTTGCGGCTATGGTAGCGACGCAAAGCTTGCTGGTAACGAGCAACTCGTGACCGCACGAAGACGGTCCTCCTCAAGGAGCAACAGCGTCATCTTGTCGCAGCTGCTCTTGCTCAAGCTCATCATAAGCGAGTACTCGAGGTGACCCAGATACGAAGTTCCGTGGGGAGAACTGCCTGCTCCATAGACTAGAGCAAAAGGTGTCCGCCATGGATCGATTTGGCGTCATTCCTGATCGACCAAAGAACCACCGGCAGCTCCTCAATCCAGCTTTCTTCGCATTTGTGCAGCTCGTCAAAAGTTCTCGGTCTTGAGCTCACAAGCAGCACTTCAGCATTTGCCCTCTCGCTTGACCGCTGCTTCTGGACGAGCAATGTAAGTAAAGCAGACCTTTGGCGCCAAGATTTTGGACGTCTTTCGCATGAAGGTGCGACCAGAATTGTGTGCCGTTGTCGGTGATGATCCCGTTAGGGATTCAAACGGCAAACAAACGACCAAGAACTTGACTATCGACCGTGGCCGTCACCTTCCTCATCGCTTCCACTTCCGCCACTTTGTGAACTTATCGATTATGACGCATAAGTACTCAAAGCCCCCAGCTTTCGGGGAAGGGGCCGAGGATGTCGAGCCCCTGCATCAAAAATGGCCAGGATAAAGGGATCGTCTGGAGAGCTTGAGCTGGCTGGTGTATCTGTTTGGAATGGAACTGCACGCTTCACACTTGGTTACTTGTGCGGTTGCATCCCGGAGGGCTGTCGGCCAAAAGAAACCTTGCTTAGGAACGCTTTGCTTGGCAAGTGCTCGCGCCAATGTGGTGACCACATATGCCTCCGTGTATCTCGCCAACAGCTTTTGTCCGTCTTCCCGGTGAATACACTTCAATTTCACACCGTTGAGTCTTCTTCGCATACAGTGTGTTGTCAACAAACTGGTACATACTTGATCGCCGGGCTACTCTTTTCGCTTCTTCTTGCTCTTCGGGAAATTCTCCGTCTCAAGGAAATGGACAATCTACTTTGTGCCCATGCTTTGGAGCTTGCGGCTCGACAACAAGGACTAAAGGCACATCTATCGCTGCGGGAACATCAGCTTCCACGGCAAGAAGAACTCGCGCTTTAGCCGAGTTTGACGTTCCCGGCAAGCTTGCCGAGCAAAACTTGTCGGGAGCGCCTCGCTTCAACGAAACAAACCCTGGGCTTGCCGGAGCAGACTGCCCCTCACTCTGTTGGTGTCGATCTTGGGGACCTTTCCGGCGGCGGCTTCGGAAGCTCCGCCGGAAAGTCGCCACCGTGAGATCAACTTCCTCTTCCGCTCTGGCCCAGCTTGATGGTGTTAAGGTTAGTTGAGTTAGCTTGAGCACAAAAATCCCTCGGTTCCATTGTGCAACTTAAGTGCAGCGCACTTTGACAGGCCATCAGCAATATCATTCTGAGTTCTTGGAACATGTTCCATTTGTAAGCCGTCAAAGTGTTCTTCTAGCTTTCTCACTTCATCAACATAGGCTTCCATCAATGGACTCTGATAATCTTTGTTCACTTGGCGGATAACAAGTTTTGAGTCACCCCTGACAATGAGCTTCTTAATCCCAAGGTCTATTTCAATCCTGAGACCGGCAAGCAAACCTTCATACTCTGCTGTATTGTTTGTTGCTTGCTCCTTGGGAAAATGCATTTGGACTATGTACTTGAGGTGCTCTCCAGTGGGTGCTATAAGCAGCACGCCAGCACCGGCGCCTTGCAGCGAGAAGGCACCATCAAAGTACATCAGCCACTCTTTGCTCGCTTCCTTGACAGAGCCAGAAGAGGAATTTCTTCATCTTGCATTGGGGTCCATTCCGCTATGAACTCTGCCAATGCTCTGCTTTGGATAGTTGATGTGCTTTCAAACTTGAGGCTAAAGCTTGACAGTTCCAGTGCCCACTCGACAATCCTGCCTGTTGCTTCTGGATTCTGCAGTATCCTCTTCAGCGGAAAGCGAGTGACAACTGTGATCTCATGTGCTTGGAAGTAATGGCGCAGCTTTCTCGAGGCCATGAGGAGGCCGAAGCAATTTCTGCACACCGTAGTACTTTGACCTAGCCCCTCGCAGGAGGGAATCGACAAAGTAAACTGGCGCCGCACCATCCTTTTCTCGTGATCTTCTCTCATGCTCGCGGAGATCCGGCCCTTGTCGGGACCAGAGTTCGCCGGTGAAGCCCCTCGCTTGTCGTTGGATGTATTCGCCATGGTTGCCGGCTCGTCAGTCCGCCTCCCTCTCCGCCATTAACGTAGCACTAACCACTTGATTGGTTGCCGCTATATATAGCAGCAACTTCTCTTGTGGCTTAGGTGCGACAAGTATTGGAGTGGAGGACAGTACCTCTTTAAGTCCTCGCAGCGCAGCCTCCGCTTCGAGTCCATTTCATTGACCTGCCTTTTTCAAAATCTTGAAAAATGGCGCGGCGCTTCAAGAGACCTAGAGATAAACTCGCCGAGAGCAGCCACGCAACCGCAAGTCTTCGTACATCCTTGACGCGCTTTGGTGCTTCAATCTGCTCAATGGCCTTGATCTTGTCGGGATTGGCTTCAATTCCCGCCGAGATGACGAAGAACCCGAGAACCATGCCGGAAGTAACTCCAACACGCACTTCTCGGGGTTGAGCTTGAGGTTGATCTTGCGCAGATTTGCAAAGGTCTCATCCAAATCTTGAACCAGAGTTGCTTTGTCCTTGCTCTTGACCACTATGTCATCCATGTAGGCTTCTACATTTCTGTGCATTTGTGGCTCAAAAGCGTCATGGACTACTCTTGCAAACGTTGAACCAGCATTCTTCAAACCGAAAGGCATCCGTATGAAACAAGTATGTGCCACATGGAGTAATGAATGCGGTTTTCTCCTCATCCTCTTCTCGCCATGAAGATCTGATGATATCCTGAGTATGCATCAAGAAATGAAAGCAAATCACATCCAGCCGTGGAGTCAACAATCTGGTCGATGCGCGGCAAGGGAAACGGGTCTTTGGGACAAGCTTTATTAACATCCGTGCAAGTCAATACAAAGTCTCCATTTCCCATTTGCCTTGCGCACAACTACAGGATTGGCCAACCACGTAGGATGGAGCACCTCCTCGACAAGGCCCGCCGCTTCCAATTTCTTGATCTCTTCGCGATGAATTCTTGGCGCCCACCGCCGCTTCCTAACTTTCTTCTTGACGGGTCGCGATGAGGATGACAGCTAAGTGGTGCTCAATTACTTTCCTGGGAACACCGGGATGTCGACGGTTGCCATGCAAACATCGCCGACGTCATTCGCCAGGAAAGCAACGAGCGCCTTCCTATTTAGGGTCGAGAGAGGCACGGTGGTGAAGGTACCACCAATGTCGCCCTCCTTGGCGGACACCTTCTTGGTCTTTGGCGGAGCTGCCATCGCCTTTCTTGCACTTGCCGGTGGAGCTCGATGGTGCGTCCTCGACGGTAGCACAGCACTCCGAAGAGGTGCGCTTGCCGGAGTGGGCATCAGAGCTCTTGCCGGACTTGGTCTTCTTCCCCCGGGGAGCTTCAGCGGCAAGTGTTTTGCTTTCTATCGCAGCTGCTGCCTCCCGGTAGATCTTGTCGGCACAGATAAGAGCATCCTTCTTGTCGCCATGGATAGAGATGATGCTTATCGGGCCTGGCATCTTGAGTAAGTTGTATGCATAATGAGAGGCTGCCATGAACCTAGCGAGTGTCGGATGGCCAAGTATCCCATTGTAAGGCAATGGGAAATCAGCAACGTCGAATGTGACCTCTCAGTCCTAAAGTTCAGCTCACCGCCAAATGTTACCGCAGAACGTGATCTTACCCTTCGCTTGCTTCTTCCTCGGATTGATTCCTTGAATGTGCCGGTCTCTTCGAGCTCACCGCCGTCAGGATCCAAGCTTCGGAGCACCACGGAGGAGATCAGGTTTGCCGCCCCGGCCACAACTAGCATCTTGGTGACCTTGAGGTTGCGGATAGTTGGTGAGACCAACATCGGCAAGCACCCGACCGCAGATTATGTGATCGTGGTGGTCCTCAATATCAAAGATGATAGGCGTACGACCACTTCGTAGGCTTTATGTGACTCTACACGGATGGTTCAGCTGCATTAACTTCCCGCATCCATTGCTTGATTTGGCGGTGGGAAGTATGCGAGTAAGCACCTCCGCCAACGCAGAGGACCTCTGTAGCTTTCTCAAACTCCTGCTCATCGGTCTCGCTGCCTTCCATATCTTCATCGCCACCGCTATCTTCATCCTTGTCGCAGCCGCTGGAGGTCTGTCTCCTTGCCGCTGCTTGGCCTTGCTGCTGCAAGGCCCTCCCCGGCCGGACGCTTTCTTGCTGGCTCCTCCAAAGCACCTTCACTGGCCTTCTCGTTGTCGGCGTTGCTGCAGATTTCAGCCTTCGCTGTTCAACAAGCTGCTCGACCTTCTTGCAGCTCTGGAGGTCATGGCCCTTGGTGCGGTGGATCTTGCAAGATCGCTTGCCGGAGCTGCCTCGCTTGTCGGCGGCCGCCACAGACTGGTGGTTGGTGCCAGCGGCAACCTCCTTGCTGGAGCTACCAGTCTTGGTGTTCTTGTCGCCACCTCCATTGCCGGACTGCTCAACAACTAGCACATCTCTGCCTTTGTTTTTCCTGTTGTTCCGCCGTCGGCTTTTCTTTGCCGGGGAGGTTTCCTCACTGTCAGATCCTGCTTCTGCATTCTCTCCTGGGAGTCTCCTCCTTCCTCAAAGACGTGCACACTTGTCGGCCAAGGCATACAGCTCATCGACGCCCTTGACTTTGCACATTGCCATCTCCTCCCTCATCCTGCGGTTCCGTGACGTTACGATGAAACGCGCCGATCACCGCAGCAGGGTGGACATCCGGGATGTTGTAGTGCACACGGCTGAATCTCTTCAATGAACTTGCGCAGGACTCTCCTTCCTTCCGGGCGCAGCAGATGAAGGTCACTTTCTTGGCCATGAGGCTTGTGGTCACCGTGAAGGCGCCTAACAAACTGATGGCATAGATCTGCCCAAGAAGATATGGAGTTGTCCGGCAAGTGCATGAGCCAGGACCTGACGTTGGACTTGAGTACCAGCGGGAAGTAGTTGGCGAGGATCTTGTCGTCTCGTCCCCCCGTAGCTTGCACCGCGATGGTGTAGATGCTGAGGAACTCCGACGGATGCGTCCTGCCATCGTACTTCTCTGGCACATCTGGCTTGAAATTCTTCTTGCTAGGCCACTGGACTTGCCGCAGCTCAAGAGTGAACGCAGGGCAACCTACCGCGTACGGCAGGTCGCCTGATTCCTCTAGCGCATGCATGTCAACAGAGGGCCCAGCGCGCTTGTCGGATTGACGTCGCGCTTCTCTTCGGCGCTCAATGCGAGTTCGAGCGTCTTCTTGTTGTCATTCATGAAGAACTTGGCGCTGATCGCGGCGAGCTCGTGGATCCGATGACGCGGTGGAGTCGCTGTCCAGGTGGATCCGGCGAGTCGGCGATCTTGGCCTTTCGGTGGAGAGTGCATGGTGGTTGCACCTCCACAAGTCTCGCCGCCACCGCTCGTGCCTTGTCGCCTTGCCGCTGCAATGATGTAGTTGGTTGCCGTGGAGCGTCGCCGCTGGCCGAGCCGATGAGACTGATGGGGCCCTCCACTCGCCGACCTTTGTCGGCCGTTGGAGGGTAATCGAGGAGCGATTGAGCTCGCCAGAGCTTTTGGGCCGGTGGAGTGGCGATGGCGAGCGACACGAGGAGCGGATATGCTCGGACTTCTATCTATGTTAGAAGGAGCAAAGTATCCCGTCCGGCGCATCGCGTTTTCGCTTGGCGCCAAAGCATGTTGGCGTGCATGCTGGTCTTGAACGTCCCGAGATCCTCCAGCTCGTTCTCGGTCCAACGAGCGTATGGCATTGTGAATGCCATGACGCTGTTGGTCCCGCGGCTCCTGAGATGGGTGCGGGACATGTACGGACGCCGAGGTTTGCGCGGCCTTGTCCTTGGACTTGGCAGCGTCACGAACTCCTTCGCCGGGCGCCTGCTTCTTCCCCAGCGTCTGCTTCCACCACCCGGTTTGACGCGACGGCTCCGGCCGCCAAGCCTTCTTCTTCGGTGGCATGTTGATGAAGATGTTGAAGATGATGAAGATGTTGCTCGTGGTGAACGCCGGATCAGGTTCACACAGCCTCGACGCCCCTACTCGGGCGCGCCAAAGATGTCGGGGAGGCTGATCGGACCCACGGACACCTATGGGACCGGCGGACCGAGTCCCTTTTGGTTCGGAGGGGGGCGGAGATCGCACGAAGAGCGGATCGAGGCGAAGCACATGAGCAGTTTACCTAGCTTCGGAGCTCTCCGGAGAGATAATACTCCTACTGTTGCTTGTCTAATTGTATTGTGTTCTTGCTAGGGAGCGATGAGAGCTACAAGACCTAGCGTGAGTGTTCTCTGGTTACGTTCGAATCGAACCCCCTCTACATTGCGCATGGGCCTCCTTTTATATGCTCAAGGGTCTCCGGCTGTGGCAACGTAGATGAGGGTACAAATGGAAAAACAGTAGTTGGTACACCTACTTGTACAATGTACAAGTGTACTCTACCTAACCCTCGACAAAGAAGGGACAAAGCATTAAATGCCCGTCCCTCGCCGCCTAAACAAAGGCAACAGGGACCGTCAGAGCGCCACCGCTCGCCACGATGGCAAGCTTGTCGCCGCTTATCGCTGCTCTCCGGCTGGCTGCATGACCTCTTGACACGCCACAAGGCATGGAATGGTCTCATGGAGACACGTTGGTGGATGAGCTGGAGCGGAGATGAAGAGAGTTGCTTGGCCGCGGCAAGTGCCTTGCCGCTGCTGAATCCTTTTGTCGCTGGCCCCGAGGCTTGTCGCCTCCGAGCCTTCCCGGCAAGCTCCTCTTGCCGGGTCTTGTCTTCTGCGTGCCTTGAGTGGCCCTCCCGCAAGCTCCTCTTGCCGGGCCTTGTCTTCTTGGTTAAATACTTTGTTCTTGAATGGCTCCAAAGGAACCACGGAGGATCTTGGCGGTGACTGTGCAAGGCTTGTTGCTGGTGTCAGAATCGCCAGGCACGAAGTTCGGGATACTAGGGTACCCCTACTCTAGTACACCGACAGGCGCAGTGATCGAGAAGGTTCAGTCCGCCAAGAGTGGACTGAAAGAATCCTGCATCAACCTGTTGACAGGTTTCGAGGTAAGTGACATAGAAGGAGAAAAACCCCATGTAGTCAAGAGTTCTCGAGACACCGTCGGTGTTCGTGAAAGCGTAACTGCATGAGGATCAATCTTCTGTTGCAGGAGACTAACGTAATATGTATGCATAAGAAGGCATCGATGTTATCCGCAACCTCGCATGCTGCCAAAGTCTCTGAATTGAGGCAGAGGCTGGAGAGGACCAAGAACGAGCTCGGCGAGGATAAGGTTCGGCTCCAGGAGAAGCAAGGTGAGTAACGACTTGTTGTGTGTTCGGAAAGCGTAGGCGCTATATATTGACTGTAGTGTCGTAATATGTGCAGGAGCCACGACCGAGGTCAAGGCCCTGAGGAAGGCCCTGGGCGAGGCCGAGGAGAAGGCTGTCTAGCAGCAAGCTGCCCATAAGAAGCTCAAGGCCCGGGTCCAAGAAATCCAGTAGGAGCTCCAGGATGCGGTGAAAAATGTGAGACCTTGTAGCATGATGCGTCGGCTCAAGGGGCCGAACTCACCAAGGCTCGTCAGAGCGTGGAGACCGCACGGAATGAGGCCCAGGCCGCCCTCCAGGAGATCCAGGAAGCCAAGAAGATCACGGCGGGTAATGCTTTTAAGATGCAAAGCTAGTATGCGGTGAAGCAGTACCTTTTACTAACCCGGGTTCGGAGTTCCCTAGGGGCTTTTGCGGATTTACAATGCAGTGTATAGGACGCCGTGGAGTTCTATCGAGCCGAAGGAGGGGGTTCGACGGAAAAGCTATTCTGACGGTGCCAGAACCCCCCGTGTCCTTCACCGATCAGCTGAAACAGCTGGTGGAGCTGCATAGGGTGGCTGAAATCACTACAAAAAAATACACTTCCGTGATGATACGTGTTTGTCACAGTAGGTCACGTTTTTTGTCATGCATGTACATCCATGATGATTTTATGACAGAATCAAGATAGTCATACTTCTTTGTCAGAGAAGTGTTCCATGACACTACCAAAATTATCATCACGGAAGTGTCCACTTCCATGACGATAAATCGCGCGTCACAGAAGTGCTTTCGTCAAAGGTGACTGACACGTGGCATCCACCGTAATGGAATTCCGTTAAGCTATCGGGTCGGGTTTTGGATCCGGTAACCCGTTAACAACCCCGACCAATGGGGATTTTCCACGTGTAAAATCATCATTGGCTGGAGGAAACACGTGTCGGCTCATCGTTGGGACAGATGTCATCCACTCATTGGATGTATACGCCATGATACGTCGACACGTGGCATGGCCCAACAGAGGCCCATTCTTGTGAAAAGGTCGGCCCATTTAACTTGCTCAAAAGGTGGCGGGCCGGCCCATGGAAAGCCTGTTAACGACCTATTCGCATATAGCCCATTTACAGCCCGCTAACCCAAGGCCTGTTACGCCCTATCCGAATTAGGCCCAGTAGCGTCATCTGGGCCATCCAATATGACTCCAAATTTCATTTTCACTTCTCGCCCATGTATGGCCCATGACGCCTTTTGGCCCATATGAGGCCCTATGTAACTCTTGGCCTATTAATGGACCGTGGTGAAACTGCCCGCAATGAACAAAGGTATCACTTTACACCCATTAATGACTGTGGTGAAATCGGCCCGTAATGAACAAAGTGTATCACTTTATACCCATTAAGGGCCCGTTATTCGCTTGGGACGTTTCCAGCCCATGTTATCTTTTCGCCTTCTCGAGCCCATTTATTCTTGGGCTCATTTCAAAGATTCGCTTACTTATGGCCCATTATCGCTATTTTACGCTTAGGGCCAAATTCAGCCCGTGGTTACAGCTTGGCCCGCTTGTGGTCCGTTATCACGTTGGGCTTTCATAGCGCCATCAACACGCACCATTAACGATGGCCCGTTATGGTCAGCCCATTAACGGGCGATTCCAACTCTAGCCCGCTTACGCCATAATGCGTTCGTTATTGGGCCATGTTTGGCCAATCGATCATACGGCCCGTATAAGGCCCATTGATGATACGGCCCGTAGAAGGCCCATTGTTTCTATGGATCGTAGAAGGCCCATTTTTTCTACGGCCCGTAGAAGGCCTACTGTTTCTACGGCCCGTACGAGGCCCACTGTTTCAACGGCCTGTAGGAGGCCCAGTATCACTACAGTAAATATTAGCCCATGGTTATTGTGGCCTAGTTTTAAAAAATAGGTTATTGCAGCCACTAGCAAACCACGGAAAAAGAACTGCACTGACTAAAAGCAAACAAAAAAACAAGACAACAAGGAAATAAATAAGAAAGTAACTTATGCTAGGCTATCACGGCTATTACACATATTACATCCACTGGGCATCAAAGTTCGCCACCAGTGCAAATATAGGGAACAAAGCAGCATATCATATACACTGGTTGTCAAAGTTAGCGACCAGCGCAAATAAACGCCACAGCAAAACAAATCCAGAACTGAAACCACTTCAGAAGATCTCAAGAAACAATATCGTGGGGACCCATAATGCTGGCAAGATGCTTAGCAAGCTTATTAACTTTCTCTTGTTTGGCGCTTAAATCCTCCAAATAGCTTGTTGTTGCGCCCGTAAAATATGCATCTGAATTCTGCAGGACTTTCTCAGTCCTTGACTTCTGTCAGAAAGCACATCTCGATCGATGTCTTTCAACTTGAAGTTGAGACTCAAGAAGACGAACCGATTCAGCAAATGAAGTTCAAGAGCTTGTGCCAGTGCAGTAGTGGCGATAACTTTCGAATACTACATCAAGACAGGACTTTTGGGTTCCCTCACCGCCGTCAAGATAGTTTTTATCAGCCTTTCTTGGAGACCAACAGGATGTCTCACTATCTTGAACCTTATCTCAGACATTTCCTTTACCATTGGAAAACGCAGCATCGTTTTCTCCAATATTTTGTACGCATTCTAAAAGAGAAACAAGCAGACACATCACATGTTTACCATGTTGTATATGAAACTCATTTTGGTAAATGAGTTCAGTAGTAAAGTGGACAGGATAACAACATGAAATAAACATATATCTATGTACCATGGTCAATTTATGGTCTATATCATTCTAGTTCTTGTTGCCAAATCAAGATAGAGACACAGTTCAAATAATATTTGTTCAAGACAAAGCAGAATAGACAGAATCTAAGTGTGGGTGACTATAGAGCAATACAAAACTTGTAATGTGCATGACATGAGACCATAACTGATTATTCAATTGAAACTGAAATCAACATAGATAAGTTTACAACAGCAAACCAGTTAAAGAAACAGGTTTAAAACATACCTGTTGCGCCATTGGAGTTTCAATTCCATCCTTCAAATTTGAAAATAGTTGGTATGAGTAAATACAGTAATGCAACAGCAAAGGAGTATGAACCATAGCTACAGAACCTGACCTGAGAACAAATCTTCTTCTCCTTTAAGTGTTGAGTTGGGATTCGGAGTGGTGGTCCTCATGCTTTGGGCACTGCAGTTCCCTTACTAACTGCTCGTGTTTGGGTGCTCTGTGGTGGAGACGGTGCTGTGTCAACTGGAACTGGGTTACTATCTGCCGGGGTTGGGGTTAGAAGGGGTGTACCTGGTTCTCTGTCCAACTGGGTAGGAGTACAATCTGCGAGAGTCTGGGTTATGTGTGTTGGATCTGGTCCTTGGGCAAGTACAACCGTGGTTCTATTTGCATCAACTGGTAGCACTATCTTTTTTGAAGACCGTGTTGTTACTCCCTTAGATACTGCCATCAAGCTCTCCAATTCAAATGACTGATAAACAAGAAAACTAATTGAAAGTATAGACATTGTATGATAGACATGTGCAGTGGATAGTGGGGAATAAAAGAGGGCATGAAATAATTCATATTTATGTTGTCTAACCAAACAGGATAGCATGACACAATTTCACATATATGATGGCTAACTAAACAGGATAGCATGACACAATTTCACATTATGATGGCTAACTAAAAGATGGAAAGACATAGTTCAAAATATGAGACTATGTAAACAGGATGACATGACATAACTATATAATGTGTTTATTAAATAGGTTGGCATGCCATAATTCACATACATTCACGAATAGAATGCCATAATTCAAAATATGATGACTGTAAACACTAAACAGGATGAGATGATATAACTATATGATGTCTTTATTAGATGGGCTGCCATGCCATTATTCAGATAGATGATGTGTATGTACTATGTAAACATGATGGCATGATATAATTCACATATATGATTTATATTTTAAGCAAGTAAGCAGATGGGAATCCATATATGATGTAAAAACTAAGCAATGCAAGACAACATGCATGACATGGGTAATATAACCCTGCCAAGTTTGAGAATAGACCTCAGGGGGGAAATAGGATTGGTCATCAGTCTCTGAATCCTCCTCTCGAGCAGCTCTCAGAATCAGCAAGATTTCTGCTTCAAAGAGTAGCATTGTCTGCTCTGAATACCTTGTTTTCACTCCAGATACTTCCATCACCGCTTTAAATGGCTGATGCACAGGAAGATTAGTTGAATATACAAACGTTGTCGACAAATGGAACATGTAATACAAAAAATGATAGCATGATATAATTCACATACATGATGATTGACTAAACAACATGGCATTGCATAATTCACATATATAATGCCTTTGCAACAAGATAGCATTGTATAATTCACATATATAATGTCTTGCAACAAGATGGCAATGCATAATTCACATATATGATAATTAGACACTGAACAGGTGGCATTCACACAAAGCATGTCTAAACTAATCAAATGACATAGCAATGCGAGACACCATACATACGATATGAGCAACATAACCTCGCCAAGTTAGAGCATACACCTTGGGGGATAGGACTGGTCATCTGTCTCTAATCCTCCTCTCGAGGAGCTATCCGTAACCAGCGAGATATGCGCTTCGTCAGAAAGCATAGTCTGCTCTGAAGACCTTGTTTTCACTCCAGAATTTGCCATCACCGTGTCAAATGGCTGATGCACACGAAGAGCAGTTGTATGTACTAACATTCTTGACAAATGTAATATGTAACGCTAAAAAAAGGATGGCCTGATATAATTTACATATAAGATGACTGGCTAAGCAGGATGGCATTGCAAAATTCACATATATGATGCCTGGCTAAACAAGATGGCATTTCATAATTCACATAAACAATGAATAAATTAAACATATGGCATTCACACAAAGGATGTCTAAACTAAGCAGATGACATATTTGATGTATAAAGTAAGCAATGCAAGACACCATATGCATGATATAACCAACATCAGCATGCCAAGTTAGAGCAAAGACCTCAGGGGGTAAATAGGAGTTGTCTTCTCCTTCTGAATCCCCCTCAGAACAGATATCTTCCTCTCGATTACAATCCGAAATGCATGGAGGGGGCTGCCTTTGCACCTACCATGGAGCGACGTCTGCATGAAATTTTATTGCCACGCAAGGCTCGTCTCTTTTGCTCTACATGTTCAGTTCCATTGTTTACAATAACTGTCATGCATAGAATAAAACATAGTGAGATTATGTAAGGAGTGCATGCAGAAATCCAGAGTGATGGTAGCAACCTGTGGATAGACCCAAAAACAATAATAGCAGGAAGATAATGGCTTCAGTTAAAAATACAGATAATTGCTTCTTTACTGTTTGTTTCCCACCCAACATGAAACTCATAGTAGACACTGGAGGTTAACCAGATAGTAGATAGATACTATTGATAGCGGCCCCGATATGTACCGCACAACCATTTAAAAACTCAAGTTTGACCATTAGTTTGGTTATGACTCAGAATCTAATCGGTGAACATGACGATAAAGTAGCATGTAATATTAAGCGATGCATAACATAAGTAGACGCGAAAGAGGGCGACCTCTATTGCGGACCTGTGTAGTCCTTCAGGTCATCTACTCGGTTGATGATGGTAATGCAGTTTTCATGGCTGCCAGCGGCGGGGAAGAATATCTGAGGCGGCGAAAGATAGTCTGGAGGCTGGATCCCTGCTGTGCTGGACCCTTCTGTCGTTGGAGCAGCTGAGCTGGGGTGGACGACGGCGCAGTAGGAGCGGGACAAACCACGCAAGGTTTTCTTTGACAACTATCTGTAAGAGAAGTAATTCTGTAAGTGCTCGTTTGAATTGGAGGATTCCAACAATGCAGGGATAGGAAATAGACAGGAATAGGATTGGAATGTACGTGCAAAACAGAGAATTTAAAAAAACAGGATTTCTGCCAATCTGGGTGTTTGATTCACAACAATTGGAAGATCACAGGATGCAAAGAAGCGTGGTGAGATTATGTCAAACCACAAGAAAATGTACGGTTATAATGCTATTATGCTACTATCTCTTAGTCTTCTGCTTCATGAATAGGAATTTGAAAAGGAAGACACGTGAAAATTAATTCCTACAATTTTTCTTTCAAGGAGAAACTAAAGGAACAAATCCGTGTGCTCAGTGGACAATATATATAACATGTAGAGTAAAAAAGATATGCAACAAGTGTACAACCTCTTTGGCGAAGCCATGTCGATCTCAGCGTGATTGGGTTGGCCGGTGAGGATGCTCCGGCTGACTTTGCTGTCGGAGGATGGGAAGAAGATCTTTGGCGTCTGGAGATGGAGCCCGAGGTACTACTCCGCTGTGATGGAGGGTTTCGTCGTTGGAGCAGCTTCGGTGAGTTGTACGACGCCGAGGCTGAAGCTGGACAAGAGAGACAACGAACAACGTTAACCTGAGTGGAATTCTAATAGCATCTCCAATACATGACATAAAATACATAACCACAAAGTGCTAGATGTAAAATACATCAGCCGCTCATCTCTGAACTTAACTATCGAAACTGAACTTAATCACAAAACTGAACTTAACTGTCAAAACCGAACTTAATCGTCGAAACTGAATTTTGCTGTCAAACTGAATTTTGTCATTTAAACTGAACGCACTAGCAAGGTGAGGCTACACGTCGGTCGATCGACTTTTTCATCTCTCGTCACCGATTTTGCGTACCGTTGGATACGAAATCATGGGCATGCGGTTCATCTTCAACCTCCACCTCGAGCCGCCAGCCACCACCGCCAAAAGCAGCCCCCGCCACGGCCGGGCGGGCGCCGCTACCACCTCAAACACTCCCCACCGCTTTTCCGCCGCCGCCCGCCATCCCTCTAGGCCCCCACGTGCCGAAGCTTTTTCTCTGGCGATCCCCACGCCACCGCCCCGCTAACGCCCGCCACCGCCACCACCGCCCCATCCTCGAACCCAAAGATAGATAGTGGGGTACCTCTCCGACGAGCCCCTCCTGCTGCGGCTGGTTCTTCCTTCACCTGGCGAGCCCCCCACCCCTGAAAAATCGATCGACCCAAAAGTCGATTCAGTTGATCAAGTGTAGCTAAATCGGAGCAGCATCACAAGCAAGAGCAACAGCAAGAGCGAGAGCAACAGCGCGAGCAAGAGCAATAGCAAGAGCAGAACAGGCAGGGGACCGAGAGCAAGTGTAGAGCAGCAGCGCGAGTGAGAGCTAAAGCAGAAGCAGCTCCTACTGATGTGGACGTCGCCGCCGAGGGAGTGACGCTGTGGAGGAAGTGGCCGGTGATGCCGAGCCGCACCGTGTCGGCTCGGGACCGAGCGCCGGCAGCACCGTGAGATCGAATCAAGAAGAAAATGCGGCGATTAGTGTACAACCTCTTTGGTGGCGCCGATTAGGCCGCAGCTTCATCCGAGGAAACAGTGATGATGATGCTCTTCCGGTGGTGCAGGTGAAGACGGCGGTGTGGGAATGGAGGTGGCACAAAAGATGAGGGGAACGTCTGGGCAGCTCCTTGGAGGTGGAGGACGGGTGGCTGAACCGGCGGGACGATGAGATCTATGATGGATCATCATCCGGTACGGTGGATGAGGGACGTCGAGGTGTTGCTGTGGACGACGTCGTCGGGGAAGAGGCTCCGGCTGGGTGGCGGACGGAGTAGGGTGTGGGGTTTCGTCGCGGGTTTTCGCGGCCTCGGGGTACGAATGGGTGGGCGGATGGGATGGCAGTGGGGAACCATGGCTTGGAGACGCGCTTGTCCGAAATGTGGGGTAAGTTACGAAAGTACCCCCACCGATTTGAGGCGGTTCTTTCGGTTCAGGGGTACCACGGGCATTTCGCGTGTCGGGATTTCACAGGAGGTGGGAGTTTTCGCGCGCGTTGTAATTTCGGAATAGCAAGGCACGGGTTGAGATGGAGGGAGTTGTCGGAGCACAACGAGACAAAGATATATCTTAAATATTTCGGGCTAACAAGGCGCGGGTTGAAATTTCCGGACAAGCCTAACGTGTACTATACCAAATCAATGCGCACTACAAATGTCATTCAAAACTTTGAAGTCATGTTATGTTCAATTAAAATATTCCGCTACATGTACAATGCATGCAACCTACTACTCAAATGAACGTGTTAGTGCATTCCAAACGTATATACTACCGCTTCAATATGAACTAAATTTGAATTCGTTTCTCTATATGAATAAGATCTACAGTAATGATTGTTGTGAAGTCAAAGCATTTGAATTCGCTTTCTGTTTTAATAAGATCTACAATCATCATTATTGTCAAGTTAAACCATCGTTTGTGTATTATCTTCAAAGCACACCACATGATTAGTCTCGAGTTACATATGAACTATGTGTACTATATGAACTCGAACTAGATTTTTTGAATCCACTTTATTTTGATTTCAAATCACATTACATTTCTAGCTCTAGCTAGATCTTCGTAATCTAAACCATGTCTCATATGTATAATGTGTTTATCACATTATGTATGGTTCCCCGCCCCCTACGCCTACAAGTATTTAGATGTGAGTTGCAAACACCACACATTACCACAAATTAAAATAAAATGTGAGAATGTTCGATATATAGTATTGTTTAGATTGTTCGATATTTAGTTGTAAGCTGCAAACGCCACACATTATCACAAATTCAAATAAAATGTGAGATTATTTGATGTATAGTATGGTTTAGATTGTTCGGCATTTAGTCATGAGTTGCAAACGCCATGCATTATCACATTATGGTATAACACGTGCACAACACGTGTATCACCGCTATATTCATGCATGCAATGTTTAAAACACTATGATCTCCTGTTCAAATATATGAATCTGCTTTCATATCAAATTATGATCTTTGTTAGTCTCTTACACCCACACAATCCTCTAACCTTTGTAGCTACCACTAACTTTCTCTCGTGCATGCACACGCCTTCCTCGCCCTCCCCCTCCCTCGGCATTCTATCCACCGGGCACATTCCTTTTTTTTCTTTAGGTCATTCTCCCAGAGTCTCCACAACTCCTTTCCAACACACACCGATCGATAAACCTCTCCAGCGATGCCTGCCTACAACGTACACACACACCTTCAATCTCCTCCTTTATGTGTCCTTGCCTCGTGTGTCTCATACAGTCAGACACACGTGTAAACTCTCGCCCCTCTTTTCATCGATCTCACAGCAACACACTCCTCCCCCTATCTAGTTAGTAGTTGGGCCTCTCGCACCACCTCCTAGCTCCATTCTCTCTGTCTATCCGTCTCGCTGGGACTTATTTGCCTCTAACAAATGGACGTAAACAGACCGGTCTCTCGCTATACATATAGCTAGCTAGGTCCTTATAACTCGTTTTTACCCACACGTCGATCGATCTACCTCATTAGTTGTGTCTCTCCCTTCCTCCGACAAACAACAATTGATCTACCGATCTAGTTAGGGTTTGCTTACCAAACACATGGTCCCCTTTATCATCCATGGATGCGTCCCCGAAAGATCTATCATGCATGTGCACACACGTAAACACATCCCCACTCTTATTGATAACATTGCAATTCCACCCTCGCTTGTCTAGTAGGCCTCTCCCACCATCTCCGAGAAGCAACTCCATCACCCATCCAGCACTCTACCCCCTCCCTCCCTCTCTCTCTCCTCTCTCTCTCTCTCTGTCCCATCATATTTTCCGTCCTTCAGTTATGTATGGATGTCGACCGATCTCCCTCAAGACATAGCTGGGTCTCTCATTCTCAACACATATACGAGTCGTTCTACCTCTATAGTTAGGCCTCTCCCTACCCCTCCCCCACCCCTCCCCCACACATCGATACATCGAGCGCTCTAGTCATGTCTCCCTGCCGCACACAAACTTGACATGTGCCCTCTAACGTTCCGGTAGGCCAGTCGCCCTATATCTTTGACTTGCACACACACACACACACACACAATTTTGATGGCTCTCTTCATCGATCTTGCACCAACCTACTTGATCCTCTCTTCGACTCTGTCGATAGCTATGACCCCTCCCTCTCTTCTCGTGGCTTGCCCGACCCTCTATGTATGATATGGATAGGCCTCCATTTCACACACATTGCATATAAAATTTTGTTTGAGATGT
The DNA here is from genome assembly GCA_021605145.1 of Aegilops bicornis. Taxonomy (NCBI): domain Eukaryota; kingdom Viridiplantae; phylum Streptophyta; class Magnoliopsida; order Poales; family Poaceae; genus Aegilops; species Aegilops bicornis. The sequence goes on along the minus strand of CM038670.1, from coordinate 612,924,707 downwards.
CATCGACACATATTCCCACAAATAATTCATGAAATCAACCCCCACCCCACCCCACCCCCACCCCAAAACAAAAACACTCAGAACGCGGTTTGTATCTCTCTCACACACCCACGTAGGTGGGGGGACGGCAGAAGAGAAGAGGTGCATGCACGGCGACGCATTCTGCCTCTCTTTCCCAACCACACCTGCTGGTACACGGTGGAGCTCAATTCTGTATGAAAAAGGCAGCCCACGTGGTAATTTGGCACGTGTACTGGTTGTCCACTTGCTGGAGGGAGGATCGTCTACCACGGGTGAACAAACAAATTGCGACTTGCCGTGTTATGTTAAAAAAAGAGGCAAACCATGTGGGGCCTACCTTAGAGGCAAGACTTTTGATGTGTCCCGTCTACTCGCAGAACGAGGAGAAGCTTGCTTAGTACGCCGTCTCCCCCGCCCACGGGCACGGTGGCTCGCAGGATGAGGTGAAGCTTGCTCTGCCTTACGCCCGCTCCCTCGCCCATGCGCGCGGTGGCTCGCGGGACGAGGAGAAAAATTTACTACTCCCTCCGTTTACTCCTCATCCCTCCTACCGTGGTTATAGAGATTATATCATATTGTTTGGAATATATATGTCCTTTAGTAGATTTCAATATGAACTACTAGTACACACTCCAAACACTGATGTATATAGACGTATTTTAGAGTGTAGATTCACTCATTTTGCTCCGTATGTAGAACTCTCCCTTTCCCCTCGACCCTCGCCCACATGGTGGACCTGCAGCAATTCATTCGGTCTCATATAGCCATAATGATATATACTGCACTACTATTATTGCTCGACTTCCCGAAGAGGCGAAGAGCCAATCACAAGGTTAATATTTTGGAGATGCCAAGCGCAAGGTTATTGGTGAACGAGTAGTAGGTGCTGCGTCATTTATAAATAAAGTTTTTTTCTTCAGTGGCACGTACGCAATATGATAGGTTCATATGGAGAGAAAAGGAAACCGCTCCACTATATACATAGTCAGGACGGGCCAGCCTACACGGTTGCTTGCTTTGGGGTTGCTCTCTTCACACTCTCTCGCATTTAAACGATCGCGGGCCACATATCTAACATCCCGCGGAGCACGTCCGCTTGGGGAAGGGGTGGATGCTTAGTGTAGATGCGATGGTTGCCGCCGACGGTGAAAACCCACCGTCGGCACATCCCGATCAGGGGTCCCCGCCGCCTCTCTCACAAAGCCGGTGAGGTTGCCTTCGTCCCTTGCTCACCGCTGACGTGGGCGTTGCTGCCCCGCCGCCCTCCTCGAGGTTGAGCTACGTCCCTCAGGTACAACTCCCTTTACAGCCGGCTTGCACCACTGCTCCAGCTGCCCACATCACTCGCTCTGGATATTTCTCTACTTCTTTGCCCCGCAAATACCTCTACTGGCTTCTACGTACTGTATTTGTGATGAGTTTATGTCTCATCAACTAGTCCCAGTAATCTTATTCTAATCAAGCTTCTTCAATTTCTTTGCCACAGGGATGCTCATCTCGATTTTGGTGAAACTGCACAAAATGATCCGATGGTCAAAAGGTTGCAAACTTCATTTATTAGGAAGCTCGAACGTTGCCAAAGAAATTGAAGGCTGGTCAGGGTTCACGGTTCAAGGGCTAGGGACTACATGGATCGTTTTTTCTTTAGCGCCTGCTCCAAAATAAGTGTCAACTTTAGTAGTAGTACAACTTTGTACTAAAGTTTGCACAAAGTTGAGACACTTATTTTGGAACGGAGGGAGTACATATTTGCTATGATCTGTCAATCGTTGAGATGCAATAGCATGCATGTTAGTCTCCTTTGTATTTGATGAAATGTTGCAACAGGCAACCTTGGGCGCAAGATACATGTAACAGAAGCTGGAAGCTTCATAGCATTGTACAAATTTATCTCGTTGATAAATTACAGTATGTACTATACTAGTACTTCCTCCGTTCCTAAATATAAGTCTTTGTAGAGATTTCACCATGAACCACATGCGGATGTATAGAGATGCATTTTAAGTGTAGATTCATTCATTTTGTTCCGTATGTAGTTCACCTAGTGGAATCTCTACAAAGACTTATCTACTAGTAATAACTAGCCCCCACTACTAGGAATTCTCTATCCTCTCCCTGAGCCACATCATCAAAATTGATGTAGACATTAGATGAAGTAAATCAGTCCATAAAAGCCGTCTGATCTAGACATTGAGAGGCTCCGTACTAAGCCACATGCAAGCATGCAGAAATACTGTGGCACATGCATGTCAGTGGGTTTTAAATCACATCAACATGTCTGCATGCAAGCATGCACCGGTAGCATGCATGTAAGTGAGCTTTTAAGTCCCATTAACATGTTAAAAAGAAAAATATAATCCCATTATGCAGTAGGAGTTGGCTGATCTTTTTTCCTTACGTGGGATGATCTAAATGATGATGGGAGTTTATTTAGTTTGGCTACCACATTTTTCATGTGGTTATAGAGTTTTTTTAGTTCTATGAAATCGATAATTTTGCGCAGAGAGATATATCGCTGTTCCGCGGCAACGCGCGGGGACTCATCTAGTAATATTTAGGAACGGAGGGAGTACTATGTAAAGAGTTAGGTGTCGCACGGTGATAGTGTGAGGTGGGCCATGTAATCACTGAGCCTGCGTGTTTTCACTGCTCTTGCACTCCTCCGCTGTAAGAATAGAGAAAATTGTAATCTAGTACGCTGAAAGCGTGGGACATACAGCAGTCCTACCACCTCAGTAATAAAGACCAATGAGCCGTCAAATCACATAGACCCAGCAATAAGTTGGACGGACGAAGCAACCATCACTCTTGCGCCAGTGAGAGGTCGCGTCCGCTCTGCCCGGGCATGAATGCGACACTGATTCTTTGGAGCGGCGCTGACTGTTTGGTGGGAAGCGCGCGGGCGATGGAGGGGCTTTGGGTGGGCCAGGCTGGTCAGGAGCGGGCGTGGCAGCTGTCCGTATGTCCCTACGGACACGCCTGAAACGAGAGGATGCACCGACTCTCATGGCTAAAATCGTACACTACACACCATCTCTCTCAGAGAAGTAGGTCGATCTGTCGCACTCTCTAACACACACATGTTGTTAAACACACACACGCACACGCACGCACCTTGGTCCCGTTGCACCTTCTAATGTGACTTATTACACCTAGACGGAGGGAGTAGTAAGTACACGAGATATGGTGGCACACTGACTTAAGTCGAATACAAGTGCCCAAAATTTGTGTGCATGTTATAATAAGGATTCACTTAAAATAGTACGTGAGCGTAACAGAGGGATCAATTGGACAAAGGTTCCCGAGCAAAGAGCTTAGATGTGTGAGGTAAGATACACCGCTGGTGCTTTTAATTTTTCTTATTAATTTGTTTGTTTCACCCTCTGACTGGTGGGACCCAATTTACTACGTTGAGAGAGGTAAGGTGACTAAGGCTGCATTATTTCTGCACCATTGTGGATAGTCTTACCACCAAAGCCACATGACACGATTCTGATTGAAATCCCACTGACTCCCACACACACAAAAAACACGGCATGCTTGTCACACGAATGCAGGAATGTATAAAAGGTTATTTTCCTCTCGTTGAACATAACGTGAGGGTTGTGTAGCTGGTTAGCCTGTTCGCTCATCAAACTTGAGGTCTCGGGTTCGATAACTACACTTGAGCATAATCCTTGCCGTGGAGGATTCTTTGACCGGTCAAAATGTTTTCTAGGGTTTGCATGCTTCACACTCTCTCTCCAGTATATATATACACGCTGGAGCCTCAGCGCTTGTAGTTGCTCTCTTCACACTCTCTCGCCCTCTCCCGCTGGAGCCTCGGCGCTTGTAGTTGCTCTATTCACACTCTCTCTCCCTCTCCAGACCTAAACAAGACTTCGTTGGCCTCGCTCTCTCCCCTCACTGCTGCTCAAAGAGCCGGCAGGATCCGTCCGCCGGGAAGGGAAGGAGGTTTAACGCTGTCGCCGTCGGCGAGGGAGGGAATCCACTACCGGTGCAGCTGTTCACTTTCCACCTAGCGGCGGGGTGGGAGGGCCTCCAACCCCTTCTTCTTCGCCGCCGTCCTGTCGCCCATCGAACCACGCCCCAAGAACCTTAAGGTATAATTTGCTTACTCCACATGCATTGCTCTAGCTGCATGTATACCATGAATCTAGGACGTGGTTCAAAGAGGAAAGGAGTGGGGGAAAGTAGTGGGAAAAGATGTATATATAGCATGAATCTCGGATGTGGTTCAAAGAAGAAATGAAGGGGGAAAGTTGTATTGCATGAATCTAGGACGTGGTTCAAAGAGGAAAGGAATGTGGGAAAGTAGTGGGGAAAGTTGTATCGCATAAATCTAGGACGTGGTACATAGAGGAAAGGAAGGGGCGAAGGTACTAGTTCAAAAAGGAAAGGAAAGGACAAGGCTGTAGAGTTTGAGCAGGACTAGATTTGCTGCGCTCACATAGGGAAAGGTGTCTAAAGATAACAAAACTGGGACCAACACAAATATGCTCCTTGGTTGTTTGTTCTTTGTTGCAACAGACTGTGCATGACCACAGTACATCAGTAGATGGACATGGTGCTGGTGCGTCCACTGTCCCGTGCAACTCATTAGTTGTTGTTAATCTAAGGCCCTGTTTGTTTAAAAACTCCCTAGTCCCTACCTACTTGGTTCCAGGGACTAAACATGGACTAGAGGTTATTAAATGACATGCTAAAAGACCATGTTACCCCTAGTAATGAACCAATAGAAACAAGGTGCGATGCGTAAGGTGGGCAACTGTTGGAAAAAGTCCCAAAAAGACTCCCCGGTCTTCTTTCTTTAGTCCCAAATGCCCACTTTTAGTCCCTAAAAGTCCCTCCTATTTGGTTTAGATGGACCCGACACGTAGTTTTTTAGTCCCTACACCAAACTGTCCCTCGTAAACAAACACCCTCTAATAATACCAATTGGAAAATTGATGCAATGCCACAGCTTAAAAGCAAATTACATGTTTAACAAATTTTATTGTTAATATAATCTCTATGTTAATATTAATCAATGCCCCGCTTGAGAAATGCTACTGTCTTGCTTTCTTTCCCATTTAGATAAGGTAGATGCTTCTTTTTGTTGGCTTCGCTTTCATCCACCATTATTGACCACTAATTGTCTCCTTTGCACCTCTGTAAACAGGGTTATCTACTTCACCTTGTTGCCATTGTGACCTTTTGTTGCCTTTGCACAAAACACTTTTGTTTAAGAGTGTTTTGTGCAGTTCAACCAAAATGTCACACCGACAACGTTGCTTGATTACTTGATCTTAGTGGAACTACACAAGAGGAGATCTTACTTCCTATCCATTAAGGCGAATTTGGTTCAGATCTTCTTCTTGTGAGTTTTTGAATTCGTGATCATGAGAGGTCAAGATTACTAGCTTTCTTTCACATGATTGTGCAGTGTGCTTTCATATGTTGTGCTACTTGTACGGTAATGTTGCTTGATTTTAGTGAACTGCACAAATGGAGACAAGACTTCCAATCTGTATGTGCACCGTAATATCCTATTGAGGTAAGATAAAGATATTTCACAACTGCTGGCCTGTATTTTGCCACTTTCATCAGAAAATTAAGTTCGGTACTATACTTGTGCTCCCTAATGGACATGCCAAATCTTACCTTGAAGGCGAAGCTTGTCTGTTATTGAACCAAGTGATGAAGGCGAAGAACAAGCGGAAGAAAAACAAAAATCAACTCTCGGTGCTGTAATGAAGCACTGGAACTGTGATGACACAAGTAATGATATAGTTTTGCATCTTAATTTATTGCTATGGATGGAACGAGCAATTGTTTTGCCACTGATTTGATGCCATACGTAATTATCTCTACTTGTGCAAACAGGGATCTTCTTTGAAGATACCATCTATTTTAGTGGAACTGCACAAGAAGATGTAGGAAACATTTAACTAATTGAGGAGTATATAGTAAGCATGGCCACCCCTGTAGATAGCAATAGATGGTTCCGGAGAAGTGCTTCATCTGTATGCTCTACACAATCAGCCTCCTGACAAAGGTTGGTACTCGCCCACTAATTTCATCCATATGATTGAGCTTTGTCATCTCTACTGGTGTTGTGCTACTGTTTAGATACTGTGATGAAAAAGTGGTATTGTCCTTGAGAAGTGATTCATCTGTGCTTTTTAAATATTTCCTTTCCTTTTTTTTCGAGCAAACATGGATGCTAGCATTTAGTAGTCCTCTTGTCTTTGCACAACAGGATCATCTTCCCCTGAAGAAGAATATGGAGTATGTGAAGTGACCAGTTCCGATTATGCCAAGATGAAGAAGCCATGTCTATCTTCTCATCAGAAGGAGCAGTTGAAGGATGGTTACATTACTCCCCACAAGACTAAACTAACTTCAGCTCAGAAGGACTGACAAATCTCCATTTTTTTGCTGTGATGCGCGAGTACAATGTTGTTCTAGGATTCTTTCTGGTGAGTTCCATTTTTCTAAAAGTGTGCTCTACATGGACCATGTATGTGCTCGTTGAAACTGGCCCAATCATAGTACAATTTGCTTTATACTAATCACTTTTTGTATTTGTGCAAACAGGGTGCTCAACTTGATTTCAATGGGAATCGCACAAAATGTTCATGAATACATCGAATCATTCATTTCCACCACAAGAAAGGAGGTGCAGATAAGTTCAAGGCGTTGCAACATATAATGGCGAAATCATACAAGCTACGCGCGAATTTGGTTGATTTTGGTGGAACTGCACAAAAAGAACAAGTGGTTTATTTAGCACGAGGTGCCATGTCAATGTCCGAACTGATGGCAAATCCTGCCCATTCCACAATCGTAGGCATTTGATATTTGATATTTTGGAATGGGACAACCTTGTCAAATTTTGCTCATTGATTTTAGCAAGACATGCATTTGATATTTTCGAATGGGACGCCCTTTGCTGTCAGCAGCGTCGATCAATTTTTTCTTTATTCTTTAGTTGTGAAGTAAATATTGCCTCTAACATGTGAGTCGTTGAGATGCATAATCATCGATTGTTTTGAATGTTTTCTATGAATTGCCAGGCCTGTGTGTTTGATTGCAATGTACAGAAATGCTAAAAAGCTGCTTAAACTCTTTGTACTCCTTCTGTTCCTTTTTACTTCGCACATTGTGAAAGTGCATACTTTTTTGTATAAGATTGGTCAAAGTAGAGATACTTTGACTGCAAACAAATCTTGTATGCAGACTAGAAAGGACCGGAGGGAGTACATGTGAAACTGCTGCAAACAAGGTGATCACCCTGGGAATAATGCTAGTACGTATTGTTTTGCATGTTCATCCAATGCCAGTGATATAGGAATTCAAACTAATCGAAATAAATTCATTAATACACGACGGATTTCATATAAACATGCCGGATTTCATTACATTTCATACATTCTTCAACTAAAAAGGGTGCTACTGGAGGTATAATTAATTAACCGAAGCTACCCACCTATGTCATTGAGCCGAACAGAAGCTTCAGTGACTTAACTGCAGGTGCAGTTGCGTAACAGACATGTGGCCTGTTGGGCCCACGTGTCAGTATGCCAACTGCACCAGCAGTTAAGTAGAAGCATCATTCTTCACCAGCGCAGCTCTCCGACTCCACGTCGCCGCCAAGAAGCTAACCGGCCGTCAATGGTCAACCGCCTAGCTTGGCTTCAACCGGAGGGTAGCAGCGGTGGCCTTACTTATACCCGAGCGACGGCGACCTACCGTGTTCTACTCTTCCTTGTTTTCTATGTGGCGCGGCCTCGTTGGCAGCGGGGAGGAGCCTCGACGGAGCCGGCGATGTCCTCTGTCTCATTGCCGGCGGGCGGCGCCTCAGTGGAGCGGTGGAAATCCTCCCCCACGTTGCCGGCAGGGTGGGGCCTCGGCTGAGCCGGCGATGTCCTCTGCCTCGTCGACAGCAACGGAGCGGGGACTCGTCGGAGCCGGCATCGTCCTCTGCCTCGTCCTCGGTCTCGCCAAACAGCGCCTCGCCCGCTTCATCACCCTGTTTGCTAGCCTCTTTGTAGGCGGCCGCAGCCTCTGCCACCCGCATGCGGTACCGCCAGCGCTCAAGGCGGCCCTTGCGGGCGGAGCGGTATGAGTCGAGCAGCGCCTCCTGCTCCGCCCGCTCCGCGGTGATCTGCTCCTCCGCCTGCAGGTGCTCCTGGAGGAGATGGTGGTTATAGGCGGCGTCGGCCTGCACCTCCCGGAACTGCTCCTCACGCATCTGCCTCACCCTGTCCATATATTGGGCACGGGCCTCACCGATGGTCATGGTGAAATGCACCGGCGAGGATGGCACGGAGGAGGGGGTTGGCGCTGGATCGTCGACTACCATGTTCTCCATTGGGACGTCGTCGTCCTCCGGCTGCCTGCCGGCCAGCCGGTCGGCAGCAATGGCTGCCATCTCCTTGTGGACCGTCGTCCGCCCATCCCGAAGAGCGCTGGAGCGCGAGGAAGGCATGGTGGGCAGTAGTGGTGTGGACAGGAGAAAGGGAACGGATGCGGATGACTGCGGCTATGGCCGGCGCAACAGTTTATATAGCAATGGTGGGCGGGCGCAGGGACGGACATGTGGCGCTGGAGTAGCCGCCTTGGCAACCGCGTATCATTAATGTGGGCGGTAGATGGACGAACGGACGACACTTGTGTTGTTTGAAGGCGGATCAATCGCCTGCACCGGGAAGCGGGGCGGGCGGCGCTGACTGTTTCGGGCGGAAAGCGCGCGCGCGCGAGGAGATGACTTTACTTCGAGAGGATGACAATGGGGACCCATCACGTCCCACACCATTGTCAACCTCCTGGTTTCCTCCTGGTTTCCTGACATCACGGTCCCACACCATTGTCAACCTCCTGGAGTAGTCAATAAACGAGAGAATTGCACAAGAAGCGGCCGACGGCTGGGACCAAGCAGCTCGAGCAGTATTTGTGCGGAGTTTTTCGATGTTTAGCCCAGATATTAATTTTTCTCCTCTGAACAACAACGAAAACATCACTGCAGGTATTAACTTGGCGGGATGTGGCCCGTCTAGCCCAGGCCAGATATCCAGCCCAGATATTAATTTTTTTTCAAGCTGAAAATGGCTAGCCCAGCTATACTTTTCTTTAGGAATACCCAGGCAAGGTCAAGTTGTTATTCTCCGCCCCGCTGGACTGCAAATCTTTCCTAGGAGGGATGCATTAGGCTTAACAAGAAAATGGGCTTTAAGAAATAATAAATGGGATGTAATTGTAAACTGGGCAGTAACTATTAAAAAATGCACCAAACACGTGATTACTTTATAAATTATTATTTTTGGATATTGAAAATTTTAATTTCATTAATTGTTGCGAGCGCAATGTTTCATTGGATTTTTACGTAATATAAATTTATATTGAAATTGTATTTAATCTGACTAGAAAATTCGGGATAAAAATATTTCGGATCCCATCAAAATGTGGGAAATTTTATTGAATTCTGTTTTGAACGGTTGGTTGAAATGGGCTGTACTTTTAACAAACTGTAAATGGGCTGTAGTAAATTCCATTGGACTTCAAAAATGGGCTACACATTCTTACAAATCTCAAATGGGCTATAAGTTCTCTGCCACACACTTCTGGCCTTACTAAGTTGACGCGTCCCCTAAAAAAACAGAGTTGACACGTATGCAAGGCTTTGTCAACTTATAGTCAACACACGGTTCTAGCAGCAGTGGCCGTTGGATGTCCATCCAACGGATGCCGTGCTTCTTCTTCAATCTCGGATATTCTAGCTTCACCCGCCAAAAAAAATGATTCCTCCCCCTGACATCTGGGGCGCACCGTTTCGGAAGCTGACCTGTAGACCTACTAAGTTCACGTACCAAGGGATTTGTCAACTTAGTCAATATAAACGATTCTAGCTGTAGTGACCGTACGATGTCCATCCAACGACCGTCGTGCTTCTTCAACCTCTGGTCTTCTTCCTCCAGCCGCCCAAAGCAGCACCGGTCGTGCCGCCTGCTCCTGCCTCTTGTGGCCAGCTTTGCTGCCGCGGAGGCCTCACCGCCCCCTACTACTCCCACCGCTGGCTAGGCCAGCCCTCCACTGACCCACACCCCCTGTTATTCTGCGGCGACGGCAGCGCAGCCGAACCAGTGAACCCTCGTACTCCTCTCCGCGTGTGCATCCACTGCCGCATCTTCCACGGCACCGCGTCTTCCCCTTCCTAGGCCTCGCCATCGTCCACCGCCGTGGTGCTCTCCGCGCGGCGTGGTCAACGTGGTCAAGGAACGACTTCCATTGGACGTGGACTGTACGTGGAGAGGTTGACAGCTGGGTCCACGGCAGCCGCAAGGAAGTGCCTCCTTATTACGCGCAAAATAATTATTCCTCCACCTGGCAGCGGGGACCCACCGGACGGGCCACCGTATTTCATGAAAAAAATGATTCGCCCCCTGACTGCTGGGACCCACGAGCTACATCTTCGCACGCAAGGAAGTGTGTCCGAAAAAAACGATTTGCCCCCAGACTGCTGGGATCCACCAGCTACATCTTCGCACGCAAGGAAGTGCGTCCGAAAAAAGACGATTCGCCCCCTGACTGCTGGGACCCACCTGCTACACCATCACACGCAAGGAAGTGCACCCGGGCAAAAAAAATGATTCACCCCCTAACTGCTGGGACCCAGCAGCTACACCTTCGCACGCAAGGATGTGCGTCCGGGCAAAAAAAACCAAAACGATTCGACCCCCTGACTGCTGGGACCCACCAGCTACATCTTCGCACGCAAGGAAGTGCATTCGAAAAAAAAACGATTCGCCCCCCTGACTGCTGGGACCCACCGGCTACATCTTCGCACGCAAGGAAGTGCATACGGGCAAAAAAACGATTCGCCCCCCTGACTGCTAGGACCCACCAGCTACATATTCGCACGCAAGGAAGTGCCTGACAGTCGGGACCCACCTAGTCGAAGCGTACGTAGCGTTGTCATTCTGGTCACAGACGTAATGCATATACCGGTCGTTGTAGAGGCGCCGCACATAGCATGTACACGCACGCATAAAGTGGCTAGGGTGCAAGAAAGAAAATACGCCACGTATGTGTACATACGGCGGGTCTCGAACGCCATCTACAGACACGCACGGCCAAGGCTCGTGTACATGGCTGGGCCGGAACAGAGAAACAACGTTGTCGTCGTGCTCATGGGGAGGCAACGGAGTGCGTCGTGTTCATGGGGAGGCAAAGGAATGCGTCGTGTTCATCGGGAGGCAACGGAACGCGTGGGAGCCAACCGGCTGGGTCGGAACGGAATGCATGGTCGTGTTCATCGGGAGGGCTTGGATGGAACAGGCGATGGAAACGAGGCCTGGCGTACCGCACAAAGGAGGAAACGGACCTCCTACGTTCGGAACGGGGTCCTGTTGATCAGGAGGGGTGTGGCGTACCGCAAAACGGACAAAACGGACCTCCTACGGTCGAAATGGGGGTCCTGTTGATCGGCAGGGGTGTGGCGTACCGCAAAATGGATGAAACGGACTTGTGTTGGAGCGCTACGGTCGAAACCGGGTCCCGTTCATCGGGAGGTGTGGCGCATCGCAAAAGCGGACTCCACGGGATACTGTTCATCTCCACCGTCGACCTCCTCCAGCGTCCACGGGCTACCGTCGACCTCTTCCAGCCTCCACGGGCTCTTTTTCATCCAGCCTCCACCGCGCGCTACTCCACCGGCTCCTGTTCAACCACCCCTCCACGGGCACCCCTCCACCGCTTCATCGCTCATCCAGCCCTCCACACCACGGGTCCTGTTCAACCACCCCTCCACGGGCACCCCTCTACCGCTCATCTGTTCATCCAGCCCTCCACACCACGGGTCCTGTTCATCCAGATGCAAATGCCACCGCCACTGCTCATCCAACCCCAAGCAAAGCTCACTATTCATCCCAGAGGCAAGATCGATCGACTTGATTAGCAGCAGAGCGGCGAATCACTCGATCGGGTTCGATTAACAACCATCGACCGATCGCCGGGTTCAGTGAATGCGTAGCTGCGGTGAAATCGCCGGGTTCGATTAGAGCCCAACGCCTCGCTTCGGGTTCGATTAGAGCCAACGCCTCACACACACGCGTCGTAATGCACGAGAGAAAGCGCATCGCTCGGCCCCCGACCTCCCACCGTAACAGGCAACTCCCTAAAATTTTCCTCGCCCTCGCTTCTACCTTGGTTTTTTCCGTCATGGACGGCCCAAAGAATGTCCTGCAGCTGCATCTCCGGCCCGCCCAGGACGAAAAGCCCATTTTCTGTCATGATTTTTTGTCATAGAAGTAGGAGCCCACCACATCTATGATGATACCGGGTTTTGTCACAATTATCGTCATAGAAGTGTCATATGTATGATAGAAAAAAAAATCGTTCGGCCCAAAATGTCACGGATGTGTCTTTTTTTGTAGTGACTAGCCATGAAGGATTTGATAATCCGGCTATGGCCAGCCGAAGCTATGCCTGGCAGCTACTTCGGACTCGTGAGGCGGATGGTGAACGCATGTCCTCGGCTGGACGTTGTCAAGCGCTCTGCCTGTATTGAAGGTGCCCGCATGGCCTTCGCCCGTTGCAAGATGTGGTGGGCGAAGATGAACGACGTTGAAGTGGCCAGAGGGCCGCTGAAGGGAAAGGAGCACCGCACACCCAAGCGATATTTTGCGGATCTCATATAAGGGTCTCGACTTGCAGCAGCTGAGTGCAGGCAGGACATTATTTTCGAATGAAAACATTTGTGTTGCCTTTGCCTTGTATTATGAAAACAAAGCCTGTTTTGTAATGTAATTTTGTTTTGCTTTAATTGTTTCCTCCTATGCGGCCGTATTGTATGCAATCTGAGGGTTGGCCAGTCATCGGCTTCTGCCCTCGCGTAGGTAGTACGGAGGTGTTCGGGATGGAATCTAAACAATCTTGATCCAATTAGATGGTCCTTGGAGGAGTGGTTTAGCGCAACGAACAAGGCAATCAGACTATACGGCTTAAACACCCTCACTTAGCCATAGGAGTTTTATAATAAAGCATGGGCGCAGCCCCTGGTCCAAGCTGTGGTGTCGACAAGATCTCGATCGAAGTGCCGATCCTTCAGATAACGCCAAGAAAATCTCCAACGATTTTGTAACCCATTTAACACTGACCGGCTCTCGCCGTATCATGACGCTTAGTTTTCGCTTTCATCGAGGTGCTCATCCAGTCAAGGCCAGGCACAATCGCAGTAGTTCTCCCTTTACTACCCTAGCCGATAGAGCGGAACATAGGGTAGCAAGGACAGGAGCCGGGCAACCCAACTACTGACCAAATACATGATTCAGAGCCAATGCATATAATGCTAAATTTGGGGTGCCGAACTTATATATAAGAAGTGTTCGGACTTTGCTGCCATATTGTGGGGCGACAAGTAGCCCCTGGCGAATATGAAACATACAAAAGAGTACCGATGCAGCCGATAAGCAGATCGAAATAAAATGAAGTAAGAAGTGAAAACCACAGAAACTGGGCCACAAACCATTTGTATTATAACTGGATGGATACGTCAAGGTGTATCTTGTACAGATGGTGCGAGAAGTATCCGAGCTATTTAACATGCCGGAATCAATAGGGCACAGCGTGCGGGTCGTGAGAAATAAGTATGAATACCGTCAAGAAGAACGTATAGAGGTTACCCTACACACTTGTGCTGCTTGCCTCCGTTGTATGCCAATCCTTCTAAAGGACTTGCGATCAGGCCCGCAGAAAAAGGAACCTGAAACAAGAAGAAAAAAAAGTGAAAGTATGTGTGTACGAGATCGGTCTGGCCAAACTATAGACACCGGATTATCATGTGCCTCCGTCGATGTCCATGGAATTTTGAGTGTGTAATTGTGTACGCATGGTACGAATGCCACTACCTCATAGGGACTGGGACGGAGGCCGAATTGCTAATCGAGCTCTTGACGAGCCGTGCCGTCCTGTTGCAGTGTAGTCCGGAACCTCTTAATGATGTCCAGGGGTTCGACAGCCGTACTATGGTGCTGCTTGAGAAGGACACTCTGTACCTCTGCTGCTAGGGCGGCGGTGTGCTCCTCTGTTTGGAGGGGGCGTTCTGTATTGCCATTAACTGTTATGACGCCGCGTGGACCGGGCATATTGAGCTTGAGATAAGCATAGTGTGGCACCATGTTGAATCTAGCAAATGGGTTCGTCCGAGCAGTGCGTGGTAGCCGCTATGGAAGGGCACGATGTCGAAGATTAACTCTTCGCTTCGGAAGTTGTCCGGAGAATCGAAGACCACCTCCAGCGTGATTGAGCCCGTACAGCGGGGCTCTACACCTGGTATGACTCCTTTATATGTAGTCTTTGTTGGTTTGATTCGTGAGGGGTTAATGCCCATCTTCCACACTGTGTCCTGATAGAGCAGGTTGAGGCTGCTACCACCGTCCATCAGGACTCGTGTTAGGTGAAACCCGACAATAATTGGGTCAAGGACTAGTGTGGCTGAACCGCCGTGGCGGATACTAGTTGGGTGATCTCGACGATCGAAGGTGTTCGGGAACGACGGCCACGGATTGAATTTTGGGGCGACTGGCTCTACCGCGTAGACGTCCCTAAGTGCTCGCTTACGCTCCCTTTTGGGGATGTGCATAGCGTATATCATGTTCACCGTTTTGACTTGAGGGGGAAATTTCTTCTGCCCCACAATGTTCGGCTGCCGGGGCTCTTCGTCCTCGTCCTCACTTTGTGATCCCTTTTCTTTGTTTTCGGCATTTAACTTGCCAGCCTGCTTGAAGACCCAACAATCCATGTTGGTATGATTGGCTTGCTTATCCGGGGTGCCGTGAATCTGGCACGGACGATTGAGTATGCGGACCAGGCTGGAAGGTCCTTCGTTGTTTCTTTTGTAGGGCTTCTTCCGTTGGCCAGACTTGGAGCCACAGAATCCGGCGGTGACTGTGGTGTCATCGGTGTTGTCTCCATTGCTTCATCGTTTGTGTCTATTGTGCCGGAGCTTGCCGGTGCTGTTCTTGGCCTCAGTGGGGCCTGCCTCGCTGGCTGTGTTTTTGCTACAAGTCAGCCAGCTGTCCTCACCCGTGTAGAAGCGGGTCATGAGTGCCGTAAGGGCTGCCATAGACTTTGTCTTTGCTTGGCCGAGGTGGCGTGCTAGCCATTCGTCACGGATGTTGTGTTTGAAGGCTGGTAGGGCCTCGGCATCCGGACAGTCAACGATCTGGTTCTTTTTGGTTAGGAACCTAGTCCAGAATTTTCTGGCTGATTCTCTAGGTTGTTGAACTATGTGGCTTAAATCATCGGCATCCGGTGGCCGGACATAGGTTCCTTGGAAGTTGTCTAGGAAGGCTTCTTCCAAGTCCTCCAAGCCGCCGATAGAATTTTCAGGCACGCTATTAAGCCAGTGCCGAGCTGGCCCTTTGAGCTTTAGTGGGAGGTATTTAATGGCGTGGAGGTCATCTCCTCGAGCCATATGGATATGGAGAATAAAATCCTCGATCGATACCGCGGGATCGGTTGTGCCGCCGTATGATTCGATATTGACGGGCTTGAACCCCTCGGGGAATTCATGATCCAGTACTTCATCTGTGAAGCAGAGAGGGTGTGCGGCGCCTCTATATCGGGCCGCGTCGTGGCGTACCTCTGATGGAGTCCGTCTGTGGTATTCGGCCCGGGCTTGTTTAGGTTTGTCATGTCCGAATAGGTAGCCGCCGTCGTGCCTCGAGGCACGTCCTCGCGATCCGTAGATCGATCTTGTATGTCCTGCTCTACCGTCCAGGGTCTGTTGGAGGTCGTACGTGTGAACCCGAACTCTTCCATCTCTATTTTTACGAGGCGGTGGGGCAGGCTGCTGTTCGGCCTGAGTTGTCGCTTTATCCCGAACGCGGGGTTGCCGGCCGGCCGCCCTGTCTCAACCACGTGGTGGTCGTTCCGCATTACACGAGGGAGATATGTGGACTGGCGCCTCCTCATTGAATTATGGTAGCAGTCTGCGTTTCAGGTAGCTCTTGGCTGGGCGCTTGAGGCCGTATTCTTCGGCTGTCAGGACATTAGTCCATCTCTCGACGAGCAGATCTTGTTCAGCTTGAAGCTGCTGCTGTTTCTTTTTCAGGCTCCTTGCAGTGGCTATGAGCTGAAGCTTAAAGCGCTCCTGCTCCAAAGGATCCTCGGGCAGAATGAACTCTTCGTTGCCGAGGCTTGTTTCCTCCTCGGAGGGTGGATGGTAACTATCGTCCTCCGAGTCATCTTCTATGGCCTGCTCATCAGGGTTATCTTGCCCGTTGTCATGTTCCTCCTGTTCGGATGCAGCTCTGACAGGGTCTTCATTGTTTTCGGCGTCGCCCGAGTACTATTTTCGCCGGTACCAGTGTTGCCATCCTTTGAGCGACGGGGCTTAGAATGGCGTTTGGGCCGCCGGCGCTTGGACTGCGTCCCAAAGGGTTTATTCGCATCTGGCTCTTCTTTGTCGTTGCGAGATCCTTTAGGTGTATCAACCATGTACACGTTGTACGAATTGGTGGCTGTCCAACGTCCAGTGAATGGCGGGTCTTGGCTTTGCTCCTTGTCGGCATCGTCGTCCATACCGTCGATGTCTTCGGAGCCAAAGTCAAGCACGTTGGTTAAGTCATCGACAATGGCTATGAAGTGGGTGGTGGGTGGGAAGCAAAGTTCCTCGTCATCCGCCTCTAGCTCGAACCGAACATAGTTCGGCTGTGAGTCTTCCTCCAAGGACAAGTTCTTTAAAGAGTTTAGCACATCACCAAAAGGTGAGTGCTGGAAGATGTCTGCGGCACTGAATTCGAAAATCGATAACAGATCCAGCTCGGTGTCCGCAGGCGTACCTGGTCCGGAACGTATAGCCGGAGACGAGTCCGGAGTTCCATTGACGCAAACATTGTAGGATGTAGAGTCCGTGTGTGGCTCCAATGCCGCAGACTTTGTGGCCTCGGAGGGCACGATCTGCTTCTGTTCTGAGCTCGTTGCAGTGACAGGAACCATCTCCTGGATGTGATCCGATGACAGCTTTAAGTCATGTTCATCGGACTGAGGGGGAGTGATTGCCACTGTCTTGAATCCATTGAAGACCAAGTCTCCACGGACGTCCACGACGTAGTTCAAGCTTCCAAATCTAACCTGATGGCCAGGGGCGTAGCTATCGACCAGCTCCAGATGGCCAAGCGAGTTGGCCCGCAGTACGAAGTCGCCGAACACGAAAGTTTGTCTGGAGAGGAAGGTTCCTCCTTGGACGGCGTCATTATCGATGATTGAAGGGGCCATCGAACCTTTTGTCGACGGCACAGTGGAACTCTCAATGAAAGCACCAATGTCGGTGTCAAAACCGGCGGATCTCGGGTAGGGGATCCCAAAGCGTGCGTCTAGAATCAATGGTAACGAGACGGGGACACGATGTTTACCTGTGTTCGGGCCCTCTCTATGGAGGTAATACCCTACTTCCTGCTTGATTGATCTTGATGAATATGAGTGTTACAAGAGTTGATCTACCACGAGATCGTAATGGCTAAACCCTAGAAGTCTAGCCTATATGACTATGGTAATAAGTATCTGCCTTCCGGACTACGCTCTCCGGTTTATATAGACACCGGAGAGATCTAGGGTTACATGAAGTCGGTTACATAAGAAGGAATATTCGTAGTTGGTCGCCTAGCTTGCCTTCCACGCCAAGGAAAGTCCAATCCGGACACGGGTATAGTCTTCGGCCTTCATATCTTCACAGCCCATCAGTCCGGCCCAATGAATAACAGGCCGGACGCCCGAGGACCCCTTAGTCCAGGACTCCCTCAGCCTTCACCGGAGGCCACCAAGCTCATGGCCAGGCAAGCGATTTGCATATCATCCCCCAGAAGGAAGGTGAAAACCTACGCAAGTACATATACAGAGGTTCAGCCGGGTGAAGTACAACATCCCAGATGTTCATCCCGCTGCAGTGATCAGAGCATTCTATCAGAATGTGCGCAACCGCAAGATGCGTGAAGAGCTAGCGATGAACAAGGTCAAAGATGTGGCCGACTTTATGTTCTTGCCGATAGATGCGCTCGAGCTGAAGAGGGGAGGAAGTACCCCGACGAGGACATCGGTGCGGAAACCGACTCCACAGACGAAGACACAGCCGCCCTGACGAAGAAGGGTCGGCGCCGCAACAGGAAGCGCAAGGGCAAAACCGTGCTTGCCGTGGAGGGATCCGACGATACCGGCGCTGCCAACAAGGCTAAGGCAGACGACCCCGGCAAAGAAATTGCTGGGTGCGCCGCTTGCCGGGCATTGGCGGCTGCCGACAAGCTGGGAGGCTCCAACAAGCATTACTGCAAGATCCACCGCACCAAGGGCCACGACCTCCAGAACAGCCGGCAAGTTGAGCTGCTTGCTGGGAAGCAAAAAGTTGAGTATGAGAGGCGGGACAAGGAGAAGGGTCAGGATGGTGCCGAGGAATCCAGAAAGAAGCATGGCGGCCATGGAGGTCGCCACAGCAAGGATAACCAGCAAGAGAGGCCCGCTCGGGGCCACGAAAAGAAGCAGGAAGACGATGATTATGACGAGGACGATGAGACCGGCGAGCATGAGTTCTAGAAAGCTACGGAGGCCATGTGTGTCGACGGCAGCGCCTCGCTTCACACCTCTCACCACCAGCTCAAGCAATGGGCGCGTGAGATCACAGCGGCAGAGCCATCATTCAACGCTCAGAAGCCATTGAAATGGTCCAACACGCCTATCATTTTTTACGCCGAGGACCACCCTGATCGCACGACTGCGGTCGGGTGTTTTCCGTTGTTAGTTTCACCGATGAAACGCAACCTCAAGGTGACAAAGATGCTAGTGGACGGTGGGCCCGGTCTGAACT
Source organism: Aegilops bicornis (assembly GCA_021605145.1). Classification (NCBI taxonomy): domain Eukaryota; kingdom Viridiplantae; phylum Streptophyta; class Magnoliopsida; order Poales; family Poaceae; genus Aegilops; species Aegilops bicornis. The sequence continues at coordinate 612,905,845 of CM038670.1, read as the reverse complement.
TGACCTCCCCCGTTGTGATCAAAAGACTACAGATTCCTGATGGAGACCTCGAAGAAACAGGCACGTTTCAAGGGGTCAACATGGGAAGGAGTCAGCCGAAGGGTAAGGTCACGCTGCCCGTGACATTTGGAGGCGAGTTGAACTACATGACAGAGAGGATTGTTTTTTATGTAGCCGAGATCCCCTTATCATATAACGGGATCCTAGGCCGCCCGGCACTAGCCAAGTTCATGGCGGCGTCACATTACGCCTGCAACACGTTGAAGATGCCTGGGCCGATGACCATCATCACCGTCCCCTCCGACAAGAAGGATGCACTAATTTGCACTGACCAACTCTACCGGGAGGCAGTTGCAGCGACTGCCGCCAAGGCACTTGCTCCTGCCGACGAAGCCCCAAGAGGGAAGAAGACCGGCAAGACCTCTCGCACCCACTCCGGCAAGTGCACCTCTTCGGAGTGCTGTGCTCCCGTCGAGGACGTGCCAGAGAGCTCCACCGGCAAGAGCAAGAAATCCAGAGCTGCACCACCAGAGACCAAGAAGGTGTCCGTCAAGGAGGATGGCACTGGAGGGGCTTTCACCATAAGCGCCACCCTCGACAGCAAATAGGAAAGCGCGCTCGTCACTTTCCTGCAGGCGGATGTCGATGTGTTTGCATGGCAAGCATCTGACATCCCCGGCGTTCCCAGGAGGTGATTGAGCACCATCTTGCTGTCTGTCTTCACGCGTGACCCGTCAAGCAGAAGGTCAGGAAGCAAGCTTTGGAATGACATGAGTTCATCACGGAGGAGATCAGGAAGTTAGAAGCGGCAGGCTTGGTGAGGGGAGTACTTCATCCGACGTGGTTAGCCAATCCGGTGGTGGTGCGCAAGGCAAATGGGAAGTGGAGGTTGTGTATTGATTACACAGATATCAATAAGGCTTATCCGAAGGACCCTTTCCCGTTGCCGTGCATTGACCAGATTGTTGACTCCTTGGCCGGGTGCGACTTGTTATCATTCCTCGATGCCTACTTAGGATACCACCAGATCTTCATGACGAGAGAATATGAAGAGAAGATAACATTCATCACCCCATGTGGTACGTATTGTTTTTTACGAATGCCTTTCGGGTTGAAGAGTCCTGGCTCAATGTTTGCAAGGGCAGTCCAAATTGGTTTTGAACCCCAGCTACATAGGAATATGGAAGCTTATATGGATGACATAGTGGTGAAAACCAAGGACAAGGCAACACTCGTACAAGATTTAGAAGAGACGTTTGCAAATTTGCGCAAGATCAACCTCAAGCTGAACCCTGAGAAGTGTGTCTTCGGTGTTCCGTCCGGCAAACTTCTCGGGTTCTTTGTGTCATAGAGCGGGATCGAGGCGAATCCGGATAAGATCAAGGCCATTGAGCAGATTGAGGTGCCTAGGCGGATCAAGGATGTGCGTCGGCTCACGGGCTGCATTGCCGCCATGAGCAGATTCATCTCCAATTCTGCTGAGCATGCCCTTTCCTTTTTCAAAATCTTGAAAAAGGCGGGACCAATGGAATGGACCCCAGAGGCCGAAGCAGCACTGCAGGATTTGAAGAAATACCTCTCCTCTACACCAATACTGGTTGCGCCTAAACCACAAGAGCCATTGCTGCTATATCTAGCGGCAACAAACCAAGTGGTCAGCGCCGCACTAGTGGCGTAGAGGGAGGTCGATGAGGAGGCAGTGGCAATGGCAGGACTGGCGGATGGCGAGCCAGAGCTTCCCCCGGCAGGGCCTAGTGCCGACAAGGCAAGGCCCCAGGCAGAGTCTGACGCCGGCGGGACAGGGCCTGCGCAATCAAATGAAGTAGTGCAGAAGAAGAAGATGATGCAGCACCCGGTTTACTTTGTCAGCTCCCTCTTGCAGGGGGCTAGGTCAAGGTACTCCGGTGTGCAGAAATTGCTCTTCGGCCTCCTTATGGCCCCGAGGAAGCTGCGTCACTACTTCCAAGCACACAAAATCACCGTCGTCACCCGCCTCCCGCTGCAACGAATATTGCATAACCCAGATGCAACCGGGAGGATTGTGGAATGGGCCTTGGAACTGTCGAGCTTTGGTTTGAAGTTTGAAAGTACAACGATAATCCAGAGTAGAGTGTTGGAGGAGTTCATTGCAGAATGGACCCCAACGCCTGATGAAGAGAGCGAGGAGACCATTCTCCCCGGCAAGGAAACAAGCCGCAACTGGATTATGTACTTTGATGGGGCTTTCCCGCTGCAAGGCGCCGGTGCTGGTGTGCTGCTCGTTGCGTCCACCGGAGAGCACCTCAAGTATGTAATCCAGATGCACTTTCCCAGGGAGATGTCAACGAACAACACTGTTGAATACGTGGGGTTGCTTGCCGGTCTCAGGATCGTGGGCTTGTGGCAGACCTCGGGATCAAGAAGCTCATCGTCAGGGGTGATTCACAGCTTGTCGTCAAGCAAGTTAACAAAGATTATCAAAGCCCGTTGATGGAGGCCTACATAGATGAGGTGAGGAAGCTGGAGGAATGTATTGACGGTGTACAAGCGGAGCATGTTCCCCGAGTGGAGAACGACATCGCCGACTACCTGTCGAAGCGCACTGCCCTCAAACTACCTATGGAACCAGGTACTTTTGTGCTTCGGTTAACTCAACCATCCGTTGAACCATCGACAGAGCAGAACAATCGGAGGAAATCAGGCCCCGGCAAATACTTTCCCGCCGAGCTTCCAGGAGCCGTCGGCAAGGATGTTGCCATGGACACTGAACCTGCCATGGGACAGCGACAGACTCCGGCAGGATGTTCAGCCCTGGCCGTAGAGACAGCCGCTCCCATAGCAGAGGAGATGCCTTTGGTCCTTGCCGTCGAGCCTCAGGCTCCGACATGGGCACAACATACCGTTCAATTCCTCCAGAGAGGGGAGCTTCCTGAGGAGAAGGAAGAAGCGGAGAAAGTAGCCCGTCGGTCAGCCATGTATCATTCGTTGACAATGTTCTGTATAGAAAAAGGCCGAACAGTGTGAAATTGAAATGCATCCCCCGGGAGGAGGGACTGGAGCTGTTGGTAGAGATACACGGAGGCATATGTGGCTCCCACATAGGGTCGAGGGCCCTTGCTGGCAAGGCATTCTGGCAAGGTTTCTTCTGGCCCACTGCCCTCCAGGATGCAACGGCACTAGTAACTAAGTGTGAAGCGTGTCAATTCCATTCGAAGACGCTTCATCAACCAGCTCAAGCCCTTCAAACAGTCCCTCTCTGATGGCCATTTTCGGTCTAGGGGCTCGACATACTGGGACCTTTCCCCCGCGCCGTCGAGGGCTTTGAGTACTTGTACGTTGCAATCGACAAGTTCACAAAGTGGCCGGATGTGGAAGCAGTGAGGAAGGTGACAGCACAGTCGGCCGTCAAGTTCTTCAAGGGTCTAGTCTGCCGCTTTGGTGTGCCAAACAGAGTCATCACTGACAACGGCACATAGTTTACGAGCGGCACCTTCATGCAATACATCCAAGACCTCGGCAGCAAGGTCTGTTTCGCTTCCGTGGCACACTCACGGAGCAACGACCAGGCGGAGAGGGGAAATGCTGAAGTACTGCGAGGCCTGAGGACAAGGACTTTTGACAGGCTGCACAAGAGTGGAAGGTGCTGGATTGATGAGTTGCTGGCGGTTCTTTGGTCGATCAGAACGACGCCTAATCGAGCCACCGGCCAGACACCCTTTGCCCTGGTATACGGGGCGGAAGCAGTTCTCCCCACGGAACTCAAATATGGGTCACCTCGAGTGCTCGCTTATGATGAGCTTGAGCAAGAGCAGTTGCGGCAAGATGACGCAATGCTCCTCGAGGAAGACCGTCTTCGGACGATTGTGAGAGCAGCGCGCTACCAGCAAGCCTTGCGCCGCTAGCATAGCCGCAAGGTGCATGCCCGAAGCTTTGAGGAAGGCGACCTTGTTCTTCGACACGTTAAGTCGGCCAAGAATTCAAACAAGTTGACGCCAAAGTGGGAATGCCCTTATTTGGTAATACGAGTCACCAGGCCTGGTGCAGTCCGCCTGGAGACCGAAGATGGTATTCCAGTGAGCAACTCCTGGAACATCAAACATCTTCGCAAGTTTTACTCAGTAAGGCGTGATTCGGGCCCCCGCAAACCACCTTTTGTGCAAGCTTTGCCGGCAAGGCATGTAACCCTTTGTACAAAGCCAGGCGCAGACCCTGAGCATAAATAAATGAAGCACTGGCGCCCTAAGTTTTAGCATGCATGCTAGGTTGAGTCTCTCCCTGTGTTAGGGTTGATAGTGCTTGGCGGCGACTAACCCTTAGCATAAAGGTCGAGTATGCATCTCTCTGTTCCTTCCCGTCCTTCTTGGTTCGCAGGGTGCATGGACATTTTCTGCCGAGCTATTTTGGAAAAAGGAGAACATGTCGACGCCCTGACCCCAACAAGCCAAGGTTGGAGGGGGCTGCAGGTCTAAGGATCCGATCATGGCAAGCCAAAGTTGTCGGGGGCTACGACATCAAATAAGTCTTTTTCCCCCAATCTGTGCCTCCATATGGAACTTGAACGTACGAGACTTCGATCGCTCTCATACCATCATTGCTCCCTATGTCCCATGTCAGAAAACCTTACTTTGGGCCGGAACTTGGTTGTAGCGCGATGGGAAGAGAGTGAGTGAAGGGCCTAATCCTATTCCGCCCCTACCACCGCCAAAGGCGTGAGTGTAATCGAGCTATAGAGCAGGAAGACGGCAAGGCCTGTTGCTGGGTACAGTGTTTATCTTAAGATAACGAGGAATCGTTCCTTGGTGTGGCCCTCGCCCACGCGCAAACGAAACCCGGCAAACACCCTTCTCCTCATTAATACGTTGCTAACAAGTACAATTCATACGGAATGCACGCATGAGCAAGGGGGTTACGAGATTCAAATCTTACAAAGGCCTGTAGGCTTAAAAACTAAAAAGAGATAAGATGCCCGTAATCCCTTTCTTGTCCCTCTCCACAGGAAACGGAACAAGATGGCGGAAGGGCAAAAGGGGCGCCTAGGCGAGGTACGAGTCGCAAAAGACACCAAAAGAACATCCCGGAGGCCGTCCAGAAGAGGGTTGGTGATGATGGTGCCGGGAGAAGAGCCGAAAGATGAGGCAGCAGGCCGGCAATATGCGACGAAGGCGTCGGTGCCCACGTACTCCGACTTGACGGCCCGCCACCCGCCTTCTTCGTCTTCCCCATCCCTCCAACGCTAGCCGCCCAAGGCGACGACCCCGAGAAGTTCAAGGAGCTGGTGATGTAGATGATGGTGCTGCTGGCGTCGCCCAGGAACGGTGTGCCCGACGCCTAGTCAGACCCGTCATCCTCCCGCCCGCTACCCTTCTCGTCGCTGTCGCTGTCCTCCTCATCACTTCCGCTTGAGGAGGAGTCTTCGTCATCAGAGGAGCTCTCCATGCAGCACTTTATGCGAGTTCCAAAGTCCCCAAAGACCTTGACGGAGAGCAGGCCGTTCTCCATTAATTTGAAGTAGAGAACGAGCCCCTCTGTCAGACTGTGGACACGGGCGAAGGACTTCCATCCGCGACGGAGATACATGACATGAGGGGCGGGAAAGTCGACGTCAACCCACATGCCGCCATTCCCGTAGCCCCTCATATGCAACCTCAGAGTCTGTGGTGGATCAAGATTCATCTCCCGAGCAAATGAAGCAGGGAGACGAAGACGACGGCGCACTGGCCGGCGCAGCCTGATAAAGAACTCGCGGGGATGGTCCCCGACGTGGCCCTCCATTGGGGGAGGGACCGCTGGCGGAGGCGAGGCCGATACACCGCCCCGTCCTCCTCTCCCCCGAGCGCCACGGCGGCCTCGTCCTGGTCCCCTCCCCCTTCCTCTCGTGGCCGGCTCCACCGCCATGAGCTCTTGGGAAGGAGGGGCGCGCTGTCGAGCGGAGACCCTCGTCGCCACCATCGAAGTGTTGGCGCGCCCTCTCGTCATAGTAGAAGAAAGAAAGGAGCCAAGGTGGAAGGAAATGGATGATGAAAGATTGAGGGGTGCCATCCCCCTCCCCTTCTTATAAAGGGGCGGGGTCGGGGCTCGACCACCCCGCTCAACCAATCCGGCCATCAGGGGCACAGGGAATCAAGACCGACCCGCTGCTCTAATCGGCGGCGGTCCGGTTACCCGCCTCGTCATTCAAGGCCCATGCCCCCCGCATCCGCCGCCCACCATCTTCAAGGCATGGGGGACACATGGCGAGCAAGCAGAAATCAAAGCGATGAGTGAGGCGACCGTTTTCCACCCCGTGACCGTAGGGCGCGGACGCCTTGAAGGCCACGACTCAAGTCCACTCAGCAAATGAGTCGCGGCCCTGCGTTTTCCTCTTTTTATGGGGAAGGCGCGAGCCGCCTCTTTACCATGATGTGACGCATGAGGGCAGCGACCGCCCCACGCATGACCCCCACGTCACGCACGACCCTCCACGCCGTGCATTCAATGCGGATCATGGGGAAGCGCAGCAAGCGGAGGAGTTACTGCGGTAAAACTCCGCCCCGCCTGCCCGCTCACCGTTCTGGGCCAAGCCCAACAACGTGTTGCGCTTATGTGTGGCCCAGGCCCGGGGGCTCCTGTCGGTGTACAAAAGTTGGGGCTCTCATTTTTACCCCTTTACTTGTGCACAGGCAGTCAGAGCAGCGCCCGTGGCCACACTAAGTAGGGCAGAGGAGGGAAACCAAAGCAACGCCAAGACCAGAGACACAAAGAGCAAGAGGGCGAGGTGGACTCCCCCAGTGAGGCCCTTGCCGGGGCGGCCCCCGCAGCCCCGACAAGAGCCTTGCCGGGGCAACTTGCTCGACGCCAGCAGAGTGCGCTACCCTTGAGCCTAAGGGTTTCAACGCCATCAATCACATTGGAACCAAGGCTCGAGAGGCACCTCCATGGAGGCATGCAGATCTTTGTGAATATCATAAGCACACAAGATCAGATGAGGACCAGAAGGCAACGATCCTCGGCAAGATCCTGGCCGAGTAAATCCACAAGACCCCCGGCAAGATCCTTGCTGCTACCTCTTGAGCTTGCGTTGGTTTTTCTATTAAGGAGGAAAGAGTGATGCAGCAAAGTAACATAAGTATTTCCCTCAGTTTTTGAGAACCAAGGTATTAATCCAGTAGGAGACTACACGCAAGTCGCCTCATACCTGCACAAACAAATAAGAACCTTGCAACCAACGCCATAAATGGGTTGTCAATCCCTTCACGGCCACTTGAAAAAGTGAGATCTGATAGAGATAATAAGATAAATATTTTTGGTGTTTTTGTTGTATAGATTGAAAAGTAAAGATTGCAAAATAAACAGCGCCAGAAATCGCTAGTTGTTGGGAGATTCATATGATGGAGAATAGACCCGTGGGCCATAGGTTTCACTAGTGGCTTCTCTCAAGATAGCACAAATATTACGGTGGGTGAACAAATTACTGTCGAGCAATTGATAGAAAAGTGCATAGTTATGAGAATATCTAGGCATGATAATGTATATTGGCATCACATCCGCGACAAGTAGACCGAAACGATTATGTATCTACTACTATTACTCCACACATCAACCGCTATCCAACATGCATCTAGAGTATTAAGTTCATAAGAAGAGAGTAACGCATTAGGCAAGATGACGTGATGTAGAGGGATAAACTCAAGCAATATGATATAAACCCCATCTTTTTATCCTCGATGGCAACAATACAATACGTGTCGTTTCCCTTTCTGTCACTGGGATCGAGCAACACAAGATTGAACCCAAACCTAAGCACTTCTCCCATTGCAAGAAAGATCAATCTAGTAGGCCAAACCAAGCTGATAATTCGAAGAGACTTGTAAAGATAACAAATCATACATAAAAGAATTCAGAGGAGATTCAAATATTGTTCATAGATAATCTATATCATAAACCCACAATTCATCGGATCTCGACAACGACACCGCAAAAAAGAGTTACATCGAATAGATCTCCAAGAGAATCGAGGAGAACTTTGTATTGAGATCCAAAGAGAGAGAAGAAGCCATCTAGCTAATAACTATGGACCCGAAGGTCTGTGGTAAACTACTCACACATCATTGGAGAGGCCATGGTGTTGAAGTAGAAGCTCTCCATGATCGATTCCCCCTCCGGTGGAGCGCCGGAAAAGGCTCCAAGATGGGATCTCACGGCTACAGAAGGTTGCGGCGGTGGAAATAGGGTTTCGTGGTGCTCCTAGATGTTTTCGGGGTATATAGGTATATATATGAGGAAGATTAGGTCGGTGGAGCTGCGAGGGGCCCACGAGGGTGGGGGGCGCGCCCAGGGGGCAGGCGCGCCTCCCTGCCTCGTGGCCTCCTCACTTCTTTCTTGATGTCAACTCCAAGTCCCCTGGATCACGTTTGTTCCAAAATCTCCTGAAGGTTTCATTCCGTTTGGACTCTGTTTTATATTCCTTTTCTTCGAAACACTGAAATAGGCACAAAAAAACAAAAATTTGCACTAGGCCTTCGATTAATAGGTTAGTCCCAAAAATAATATAAAAGTGGATAATAAAGCCCATTAAACATCCAAACAGATAATATAATAGCATGGAACAATAAAAAATTATAGATATGTTTGAGACGTATCAAGCATCCCCAAGCTTAATTCCTGCTCGTCCTCGAGTAGATAAATGATAAAAACAGAATTTTTGATGTGGAATGCTACCTAGAATTTTTCTTAATGTAATTTTCTTTATTGTGGCATGAATGTTTAGATCTGAAAGATTCAAGACAAAAGTTTAATATTGACATAAAAATAATAATACTTCAAGCATAGTAACTAAGCAATCATGTCTTCTCAAAATAACATGGCTAAAGAAAGTTATCCCTACAAAATCATATAGTCTGGCTATGCTCTATCTTCATCACACAAAATATTTAAATCATGCACAAACCCGATGACAAGCCAAGCAATTGTTTCATACTTTTGATGTTCTCAAACTTTTTCAATCTTCACGCAATACATGAGCGTGAGCCATGGACATAGCACTATAGGTGAAATAGAATGGTGGTTGTGGATAAGACAAAAAGGAGAATATAGTCTCACATCAACTAGGCGTATTAACGGGCTATGGAGAAGCCATCAATAGATATCAATGTGAGTGAGTAGGGATTGCCATGCAACGGATGCACTAGAGCTATAAGTGTATGAAAGCTCAACAAAAGAAACTAAGTGGGTGTGCATCCAACTCGCTTGCTCACAAAGACCTAGGGCATTTTGAGGAAGCCCATCATTTGAATATACAAGCCAAGTTCTATAATGTAAAATTCCCACTAGTATATGAAAGTGATAACATAGGAGACTCTCTATTATGAAGAGCATGGTGCTACTTTGAAGCACAAGTGTGGTAAAAGGATAGTAACATTGTCCCTTCTCTCTTTTTCTCTCATTTTTTATTTGGGCCCTTTTTTTGGCCTCTTTTTTCTTTTTTTTATTTTCGCCCGGAGTCTCATCCCGACTTGTGGGGAATCATAGTCTCCATCATCCTTTCCTCACTTGGGACAATGCTCTAATAATGATGATCATCACACTTTTATTTACTTACAACTCAAGAATTACAACTCAATACTTAGAACAAAATATGACTCTACGTGAATGCCTCCGGTGGTGTACCGGGATATGCAATGAATCAAGAGTGAAATGTATGAAAGAATTATGAAGGCGGCTTTGCCACAAATACGATGTTAACCACATGATCATGCAAAGCAATATGAAAATGATGAAACGTGTCATAACAAACGAAGCGGTGGTAAGTTGCATGGCAATATATCTCGGAATGGCTATGGAAATGCCATAATAGGTAGGTATGGTGGCTGTTTTTAGGAAGGTATATGGTGGGTGTATGATACCGGCGAAAGGTGCGCGGTATTAGAGAGGCTAGCAATGGTGGAAGGGTGAGAGTGCGTATAATCCATGGACTCAACATTAGTCATAGAGAACTCACATACTTATTGCAAAAACCTATAAGTTATCGAAACAAAGTACTACGCGCATGCTCCTAGGGGGATAGATTGGTAGGAAAAGACCGATCGATCTAGCCATGAGCAGGTTGAAGAGAGCTCTAACAGGCCTTGGAGGACCATCGCTCGTCCCCGACCGCCACTCATAAGGAAGACAATCAATAAATAAATCATGCTCCGACTTCATCACACAACGGTTCACCATACGTGCATTCTACGGGAATCACAAACTTTAGAACAAGTATTTCTCAAATTCACAACTACTCAACTAGCATGACTCTAATATCACCATCTTCATATCTCAAAACAATCATCAAGTATCAAACTTCTCATAGTATTCAATGCACTTTTTATGAATTTTTTTATTATACCAATCTTGGATGCCTATCATATTACGACTAATTTTATAGCCAAAGCAAATTACCATGCTGTTATAAAGGACTCTCAAAATAATATAAGTGAAGCATGAGAGATCAACAATTTCTATAAAATAAAACCACCATTGTGCTCTAAAAGATATAAGTGAAGCACTAGAGCAAAATTATCTAGCTCAAAAGATATAAGTGAAGCACATGGAGTATTCTAATAAATTCTGATTCATGTGTGTCTCTCACAAATGGTGTGTACATCAAGGATGATTGTGGTAAACTAAAAGCAAAGACTCAAATCATACAAGATGCTCCAAGCAAAACACATATCATGTGGTGAATAAAAATATATCATCAAGTAAAGTTACCGATGGACGAAGACGAAAGAGGGGATGCCTTCCGGGGCATCCCCAAGCTTAGGCTTTTGGTTTTCCTTGAATTTTACGTTGGGGTGCCTTGGGCATCCCCAAGCTTAGGCTGTTGCCACTCCTTATTCCATAATCCATCAAATCTTTACCCAAAACTTGAAAACTTCACAACACAAAACTCAACAGAAATTCTCATGAGTCCGTTAGCGAAAGAAAACAAACCACCACTTTAAGGTACTGTAATGAACTCATTCTTTATTTATATTGGTGTTAAACCTACTTTATTCCAACTTCTCTATGGTTCATAACCTCCTATACTAGCCATAGATTCATCAAAATAAGCAAACAACACACGAAAAACAGAATCTGTCAAAAACAGAACAGTCTGTAGTAATCTGTATCTAACGCAAACTTCTGTACCTCAGAAAAATCTACCAAAATAGGAAGACCGATATAATTTTTTTATTGATCTACTGCAATTGGAATCAGTATTTTGTCACGATCTGGTGATTTTTAACAATTGTTTTCGTGAGAAGAAAGTTTCTGAAATTTTCAGCAAGATCAAATAACTATCATCCAAGAAGATCCTATTGGTTTTACTTGGCACAAACACTAATTAAAACATAAAACCACATCTAACAAGAGGATAGATCGAATATTTATTACTAAACAGAACCAAAAAGCAAGAAACAAAAATAAAATTGGGTTGCCTCCCAACATGCGCTATCGTTTAACGCCCCTGGCTAGGCATAAAGGCAAGCATAGATCTAGGTATTATCATCTTTAGTATGCAATCCATAAGTGGCTCTCATAATAGATTCATAAGGTAGTCTGATTTTCTTTCTAGGGAAGTGTTCCATACCTTTTCTTAACAGAAATTGGAATCTGATATTTCCTTCTTTCATATCAATAATTGCACCAATCGTTCCAAGGAAAGATCTACCAAGAATAATAGGGCATGTATGATTGCGGTCTATGTCAAGAACAATGAAATCTACGGGCACATAATTCCTATTTGCAACAAAAGAACATCATTAATCCTTCCCATAGGTTTCTTAATGGTGGAATCCGCAAGGTGCAAGTTTAAAGAACAATCATCAAATTCACGGAAACCTAACACATCACACAAAGTTTTTGGAATTGTGGAAACACTAGCACCCAACTCACACAAAGCATAGCATTCATGATCTTTAATTTTAATTTTAATAGTAGGTTCCCACTCATCATAAAGTCTTCTAGGGATAGAAACTTCTAATTCAAGTTTTTCTTCATAATATTGCATTAAAGCATCAACGATATGTTTGGTAAAAGCTTTATTTTGACTATAAGCATGAGGAGAATTTAGCACGAATTGCAACAAGGAAATACAATCTATCAAAGAACAATTATCATAATTAAATTCCTTGAAATCCATAATAGTGGGTTCATTGCAAAGTAAGGTTTTGACCTCTTCAATCCCACTTTTACCACTTTTTGCATCAAGATCTAAAAACTCTTAATCATTGGGACGCCTTTTAACTAAAATTGACTCATCTCCAGTCCCATCATTATCAAGATTCGTATTGCAAAAAAAAAGATTTAATAGGATACACATCAATCACTTTTATATCTTCATCATTATTATCATGAAACTAGAAGAACACGCTTTTACAAAGCAATCTTTCTTAGCACACATCGTAGCGGTTCTTTCTTTGCACTCATGAGTGGAAATTCTCATAGCTTTGAGAGACTCATTGATATCATGCTTAGGTGGAATAGATCTATGTTTTCAAGAATCAACATCAAGAGAAATTCTATCCATGTTCCTAGCCAATTCATCAACCTTAAGCAATTTTTCTTCAAGCAAAGCATTGAAATTCTTCTGAGAAATAATAAATTCTTTAACACTAGTCTCAAATCAAAGGGCAACTTATTAAAATTTCCATAAGAGTTGTTGTAGGAATTACCATAATTATTAGAAGAATTACTAGGGAAAGGCCTAGGATTAAAGTTTCCTCTATATGCATTGTTACCAAAATTGTTCCTACCAACAAAATTCACATACATAGATTCATTATTATTCTCAATCAAAGCAGACAAAGGCATATCATTAGGATCAGAAGAAGCACTCTTATTAACAAACAATTTTATAAGTTCATCCATCTTTCCACTTAAAACATTAATCTCTTCGGTTGCATGAACCTTTTTACTAGTAGATCTTTCGGTGTGCCATTGAGAATAATTAACCATAATATTATCTAGGAGTTTAGTATCTTCTCCTAAAGTTATTTCCATAAAAGTGCCTCCCGTGGCCGAATCTAAAAGATTTCTAGAAGCAAAATTCAATCCGGCATAATTTTTTTGTATAATCATCCATAAATTCAAACCATGAGTAGGGCAATTACGTATCATTAATTTCATCCTCTCCCAAGCTTGTGCAACATGCTCATGATCATTGCTTAAAATTCATAATATCATTTGTAAGAGAGATGATCTTAGCGGGAGGAAAATACTTAGAGATAAAAGCATCTTTGCACTTATTCCATGAATCAATACTATTTTTAGGCAAAGACAAAAACCAAGTTTTAGCACGATCTCTAAGAGAAAACCGGAATAGCTTCAATTTAACAATATCATTATCCACATCTTTCTTCTTTTGCATATCACATAAATCAATAAAGTTGTTTAGATGGGTAGCGGCATCTTCACTAGGAAGGCCAGAGAATTGATCTTTTATTACAAGATTTAACAAGGCAGCATTAATTTCACAAGATTTAGCATCGGTAATAGGAGCAATCGGAGTGCTAGGAAAATCATTGTTGTTGGTATCGGAAAAGTCACACAATTTAGTATTGTCTTGAGCCATCATGACAAACGATCCAACACACAAGCACGCAAGAAGCAAGCAAAAAGAGGCAAACAGAAAAGAGGGCGAATAAAACGGCAAGGGTGAAGTGGGAGAGAGGAAAACGAGAGTCAAATGGCAAATAATGTAATGCAAGGGATAAGAGTTTGTGAGGGGTACTTGGTATGTCTTGACTTGACTTGACTTGGCGTAGACCTCCCCGGCAACGGCGCCACAAATCCTTCTTGCTACCTCTTGAGCTTGCGTTGGTTTTTCCCTTGAAGAGGAAAGGGTGATGCAACAAAGTAGCGTAAGTATTTCCCTCAGTTTTTGAGAACCAAGGTATCAATCCAGCAGGAGACTACACGCAAGTCGCCTCATACCTACACAAATAAATAAGAACCTTGCAACCAACGCGATAAAGGGGTTGTCAATCCTTTCACGGCCACTTGCAAAAGTGAGATCTGATAGAGATAATAAGATAAATATTTTTGGTATTTTTGTTGTATAGATTGAAAAGTAAAGACTGCAAAATAAACGGCGCCAGAAATCACTAGTTGTTGGGAGATTAATATGATGAAAAATAGACCCGGGGGCCATAGGTTTCACTAGTGGCTTCTCTCAAGATAGCATAAATATTACGGTGGGTGAACAAGTTAGTGTCAAGCAATTGATAGAAAAGTGCATGGTTATGAGAATATCTAGGCATGATCATGTATATAGGCATCACGTCCGCGACAAGTAGATCGAAACGATTCTGCATCTACTACTATACTCCACACATCGACCGCTATGCAGCATGCATCTAGAGTATTAAGTTCATAAGAAGAGAGTAACACTTTAGGCAAGGTGACATGATGTAGAGGGATAAACTCAAGCAATATGATATAAACCCCATCTTTTTATCCTCGATGGCAACAATACAATATGTGTCGTTTCCCTTTCTGTCACTGGGATCGAGCAACGCAAGATTGAACCCAAACCTAAGCACTTCTCCCATTGCAAGAAAGATCAATCTAGTAGGCCAAACCAAACTGATAATTTGAAGAGACTTGCAAAGATAACAAATCATACATAAAAGAATTTAGAGGAGATTCAAATAGTGTTCATAGATAATCTTCATCATAAACCCACAATTCATCGGATCTCGACAAACACACTGCAAAAAATAGTTACACCGAATAGATCTCCAAGAGAATCAAGAAGAACTTTGTATTGAGATCCAAAGAGAGAGAAGAAGCCATCTAGCTAATAACTATGGACCCGAGGTCTGTGGTAAACTACTCACACATCATCGGAGAGGCCATAGTGTTGATGTAGAAGCCCTCCATGATCAATTCCCCCTCCGGCGGAGCGCCGGAAAAGGCCCCAAGATAGGATCTCACGGGTACAGAAGGTTGCGGCGGTGGAAATAGGGTTTCGTGGTGCTCCTAGATGTTTTCGGGGTATATAGGTATATATAGGAGGAAGGAGTAGGTCAGTGGAGCTGCGAGGGGCCCACGAGGGTGGCGGCGCGCCTCCCTGCCTCGTGGCCTCCTTGCTTCTTTCTTGACGTCCACTCCAAGTCCCCTGGATCACGTTTGTTCCAAAAATCACTCTCCCGAAGGTTTCATTCCGTTTGGACTCCATTTGATATTCCTTTTCTTCGAAGCACTGAAATAGGCAAAAAAACAACAATTTGCACCGGGCCTTCGGTTAATAGGTTAGTCCCAAAAATAATATAAAAGTGCTTAGTAAAGCCCATTAAACATCCAAAACAGATAATATAATAGCATGGAACAATAAAAAATTATAGATACGTTGGAGACGTATCACTTGCCGGGGATAACCGCGATGCCCCGGCAAGACCCTTGCCGAGGGCACCTGCAGGGCCACGGCCAGGCCCACATCTGCCAAGACGCCACCGCCGTCCCCATACAGCTGCCAGCCCAACTAGCTGGGCAGGCACCTGCGTGGCGGCGCGCGGCCTCCAGGCCAACTTAGCAAGGACTTGCGTGGTGGCATGCAGATCTTCATGAAGACTCCGCCACCACGCCAGCCCAATAGCCAGCCAACGTGGCGCTACAACACCTCATCAGCTCGGAGGCGCGTCGGAGCCAGGAGAGGCGGTGACAGCTGGGATGAGCTTCCCTGTCGTCCCCGATAAAGCAAGAAATGGCACGTCGGCAGCGGATAAATGCGTTTGTCCGACGGTGCCAGAGGATAGACTTAACCACTGTATACCTTTCCACCTCCTGTGTGCCACTGTGGCAGCCCCGTTTTGACTATAAAAGGAGGCCCGAGGCATACTGGAGAAGGATTCGGAACTTTTGGACTATGGAGGCACCACAACTAGTTCAAGGGCTCAAGAACACTCAAATATACACCAAAGCAGGACTAGGGTATGACGCATCCTTGTGGCCCGAACCTGGGTAAACGATCTTTATGCTGACTACCAGACCTGCTCTTTGCACAACCCCGCGCCCGCCAACCGTAGAAGGGATCCCAGTGATTCCATAGGTGTTGTTTCCCCCGACATCCTCATTATTCAAACATTCTCTTAACTCAACTCTGATAACTTTCGCAGGCTGAATCTAATTTTTGGAAAAACAATATGATCATGAAGCTGCCAAAAAGGCCAGGGCTGCCAAGAAAGCCGCCAAGAAGACTGCCAAGAAAAACAAGAAAAAACCAAGTGCTTCCAATATGTTTGAACTAGACGACAGTTATGAGTCGGAGGTTGTCGGTGTCAAAACCGGCGGATCTCGGGTAGGGGGTCCCGATCTGTGCGTCAAGGCTGATGGTAACAGGTAGCAAGGGACACAGATGTTTACCCAGGTTCGGGCCCTCTCGATGGAGGTAAAACCCTACTTCCCGCTTGATTAATATTGATGATATGGGTAGTACAAGAGTAGATCTACCACGAGATCGTAGAGGCTAAACCCTAAGAGCTAGCCTATGATGGTATGATTGTAATTGTGATCGCCCTTCTAAGGACCAATCTCTCCAGTTTATATAGACGTCGGAGAGGGCTAGGGTTTACATGGAGTTGGTTACAAGGAAGGAAATATAATATCCGGATCGCCAAGCTTGCCTTCCACGCCAAGGAAAGTCCCATCCGGACACGGGCCGAAGTCTTGAGTCTAGTATCTCCACGCATCAATAGTCCGGACATTGTACACAGTCCGGCAGTCCGGATACCCCCTAATCCAGGACTCCCTCAAGAGCCTCGAACCAGGCTTCAATGACGATGAGTCCGGCGCGCAGTCTTGTCTTCGGCATTGCAGGGCGGGTTCCTTCTCCGAATACTCCAAAGTGCCTGTTATGACGAGTAATGTCCAGCCTCCAATCAATGTTGTGCTCCTCGGCCTCGGTGCCTCAGTAATGACCATCTCCACGTGTCGGGCGAATGCGAGGAGCCGAGGCATTTTTGTATTTACCACCCTCGATCCTCCGGGCTAACCGTCTATTTGAAGGGACGGGGATTCTCAGATCGAAACCTCACTCTCCCTCCCAGAGCCTGCATCCAACAGAGCGCTCCGTGAAAAGCCATTACAACATGGCCGGCCGTCGCAGCTCTTCTGCTTGTCCTTCCCGTTCCAAGTCGGGGATTGGGGAGAGTGTTCAGTTCCTCATAGTTGTTTGATAAAGTTACAAAACCAAGGGTTTCTCCCACCGGCGTTCATGGTTCCCGTCCGAGCTGGAATAGCTACTTATGACGGAGGAGACCAAGCTGAGGGATCTCCTAACCCATCTCCGGAGGAGCGTATATGTCTGATCCCTCATTTTTTGAGGGGCGTCGGGTTCCCTATCCACCCGTTTCTTTGCGACCTCCTGGAGTTCTACGGCCTCCAGTTACATGATCTTACCCCTGCCTCTATTCTGCACATAGCGGGGTATGTTGCCCTTTGCGAGTTGTTTTTAGGCTGTGAACCACACTTCGGATTATGGAGGAAGTTGTTCTGCCTCGTCCCCCGCACCCAGGGGGGTCCCTATGTCAAGTGGGCGGGGACGAAGTATGGTGCATTGCCGAGACCGGATATCTGTCCGACACTCCTGAGAAGGCACCAGAAAACTGGCCTTCAGAGTGGTTCTACATAAACGACGTCCCCCTTCCAGATCCAGTCCGGCCAGGTCTCCGCAAGTTCAGCAATGCCCCGCCGAGGGCACGCCTAAGCTGGCGCTCTCGGGGCCCTCAAGAAGAGGACACAAGGGAAATATTCCTCCTGAATGACATGATAAAGTTACTGGCCAAATCCGGACTAACTATAGTTGAGGTTATGGCGATATGCATAAGACAGGGAGTGCAGCCGCTCCAATATCGGGGGAAGCCCATGTGGCATTTCAACGGGGAAGATGACGCCACCCGCTGCAGTCGTAAGGGTCCGAACTCTGCTGCCGCTCTGGCAAGGATATTGTCCGACTTGTACAAAGGGGAAGAGGAGTAATTCCTTCGCATAAGAACGCGGGATGGATTCTCCATGTACAACCCAACAGCGTGGGTAAGTTGCCATTCTTTTTCCCTGCTTTACTTACTCTAGCGTTTTCCTGCTAAGATTACTTGCATCAATGCTTCTGGGCAGGAACTAAGGAGGGCCGTAGAAGGAATCTTCAGCCCACCCCCACAACCAGAGGACCCTGGAAAGGCCCTAGATCCGGGACTTAAAGTGGATCCGGATATCACTGTGGAGCTTGTCAACGGGGTGTTCTATCAGGCGAGCTGGGATGGCGCCCTAGTGGCCATTATGGCCGACTACTCCTGACTGCTCCTCGCTTGGCGTGTAAGCGAACTAAAACCCTATCTCTGAAGAGGACTCTTCCCAGGTATTACAATTTACCTTTGAGGTGTCGTTCTATTTGCGTAAACGACGGCGGAGCGAGGGGCCGAGCCCCTAGGGACTCGTCAACCACGAGCGTCCAGATCGGGCAGGCTCAAGAGGAAGGCGATGAGGGTTGACACACCGCTACACAGGTAAAGCAATGACCTGTCCTGTAATTATAGAATTTAAAATATGACAACGCCCTTTGTGTCTGGCAGGAAGAGGAATAACCGGACTATATCCGGCGACCCTACCAATCACGCCTCCACCAGCCAAGTTCCAGAACCGGCTTCGGGGGCAGAGGCGGGCACGGGGCCAGCACCGCATAGCTCTCCAACAGAGAGTGCGGATATGCTCTTAGCCACGAATTCCAAAGTAGAGAGCGCCATGAGTCACAGGCGCCGACGGGCCGTACTTTGGCACAACATCTTTTCCGAAGAGGCATTTAATGCCTTCAATTCCGGAGACACATACATCCGAGCTGCTCAAGGCGGGCATGCCCGAGCGACAGACTAGTATACCAAAGATATACGGGTAAGAAAATTTGATAAGCATGTGTAGCAGTATCCCCTGAGACTTGAAACAGTTGAAACAACAGTTTTAAGGATCAATGTATGTACAGGTCCTTGTAGAGAAGAACGAGCAATTGTCTCGGGAGCTGGAGGGATGCAAGGTCAATCGAGGGTCATGATTGCCAAATTAGAGGAACCCCAAAAGCCCTCATCTGGTAACAATTGTCACAATTGCACGAAGATGCACCAGTTAGTAAATGGCTGATGTGACAAGTCTAACAGAAAATTCTGCAGACAATCCCGGGGTGAATCCGGAGGGCGTAAGAGAGGACGCATCGCATCTCAAAAAGCAGCTGGAGGCTGGCGAGCGCATTCTTACGCGAGTTAGGCCGGAGAAGAACGATCTTCAAGATGCCAAAGTTCAGCTGGACTTGGAGTTAAAAGATCTCCGTGCTCAGGTGGCGGACTCCGTCAAGGAGAACAAGAGGCTTCGACGCGACATTTATGGTAAGTGCTTAGACGAACTGTTGTACAGTTCGGCGAGGAAGTATATTGAAAGAATTTTGCTTGCAGGAATGTTAACGGGTCGCCCTGAGGAGGAGATGCCCTCATCTGCACATGATTTACTGCAAGACCTTTCGCAACTGCACGAGTGAGCTCGGCAAGTGATGCAGGGTGGTGCTCAGGCTTTGTGGCCATCAAGCCTACTGCCGAATGGCATGGGCGAACTTGCGGACCTGCTTCAAGGAGCCCGGTGGCGCTTCCGTCTATGGAAGATATCAGCATGCCGGCAAGGAGCAAGAGAAGCCTGGGCCATGGTGAAGACGCGCTACACCAAGCTGGACCCAAACCATATGGCCGAAGTGGGACCGGTGGGGCCTGATGGGCAAGAAATTCCCGTTAGTCTGGTGTATGACTAGGTAGCGTTAGCCGCTAGGTATTCTCAACAGGATTGTAAGCTAGATAGCATGTTGGATGGTATAGAGGAGGAATGTAATCAGTCCAAGTGACCGTGTAATTTAATGGGCATGATAAGCCCCTAGCCGGATTAGAATCATTTGTCATGCCAGACCTTTTCGCTTCAGCCCCCGGATCCTATAGTCCGGGGTGTGTCCGAATACCCGCTCAGCTATACAAAACCGGGGTATGCGTGGAAACAAGGCGTAGGGGTCATAAGTGCTTGAAATGCACAAGTACCCAACTAGCTATGTTATATTACATGGATAGTAAGAAACATCTTCTAGAGAGAATAGTTCCGTTAGGGGTTCCTTTCCCTGGGTACGCATGCGACGATGCACATGACCGGACTGCGAACGAAGGCGCAGGATACAAGACTTCTAGGGATTTATGTTATAATAAACGAATACATCTTTTGTTCACCGACCGAATATTCTCTTAAGGAAGCTATCTTTCAGCTACACCCAGTCTGAGGTACACATCCGGCTGAACCGGCAAAGAATAATCGCAGAGGTGCTCCCCTTATGCCCCAGCCGAATTAACAGGAACGTAGGGCATAAACACAAGAGCCAGGCAACCCAGCTTGGCAACATCTT
Source organism: Aegilops bicornis (assembly GCA_021605145.1). Classification (NCBI taxonomy): domain Eukaryota; kingdom Viridiplantae; phylum Streptophyta; class Magnoliopsida; order Poales; family Poaceae; genus Aegilops; species Aegilops bicornis. The sequence goes on along the minus strand of CM038670.1, from coordinate 612,885,450 downwards.
AAGTCATATCGATGCATATAATGGTGAAGAAAAGGCACATATGGAAAAAGAATGCATATGTGATGGGCACAAAGCCATGTGAGTAATCTTTTTTAGCTTCCGAATAGGAAGCCCCCAGGTATTTCTTACACACTTAGTGCGGCCGGAGTGATCCGGAAATCCACACTGTATGAATACTTTGTGTGAAGGGAGAAAAAGGTCGAGAAAGGAAAAGGGGATGGGGCATAATTAAAAGGGAGGGGTTAGGAGACGAACACTGTGTTCGGCGCTAGGCGTAGAATCTCCGTAGTCTTGCCGCGTTCCATGGGTTCGGCTCGAGTCTGTTATCGGATGCATTACGTAAGCGGTACGCTCCTCCGGTGAGAACTTTGTCAATGACGAAGGGACCCTCCCACTTGGGTTTGAGTTTGTCCTTCTTCTTCTCCGGTAGTCGTAGAACGAGCTCGCCAATATTGTAAGTTTTGGCCCGCACTTCTCTGCTTTGGTATCGTCGAGCCTGCTGCTGATAGAATGCGGAACGGGCTTTTGCGACATCGCGCTCCTCCTCCAGGGCATCCAAATTATCCTGCCGATCTAACTCGGCTTCCTTCTCTTCGTACATGCGTACGCGTGGCGAATCATGTATTATGTCGCAAGGTAGTATCGTCATACCGCCGTACACCATAAAAATGGTGTATATCCGGTGGTGCGATTTGGCGTGGTCCATAGCCCCCAGAGTACAGAGTCGAGCTCCTCCACCCAGTGCGTATCCGATTTTGTCAAGGATTGCACTAGTCTAGGTTTGATGCCACTCATAATGAGACCATTTGCCCGCTCTACCTGGCCGTTTGTTTGGGGATGGTAGACGGAAGCGTAATCGAGCTTGACGCCCATTTTTGCGCACGAAGTTTTCACTTCGTCGGCTGTGAAATTTGAGCCATTATCAGTGATGATGCTATGGGGGACAACGTATCGGTGTACGACCCCAGATATGAAGTCTATAACTGGTCCGGATTCAGCCGTTTTAACTGATTTAACTTCTATCCATTTGGTGAATTTGTCCACCATGACCAGTAAGTATTTCTTCTTATGGCTTCCCCCTTTAAGAGGTCCAACCATATCCAGCCCCCAGACTGCAAAGGGCCAAGTTATGGGGATTGTTTGGAGAGCGGTTGGGGGCATATGACTCTGATTGGCAAAGAACTGGTAACCAACACAGTGTTGGACAAGGTCTTGTGCGTCTGCTCGGGCCGTCTGCCAATAGAAGCCTCAGACGGAAGGCCTTACGACTAATGCCCGAGCCAGCGGCGTGGTGCCCGCCCAGCCGGCATGGATTTTAGCCAAGAGCTACCGCCATTCCTCTTCGGAGATGCATCTTTGTAGTACTCGGTGGCGCTTTTCTTGTAGAGTTCCCCTTCAGAGACTTTGTAAGCTTTAGAACGCCGGACAATGCAGCGTGCTTCATTTTGGTCTTCGGGGAGCTCCTGCCTATTTGGGTAGGCCAAGAAGGGCTCGGTCCACGGGGCGATTACAGCCATGATTTCATGGGCCTAGGACGTTATTTCGGGGGTAGAACCTCCGACTATGTCTGATGGTTCGGAATCTAGGGATGTATTCGGATCTGTGCTAGTATTGCCGGACTCCCCTTCCCATACTACGGATGGCTTGAACAGCCGTTCCAAGAATATGTTAGGTGGGACAGGGTCGCGTTTAGCGCTGATGCGAGCGAGAACATCCGCCGCTTGATTGTTTTCTCAAGCCACATGGTGGAATTCGAGCCCCTCGAACCGAGCTGACATTATGAGGACGGCATTACGGTAGGCCGCCATTTTCGGGTCCTTGGCATCAAAATCTCCGTTTATCTGTGATATTGCGAGGTTTGAGTCCCCGCGCACATCCAGGCGTTGAATGCCCATAGAGACTGCCATCCGAAGACCGTGCAACAGAGCCTCATATTCGGCTGCATTGTTGGAGTCTGTATATAATATCTGGAGGACGTACTAGACCGTGTCTTCGGTGGGGGATGTCAGGACTACACCTGCTCCCAATCCGGCCAGCATTTTAGAGCCGTCAAAGTGCATGATCCAGTTGGAGTATGCGCCGTACTCTTTAGGGAGTTCAGCTTTCGTCCATTCAGCGACAAAGTAGGCCAGTACTTGCGACTTGATGGCCCGCCGTGGTTTGTACGTTATATCAAACGGGAGGAGCTCGATGGCCCATTTAGCAATCCGGCCCGTAGCGTCGCGGTTGTTTATTATGTCATTGAGTGGTACTTCGGAAGCTACTGTGATCGAACACTCTTGAAAGTAGTGTCGCAGCTTCCGGGATGCCATGAAGACCGCGCATGCTATTTTTTGTTAGTGTGGGTATCGAGATTTGCATGGGGTGAGGACTGTGGATACATAATAGACCGGTTTTTGGAGCAGGAATTTGTATCCGTCAACCTCTCGTTCGACGACGAGTACTGCGCTTACAACTTGGTGTGTTGCCGCTATGTATAATAGCATAGGCTCGCCGGTGTTCGACGCTGTTAGCACTGGATTACTGGCCAGTAAGGTCTTTATTTCATCGAGTCCGGCCGCGGCTGCATCCGTCCATACAAAGTGTTCGGTGCGCCACAGGAGGCAGTAAAGAGGCAATTCCTTTTCTCCTAGCCTGGAGATAAAGCGGCTAAAAGCGGCCACGCATCCGGCTAGCTTCTGGATGTGCTTGAGGTCTGTTGGTATAGCCAACTGGGACAGGGCTCGGATTTTTGCCGGGTTCGCTTTGATTCCTCTATTGGAAACAATGAAGCCCAGCAGTTTCCCTGATGGGACGCCAAAGACGCATTTTTCCGGATTCAACTTAATGTCGTATGTCCGGAGGTTTTCGAATGTGAGCCTCAAGTCATCTATCAGGGTTTCGATGTGTCTAGTTTTTATGACCACGTCATCCACATATGCTTCCACTGTTTTGCCGATTTGTTTTTCCAGGCATGTTTGAATCATGCGTTGATAGGTTGCGCCGGCATTCTTGAGCCCGAAGGGCATAGTGTTGAAGCAAAAAGGGCCATATGGCGTTATAAAAGCTGTTGCAGCTTTGTCGGACTCCGCCATATTTATTTGATGGTATCCAGAGTATGCGTCGAGAAAACACAGCGAGTCATGTCCAGCTTTGGCATCGATGATTTGGTCGATGTGAGGGAGGGGAAAGGGATCCGTGGGGCAAGCTTTGTTGAGGTCTTTGAAGTCGACGCATAGGCGCCAGGATTTGTCCTTCTTTTGTACCATCACCAAATTTTCCAACCAATCCGGATGTTTGATATCTCTGATGAATCCGGCCTCGAGTACCTTGGTTAACTCTTCCCCCATTGCATGTCGTTTGGGCTCTGAGAATCGCCTTAGGGTCTGCTTGACTGGTTTATATCCTTTTAGGATATTGAGGCTGTGTTCGGCCAGTCTGCGTGGGATGCCTGGCATGTCCGATGGGTGCCAGGCGAAAATGTCCCAATTCTCGCGTAAGAAATCTCGTAGTGCGACGTCAATAGCGGGGCTCAGCTGTGTCCCGATGGAAGTTGTCTTCATGGGGTCCGTTGGATGGACCTGAAACTTGACTATCTCGTCTGCAGGTTTAAATGAGGTGGACTTGGATCTCTTGTCTAGTATTACGTCATCCCTATCCACCATGGCCCGCAGTGTTGTGAACTCTTCAGCTGCTAGGGCTTTGGATAATGCTTCCAATGCTAGAGCTGCGGTTTTATTTTCGGCCCGAAGTGCAACGTCCGGATCACTAGCTAGAGTGATGATTCCATTGGGTCCGGGCATTTTAAGCTTCATGTATCCATAATGGGGTACAGCTTGAAAGCTTGTAAACGCATCCCGCCCTAAAAGGGCGTGGTATCCGCTGCTAAAAGGAGCCACCTGGAATGTGATTTCTTCGGACCTATAATTCTCCGGGGTGCCGAATACCACATCGAGTGTGATTTTTTCCGCGCATCGCGCTTCCCGAGTGGGGATAATTCCCCTGAAGGTCGTGCCACTTTTTTCAATGCGGCCTTTATCAATCTCCATCTTGCTAAGTGTTTTTTCATAAATCAGATTTAATCCGCTTCCGCCGTCCATGAGTACTTTAGTGAGCCGAAAAACATCTACGATCGGACTAAGGACCAGAGCGGCTGGTGCCCGGACATCCCAGAATCGAGGTTCATCACTGGCATTAAAAGTTATAGCAGTATCGTTCCAAGGGTTTATTTTTGCCACTTGGTAAATTTCAGCGAACTTCGACGAGCTTCGCTTGCGCCTATTGTTTGAGGCGAAAGTCTCAAGACTGTTAGTACCGTATTGTGTTGTTGGCAGGATGTTGTTCCGCTTTCTGACCCTCAAGAAGATCCTCGCCACTTTTGCCACTTGCCGGAGTATCCAACATGCCTTAAGGCTATGAGTAGGTGTTGTATCCGAGTATCAGGAGCTTACATGGCCCGTCGAGCCATTCTTCCAGTACGGATCCCCGCCCTGGGGTGGGCTTTGGTTTCTTGGGGGTTGTGTCGGACGACTTACGAGAGTTCGCCCGTTTAGTTCGGACAAAGGTCTTGGTGAGAACAGTACTATCCCAAAATTCTGTTTGGGTTTTCCAAGCGCTCTCCATCACACAGTACTTCCGTACTATGGTTGCCAAGTCCTCAAAGCGCACTATGTCGCGGCGGCTTATAGCATTGAGGAGTCCCTCGTGCGTGCAGTTTTTGCAGAAAAGTGAGACCAAGTTCTCTTCGTGGCAGCCCCTGACCTTGTTAAGCGCAAGGAGGAATCTGGCCCAGTAGTGATGTACGGTTTCCTGGGGCTCTTGCCTGATGCGGGAGAGACAGTTTAGGTCCAGTTTAGAGTCCAGATTTTGATCCGATCTAACGCCCAAAGGTGCTGGCGGTCCCGAGCTCAACAACCCATAATCCGGAGTGCCCAATTTTTTCGACCCAACGCCCGATTCTAAGTCCGGGACCTGGGTCAGGTTTTCCTTTGAGAGGGTCTTTGGCTCAAGGAGTTCGGTGATCCGAACATGACTGGTCCTCAGAGTTGAGGGGCAATCCGCGTGTGGTCCCTCCACTATCACTATCTCATGGGTGACCGGCAGGGATCTGATGCCCCTTTGGTCGGGTTTAAGCCCAACCCGGTCGTAGTCTGTAGCCACTCCCAGAGCGGCGATGCGATCCAAGAGTTCGTTAAGGGAGGAGAAGGTTATGATTGATGACCCGAGAAGTCATCGTCGGCGCCATCGCCGATGGGGCGGTCATGATGAAGCCGCTGAGCCGGAGCGTCGCCGCCTGATGAGCCCCTCCGAGGTAATGTCGTCCTTGACAATGAGACGAGCCATCGAGCCTTGTGGCAACGTCACAGAGGAACTCTCAATGAAAGCACCAAGGTCGGTGTCAAAACCAGCGGATCTCGATGCACGGGTCCCGATCTGCGCGTCAAGGCTGATGGTAACAGGAAGCAAGGGACACAGATGTTTACCTGTGTTCGGGCCCTCTCGATGGAGGTAAAACCCTACTTCCTTCTTGATTAATACTGATGATATGGGTAGTACAAGAGTAGATCTACCACAAGATCGTAGAGCCTAAACCCTAAGAGCTAGCCTATGATGGTATGATTGTAATTGTGATCGCCCTTCTAAGGACCAACCTCTCCGGTTTATATAGACACCGAAGAGGGCTAGGGTTTACATGGAGTCGGTTACAAGGAAGGAAATATATTATCCGGATCGCCAACCTTGCCTTCCACGCCAAGGAAAGTCCCATCCGGACACGGGCCGAAGTCTTGAGTCTTGTATCTTCACGCTTCAATAGTCTGGATGTTGTACACAGTCCGGCAGTCCGGATACCCCCTAATCCAGGACTCCCTCAGAGGTAGCCCTTGACTCCCTTGGCTCCTTTTTCAATGATCTTATTGACACTGATTATTGTCAGGACGACACGGGGGCCAGCCAAGCAGTTGAAGAAGAGGTAATTATTTTTTCCTCCGACTCAGAGCCTTTGCCAAGACAAAAATTTCGACGGGTAAACCAGAAAGTAAGCTTTTCACACCCCTTAGCTCATTTGGATCCTCACTTTATTTTGAAGCAACAGCAGCACGAAAACCGGCGACAAACTCGTACCAGTGGAGGTGAAGAATTATCCTCCGGCCTACCAAATACTCCAGCTCCGTGGAAACGCCGAAATGAGGTCCTTCCAAACTTAAAAACTCTTTTTACCTACTGGCGGGTCACATTTGCCAACCACTTAATTCTTTTGATTCAAATTATCAGGAAGCTTCCCGCTCTTCTTCTGGCGACTCATCACAAACCCAGCTACCGGCTTTCAAAACTGCCCCTGGGTAACAACAATTACTTTGTATGTTCAACTTCTTACACTCCTATACTTATACTGACTTGTCATAAACCATGCAGTGGCCAAGCAAAACCTAGTAAAAAGGCAAGGGTGACCAGGCCGGCTGAAAATCCTAAAATCCATGAGTCAGAACAGCAAGTCCCAGTACCAGACGCTTCTGAAAAGCAACCGGAAGAACCTACTCATGAAGCCCCTCCAGAAATTCCTGATCTCTCCCATGATCATATAGATATCAATGCTTTGAACACCAAATCCTCCAGCCCACTTAAGCCGTCAGGAGAGCATGGTGAAGATGTTACGATTACTGACACCAGCTTCAGAGAACCGGGGCAACCTACCATCCTGGTCAAACACTCCGCCAAAGATGAGTTCGTTGAAAGGCGGCAAGTGAGATTTGACATTGCCGATTACTCTCAACTGAGCATCAGTGAAGTATTCTCTGGTTATCTTAACCAAGTTCATACCAGCCGCGATCTTGAGATTGATATGGTGAAACAGATGCACCAGAAATATGAGGTATGAATTCTGGCTTAAATAAGATATGCATATCCTGTCAGCACCCAAGTCTACTGTGTATAATAGAATAGAATAGGCTGTAGACTTAGAATAGTAATGATTATAAAGCATCTGTGATAAAAAATCCTTCAAAAGCCGTCTTTCACTTTCAGCATTGAACCAGACTTTAATGATCAACATTGCATCCGTAGCCCCCAAGGGCCGGTTTAATCAGCATGATTGAACCGGTACTTATCATTGTTTAAAAATCAAAACTTACTTGTGTAGCCCCCATGAGACAGCTGTGTTTGTCTCTGACACAACCGGGTCATCATAAAGTAGTAATGAAACACGAGCAAACGTGCCCCCAATTGCTAAGTACTCTTGCTTGCAAAGTACTTGGGACTTTAACCAGATAATCTGTTGTATAAAGAAGTTTTTGGTACGCATTAGCCCCCAAGTGCCAAGTGTTGTTGCTTGCAAAAGGCTTGGGACTTATATTCTTATACCTGGATATGATTGTGATTGCAAATCTGTGCTTGTACAGAACGCCACTACTCAACTGCAATCTCAACTGGATGATGCCAAGACCCAGCTAAAAAATCAGGAATCTGAGACCCGAAAAGCGATCCAAAATTCCAATTTAGTGCGGCTAAAACGGAGAAGCTGAAGACCGATTTTGAGGCTGAAAAGAATGCCTGGGCTGAAGAAAAAAGTGCTTTAACGCAACGGGCTGAAAAGGCGGAGGCGGCTCTTGAAGAGGTGACAGCTGAGCTGACCGGTTTAAAACACCGTGTATCCCAGATGGTTTCTGCTATCTTTGGTGAGCCGCCTCGTCAGCATCAAAATTGAATCTCTTCTTTTTATATCATAAACCACTACTGACCACTCCACAATTATTATACAGGTCCAAGAAGCAGCAATCTTAGTCAAGGCATGCTGGTGAAACTTAACGCCGTATATACGCTTGTTGAACAGCTATATACCGGAACTCAGCACACGCTAGCCACAATGTCTCCAACAAATCAAGGACCCAATCTGTTGAGTGACGTCTTGAAGAAATTGTCAATTCTGCCTGTGAGGATTCAAGAGATAAAATGGTCTTGTGCAAGAGCCGGTGCAGTGACGGCTTTGAGCCGTGCTAAGGCATGGCTACCAGAACTAGACCCGGCTGAGATAGCCACTGGGTATCCAAGCTTGAAAGAGGATGGCACTTCTTTTGACAAAAAAGACTTTGCTGCTTGTGTTAAAGAGATACGCCCCCTTGCGACTCTGATTGCTGATGAAACGACTCTCTCAAAATATCATCCGGCTTATGACGTAGAAAACTAGAAGATGTCCACACCGGCTTATAAAGTGATGGATCTGATTCCCCCAATCCGTAAACATACTTTCACCCCTAAAGTTGATCCGTCCAACCTTACAGATGATGAAGCTAAATTCCAAGCTTTGTGTGGCATTGATTGGTCATCACCCAACTTCCAGATGGTGGAGGACGAAGAACAAGAAAAGGATGATCCAGAAGCTTCAAGCCGTCAAGACCAGGAAGATTGATCCGCTGGGCGGCTCAAATATTTGAACTTGTGAAAACAATTGATCCTTTGGGCTCATGGAGTCATGTAATAGGCTAGTAAAACGTTGATCTGTCGTACCATCCTGCACGTATTTGTTTTGTGTAACAATGCTTGACCCTCCATTTGAAAAGCTATCCTTTGATGCTTACGATAATGTCAACTTCTGCAGAGGAGATTTATCATTATCCTGCACACAAGTAAATCACAAGTGCTCTGGTGGTTTACCGCGGGGCGGGTCATGATACCATACATAAAACACTCGCAACTAAGATAGGTCATAACCAAGGCCGGTTTAACCATGATTAAATATATAAAATATCATACCTGTGATATGTGATTTGAATACGGCCGGCTTACCATACCAAAGCAGCGAAGGTGATAACCCAAAACTTAGAAGACAATACTCCCAAGTACTTCACGTTATCATATGCTTCCAGTTTAACATAGACCAATGTTTGAGCTGTGTTGTGCAACAGACTCTCTTTGGTCTATGTAACCCATTCATTAACCCGCCAAGTAGGTCAGAACTTGCTCATATGAGGTGATAATACTGGCTTGATAGTAGAAAACCCAAGTGTAAGGGCATATTTATCCCTTAAGTAGTTTTGGTGATTGACGACAATACTTTTGCAGACTAAACATGTGCGCTAAGTGTTTCAGGTGATCTAAGATAAGGGCACGTTGCGATTGTGACCCCTCGAGGACTTCACTTTAGACGGACTATTTTCCTTCGTTTCTTTTTGGTGGAATTGAGTCGTAGGGATAACCGTACTATCAAGAGGGGATCCGTTTCGGAAGAGTATGGGTGGAATTATCACATACACATCATCCTTGCTCCCACGCCTTCTTCCTGCTTGTTGGAGTTTCTATGTTGTGCAAAACAAGGGGTGCCTTGTGCTAAGCGGTAGTACCGCGGCCAGGGCGGTAGTACCGCCTATAGGCGGTAGTACCGCTTGTTAGTGCCGCTGGTACTACCGCTCCTGCTGTGGTCTCGACTTTTTCATGTCGGGTTTTTGTATAGGACCACGCAGGGGGCGGTAGTAGGGACGGCAGTAGGGTGCGGTAGTACCGCCCTGAGGGTGGTAGTATCGCTCCTACTTCCGCTCCACTGCCGCTCTGCTCGCTGCCCTCCCCTGTTTTTCCAGCGGCTGTAGGAAGCGGCAGTACCGCCTATAGGCGGTAGTACCGCCCTAGTGTGTGTACTTCTTCTTCCTCAGTCCTGTTTGCCCGTCTGCCTGCTTGCCACAGCGGTAGTGCCACTGTGGCAGCGGTACTACCGCTCCAGCAACGGCAGTACCGCCCAGATGCGTGCTGCGGGCTGCATAATGGTTGGATATGTCCCCCCACTATATAAATGGGTCTTCTTCCCCAAGAAGACTCACATCTTCCATCCCCAAACTTCATTGTTGCTCCAAGCTCCATTTTCGCCCGATCTCTCTCCTTAGCCAATCAAACTTGTTGATTTTCTAGGGATTGGTTGAGAAGGCCCGGATCTACACTTCCACCAAGAGAAATTTGATTCCCCCCACTAATCCCTTGTGAATCTTGTTGCTCTTGGGTGTTTGAGCACCCTAGACGGTTGAGGTCACCTCGGAGCCATAGTCCATTGTGGTTAAGCTTCGTGGTGTCGTTGGGAGCCTCCAATTAAGTTGTGGAGATTGCCCCAACCTTGTTTGTAAAGGTTCGGTCGCCGCCTCCAAGGGCACCAATAGTGGAATCACGGCATCTCGCATTGTGTGAGGGCGTGAGGAGAATACGGTGGCCCTAGTGGCTTCTTGGGGAGCATTGTGCCTCCACACCGCTCCAATGGAGACGTACTTGCCCTCAAAGGGAAGGAACTTCGGTAAAACATCCTCGTCTTCACCGGCTCCACTCTTGGTTATTTCGTACCTTTACTTGTGCAAGCTTATATTGTTTTGCATCTCTTGCTTGCTTGTGTGCTTGTTGTTGTTGCATCATATAGGTTGCTCACCTAGTTGCATATCTAGACAACCTACTTTGATGCAAAGTTTAATTTGAGAAAGAAAAGGCTAAAAATTGTTAGTTGCCTATTCACCCCCCCTCTATTCAACCATATCGATCCTTTCAATTGGTATCAGAGCCTCGTCTCTCTTTAAGGACTTTGCCATCCGAAGAGTATGGTTGACACCGTAGACGGTGTGGAGGAGCACTCCGGTGTGAATCCGGTCTCGTCTACGGGCAACGGGGGAACCTTGGTCTCTTGTGAGGAATTCAATGTGGCCTTGGACATATTGAAAACCTCCATGATGACCGAGGTTGAAAGCATGTTTAATAAATTCATTGAAGGGCTTAAACTATCCACCACACCGTTGAAAGTGGGTGATCCCACTAACAAGGTGACGGATGCTAACTCCGACAAGGGGGAAGCTACTAGTGAAAAAGCTCCTTCTTCTAGTGGTAAGAATGGCACCCACATCTTTGCCCATGTGGAACCTCCACTTGTTTATGGTGGACCGATTCCTTCTACTCATTTGAATCATGCCGGTCCTCCCCCTAAGATTGTGAAAAATGAAGACTTTTATTCTTGGGTTTATCACTTTAAGCGTCATTTAAATCATGTGAATACTAATCTTTGGAGAATCATTGAAGAAGGTTTCTATCCGCATGACCCAGGCAACTTCACCCCTAGAGAAGATGCGGATAATCAATTCAATGAGAGTGCTCTCTTCATCATCCAAGATGCAATTCCACCCGAAGATCTCCCTCATCTTCGGCCCTTCGCCTTGGCCAAAGATGCATGGCTTTGTGTTGTCTCCCTCTACCGGGGTAGCGCAAGAATTCAACGCTCCAACTATGAAGTGGTGCAAGATAAAGCCGATGAGTTTGCAATGAAAGAAGATGAAGAACCTCATGAGCTTTATCGGAGAGTAACCGAACTCACGGTCTCACTCCGAGATCATGGGAGCAAGGACACGGATGACAATTGGATCAAGCGCAAATTCCTCAAGGCAATGATGCCTTACCACAAGGCCATGTCCTCCGTCATTCATCAAAGGCCGGACTTCCACACTTTGTCCTCAGGTGAAGTGTTGGATGGGTTTGTGGCTATGAGCATCCTGGACAAGACCGCCGACAATGCGGTGCTACGTTCTCAAAGAGCAAAGAAGCCCAACCTTGCATTAAAGGCCAAGGTTAGTGTGGAAGAAGAAGAAGAAGAGGAAGAAGAGGAGAGCAACCCCGAAGATACAAAGTATGATTATCATGAGCACATGGCTCTCGCTTCACGACAATTTTGGAGTAAGAAGAACTCAAGGCCCAACTTCAACAAGAACAACTCAAGTGGCAACAAGGTCAAGCAACGTGAGGACTTGCTATAATTGTGGCAATGTGAGCCATTTTGTTGCGGAATGCCCTTATGAGAAGAGAGAAGACAATGGTGGCAAGCTCATTCGAAAGGACAAAGCCAAGTCTTTCCCTAACAAGAGCAACTTCACCAAGAGGACTCCTCCCAAGGGGTTGGTTGCACAAGAAGAGTACAATAAGGATGATGATGACGAAAAAGGCGGTGACTCGGTTGCTATGGCCTCTGTGGCCATTGCAACAACTCCTCGGGTATCCGTCTTCGACTCACCCAATGAGAACATCATCGCCAAGTGCCTCATGGCTAAAGCAATCAACAAGGTAACCCCCAACATAAAAACTACCATCATTACTAATCCTTCCTTGATGGATTGCACTGATGAAAATGTGGGGCCTAATGAGGAAGAAAATGAGTTTGATTCCTTCATGAGTAAGCTCAAGGGTAAGTCCAAGAAGCACTTTGTTGCTCTCTTGGAACAACTTGGTGAAGCCAATGACACCATCGAGGCTCACGAAGAAACCATCTCTAAGATGGAGGGGCATAGTCGTGATTATGCCAATGAGATATCAGATCTCTCTAATGCTCTTGAGGAAGAGCATGGTCTTCGTTTGGCTCTTGAGGAGTCACACAACGATGATCATGCGAAATTAAAGAAATATCTTGATCATGCTTGTGTCTTATCTCGTGTGCTAAATTCCGAGAAGGCCAAACTTGAAGTTGATCTTGCTAGACTCAAGGAAGAGTTTGATATACTTGACAAGGCCCATAAAGCCTTGAAAGGTATTCATGCTAGTCTTAAAGAGTCTCACGATCAACTCCAAGTGAAGCTAACTAAGGATAAAGCCACCTTTCCTCATATGGTTTTGATTGATAATGCAAATGCTACTAACCCATGTTGTGAGCATGTGCATCTGATTGAGGAGAAAGCCAAGTTGAAGATGCAACTTGAGAAAGGCCTTGTGTCGTGCATACAAGGTAATAAGAACCTCAACGACCTTTTGAGCAATCAAAAGGAAGTTGTGGCCAAGGAAGGGATTGGGTTTGCACCCATGCCCAAGAACAAGAAGAAGAATGACAAGACCAAACGACCTCCCCCTCTCAAGCAAATGTCACAGCCCCAGATCAGCCCTAGAGCTTGCTTGTAACTAGTGGCATTGCATCCATGCATCATGTTTGAATTTTCATGAAATTTGAAATGGGGATTGCCTAAACCCTAGCATTAAAGGAATTCAAATAGGCTCAACCAAAAATAAATTTCAGTGATTTCAAATGGCTTGGGAAATGTTCATCATTTCTGGAAAAATGCTCTAAACCAGAACCAGAGGTGCTGCACATTTTTCATGTCATATTTGGTCACTGGATTAATTCATTAAGTATTTGCATTTGGGCATTTAATGCTAATAAATAATTTAAATGCTCAAATAATCCCAAACTGAAATGTTTACTGTAGGATATCTTTCCAACAGTGGTCATGAGCAGTGGCATGAATTTTGGGATTGATTCAGTATTTTTAATAAAGCCCAACAGATGCAGAATAATAGAAAACAGGATTTAAATAGAAATAGGAGAGAGAGAGAAGCCATTTGGGCCAGCTACCTGGCAGCCCACCTACCTGGCGCCCCAACCGACCCAGCCTCCTCCCCGCTGCCCACTGGTGGCCCACCACCACCGCCTCCCACTGTCGCCTTCCTCCTCTCGCCAGAGGATGAGCGTGGCCGCCAGCCAAGACGCCACCGACGGCCACCTCCTGCTCGGCTGCTCAAGGCCCCTGCTGTTCGGACGCCTCCACGCATCGCCTCGCATCACCCCGGTCCCTCTCGCCCACTTCCCCGTCCTCATCCCCTCCTCTCTCTCGCTCTGCGCCACCCGAGCGGCCCCGTCGCCACCGTCGCCGTTCGACGTGGCCACCGGCCTCCACACGCTTCCCCGACTATCCCCCGAGCTCCGCCTAATCTCTCTCCCTCCTCACCGAGCCTCCCAAGACCGGAGCGCCTGAGTCGCCGCCCGCCACTTTTCCCCTTCCGGACCACGGACGCCATCAACAAATTCGCCGCCTCCAGTGTTGTCCACGAGCAAGCCGAGCCTCCTCGAGTTCACGGTGAGCTCCTCCACCGCTTCCCCTTAGCCCCGTGGTCTGCTTCGCCAGAGGTGCCATCCCCACGAGCTCAAGCTCACGGCGCCATGCTTTCTGTCGCCGCCGTGGTTACGTGACACCGTAGCTTCGCTCTGAGCTCGTCATCGTGCTCGGGTTGCTCCCAGATTCGAACTCAGCCGCTAGCTCGCCTTGCCGTGCACCATAGCGCCGTAGCCGTCGTTGCCCGAACTCCGCCGCCGCCAAAGCTCGACGCCGGGCGAGATTCCGCCACCCCGCACCTCCCGCTAGTCCCCTTAGATGCGCCGCGAGCCCAAGGCCACGTAGGGGCCCTCCGCCTCTCTTTTGGTCACCGGAGGAGGAAATCCGCACCCTCCGCTGCCTCTGGCCCTGGCCGGCGATGAGTCATGGGTCAACTCCGGCGAGTTGACCCGGTTTGGCCTAGTTTGACCCCTCTGGGTCACTTACATGTGGGCCCATGCCTCACCGACACTTTTTAGTTAGGACAAAATTAGCACTAACAGCCTCTGTTAATTAACTAGGACATCGACACGTGGGTCCCAGCGCCGAGTTGACCTGGACAGCGACCCAGTTGACCGCTGACGTCACGCCTATGTCATGCTGACGCATTAATGATTCTGGAATTATTTTAATTCAGTAAATTCCAGAAAATACTCTAAACTTCTAAAAATCATATAAATTCAACCGTAACTCGGATGGAAATAATTTATATATGAAAATGATCAGAAAAATATGAAGAATCTGTTTATGCCATGATCATGCATGTTTGAACAAGTTAACATCACTGAATAGGATGAATCATGATTAGGGTAATTTATGAAATAGCATTTGGAGTTGGAATTCAACCTTGTTTGAATTCCACTTCAACTAACTTGGATTATTATTGCATTAGGTGAATTCAGTACCTTAACATGATCATGCATCATATATGTGCATTGCATTGATTGTGTTCTCTCTTGTTTGCGGTAATTGTCCCTCCCGGTAGACGCGTTGTACCGACGATGATTATTCGATGACACCGATGAAGAACTATTATCTTCAAGTGCTGTGCAAGCAAAACCCCTTGTTCATTCCGATACAATCCCACTCTCTCGCTCCTGCTCTATTTTACTGCATTAGGACAACAACGACTCATGTGTTACTTGCTGCGGTAGCTGAACCCCTTGATCCTTTGCATGACCTGTCATTCCACAAGAATTAGATGAAACCCACTAGCATGAGTAGGAATTGTTTGAGCCATGTTGTGCCTACTCATTTATGCTTGTTGTCATGCCTGCCATCGCTTACAGTTGAGTCGGGTCTGATTCATCGGGAATGAATTGGAATTGTTATGAACATGTCCTATTGTGTATGAGCTAAGTGTGTGAACACGATTTGGTAAAGGTAGCGGTGAGAGGCCATGTAGGAGTACATGGTGGGTTGTCTCATTGCAGCCAGCCCTCGTGAACTGAGATCTGTGTCTGTGATCCATGAAATAGTTACTACCACGCATTGGGCCCGAAACCAATGGACCCTCTCGGCTTCTTAACCACCCTTGTTCCTGGTCCGGAGTTGCAAGTAGTTTCGGTGTTTGTAGTATCTTTGGGGCACGCATAGCTGACCTTAGGGGTGGGTTGTGTTGCGGTAGGCAAATGTTGATGTACCGATTCGCCTGCTTGGTGTCTCGGGAACCCTGTACACATCGCTCGGGCTGTATGGGAAACCTCGGCGGACTTCATGGATGGAACCCGAATAGGCGATAAACCCGGACTAGGGACTTGAGTGTTTAGGTAGGCCGTGGCCGACACCCACGTTGGGCTTCCGCTTGAAGGTTGCCGAGTACATGTCGTGGTAAACGGCGGTAAGTGGTGAGAGCGTGTGTGAAGAAGTACACCCCTGCAGGGTTAATATGATCTATTCGAATAGCCGTGTCCACGGAAAAGGACTTCTGGGTTGCCTATATCAGTTCATAGACAAGTGAAAGTGGATACCCTAAAATGCGCAAGATAAGCGTGAGTAATATGGATGGCATGCTCTCGAGGGAGACGGGAGCGGGTCCATAGTGGTGTATTGATATGGTGAATATGTGGACTCGTGTGCGCCACCTCAAAGGAGTTACTTGCAGTCGTAGTTCAGGATAGCCACCGAGTCAAAGCTGGCTTGCTGCAGTCAAACTCCACCACCCCCTTTTGATAATGATGCATATGTAGTTAGTTCTGATGTAAGTCTTGCTGAGTACAATTGTACTCACGTTTGCTTATTTTATGTTTTGCGAGAGAGGCGTCGGTCTCGCTAGTAGTTCCGCTTGGACTTTGACGTTTAGCTTGTTACCTCACCACGATCTTGTGCCTCGGCAGGATCTGGTAGATAGTCAGGCTTCTTAGCCTTTTTCGTTTATAGTTATGCGTACTCAGACATGATTAGCTTCCGCTTGTGCTTTGACTTGTATGTTTCGAGTGTTGGGTCATGAGACCCATGTTTGTAATATCTCGCTCTTCGGAGCCTAACGGATAATATTTGAGTCGTAGAGTTATGTTGTGATGCCATGTTGTATCTACGCATATTGAGCATAATGTGTGTATGTTTGAAATGCTTGGTATGTGTGGGATCCGACAAACTAGTTGTTTATCCTTGGCAGCCTCTCATATGGGGAAATGTAGTCTCGTGCTTCTGAGCGATAGTAGTCCGCTCTGCCCGGTTCACCGGAGTCCTCGCTAGCCCAAAGACTACCGCTTGGACACTTGACTGCCGGCATGTGTTTCACTTGCCTATATGTCCGTCCCTTCGGGAAATGTCACGGTGTTATTCGAGTCCTGCCTTAGCCTGCTACAGCCCGGGTTTCCGGAGTCCTGTTAGCCGCTACAGCCCGAATACATACGTTGATGACCGACATGCTCGATGTGATTCATGTATGCCTGTCCCCATAGGTTAGCGCCGCTTTGGGTTCACGACTAGCCATGTCGGCCGGGTTCTTTGTCATATGGATGCTAGCGACATTATCATATCGTGAGCCAAAAGACATAAACGGTCCCGGCCATGGTAAGGCGACACCCGTGGGAATACCGTGCGTGAGGCCGCAAAGTGATATGAGGTGTTATATGCTAGATCGGTGTGACTTAGGATCGGGTCCCGACAGCGTTGGTATCGAGCTCGATTGCATCAGAGGATTACCAAGCCAAACCGGTCAAGTTGTGTCTAGAAATGCTTTAGTTATGTAAGGGAATTGATTGTGGAAGGAACGTAAGGCTCTTTTTACTCCTTATACCTCATGGCCTTCTCGATCTCGAGTCATCCTCTTTTCTTCTACGGGTTTAAGAACTAGGCTTCTCATCTATCCATTAGGATGACGTGTTACTAATCCATAGACTTATAGGATTGTTGGTTTTAATCCCCAGTTCAGTTCTTACTACTCCTGTATAATAACTGTTGATTTCAGAATCTTGTTATGATGTTGTTGAGTGGTTATGCCACCAATTTTTGCAGGATGTCTCAAATCATTTTGAGCATTTACAGCCGTTATGCTGTCCGAGTCATTACAGGTCTCTAAATAGTCTGATGCATTTGCAAATTCTTTCCTTCCGTTCCCGATGATCTTTTGGCCAGATTAAGCACACCAACTCCAATGAGGTACCCCATTGCCTCGACATATATGTGGAGTTATTATTATGACCCTAGGTGTTTAGGGAGTCACCTAGCAATTTAGCAATGCTTTTGTATCCCCAGTGTGATGATTCTGGCCATCATTTTCGAAAGCATCCCGTGATGCCATTTAGTAGTAGGTATTCTATTCCTGGGTTGCTGAACCCGAGATTCGTCTTACTTCATGTTGATAGTGTTTGCTAGTGCCTTCAGGATATTAGTAACTGCGATAGTCCTCGAGGTCCGTGGTATTTCCTTCTTCCAAATACCATGAACCACTTATGGCGAAGTTTGTTGAACCAAAAGATCACAACTAGAGTGCTCTTGAGGAGTTCTCCGTTCATAATTGTGACTCGCCGGTTCTACTTTTCTCGCATGGATTATCCGGAAGAAATGTTGAGCTTCGTTCGACATACTAATCTGTGCATCCACAACTCAGAAAATTATATGTTCCTCCGAGTTGCTCTCTTGATTGCATTCGACCTTCATCTATCAATTGATAGCCAAGGGTATGTGTGCATTTGTGTTCATCGATGCATTTTGTCCTTGTGGTCCGTCAAGCCATTCTCGTTCGGAATGACTAGGAGAAACAAACTCCAAGACCTCATCCATTTCTAGGATTGGGTCAAAGTAGTTGTATTCCGCAGATCAAAATGCCAATTCAGCTTTTGATTCTGTTCCACCCGAGTGTTACCATCTTTATGTCAATAATGTCATAAGAATTGCACCTTCTCTTATGAATTCTTGATGTAGTGATACTCTCGCCATCATCGTTCATTCCTCGATTCCATGTTGATGCAACCGGGAGGCCGGCAAGTGAATTGTGATGTACGAAATCAATACTCCGAGCCACTCGTTGCTTGGTAGTAAATGGACAATACTCTCATTCTTGGCGTGTTGGTTATTAAACCATCATCCTAAGATTGATCGTGCTACCTAGTCCTTATTTTCGGTGCACTCTTCGATTGATGAGTTAGGATCTTGTCTAGTCCTCACTCATTTGATAATATCGTCTTGCCCTGAAAAGCAAGATTGTTCTCGAGCTAGTAACATACCGGTGGTTCGTGACTTTCCAAATATCTTCTTGGAAGTGTTACCGGTTGTTTCTTGACTGTTATGTTGAGCTCGTGGATCAAGTTGGTTCCTCGTGGACCACCCCTTCTCCAAGAATCTGTGTTGGATATTCCTGAGCTAGTTGGTTAAGCTAGACAATAACTTGGAGAGTTGGAAGATAAAAGCTTGCCTAACCTAGTTCGATCCAATGGGATATTCTTGTGTAGTGTGTGTTGAAGAAAGATGATATCTTCATCAATTGGTTCTCGTGGATCGCTTGTTGGATCTATCGTCCTGCCAATCCTTTGATTTGAGTATGGGCTATCGTCCAAATCAAATCAGTACTAACGGTGCTCGTAATGTTGTCTTACTCGTGGTTGATCCTCGAGCATACACCATTATATTTTTGGTCCGACCAATGCTAACACTGTGTTCACATGATGGTGGAAGTCCAAAGATTGATATGGAAATTCCGATGAGTTGCTGTTGAGCCCATCAAGAGCATTTTGTCTCCCCATGAGTCATGTTGAGCATCAACCTAGTATTGGAAACTTGTGTAAGCAATTCTTCGTGTTTCGTTCATGAAGCATATGTTTGGATGAAAGTAGTGACTTCCTCTAGTTCATGTGCATCTGATGTAAGTTGCCGCCATGAATTTGAGAAAGGTTTGTTTTGCTTCCTTTGGAATCATCCCAAGTCACCATGCACGTGCGAAGTATTCTATGGTCTGATAGACTGATCATCTTCATTCCATATGGATTCCATAGCACACCAAGCCACTGATTGACTTGAACAAGGAAAAGAAGTCTATGCTTGAGATCTAATCCATGGACTTGTGTAAAGACTTGATACCCTCGATGATGGCTCCCCACCCGAACTTCGGTAGTGTTTTATTATAAGACTACCATGTGGTCATGTTTGTCTAGGACAATGTGTTCACAGGTTTGTAGCAGAACCAGCTCATGTTTTGGAGCTTGCTATCGTAGTTCATATCCCGAGAATCTCGCAACGCCATCGCGTCAAATTGTGTTGCAACCTTTCCTTTTCAGACATGATGAGTCTGACATATCCTAACACCAACCAGATCTGAATCTCAGGCAGATATGATGGTTGGAATATTCGAACAGCTTGCATTTCGTTCCCAGCTTGCACCGTCCTTGTGCTTTTCACCATAGGCTGCCTTCTTAGTAATTCTTGTCCGTGTTCATCTTCAAAAGTGGACTTACCATGGGTCCCCCCCCCTCGATGATAAGCAAAATCATCCATTGCGTTGTCTTCAACAAGGTAGTCCACATCATCCATTTTAGTCCGGGTGTACCATTCCTTGCATTCTACCAAATGATCGCTTGTGATTGCCTTCGGCTGGGATAAAGAGTTCCAATGATCTATGGATCAAAAGTAATTCTTTTTGCCACTTAAGGGAATAGCTCTTTGCGTCACCTTTCTCAAGGTGTCCCGTTACGGGATCATGATAAATATTTCCTCGCTACCTTGACACCATCCACCATCTTCCTAAAGCGTGGAATTGTTGCCACTAATCAAACCCCGTTGTTGTTCTTCCATCCCTCTCGATGCATTTTATGTCTCAACTCAAGATGTGTCACCGTCTCAGTCCGTGAGTTGATCATGTTTACTTGATCTTCGTGAAGGTCGAATCATGTAGGGTTTTCCCCCTCTTTCCGTTGTCGTGTCG
The DNA here is from genome assembly GCA_021605145.1 of Aegilops bicornis. NCBI lineage: Eukaryota > Viridiplantae > Streptophyta > Magnoliopsida > Poales > Poaceae > Aegilops > Aegilops bicornis. The sequence continues at coordinate 612,865,248 of CM038670.1, read as the reverse complement.
AGTGAAGATCTCGAAGACGTCAAGACCAAGATGATGGAATGAATCAACATCTTCGCGAAGGGCAAATTGATCATGAAGATTGTGATAGTTTGCGACTTCCCTTTTCCTCTTGCCTCACGCCTTGAATCTCGGTAGATTCTTGTTTAGTGGGGTGAGCTGTCACAGCCCTGCATCAGCCCTAGAGCTTGCTTGTAACTAGTGGCATTGCATCCATGCATCATGTTTGAATTTTCATGAAATTTGAAATGGGGATTGCCTAAACCCTAGCATTAAAGGAATTCAAATAGGCTCAACCAAAAATAAATTTCAGTGATTTCAAATGGCTTGGGAAATGTTCATCATTTACGGAAAAATGCTCTAAACCAGAACCAGAGGTGCCGCACATTTTTCATGTCATATTTGGTCAATGGATTAATTCATTAAGTATTTGCATTTGGGCATTTAATGCTAATAAATAATTTAAATGCTCAAATAATCCCAAACTGAAATGTTTCATCAGAGGATATCTTTCCAACAAAGTGGTCATGAGCGATGGCATGAATTTTGGGATTGATTCAAGATTTTTAATAAAGCCCAACAGATGCAGAATAATAGAAAACAGGATTTAAATAGAAATAGGAGAGAGAGAGAAGCCATTTGGGCCAGCTACCTGGCAGCCCACCTACCTGGCGCCCCAACCGACCCAGCCTCCTCCCCCCCCCTGCCGGCCCAGCTGGTGGCCCAGCCCACCACCGCCTCCCACCCTGTCGCCTTCCTCCTCTGCCAGGAGGATGAGCGCGTGGCCGCCGCGCGCACGGCCACCGACGGCCACCTCCTGCCTGGCTGCCTGCGTCCCCGTTGTTCGACGCCCACGCATCGCCACGCATCACCCCGGCCCTCTCGCCCACTTCCCGTCCTCATCCCTCCTCTCTCTCGCTCTGCGCCTCGAACCCAGCGGCCCTGCCGCCACTGCCGCTGCTCGACGCGTGGCCACCGGCCTCCACACGCTTCCCCGACTAGCCCCCGAGCTCCGCCTAATCTCTAGCCCCCGCGCCTCACCGCGCCGCGCGGCGCCGGCGCGCCCCGAGGCGCCGCCCCGCCACTTTTCCCCTTCCGGACCCACGGACGCCATCAACAAATTCGCCGCCTCAGGTTGTCCACGAGCAAGCCGAGCCCCTCCTCGAGTTCACGGTGAGCTCCTCCACCGCTTCCCCTTAGCCCCGTGGTCCGCTTCTCGCCAGAGGTGCCATCCCCACGAGCTCGAAGCTCGCCGGGCGCCATGCTTTCTGCCGCCGTGGTTACGATACACCGTAGGCTCGCCTCTGAGCTCGTCATCGTGCTCGGGTTGCTCGAGATTCGAACTCAGCCGCTTAGCTCGCCTTGCCGTGCACTGCAGCGCCAGAGCTGCCGTCGTTGCCCGAACTCCGGCCGCCGCCAAAGCTCGACGCCGGCGAGATTCCGGCCACCCCCGCACCTCCCGCTAGTCCCCTTAGATGCGCGCGAGCCCGGGCGTCACGTAGGGCCCCTCCGCCTCTCTTTTGGTCACCGGAGGAGGAAATCCGCACCCCTCCGCTGCCTCTCGGCCCCACGGCGGCGAGCAGCTGGTCAACTCCGGCGAGTTGACCCGGGTTTGGCCTAGTTTGACCCCCTCTGGGTCACTTACATGTGGGCCCATGCCTCACCGACACTTTTTAGTTAGGACAAAATTAGCACTAACAGCCTCCGTTAATTAACTAGGACAACGACACGTGGGTCCCAGCGTCGAGTTGACCTGGACAGCGACCCAGTTGACCGCTGACGTCACGCCTATGTCATCTTGACGCATTAATGATTCTGGAATTATTTTAATTCAAGAAATTTTAAAATACTCTAAACTTCTAAAAATCATATAAATTCAACCGTAACTCGGATGGAAATAATTTATATATGAAAAATGATCAGAAAAATATGAAGAATCTGTTTATGCCATGATCATGCATGTTTGAACAAGTTAACATCACTGAATAGGATGAATCATGATTAGGGTAATTTATGAAATAGCATTTGGAGTTGGAATTCAACCTTGTTTGAATTCCACTTCAACTAACTTGGATTATTATTGCATTAGGTGAATTCAGTACCTTAACATGATCATGCATCATATATGTGCATTGCATTGATTGTGTTCTCTCTTGTTTGCCGGTAATTGTCCCTCTCGGTAGAGCGTTGTACCGACGATGATTATTCGATGACACCGATGAAGAACTATTATCTTGAGAAGTGCTGTGCAAGCAAAACCCCTTGTTCATTCCGACATACAATCCCACTCTCTCGCTCCTGCTCTATTTTACTCGCATTAGGACAACAACGACTCATGTGTTACTTGCTGCGGTAGCTGAACCCCTTGATCCTTTGCATGACTGTCATTCCACGGTAATTAGATGAAACCCACTAGCATGAGTAGGAATTGTTTGAGCCATGTTGTGCCTACTCATTTATGCTTGTTGTCATGCCTGCTATCGCTTACAGTTGAGTCGGGTCCGATTCATCGGAAATGAATTGGAATTGTTATGAACATGTCCTATTGTGTATGAGCTAAGTGTGTGAACACGATTTGGTAAAGGTAGCGGTGAGAGGCCATGTAGGAGTACATGGTGGGTTGTCTCATTGCAGCCGCCCTCGTGAACTGAGATCTGTGTCTGTGATCCATGAAATAGTTACTACCACGCATTGGGCCCGAAACCAATGGACCCTCTCGGCTTCTTAACCACCCGTGTTCCTGGTCCGGGAGTTGCAAGTAGTTTCTGGTGTTTGTAGTATGCTGGGGGCCGCACGCAACGCTGACCTTAGGGGTGGGTTGTGTTGCGGTAGGCACCGTGTCTGATGTACCGATTCGCCTGCTTTGGTGTCTCGGGAACCCTGTACACATCGTTCGGGGCTGTATGGGAAACCTCGGCGGACTCCTGCGGATGGAACCCGAATAGGCGATAAACCCGGACTAGGGACTTGAGTGTTTAGGTAGGCCGTGGCCGACACCCACGTTGGGCTTCCGCTTGAAGGTTGCCGAGTACATGTCGTGGTAAACGGCGGTAAGTGGTGAGAGCGTGTGTGAAGAAGTACACCCTGCAGGGTTTAATATGATCTATTCGAATAGCCGTGTCCACGGAAAAGGACTTCTGGGTTGCCTATATCGGTTCATAGACAAGTGAAAGTGGATACCCTAAAATGCGCAAGATAAGCGTGAGTACTATGGATGGCGTTCTCGTAGGGAGACGGGAGCGGGTCCATAGTGGTGTATTGATATGGTGAATATGTGGACTCGTGTGCGCCACCTCAAAGGAGTTACTTGCAGTCGTAGTTCAGGATAGCCACCGAGTCAAAGCTGGCTTGCTGCACCAAACTCCACCACCCCTTTTGATAATGATGCATATGTAGTTAGTTACGATGTAAGTCTTGCTGAGTACAATTGTACTCACGTTTGCTTATTTTATGTTTTGCGAGAGACGTCGCCTCGCTTAGTAGTTCCGCTTGGACTTGACGTTTAGCTTGTTACCTCAGCTACGATCTTGTGCCTCAAAGAGGATCTGGTAGATAGTCGGGCTTCTTAGCCTTTTTCGTTTATAGTTATGCGTACTCGGACATGATTAGCTTCCGCTTGTGCTTTGACTTGTATGTTTCGAGTGTTGGGTCATGAGACCCATGTTTGTAATATCTCGCTCTTCGGAGCCTAACGGATAATATTTGAGTCGTAGAGTTATGTTGTGATGCCATGTTGTATCTACGCATATTGAGCATAATGTGTGTATGTTTGAAATGCTTGGTATGTGTGGGATCCGACAAACTAGTTGTTTATCCTTGGCAGCCTCTCATATGGGGAAATGTAGTCTCGTGCTTCTGAGCGATAGTAGTCCGCTACAGCCCGGTTCACCGAGTCCTGCTAGCCCAAAGACCTCTGCTTGGACACTTGACTGGCGGCATGTGTTTCACTTCGTTCCTATGTCTGTCCCTTCGGGAAATGTCACGCGGTGTTATTCGAGTCCTGCCTAGCCTGCTACAGCCCGGGTTTGAGTCCCGATAGCCCAAAGTGCTACAGCCCGAATACATACGTTGATGACCGACATGCTCGATGTGATTCATGTATGCTGTCTCCCCATAGGTTAAGCGCCGCTTTGGGTTCACGACTAGCCATGTCGGCCCGGGTTCTTTGTCATATGGATGCTAGCGACATTATCATATACGTGAGCCAAAAGACGCAAACGGTCCCGGGCCATGGTAAGGCGACACCCGTGGGAATACCGTGCGTGAGGCCGCAAAGTGATATGAGGTGTTATATGCTAGATCGGTGTGACTTAGGATCGGGGTCCTGACAGCAAACCTTTGTGAAGGAGGGAGAGGGTGCTTCCAAGGAGAAGAAGAATAATGTGAAGGGTGGTGGTGCCAAGAGAAGCAATGCCACCCCTTCCAATAAAGCCGGCGACTTTAACCCTTCTTATGTGTTGTGTCGTGCTAGTGATGGGCATGTTTATGCCAAATTTGTTGGTTATCCTTATGACTACATTGAATGGTCTATTTGGGTTCCTAAGACCCTTGTCACTAACATCAAAGGACCCATTACAAAATGGGTACCTAAATCCAAGCATTGATCACTTTTAGGTGTTTGATTCCGGTGGGGGATCATGGTTGCTCCATAGTGGAGCTACAAATCATATGACCGGAAGCAAGGACTTGGTGGTGGACGTGCACACGATTCCATCTATGCCCACCAATGTCGAGTGGAGTGATGACTCATCGTCCAAGGTATTGGGACTCGGAAAGGTTGTCATTTCTCACGATCTCACGATCGAGAAGGTCATGCTTGTTGAGCCCCTTGCATAAAATGTACTTTCCGTTCGTCAACTTGCACTCATGGGCTTTGCCACCTTCTTTGATATTGATACCATGGCCCTTTTGTGGAGCAAGACTCTTAAAGTAGCCTTTGTTGGGCATGTCGAGAACGGTTTCTATGTGATTAACTTTTCGGAGCGACCCACTAAGACCGCGACATGCCTAATGGCTAAAGTTGACGTGGGATGGCTTTGGCATCGCCGTCTAGCCCATGTCAATATGAGATCTTTGCAAAGTCTTATCAAGGGGGACCATATCCGTGGACTAACGAATGTTAGTTTTGCTAAAGATCGTGCTTGCAGTGCTTGTGTCGAAGGAAATCTACATGAAAAGGCTCACCCTCCCACGACTATCATTTACTCGAAGAGGCCTTTGGAGCTCCTTCATATGGATCTCTTTGGGCCTCCATCCTTTGATAGTGTTGGGGGTAGAAAGTATTGCTTGGTGATGGTGGATGACTATTCAAGATACACTTGGGTATATTTCTTCAAGAGGAAGAGCGAGACCCAACAAACCGTCATTGACTTTGCAAATGAAGCCCAACGTCAACACAATGCAAAGATCTTGACAGTAAGAAGTGACAACGGCACCGAGTTCAAGAACTACACCTTGGATGAGTTTCTTAGTGATGAGGGGATCAAGCATCAATATTCCGCACCATACACCCCTCAACAAAATGGTGTTGCGGAGAGGAAGAACCGGACATTGATTGATGCGGCAAGGACCATGATGGCGGAGTTCAATTCTCCATACAACTTTTGGGCCGAAGCCATCAACACTGTGTGTCATGCATCAAATCGTCTCTATCTCCACAAAGGCTTGAACAAGACTCCATATGAGATACTCACCGGTAACAAGCTCAACCTCAAGTACTTTCGGGTGTTCGGGTGTAAGTGTTTCATTCTCAAGAAAGGTGTTCGTTTGTCTAAATTTGGGGCTAGAGATTATGAGGGCATATTTGTTGGTTATGCTACAAACTCTCATGCTTACCGTGTCCTCAATAAGTCCACGGGGCTTATTGAGGAGACGTGTAACATGGAGTTTGATGAGAATAATGCCTCCCAAGTGGAGCAAAGTGGCACTTGTGATGTAGGTGATGAAATTCGTCCTCAAGCCAAAAGAAGAATGGGTGTTGGTTTTATCCTACCCATTGAGGAACCCCTTGTGGCCTAAGGAGAAGGACAATGCTCGACTCAAGTGGAGCCATCACCAACCCAAGGCCCACACGCTTCCGAAGTACAAAGTGAAGGCCCTCAACCTCAAGAACAAGACCAAGGGCAAGATCAATCCCAAGATGGTGTTGTAACATCAAGTGATGCCCAAGGTCAAGTTCTCTCCTCCGAGCAAGTTCAAGATCAAGAGCTTCCTCGAGATCAAGAACAAGCTCAAGACGACGCTCAAGATGATCTAGTGACCGCTCCTCGACTCACCCCCGAGGAGGAATTGGAGCGTCGTGCCGCCAAGATAGCTTCCAAGCTCTCCAACAAGGGTCATCTCATGAAGAATGAGCTTGGAAGCATTCAAAAGGGGGTAAGCACTCGTAGACAATTGGCAAACTATTGTGAACATCACGCGTTTGTCTCTTGTGTTGAACCCCAAAAGGTATATGAGGCGCTCGAAGATCCGGATTGGCTTAATGCCATGCATGAAGAACTCAACAACTTCGAGTACAACAAGGTGTGGAGATTGGTGCCAAGGCCAATGGGGAACCACAATGTCATTGGAACCAAGTGGATATTCAAGAACAAGCAAGATGCTCATGGGACCATCGTTCGCAACAAGGCAAGATTGGTGGCACAAGGCTACTCCCAAGTCGAGGGTATCGACTACGGTGAAACCCTTACTCCCATTGCTCGCCTTGAATCCATTCGTTTGTTGATTGCTTATGCTTCTCATCACAACTTTAAGTTGCAACAAATGAATGTTAAAAGTGCTTTTCTTAATGGTCCTATTAATGAGTTGGTATACATCAAGCAACCCCCAGGGTTCGAGGATCCCTACTTTCCCGATCATGTGTATCAACTCGATAAGGCACTCTATGGCCTTAAACAAGCCCCACGTGCGTGGTATGACCACCTTACCGAGTTGTTACAAGACCGTGGATTTGAAGTTGGGCTAATCGACCCCACTCTTTTTACTAAGAAGGTCAAATGGGAGTTGTTTGTGTGCCAACTCTATGTTGATGATATTATCTTTGTGCCGCTCTCATGACCTCTATGTTCAAGATGTCTTCGATGGGAGAGTTGAAGTTCTTCCTTGGATTCGAAGTCAAACAAAGAAGAGAAGGAACCTTCATCAACCAAGCCAAATACACTCAAGACATGCTAAAGAGATTCAAGCTAAGTGATGTCAAGCCGGCTTCCACTCCAATGCCCACCAAGTGCGAACTTGAGATTGATCCCAATGGTAAAGCGGTGGATCAAAAGGTATATCGCTCGATGATTGGCTCCTTGCTTTACCTTTGTGCATCTAGACCGGATATCATGTTGAGTGTGGAAATTTGTGCACGGTTTCAAGCCGCACCTAAGGAAAACCACTTTGTGGCGGTCAAGCGAATCTTTAGATATTTGGCTCATACCCCAAACTTTGGCTTATGGTACCCAAGAGGAGCAAACTTCAAGCTTGTAGGATATTCAGACTCCGATTAGGCGGGAGACAAAGTGGATAGGAAGTCCACTTCCGGAGTGTGCCAATTTCTTGGTTGCTCTTTGGTGAGTTGGTCTTCCAAGAAACAAAGTTGTGTGTCTCTCTTGTCCACCGAAGCAGAGTATGTGGCGGCCGGTAGTTGTTGTGCACAACTTCTTTGGATGAGGCAAACTTTAAAGGATTACAGTGTCATTTGTGACAAAGTGCCTCTTTGGTGTGACAATGAAAGTGCCATCAAGATTTCTCTCAACCCAGTCCAACACTTCAAGACGAAGCATATTGAGATTCGGTATCACTTCATCCGGGATCACATTAGGCGAGGGGAGATCGAGCTCAACTATGTCAACACTCATGATAACCTTGTAGATATTTTCACGAAGCCCTTGGATGAAGCAAGATTTCACGAGTCAAGGCATGAGCTAAATATCATTGATTCAAGAAATGTGACTTGAACCCTTGCACATCCCACCATACTCAACTTGTTGTCTTGTTTAGGTGTAGGCATGGACATAGGGGGAGTGTTGTTCTCTCAATGAACTCTTCCTCCCCGCATTATGCATAAATTGATCGATTCTTTCATATTAGCCATTTTTAATGGTACTTGTGCTTCAAAGACGACTTTGTTCATGGGCCCAAGGATAATTCTTCGCGGCGCCATACCATTTTCTTAAACATAGGTGCCCACGGCCACCGCCCTCTCTTCTCGAGAGTTTGTCTGTGTGTTGTTTCTTGTTGCTTGTGCTTCTCTCTTGTGAGTGGTTGTGTTTTGGTGTGGTCGTGTTCGGGTTTGGCTTGTCGTGTCTTGTGTGGTCCTGCTTTTTTTCTCTGGTCGAGCATAAGTCTTCTTTTCCCTCCTTGTTTCTTCTTTGGGGCGCCTGAGCGGTACTACCGCGCCGGCAGGGCGGTACTACTGCTTATAAGCGGTACTATCGCCCGGCTGACACGGTACTACCGTGGAGTGGTTCAATGGGCGCTTCGTGCTCCAGATCTGCACAAGGGCGGTACTATCGTGCCTTGCGCGGTACTACCGCTTGGGGCTGGGCATGTGGGGTATGTATCGGGCAGGGGGAGTGTCTACTCCCCCATACCGTTCAGTTTGCCCCATCCCCTCGTCCTCTCCTCTCTCAGGCGACTCCCCAAGCACCGGAGGCTCACCGCCGGGCCGCCGGATTCAGGCCGGCTCCCTCGTTACCGTCTGGTGGGATCATTCCCCACCCTCTCCTCATGCCATGGATGCCAGCATTGCACCCGTTCTTCTCTCCCTTGGTTCTCCTTCTTGAATCTAGGTTTTGGGGCTATACTCGTTGCATCCCTCGATTTAGTTGTTGAATCGAGGCTTAGGAAGCACTTGGGAGACTGCTAGACTAGGGTATTTGTTGATTAGGTGTAGAAATATGATCTTTTGCATCTCCGGTAGTAATGGATCTTTCCGCGGTAGGTGTCAGCCCCCTGACAACCGCTCCAGCGGTACTACCGCTGTACCCTAGCGGTACTACCGCTTATAAGCAGTACTACTGCTCTGGTGCATCGTACTACCGCCCTAAGATGCCATTGCTCCTGTTTCTATACCTAATCCTCTTGTTGGTCTTCGTCTTTCCTGGCTTATGCTCTCTTGCTTTTGTGGTCTTTGTGTGCGTGTGCTTTCAGGTGGTAGTAGCTCCGGGCATCAGGCTTGCCGCAAGAATCCAGACCGTGCAACAGGTTCCAAATGCTATTAATCATCTGATGTTCCAGAGTCTGCTGCTGGTGGTGGTGAGGGTGTCTCTTCTACGCCACCAAGACGCAAGGCCAAGGTTCCAACGTCAAAGACCTCCGCTTTGCGCAAGCCTGCCAATCAGATGTCTGGAATGGAGTTCTGTACCAAGAGGAAGCTCAATCCCTACCATGCGGACCAGGAGCCTGCTCTTCTGCGCCGTCCATTCTGGAACAGGTTTCAGCAGTCTATCTATCACGATGTCTTGAAGAAGAAGAAGAAGAAGAAGAAGAAGAAGAAGAAGAAGAAGAACTTGTTTGTGAAGGTCAAGTCTTTCGATCTCTCGCACATGGAGAAGGACTTGCAATACTTTAGGGATACTTTGTAGAGGTGTGAGGAGTTGGATATCAAGAGGATCATTTCCTTCAACAAGGACTTTGATGCCGAGCTCGTGGACCAGTTCTTTGCCACCGTTCACTCTGGGCATGATCCGGCCCACACTCTGACTTGGATGACCAATGGTCGTCTTCCGTCCGCCCCTTGGAAGGACTTCATGGTCAGCTTATCATATGATGATGAGGGTGCCCAGACCTGAAAGCACAAGTGCTCCCTAGGTGATTTTGGTAATTAATGTCAACATATCTCTTGTTGGACTAATGTTTCTACCTAGTATGTTTCAGATAACTTCAACAATGGAGTGTCATGGACTAGAGGATGTGGAACCCCTTCAAGATGCTAAATACAAAGGATTGGCTCAAGCTCAAAGCTCAGGACTCTACATTTTCTATTTTAGTGATCCAAGATCACATTGAGTCCATAGGAAAGCCAATACTATTAAGAAGGGATGAGGTGTTGCTTAATGAGGTTCTTGCTCAAAGTGCTTAGTGATAAGCTCCAAAACCCTCCACTACTTTCTCACATCCACATATGTCCCAAACCAAAAGTCCAACTCGGCCCCACCGATTCTTTCTATCCGGAGACACCGAGTTCTCTTGACATAGCCACTGCCAGAAACCCTAATAAATTCGGCCTCGTCGAAGGGATCTCGGTCTCACCGAGATGGTCTTGCAAACTCTCTGTTGCCTATTGCAATAATTTCGGTCCGACCGAGATATGTAATCGGCCCCACCGAGTTTACTTGGCCAACTCTCTGTTTCGCTTATTACCCAAATCGGTCCCACCGAGTTTGAGTAATTGGTCAAACCGAGTTTTGGATTTACCCTATCCCTAGCACATTGGTCCCACAGAGTTGATCCAGTCGGTCCCATCGAAACTCCTAACGGTCACATTATGAACCAAATCGGTCTGACCGAGTTCTTTGAATCGGTCCCACCGAGTTTTGTGATTTGTGTCTAACGGTTAGATTTTGTGTGGAGGCTATATATACCCCTCCACCCACTCTTCATTCGTGGAGAGATCCATCAGACAATGCCTACACTTCCAACACATATTTTCTGAGAGAGAACCCCCTACACTTGTGTTGAGGTCAAGATATTCTATCCCAACCACATAAATCTTGATCTCTAGCCTTTCCCAAGTTGATTTCCACTCAAATCTTCTTTCCACCAAATCCAAATCCTGTGAGAGAGAGTTGAGTGTTGCGGAGACTATCATTTGAAGCATAAGAGCAAGGAGTTCATCATCGACACACCATTTGTTACTTCTTGGAGAGTGGTGTCTCCTAGATTGGCTAGGTGTCACTTGGGAGCCTCCTACAAGTTTGTGGAGTTGAACCAAGGAGTTTGTAAGGGCAAGGAGATCGCCTACTTCGTGAATATCTACCCTAGTGAGGCAAGTCCTTCATGGGCGACGGCGATGGTGGGATAGACAAGGTTGCTTCTTCGTGGACCCTTCGTGGGTGGAGCCCTCCGTGGACTCGCGCAACCGTTAACCTTCGTGGGTTGAAGTTGTTGGATTTCGGGTTCCGGCAGACCCTTGAGGTTCGAACACTGTGGTACGCGCGAAGATCCAACCCTCCACCGCCTCGCACTTCATGAATCACTGGGACCTAAACTACTACACGGAACAGCACAAGAGACACAAGATTTATACTGGTTCAGGCCACCATTGTGGTGTAATACCCTACTCCAGTGTGTGGTGTGGTGGATTGCCTCTCGGGCTGATGAGGAACAATACAAGGAAGAACAACCTCGCGAGGGTCTGTTCTTGGCGGGTGCGATGAACTGCTAGGTGGGGTTCAGTCGCTCTAGCTACTGGTTTCTTGATGAGAATTCCCCTCTCGGTCCCTGGTCCTTGGCGGTGGCTACTCCTATTTATAGGCGAAGGCCCTGGGCCTCTTCCCAAATATTGAGCGGGAAGGGCGCCAACAATTGGCCATTTTGAAGGGGAATAGCGGGTACACTTATCCTGACTAAAGTTGGTCCTCGCTTTGCCAAAGGCTCGGTGTGGCCCGCTTGGGCTCCACGATGACTCCCTTCCGGCCGTTGGGCTGGTCTTGGTCTTGTTGCACCGAAGCGGATGCCTTTGCTAGATGCTCTCGCTGCGCTTGCTCCCTTTGCACCAAAGAGGAAAGGAGGACATCGCTGGTGGCGCCTCGGCCTGGCGCCCTTGGTAAATCATGGCTTGCGTGATGGGCACCTCGCGAGGTACCCTGCCTTGAACTCTCCGCCTCCTCATGAGCCAACCTGACGAGGCCGTGCCTGAGGAAGCTCCTTGTTGTCCGCCCCGCGAAGCTTGGCCCCTCGCGAGGGTCTTGAGCTTGCGTTGATGAAGATGGGCCGTGCTGGGCCTCCTTCGAGCCACGCCGCAGGCCGCAGGCAGGCAAGTATGGGGACCCCCGTTCCCAGAACGCTGACACTAGCCCCCGGGCCCACGGCGTGCCCGAACTTGGCCGAGCAGGGAGGCGAAAGGGCAAGTGCGAAGTGTCGCGGCCCCTAACAGCCTGCGGCCTTGGGCGCCGTGTGGCGGTTGATTGGACGTGGGCGGCACTGTTCCCCCACGCCTCCTTATTTCGTGCCTTGCTAGGCGGACACGCTGTTGTACACATTCGTTCCCTCCTCTGCTGCTTGGGCGCTCCCTGTCCTTCCTTCTCTCGAACTCCAGCTCTTGCATCCACTCTGATCTCGAACCTTCCCCATCTCCTTCCTGCCGTCATGGCCCCGGCGAGGAAGGGAAAAGGGAAGAGACCCGTGCCGCCGCTTCGGTTCGCCGTCGACGGCGGCCCCCGCCGTCGATTGGCCGGTCATAGTCAACCAAGAGGGCCTGGGCAAGGTCCGCTCGGCCCTGGCCACCATCTTCAATGAGTGCGGGAGGACAATGGCCTGCCCTGCGTCTCGCTTCTCCGTTGACAGGATTCCCACCGAGGTCCGGTACTTCGCCGACGCCCTTTGGGCAGGACTGGTTCCCCCCTTCTCAGATTTCTTCAATGCCGTGCTTTCCCATCACCAGATCCATATGATGCATCTGGGTCCTGAATCCATCACCCTTCTCATGGTATTTGCATTCGTTTGTGAGGCAATGACGGGCATCATTCCTTCGGTTGCCTTGCCGCGCCACTTTTTCTCTCTGCGCCTCGTCGACCCCATTCAGTGCTCGGGGTGCGTGAGCTTTATCGCTGCGCCCGAGACAGCGGCTTCCGGAATTGACTTCAGCCTTCCTCCGCCCTTGCCTGGGTTTCGCGAGCGGTGGCTATACGTGGAAATTGGGGTGCCCAGCCCCCTGCTGACGGAGCCATCTTCGCCTGCTGTCCCCAACTCAGGCTAGGGCCAAGCCCGACACTCGCGGGCCCCGGTTTGCCTTCGTCGCAGCACCGCTTGAGTTCTCGAGAAAGCTTGGCGTGATGGCGCCCAAGGTGGTGAAAGAGTTCTGCTATGCCGTATCGCTCCTCTCCAACGCCACTCCCACCGGATGTGGGCATTCAATGAGCTTGATGATCGTATGAGGCTCGAGAAGAGGACTGGCGCTTTGAAGTCCGAGGACAGTGCTCTGGTCTGTTGGTGACCCCAACCCCGATTGCATCTGGCATGGAGGGGCCTTGTTGTACCTCTGCCAGAACAGGGGCGACTTTGTGAACTAGATGCCTGCCTTTGACGAGTGGGGGCCGCGCCCCGCTGGCCTCCAGGGGCCTCGCGAGAATCCAGTGGTGGTGACTGCCCTTCCAGTCGGCCTAGGCGACTCCTCCTCAAGTGGCGGGGCAGGGAGGCACGAGCCGCCAGAGGCGAAGGACCCCGCCCGAGGCAGCGCGAGGCGACGCTCATGAGGGAGCAGCTCCTGAGGCTCATGCCGCCGTGGCTGAGGGCGGCAGGCAGCTGCCCGCAGCGCCTGCGGACGAGGCCCCCGAGGCCCCTGCTGCTTCTCTTGGTGAGGCGACCACCTGCGCGCGTCAGGCGGACGCCCCTAACGCAGGTCGCCTTGATGCTTCTCCCTCGTCGCAGGCTGACCCCTGCGCTCAAATCTTGGGTCGCTTCCGCGTGGACTTCGAGGCCCTCCGGAAGAGAAGGGAGGCCCTCGGCGATGATTACCCTTGCCTTTCTTTGAAGCGTGGGAAATGCCGCCCTTGATGAGTAAGCCTTCTCCTTCTCCTGCTCCTGATCTTTCTGCTGCTTGTACTGATCCTTGCCCTGCAGGCCCCTTCCTGCCGAGCTCGTGGAGACGGGTGAGGAGCCATCCCCCCCGGCTTCGCCCCCTCCCTCGTCCTTGAGTGCTCCGAGCAGCGGAGCCCTTGTGGTGAGGGCGTTCAGGGGGGCGAACCGCCCCGAGGCGCGTCGAGGCCCTGCGCGCCTCGCGACCTTTCTTCGCGAGCCTTCTCGTGGCATAGCTTCTTTGCCGTGGGCTTCTCGCTTTGGTCGTGGACGGCGATTGGCTGGCGCTTCCTGCGCCCTTAAATGCAGGGGTGGGCTGGCTCCAGGCCGGGCTTCTGGCGCGGCGTTCCCGGCCGTCGCGAGGGTGCCAGCCCCAAGCCCCCTGCCCGGAGGGGGAGTGCTGATTTGTGGCTCCCGGCGCCCGCTTGGGGCGGTTGATGGTGTGGAAGACATGCACGAGCGCGCCCGGGAGCGCCGCGCCCTTCACCAAGGATTGCTTTGAAGGGCGGCTGATGCGGTGAGCCTTCTTGGTGAAGAGCTCGCTGATGAAGAGGCGCACCTTGAGGCCGAGGGCCTGCGCCTGGCCGCAGAGAGCCGCGAGCTGGAGGGCGCTATCGCCCTTGCGCGACATCAGCGCGATCTTGACGATGAGGAGGCCAAGGCGTCGCTGGCAGCCTCTCGGGAGGCCTGTTCTCAGGCCGTCGAGGAGGCCCGGGAAGCTAACAGGCGGCGAGAGGCGGCGGAGGAGCGGGCACGGGAACTTCTCGCCCGGTGTCACTCACTGGAGAAGCAAGTGGAGCTGCGCAAGGCAGCCCTTGCGTCGATGAAGGTGGCCTCCGGCGACCCGGCGGAGCTCGAGCGTGAGGAGGCGCTGACGAAGCCGCCGAACGCAGCAATCTGGCGCTTGGAGACAAGGGAGCGCTTGGCGGCAGGCGGAGGATGAGGTCGCTGCAGGAAGCCTGCGTCTGGAGGAGGTCGGACGCCGAGTGGCGGCAGCGCTGAACCTTGGCCTTGAGTTCGAGGAGAGGCTGGGGTTGATCGGGGCCGAGGCTGAAGGCAGGACTGCTGCCTTGAGGGCCAAGCTAGAGGAGGCGGCAGCGGGCCGATGCTCTTCGCCGCCCTCGAGGTGGCGCAGGGGAGTCAACCACCTCTCGGGCCGAGGTGCTCCTTCTTCGCCCGGGTGGAGGAGGCCGAGGCCGTCGTGCGCCCGAGAATCACCAGACGAGATCGTCGTGGCCGAATCCTGGAGCATGAGCACGGCCCCATGCTCACCACGCTCCGGGAAAGAGCCAACACAGCCTTGGGTAACATCTGCGTGGCGGCTGTTGGCGAGCCGCACGCGGTTAACTACGCCGGCAACCTTCAGTTCTTCACCGATGTGGTGGCGCGGCTGGAGGCGTGGTCGGTCAGAGCCATCTGCGGAACATGGACCCCCACTTCGACTTTGACGCAGCCATCGCCCGATTCCCGAGCCGTCCGGGCGACACAGTGCCTTTGGGTGGAAGACAACGTGGATGCTCGTCGGGGCCTTTAGCTTGGACAACGACGGCGTGATCGTGGCTGCCGGCGAGGCGGCGTGGTGAACGGTCTGGCGCGCCGATGGCCACGCAGACGATGTGGCCCGAGGCCAGCGACGCCAGCAACAGCTCGGGAGGTGCTCACGAGGGCGCATTGGGGGATTTATCGACTGATTATGTATTGTCCTGTTCCATTACCTGCATGAATAGAACTCGGGCTTTGGCACTGATGGCTGTGAGAGCATTTTGGGAGGGGGAGCCCCTCATGTAAAACTTATGTTCATCGTATTAGTAGGTGTTACATCGCCCATAAGCCCGTGCAAAGTGGTTGGCTAAGCGACGTGCTGGTTGGCCAGTTTACCTTTGTTTCGTACGAGCCCTGAGATAGCCTGTGGGAGGCTGCGGTGACCTGAGTGTCTCATGATCGAATCCGTAGGACCTGCAGTAAAAACCCTCCGGAGAGGACGCGGCGGCGACAGGCTGGGCTGCGCGCAAGCTAGGCCTGGCCCGGCTCGCGAGGGGCTCGCGAGGGGTGGTAGCTGAGGCGGAGTGGTAACCGAAACGCGAGAGATTTGCTCAAACGAGACTAACCACCCCTTCCCCGAACACACGCAAATCTCAAATTCGAATCCAACTTAAATCCAGCGGGGGAAAGCGACAACCAAAGGGGAAAGGCGAAGAAAGCAGAAGAAAAGCCGTGTCCGGCACCTAGTCTAGTCTTGGAAGTCTTCTCACCAGCGCGGAGCTAAGTGCTGCCACTGGGCGTGGGAGGGAGCCCCAGGGCCTGAGGCCGGCACCCCTGAGACTCCGGGGCGTGTACAGCCCCACTCATTATTACGTGAGAGTGTCACGGGGCAGCGAGCTTCACAGGCACTGGGCCTTCTTCACAGGTACCGTCCTTGCTTCATATCGCCAGACGAGGGCCCTGCCTTGCGCCACACTCGAGTGCCATCAACGACGACCGGAAACCAGGACGCCGCCGATGGGGTAGAGCGGTCGCCAGTGGTTCCCCCAACGACCACGGGTCCTCCGCCAGGGGCAGGCCCTGAGGCACCTCCCCAGCAGAGGGCCTACCTCCTGAGAACGCCTTGCTCCGAACGCCGCGGTGGTGATGTTGGATATCGGTCCCTCTCCTGCAGCTCCCTGCGCCCTCCTCCCGAGGGGTAGGAGACTGCGGGAGCGGGGCAGCTGCCCACCGCGGCGACCTGCATCTCCTGCGATCCATGATTAGCATATGCTTGCTCCTGAGGAAGTAGCGGTACCCGATAATCGTCGCCTCCGGCGTGACCAGTGGGACAATCCCGAGGCTCCTGGAAGAGCTCAGCTTCTGGGGCCTCATCCCCCCAGCTCGGGCTGAGGAGCGAGCCTTGTTCTCCCTCATGCGGGTGCCCTTGGTCCATCATGTGGGGCACGTATTCTTCTGGCGCCGTCATCCCGAAGGCCACGCCGTAGTGCTCAGCGTGCCATGCGGCTCTGCTTGATGCGCCCACCGTGGGGTGGTGGCGCGGCGGTCCACCTGGGCCATGGGTTACGTCGAGTCCTTCTTCTTTGCGGAACGGGGGCGGGGGCAACCCGCCGCCCGGCCAGTCTTGACAACCGCCCGGTGTTGGAGTAGCTTTGGAGCCCAGCGAACGCGTGGAGCCCAGCGGGCCGCCACAGGCCTGAGATGGAAGCTGGGTGCAGAAGGGGTGAGCCCCCGAGGTGGCGAAGCCCAGGAGCTCTGCCATTCGCTCCAGCAGCATGTCGCGACCGCTCTCCAGTGGCCTGCACTGCAGCAGCTCTCGGGCCACTGTGAGCGCCGCCCTCGAGTTCGCTTTGCTCCCGGCGGGTGTACGGTGACATGGTCATGGCGTGATTGGAGGCCCTTGCGGCCGACCGTGCCTGCAGCGTGAGAGCCGTCGAAGCCTGTCCGCGTCGCGCTGACCCGCAGCGCCCTACGGACCGGCAGCTGCACAGGGGCACGCAGGGTGCGCCCGTGGCGGCGACTCTGCTGTGGGCGGGCCACGCCGCCCAAGGATCTGGGTTGCCCGCTTGGTCGCCGGACATGGTGATGACGATGCGATGGAACACGAGGCGGCAGAAGGTGGATTCCGGCGCACTCCTACCTGGCGCGCCAAATGTCGGATTTCGGGTTCCGGCAGACCCTTGAGGTTCGAACACTGGGGTACGCGCGGAGATCCAACCCTCCACCGCCTCGCACTTCGCCGAATCGCTGGGACCTAAACTACTAGAGAGAACAGCACAAGAGACACAAGATTTATACTGGTTCAGCCACCATTGTGGTGTAATACCCTACTCCAGTGTGTGGTGTGGTGGATTGCCTCTCGTGCTGATGAGGAACAGTACAAGGAAGTACAGCCTCGCGAGGGTCTATTCTTGGCGGGTGCGATGAACTGCTAGGTGGGGTTCAGTTCCTCTAGCTAATGGTTTCTTGATGAGGATTCCCCTGTCGGTCCCTGGTCCTTGGCGGTGGCTACTCCTATTTATAGGCGAAGGCCCTGGGCCTCTTCCCAAATATTGAGCGGGAAGGGCGCCAACAATTGGCCATTTTGAAGGGGAACAACGGGTACACTTATCCTGACTAAAGTTGGTCCTCGCCGCCAAAGGCTTTCTGGTGATGACGCCCGCTTGGGCTCCACGATGACTCCCTTCCAGCCGTTGGGCTGGTCTTGGTCTTGTTGCACGAAAGCGGCTGCCTTTGCTAGATGCTCTCGCTGCGCTTGCTCCCTTTGCACCAAAGAGGAAAGGAGGACACTTATTTGGCTGGCGCCTGGCGCCCTTGGTCGTCATGGCTTGCGTCATGGGCACCTCGCGAGGTACCCTGCCTTGAACTCTCCGCCTCCTCATGAGCCAACTTTGTGAGGCCGTGCACGAGAAGCTCTTGGTCGTCCGCCCCATGAGGCTTGGCCCCTCACGAGGGTCTTGAGCTTGCGTTGATGAAGATGGGCCGTGCTGGGCCTCCTTCGAGCCACGCCGCAGGCCGCAGGCAGGCAAGTCTGGGGACCCCCGTTCCCAGAACACCGACAGAAGTCTCCATCAACGTGGATGTACGATAGCACCACCTATCGGAACCACGGATAAAAAATCTCCGTATCTCCAAATTGCGTTTGCACACTCCAATCCCATCCGTTTACATTCTTGCAACTTGCATGCTTTACTTTCCAATGCTCATATACTCTTGGCATGCTTGCTTGATATGTATTGTGAATGCTTAAACTTGTGCTAAAACTCCACATCAACATAAAGAATTAAAAACTGCAACTTTTCTTGATTAGAGTCTATTCACCCCCTCTAGACACCTCTTCTCGATCCTTTCAATTGGTATAAGAGCAAATAATGTAAATATAGGAAATGTACCTTCATGCTCATGAGTCCTTCTTGCAAACAGTATGTACATCAGCAAGAAGTTCTCATGCACATGACTGAGATGCATATACTTACCTTGTGGTCTTGAGGTGGCTTAGGAAAGAATGAACCTGAGTAAACAAGGTTAGATAACACAGATTCATTTATAGCCAAAGCAAACAAAAGAAACCACAAGAGTACCGAGACTGGGATGACATGTAGGGAGTGAGCACTGAGTACTCTATTGGATATAGACATGTCCCCAAAGGTGAAGATGTGCAATGAATTCGAGGATTTCCTTCCCTTAGATGTCTTACCCCCCCTGAATCTTACATGGGATATTGGCAGAAGATAGGGAACAGAAAATCAGAGCAAAGAAAGAAAATAGAGCTAATGCATACAATCAAATATGAACATGTCTTTGGTATCAGAGCTTTGGTCTCCATTGCCTTGGTTTAAACACCTTTGGAGGAACACGGATGTGTCCACTTTGGGGAGTCTTAGATGTAGAGTGCCTATTTGTCAGGACCGGTTTTTCAATAAAAACATTTATTGAACAACCGACCTATGAGTTCCAATATGAGGAAAAATCCTCCATATCGGTAGACAAAACTTTGATACAAGGAGCGGTAGCATTACAATATTACAGGGTCGGGACTAAAGATGCCCAACCAATTATTACAACACGCCAATAATTATACATGATGGTGGATATGGCACAAAAGGTGTGGGGGAATACTACTGACTCGAAGCATGCGTGGTTGGTGGAATAACACGATTGGGGTGGTTAATAAGTCTCTTTGCTTTGGCGGCTCATCGGCGTCGAGGTGAGGCTCGATGAATTTATTTGGGTAGCGAGCGGATATTTCACAATGACTAATCCAGGTGTCGCACGAGACTGGTAGGATTCCTCTAGGCGTCGGACTCGCTATCGAACTCTTCATCCATGAGATCGCCTTTCGACAAGATCTCGGCCAAATCAACAAGCGGTGAGTACTATGAAAGTACTCGCAAGACAGTTCAGACAAAAGATATAACAAATGAATGCATGAATGCAACATGGTTAATCTTAACAATGCTCAATTAAAATAGTATAGCAAAATAATTAAGAAGGGAGTCGGCGGTAGTCCGCTCGAAAAACCCAAAGAAGACAAACTCAAAACCTATCGAGTGTCTGAAGCGACGCCTCGAAGGGTGAATAAATAAGCAAAACATTGCCACAGTCGGGCGTCTGAGCGACACCTCATAAAGGGCTTATATTGAAATGAAAATACATGCGTGCCGCAGTCGGACGTCTGAGCGACATCGCAGAAAGTGCTTATAATGAAAGTAATGACAATGCCGCAGTCGGACGTCCGAGCGACATCACAGAAAGGGCTTATAATATATTTAAATAACAACAATGCCGCAGTCGGACGTCTGAGCGACATCGCAGAAAGGGCTTATAATACATTATTTGTAACTGACAAGATTTAGTGCTCACGGGAAATATTCATCACAAGACAATAAGCGGGTTAGTCCATTCACAGGAAAATAAACATTTGATACTCAAATGGTTCTCAGGAGTTCCTGTCGCCGAGACTGACACTCGACAAGATGAGGTGAACATGGTACTTGAATATGAATAAGATGAATTCAAGAATTTTGACTCTGCAGAGTTTGTACCAAAATTATCCACAGCCAACGGATTTCCGTAGTCACGAAGGACTAGTTCCGTTTACGGTATTTCAGAGGAAACACAACTAGCTAGTACACACCCATAATACCTCACGTTGCTAGGAATCACCCTAGACAACGTTTAAGAAAAACTTTGAGATGGGGAGATCACAATCTCAAATAGCATGGGATCAAATTTATTTACGCGCGCTCTAAGGGGTGCCCCCTCTCGGTCCCAACCGAAAACATCCATGCCCCCTGACCGGATGAAAGGCTTTAATCCAGGGCCATGAAACCTTCATCCCGGCCTCTCGATTTGGTGTGTACCAGAAAGTGGTTTGCAACCTACTAAGCCGTATCCCTTGCGGGAAACAGGTGGTAGTACGGAAGGGAAGGCGGACGGAATCGACTGATTTTGGTTGACATTGGGTCATAGATATGGCATAAGCCTGGCTTGCTACAACACTGCCATCTTACACATTATCATGCCAACTCATGGCCATGCAACAAGTTTCCAATAACTCATGGATTTACCGAGTTCATTTGCCACGATGCTCACGAGATAAACTATCATCGAAATGCTCGTGAACGTGCCATGATACAAAAATAATGCAACATGCTCAGACACTCATCATATCAAAAGTTCAAACTTTGCTTGCCTGGTTCGAAGTAGTCGGGGTCTAGTTCGGCAAAGTTCGCGGTTCCGTCACCTCCATCGGTATCTCCGTGTTCAGGGTTCCATTCCGCGTCTGTGGGAGGTGGTGGTGGTCGCCGGTGAGTACCACGTCGGCGGCAACGCTTGCTCCGGCGGACGGCGATTCGGGTGGTCGTGGACCTCATCGGAGAGAGCTGCGGAAGTGGAATTGAGGAGGGGGTTAGCCTTCTGCTAGCATGAGAAGTTATCTGACAAGGTTAGGGCGCCGGAGATGACCTCACCAGAGTGAATCACGGTGGAGGCCGAGGCGGAACAAAGTGGCCGGAGTCGGGGAAGGAGAGCTCCTCGTGGCCCTTCCAGGGACTTGGCGGGGTCTGGAGGGGTAGAGGAGGTGTCTTGGCGAGAGCAAGCTCGGGGTGCTATATATAGCCGCCCCGAGGCGGTTGCCGAGAATGGGGTTCTCCGCCGAGGTGATTACGGCGGCGCTGTGGCTGCACGGTAGGGTTCAGAGGTTGAGCGTCGTCGTGGGTGTTCCCTGGTTCCATTTAGGTGCTAACAACGTCGGGATTTGGTTGCTTAGGGGGAGCTCGACGGAACAGGGCGGCGCCGGCCCGTCGGCGGCGAGGCGCTTCTGTGCGTGCAGCGCCATGGCGGCAGTGCTACATGCATCTTGTTGGCGAGAAATGGCCACCTTGAGCCACCAAGTGGTTTGGGCGGCGCCCGAACGGTGTTATGCCGCCGTTCTACTCCCTGTCGGCCGCCACGGTGGTTCGACCGCTGCAGAAGACACGCCTTGGCCAGCAGCGGGCGAGTGCCACCGACGCGAGGAACACGCCAAGCAGCGTGTGAGGCTCCGGACAAGCAAGCTAGGCCGTGAGCAACGTGCCAAGTGCACTTTGTGAGCATGTGACTGAACTTTCGGCGAAGATCGACCTTTGAAACTACGAACTTAGCGAAAATGAGCGAAGCGATTGCATGTAAGGTGTTCGACGAGAATGATCTGGGCATGTAGGGATATTTCCTTGAGCTGGTTTTTGGTGGAGGGCCTCTCATTGCATCTAGAGGCTGCCTGAATATTTGTGGAATTTTTGGAGTAGTGTAGATATGAATTTCACCAAATTTGGCAAATCTGGTCCAAACTTGGAGAGACTATAATTTGAAATCTTTGAACAGAAGAGGAGTGTATCTTGATAGTTCTAGGTTATGGGTACCAAGGACTATCCAAGGGAGTTGGTTTGAGGTCAAAATTCAAATGCATCAAGGTACTTGCTTTGCAAATTACCTAGGCTCAAAATAATAGACAGAAAAGATTTTGGGAGAGAATTAAATGAAATAAAAATTCTAAAGAGGGTTGAACTAGTAGAGACAGAATGTTTGGATTGCCCAAGGTGGAAGGAGATATATTTGGGAAGATTTTACCATGTGGTGTATGGCCAAACCATAAATGATCTCAATTATGGGAGAGGATGAAAAACTCCTAGAGTTTCTTTTTGAAAGAAAAATAAACTTCAAAGATTTTTCTTGAATCCTTGAGAAGAGAGCAATAAGAGGAAAAATTTTAAAACCAAACACCAGAATTGAAGGAGATGCAAAAGTAAAATATTTGCCAGAGGGAAAAAGTTTTTGATAGAGATTTTTGCAAGGGTTTTGGTGACCTCCTTCAAATCCAACAAAATTTTGAAGAAAACCAAAGGAAAATTTTTGGAGTGTCACAACACCTACCCCCTTAGGAAAAATCCCGTCCCCGAGACTCCAGTTGATCCTCAAATAATTGTGGGTGCTCCGCTCGAAGGAAATCCTCTCTTTCCCAAGTGGCTTCACTCTCGGTGTGGTTGCTCCTTTGAACTTTGAAGAACTTGATGGTTTTGTCGGGTTCTCCTTTCGACTCTTCCAAGATTTTTATCGGATGCTCCGATGCGTAAGGTCTGGTTGCACGTCAATGTTTTTATGGGATACTTGTTTCTCTGGGTTGCTTACGCACTTCCTCAATTGGGAGACGTGGAATACGTCGTGGATGTCGGATAATTCTTCGGGTAAGTCTAGCTGGTAGGCCACCGTGCCTCTTCGTGCTACTATGCAGAAAGGTCCGATGAATCTTGGTGCTAGCTTCCCTTTAATCTTGAATCGATGCAGGCCTCTCATGGGGGATACTCGTAGGTACACAAATTCACCGGGTTCAAAATGGACCCCACGATGCTTCTGATCGTAATAACTCTTTTGTCGACTTTGGGCGGTCTTGAGTCGGTCCTTAGTTACCTTGACTTTTTCTTCAGCCTCTTTGAGCAGGTCTGGGCCAAAGATATGACTGTCTCCGGTTTCCGACCAATTTAGCGGGGTACGACATCTTCGTCCGTATAGAGCTTCAAATGGTGCCATTTGCAGGCTGGACTGATAGCTATTGTTATATGCGAATTCTGCGTATGGTAAGCTCTCCTCCCAACTGGTCCCATAGGTGAGGACACATGCTCTCAGCATATCTTCTAGAATCTGGTTTACTCGCTCAGTCGACCGTGCATGCAGGGATGGTATGCGATCTTGAATGCCAGCTGAGTTCCCAGAGCTTGTTGTAAGTGATCCCAAAACCGGGAGACAAATTGAGTGCCTCTGTCCGAGATTATTCTCTTTGGGACTCCATGTAGGCAAACGATACAGGAGAGGTAGAGCCTAGCAAGCTTCTGAGTGGTGTGTGTTGTCTTCACGGGGATGACGTGAGCTACTTTAGTCAGTCTATCAGTGATTACCCGTATGGCATCATGTCCGTGTCGTGACTAAGGTAGTCCAACAATAAAATCCATTCCAATCTCATCCCATTTCCACTCGGGTATCTTATTTGGTTGCAATAGTCCGTCCGGTTTCTGGTGCTCGGCCTTGATGCGTTGACAAGAGTCACAACATGCAATAAACGTGGCTATGTCTCTTTTTATACCATGCCACCAAAATGTGTCCTGAAGATCATTGTACATTTTGTTCCTCCAGGATGGATTGAATATGGAGCGGTGTGGCCTTCAGCCAGGATTTGCTGTTTAAGGTCATGGATATTTGGTACGCAAAGCCTATTCCCATACCACAATATTCCTTGCTCATCAATAATGAATTCTGGGGCTTTGCCCAACTTCATCTTCCGTTTTATGCCTTCAATGCTGGGGTGTCCATGTTGAGCCTCGTTAACCTTCTCTATCAGGGTAGGATGCAATTCTAAGTTTGACACACTGCCTTCGGTGACCACCATCAGATTGAGCTTCGCGAATTCCTGCTGGAATTCAGGTCTTAAGTCTGGCATCTTTGTCGTTGTGGGACTGGGGTTCCGACTCGAGCATCTGCTACAACATTTGCTTTGCACGGGTGGTAGTGGATCCCAACATCATAATCCTTAACTAATTCCAACCAGCGTCGCTGCCGTAGAATTTAGTTTTGGTTGTGTGAAAATATACTTGAGGCTTTTGTGGTCCGTGTATATTTCTAGCGATTACCAAGTAAAAAGTGTCTCCATTCCTTGAGTGCATGAATCACTTTGCTAACTCCGGTCATGTGTAGGATAATTTTCCTCATGTTTGCGAAGTTGCGGAAGCGTGTCGACAACCTTGCCTTCTTGCATCAATACGCTTTTGAGGCCCTTTCGAGATGCGTCACAATATACCTCAAAATTTTTGTGTATATCTGGCACAATTAGCACTGGTGCTGTCATTAGTTTCCTCTTCAGTTCTTGGAAACTTTTCTCGCAAGCTTCTGTCCATTAAAACTTCCTGTCTTTCTTGAGTAGTTGCGTCATTGGCTTTGCTATGGTGGAGAATCCTTCAATAAATCTTCGGTAGTATCCTGCCATACCCAAGAAACTTCGTACATCAAATCACGCTTTTGGCGGCTTCCGATAATCACGGCCTTGACTTTTTCCGGGTCTCTGGCGATACCTTCTTGAGTCGATCGTGGCCCGGAAAACCTACTTGCTTTAGCCAAAATTCACACTTGCTGAATTTAGCGTACAATGATAGTTCTGAGTTCTCCTAGCACAATCCGGAGATGTTCGGGCGTGTTCTTACGGTGTTTTGGAGTATACCAGAATATCATCGATAAATACCACAACAAACTTATCCATAAACTTCATGAATACTTTGTTCAAGAGGTGAACAAAATATGCGGGGGCGTTTGTTAGTCCGAATGGCATTACGGTGAACTCGTACAATCCGTATCTGGAGGTGAAAGTGGTCTTGGGAATATCCTCGGTTCGCACTTTCAGTTGATGGTATCCCGACCTCAAATCAATCTTTGAGAACACCTTGGCCTTAGCGAGTTAATCGAATAAATCATTTATTCGTGGCATCGGATATTTGTTCTTGATTGTGACCATGTTTAGCGCTCGATAGTCTATGCACAATCTCAGTGTTCCATCCTTCTTTTTGGCGAATAAAATTGGTGAACCCCAAGGTGAGGAACTGGCTCGTATGTACCCTTTTCCCAACAGTTCCTTTAAGTTCCACCAATTCGGATGGTGCCATTCTATATGGTTTCTTGTATATGGGAGCGGTTCCGGGTGCTAGCTCTATGCTGAATTCAATCTCTCTATCTGGTGGCATGCCTGGTAGTTCGTCGGGGAATACATCCGGAAATTCACACACTCTGGAACCTTGCTCAATTGAAATATCCACCTTGTTCAATCTCGGTTGCGGCATATTTTTCTTTCCTTGGCTGAAACCTTTATGGTCTTCCCGTGGTGATGGGTGAGAATTACGGTCCTGTTGAAGCAGTCAATAAAACCTTTGTTGGTGGTTAACCAATCCATCCATAAGATGACATCCAGTCCTTTATTTTCCAATGTGATAAGATTTGCGTGAAACTTCAACCGTTCAAACTCGATAACCACATCGGCAATAATGCAGGTAACTTGCTTGACTCGAGGGGACTTGACGATCATAGATTTTCCCAAGGGAAGCATCGAAAAATTATTTTGCAAAGCAAAGTTTTTGAAAACGAGCGAGTGAGAAGCTCGAATCAAACAAAACCATGGCAGGTATTGTGTTGACAGGAAGCGATGCGAGTCACGATATCTGGGGCATTTTGTGCTTCCTCTTTTGGTCACGTGGTTCGAAGACCCTTCCTGTGGTTGTTATTTGGGTTGAAATTGTTGCGCTTTGGTGCGAATTATTGCTTCCGTTGTTCGGCTTTGGGGTCGAGTTCCTTGGCTTGGGGCCTTTGCTTGGGATAGTGCCCTTCTTCTCCTAAGCGTAACAGGTAACGTCTGGGCGGTATGTGAACTCCTTGTCCCTTGCGTGGAAATTCTTGATTGGGCGTGAGGCGTTTGTCGTGGGTTTGGGTGTGCAGTTTTCGAACATCTGTCTTCTTTGCGGTGGTTGCGGGTATGTTTAGACTGGTCCCTCTTCCGCTTATGGAAATCTTCTAAGCTGCATCTCTCATTTTCCAAGGTAATGGCCTTATCCACCAGCGTCTTAAAATCTGGAAATGTGTACGACCAAGCTGACATTTAAGCGAGGCGTCGGTCCGTCTAGGAACTTCTCCATCTTTTGTTTTCGACATTCGTTCCTCGTTGGCGTGGCGAGACAGATGAGTAAACCGACTGTTGTATTAGGACCTTGTCATTGTTCTTTGCTTGAGGTCATCAAATTTTCTCTTTTTGATCTTCATCAGACTCTTAGGAATATGTACTTACGAAAACCTTCTTTAAATTCCTCCCATGATATATTATTTTCGTTGGGGTGCATGTGTAGGAAATTTTCCCACCACGATCACGGCTGCTCCGGTGAGATAGTGCGGAGCATAAAGCACTTTCTCAAGGTCTGAACACTGGCGATAATTAATTTTCTCTCCATGTCTCGAAGCCAGGTCCTCGGCTTCCAGAGGTTTGTCGGTGTGAGAAAATGTTTGGGGACGTGTCTTACGTAGCTCGAGATAACTTGGATTGCTTACGATACTGTCATGGTGATTCCCCATATTGATGACTTGGTTCAGTATTTCTGATGTTCTTGCTGACTTTGTTCGTAAGAGCGTCACATCTGGAAAGTGCCGTTTCAACATCCTGTTGACTTATGCATCCCTCGTGTGAAATTGTTGCACAGGGTGTGCCATAATTTTCCTCTGTCGGAGTTGGCATGGAGCGCGTCCAAGGACGAGACATAATTTACTACGGGGATATATTTTGAAACACTCATAAGAAAAGAAACTGAGCATAAAAATCAATAAATTCAAGAGGATACAAAAAAAAGTTGCAAATGCTCCAAGATTTTTCAAGAGAAAATACGTTTGCGCACGGAGAAGGACTGTCCATTACATATCTTACATGCAAGCAGTAATTATACAATACATCACTCAGGATATGCGTACATAAATCCTGACATGTTATTTAGTCTAGTGCACTCCTCCAGATCCTACATGATGCGCAAACAAACTACTTCTCAGAGCCTATTTACATATAAACATATCGTACAAGTCGGAACATCGCATGGCGGTTAAGCGTACTTAGTCGGAGATGGTAAGGATTTCCCTTGGCCTGCCAAGGGTGAGGCGTAGAGAGGCTAGGGACTCAACCTCCTCTTCGGAGATAGGCTCCAGACGGGAGGTGCTGCTTGGCGGAGTTGGTGGAGCAGGTGCCTGTGTGGGACAACTCGAATCTGGCGGGCATGAGGGGTGGTGCGTAACGAACCCGGAGTAGGTGCAATCACATGGTTGAACTCCTCCGTGGTAGGCAGGCTGACAGTAGCGGTGCGAGCAGTAGGAGCGAGCGATCTTGATGGCGACGAAAGTCGGTGGCGGTGCATCGCGCGGGAGCTCCCTACTGTTGGCGGCACATCCATTGACTGAGTCCATGCGGGCAGCTACAAAGTCGTCCACCAGGTTGTCGAAGGCTGCCTCCAAAGCCCGGAGATACTTGATGAGCATCTCAAAAGCTTCGTCCCGTTCTCCTCTGGGGCAAGAGAACGCGTAGTGGCAGGTGTATGGCACGTGACATGGCAGGTAGCGGTAGCGACGAGTCTTCATTGAAGGAAGGACATCCCTGAGACGGGATATCGCCTCATGGGCTGCCATACATGGCGATGCTTCTCTGTGGGCATGGCTCTCCCCACGAACCGTAACGCTCAACTCGTCCTCTCTTGAATTCCACCGCGGGTTGGTGCGTGGTTAGACGGTCATTGACCTTGTGCTTTGAGAGAGAGAGAGAGAAGGCTAGGCGCACATCCGGCCCCATCGCGACTTGGGCGATGAAGGAGAGAAGCTTGCGAACCCATCGGGCATGTTGGCGAACATCTACGACTTCATGATCGTTGCCAGCCATCTACAAAAGTAGGCAAAAATCCTGAGTAGTCAAATCATAAATTTATCTTTGGTATCGAAATTGACTACATTTGTAAAAATAATAAATAGCTCTATTATGCTAATAACCGATTAGCGATCGCACCTAGTGGCTTCCTACAGTCAGCCTGGCTCTGGTACCAAGCTTGTCACGACCGGTTTTTCAATAAAAACATTTATTGAACAACCGACCTATGAGTTCCAATATGAGGAAAAATCCTCCATATCGGTAGACAAAACTTTGATACACGGAGCGGTAGCATTACAATATTACAGGGTCGGACTAAAGATGCCCAACCAATTATTACAACACGCCAATAATTATACATGATGGCGGATATGGCACAAAGGTGTGGGGGATACTCTTGACTCGAAGCATGCATGGTTGGTGGAATAACACGGTGGGGTGGTTAATAAGTCTCTTTGCCTTTGGCGGCTCATCGGCGTCGAGGTGAGGCTCGATGAATTTATTTGGAGAGCGAGCGGATATTTCACAATGACTAATCCAGGGGTGCATACGAGACTGGTAGGATTCCTCTAGGCGTCGGACTCGCTATCGAACTCTTCATCCATGAGATCGCCTTCGTCAGCATCTGGCCAAATCAACAAGCCAGGTGAGTACTATGAAAGTACTCGCAAGATAGTTCGGACAAAAGATATAACAATTGAATGCATGAATGTGACATGGTTAATCTTAACAATGCTCAATTAAAATAGTATAGCAAAATAATTAAGAAGGGAGTCGGCGGTAGTCCGCTCGAAAAACCCAAAGAAGACAAACTCAAAACCGATCGGGTGTCTGAAGCGACGCCTCGAAGGGTGAATAAATAAGCAAAACATTGCCACAGTCGGGCGTCTGAGGGACACCTCATAATGGGCTTATATTGAAATGAAAATACATGCGTTCCGCAGTCGGACGTCTGAGCGACATCCCAGAAAGGGCTTATAATGAAAGTGATGACAATGCCACAGTCGGACGTATGAGCGACATCACAGAAATGTCTTATAATAAATTTAAATAACAACAATGCCGCAGTCGGACGTCTGAGCGACATTGCAGAAAGGGTTTATAATACATTATTTGTAACTGACAAGATTTAGTGCTCACGGGAAATATTCATCACAAGACAATAAGCGGGTTAGTCCATTCACAGGAAAATAAACATTTGATACTCAAATGGTTCTCAGGAGTTCCTATCGCGAGGCCCGACACTTTCGACAAGATGAGGTGAACATGGTACTTGAATATGAATAAGATGAATTCAAGAATTTTGGCTCTGCAGAGTTTGTACCAAAATTATCCACAGCCAACGGATTTCCGTAGTCACGAAGGACTAGTTCCGTTTACGGTATTTCAGAGGAAACACAACTAGCTAGTACACACCCATCATACCTCACGTTGCTAGGAATCACCCTAGACAACGTTTAAGAAAAACTTTGAGACGGGGAGATCACAATCTCGAATAGCATGGCATCAAATTTATTCTGGCAGCGCTCTAAGGGGTGCCCCCCTCTCGGTCCCAACCGGAAACACCCATGCCCCCTGACCGGATGAAAGGCTTTAATCCAGGGCCATGGAACCTTCTTCCCGGTCTCTCGATTTGGTGTGTACCAGAAAGTTGTTTGCAACCTACTAAGCCGTATCCCTTGCGGCAAACAGGTGGTAGTACGGAAGGGAAGACGGACGGGAATCTGACTAATTTAGGTTGACATTGGGTCAACGATATGGCATAAGCCTGGCATGCTACAACACTGCCATCTTACCCATACTCATGCCAACTCATGGCCATGCAACAAGTTTCCAATAACTCATGGATTTACCGAGCTCATTTGCCACGATGCTCACGAGATAAACTATCATCGAAATGCTCGTGAACGTGCCATGATACAAAAATAATGCAACATGCTCAGACACTCATCATATCAAAAGTTCAAACTTTGCTTGCCTGGTTCGGAGTAGTCGGGGTCTAGTTCAGCGAAGTTCGCGGTTCCATCACCTCCTTCGGTATCTCCGTGTTCAGGGCGCCATTCCGCATCTATGGGAGGTGGTGGTGGTCGCCGGTGAGTACCACGTTGGCGGTGACGCTTGCTCCGGCGGACGGCGATTTGGGTGGTCGTGGACCTCGTCGGAGAGAGCTGCGGAGGTGGAATTGAGGAGGGGGTTAGCCTCGTGCTAGCATGAGAAGTTATCTGACGAGGTTAGGGCGCTGGAGATGACCTCACCGGAGTGAATCACGGTGGAGGCCGAGGCGGAATGAAGTGGCCGGAGTCGGGGAAGGAGAGCTCCTCGTGGCCCTTCGAGGACTTGGCGGGGTCTGGAGGGGTAGAGGAGGTGTCTTGGCGAGAGCAAGCTCGGGGGTGCTATATATAGCCGCCCCGAGGCGGTTGCCAAGAACGGGGTTCTCCGGCGAGGTGATTACGGCGGCGCTGTGGTTGCACGGGAGGGTTCAGAGGTTGAGCGTCGTCGTGGGTGTTCCCTGGTTCCGTTTAGGTGCTAACAGCGTCGGGATTTGGTTGCTTAGGGGGAGCTCGACGGAACGGGGCGGCGCGGGCCCGTCGGCGGCAGGGAGCGTGCTCTGTGCGTGCCGCGCCACGCAGCAGCAGTGCTGCATGCGTCTTGTTGGCGAGAAATGGCCACGGAGCCACCGGGGTTTGGCGGCGCCGAACGGCGTTATGCCGCCGATTCTGCTCCTGTCGGCCGCCACGGTGGTTCGGCCACCGCAAGACACGCCGGCGCAGCGGGCCAGGTGCCACCGACGCCAGAACGCACCAAGCTGCGCGTGTGAGGCTCCGGACAAGCAAGCTAGGCCGTGAGCAACGTGCCAAGTGCACTTTGTGAGCATGTGACTGAACTTTCGGCGAAGATCGACCTTTGAAACTCTGAACTTAGCGAAAATGAGCGAAGCAGTGCATGCAAGGTGTTCGGCCAGAATGATCTGGGCATGTAGGGATTTTTCCTTGGGCTGGTTTTTGGTGGAGGGCCTCTCATTGCATCCAGAGGCTGCCTGAATATTTGTGGAATTTTTGGAGTAGTGTAGATATGAATTTCACCAAATTTGGCAAATCTGGTCCAAACTTGCAGAGACTATAATTTGAAATCTTTGAAAAGAAGAGGAGTGGATCTTGATAGTTCTAGGTTATGGGTACCAAGGACTATCCAAGGGAGTTGGTTTGAGGTCAAAATTCAAATGCATCAAGGTACTTGCTTTGCAAATTACCTAGGCTCAAAATAATAGACAGAAAAGATTTTGGGAGAGAATTAAATGAAATAAAAATTCAAAAGAGGGTTGAACTAGTAGAGACAGAATGTTTGGATTGCCCAAGGTGGAAGGAGATATATTTGGGAATATTTTACCATGTGGAGTATGGCCAAACCATAAATGATCTCAATTATGGGAGAGGATGAAAAACTCCTAGAGTTTCTTTTTGAAAGAAAAATAAACTTCAAAGATTTTTCTTGAATCCTTGAGAAGAGAGCAATCAGAGGAAAAAATTAAAAACCAAACACCAGAGTTGAAGGAGATACAAAAGTAAAATATTTGCCAGAGGGAAAAAGTTTTTGATAGAGATTTTTGGAAGGGTTTTGGTGACCTCCTTCAAATCCAACAAAATTTTGAAGAAAACCAAAGGAAATTTTCTGAATTGTCACACTATTCTTGATGGAGAGTTCTTCTATGAGTGGAAAAATGAAATGCTTGAGATTTTCATTGAATATCATTTGAACAAGTACATTACTAGCCCTTGTGCACCTCATATTGATCC
The DNA here is from genome assembly GCA_021605145.1 of Aegilops bicornis. Lineage (NCBI taxonomy): Eukaryota > Viridiplantae > Streptophyta > Magnoliopsida > Poales > Poaceae > Aegilops > Aegilops bicornis. The sequence continues at coordinate 612,833,292 of CM038670.1, read as the reverse complement.
TTTGCATCCTACACCCGAAGAGGATCTTGACATTATTCGCAATCTTAGAATTATCAATCTTATCATACGAAGATTGCCCAAAAATTTGATTGCTAGTTTACCTACTCTTGATTGTGCCTATACTATATGGAGATTTCTTGAGGAACGATTTCCAAATTATTCCTTGAATAATTTAGACGAAATTCTCCATAAGTCTATTGCCTTGAGTAAGATGAATTCTAGTGATCCCAGCTTTGGTGATTGTCTATTTGAGCTTACCAATCTCATGCGTGCCAGCAATATCATTTCCGAAGCTATTAGAATTCATAAAGAAAACCATAGAAATGATCATTTATCTAATGAATTACCCTCTCTAGGAGTTGATCAATCACAAGATGATGTTGAACATGGATACTATGATGAGGATGATGATAGTGACTATGATCTTGATGATGCGATGAGACACTTTGGTCTTATGGCAAATCTTCATGACTACATGGCTGGATGAAAGGAATGGATCCTTGATAGTGGATGTCTTGATCATATGACCGGAGATAAAGATATGTTCCGTGAGCTTGCTTTGAAAGCAATGACCCTCGAAAGTATGTCACTTTTGGTGATAACTCAAAGGGTAAGGTGGTTGGCCTCGGTAAGGTGGCCATCTCACATGATAGCTCCATACAAAATGTCATGCTCGTTGAATCTCTTGGGTACAATTTACTTTCAGTATCTAGACTTGCTGATTTCGGTTTCAATGTCCTATTTACTAAGGTAGATTGCCATGTGTTTCAAAGATACAATCATAAAATGGTCTTTACCGGTATAGGTAGAGGTGATCTTTACATTGTTGATTTCACTAAAAAGGCTCAACCTAGAACTTGCTTAATTGCTAAATCTTCTAAGTGTTGGTTGTGGCGTAGAAGGCTAGGTCATGTGGGCATGCGAAACCTTGATAAGCTTATTAAAGGCGATCATATCCTTGGAATAAAAGATGTCATATTTGACAAGGATAGACTTTGTAGTGCTTGTCAGGCAGGAAAACAGGTTGGAGGAAGTCATCGTGCAAAGAACATCATGACCACGAGAAGACCACGAGAGCTACTTCACATGGATCTCTTAGGTCCCAATGCCTACAAGAGTCTCGGTGGTAACTCATTTGGTCTAGTCATAGTTGATGATTTTTCGAGATTTACGTGGGTGTTCTTTCTTGATGACAAATCGCAGGTCCAAAAGATCCTCAAAAATTTCGCTAGGAAGGCCCAAAATCAATATGACGTGAAGATCAAGAAGGTTCGGAGCGACAACAGAACGGAGTTCAAGAATGCAAATGTGGATACCTTTCTTGACGACGAAGGGATTTCACACGAGTTCTCGGCTACGTACACGCCTCAAAAAAATGGAGTTGTTGAGAGAAAGAACTGGACTCTTATTGAGATGGCAAGAACGATGCTTGATGAGTACAAGACTCCAAAAACTTTTGGGAGGAAGCGGTTGAGACAGCTTGTCATGCCACAAATCGCTTGTATCTTCACAAGCTACTCGGCAAGACGGCATACGAGCTCCTCACCGGTAACAAACTCCAAGTTGGATACTTTCGAGTATTTGGCTCAAAGTGCTACATTCTTGATAAGCATCATCGTTCTAAATTTGCTCCTAAATCTCATGAAGGTTTCCTACTTGGTTATTGCTCAAACTCTCACACTTACCGTGTCTACAAAAATTTCACCCAAAGGGTTGAAGAAATGGTAGATGTGAAGTTTGATGAATCTAACAGCTCGCAAGTAGAGCAATTGCCAATTGATGTAGGAGACAAAGACCCTTCGGAAGCAATCCAAGACATGTCTATTGGCAAGATTCGTCCAACGTAGGTGAAGGAGACTACCTCGTCCGTCCAAGTGGAAGGTTCCACCTCACGACAAGGTGAACCAAGAGTTGATACGGAAGCATCCACAAGTGGGACACACCAAGATGAAGAAAACGAGGAAGTACACCAAGATGAACATCAACAACCTCCTTCTCCACCACGACAAGAGAATGACAATGTCAACAATGAAGAAGACCAAGAAGAAGAACAAGATGAAGAGGATGTCCCACCCCGAGCCAAGCCAAAGCATCCACGAGTTCGAGCAAGAATCGCCAAAGACCATCCCGTTGAACAAATCTACAATGATATCCAAACCGGGAGAATCACTCGCTCTAAAACTCGTTTGGCTAACTTTTGTGAACATTACTCGTTCATCTCTAGCATTGAACCTATGAAGGTTGAAGAAGCATTGGAAGATCCGGATTGGACTAAAGCTATGCATGAAGAGCTACACAACTTTGAGAGAAACCAAGTGCGGACATTGGTCGAGAAGCCCGACAACAACCACAACATCATTGGTACCAAATGGGTGTTTCACAACAAGCAATATGAAGATGGTCAAGTCGTCCGCAACAAAGCACGCCTAGTCGCACAAGGCTACACTCAAGTCGAAGGTATGGACTATGGTGAGACATATGCTCCCCTTGCTAGACTTGAGTCCATTCACATCTTACTTGCTTATGCTAATCACCATGATATCACCTTGTACCAAATGGGCATTAAAAGTGCTTTCCTAAATGGTGAAATTGAGGAGGAAGTTTATGTTAAGCAACCTCCCGGCTTTGTCAATCCTAAGAAACCCAATCATGTTTACAAACTTCACAAAGCCCTTTATGGTCTTAAACAAGCTCCTAGAGCTTGGTATAAATGCTTGACCAAGTTCCTTATTGAGAAGGGCTTTGAAATTTGAAAATTTATGTTGATGATATCATATTTGGTTCGACTAACCCTCATTTTAGTGAGAAGTTTGGAAAGCTAATGTCGGAGAAGTTTGAGATGTCTATGATGAGTGAACTCAAATTCTTTCTTGGTTTGCAAATCAAGCAAACTAAGGAAGTTACCTTTGTCTCTCAAACCAAGTACACCAAGGACTTATATCAAGAAGTTCAATATGCAAGAATGCAAAGGTATGTCTACACCCATGCCTACTAGTGGACATCTTGACTTGACTAAGGACGGTGAACTGGTTGATCAAAAAGTTTACCGCTCTATGATTGGTTCATTGTTATATCTATGTGCCTCTCATCCTGATATTATGCTAAGTGTGTGCATGTGTTCACGATATCAAGCGGCCCCTAAAGAGTGTCATCTTAAGGCTGTGAAAAGGATAGTGAGATACTTGATCCACACACCAAATTTTGGCATTTGGTATCCTAAGAGGTCTTCTTTCTATCTTGTTGGTTACTCCGATTAGGACTATCTTAGGGAGACAAGGTTGATAGAAAGTCCACTTCGGGTACTTGTCAATTTCTTGGTAGATCTCTTGTGTCTTGGTCCTCCAAGAAACAAAACTCAGTATCCTTATCCACCGTCAAAGCGGAATACATTGTCGCTAGATCATGTTGTCCTCAATTACTTTGGATGACCCAAATTCTTAAAGATTATGGGATATATGTGAAACATGTTCCATTGCTTTGTGACAATGAAAGTGCTATCAAGATTGCTCACAATCCCGTGCAACATTCTCGAACTAAGCATATTGAAGTTCGTCATCATTTCATTCGAGATCACGTTGCCAAAGGGGACATTGATATTAAGCTTGTTCGCACCGATAAGCAATTAGCGGATCTATTCACCAAACCGCTTGACGAGAAAGTATTTTTCCGTTTGAGAGGTGAATTGAACATCATTGATGCTTGAAACTTGGAGTAGGAACTCCATTTGGATACATGCAAGGCATGAGCCTTTGACTAATCCTTGATATTCCTTTCATGATGCTATCTATATGTCTTGGGTATTCTTGCACCCTTGCATGTTATCTAACCCTTGTAGGTACTTGGATGGATCTAAATCCACGAAATTGCAGCTCACTCATATCTTGAGCAATTTCTACATCACCAAGTCTCTACACAATGGTGGTTGAAGACAAGGAAGTGTTGGGGAACGTAGCAGAAATTCAAAATTTTCCTACGTGTCACCAAGATCTATCTATGGAGAAACTAGCAACGAGGGAAGGAGAGTGCATCTACATACCCTTGTAGATCGCTAAGCGGAAGCGTTCATGAGAGCAGGGTTGAAGGAGTCGTACTCGTCGTGATTCAAATCACCGGAGATCCTAGTGCCGAGCAGACGGCACCTCCGCGTTCAACACACGTACAGCCCGGTGACGTCTCCCATGCCTTGATCCAGCAAGGAGAGAGGGAGAGGTTGAGGAAGACTCCATCCAGCAGCAACACAACGGCATGGTGGTGATGGAGGAGCGTGGCAATCCCGCAGGGCTTCGCCAAGCACCAAGGGAGAGGAGAAGGAGGAGAGGCAGGGCTGCACCAAGAGGGAGAGAACTCATGTCTTATGGGCAGCCCCTAGGCCTCATATATATATAGGGGAAGGGGAGGAGGGTGCGCCCCCTCTAGGGTTCCCACCCCTAGAGGGGCGGCAGCCCCCAAAACCCATCTATTGGTGGCGGCCACAAGGGGGGAGGAGAGGGAGGCGCAGGGAGCATGGGCCTTAGGGCCCATCTGCCTTAGGGTTTGCCCCCTCTCCCCTTCTAGCCGCATGGGCCATGGTGGGAGGCGCCCTAGCCCACCTAGAGGCTGGTGCCCTCTCATACTTGGCCCATGTATGCCTCTGGAGCATGTGGCCCCACTTGGTGGACCCCCGGGACCCTCCCGGTGGTCCCGGTACGTTACCGATAAACCCCGAAACTTTTCCGGTTACCAGAACAGAACTTCCCATATATAAATCATCTTTCACATGGTGTTGTCTATGTATCCACACATGTATTTGAGTTTCCTATCAATACAATTATAGCATGGATAATAAACGATTATCATGAACAAGAAATATAATAATAATAGCTAATTTATTATTGCCTCTAGGGCATATTTCCAACAGTCTCCCACTTGCACTAGAGTCAATAATCTAGTTCACATCGCCATGTGATCAACAGTGATAGGTCACATCGCCATGTGACCAACATCCAAAGAGTTTACTAGTGTACGTAAACTAGTTCACATCATCATGTGATTAAGACTCAATGAGTTACGAGGTTTGATCATGTTTTGCTTGTGAGAGAGGTTTTAGTCAACGGGTTTTAGTCAACGGGTCTGAACCTTTCAGATCCGTGTGTACTTCGCATAATTCTCTATGTCATATTGTAAATGCTGCTTCCACGCTCCACTTGGATCTATTCCAAATGGTTGCTCCACTATACGTATCCGGTTTGCTACTCGGGGTCACTTTCGGATAGGTGTTAAAGCTTGCATCGACGTAACCCTTTACGCGAACTCTTTATCACCTCCATAATCGAGAAACATGTCCTTATTTACTCCAAGGACAATTTTGACCCTTGTCCAATGATCCATTCTGGATCATTCTTGTATATATAGTGACTCATGGCAAGGCACACTTGATGCGGTACACGGCATAGCATCTTGTAGAGCCTATGTCTAAGGCATAGGGACGATCTTCGTCTTTTCTCTACGTTACTGCCGTGGTCGAGCTTTAAGTCTTAACTTCATACCTTACAATTCAGCTAAGAACTCCTTCTTTGGTGATCCATCTTGAACACCTTCAAGATCATGTCAAGGTACATGCTCATTTGAAAGTATTATTAAACATTTTTGATCTATCTTGTAGATCTTGATGCTTATTGTTCAAGTAGCCTAATCCAGGTTTTCTAATGAAAATCATCTTTCAAATAATCCTATATGCTTTCCAGAAATTCTACATCATTTCTGATCATCAATATGTCAACAACATATACTCATCAGAAATTCTATAGTGCTCCCACTTACTTCTTTGGAAATACAAGTTTCTCATAAACTTTGTATAAACCCAAAATCTTTGATCATCTCATCAAAGCGCACATTCCAACTCCGAGATGCTTACTCCGGTCCTTAGAAAGGATCATTGGAGCGACATACCTTTTATCATCCTTAGGATCGACAAAACTTTCTGATTGTATCACATACAACCTTTCCTTACGAAAACTGGTAAGGAAACTCATTTTGACATCCATCTGCCAGATTTCATAAATGCTTCTTATGCTAACATGATTCTGACGGACTTAAGCATCGCTATGGATGAGAAAATCTCATCGTAGTCAACTCCTTGAACTTGTGAAAAACTCTTCGCCACAAGTCGAGCTTCATAGACGGTGATATTACCGTCCACGTCCGTCTTCTTCTTAAAGATCCATTTATCTCAATGGCTTGCCGATCATCGTGCAAGTCCACCAAAGTCCATGCTTTGTTCTGATACATGGATCCTATCTCGGATTTCATGGCTTCTAACCATTTATCGGAATTTGGGCCCACCATTGCTTCTCCATAGCTCGTAGGTTCATTGTTGTCTAGCAACATGACCTTCAAGACAGGATTGCGTACCACTCTGAAGTAGTACGCATCCTTGTCACCCTACAAGGTACGTCAGTGACTTGATCCGAAACTTCATGATCACTATCATAAGCTTCTACTTCAATTGGTGTAGGTGCCACGGGAACAACTTCCTGTGCCCTGCTACACACTAGTTGAAGTGATGGTTCAATAACCTCATCAAGTCTTCACCATCCTCCCACTCAACTTTCCGAGAGAAACTTTTCCTCGAGAAACGACTCGATTCAAGAAACAATCCCTATTGCTTTCGGATCTGAATTAGGAGGTATACCCAACTGTTTTGGGTGTCTTATGAAGATGCATTTTATCCGCTTTGGGTTCGAGCTTGTCAACCTGAAACTTTTTCACATAAGCGTCATAGCCCCAAACTTTTAAGAAACGACAACTTAGGTTTCTCCAAACGGTGTCGTCTCAACGGAATTACGTGGTGCCCCATTAAAGTGAGTGCGGTTGTCTCTAATGCCTAACCCATGAACGATAGTGGTAATTCGATAAGAGACATCATGGTACGCACCATATCCAATAGGGTGCAACTATGATGTTCGGACACACCATCACACTATGGTGTTCGGTGCGGTATTAATTGTGAAACAATTTGCACAATGTCTTAATTGTGTGCCAAAATCGTAACTCAGATATTCATCTCTATGATCATATCATAGACATTCTATCCTCTTGTCACGAAGATCTTAAACTTCACTCTGAAATTACTTGAACCATTCAATAATTCAGTGAATTGTTTCATCAAGTAAATATACTCAACATCTGCTCGAATCATCCGTGAAGTAAGAACATAACGATATTCATTTGCATGCCTCGGCACTCATTGGACTGCACATATCAAAATGTGTTACTTCCAACAAGTTGCTATCTTGTTCCATCTTCTGAAAACCGAGGCTTTTCGGTCATCTTGCCCATGTGGTATGTTTTGCATATCTCAAGTGATTCAAAATCAAGTGAGTCCAAACGATCCATCTGATTGGTGTTTATTCATGCGTATACACCAATCGACATGGTTCGCATGCCAAAAAATTTTAAAAAAAAACGTGTGAGTCCAAAGATCCATCAACATGGAGCTTCTTCATGCGTTTTATACCAATATGACTTACATGGCGATTGCCACAAGTAAGTGGTACTATCATTACTATCTTATACCTTTGGCATGAAAATGTGTATCACTACGATCGAGATTCAATAAACCATTCATTTAGGTGCAAGACCATCGAAGGTATTATTCAAATAAATAGAGTAACCATTATTCTCCTTAAATGAATAATCGTATTGCGATAGACATAATCCAATCATGTCTATGCTCAACGCAAACACCAAATGACAATTATTTAGGTTTAACACCAATCTCGATGGTAGAGGGAGCGGGCGATGCTTGATCACATCAACCTTGGAAACACTTCCAACACATATCGTCAGCTCACCTTTAGCTAGTCTCCGTTTATTCCGTAGCCTTTTATTTCGAGTTACTAACACTTAGCAACCGAACTGGTATCTTAATACCACGGTGCTACTAGGAGTTCTAGTAAAGTACACATTAACATAATGTATATCCAATACACTTCTATCGACCTTGCCAGCCTTCTTATCTACCAAGTATCTAGGGTAATGCTGCTCGGTGGTTGTTCCCCTTATTACGAAGCACTTAGTCTCGGGTTTGGGTTCAACCTTGGGTTTCTTCACTTTGGGCGACAACTGATTTTCCGTTTCATGAAGTGTCCCTTCTTGCCCTTGCCCTTCTTGAAACTAGTGGTTTCATCAACCATCAACAATTGATGCTCCTTTTTGATTTCTACTTTCGCGGTGTCAAACATCGCGAATACTTCAAGGATCATCATATCTATCCCTGATATGTTATAGTTCATCACGAAGCTTTAGCAGCTTGGTGGCAATGACTTTGGAGAAACATCACTATCTCATCTGGAAGATCAGCTCCCACTCGATTCAAGTGATTGTTGTACTCAGACAATCTGAGCACAAGCTCAACGATTGAGCTTTTCTCCCTTAGTTTATAGGCTAAGAAAATCGTCGGAGGTCTCATACCTCTTGACATGAGCACGAGCACGAAATCCCAATTTCAGCCCTCGAAACATCTCATATGTTCCATGACGTTTGAAAACGTCTTTGGTGCCTCAATTCTAAACCGTTTAACTGAACTATCACGTAGTTATGAAAGCGTGTATGTCCGATGTTCGCAACATCCACAAACGACGTTTGGGGTTCAGCATCTTGGCGGTGCATTAAGGACATAAGCTATTTCTTGTCCGCATAAGCGCTCATCAACTTTCAACTATATTTTCTCTAGGAACATATCTAAACAGTGGAACTTAAGCGCGAGCTTACGACATAATTTGCAAAAGGTCTTTTGACTATGTTCAAGATAATTAAGTTCATCTTATGAACTCCCACTCAGATAGACATCCCTCTGGTCATCTAAGTGATTACATGATCCGAGTCAACTAAGCCGTGTCCGATCATCACGTGAGACGGACTAGTCAACATCGGTGAACATCTTCATGTTGATCGTATCTACTATATGACTCATGCTCGACCTTTCGGTCTCTGTGTTCCCGAGGCCATGTCTGTACATGCTAGGCTCGTCAAGTTAACCCCAAGTGTTTTTGCTGTGTAAATCTGTCTTACACCCGTTGTATGTGAACGTAAGAATCCATCACACCCGATAATCACGTGGTGCTTAGAAGCGACGAACTTTAGCAACGGTGCACTGATCGAGGGAGAACACTTCTTGAAATTTGTGTAAGGGATCATCTTATTTACTACCGTCGTTCTAAGTAAACAAGATGCATAAACATAATAAACATCACATGCAATTATATAGTAGTGACATGATATGGCCAATATCATATTGCTCCTTTTGATCTCCATCTTGAGGCTCCATGATCATTATTGTCACCGGCATGACACCATGATCTCCATCATCATGATCTCCATCATCGTGTCTCCATGAAGTTGTCTCGCCAACTTATTACTTCTACTACTATGGCTACGGTTAGCAATAAAGTAAAGTAATTACATGGCGTTGTTTAATGACACGCAGGTCATACAATAAATAAAGACAACTCCTATGGCTCCTGCCGGTTGTCATACTCATCGACATGCAAGTCGTGAATCCTATTACAAGAACATGATCAATCTCATACATCACATATCATTCATCACATTCTTCTTGGCCATATCACATCACATAGCATACCCTGCAAAAACAAGTTAGACGTCCTCTAATTGTTGTTGCATGTTTTACGTGGCTGCTATGGGTTTCTAGCAAGAACGTTTCTTACCTACGCAAAACCACAACGTGATATGCCAATTGCTATTTACCCTTCATAAGGACCCTTTTCATCGAATCCGTTCCGACTAAAGTGGGAGATCGGCACCCGCTAGCCACCTTATGCACCAAGTGCATGTCGATCGGTGGAACCTGTCTCACGTGGAAATGCGTGTAAGGTCGGTCCGGGCCGCTTCATCCCACAATACCGTCGAAACAAGATTGGACTAGTAACGGTAAGCATATTGAACAAAATCAACGCCCACAACTACTTTGTGTTCTACTCGTGCAAAGAATCTACGCAATAGACCTAGCTCATGATGCCACTTTGTTGGGGAACGTGGCAGAAATTCAAAATTTTCCTACGTGTCACCAAGATCTATCTATGGAGAAACTAGCAACGAGGGAAGGAGAGTGCATCTACATACCCTTGTAGATCGCTAAGCGGAAGCGTTCATGAGAACGGGGTTGAAGGATTACGTACTCGTCGTGATTCAAATCACCGGAGATCCTAGTGCCGAACGGACGGCACCTCCGCGTTCAACACACGTACAGCCCGGTGACGTCTCCCATGCCTTGATCCAGCAAGGAGAGAGGGAGAGGTTGAGGAAGACTCCATCCAGCAGCAACACAACGGCATGGTGGTGATGGAGGAGCGTGGCAATCCCAGGCTTCGCCAAGCACCAAGGGAGAGGAGAAGGAGGAGGCAGGGCTGCACCAAGAGGGAGAGAACTCATGTCTTATGGGCAGCCCCTAGGCCTCATATATATAGGGAAGGGAGGAGGGTGCGCCTCTAGGGTTCCCACCCCTAGAGGCGGCAGCCCCAAAACCCATCTATGGGTGGCGGCCACAAGGGGGAGGAGAGGGAGGCAGGGGAGCATGGGCCTTGGGGCCCATCTGCCTTAGGGTTTGCCCCTCTCCCTTCTAGCCGCATGGGCCATGGTGGAGGCGCCCTAGCCCAGCTAGGGGCTGGTGCCCTCTCATACTTGGCCCATGTATGCCTCTGGAGCATGTGGCCCCACTTGGTGGACCCAGGACCCTCCCGGTGGTCCCGTGCGTTACCGATAAACCCGAAACTTTTCCGGTTACTGCAGAACTTCCCATATATAAACCTTACCTCCGGACCATTCCGGAACTCCTCGTGACGTCCGGGATCTCATCCGGGACTCCGAACAACATTCGGTAACCACATACAAGCTTCCTTTATAACCCTAGCGTCATCGAACCTTAAGTGTGTAGACCCTACGGGTTCGGGAACCATGCAGACATGACCGAGACGTTCTCCGGTCAATAACCAACAGCGGGATCTGGATACCCATGTTGGCTCCCACATGTTCCACGATGATCTCATCGGATGAACCACGATGTCAAGGACTCAATCAATCCCGTATACAATTCCCTTTGTCTAGCGGTATTGTACATGCGAGATTCGATCGTCGGTATCTCGATACCTTGTTCAATCTCGTTATCGGCAAGTCTCTTTACTCGTTCCGTAACACATCATCCCGTGATCAACCCCTTGGTCACATTGTGCACATTATGATGATGTCCTACCGAGTGGGCCCAGAGATACCTCTCCGCTTTACGGAGTGACAAATCCGATCTCGATTCGTGCCAACCCAATGACACTTTCGGAGATACCTGTAGTGCACCTTTATAGCCACCCGATTACGTTGTGACGTTTGGTACACCCAAAGCATTCCTACGGTATCCGGGAGTTGCACAATCTCATGGTCTAAGGAAAAGATACTTGACATTAGAAAAGCTTTAGCATACGAACTACGATCTTCGTGCTAGGCTTAGTATTGGGTCTTGTCCATCACATCGTTCTCCTAATGATGTGATCCCGTTATCAACGACATCCAATGTCCATGGTCAGGAAACTGTAACCATCTATTGATCAACGAGCTAGTCAACTAGAGGCTTACTAGGGACATGGTGTTGTCTATGTATCCACACATGTATTTGAGTTTCCTATCAATACAATTATAGCATGGATAATAAACGATTATCATGAACAAGGAAATATAATAATAATAGCTAATTTATTATTGCCTCTAGGGCATATTTCCAACAGGAAGCACAAAATCCTTCAAATATATCCTTTGACAAATTCTATGTTAAATCTTATGATTGTCATTTCGGATACACAAGTGCTCTTCCTTGCAAAACTAACCCATGTAGGTAGATGAACTAAAATTCCAAGTGGTGCTCCCAACTCTTGATGAGCTACATCAACCTTGAGCAACCCACACAAGTTAAACTACATTATCAAGATCAACACCACCACCCAAGGTATGTTATTCCATCTTAGAGAAGCTTTACTCCAAATCATGGGGCAAAGCAACTCAACAAGATGTGAATACATCAAGATGCTTAAACGAAAAATGGTAACCCCATCTTGAGCTTAAACGATGAGTATGACCTATGATCAAGTGACCTCACTTGACTCCTAAGTCAATATACTCTAACATAGGTGACTTTGTCACCGCCAATTCTAGATGAAGTTCTCTTGTGTTTCTTCTTGCATTTGTCTCATGCATTTTTGTTTCCCCTTTCAAAAAAACAAAAAAAACTTCATCTAGATCTTTTCATGTCTTTTCTTTTCTTTGTTCTGTTCTGCATTTTTTGCATCCAATTCATTGCAAATCTTTTAGATAATTCCTTGCAAATCCTTGGGAGATCTTAATTGCCTAGTGAGCTGAGGTGACAAGTGTTTTCTCTGTAATGAACTCGGTCACACCGGTTTGTTTTCTTCGGTCCAACCAAGATCTTTCGGCGCCACCGAAGCACACGACTCGGTGCTATCGATTTCACCACAGGAAAGACAGCTTGCCACTTATTCCTGCATTCATTCTGCTCCAGCTCCACTCAATGATTCTTGTCTTCTACTATCATCATATTTGACTTGCTACTTTGCTTTGAGGCTCAAGGACCAAAACCTTTTTGGAATAAAAATCCAGAAGATCCCTTCTTGGAAATTGATGTCAAAGGGGGAGAGAGAGATTACATCAAAGCTTAAGCTAAATCATTCCTATAGGGGGAGAGAATACTCAGGGGGAGAGAGTAAGAAACCCCAGATGCTTGGTGTTCAAGAGGAGAGAACATGTATTTAAGAGGGGAAAGACATGTTCATATTTGATTGTTTGCATTAGCTCTATTTTCTTTCTTTGCTCTGATTTTCTGTTCCCTATCTTCTCCCAATATCCCATGCAAGATTCAGAAGGATTAAGACATCTAAGGGATGCAAATCCTCGAATTCATTGCACATCTTTACCTCTGGGGACATGTCTATATCCAATAGAGTACTCAGTACTCACTCCCGACAAGTCATCCCAGTCTTGGTACTCTTGTTGTTTCTTTTGTTTGCTTTGGCTATAGATGTATCTGTGTTATCTAACCATGTTTACTCAGGTTCATTCTTTCCTAAGCCACCTCAAGACCACAAGGTAAGTATATGCATCTCAGTCATGTGCATGAGAACTTCTTGCTGATGTTCATACTATTTGCAAGAAGGACACATGAGCATGATGGTACATTTCCTATATTTACATCATTTTCTCTGATGCATATAGCCAAGATACATGTAACACATGGATTACGCTGTCATGCTTATGCATTCACATGATCCTATGTTCCATATTTATACGATTGCATACATATAGGGGGAGCCTATGCATGTTACATGTCGTTCCAAAGCTTTACTTATTATTCTCTGTATCTTTATCTAAAGCTTTGATGTATGTTGTCATCAATTACCAAAAAGGGGGAGATTGAAAACACAAGTGCTCCCTGGGTGATTTTGGTAATTAATGTCAGCATATCTCTTGTTGGACTTATGTTTCTACCTAGTATGTTTCAGATAAGTTCAACAATGGAGTGGCATGGACTAGAGGATGTGGAACCCCTTCAAGATGCTAAATACAAAGGATTGGCTCAAGCTCAAAGCTCAGGGCTCTACATTTTCTATTTTAGTGATCCAAGATCACATAGAGTCCATAGGAAAGCCAATACTATTAAGAAGGGATGAGGTGTTGCTTAACGAGGTTCTTGCTCTAAGTGCTTAGTGATAAACTCCAAAACCCTCCACTGCTTTCTCACATCCACATATGTCCCAAACCAAAAGTCCAACTCGGCCCCACCGATTCTTTCTATCCGGAGCCACCGAGTTCTCTTGACATAGCCACTGCCAGAAACACTAATCAATTCGGTCTCACCGATGGGATCTCGGTCTCACCGAGATGGGCTTACAAACTCTCTGTTGCCTATTGCAATAATTTCCATCCCACCGAGATATGTAATCGGCCCCACCGAGTTTGCTTGGCCAACTCTCTGTTTCGCTTATTACCCAAATCGGTCCCACCGAGTTTGAGTAATCAGTCAAACCGAGTTTTGGATTTACCCTAACCCTAGAACATCGGTTCCATCGAGTTGATCCAGTCGGTCCCACGGAAACACCTAACAGTCACATTATGAACCAAATCGGTCTAACCGAGTTCTTTGAATCGGTCCCACCGAGTTTGGTGATTTGTGTGTAATGTTTAGATTTTGTGTGGAGGCTATATATACCCCTCCACCCACCCTTCATTCATGGAAAGAGCCATCAGAACATGCCTACACTTCCAACACATATTTTCTGAGAGAGAACCACCTACACTTGTGATGAGGTCAAGATATTCCATTCCAACCAGATAAATCTTGATCTCTAGCCTTCCCCAAGTTGCTTTCCACTCAAATCTTCTTTTCGCCAAATTCAAAACCTGTGAGAGAGAGTTGAGTGTTGGGAGACTATCATTTGAAGCACAAGAGCAAGGAGTTCATCAACAACACTCCATTTGTTACTTCTTGGAGAGTTGTGTCTCCTAGATTGGCTAGGTGTCACTTGGGAGCCTCCGACAAGTTTGGGGAGTTGAACCAAGGAGTTTGTATGGGCAAGGAGATCGCCTACTTCGTGAAGATCTACCCTAGTGAGGCAAGTCCTTCGTGGGCGACGGCCATGGTGGGATAGACAAGGTTGCTTCTTCGTGGACCCTTCATGGGTGGAGCCCTCCGTGGACTCGCGCAACTGTTACCCTTCGTGGGTTGAAGTCTCCATCAACGTGGATGTACGATAGCACCACCTATCGGAACCACGTATACAGAATATCCGTGTCTCCAAATTGCGTTTGCACACTCCAATCCCATCCCTTTACATTCTTGCAACTTGCATGCTTTACTTTCCGCTGCTCATATACTCTTGGCATGCTTGCTTGATATGTATTGTGAATGCTTAAACTTGTGCTAAAACTCCACATCAACATAAAGAATTAAAAACTACAAATTTTCTTGATTAGAGTCTATTCACCCCCTCTAGACACCTCTTCTCGATCCTTTCAATTGGTATCAGAGCAAATAATGTAAATATAGGAAATGTACCTTCATGCTCATGAGTCCTTCTTGCAAACAGTATGTACATTAGCAAGAAGTTCTCATGCACATGACTGAGATGCATATACTTACCTTGTGGTCTTGAGGTGGCTTAGGAAAGAATGAACCTCAGTAAACAAGGTTAGATAACACAGATACATCTATAGCCAAAGCAAACAGAAGAAACCGAAAGAGTACCAAGACAGGGATGACATGCAGGGAGTGAGTACTGAGTACTCTATTGGATATAGACATGTCCCCAAAGGTAAAGATGTGCAATGAATTCAAGGATTTCCTTCCCTTAGATGTCTTACTCCCCCTGAATCTTGCATGGGATATTGGGAGAAGATAGGGAATAGAAAATCAGAGCAAAGAAAGAAAATAGAGCTAATGCAAACAATCAAATATGAACATGTCTTTGGTATCAGCGCTTTGGTCTCCATTGCCTTGGTTTAAACACCTTTGGAGGAAGATGGATGTGTCTACTTTGGGGAGTCTTAGACGTAGAGTGCCTATTCTTGATGGAGAGTTCTTCTATGAGTGGAAAAATGAATTCTTGAGATTTTCAATGAATATCATTTGAACAAGTACATTACTAGCCCTTGTGCACCTCATATTGATCCTTTGCATCCTACACCCGAAAAGGATCTTGACATGATTCACAATCTTAGAACTATCAATCTTATCATAAGAGGATTGCCCAAAAATTTGATTGCTAGTTTGCCTACTCTTGATTGTGCCTATACTATATGGAGATTTCTTGAGGAACGATTTCCAAATTATTCCTTGAAAAATTTAGACGAAATTCTCCATAAGTCTATTGCCTTGAGTAAGATGAATTCTAGTGATCCTAGCTTTGGTGATTGTCTATTTGAGCTTACCAATCTCATGCGTGCCATAGGAGATGTTGGGATCATTAGCAATATCATTTCCGAAGCTATTAGAATTCATAAAGATAACCATAGAAATGATCATTTATCAAATGAATTACCCTCTCTAGGAGTTGATCAATCACAAGATGATGTGGAACATTGATACTATGATGAGGATGATGATAGTGACTATGATCTTGATGATGCGATGAGAAACTTTGGTCTTATGGCAAATCTTCGCGGCTACATAGCTGGAGGAAAGGAATGGGTCCTTGATAGTGGATGTACTGATCATATGACAGGAGATAAAGATATGTTCCGTGAGCTTGCTGAAAACGACGGCCCTCGAAAGTATGTCACTTTTGGTGATAACTCAAAGGGTAAGGTGGTTGGCCTTGGTAAGGTGGCCATCTCACATGATAGCTCCATACAAAATTTCATGCTCGTTGAATCTCTTGGGTACAATTTACTTTCGGTATCTAGACTTGCTGATTTTGGTTTCAATGTCCTATTCACTGAGGTAGATTGCCAAGTGTTTCGAAGAGACAATCATAAAATGGTCTTTACCGGTATACGTAGAGGTGATCTTTACATTGTTGATTTCACTAAAAAGGCTCAACCTAGAACTTGCTTAATTGCTAAATCTTCTAAGGGTTGGTTGTGGCATAGAAGGCTAGGTCATGTGGGCATGCGAAACCTTGATAAGCTTATTAAAGGTGATCATATCCTTGGAATAAAAGATGTCATATTTGACAAGGATAGACTTTGTAGTGCTTGTCAGGCAGGAAAACAGGTTGGAGGAAGTCATCATGCAAAGAACATCATGACTACGAGAAGACCACTCGAGCTACTTCACATGGATCTCTTTGGTCCCAATGCCTACAAGAGTCTCAGTGGTAACTCATTTGGTCTAGTCATAGTTGATGATTTTTCAAGATTTACGTGGGTGTTCTTCTTGATGACAAATCGCAGGTCCAAAAGATCTTCAAAAATTTCGCTAGGGAGGCCCACAATCAATTTGACGTGAAGATCAAGAAGGTAAGGAGCGACAACGGAACGGAGTTCAGGAACGCAAATGTGGATACCTTTCTTGACGAAAAAGGGATTTCACATGAGTTCTTGGCTACGTACATGCCTCAACAAAATGGAGTTGTTGAGAGAAAGAACCGGACTCTTATTGAGATGGCAAGAACGATGCTTGATGAGTACAAGACTCCAAATACTTTTGGGCGAAAGCGGTTGAGACAGCTTGTCATGCAACAAATCGCTTGTATCTTCACAAGCTACTTGGCAAGACGGCATACGAGCTCCTCACCGGTAAAAAACCCCAAGTTGGATACTTTCGAGTATTTGGCTCAAAGTGCTACATTCTTGATAAGCGTCGTCGTTCTAAATTTGCTCCTAAATCTCATGAAGGTTTCCTACTTGGTTATGGCTCAAGCTCTCACACTTACCGTGTCTACAACAATTTCACCCGAAAGGTTGAAGAAACGGTAGATGTGAAGTTTGATGAATCTAACGGCTCGCAAGTAGAGCTATTGCCAATTGATGTAGGAGACAAATACCCTTCGGAAGCAATCCAAGACTT
The DNA here is from genome assembly GCA_021605145.1 of Aegilops bicornis. Taxonomy (NCBI): domain Eukaryota; kingdom Viridiplantae; phylum Streptophyta; class Magnoliopsida; order Poales; family Poaceae; genus Aegilops; species Aegilops bicornis. The sequence goes on along the minus strand of CM038670.1, from coordinate 612,815,732 downwards.
GTCTATTGGCAAGATTCGTCCAACGGAGGTGAAGGAGACTACCTCGTCCGTCCAAGTGGAAGCTTCCACCTCACGACAAGGTGAACCAAGTGTTGATACGGAATCATCCACAAGTGGGACACACCAATATGAAGAAAACAAGGAAGTACACCAAGATGAACATCAACAACCTCCTTATCCACCACGACAAGAGAATGACACCGTCAACAATGAAGAAGACCAAGAAGAAGAAAAAAATGAAGAGGATGCCCCATCCCGAGCCAAGCCAAAGCTTCCACGAGTTCGAGAAAGAATCGCCAAAGACCATCCCGTCGAACAAATCTACAATGATATCCAAACCGGGAGAATCACTCGCTCTAAAACTCGTTTGGCTAACTTTTGTGAATATTACTCATTCATCTCTAGCATTGAACCTATGAAGGTTGAAGAAGCATTGGAAGATCCGGATTGGATTAACGCTATGCATGAAGAGCTACACAACTTTGAGAGAAACCAATTGTGGACATTGGTCGAGAAGCCCTACAACAACCACAACATCATTGGTACCAAATGGGTGTTTCGTAACAAGCAAGATGAATATGGTCAAGTCATCCGCAAAAAAGCACGCCTAGTCGCCCAAGGCTACACTCAAGTCGAAGGTATGGACTATGGTGAGACATATGCTCCCGTTGCTAGACTTGAGTCCATTCGCATCTTACTTGCTTATGCTAATCACCATGATATCACCTTGTACCAAATGGACATTAAAAGTGCTTTCCTAAATGGTGAAATTCAGGAGGAAATTTATGTTAAACAACCTCCCGGCTTTGTCAATCCTAAGAAACCCAATCATGTTTACAAACTTTACAAAGCCCTTTATGGTCTTAAACAAGCTCCTAGAGCTTGGTATAAATGCTTGACCAAGTTCCTTATTGAAAAAGGCTTTGAAATTGGAAAATTTGATTCTACTCTTTTTACTAAAAGGGTTAATGGAGAACTATTTGTGTGCCAAATTTATGTTGATGATATCATATTTGGTTCGACTAACCCTCATTTTAGTGAGAAGTTTGGAAAGCTAATGTCGGAGAAGTTTGAGATGTCTATGATCAGTGAACTCAAATTCTTTCTTGGTTTGCAAATCAAGCAAACTAAGGAAGGTACCTTTGTCTCTCAAACGAAGTACACCAAGGACTTATTGAAGAAGTTCAATATGCAAGAATGCAAAGGTATGTCTACACCCATGCCTACTATGGACATCTTGACTTGACTAAGGACGGTGAACCGGTTGATCAAAAAGTTTACCGCTCTATGATTGGTTCATTGTTATATCTATGTGCCTCTTATCCTGATATTATGCTAAGTTTGTGCATGTGTGCACGATATCAAGCGGCCCCTAAAGAGTGTCATCTTAAGGCTGTGAAAAGGATAGTGAGATACTAGATCCACACACCAAATTTTGGCATTTGGTATCCTATGAGGTCTTGTTTCGATCTTGTTGGTTACTCCGATTCGGACTATGCCGGAGACAATGTTAATAGAAAGTCCACTTCGGGTACTTGGCAATTTCTTGGTAGATCTCTTGTGTCTTGGTCCTCCAAGAAACAAAAATCAGTATCCTTATCCACCGCCGAAGCGGAATACATTGCCGCTGGATCATGTTGTGCTCAATTACTTTGGATGAACCAAACCTTAAAGATTATGGGATATATGTGAAACATGTTCCATTGCTTTGTGACAATGAAAGTGCTATCAAGATTGCTCACAATCCCGTTCAACATTCTCGAACTAAGCATATTGAAGTTCGTCATCATTTCATTCGAGATCACGTTGCCAAAGGGGACATTGATCTTAAGCATGTTCGCACCGATAAGCAATGAGCGGATATATTCACCAAACCGCTTGATGAGAAAGTCTTTTGCCGTTTGAGAGGTGAATTGAACATCATTGATGCTTCAAACTTGGAGTAGGAACTCCATTTGGATACATGCAAGGCATGAGCCTTTGACTAATCCTTGGTATTCCTTTCATGATGCTATCTATATGTATTGGATATTCTTGCACCTTGCATGCTATCTAACCCTTGTAGGTACTTGGATGGATCTAAATCCACGAAATTGCAGCTCACTCATATCTTGAGCAATTTCTACATCACCAAGTCTCTACACAATGGTGGTTAAAGACAAGGAAGCAAAAACCCCTTCAAATATATCCTTTGACAAATTCTATGTTAAATCTTATGATTGTCATTTCGGATACACAAGTGCTCTTTCCTTGCAAAACTAACCCATGTAGGTAGATGAACTCAAATTCCAAGTGGTGCTCCCAACTCTTGATGTGCTACATCAACCTTGAGCAACCCACACAAGTTCAACTACATGATCAAGATCAAGACCACCACCCAAGGTACGTTATTCCATCTTAGAGAAGCTTTACTCCAAATCATGGGGCAAAGCAACTCAGCAAGATGTGAATACATCAAGATGCTTAAACGAAAAATGGTAACCCCATCTTGAGCTTAAACGATGAGTATGACCTATGATCAAGTGACCTCACTTGACTCCTAAGTCAATATACTCTAACATAGGTGACTTTGTCACCGCCAATTCTAGATGAAGTTCTCTTGTGTTTCTTCTTGCATTTGTCTCATGCATTTTTGTTTCCCCTTTCAAAAAAAAAACAAAAAAAACTTCATCTAGATCTTTTCATGTCTTTTCTTTTCTTTTCATGCCAATTCCTTGCAAATACTTGTGAGATCTTAATTGCCTAGTGAGCTGACGTGACAAGTGTTTTCTCGGTAAAGAACTCGGTCACACCGGTTTGTTTTCTTCGGTCCAACTGAGATCTTTCGGCGCCACCAAAGCACACAACTCGGTGCTACCGATTTCACCACAGGAAAGATAGCTTGCCACTTAGTCCTGCATTAATTCTGCTCCAGCTCCACTCAATGATTCTTGTCCTCTACCAGCATCATATTCGACTTGCTACTTTGCTTTGAGGCTCAAGGACCAAACCCTTTTTGGAATAAATATCCAGAAGCGCCCTTCTTGGAAATTGATGTCAAAGGGGGAGAGAGAGATTACATCAAAGCTTAAGCTAAATCATTCCTATAGGGGGAGAGAATACTCAGGGGAGAGTGTAAGAAACCCCAGATGCTTGGTGTTCAAGAGGAGAGAAGTCACATGTCTTTAAGAGGGGAAAGACATGTTCATATTTGATTGTTTGCATTAGCTCTATTTTCTTTCTTTGCTCTGATTTTTTGTTCCCTATCTTCTCCCAATATCCCATGCAAGATTCGGGGGGAGTAAGACATCTAAGGGAAGGAAATCCTCGAATTCATTGCACATCTTTACCTTTGGGGACATGTCTATATCCAATAGAGTACTCAGTACTCACTCCCTACATGTCATCCCAGTCTTGGTACTCTTGTGGTTTCTTTTGTTTGCTTTGGCTATAGATGTATCTGTGTTATCTAACCTTGTTTACTCAGGTTCATTCTTTCCTAAGCCACCTCAAGACCACAAGGTAAGTATATTCATCTCAGTCATGTGCATGAGAACTTCTTGCTGATGTACATACTGTTTGCAAGAAGGACTCATGAGCATGAAGGTACATTTCCTATATTTACATCATTTTCTCTGATGCATATAGCAAAGATACATGTAACACATGGATTACTCTATCATGCTTATGCATTCACAAGCTCCTATGTTCCATATTTATATGATTGCATACATATAAGGGGAGCCTATGCATGTTACATGTTGTCCAAAGCTTTACTTATTATTCTCTGTATCTTTATCTAAAGCTTTGATGTATGTTGTCATGAATTACCAAAAAGGGGGAGATTGAAAGCACAAGTGCTCCCTGGGTGATTTTGGTAATTAATGTCAACATATCTCTTGTTGGACTAATGTTTCTACCTAGTATGTTTCAGATAAGTTCAACAATGGAGTGGCATGGACTAGAGGATGTGGAACCCCTTCAAGATGCTAAATACAAAGGATTGGCTCAAGCTCAAAGCTCAGGACTCTACATTTTCTATTTTAGTGATCCAAGATCACATTGAATCCATAGGAAAGCCAATACTATTAAGAAGGGATGAGGTGTTGCTTAACGAGGTTCTTCCTCAAAGTGCTTAGTGATAAACTCCAAAACCCTCCACTACTTTCTCACATCCACATATGTCCCAAACCAAAAGTCCAACTCGGCCCCAACGATTCTTTCTATCCGGAGCCACCGAGTTCTCTTGACATAGCCACTGCCAGAAACCCTAATCAATTCGGTCTCACCGATGGGATCTCGGTCTCACCGAGATGGGCTTGCAAACTCTCTGTTGCCCATTGCAATAATTTCGGTCCCACCGAGATATGTAATCGGCCCCACCGAGTTTGCTTGGCCAACTCTCTGTTTTGCTTATTATCCAAATCGGTCCCACCGAGTTTGAGTAATCGCTCAAACTGAGTTTTGGATTTACCCTAACCCTAGCACATCGGTCCCACCGAGTTGATCTAGTCGGTCCCATCGAAACACCTAACGGTTACATTATGAACCAAATCGGTCTAACCGAGTTCTTTGAATCGGTCCCACCGAGTTTGGTGATTTGTGTGTAATGTTTAGATTTTGTGTGGAGGCTATATATACCCCTCCACCCACCCTTCATTCATGGAAAGAGCCATCAGAACATGCCTACACTTCCAACACATATTTTCTGAGAGATAACCACCTACACTTGTGATGAGGTCAAGATATTCCATTCCAACCAGATAAATCTTGATCTCTAGCCTTCCCCAAGTTGCTTTCCACTCAAATCTTCTTTTCGCCAAATTCAAAACCTGTGAGAGAGAGTTGAGTGTTGGGGAGACTATCATTTGAAGCACAAGAGCAAGGAGTTCATCATCAATACACCATTTGTTACTTCTTGGAGAGTGGTGTCTCCTAGATTGGCTAGGTGTCACTTGGGAGCCTCCGGTAATTTTGTGGAGTTGAACCAAGGAGTTTTTAAGGGCAAGGAGATCGCCTACTTCGTGAAGATCTACCCTAGTGAGGCAAGTCCTTTATGGGCGATGGCCATGGTGGGATAGACAAGGTTGCTTCTTCGTGGACCCTTCGTCGGTGGAGCCCTCAGTGGACTCGCGCAACCATTATCCTTCGTGGGTTGAAGTCTCCATCAACGTGGATGTACGATAGGACCACCTATCGGAACCACGGATAAAAAATCTCCGTGTCTCCAAATTGCGTTTGCACACTCCAATCCCACCCCTTTACATTCTTGCAACTTGCATGCCTTACTTTCCGCTGCTCATATACTCTTGGCATGCTTGCTTGATATGTATTGTGAATGCTTAAACTTGTGCTAAAACTCCACATCAACAGAAAGAATTAAAAACTGCAACTTTTCTTGATTAGAGTCTATTCATCCCCCCTCTAGACACCGCTCCAGCAACGGTAGTACCGCCCAGATGCGTGCTACAGGCTGCATAACGGTTGGATATGTCCCCCCACTATATAAAGGGGTATTCTTCCCCAAGAAGACTCACATCTTCCATCCCCAAACTCCATTGATGCTCCAAGCTACATTTTCGCCCGATCTCTCTCCCTAGCCAATCAAACTTGTTGATTTTCTAGGATTGGTTAAGAAGGGCCGGATCTGCACTTCCACCAAGAGAAATTTGATTCCCCCCCACCCACACTAATCCCTTGCGGATCTTGTTACTCTTGGGTGTTTGAGCACTCTAGACGGTTGAGGTCACCTCGGAGCCACAGTCCATTGTGGTGAAGCTTTGTGGTGTCGCTGGGAGCCTCCAATTAAGTTGTGGAGATTGCCCCTACCTTGTTTGTAAAGGTTCAGTCGCCGCCTCCAAGGGCACCAATAGTGGAATCACGGCATCTCGCATTGTGTGAGGGCGTGAGGAGAATACGGTGGCCCTAGTGGCTTCTTGGGAGCATTGTGCCTCCACACCGCTCCAACGGAGACGTACTTCCCCTCAAAGGGAAGGAACTTCGGTAACACATCCTCGTCTTCACCGGCTCCACTCTTGGTTATTTTGTACCTTTACTTGTGCAAGCTTATATTGTGTTGCATATCTTGCTTGCTTGTGTGCTTGTTGTTGTTGCATCATATAGGTTGCTCACCTAGTTGCATATCTAGACAACCTACTTTGATGCAAAGTTTAATTTGAGAAAGAAAAGGCTAAAAATTGTTAGTTGCCTATTCACCCCCCCTCTAGTCAACTATATCGATCCTTTCACCAACGTAATCAGAGCTGTGCTCTTATGACATTATCATATTAGCTTGATAGCCGAATTATCAAGGTAATCAGAGCTGTGCTCTTATGAAATTTTCATGTTGGCTTGATAGCCGAATTATCAAGGTAATCAGAGCTGTGCTCTTATGAAATTATCATATTGGCTTGATAGCTGAATTACCAAGATAACCAGAGTTGTGCTCTTATGAAATTATCATATTGGCTTGATAGCTGAATTACCATGATAACCAGAGCTGTGCTCTTATGAATTTATCATATTGGCTTGATAGCTGAATTACCAAGGTAATCAAGAGGGTAGTAACGCTATGTTCTCTTTGGTGAATACACCTATGTTTGAACAGGAAGCCCCCAAATGATTTATAAGAACGGTGTTGCGTCGGATCAAGATGGTAGTAACGATATGTTCTCTTTGGTGAATACACCTATGTTTGAACAGGAAGCCCCCAAGTGACCATTGGAAATGATGAAGACTCATTACTCTGAGAAATGAAACGACAGAGGCCCTGCTTTATCAGTGATGCCAGCTTTATTATAACCATCATAATATATACATTGTCAAAATATGTACATTGTAAGAGGCGGTGGCTCAAGTATAGTAAGGCCGAAGATGAGCAATATTCCATGGCCGGTGGGTCTCCTCCTCCGACTTATGTGAATCCTTGTGTTCTCAAATGACGATAAGGTAGGACGATCCATTGTTCAGATTTTTGCTGACCACAAAGGGTCCTTCCCAAGGTGGGGATAGCTTGTGAATATCAGTTTGATCCTAGATAAGCCGGAGCACCAGGTCACCTTCTTGAAAAGTTCTGGTTTTAACCTGGTGGTTGTGATAACAGCGCAGTTCTTGCCGGTAAATCGCTGAATGAGCCGCTGCAAGGTCACGCTCCTCATCCAATAAGTCATGTGCATCCTGACGTGCTCTTTCATTATCATCTTCAATATAAGCCGCCACACGAGGTGAATCATGACGGATGTCACTGAGGAGAACCACCTCTGCTCCTTAAACCATGAAGAAAGGCGTGTAGCCTGTGGATCTGTTGGGGTTGGTATTGATACTCCATAACACTGAGGGTAACTCCTCCACCCAACAACCCGGCGTCCTCTGTAGTGGAACCATAAGCCGGGGCTTGATGCCTCTCAGGATCTCCTAATTGTCTCTCTCGGCTTAACCATTAGACTGGGGGTGAGCCAGTGATGAAACATCAAGCCTGATATGCTCACGTTGACAAAATTCTTTCATAGCACCCTTGGATAGATTAGTGCCATTATCAGTTATGATACTTTGGGGAAAACCAAAACGGAAAATCACCTTTTTGATGAATTAAACCGCCGTCGCCGCGTCACATTTGCTGACCGGATCTGCCTCAACCCACTTTGTAAATTTGTCAACCACCACCAGGAGGTGTGTCTTTTTTATCTTTGGACCTTTTGAAAGGCCCAATCATATCAAGCCCCCAGACCACAAACGGCCAAGTAATTGGAATCATCCTCAATTCTTGAGCCGACACATGAGCTCGTCATGAAATTTCTGACAACCATCACATTTACTGACCAGATCCTCCGCATCAGCGTGAGCCGTCAGCCAATAAAACCCATGACGAAAGGTTTTAGCCACGAGAGATTTAGAGCCGGCATGATGACCACAACCTCCTTCATGAATCTCACGAAGAATCTCACGACCCTCTTCTGGAGACACACAACATAGAAACACCCCTGTGACACTCCAATGATGTAGCTCTCCATTGACAATTGTCATCGACTTAGACCACCGGGTTATCTGCCTGGATAAAGTTTCATCTTCAGGTAACTCGCCCCGGGTCATATAAGCCAAATAAGGCACTATCCAATCAGGAATAGCATGAAGAGCCGCCACCAATTGCGCCTCTGGGTCAGGAATAGCGAGATCCTCCTCTGTAGGCAACTTGACAGAAGGGTTGTGCAGAATATCCAAGAAAGTGTTAGGAGGCACCGGCTTACGCTGGGATCCTAACCGGCTTAAGGCATCAGTCGCCTCATTTTTCTTGTGATCAACATGTTCCACTTGATAACCCTTAAAGTGCCCAGCAATAGCATCAACCTCGCGGCGGTAAGCGGCCATGAGTGGATCCTTAGAATCCCATTTGCCTGAAACTTGTTGAGCCACTAAATCTGAGTCACCAAAACATCTCACCCGGCTTAAATTCATCTCCTTAGCCATCCGAAGACTATGGAGCAAGGCTTCATACTCAGCTGCATTGTTAGTATAGGGAAACATCAACCCTAACACATAACAAAACTTGTCACCTTGAGGGGAAGCTACTAAAACTCCAGCCCTTGAGCCCTCTAATGGTGTCCTGGACTAGGGGGTACTCACCACGTCGTCTCCTGATCAGTTGGATTGGGCCCCCATGGCCGTTTACACATGGGCCAGTTCGGACAACCGATGTATACATGAGGAAGATTCCACAAGACTTGGTGATCAAGACAAGGACTCCTCTCCACCAACGTATTCGACTAGGACTCTTGTTATCCTAGGACTCTGGTACGTTATATAAGCCGAGGCCAGGCTAGTCGATAGAGGAGGAGGACATTATTCATCATATCTCTAGGGCTTAGACCACAACAGATGATCTCGAGGTAGATCAACTCTGTACTTGATACTCCATCAATATAAACAAGAGCAGGACGTAGGGTTTTACCTCCATCAAGAGGGCCCGAACCTGGGTAAAACATCGTCCCCTTCGTTCCTGTTACAATTGATCCTTAGACGCACAGTTTGGGACCCCTACCCAAGATCTGCCGGTTTTGACACCAACAATGCATGATGTTCTGTCAGAACCCCCTCGAGGAAACTGTGGAGCACCTTTTCTTTACGTGCCCTTTTAGTCAACGGTGCTGGAGTAAGGTTGGGATGTCATGGCCAGGGGGAACCAACAGATTAGCTCTACTGCATGGGGGTAAAGATGGTTGGCGACGGCCCCTCTTCATGGATGTTTTTTTGCTTGCTGCTTGGAGTCTGTGGATGGAGAGAAACAACCAACACTTTAGGGGGATTCCACACTCCTTCGAGGCATGGCTAGCTAGATTCAAAAACCTCTTGAAGCTGGTAGTTCACAAATCACAAGAGAAATTTCATCCTTTTCTTTCTCGATTACATTGTAAGCTTGGGACGCTAGTCTTGGTTTTGATAGCTTGTACGGCCGGGGGGCCTAAAACCCATTGTAACACACATGTAACTGTTCTCTTGTGAGTAATACAAAGGTCAGTGGGAGCCTCTCCCACTGTGGTTAACCTTCAAAAAAAAGATCAATGGCTCACCCGCATATCAACTGCGATGTCAGCGTCTTCATGGCCGGCTCGACTGGTCACTTTGGCTTGACCGAGGACTGTGCCCTACCTCCAATCATCATGTTCGGACGAGGGCCTCAATCAACATCAACTCCGATCTCTATCATGATCATGGAGGAATCATCCATGGAGCTGGGGGGCTCAACGTCAACATTGCCCTCGGGCGGCCGTGCTGTTTTCCCGGACAGCGAACTTGTATCCGCTACCACCACCTCCTCGAGCATCGCTTTGATGATTCCTTTGGTGGAATTGTGTGGAATTGAGTCTACAACAACACTATAAAATTTTGTCGCGTTCCAATGGATCAATCTCCGCTGATCTCTGATATACCGGAGCCTTGTCGAATCTGGACGGGAATCTGGACGTGTTTGGAGCATGGTGTCCAGCGTCTAGCACAGATGTCCTTTGGAAGATCCAACCGCTGATCGGCTGCGGAATTTCTATATCTACCACCTCTCAAAATTCCAGCTCGATCCGACGGTCCAAACTCCGGGAACCTTCCGATTAGTGCTTGACTTTCTGGATCTGTTTTCTGCGCGAATACGAATCCGGCCTGATTTCATCTTTCTTCACGAACGAGATATTGGACAACCTTTTTGGAAGAATCTCTTTGTAGGGTATCGTGTTTTTTTCTGAACACATGCTCACAAATTTTTCTCCTTTTCGGAGGTACTCTTCACCGTCACGCTGCTGTCAAACCAGTCCGGTAACATTGCTCCACGTCAGCCGACCTGCGCTAGACAGATCGTTGCTTCATCGAGCCAAGCCTAACCTTATCGGATATCAGCTCGTCAAGTCGAACAAGAGTTCGGCATCGTGAAGGCTAGATCATCACCAACACCATCGCCCCACGGATTGCACGGGTCAGGCGTGCCGACATCGCCGCTCGGTTACTTCATCAATCCGGCATTGACCGCATCACAAGTTATGACCAGCATCGGCATGGCCGCACTGTTGCTTCTTCTAGCCGATGTCCATCACGCCGAACTGCTTCAACACCTCGGCTGACATGGCAGCTGCAACTTCTCCTTACTGACCCGCTCCATCATCTCGGCTAGACCAGGGGCTTCGCCATCTCTTCATCAACCTACTCCGGAGACTTCGGTGTCACTAGCCGACCAGCTTCGTCACGTTAGCTGGACCGGGGGCTTTGCCTCGACGAGCCAACCTTTGTCAGCATCGCCATGCCGTCGCCTCATCGCCCATCATGTAATGGATGTGCGGATCAAGTCCCAATTTTGGGAGTAACCTTTCTTCATATTGCTACAAAAGATAAACCATGTACTTTTAATCCTAGTAATTTTATTTCTGGGGTTTATTTTTCCTGAGGAATTATTACTCTGGTTTGTTCCATCTGCTGTACACAGGTCTGTCAAAGGGTGTACGCATTAACAACGATCGCATGGTGGTTCGGTCAGTTTCCGTATACCGTTCGGCGAACGCCGCATCCGGAACTCGGACCAGCTTGTGAGTTCAGGCTTTGCCATGCCTTCACCGCGTCACGCCGACGCCCTGCATCGACATTTACTTCGGCGCCAGGCCACATCTCTTTGAATAAATTATTTTTGTGAAAAGCAATTATGCAAGGATTTTCTATATATTTATATTGTTCTTTTTGGACCACACTATTTATGTGTGTAGGTGATCGACTTCGACTGCATCACGCGGTCACTTCCGCAAGCCAACGTCGTCGTCCCAATCGGCATAAATCGGCTCTCATGATCACCTTGTTGGTGTAATTGCCGTACCGACATGTACGGTTGCGTCGGGGACTTCGGCATCATTGAGAGAACTCTACCTCATCGAGTGTTCGGCACACGGGCCATATTTCTTTTATTACTCACATTGCATAAATTATTAATTATGAAAAAAAATTATTTTTTATTATTCCTATTATCTCCGGCTTGCACTATTTTCTGTGCACAGGTAAATGATCCGGGTCAGGCACCGCTATCCCTTCCACCATTGCTAGCCTTTCTAATACCGCACACCTTTTGCCGGTATCATACACCCACCATATACCTTCCTCAGAACAGCCACCATACTTACCTATTATGGCATTTCCATAGCCATTCCGAGATATATTGCCAAGCAACTTTCCACCATTCCTTTTATTATGGCACGCTCCACCATTGTCATATTGCTTAGCATGATCATGTAGTTGACATCGTATTTGTGGCAAAGCCACCATTCATAATTCTTTCATACATGTCATTCATGAATCATTGCGTATCCTGCATTACACCGAGGCATACACATAGAGTCATATTTTGTTCTAAGTATCGAGTTGTAATTGTTGAGTTGTAAGTAAATAAAAGTGTGATGATCATCATTTTTAGAGCATTGTCCCAAGTGAGGAAAGGACGATGGAGACTATGATTCCCCCATAAGTCGGGATGAGACTCCGGACAAAAAATAAAAATAAATAAAAAAAGAGAAAAGAAAAGAGGCCATAAAAAAAGAGAAAAGGCTCAAATAAAAAAAATGAGAGAAAAAGAGAGAAGGGACAATGTTACTATCCTTTTACCACACTTGTGCTTCAAAGTAGCACCATGATCTTCATAATAGAGAGTCTCTGCTTCGTCACTTTCATATACTAGTGGGAATTTTTCATTATAGAACTTGGCTTGTATATTCCAATGATGGGCTTCCTCAAATTGCCCTAGGTCTTCGTGAGCAAGCGAGTTGGATGCACACCCACTTAGTTTCTTTTCTTTGAGCTTTCATATGCTTATAGCTATAGTGCATCCGTTGCATGGCAATCCCTACTCACTCACATTGATATCTATTGATGGGCATCTCCATGGCCCGTTGATACGCCTAGTTGATGTGAGACTATCTTCTCCCTTTTTGTCTTCTCCACAACCACCATTCTATTCCACATATAGTGCTATATCCATGGCTCACGCTCATGTATTGCGTGAAGATTGAATTTTTTTTTAGAATGTCAAAAGTATGAAACAATTTCATCGGGGTTGTGCATGATTTAAATACTTTGTGTGGTGAAGATAGAGCATAGCCAGACCATATGATTTTGTAGGGATAACTTCCTTTAGCCATGTTATTTTGAGAAGACATAATTGCTTTGTTAGTATGCTTGAAGTATTATTATTTTTTTGTCAATATTAGACCTTTGTCTTGAATCTTTTGAATCTAAATATTCATACCACAATTAAGAAGAGTTACATTGAAATTATGCCTAGTAGTACTCCGCATCAAAAATTCTCTTTTTATCATTTACCTACTCGAGGACGAGCAGGAATTAAGCTTGGGGATGCCTGATACGTCTCCAACGTATCTATAAACTTTGGTTGCTCCATGCTATATTATCTACTGTTTTGGACCATATTGGGCTTTATTTTCCACATTTATATTACTTTTGGGACTAACCTATTAACCGGAGGCCCAGCCCAGAATTGCTGTTTTTTGCCTATTTCAGTGTTTCGAAGAAACGGAATATCAAATGGAGTGAAACCTTCGGGAACGTGATTTTCTCATCAGATATGATCCAGGAGACTTGGACCCTCCGTCAAGAAAGGAGGGAGGCGGCCACAAGGGTGGAGGGTGCCCCCCTAGGGCGCGCCCCCTGCCTCGTGGACCCCCCGAAGCTCCACCGACGTACTCCTTCCTCCTATATATATATCTACGTACACCCAACAGATCAGATACGGAGCCAAAAACCTAATTCCACCGCCGCAACTTTCTGTATCCACGAGATCCCATCTTGGGTCCTGTTCCGGAGCTCCGCTGCAAGGGGAATCCACCATAGAGGGCTTCTACATCATCATCATAGCCTCTCCGATGAAGTGTGAGTAGTTTACTTCAGACCTTCGGGTCCATAGTTAGTAGCTAGATGGCTTCTTCTCTCTTTTTGGATCTCAATACAATGTTCTCCCCCTCTGTCGTGGAGATCTATTCGATGTAATCTTATCTTTTGCGGTGTGTTTGTTGAGACCGATGAATTGTGGGTTTACGATCAAGATTATCTATGAGAAATATTTGAATCTTCTCTGAATTCTTTTATGTATGATTGGTTATCTTTGCAAGTCTCTTCGAATTATCCGTTTGGTTTTGCCAACTAGATTGGTAGTTCTTGCAATGGGAGAAGTGCTTAGCTTTGGGTTCAATCTTGCGGTGTCCTTTCCAAGTGACAGTAGGGGCGGCAAGGCACGTATTGTATTGTTGCCATAGAGGATAACAAGATGGGGTTTTTTTATCATATTGCATGAATTTATCCCTCTACATCATGTCATCTTGCTTAAGGCGTTACTCTGTTTTCATTAACTTAATACTCTAGATGCATGCTGGATAACGGTCGATGAGTGGAGTAATAGTAGTAGATGCAGGTAGGAGTCGGTCTACTTGTCTCGGACGTGATGCCTATATACATGATCATACCTACATACTCTCATAACTATGCTCAATTTTGTCAATTGCTCAACATTAATTCGTTCACCCACCGTAAAATACTTATGCTCTTGAGAGAAGCCACTAGTGAAATCTATGGTCCCCGGGTCTATTCTCATCATATTAATCTTCCTACGCTTTATTATTGCTTTGCTTTATATTTTGCCTTTTATTTTACTTTGCATATTTATACCAAAAATACCAAAAATATTATCTATCATCTCTATCAGATCTCACTTTCGTAAGTGACCGTGAAGGGATTGACAACCCCTAATCGCGTTGGTTGCGTTGATCTATTTGTTTTGTGTAGGTACGAGGGAATTGTGCATGGCCTCCTACTGGATTGATACCTTGGTTCTCAAGAACTGAGGGAAATACTTACGCTACTCTGCTGCCTCATCCTCTCCTCTTCGGGGAAAACCAACGCAAGCTCAAGACGTAGCAAACACTACCGGGGGCTCGTAACTGGCCTCCCAACTTTAAGCTCCAATGACTAAGTGAAAGTTTTAAAGGCCGCATATTTGATTGCCTCGTTTCCGCTAACACAACCACCTACGGGCATCGAGACGTCGGCTAAGGGTTGTTTTGTTATTGCGGAAACACCCTGCGTAGCATCTACAAGGGGGTGGAAGCCGACGATGGGCCACTTTCAACTGATAAACGGTCACAATGGAGTCAAAATAAACATATCATCGGCATTTTTCTTTAATATACGAGGGATGCCTTCCACAATCATCGTTATAAAGCCATAAATATGCATTAATTTGACTTAAGATTTTGGCCAAGCTGGGTTGCCTGGCTCTTGTGCTTACCACTACGTTCCCGATTGTTTGGCTAGGCGGTAAAGGGAGCACCTCTGTGATTGTTACTATCTAGTCATCCTAGTTAGTACCTCAGACTGGGTGAAGCCGAAAGCTAGTGATCTTAAAGGATAATTGGTCGGCAACGACGGAAGTGAAAATTTCACTTCATTAATACCATAGAGTTTGGAAACTTTCCTCGAACTAAATCCTCAATATTTTCCTCCAACATTGATCGGAGGTGAGGCTTCATGATCATGATCAGCATGACAACCCAAAGAAAGGAACTGATAGCGGGATTATTTTCTTTGGAAGATGTTTCATATCTCTCTGCGTACCTTTGTTTATAAAACCGTATGGCCGGATTGCCTTGTTTTCCATAAATCCTTGCCCTTGTAAAGGCCTTATAAAGTAGGAAAACACTCCTCGGCTACTGGCCGAAGAGGTTGAAGCTGATGGTCGGTCAACAAAGTTCTGTACAATGCGGATCCGAGCATTAACGATGTAGAGTACTTGGATACATAGAATCATTACACATAAAAATTGTGAGTAAAATCCATTTACTGCAAACCATCTTTTAAACCCCTTGGGGCCTAACTTGGCGAGGTCGGATTTTGACCAGCTCTAAGCTCCTTTAAGAGATCTTATTCTCTTTTTCAGTAGTTTGTGTTAAACACAACAAATTTTTCTGTCAAACGGATATCAATCCTTAATTCGGCCACCCGTGCCCACACTAAGGCTCGGGGGCTAGTGGGCTTCGCGCTCATTATTTACAAATATTAAAGGGGCATATCGATCCCCTGATCTGGTGTTGCCACCCGACCAGTGTCTCGGGGGCTACTGCATTGCCTATTCAATGCAGAAAATTCAAAGTGCTTAGTGTTCGGCTTGACCGAACTAGGGCAAACGCGTCTTCGGACAACAATAGGTACCATCTGGACCTATCGGGCTTCAAGCTAATATATTACATCGACTTCTCTAGACCCTCTCTCAAGGGCCTGTCCGCCATCTCCTCTAATGTGCATCTCGGATTTTAGGTCGACACACACCTTGAGGGCTACTGGTTATATATCTCGTCAGTAAATAAATTGCATCAATCGGAAATAAAATCCGCAAACAATCATCCCAAGCCCGAGGTTGTGCATCACCTCGGAAGCAGTCCAGCATAAAGCTCGGATGCAAGTGGCTGGCTCTATGGAGGGCATCTCTGGTATTAAGCTCATTTGAACCCTTTTAACTTTTTCAAGACCAAGGTAATCTATGACACCTCAGATACAGTCCGGCTTTGGAGCTCGGACGCGAGAGGACACCGCCGCACGGGAAACACTTCAAGCCCAAGGTGGGCATAAAAATAACAAGGCATTGATAAAGGCCGATAACTTAAAGGGGCTCCTCGGATACCCGACGTGTAAACTCTTCAGATTTATTTCGGCGATCCTCAGGATCGAAGATAAGAAGATTTGTTGAACCATTTTTCAAGACTGACGACTGAAGATGAAGAACAGTTCGGAAGAATCGAGGAGCGTTCCCAACTTGAAGACCGGTTCAGGGGGCTACTGACGGTGTCCTGGACTAGGGGGTACTCACCACGTCGTCTCCTGATCCGTTTACTCATGGGCCAGTTCGGACAGCCGATGTATACATGAGGAAGATTCCACAAGACTTGGTGATCAAGACAAGGACTCCTCTCCACCAACGTATTCGACTAGGACTCTTGTTATCCTAGGCCTCTGGTACATTATATAAGCCGAGGCCAGGCTAGTCGATAGAGGAGGAGGACATTATTCATACCTCTAGGGCTTAGACCACAACATATGATCTCGAGGTAGATCAACTCTGTACTTGATACTCCATCAATATAAACAAGAGCAGGACGTAGGGGTTTACCTCCATCAATAGGGCCTGAACCTGGGTAAAACATCGTCTCCTTCGTTCTTGTTACCATTGATCCTTAGATGCACAGTTCGGGACCCCCTACCCGAGATCTACTGGTTCTGACACCGACACCCTCCAAGTGTCTGGACCCATCAAAATGAATAGTCCAATATGTGTTATCCGGCTTTTCTTCAGGCATCTACAGCTCTATCCAGTCATTGATGAAATCCACAAGCGCTTGAGACTTGATGGCCGTGCGAGGCACATACTTCAAACCATGAGGTCCAAGCTCAATGGCCCACTTGGCTACCCGACCTGTGGCTTCTCTGTTTTGAATAATATCTCCTAAAGGAGAAGAACTAACCACAGTGATGGGATGTCCCAAAAAATACTGCTTAAGCTTCCGACTAGCCATAAACACCCCATATACAAGTTTCTGCGAGTGCGGATACCACTGCTTGGACTAAATAAGCACTTCACTGATGTAGTAAACCAGCCTCCCAACCGGATATTCCTTGCCTGCTTCCTTCCTTTCTACCACAATGGCAACACTAACAGCTCGGCTATTGGCAGCCACATATTACAGCAAAGGCTCTTTATCGATGGGAGCAGCAAGAACGGGCGGCTCATCCAACTGTTTCTTCAAGTCCTCAAATGCTTGATTAGTAGCATCACTCCAGACAAAGTGATCTGTTTTCTTCATGATCTGGTACAATGGTATAGCCTTTTCAACCAGCCAGCTTATAAACCGTCTTAAGGCCGCAATAAGACCTGCCAGACGTTGAACATCATTGACACACGCCGGCTTAGCCAAAGAAGTGATGGCCTTGATCTTCTCCGGGTTAGCTTCAATGCCTCTGTTGGAAACCAGAAAACCCAAAAGCTTAACAACTGGCACACCAAAAACACACTTGGCCGGGTTAAGCATCATCTTATAAACCCGTATATTATCAAAAGTCTCCTTCAAATCATCAATCAGGGTCTCCTTCTTTCTGGATTTCACCACAATGTCATCCACATAAGCATGAACATTACGCCAGATTTAATTATGAAGGCAGTTTTGCACACACCGTTCGTAAGTCGCCTGGGCACTTTTGAGCCCAAAAGGCATAGACACATAGCAGAAGGCTCCAAAGGGAGTAATAAAAGATGTCTTCTCCTGGTCCTTAACTGTCATCTTGATCTAATGATAACCAGAATAAGCATCCAAAAAATTCAAACACTCACAACCCGCCGTAGCATCAATAATTTTGTCAATACGAGGGAGATCGAAAGGATCAGCCGGACAAGCCTTGTTTAAGTCCGTGTAGTCCACACACATACGCCAAGTGCTGTTCTTCTTAAGCACCAGCACTAGGTTAGCCAACCACTTAGGATGAAAAACTTCAACAATGAACCCAACCGCCAAGAGCCGGGCCACTTCTTCACCAATGGCCTTACGGCTCTCTTCATTAAAACGGCGAAGAAACTGCTTAACTAGCGTAAACTTCGGATCAATATTAAGAGTGTGCTCAGCGAGTTCTCTCAGTACACCCGGCATGTCAGAAGGTTTCCATGCAAAGATGTCCCGATTCTCACGGATGAACTCGATGAGCGCGCTTTCCTATTTGGGATCCAGATTAGCACTGATGCTGAACTGCTTGGATGAATCGCCAGGAACAAAATCAATCAACTTGGTGTCATCTGCCGACTTAAACTTCAGGACCGGGTCATGCTCCGTGGTTGGCTTTTTCAAAGATGTCATATCGGACGAGTCAACATTGTCTTTATAAATTTTCAATTCCTCTGTTGCGCAGACAGACTCAGCATAGGCTGCATCACCTTCCTCGCACTCCAAAGCTATCTTCGGGCTTCCATGCACCGTAATAGTCCCCTTGTGACCCACCATTTTGAGTTGTAGATAAACATAACAAGGCCTTGTCATGAACTTAGCATAAGCCGGCCGTCCAAACAGGGCATGATCAGGGCTTTTGATCTTCACCACTTCAAAGGTCAACGTTTCAGACCTGGAATCATGATCATCTCCAAATGCAACCTCCAGAGCTTTTTTACCAACCGGGTATGCCGACTTACCAGGCACCAAACCATGAAAGACAGTGTTTGACGGCTTAAGATTTTTATCAATCAACCCCATGCGACGGAAGGTTTCATAATAAAGGATATTGATGCTGCTACCTCCATCCATGAGTACATTAGTGAATTTATATGCTCCAACTTGAGGCGCCACCACCAAAGCCAAGTGACCCGGATTGTCGACCCGAGGCAGGTGATCCTCACGACTCCACACAATGGGTTGCTCAGACCAACGCAAGTAACGGGGAACTGCCGGCTCAACGGCATTCACAGCCCTTTTATGGAGCTTCTGATCCTGCTTGCACAAACTTGTGGTGAAGACATGGTAATGCCCACTATTCAATTGCTTTGGGTTACTCTGATACCCAGATTACTGCTGTTGATTCCCCTAACCGGACTGTTGATGATAACCGCCTTGATTGCCTTGACTGCCTTGGTGACCTTGAAAACCTGAATTAGAACCACCACCATTGTAACCCGGGCCATGAGAACCGGAACCTGAGCCACCGCCTGGCCCATGATTGTTCTGGAACAAATCAGAATTTTTGAACTCCTTCATAATGTAGCAGTCCTTCCAAAGGTGCGTAGATGGCCTTTCCCGCGAACCATGCTTTGGGCACAGCTCATTCAATAGTTGCTCCAGATTTATACCTGACCCTCCTGCCCGAGGAGGCGGATTACCTTTACGACGCTGACCATTGTTCTGCGTGTTGGTATTGGCCACAAAATCTGAATTATTATTAGCCTTGCGCTTACCTTTGCCCCCTGACTCGCCGGGTTATGATGCTGGCCCTTGGTGTTGCCACTCTTCTTTCCCTTTCTCGGCTTTTCATCATCAGACTCGGGGTCCTTGGTACTATCAGAGTCGAGATATTTAATTAGAGCCACCAGCAGCTCCCCCCATATCATTGCAATGGCGCTTGAGCCGCCCTAACTTCTATTTAAGAGGCAAAAAACGGCAATTCTTCTCTAACATGAGGACTGCTGAACCGGCATGGATGTTATCCGATTAATGTAGGATGGCTTTGACCCGGCGCACCCAATGGGTCATTGACTCGCCCTCCTCTTGGGCACAGGCATGTAAATCCACAATCGACATGGGCTATTAGCATGTATCTTTGAAATTCTAGATGAACCAAGCCTTCAGATCAGCCCACGATCCAATGGAATTGGCAGGCAGTCCCTTTAGCCACGTACGGGCCATCCCATCCAGCATCATGGTGAAATATTTAGCACACGCGGCATCACTGACCTCCAGCAGCTCCATGGACATCCCGTAACTCTCAATCCACGCCTCAGGGGGTAAGTTGGCTGTGTAGTTGGGCACTTTACTAGGTCCTTTAAAATCCTTGGGTAAATGCTCATTACGTAGAGCCGGCACTAAACATGGTACACCCGTGCTTCGAGAGGTCACTCCTGCCTCCACCGAAGTTGTCGGATAAACCGGAGATGGTTGACGAGTCGTGTACTGAGCCGCCAGCTCAGCCTCCCGACGAGCTCTATCCTGATCCATCAGGGCCTGAGTGTTATGGGGCGGGTCATTCCCACGGGGCGGGTTACGACGCTGTTCACTGCTTGACACCGCTGGGGAATCCATGTGCCTGCTATAACTCTGGCTTGGGCGAGGGGTTGAATGGATCCTCTCACGACTGTAGGAATAAGCCTCCTGCTGAACCAATGCTGTTTGAAGAAGCTCTCTAGCCCTCCGCGTATCAACCGCAGCTGGAGACTCACCTTCAACTGGGAGAGCCGCCAATCGGGACGCCGCAACGATCATGTTATCCAAAGGGTTAGAGTAATGACCCGACGATGTCGGCGCGTGTTGTGATGGGATATTATTCTGACGAGGCGGATCCATTGTGCGTGGTTGAGATGGTGTTCCAGTCCCCGGTGCAGCTACTACCCGGTTTACCCCTGGGGGGTCACTGGTCCCCGCATCGGGCGTGTTGAAGAGGTTCCTCGCCTCGTAAACCGGAGGCAGACGAGTCCGGTGTCTTCTCCTCATGACGTCGTTCGAAGCGTTCTGATCCAATGGGAGCCGGAAGGAATCAGCCTCGATCCGTTGTGCCTGAGCAGCCAGAACTGCTTGTTCCACCGTCATACTTGCATCCTCAGCTGCCAGGTCCTCCTTGGCTCTCACAATTTTGCGACTTCTGCGTTATGTTGATCTTGGTTTACCGGGTTGACCTCCGCTGTCAGCAGCGTTGTCAAAGTGTCTAGTAAGTCGGACAAGACCTGAGTCGGCAGGCGTGCAAGGCCTCCTGCCCTGGCCACCGTCACCGCTGCTGACCCGGAAATCATTGCTGCTGCAGTCGAAGAATTCTGTACTGACTATGTACCGGCCATGAAGATTGCAACCCGGTTCGGCGGCTCATAGGGCTACGGAATACTGTCGTCATCGGAACTGCCCCCAAGCTTGCCGTCCTGCAGTTGATACAATGAACTAGTCTCGCCCGTGGACGACTCACCATCAGAATAGATGGCCGTCTCACCGCCAGACATGAATCCTTCCTCAAATTCTGCCCCATGGATGAATCCCACAAAGGCATGTTTCACGGTGGGCTAAACTCGGGTGGGTCTTGCACGCTGAGCCGTCTCGATGAGGTCGGTGCAGATGTCTGGCTCAGGGCCCAGTTTGCCGATTTTGCCGATGAAGACGTGGATTCCGCCGAAGGGGACCCGGTACCCATACTGAATTGAGCCGGCTTCGGGTCCCCAGCCTCTATCGTCGATGTAGAGCTTGTCGCGACGACTCTTGGTCCCCTGGCCCACAACATATCCCTTGATCCCTTTGAAGTTGCCCTTTAAGAACTCGAAACCACCATGCGCCAGCCCCACGGTGGGCGCCAACTGTCGCGGAATTGTCACGGCAGATGTCCTAGTGTGATGACTTAGTCGTGGAGCCATCGCACTAGGTTAACTTAAAGGGGTTAAACGGGACAAAGGACACAGGAGTTTATACTGGTTCGGCCCCTTGCGGTGAAGGTAAAGGCCTAATCCAGTTTGAGGTGGTATTGCTTATGTTTCGATTACCAGGGAGCGAATATGCTTAACCTAGCTTTCGATCTGTTGTCTCTTGCCCTAAATTGCCGTCGGGTCGTCCCTTTATATACACAGATTGATGCCCAGCGGCCCATGGAGTCCCGGCCGGCTCATAAACAACGTGTCCGGCTTGGTGACTAATTACCCCTTGCCTTACAACACAAATCATACATATATGGCGGTTTACACCTATGGGCCTCAAAACGCCTCCTGGGCTTTGCGCCCTTAGTAAGTCCACTTCATGAACCACCATCTTCAATATCGTCATAGGCTTGTCTTGATGAACCGCCATAGGAATGACCCAGCCCCTTCTGGTGTCATACCTAATAGTCATATCCCCAACAGGAATAATCCAATCATCATAATTTTTCAATATGTTATTCAATAATTCTTCAGCTTGCCCAACAGTTCGTTCCCTCAAAACACAACCAGCACAACTATCTAGGAAGTCCCTAGAAGCATCGGTTAGTCCATTATAGAAGATATCAAGTATTTAATTTTTCTTAAGAGAATGATCAGGCAAAGCATTAAGTAACTGGCAAAGCCTCCCCCAAGCTTGTGGGAGACTCTCTTCTTTAGTTTGCACAAAGTTAAATATTTCCTATAAGGTAGCTTGTTTCTTGTGAGCAAGAAAATATTTTTCAGAGAAGTAATAAATCATATCCTGGGGACTAGGCACACAACCAGGAGCAAGAGTATTGTACCAAGCTTTAGCATCATCCTTTAATGAGAAAGGAAATAATTTGAAAATAAAGTAATAGCGAGTTTTCTCATCATGAGTAAAAAGGGTGGCTATATCATCCAACTTAGTAAGATGTGCCACAACAGTTTCTGTTTCAAAACCATGGAAAGGAACAGATTCAACCAAAGTAATTAACTCTGGGTCGATAGAGAATTCATAATCCTTATCATCAATAAAGATAGGTGAAGTAGCAAACTTAGGATCACATTTCATTCTAGCATTCAGAGATTGTTCTTTATACTTGCATAATAATTTCTCTAGATCATCTTTATCCTTACAAGCAAGAATATCTCTAGTTGTCTCCTCATTCATAACATAACCTTCCGGCACCTTAGGTAATTCATATCTAGGAAGGCTAGTTCTAGCACGTGTTTCAGGAGTTTCAGTTTCAAGCTCATCATCAGATTCAACAACATCATGTTGTATTACTCTAGCAATTTGTTCATCAAGAAATTCACCAAGTGGCACATCATCATTATCAAGCAAGGTACTAGCATCATCATAAGCATTCTCCATAGCAGAAGTTGCGTCATCAATAACTTGCGACATATTAGAATTGATAGCATGTGGTGGTGTTGCAAGTTTACTCAAAACATAAGGTGAATCTAAAGCAGAATTGGATGGCAGTTCCTTACCTCCCCTCGTATTTGAGGGAAATATCTTAGTCTTTGGATCCTTCAGATTCTTCATAGTGAATATATGATAATAATCCTAAGTGACTCAAAAAATATAGCTATGCTCCCTAGCAATGGCAACAGAAAAATGTCTTGATAACCCACAAGTATAGGGGATCGCAACAGTTTTCGAGGGTAGAGTATTCAACCCAAATTTATAGATTCGACACAAGGGGAACCAAAGAATATTTGAAGGTATTAGCAGCTGAGTTGTCAATTCAACCACACCTGGAGATTGATTATCTGCAGCAAAGTGATCAGTAGGAAAGTAGTTTGATAGTTTTGATAATAGTAACAGTAGCAACGGTAACAGTAACAATGATAGCAGTAATTTTGTAGAAAGTGTAACAGTGATGATAGCAGTAGTAACCTAGCAGAAACAATATAAGATAAATTCATAGGCATTGGATCGGTGACTTGTTTGATGATATTCATCATGTGACAGTTATAACCTAGGGCGATACGGCACTAGCTCTGGTTCATCGATATAACGGAGGCATGTATTCCGTAAATAGTCATACGTGCTTTATTAAAAGAACTTGCATGACATCTTTTTTCCTACCGTCCCGTGGCAGCGGAGTCCATATTGGAAACTAAGGGATATTAAGGCCTCCTTTTAATAGAGAACCGGAACAAAGCATTAACACATAGTGAATACATGAACTCCTCAAACTATGGTAATCACCGGAAGAAGTCCCGGTTATTGTCACTCCGGGGTTACCGGATCATAACACGTAGTAGGTGACTATAACTTGCAAGATTGGATCTAAAACATGGATATAATGATGAATTCATAAACGGTTCAGATCTGACTTCATGGCACCAGGGCCCAGAGTGACAAGCATTAAGCATGGCAAAGTCATAGCAAGATCAATCTAAGAACATAGTGGATACTAGGGATCAAGCCCTAAAAAAACCAACATGATTACATGATGTATCTCATCCAACTCCTCACCGACCAGTGGGCCTACGAAGGAATTACTCACTCCCGGTTGGGAGCATCATGGAATTGGCGATGGATAAGGGTTGGTGATGACGAAGAACGAAGATCCCCCTCTCCGGAGCCCCAAACGGACTCCAGATCTGCCCTCCCAAGGAAGAACAGGGCTTGGCAGCGGCTCCGTCTCGTGGATCACGATAATTCTTTCTCCTTGATTTTTCTCTGAAA
The DNA here is from genome assembly GCA_021605145.1 of Aegilops bicornis. Lineage (NCBI taxonomy): Eukaryota > Viridiplantae > Streptophyta > Magnoliopsida > Poales > Poaceae > Aegilops > Aegilops bicornis. The sequence continues at coordinate 612,791,379 of CM038670.1, read as the reverse complement.
ATAGGATTTTATAGCGTTGGAATCAGGGTCGGCGGGGCCACCAGGTGGGTACAACCCACCTGGGCGCGCCAGGAGAGGGGGCGCGCCCTGGTGGGTTGTGCCCACCCAGGTGCCCCTCTCCGGAAGGTCTTGGCTCCATATATTCTTATTATTGATATAAAAACTCCTTGCAAAGTTTCGTTCCATTCCCAGAACTTTTATTTCTGCACAAAAACAACACCATGGTAGTTCTGCTGAAAACAACGTTAGTCCGGGGTTAGTTTCATTCAAATCATGCAAATTAGAGTCCAAAACAAGAGGAAAAGCGTGAGAAATAGTAGATACGTTGGAGACGTATCATGTCGCTTGAAGCTACGTCGGTATTTCCCCAAAGAAGAAGGGATGATGCAGCACAACGATGGTAGGCATTTCCCTCAGATATGAAACCAAGGTTATCGAACTAGTAGGAGAACCAAGCAACACAACGTAAACATCCCCTGCACACAAATAACAACCACTCGCAACCCGACGTGTTAAAGGGGTTGTCAATCCCTTCCGGGTAACGGCACCTCAAATTGGTGCGTGGACGGGAGAAAGTTGCAATAGATTGAATAAATAGATCACAAATAAAATAAAGTGAAGCAAATTATTTTTGTATTCTTGGTTTAATAGATCTAAAAATAAATGCGAAAGAAAAGTAGATCGCAAAGGCAAATATATGAGAAAGAGACCCGGGGCCGTAGGTTTCACTAGTGGCTTCTCTCGAGAAAAATACAAACCGTGGGTGAACAAATTACTATTGGGCAATTGGTAGAACTTCAAATAATCATGACGATATCCAGGCAATGATCATTATAGAGGCATCACGTCCAAGATTAGTAGACCGACTCCTGCCTAATCTACTACTATTACTCCACACATCGACCGCTATCCAGCATGCATCTAGTGTATTAAGTTCATGGAAAAACGGAGTAATGCAATAAGAACGATGGCATGATGTAGACAAGATCTATCTATGTGGAGATATACCCCATCGTTTTATCCTTAGTAGCAACGATACATACGTGTAGGTTCCCCTTCTGTCACTAGGATCAAGCACCGTAAGATCGAACCCACTACAAAGCACCTCTTCCCAGTGCAAGATAAATAGATCAAGTTGGCCAAACAAAACCCAAATATCGGAGAATAAATATGAGGCTATAAGAGATCATGCATAAAAGAGATCAAAGAAACTCAAATACTTTCATGGATATAAAGAAGATATAACTGATCATAAACTCAAAGTTCATCAGATCCCAACAAACACATCCAAAAAGAGTTACATCATATAGATCTCCAAGAGACCATTGTATTGAGAATTCAGCGAGAGAGAGGAAGTCATCTAGCTACTAACTACGGACCCAAAGGTCTACAAATAACTACTCACGCATCATCAGAGAGGCACCAATGGAGGTGGTGAACCCCATCCGAGATGGTGTCTAGATTGGATCTGGTGGTTCTGGACTCTACGACGGTTGGATCAATATTTCGTCGACTCCCCGAGGGTTTTGGGAATATTGGGGTATTTATAGAGCAAAAAGACGGTCCTAGGGGGCACACGAGGTCGGCACAACCCACCAGGGCGCGCCTGGGCCTCCTGGCGCGCCCTGGTGGGTTGTGCTCTCCTCGGAGCACCACCCCAGGCGTAGCCAGGGCCCATTAGGTGTCTTCTGGTCCAAAAAAATCTCCGTGAAGTTTTGTTGCATTTGGATCCGTCTGATATTGATTTCCTGCAATGTAAAAAACATGCAGAAAACAACAACTGACACTTGGCACTATGTCAATAGGTTAGTACCAAAAAATGATATAAAATGACTTCAAAATGATTATAGAACATCCAAAACTGATAATATAACAGCATGGAACAATCAAAAATTATAGATACGTTGGAGACGTATCAAACGCTCTGCTTGGAACTGCACCAACTGACAGCTCCACCATTCAATATAAATACGTATCCGGCTTGTGACTTAGAGTCATCCGGATCAGTGTCAAAGCTTGCATCGACGTAATCATTTACGACAAGCTCTTTGTCACCTCCATATACGAGAAACATATCCTTAGTCCTTTTTAGATATTTCAGGATGTTCTTGACCGTTGTCCAGTGATCCACTCCTTGATTACATTGGTACCTCCCTGCTAAACTTATAGCAAGGCACACATCAGGTCTGGTACACAGCATTGCATACATGATAGAACCTATGGCTGAGGCATAGGGAATGACTTTCTTTTCTCTCTATCTTGTGCAGTGGTCGGGCATTGAGTCTGACTCAACTTCACACCTTGTAACACATGCAAGAACCCTTTCTTTGACTGATCCATTTTGAACTTCTTCAAAACTTTATCAAGGTGTGTGCTTTGTGAAAGTACAACTTGATCTATCTCCATAGATCTTGATGCCCAATATATAATCAACTTCACCGAGGTCTTTCATTGAAAAATTCTGATTCAAGTATCCTTTTATGCTATCTAGAAATTCTATATCATTTCCAATCAGCAATATGTCATCCATGTATAATATTAGAAATGCTATAGAGCTCCCACTCACTTTCTTGTAAATACAAGCTTCTCCAAAAGTCTGTATAAAACCATATGCTTTGATCACACTATCAAAGCGTATATTCCAACTCCGAGAGGCTTGCACCAGTCCATAAATGGATCGCTGGAGCTTGCACACTTTGTTAGCACCTTAGGATCAACAAAACCTTCTGGTTGCATCATATACAACTCTCCTTAATATATCCATTAAGGAATGCAGTTTTGACATCCATTTGCCAAATTTCATAATCATAAAATGCGGCAATTGCTAACATGATTCGGACAGACGTAAGCATCGCTACGAGTGAGAAGGTCTCATCGTAGTCAACTCCTTGAACTTGTCGAAAACCATTCGCAACAAGTCGAGCTTTGTAGACAGTAACATTACCATCAGCGCCAGTCTTCTTCTTGAAGATCCATTTATTCTCTATGGCTTGCCGATCATCGGGCAAGTCAACCAAAGTCCACACTTTGTTCTCATACATGGATCCCATCTCAAATTTCATGGCCTCAAGCCATTTCACGGAATCTGGGCTCATCATCGCTTCCTCATAGTTCGTAGGTTCGTCATGGTCTAGTAACATGACTTCCAGAACAGGATTACCGTACCACTCTGGCGCAGAATGTACTCTGGTTGACCTACGAGGTTCGGTAGCAAATTGATCTGAAGTTTCATGATCATCATCATTAACTTCCTCACTAATTGGTGTAGGCATCACTGGAACTAATTTCTGTGATGAACTACTTTCCAATTCGGGAGAAGTTACAATTACCACATCAAGTTCTACTTTCCTCCCACTCACTTCTTTCGAGAGAAACTCCTTCTCTAGAAAGGATCCATTCTTAGCAACGAATATCTTGCCTTCGGATCTATGATAGACGGTGTACCCAACAGCCTCCCTTGGGTATCCTATCAAGACGCATTTCTCTGATTTGGGTTCGACCTTATCAGGTTGAAGCTTTTTTCACATAAGCATCGCAGCCCCAAACTTTAAGAAACGACGGCTTAGGTTTCTTACCAAACCACAGTTCATATGGTGTCGTCTCAACGGATTTACATGGTTCCCTATTTAACGTGAATGCAGCCGTCTCTAAAGCATAACCCCAAAATGATAGTGGTAAATCGGTAAGAGACATCATAGATCGCACCATATCAAGTATGGTTACGATGTTCGGACACACCATTACGCTGGCACCAAATAACAATTATTTATGTCGAAAACTAATCTCGACGGTACATTTAGAGGTAGCGTGCCGACGGAGATCACATCGACTTTGGAACCATTTCCCACGCGCATCGTCACCTTGTCCTTAGCCAATCTTTGTTTAATCCGTAGCTCCTGTTTCGAGTTGCAAATATGAGCAACAAAACTAGTATCAAATACCCAGGTGTTACTACGAGCATTAGTAAGGTACACATTAATAACATGTATATCAAATATACCTTTCACTTTGCCATCCTTCTTATCCGCCAAATACTTTGGGCAGTTCCGCTTCCAGTGGCCAGTCCCTTTGCAGTAGAAGCACTTAGTTTCAGGCTTCGGTCCAGACTTGGGCTTCTTCCCTTGAGCAGCAACTTGCTTGTTGTTCTTCTTGAAGCTCCCCTTCTTCCCTTTGCCCTTTTTCTTGAAACTAGTGGTCTTGTCAACCATCAACACTTGATGCTCCTTCTTGATTTCTACCACTGCAGCCTTTAGCATCGCGAAGAGCTCAAGAATTGTCTTCTCAATCCCTTGCATATTATAGTTCATCATGAAGCCTTTATTGCTTGGTGGCAGTGATTGTAGAACTCTCTCAATGACACTATCATGAGAAAGATTAACTCCCAGCTGAGTCAAGTGGTTATGGTACCCTGACATTTTGAGTATATGTTCACTGACAGAACTATTCTCCTCCATCTTGCAGCTATAGAACTTGTTGGAGACTTCATATCTCTCAACTCGGACATTTTCTTGAAATATTAACTTCAACTCCTGGAACATCTCATATGCTCCATGACGTTCAAAACATCTTTGAAGTCGCGATTCTAAGCCGTAAAGCATGGCACACTGAACTATCGAGTAGTCAGCAGCTTTGCTCTGCCAGACGTTCATAACGTCCGGAGTTGCTCCCGCAGCTGGTCTTGCACCTAGCAGTGCTTCCAGGACGTAATTCTTTTGTGCAAGAATGATGATAATCCTCAAGTTACGGACCCAGTCCGTTTAGTTGCTACCATCATCTTTCAACTTAGCTTTCTCTAGGAACACATTAAAATTCAAGGAACGGTAGCACGGGCCATTGATCTACAACAACATAGATATGCAAAAACTATCAGGTACTAAGTTCATGATAAATTAAAGTTCAATTAATCATATTACTTAAGAACTCCCACTTAGATAGCCCTCCCTCTAGTCATCTAAATGATCACGTGATCCATATCAACTAAACCATGTCCGATCATCACGTGAGATGGAGTAGTTTTCAATAGTGAACATCTCTATGTTGATCATATCTACTATATGATTCACGTTGAACCTTTTGGTCTCAGTGTTCCAAGGCCATATCTTCATATGCTAGGCTCGTCAAGTTTAACCCGAGTATTCTGCATGTGCAAAACTGGCTTGCACCCGTTGTATGTGAACGTAGAGATTATCACACCCGATCATCACGTGGTGTATCGCCATATTTAACCTGTAGCAACGGTGCATACTCGTGGAGAACACTTATACCTTGAAATTTAGTGAGGGATCATCTTATAATGCTACCGCCGTACTAAGAAAAATAAGATGCATAGAAGATAAACATCACATGCAATCAAAATATGTGACATGATATGGCCATCATCATCTTGTGCCTGTGATCTTAATCTCCAAAGCACCGTCATGATCTCCATTGTCACCGGCTTGACACCTTGATCTCCATCGTAGCATTGTTGTCGTCTCGCCAACTATTGCTTCTACGACTATCGCTGCCGCTTAGTGATAAAGTAAAGCAATTTACATGGCGATTGCATTTCATACAATAAAGCGACAACCATAAGGCTCCTGCCAGTTGCCGATAACTTTTACAAAACATGATCATCTCATACAACAGTTTATATATGATCACGTGTTGACCATATCACATCACAACATGCCCCGCAAAAACAAGTTAGACACCCTCTACTTTGTTTTTGCAAGTTTTACGTGGCTGCTACGGGCTTCTAGCAAGAACCGTTCTTACCTACGCATCAAAACCACAATGATTTTTCGTCAAGTGTGTTGTTTTAACATTCAACAAGGACGGGCCATAGTCAAACTTGATTCAACTAAAGTTGAAGAAATAGACACCCACCAGAAGTTGAAGAAATAGACACCCACCAGCCACCTGTGTGCAAAGCACGGCGGTAGAACTAGTCTCATGAACGCGGTCATGTAATGTCGGTCTGGGCCGCTTCATCCAACAATACCGCCGAATCAAAGTAAGATGTTGGTGGTAAGCATTATGACTATTATCGCCCACAACTCACTGTGTACTACTCGTGCATATCATCTACACATAGACCTGGCTCGGATACCACTATGTACCACTCGTGCAAATCACGGCGAAGGTTTCAGTCCAATCGGAGTTACGGATCTCCATATATACCCGATACGGTGAAAGGGCACCAGAACAGAACGCAGAAACAAAGAGACACAGAGAGATAGATCCAATCTCTAAGGGGCTCTCGCCCCTCCCACGCCATGGGAGCCAAGGACCAGAGGAAAACCCTTCTCCCATCTAGGGAGGAGGTCAAGGAAGAAGAAGAATAAGGGGGCCCTCTCCCCCTTGCTTCCGGTGGCGCCGGAGTGCCACCGGGGGCCATCATCATCACCGCAATCTTCACCAACAACTTCACCGCCATCATCACCAACTCTTCCCCCTCTATGCAGCGGTGTAACCTCTCTCTTACCCGCTGTAATCTCTACTTAAACATGGTGCTCAACCCTATATATTATTTTCCAATGATGTATGGCTATCTTATGATGTTTGAGTAGATCCGTTTTGTCCTAATGGCTATTTGATGATCAAGATTGGTTTGAGTTGCATGTTTTATTATTGGTTTTGTCCTATGGTGCTCTCCGTGTCGGCATAAGCATGAGGGATCCTCGCTGTAGGGTTTGCAATATGTTCATGATTTGCTTATGGTGGGTGGCGTGAGTGATGAAGCAATGCACTGTAGTAAGTAGGTTGTTTGCATATGGGATAAAGGGGACTTGATACTTTAATGCTATGGTTTGGTTTTACCTTAATGATCTTTAGTAGTTGAGGATGCTTGCTAGAGTTCCAATCATAAGTGCATATGATCCAAGTAGAGAAAGTATGTTAGCTTGTGCCTCTCCCTCAAATAAAATTGCAATAATGATTACCGGTCTAGTTATCGATTGCCTAGTGTCAGTGTCAAAACCGGCGGATCTGGGGTAGGGGGTCCCGAACTGTGCGTCTAGGCGGATGGTAACAGGAGACAAGGGACAAGATGTTTTTACCCAGGTTCGGGCCCTCTCGGTGGAGGTAAAACCCTACTCCTGCTTGATTAATATTGATGATATGGGTAGTACAAGAGTAGATCTACCACGAGATCAGAGAGGCTAAACCCTAGAAGCTAGCCTCGGGTATGATTGTTGTTCGTCCCCACGGACTAAAACCCTCCGGTTTATATAGACAGGAGAGGGCTAGTGTTACATAGAGTCGGTTACAATGGAAGGAGATCTACATATCCAGACGCCAAGCTTGCCTTCCACGCCAAGGAAAGTCCCATCCGGGCACGGGACGAAGTCTTCAATCTTGTATCTTCATAGTCCAGGAGTCCGGCCAAAGGTCATAGTCCGGCCATCCGGACACCCCCTATTCCAGGACTCCCTTAGTAGCCCCTGAACCAGGCTTCAATGACGATGAGTCTAGCACGCAGTTTGTCTTCGGCATTGCAAGGCGGGTTCCTCCTCTTAATACTTCATAGAAGATTTTGAACACAAGGATAGTGTCCGGCTCTGCAAAATAATTTCCATACCACCGTCGAGAGAATAATATTTGCACAAATCCAGTCTGCTGACGTATTCAGCAATGTGACATCACACCACGGCTAAGCCTTTATTTGAATCGTTTTTACTGACCCACCTCATCGCGTTTAGCGAGGCGGTTTCCTTGGCACGTCTTGTCAAAGCAGAGATCGTGTCCCCCTTATTCTGGGATTCTCATCAATATGGGCGTGGGTAACCCAACCGCGCCATTAATTTACGGCGCTTGGGAGATAAGCGAGTTTTACCAGGCTGGTGGGGGCACATAGTTTCGTCCGCCCATATAAGGGGATAAGGATCCACCTTTTCCATCTACGCCTTCTTCCTCCTTTGCTTATCCATCTTCCGCACTCGAGCTCCAGCGCCCAAGTCCGCACTTCCCACCTCAACCTTCTCCAGCCATGTCCGGAGCGAGAGGCAAGTGGATGGTCTCCTTCGTCACGGAGGGACACATCAAAAAGCTGAGGGAGGCCGGATACTTGTCTAACGACATCGCACACTGGCTCCCAGACAAAGGGCAGCTCATCCCCACCCCCAGGCCCCATGAGAGGGTGGTGTTCCTCACCCATTTCCTCCGCGGACTAGGTTTCCCACTTCACTCGTTTGTTCGGGGGCTCATGTTCTACTACGGCCTAGATTTCCACGATCTGGCTCCGAACTTCGTCCTCAACATCTCAGCGTTTATCGTCGTGTGCGAGGCTTTCTTCCGCATCAAGCCCCACTTTGGCTTATGGCTGAAGACCTTCAATGTCAAGCCGAAGGTAGTGGGCAGCCAACAAGCGGAGTGCGGAGGCGCCATGGTGGGAAAGATGCCCAACGTTACATGGCTCGAGGGCTCCTTCGTGGAGATCATAAAGGGGTGGCAATCGGGGTGGTTCTACATCACCGAGCCGCGTGACCCTAAATGGGCAACGGCCCCCGAATTCCGATCTGGCATCCCCACACGGCTCACCTCCTGGAAAGAGAAGGGCCTGTCATGGGGTAATTCGGAAGAGCGGACCGGACTCCAATCCTGCGTCCAAGACCTGGTGAACAAAGAGGTTAAACTCGTCAACGTAGTCCAGGTCATGCTCATCCGCTAGATCCTCCCATGTCAACGACGGGCTTTTAACTTATGGGATTTCAACCCGGCCCAGCACCAAACTCTGACCAGGCTCTTTGACACAACGCACGAGGATGCCTGGAAGGTGCTATTAAAGAGCGCCGAGGTCCCCCCTCCCATCACCAAGGATCGCGGATTCCGCGCGAAGCACCAAGCCAGCGTGGTAAGCTTATTTTACCCTTTACGGGATACTTGTTTTTCATAGTTTAACTCTATGTGGGATCTAAGCTCCCGTTCCTTTGACAGGAATGGCAGAAGAAGACCGGACAGATCGACTGTCCGGCTCCTTTGCCCGAAGATCCAGCAGACGCCCACTTGACGGGGCTGCTGGTCCCGGCACCTTACGTGGTGCCGGAGAAGAAGGCCAAGAAGAGGGCCACGGGAACTCGAAAGAGTTCCCGGTGCCCGGTAGTACCGGATTCATCGTCCGACGACTTCGAGGCGCACTCCTCCTCGGAAGACGAGGAGGAGGAAGAAGAAGCCTCTCCCCCTCCAGCGGGGGGAGGAATGAAAAGGAAGGTCGCCCCGACTGGGGGGACCGGAGGATCCAAGAAGGGAAGGACTCTTCCTCCGGACTACTCCACCAACGCCGACGACGGCGAAGAGGAGTGGCCATCCAGGGCCAAGCCCCTGGCAAGATCGTAAGTATCCGGATACCAGAATAACTCATGGCGTTCCTTTATTGCACAGTACCTTCTGACGCCGAATATAATCATGCAGTCCGCCCAAGGCCGGGCTCGACGCTTCGTCGAGCGGTTCCCTGGGTTCGTCGGATGTGAACAACACTTCACTTCCGACCACCTCCTCTCTTTGCGCTGCGGGTGACGCCGAGGTGGCGTCCCAAAAGGGGCCAAGACAGGAGGAGGTGGTCTTGGAGGCGCTGCAAGGCGACCTCTCGGACTCCAGGAGAAAAGGGGATAAAACCCCGAAGGGCTCCAGGTCCGGCCCTAGGCCGGACACCGTCCCGGAACCTTCAGTGGTTCCGGAGTCCGGCGGGTGCCTCCCTAGTAGGAAGGGAAAAACTATGACGCCGGTGACCTCCGTCCAACCGGAGGCGCCAGATAATCTGTTGGAGGTGCTTAACGGCGCCTCCATCGACGAGGAGCACCGCACTATTATGAGTGTGGTGATCCATAAGGTTCAGTCCGCCAAGAGCGGGCTGACCGAAGCCTGTGCCAGCCTTTTAACAGGCTTTGAGGTATGTATTTAAGATATGTAAAAATATTACCACATAGACAGTAGCCCCTGATGCTCAGTTTGGAGTTCGGAAAGAAAAGCCGAACTGAGGATCAAAAAGATATACGCAGGAGTCTAACATAAGTATGTCAATATGGGAATGCAGGCTATGCTGCGGACCTCTGCCACACTGACTGCGGAGGTCAATGCATTGAAGCAGAGCCTCAAGCGGTCTGAGAACGAGCTCGGCCTTGCCAAGAAGCAGCTCGAGGACAAGGAAGGTAAGTAATACCTTATGTAAGTACATAAAAATATGTGGTTGCAAAAAATGACAGGACCAACGTGGGTATTGCAGGGGCCACGAACGAGGTGGCGACCCTGAAGGAAGCGCTATCCAAGGTCGAAAACAATGCGGCCGTGGAGCGCACCGAGCGAGAGAAGCATGAGGCACGGGTGGCGGCGGTGCAGCAAGAGCTCCAGGCTCTCGTGGAAAAACACGAGAGTTTGGAGCTTGACTCAAAGACTCGAGAGTCCGAGCTCGCCTCGGCGCTTGAGAGCGCCAAATCTGCCAAGGCCGAAGCCCAAAAAGCCCTCCAGGAAATTGAGGCGATGAAGAAGATAGCGGCGGGTAAGGCATTCTTTATGCAAAGCAAGCACGCAAAAGTGAATTAGTTGTTACTTACCCGAGTTCGGAGCTCTCCAGGAGCATTCGCAGATCTTCCCCGGAGTGTGTCCGACGTTGCCGCATTCTATCGAGCCGAAGAGGGAAGCTCGACGAAGAAGGTGTTCTGGTCTTTGTATGCTGAGGCCGGACACCCGGTGCCCTTGAGCGACCAGCTGAAGCAGCTGGTCGAGCTCCGTAAGGTGGCCGAACAGGCCATGAAGGGCCTCGTAGTCCAGCGGTGGCCTGGGGAAGCCCTGCCTGGGAGCTACTTCGGGCTAGAAAGGCGGCTGGTGGATGCTTGTCCAAGGCTTGAAGTCATCAAGCGCTCCGTATGCATCGAAGGTGCTCAGAGGCCTTGCCCGTGCTAAAGTGCACTGGGGCAAGATGGACGCTGAGAAGCTTGTGACGGATGGACCACCGCCGGGCAAGGAGCACCGCAAGCCCGAGATGTATTATGAGGGCGTCCTGAAGGGTGCCCGCTATATAGAGGATTAGTGCTCCAAAGATGTAATTTTTGAGTAAACTTGCATTTGTAATCCTGTACGCTGAAAACTTGTTCATATGCGCTAAGCAACGCTTTTCAATTTAAAATATTACCTTCTGTGCGGCCGTTTATCAAAATTGAGAGATGGCGAGTCGTTGGCTTCTGCCCCCATGCCGCGAATGCTGGGGTGTTCGGGATAAACTTGAGCGCTCTTTTTCCCATTATTGGGTCCTTCGAGGGAGGCGCGCAACACAGTGAACAAGGCAATCGGGCTATAATGCTTGAACACTCTCACTTAGCCATTGAATTCTATAATTTTAAATTTCGGCGAAGCCCCTAGTATTCGGAAGACCGAGTTCGGGGCTCTATCCACGCCTAGGCCGGACAAAGCCGACTCCTCACTCTAAGCGGCATAAGTCTTTAGGGACTCGAAAACCTCTCGAACAGCGAGCAGCTCTCGCCCTATCATGACGGTCAGTTTTAGCTTTGTCCACTGAGGTGCTTAGCCCAGCTCAACCGGGGAACAATCGCAGTGGTTCTCCCAGTGCTACCTTAGCCGATATAACGGAACGTAAGGTACCAAAACATGGGAGCCAGGCAAACCCAACTATTGACCCAAGACATGATTCGGAGCCGATGCATATAATGCTATAAGTTCGGGGTGCCGCACTCATGAGAGTGTTCGGACTTCTCACACCATATTCTGGGGTACGTAAGCCCCTCGTGTATTGGCTGTACCAAAGTGTACGGTTGCATAATTTCATAACTGAACATATTTTTATAAGAAAAGGAATGCAATAATAGACAAGAGCTATGTATTGTTTATTCGAAAAGTCTGCGGAAAAAGCAGAATGATACAAATAGTGCGATAAGCAAGAGATGGGACTATTTAACATGTCCCCCTCCAGGGGCGAGCTGCGGGATGATATGTGAAACAAGTATACTGCTCGTTATAGGGACCACCTGGACACTCGACGTAGCTTTCTGCCTCCCTGGCTGTTGCATCGTGTGTTCGGTGATTGTACTGCCGGACAGGCCTTCCGGAAAGTGGAGTCCTGAAAGTAAGAAAAAAAGAATTAGAAAATTGGGAGCCCCTGGTGCGGTTGAGCCGCATTTTGGGCATGCCGTGGTCGTGCCCCTCTCCCTATGCCCATGGTATTTCCATAGCATAGTTATGTACGCGTAGTACTGGTTTTGCAGTTTCGCGAGGGCTGGGGTTGGGCCCGCATTGCTACACGTGCTCGGAACGTGCCAGGTGGTCTTGTTGTAGGTTACTCCGGGCGCGCTTGACGGTGTCCGGTCGTTTAATGGCCGGACTGGAGAATTGCCCTGAGAGGCTGCTTTGTACTTCCGCCGCGAGGGCCGCCGTATGCTCCTCCGTTCGGAGAGATCGTTCGGTGTTTCCATTGACCGTAATGACTCCTCGAGGGCCTGGCATCTTGAGCTTGAGGTATGCGTAGTGTGGCACCGCATTGAACTTTGCAAATGTGGTTCGTCCGAGCAGTGCATGATAGCCACTGCGGAACGGGACTATGTCGAAGATTAACTCCTCGCTTCGGAAATTATCCGGGGATCCAAAGACCACCTCAAGTGTACCTGAGCCTGTACAGTTGGCCTCTACACCTGGTATGACGCCTTTGAAGGTCGTCTTTATGGGTTTAATCCTTGAGGGATCTATGCCCATTTTTCGCACTGTATCCTGATAAAGCAGGTTCAGGCTGCTGCCGCCGTCCATAAGGACTCTAGTGAGGTGAAATCCGTCAATGATTGGGTCTAGAACCAATACGGCGAATCCGCCATGGCGGATGCTAGTGGGGTGGTCCCTTCGACCGAAAGTGATCGGGCAGGAGGACCATGGGTTGAACTTTGGGGTGACTGGCTCCAATGCATATACATCCCTGAGTGCATGCTTCCGTTCCCTTTTGGGGATGTGGGTTGCGTATATCATGTTCACCGTCCGCACTTGTGGGGGGAAACCCTTATGTCCCCTATTGTTTGGTTGCCGGGGCTCCTCCTTGTCATTGCTATGCAGCCCCTTGTCATTGTTTTCGGCGTTTAACTTGCCTGCCTGCTTGAACACCCAACAATCCCTGTTGGTGTGGTTGGCTGGTTTTTCGGGGGTGTCGTGTATCTGGCACGAGCGATCGAGTATTCTGTCCAAATTGGACGGGCCCGGAGTATTTCTTTTGAATCGCTTTTTTCGCTGACCGGGTTTAGAGCCTCTGAATCCGGCATTAACTGCCGTGTCCTCAGCATTGTCGCCATTAATGCGGTGCTTTTTCTTGTTGCGACGGGACCTGCCAATGCTGTCCTTCGTATCCGAATTACCAGGGATCTTGGTCATGTTATTACTACGAGCTAGCCAGTTGTCTTCTCCCGCGCAAAAGCGGGTCATGAGTGTCGTGAGGGCTGCCATGGATTTCGGCTTTTCCTGTCCTAGGTGCCGGGCAAGCCACTCGTCACGGATGTTTATGCTTGAAGGCTGCAAGGGCCTCTGCATCCGGACAGTCGACTATTTGATTTTTCTTTGTTAGGAACCGTGTCCAGAATTGTCTGGCCGATCCCTTTGGCTGCTGAATTATGTGGCTTAGGTCATCGTCGTCTGGTGGTCGCACATAAGTGCCCTGGAAATTGTCGAGGAATGCATCTTCCAGGTCCTCCCAACAGCCAATTGACTCTGCTGGCAAGCTATTAAGCCAATGCCGAGCTGGTCCTTTAATCTTTAGTGGAAGGTATTTGATGGCGTGTAGATCATCACCGAGGGCCATGTGGATATGAAGGAGGTAGTCCTTGATCCATACCGCAGGGTCTGTTGTGCCATCGTATGATTCGATGTTTATGGGTTTGAAACCCTCGGGGATTTGATGATCCATTACATCATCTATGAAGCATAGTGGGTGTGCGGCGCCTCTGTATTGGGCTATATCACGACGAAGCTCAAATGAGCTTTATCTACTGTGTTCGGCCCGGCCGGATTTACAATATCCGGCATGACGGTTATCGTCACATGTCGTGGGGCGCCCACGCGATCCATAGATCGATCTTGTTTGCCTTGCCCCGTCCTCCAATATATCTCGCAGTTCTGGGCGATTTCCCGTCGTTGGTATTCTTTGAGCGACGCCGGGTGTGGCTTGAGTGGAGGGCCGAGAGGCCTCTTCGCCGCAGCCACGAGGTGGGATCCGCCGCATCATGCGCTGGTGATATAGGTCTAGGTGCTTCCTCCTCTAATCGGGGTAGCAGCCTGCGTTTTGGGTAGCTCTTGGAGGGGCGTTCGACTTCGTACTCTTCGGCCGCAAGGACATTAGTCCATCTGTCGGCTAGCAAGTCTTGGTCAGCTCTAAGCTGTTGCTGTTTTTTCTTGAGGCTGCTCGCCGTGGCCATAAGCCTGCGTTTGAACAGCTCTTGTTCGACGGGATCCTCGGGAGCGACAAATTCATCGTCGCCGAGGCTTGCCTCGCCTTGAGGGAGGCATGTAATTATCGTCCTCTACCTCTCATCTGCCGCTCTCTCACGAGGGCTGGCTTCTCCATCCTCTGTCTGAATCCTGCTTTGGAGGGGTTGTCTTCGCCACCTGTCTGGGTGTTATTGTCTCGGTGCGGAATCGCTGTTTTTGCTGTGGCGGGATTTAGAGCGGCGCCGCTTACGCCGGCGCTTAGGCTGTTTCTTGGAGGGGTCATCCTCCGTTGTGCCATCGTCGTTCCCTTCTTTTGGGGTGTCCACCATGTATATGTCATACGATGAGGTGGCCTTCCAGTGCCCCGTAGGCGCTGGTTCTTGGTCGTCTCCTGCATTGTCGTCCATACCGTCGATGTCTTCGGAGTCGAAGTCGAGCATGTTGGTTAAATCATCGACAGTGGCTACGAAGTGGGTGGTGGGTGGGGTTTGAATTTCTTCGTCGTCCGCATCCCAACCTTGCTGACCATAGTTCGGCTAGGGCTCTCCTGAAAGAGAGAGAGACTTTAGTGAATTCAGAATGTCGCCGAAAGGCGAGCGCTGAAAGATGTCCGCGGCGGTGAACTCCATCATCGGCGCCCAATCGGATTCGATTGGCAGGGGCACGAAAGGTTCGGAGTCCGAAGAGGAGTCCGGCACCTTGGAGTCACGAGCTTCGCAAAGGACAGGTATGGTGTTCGGCTCGATCACCATGGAGATTGCAGCCCCCGAGGCGGTGTCCAGCCACCCGTCCTCGATTGGCGCGGTCGGCTCCGAGCTAAGGGTCGGAGCGGACACTGGTGTGGCCTCCAGGGCACTGTTCGGCGGCAGAGCTAGATCATGCTCATCGTGACAGTGCGACGCGCTCGGCTGTGGCTCGAGCCCGTCGAAGATCAAGTCTCCACGGACGTCGGCTGTGTAGTTCAAACTTCCAAATCTGACCTGATGGCCAGGGGCGTAGCTTTCGATCTGCTCCAGATGGCCACGCGAATTGGCTCGCAGTGCAAAGGCGCCGAATACGAAGATCTGTCTGGGGAGAAAACTCTCACCCTGGACTGCATCATTGTTGAGGATCGGAGGAGCCATTGTGCCTAAAGGTGATGACACAGAGGAACTCTCAATGAAATCACCAATGTCGGTGTCAAAACCGGCGGATCTCGGGTAGGGGGTCCCGAACTGTGCGTCTAGGCGGATGGTAACAGGAGACAAGGGACACGATGTTTTTACCTGTGTTCGGGCCCTCTCGATGGAGGTAAAACCCTACTCCCCGCTTGATTAATATTGATGATATGGGTAGTACAAGAGTAGATCTACCACGAGATCAGAGAGGCTAAACCCTAGAAGCTAGCCTGTGGTATGATTGTTGTTTGTCCTACGGACTAAAACCCTCCGGTTTATATAGACACCAGAGAGGGCTAGGGTTACACAGAGTCGGTTACAATGGAAGGAGATCTACATATCCGTATCGCCAAGCTTGCCTTCCACGCCAAGGAAAGTCCCATCCGAACACGGGACGAAGTCTTTAATCTTGTATCTTCATAGTCCAGGAGTCTGGCCAAAGGTCATTGTCCGGCCATCCGGACACCCCCTAATCCAGGACTCCCTCACCTAGGGACAAATAACTTTCTCGTAACAAAAAGCTCTCTACTAAAACTAATTTAGTTGTGTCCTCATCTAAACAGCCCCTACTTTTTATTTACGTGCTCTTTATTTTCTTGCAAGCCTATCCAAAAACACCTACAAATTACTTCTAGTTTCATACTTGTTCTAGGTAAAGAGAACGTCAAGCGTGCGTAGAGTTGTATCGGTGGTCGATAGAACTTGAGGGAATATTTGTTCTACCTTTAGCTCCTCATTGGGTTCGACACTCTTACTTATCAAAATAGGCTACAATTGATCCCCTATACTTGTGGGTTATCACTGCCTCACTGGAGCTCTTCAGTCGGGCTTTGTCAGCCGAATTGGAGAGGGCTCAAGGTCAGCGGACATTTGGGGTGTTGTCTGCTCCGTGGTGGAAGAAATAGGAGAGGAGAGGCCCTGGTTGCTTGGCATGGACAAGCGTGACGGTGGCGATCATTGTGGCCATGGGGTAAAGGAGGGCTCTAGGAGCTTGGTTCCTTTGCTGGCATAAAATGAAATGCTTCAACCCTGACACTGCACCTTGCTGTTCCAGTTGCAACGCCTCTTCCTCTTCGAGGGTGACGAACACTGGGTCCGAACTCTGGCGCTTGTTACAACACGAGAGGCGGCGCCGCGACAACAGGTTGGGCAGGGGTGGGGCAGGGGAGCAGAGCCTAGCACGCATGAAGGCCGTGTGGAGGCGCCGCAGGTTCCAGGTCGCCAATGTCGCATAGGGAGGGAGAGGGGTTGTGTCGTGGTTTTGTCACGGCAGATGTCCTCATGAAAGGACTTAGTAGTGGAGCCATCTGTCGGATTTCGGGCTCCTGCAGACCCTTGAGGTTTGAACACTTGGGTGCGCGCGGAGATCCAACCCTCCACCGTCTCGCACCTCGCCGAATCGCTGGGACCTAAACTACTAAACGGAACAGCACAAGAGACACGAGATTTATACTCGTTCAGGCCACCATTGTGGTGTAATACCCTACTCCAGTGTGTGGTGTGGTAGACGGCCTCTTGGGCTGATGAGGAACAATACAAGGAAGAACAGCCTCATGAGGGTCTGTTCTTGGCGGAGTGCGATGAACTGCTAGGTGGGGTTGGTCGCTCTAGCTACTGGTTTCTTAATGAGGATTCAGATCCCCCTGCCCTGGGGGTGGCTACTCCTATTTATAGGTGAAGGCCCTGGGCCTCTTCCCAAATATTGAGCGAGAAGGGCGCCAACAATTGGCCATTTTGAAGGGGAACAGCGGGTACACTTATCCTGACTAAAGTTGGTCCTCGCCTGCCAAAGGCTCTGGTGATGACGCCTGCTTTGGCTCCACGATGACTCCCTTCCAGCCGTTGGGCTGGTCTTGGTCTTGTTGCACCGAAACGGATGCCTTTGCTTGATGCTCTCTCATGCGCTTGCTCCCTTTGAACCAAAGAGGAAAGGAGGACATCATGGCTGGCGCTCGGCCGGGCGCCCTTGGTCGTCATGGCTTGCGTCATGGGCACCTCGTGAGGTACCCTGCCTTGAACTCTCCGCCTCCTCATGAGCCAGCCTGACGATGCCGTGCCTGAGGAAGCTCCTTGTCGTCCGCCGCGCGAGGCTTGGCCCCTCGCGAGGGTCTTGAGCTTGCATTGATGAATATGGGCAGTGCTGGGCCTCCACGCCGCAGGCCGCAGGTAGGCAAGTCTGGGGACCCCTGTTCCCAGAACGCCGACAGTAGCCCCCGGGCCCACGGCGCGCCCGAACTTGGCCGAGCAGAGAGGCGAAAGGGCAAGTGCGAAGCGTCGCAGGCCCTAACAGCCTGCGGCCTTGGGTGCCGTGTGGCGGTTGATTGACGCTGCGCATCGCTTCCCCACGATGCCTCGGTAACCACCCGGATTCGACAAGTCCTCGCATGCGAGTCGGTCATGATTACCGGTGATCATGGAGGCCGACGGTTGGCCTTCGCCGGCTATAATTATGGAACGGCGCGCCCTTCCAGTCTATCCTTCTGCTTCTCCTCCTCCTCGTTTCGTCTGGTTGCCATGGCTCCGATCCGCCGGTTCTCCACGGAAGAGAAGGGAAAGGCTCCTCAAGAGGATCCTGACCTGCTCCCCCCAAAGAAGCGGCTTGCCCTCTGGTGTCAGGGCAAGAGCGCTCGCCAGGAGGCGCCCATGCCCTGGTGCGAGCGGCCGCCACCAGGGTTCCCTCTTCCCTTGTACGCGCACATTGGCGGCTCTGAAGGAGGCGACGCCGGGCGCCGCGGGCGGCGCCACCGACAACGCCGGCGGGTCACGAAGGTGTGCGTCTTCCCCCTGGAGTCCACGCCGAGGGCTCCTGCCGGGAGTTCTTGCTTCACGCCGCCACGCCTCCTAAATCTTGGATTCGTCTTCCTTCTTTCTTTGCCTCCGTCGTCCGGCAGGGGGAACCCCTGGGACTCTGGCTGCAGCACGCCGGCTGCGGCACCCTCGCGACCGGGGCAGAGGTCGCGGTAGTTGCCCCGGGCGAGGTCTTCATGACTCGAGGTTGGGACGAGGTCGCCAGTGCGCAGGACGAGGCGCCCTCACGATCCACCTGGAGTCTGATGGTGCTTGGTGGTGTCCTTCAAGGTCTTTGACGTGGAGGGTCGTCGGCTGGAGTGCTGCCTCGGGAGAGGTGGTCGGGGTCCTACTGCGGTGAGACAGAGGCCGGCCGATCGCTCCCTTGGCCGCTCCTCAGGAGACGAAGGCGCCGGAGGATCCAGCGACTCCGCCGAGCTCTTCGCGACACCGGATCTGGCGATGACTGCTCTGAGCCTCCGAGCCTGCGCCGCTCCCGGAGCAGGGCGGGCTCGTCAGGTCGTCGCCGCCCCTGATCTGGATGGGGTTGGCGCCGGACTGGGTTGCCCACTGTTGATGATGGCATCTGCCACGATGCCCCCTGTAGTTAGGATTCCTTAGGATGCCCGCCTTTTGTTCCTGCGAGGAGCCAAGAATATACCCCACTGGGGCTTGTAAGATGTTTGTAGCTCCATCCGTCAATATAATCCTTTTTATGAAGCGGTCGAGATGCTCATTCCGTTCTAGCTTCGATTTCCTCCTTTCGGTCCTCACGAGGGCACGACGCTCTGCGGCAAGCTGTGTTCCAGTCCCAAGGCGGCTTCAGCCGTCACTGGTATGCCAGGTCGTGGTGCCGTGGTCAAGGCCAGGAGGTGAGCGGCCCGAGGTCCGGTAAGAGCCCCTGAGTCGCGATGCTTAGGGGGTCCCCCTTGGCGCTCAAGCAGCCATCAGTCGGTGAGAAAGGAGAGCGACATTGCTAACACGGGGTTGCATTGAGTGTGGGGATGGTGTTGCGATAACTAGTATGTCCGGAGGGTGACTTATCTCGAGGGTCAGGACAATGCTTCCTAGTGCGGCGCTTGGTCCGTGCCTTGGCCGGCGAGAGATTGTGTGGCGAGGTCGTTTCGTGCTCCCTGGAGGGACCCTACAGGTTCACCACAAAAGGAACAAGAGCTCGCCGTGGCGATCGTTAGTTCTGCCATTAGTTGCTTGGGAGAGGCGCGAGAGGCCTCGCACGGTGTGTTGGGGAAGTTCCGGGCCTTCAGCACCAAGCCGAAGAGAGGCGCTGCCGGCCCTGCTGCTCCACGAGGCGAACCTACTCCGCGCTGCTCCACCGCCGACAAGTGACTCCGTTGTGGCTCCTGCCCTGCTTTTAATTCCTGCACATGTATCATGCCTCGGGGAGGCGTTTAAACTTGCATTTGGTATTGCGATAACAGTGTGGACTGTAATATTTTCTTTTGAATTCCTTGAAATTTGCGCTTCCTACTTGCTTATATTCTACGCCGGCAGAGCCCGGCCCCGCGCATACCTCAGCCGCCGTTAGCCCCGACCGGAAACCAGGACGGGACCAAGGAGTGAGGGGCTACGTGACAAGTTAGGCTCCTGAGTCGCGATGCTCAGAGTCCCCTTAGCGCCTGAACAGCAAGTAGGGAGAGGTGAGGCAGGGCGGATCTACCGTTCTACGTCTGCAGAGCCCGGCCCCGCGCATACCTCAACCGCCGTTAGCCTTTCGGAACTAAGGGGTGAGGGGCTACATGACCAGTTAGGCTCCTGAGTCGCGATGCTCAGGAGTCCCCCTTGACGCTCAAACGGCATTCGTACCTTGGCTCCGCTCGGGGAGTGACGTCGTGACGAACCAGGCCCTGGGCCTGGCTGGGTGGAGTGCGTCTGGGCGTGACTCCAAAGCGCAGCTCAGGCTCAGCCCCTCGCTGGGCGCCTCCCGAGGGAGGCGCGGCGATGAGGCCGGACACCGAGCTCTGGGCTCCACGAGGTTGATGCGACCGGAGGCCACCCTTAGTTGTTTATCACCAGCAGAGCTTAGCGCTTCGCATGACGGGCATAGCCGCTCCTCGGCAGTGTCATCAGCCAGCGCGGAGCATGCTGCTTCCACTGGTATGTGGGAGGGGGCTCCCCTCCGGGAGGAGCCCAGGCGTATCCCCATCCCACCACGTGGCTGGCACGGTAGGGCTGGACGAGGTGTATCTGGGCACTCGTGAGCCAGCGCGGGACTCATGGGGCCCTACCTCAAGGCGGGTTGCGCCTGGCTCTGGGCCTTATCTTCGAGTGTGTTCCTGCAAATTTGGCCAGATGCCGGTGCTCTACGTCTTCGGGGCCCGACTCTCGGGCTGGTCTTAGCCGTCGCTGGCAAGCCAGGTCGCGATGCCATGGACAAGACCAGAGGGTGAGGGCCGGAGAGCCGGTAGGAGCCCTGAGTCGCGATGCTCAGGCACCCCCTTTAACACGCAAGCTGGGTTAGATGACGAAACTCTACGTCCTCGGGTCCCAGCTCTCGGGCTGGTCTCAGCCGTCGCTGGCAAGCCAGGTCGCGATGCCATGGACAAGACCAGAGGGTGAGGGCCGGAGAGCCGGTAGGAGCCCTGAGTCGCGATGCTCAGGCACCGCCCCTTTAACGTGTAAGCTGGGTTAGATGACGAAACTCTACGTCCTCGGGTCCCGGCTCTCGGGCTGGTCTCAGCCGTTGCTGGCAAGCCAGGTCACGATGCCATGGACAAGACCAGAGGGTGAGGGCCGGAGAGCCGGTAGGAGCCCTGAGTCGCGATGCTCAGGCACCCCCCCTTTAACGTGCAAGATTTCGTCACCCAGGAAAAGGCACCAAATAACAAGCATGGTGGAGCGAGAGCATAATCCTAAGGAAAACGTAAGAAGGATACATGCCGCTGGGACAGGCCCGAGCGGCTTGGGGATGATGCAGCCCGAGGTGCGCCCCCAACAGGATAGGCTAATGACATGAAATAAAAGGGGTACATGCCGCAGGGACGGACACACGTGGCCTGGGAATAATGCAGCCCTGAAGGTGCTCCCAGCCGGAAACAAAACTTAAAGATGTCACCTGGTGATGTTGAGGACGAAGGGGTGTTGGTGTAGCAGACTCGGTGGGCTGCGGGAGGCGATCCTCACGAGCCCCCAGGCCCGGGGGCCTCGGGAGGATCCGGAGGCGCTGGCGGCTCCTCGGGGGCCATCTCCATCTCCGCCAGGGCTGCGGCGTGCCTGACCTCTCAAGCCTCCAGGATGTCCCTCATGAGATCTTTGAGTGCGCAGCAACCGCGTTTGACAGCCGTGAGGCATGCGCGTAGGCGTGGGGCGGGCCTCGCAGCGTCCCACTCGCGAGGGCAGGCGCTCTTGAGACAGCGGCTCGGTTGAGCCCGGTATGTCGATGCAGACGCGCAGCCCACCATCCTCGCTGGATGGGGGGCCACAGGTAGTGGCGGCGGCTGCCCCTCATGTCCCTTGACTCCTGTAGCTCCTGAATGGCCTTGCTGACGAACTCCTGAGGGTTCGGCTCTCCTTCCTTGCTCCTGCTTGCGGGAAACGTGCTTCGAAGCACGCCTCCACGTCTCCCTCGTGACCTTGGCGAGGTCGGCGGCCCTCCAGGGGAGAGCCCCTGAGCCCGGCCTGAGGAGGGCGCCGGGCGCACTTTCCTATGCGATGGAAGGAGGCTCCCCCTGGCCCGGTCACGGGCCACGAGGGGCCTGCCTCTTGAGGAGCCGGGCGGTCGATGTCTTCTTCTTCTTGGGCGGCCTGGGAGGCCTCCTGCTGCTGTGGTCTGGGTCTTCTAGCGATGCGGCTGAAAGGCTCGCTCCGGGGAGCACACTCGTCTCTCTCTTCACAGTGGCACCGTGATGACCCCGCCGCTTCCGGCATCTTGAGGACGTTGTAGCCGTGGTGGGTTCTGACCATGAATTTGGCCAGCGCGGGTACCCGAGGATGGCGTTGTCTGGCAGGCGAATGTAGGCGGCGTCGAAGTCGATGAGCTCGGTGTGGTAGTTGTCGCGAGCCCGAAGGTGACAGGAAGGCGGACCTGCCCAATCGGGACCGTGGAGCCGTCGGTGACTCGGAGAAAGGCTTGGTTGGCTGAAGGCGGTGTAAGGCACTTGAAGATTGTTGAATGTTTCCACGGACAGACGCGTTGAGTCCTGCCCCGCCCGTCGATGAGGGTCTTGGTGACCAGACGTTCGCGATGATTGGGGAACAAAGCATCGGGAGAACTCCGGCTGTGGCCGCGTACTTGAGCTGATCCGCTGAGCTGAACGTGATGGCGCACGCCGACCACCTGAGAGGGCGCGGACTCGAGCTTGGGAGGACTGCATTCACTTCATGGGCGAACTGCTTGAAGATCTTGTTGAGAGGCTGGGGCTTGAGCTCCGCCCAGGATGCAGCGATCGCCGCGGTTCTGGAAGCCCCCAGCCCCTCGTCGATGATGGTCCTCAATTCTCCTCGGCTGCGGCGGCGGCAGAGGGAGGCCCTGCGTTCCCTGCAGGCGATCCTCGCGAGGCTGATCTCTCAGCCTCCTCGCGAGGCGGGTCTTGCCAACGGTCCTCGCGAGGTTGGTCGCGCCACCCTTGGCGCGGGCCGCGTCTTCAGCGTCTGCATTCCTTCCTCCTCCTCGGCGTAGCCCGGCCGCTGCGCTCGGGCGTCTGCCGGCCCTTCCTTCAGCGTCGGCCCGGAGCTCTTGGCATTCATTGGTGTTGTGGGTGTGGAGGTCGTGGTACACGCAGCATCGATCGCCTTGGAGGACTCGGGCTGATCTACGCCTCGCTTGGTGTCTGGTTTGGCCGCGAGTATGGCAGCCCCTTGCGCTTCACGTCCTTGGCCTTGGACTTCTTTTCTTGGGATCCATGGCGGGCAGCTCGAGGAGGGAGAGGCGCCTCCTCAGCCTCGGGCGCACTTGGTCGCCAAGTTGAACAGCTCCAAGGAGGTGCACAGATCTTCATGCATCGCCAGCTCCTCCTTCATCTTGACGTCGCGCCGCGCCCGTCGGAGAAGGCGAGATGATGGCCTCCTCCGTTACCACAGGGATCTTGAGGCCGCAGCGTTGTTGAAGCGCTGGATGTACTTTTGTAGGGTTTCCGGCTGCTGCTTGATTCGGCGCATGTCGCTCACGGCGGTGGCGGTCGCGAGTACCACGGAAGTTGGCGATGAAGCGGGTGCAGCGTCTCGGCCCAGAAGAGATCATGCACAGGGGCGGATTCAGGAGCAGTGCGGGCTCCGTCCTTGAGCGCCATGGGAAACCCGGTTTGACATGACCTTTTCATCCCGTTGGCAGCCTCGATGCCCGGTTAGAGAGCTGGAGGAACTCCGTAAGGGTCGTGTGCCCGTCGTAGTGAGGAGGCAGGTTTGGCTTGAACTTGGTGGGCCCGCCTTGTGACGCGCAGCTTCCGGAGGTGAAAGCGCGGCAGCCAGCTGTGGCATGAGGGCCTCGGACTGACGAAGAGCTTGGTCTTGTGGGCCTCCTTGCGCTGGCTGGGGGCAGCGAGGTCGACTTTGTTGGCGCGAGGCGCCGGGCAGCTTCGTGGGCGAGGAACTTCTTGACAGCTCTGCTCTTGCAGGCGCCGGCGCTGGCGAGCGGGTTCCGCCAGGTCGCGCGCTAGGGCCAAAGCGCCTTCTTGAGGAGGAGGCGGCTGAGCGCCCGGGAGCTTCATCGCCAGCCATGGCGCGCTGGCAGCGAGACGGGCAGACGGTGGGCGCCTCTGCAGCGCGTGACGAAGTTTGGCGACTTCGGTCGAGCCATTCTTCGTAAACGTCGTCGGCGACGGGCGGTAGCGCAGGAGCTTGTTTGCCGCGATGAGTGCAGCCCGGACCTCCATGAGCGCTGGGCGCGTGTGAAGAACCAGCGGGGTGAGCGGCGTGGTGGTGCGGTCGTCCCGCCTCATGGACGTCTTTGGGGCGATACTTGCTGCTCGTTCCCCGTCGGGCCGGTGGCGGCGTTGATGGCAGGTGACGGGAACAGCGTGGGCGCCCGCCGACGGAGCTGTCTGGCGACATGGGAGGCGAGCGGCTTTCGGCGCTTCAGCAGCCCGGCCAGGCGTCGAACATGGTTGCGGTGGTCGGGAAGAACGAGGCGACGAAAAGGCAGATTCGGCGCCGCGCCTACAGCACGCCAAATGTCGGATTTCGGGCTCCGGCAGACCCTTGAGGTTCGAACACTGGGGTGCGCGTGGAGATCCAACCCTCCACCGTCTCGCACCTCGCCGAATCGCTGGGACCTAAACTACTAAACGGAACAGCACAAGAGACACGAGATTTATACTGGTTCATTCCACCATTGTGGTGTAATACCCTACTCTAGTGTGTGGTGTGGTAGTCGGCCTCTTGGTCTGATGAGGAACAATACAAGGAAGAACAGCCTCGCGAGGGTCTGTTCTTGGCGGGTGCGATGAACTGCTAGGTGGGGTTCAGTCGCTCTAGCTACTGGTTTCTTAATGAGGATTCGAATCCCCCTGCCCTAGGGGTGGCTACTCCTATTTATAGGCGAAGGCCCTGGGCCTCTTCCCAAATATTGAGCGGGAAGGGCGCCAACAATTGGCCATTTTGAAGGGGAACAGCGGGTACACTTATCCTGACTAAAGTTGGTTGTCGGTGTCAAAACCGGCGGATCTTGGGTAGGGGGTCCCGAACTTTGTGTCTAGGCGGATGGTAACAGGAGACAAGGGACATGATGTTTAACCCAGGTTCGGGCCCTCTTGATGGAGGTAAAACCCTACGTCCTGCTAGATTAATATTGATAATGTGTGTTACAAGAGTGGATCTACCACGAGATCAAAGAGGCTAAACCCTAGAAGCTAGCCTATGGTATGATTGTTGTTCGTCCTATAGACTAAAACCCTCCGGTTTATATAGACACGGGATAGGGTTAGGGTTACACAGAGTCGGTTACAATGGTAGGAGATCTACATATCCGTATCGCCAAGCTTGCCTTCCACGCCAAAGGCAAGTCCCATCCGGACACGGGACGAAGTCTTCAATCTTGTATCTTCATAGTCTTGGAGTCCGGCTGATGATGATAGTTCGGCTATCCGGACACCCCCTAGTCCGGAACTCCCTCAGTAGCCCCTGAACCAGGCTTCAATGACGATGAGTCCGACGCGTATATTGTCTTCGGCGTTGCAACGCGGGTTCTTCCTCCGAATAATTTATAGAAGATTGTGAACACCAGGATAGTGTCCGGCTCTGCAAAAATAAATTCCACATACCACCGTAGAGAGAATAATATTACACAAGATCAATCTGCTGACATATTTTGTGGCGTGACGTAACACCATGTAACACCCCGGATGTAACTTTCCATATTTGTAACTCCAACTCTTGCCATTTTAGGCATTGTGATATGATATTACCTCAGTGGTTGGGTTTTTGTCTTTCGTTTTTGCATTTTATCCATGTCATGCATTTCATATCATGTCATCATGTGCATCTCATTTGCGTACGTGTTCGTCTCATGATTCCGAGCATTTTCCCCGTTGTCCGTTTTGCAATCCGGCACTCCTATGTCCCCTGGCGTCCCCTTTTACGTTTTTCCATGAACGGGTACTAAACTTTCTCGGAATGGACCGAGCCTCGTCAAGTGGCCTTGGTACACCACCGGTAGACCACCTGTCCAGTTTCGGGTCATTTGGAGCTCGTTTGGTACTCCAACGGTTAACCGCACTCTCGCACAGGCCTCTTTTAAGTTGCAGCCCAACACCCCTTCAAAACAGCCCAATAACCCATCTAAGTCACTTCCATGCTCTCCGTCATTCGATCACGATCGTGTGGCTGAAAACCGCACCTCATTTGGAGCTTCCTAGCTCCTTCTACCTATAAATATGCATCTCCCCCTCCAAATCCGGGCGAAACCCTAGCATTTTCCCCCTCCGCGCGCCGGACGAAATCCGGGCGGCCGGACACGTCCTTGCCACGGCCAGACGAACCAGAGCTGCCACGTGTCCCGCGCCCACATCGCCGCCGACCCAGCTGACTGCTGGCCCTCCCGGCTGAGCCGGCGCCTTTCGGCCACACAGCGCCGCCGCCGCCTCCGGCCCGGCCGCCCGGCCAGCGCCGCCGAACCGCCGCCCGCTCCGCCGCCTCGGCCAGCCCGCCCGTCGCCGCCGCCACCGCCCGCATCCTCCGGCCGGCCCGGCCTCTCCTCTCCTCGGCCCGAGCTCCGGTGAGCCGCCACTGCCACCTCGAGCCGCCTCGGCTTCCGTCCGGCGGATCTGAGATCCACCTCGAAGGGTCGACTTTCTCCTTCCCCCCGATTCCCTCCAAGTCATTATTCTGCAGTATTTCGTTGCATCTTCAACGCATCATAACTCTGCACCCGTGGCTCCGTTTCGTGCGTGTAATATGTCAGAGTGTTCGCCTCGAAGAGTAGATCATTTCATCTCATTCCATCATTTTCATTTGAGCTCATGTTGATGCCCGAAATGCTGTTAGAAGTGGGCTATGTGATGTTAGTTTCTGTTTCGTAACAGAACATGCACTTTTGTCATTTTTTCCATGATTTATGTGTGCATCCTATGAATTTAAGTCCTACATGTGTTTTGTAATATGCCATGCCATCTTTCGAGGGGTGTATGCCATCTATTTTTGTGATCTCTGTGGTGACTAGCACAAACATGCAAACTAGGCTTCATGATGTTGCTGATTTTCAGCCCCTGTTTTGCTGATATTTTTATGCCATGTTAACTTGCTGCTACCGAGAGATCCATGCATATTTTGAGATACTTCAGTAAGGATGTTTTGAAAATATGGTTATGATATATCCATCCATGCCTTTTTTTGAAATTATGGAGTTCCATAGCTTGATTTATTCGAGCTCTACTTTTGCTATAAAATGTTTCCTGGCAGATTGTTTACATGTTATTCAATTTTGCCAAGGTTGTTTTGGTTGATTCGTGTATACTATGATGTTGTTTTTGCTATGTGTAGGTTCTATGCCATGTCTTCTTGATGGATGTATGCTTAGTGTATCATCAGATGTTCTGTAGTGAGTGCATCGAGCTCTTAAACATGCCTACTTGTTATCTGTTTTTGCCATGCCCTGTTGCTGAATCTGTTAACGAAACTTGCTATATTGACATGGGTGTTACTATATTTTCTGTTCCTTTTTGGCTTATGGCCAGTAAGGGACTTTTGTTCTATGCTTTGATTAGATTCATGTCATGCCTTGGTTTGCTATTATAAGTTCCTGTAGCATGCTGTTCCATTGCTCTGAACATTGCTTCCTGATGCTGATTTTGCCATGTTCAGTAATTTTCCCAAGTGTGAAGCTGATATATTTTGCACTTTTTCCATGCTTGTTTGGACCTGTAATGATGTTATATAGCCGTAGCTCAGTGTTCATCCTTTGTCAAGCATCTTGAGTAGATCACGGCCATATGCTTTTCTGGTACGTTTGGGTGCAGTAGCTTAATTTGTTGTTGCTTGCTAAGTGGCATCATGCTGTTAATGGCAGATTTGTGCCATTCTTGTTTTGCTTGTCATTTGCAAACCGTGCATCCGATTCCGGTGATTTTTATATCGATTTCAACCGAAATCATCTCATCTTTCCAGCGGCATACTTGGTTTGCCAAGTTGATGCCTGGTTCATCATTTTCCTTCCGGAACACGCATACGCATTGCATATCACATCCCGCATATCATGCCATATATTGCATCATGTTGCTTGTGCATTGCCTTCGTGATTTATTGTGGTTCCTTTGTTTGTGTTCTTGCTTTGGGTAGAGCCGGAGACGCAGTACGTGAACGAGGAATGCACCGTGATTTATTGTGGTTCCTTTGTTTGTGTTCTTGCTTTGGGTAGAGCCGGAGACGAGTACGCGTGAACGAGGAACCCGTTGAGAACGCTTACGAGGATCAAGCTTTCGACAACTCTGAGAACTTTGCAGGCAAGATGACCATACCCTCGAAATCACTTCTATCTTTGCTATGCTAGTTGCTCGCTCTTTTGCTATGCCTATGCTACGATGCCTATCACTTGCTATATCATGCCACCCATATTGCCATGTCAAACCTCTAACCATCCTTTCCTAGCAAACCGTTGTTTGGCTATGTTACCGCTTTGCTCAGCCCCTCTTATAACGATGCTAGTTGCAGGTGAAGATGAAGTTTGTTCCTTATTGGAACATGGAGATGTTGTTCCTTGTTAGAACATGTTTACTTGTTGGGGATATCACAATATATCTACTATAATTAATGCATCTATATATTTGGTAAAGGGTGGAAGACTCGGCCTTATGCCTGGTGTTTTGTTCCACTCTTGCCGCCCTAGTTTCCGTCATACCGGTGTTATGTTCCTTGATTTCGCGTTCCTTACACGGTTGGGTGATTTATGGGACCCCCTTGACAGTTCGCTTTGAATAAGACTCCTCCAAAGAAGGCCCAACATTGGTTTTACCATTTGCCACCTAAGCCTTTTTTCCCCGGTTTTCGCGAGCCCGAGGGTCATCTTTATTTTAACCCCGGACCGGTGCTCCTTCGAAAGGCCGGCCCGAACCGGCAGATCAAGGGGCCACCACGGGAAACTTCGAGGCTTGGTTTTACTCAGAGCTTGACTTATCCGGATGTGCCTCGAGAAGCGAGATATGTGCAGCTCCTATCGGGATTTGTCGGCACAATCGGGCGGCTTTCTTGGTCTTGTTTTATTGTCGAAATGTCTTGTAGTCCGGGATTCCGAGATCGATCGGGTCTTCCCGTAGAAGGAATATCCTTCGTTGACCGTGAGAGCTTATAATGGGCTAAGTTGGGACACCCTCGCAGGTATTATCTTTTGAAAGCCGTGCCGCGATTATGAGGCAGATGGGAATTTGTTAATGTCGGTTGTAGAAAACCCGAAGTTGACCTTAATTAAAATACACATCAATCAAGGCGTGTGCAACCGCGTGATGGTCTCTTCTCGGCGGAGTCCGGGAAGTGAACACGGTGTTGGAGTTATGTTTGACGTAAGTAGTTCAGGATCACTTCTTGATCGCTACTAGCTTCACGACCGTGCCTTGCTTCTCTTCTCGCTCTCTTTGCGAGTGTAGCCACCATATATGCTAGTCGCTTGCTGCAGCTCCACCTCACAACTCTGTCCTTCCTATAAGCTTAAATAGTCTTGATCTCGGTGTGAGATTGCTTTGAGTCCTCGTGACTCATGATTCTACCAAAACAGTTGCAGTGCCGACGATGCTGCGTGCAGTGATTATAGCGGAGCTCAAGTGGGAGTTCGATGAGGAACGTGGTCGTTACTTATGTGTCTTTCACGATGATCGGTGAGTGGAGCCCAGTTGGGATGATCTCGGGATCTGTGTAGCATTTGGGGTATCTTCTTTTATTTTGGTTCCGTAGTCGGACCTTGAGTGTAATCTGAATGATGGATGTTTATTTATGTATTGTGTAAAGTGGCATTTGTAAGCCAACTATGTATCTCTTTCCCTTATGTATTACATGGGTTGTGTGAAGATTACCTCACTTGCGACATTGCTTTCAATGCGGTTATGCCTCTAAGTCGTGCTTCGACACGTGGGAGATATAGCTGCATCGAGGGCGTTACAAGTTGGTATCAGATCCATCCCCGACTTAGGAGCCCCCTGCTTGATTGTTTGCTGGCGTTGTTGAGTCTAGAACGGAAAATGTTTTGAGTCTTAGGATTATATATATCGGAGAGTAGGATTCTTTTTACTCCCCAGTCCCTTCGTCGCCTCGGGTGAGGTCTCTGACGAGAAGTTTTGACTCTCCTCTTCTCAAATTTCACTAAAAAAAATTTTAGGATCACGCGGGTATCTTGGAATCGCTCGGATGGTTTTGTGGCGAGAACATTGTTCTTGGTGCCTCGACATTTAGGGGTTGTGGCGGTGTCCCGGGGAGTTGAGCTCCGAGGTGTTGTCGCCACAATTTTATCATTGCGATTCTGAATACCTGAGTTTTACCGACATCGAAATCTCTTTTGTACAGCTTGTTGGTGAGATAACCCCGATAACCCAAAGATTAGGGCGAGCTCGAGTATTGCCATGACTCAGATAACGGATGCTTTTCAAGGTCGAGGTACCACGATTTCGAAGGTTTCTTGGTTATGTGTTGACGGATGGATACAAATTGGATCTAGGTATTGTTAGTTTGGGTGATGTATTTTGTGTCCCCTGTATCCCCAACACCAGATTGCATAACCAGAAAGTTTCAGGAGTTTATAGGTGGGAATTCTAGTAGCTTATAGGATATCTTTCCGAAAGATGTATGATTTGAGATTGGGGTCCAACATTTAGTGGTCCGCCCATCCACGGTCGATTTACAGTGGTCGCGAGGTGTCTTAAAGAATCCTTGGCTATGCTGATTCGGGGACGTCTTGTTTGTCATTCGTGACGTCCGCTGTACGTCGTGCCCATGTGGGCCCCACCACGAACACTTTAGGCGAAATCTCTATCATGTGTTTGTTCCGGCTTATTCTAGAAGCCAATCTTTTGATTTGTTTTCAGTTGTGTTATTCGAGTTGTTTCAAAGGCAGATGATGATTCCATACCTTTATCTAAGTGGCTTCTCACCTAATGGACGTGTGATGCTAGCTTTTGGAATTCATTCGTTCATTCTTGTTCGAATGTTTATTGTGAAGACTATATGTTGCAATTTCTATCCGTTGATTCAACTTGTCTATCTGCTCATCAAGTGCTAACGGATGTCACCCTCTTCAGGATGGCTCCGCCAACGTGGCCCTAATCCGGATCGCAATGATGAGAGTCAGTCGAACCCTCCACCTCCACCTCCGCCGCCGGAGGCATGGCAAGCTATCATGGCAGCCACCAATGCCAATGCTTCGATGATTTTGCAACTCTTGCAAGAGCGTACTCAAGGGCAAGGCAATCAAGGCAATAAAGGTCAAGGCAACAACCGCCGCACTTTGCTACCCTCAATCGGTTCCTCGCTAATCAGCCAAGTCTTTCAGTTTACGTGTCGAGGCCACAGACGCCGACGATTGGCTTGTGGACATCTGCAAACATTTTGAATGTAGCAATGTCGGACCTGAGGACTTTGTCAAGTTTGCCTCGCTTTCAACTCAAGGACCAAGCTGTTGAGTGGTTCCAAAGAATACAAAGATTCTAGAGGAGGTCGTGTCATTACCTCGGGATGAGTTCCGCGAGACTTGAGCTCACCACATTACAAAAAGTGTTGTTGAGAGCAAGCGTGAGGAGTTCCGCAATCTCAAGCAAGGCAACATGTCTGTGTATCAATACAATATCCAGTTCCAGAAACTCGCTCGCTTCGCTAAGCAAGACGTCCCTGATGAAAAGAGTATGATCTATCAATTCAGAGGTCGTCTTAGAGAAGATCTGCAATGAGCTCTCATGCTTTTTGAGCCAGAAAAGTATGATGAATTCTACAACATGGCACTAAAGCAAGAAGCTGCCCAGCTCAAATGTGAGGCTTCTAAGAAGAGAATCAGGGATGCAGTTCAGTCTTCTTCTTCCTCTCAAGTGGCAGCTAAGCCAGAAGTTCTACCTTCCTCCTCCTTCGTTCCGGTCGGCCTTATCAGCCAGAAGAACTCAGGTGGCCGTGGATCTTCCCACCCACCCAACCCAAAGCTATCGTAACAAGTCTAATTCTCAAGCTCCAAGGTCTAATGCTCCTTATCACCGTCCGCTCTCGTGAGGTGACTTGCAACAAATGTCACAGAAAGGTCACTATGCGAACAAGTGTTTCAACCAAAGGCGCCTTCCGCCTCCTCCTCCTGTGAAATCTTCCAGCAATGCAAAGGGTCAAGCATAATCCAAAGCATGCCAAGGTGAATATGATGAATGCAGCGCATAAGCGGAGGAATCTTGATGTGATAATGGGTAATCTTCCGCTTAATGATATTCCCGCAAAAGTTTTATCCGACATCGGTGCATCGCATTGTTTCATGTCAAGACCGTTTTTGCCAAGCATGAATTCACTTCTTCACATTTGGGTAAACCCATGGATGTCGTTTCTCCCGTAAACGGTTGAGCTCCAGTTTGGTGGTTCCGGATACCACAATCAAGATGGGCGACTATAGATTTCTGGCTAAACCAATTGTCCTGGGTGACTCGGATATTGATCTTATTCTCGGGATGGACTGGCTTTCTCAGCACAAAGCTTAGCTTGATTGTGCTGCTAGGGAAATTCAATTGACTCACTCTTCTAATGATGTGATCATCTATGCCGCTCATGATGAAACCATTCGGTTGTTTTCTCTCAATGAGAAGGGCGAATTTGATGCTATCTCTCAGATTCCAGTCGTTTGTGAGTACCAAGATGTCTTTCCAGAAGAGCTTCCAGAATGCCTCCTCACCGCCAGCTTGAGTTCGTTATCGATCTTGAGCCCGCATCGAACCCGCTTGCAAGCCGCCCATACAAGCTTGGACCTAATGAGCTGAAGGAATTGAAGAAGCTCGATGAACAAGAGCGTCGGGTTTGATCAGGCCGAAGTTCATCTCATTGGGGTTGTGGTGTTCTTTTTGTCCAGAAGAAGGATGGCACGGACCGACTTTGCGCCGACATCCGTCCATTGAACAAGAAGACTATCAAGAACAAGTATCCACTTCCCAACATCAATGAGCTTTTCGAGCAACTCAAAGGTGCTAAAGTGTTCTCCAAGCTTGACCTTCGTATGGGTTATCATCGATTCGCATTCGTGAACAAGATATTCCCAAGACAGATTCGAACAAGCTTTGGTTCTTATGAATATATTGTCATGTCTTCGGCCTTGTCAATGCTCCTCCAACATTCTCTCGAATGATGAACTTCATCTTCAACCCCTACACCAATGAATTCGTCTTGGTCTATCTTGATGATATTTTGGTCTTCTCCAAGAATAAGAAGGATCATGCCAAACATTTGCGATTGGTGCTCGACAAGCTCAGAGAGTATCAATTCTATGCAAGTTTTCCAAATGTGAATTTTGGCTTGATGAAGTGCTTTACCTTGGTCATATCATCTCCGCCAAGGGCATCG
Source organism: Aegilops bicornis (assembly GCA_021605145.1). NCBI lineage: Eukaryota > Viridiplantae > Streptophyta > Magnoliopsida > Poales > Poaceae > Aegilops > Aegilops bicornis. The sequence continues at coordinate 612,758,101 of CM038670.1, read as the reverse complement.
CTGTTAATCCCGAGAAGGTGTCCGCAGTTGTGAATTGGGAACCTTCTCGTATCGTCAAGCAAATTCATAGCTTTTCTTGGTCTTGCAAGCTATTGTCAAGATTCATTGAGAATTTCTCTAAGATTGCAAAGCCTCTTTCCAACCTCCTTCGTAAGCATGTGAAGTATGTCCGGTCTCCGAGTGTGACGTTGCTTTCAATACTCTCAAAGAGAAACTCGTCACAGCCTCTGTCTTAACTCCTCCCGATGAATCCAAGCCATTCAAGTTTTCTGTGATGCTTCTCTTCAAGGTCTCGGTTTTGTGTTAATGCAAGAGAAGAGAGTTGTGGCCTATACCTCTCGTCACCGAAGCCCAACGAAAAGAACTACCCCACTCACGATCTTGAGTTGGCGGCAGTTGTCCATGCATTGATAACATGGAGACATCTCTTGTTGGGAAGGAAAGTGGACATTTTCACCGATCACAAGAGCCTCAAGTATATCTTCACTCAACCCAACCTCAACCTCGTGCAAACTCGATGGGTCGAAATGTTTCAAGAGTACACCCCAAGTATTGAATATACTCCGGGCAAGGCCAATGTCATTGCAGATGCTTTGAGCAGGAAGGCTTATTGCAACAGTTTAATCCTCAAGCCCTTCCAACCGGATCTTTCTGAAGCTTTCCGCAAGCTGAATCTTCAAGTTGTTCCTCAAGGCTTTCTTGCCAACCTCATAGTCTCTCCTACTTTGGAAGATCAGATTCGTGAGGCTCAACTCCTGGATACCATGGTGGAAAAGGTGAAACGTGGTATCGACAAGGGCATTTCCAAGTATAAGTGCTTCCACATTGATGACAAAGATACTCTTTTCTTCGAGGACCGGTTTGTGGTTCCTAAGGGTGATCTACGAAAAGTCATTATGAACGAGGCGCACAATTCGCTTCTATCCATTCATCCTGGAAGTACGAAGATGTACCATGACCTCAAGCAGTCATATTGGTGGACTCGAATGAAGCGAGAAATTGCTCAATTCGTGAATGAGTGTGATGTCTGCAGAAGAGTGAAAGCAGAACACAAAAGACCAGCTGGTCTCCTCCAACCTCTTGCTATTGCAGAATGGAAGTTTGATCATATCAAAATGGACTTCGTGACTGGATTTCCAAAGTCCAAGCGTGGAAATGATGCTATCTTCGTTGTCATTGACAAGCTAACTAAAGTGGCTCATTTTCTTCCCATCAAATAATCCATCACGAAGCTCGGTTGGCGAGAGCTATACACCTCCGTGGATTGTCTCCTTGCACGGCATTCCACAATTGATCTCTTCAGACCGTGGCAAGCATCTTTACCTCCAAGTTTTGGGATTCTTTTGAGGAAGGCCATGGGCACCAACATTCGCTTCAAAGACAGCTTTCCATCCTCAAACAAGTGGCCAAGTCGAAATGAGTCAATCAAATCCTTGAAGATATGCTTAGGGCTTGTGTCATTTCCTTCGGTATGAAGTGGGAAGATTGTCTTCCATATGCCGAAGTTCTCCTACAACAACAGCTTCCAAGCGAGTTCGGGCAAGGCCCCATTCGAAATTCTCTATGGCGTAAAAGTGTCGTACTCCTCTCAATTGGTCCGAGACAGGTGAACGCCAACTTCTTGGCAACGACTTGATCACGAAGTCGAAGAAATGTGCAAAGTCATTCGTGAGAATCTCAAAGCCGCCGCAATCGCGCGGAAGAGCTATTATGATGACAAGCACCGTGGATGTGGCTTTTGAAATCGGAGACCATGTCTACCTCGCTGCCTCTCCAATGAAAGGCACTCGTCGCTTCGGTATCAAAGGCAAGCTTGCCCCTAGATACGTGGGTCCTTTCAAGATCATTGACAAAAGAGGCGATCTCGCCTATAAACTTGAGCTTCCCTCCAACTTCGCAAATGTGCACGACGTGTTTCACGTGTCACAGCTTCGCAAGTGCTTCAAGACTCCTAAACGCACTATCAACTTCGAAGAAATTGACCTTCAAGAAGATCTCTCTTATCATGAGCACCTGCTGCTATTCTTGAAGAAGAAACAAAGCGCAAGACTCGCAACAAGTCAATCAAATTCCTGAAAGTGAAGTGGTCACACCATTCCACCGAGAAGCCACTTCGGGAGCGCGAGGATCACCTCCGTTCCGAATATCCGGAGTTCTTTCAGTCCTAGATCTCCGGACGAGATCCTCTTGTAGTGGTGGAGTGTTGTAACACCCCGGATGTAACTTTCCATATTTGTTACTCCAACTCTTGCCATTTTCGGCATTGTGATATGATATTCCCACCGTGGTTGGGTTTTTGTCTTTCGATTTTGCATTTTGTCCATGTCATGCATTTCATATCATGTCATCATGTGCATCTCATTTGCGTACGTGTTCGTCCCATGATTCCGAGCATTTTCCCCGTTGTCCGTTTTGCAATCCGGCACTCCTATGTCCCCGGCGCCCCTTTTACGCTTTTTCCGTGAGCGGTACTAAACTTTCTCGAATGGACCGAGCCTTGTCAAGTGGCCTTGGTACACCACCAGTAGACCAAGCTGTCAAGTTTGGTCATTTGGAGCTCGTTTGGTACTCCAACGGTTAACTGCGACTCTCGCATAAAGGCCTCTTTTAAGTTGCAGCCCAACACCCCTTCAAAACAGCCCAATAACCCATCTAAGTCACTTCCATGCTCTCCGTCATTCGATCACGATCGTGTGGCTGAAAACCGCACCTCATTTGGAGCTTCCTAGCTCCTTCTACCTATAAATATGCATCTCCTCCAAATCCGGGCGAAACCCTAGCATTTTCCTCCATGGCGGACGAAATCCGGGCGGCGGACACGTCCGCCACGGCCGACGAACCAGGAGCTGCCACGTGTCCCGCCGCGCCCCACATCGCCGCTGACCCAGCTGGGCCCGCTGGCCCGTGGCGGGCCCTCCCTGAGCGGCGCCTTCAGCCACCACCCGGCCGCCTGGCCCGGCCGCCCGGCCACACACACTGTGAAGCCGCTCACGCCTCGGCCCCGCCGCCGCCAGCCTGCCCCGCCGTCGCTGGGCCACCGCGCCTCCTCCGGCCGGCCCGGCCTCCTCCTCCTCCGGCCCGAGCTCATGAGCCGCCACCGGCCACCTCAAGCCGCCTCGGCTTCCGTCCCGGCCGGATCTGAGATCCACCTCGAAGGGTTGACTTTCTCCTTCCCCCCGATTCCCTCCAAGTAATTATTCTGCAGTATTTTGTTGCATCTTCAACGCATCATAACTCTTCACCCGTGGCTCCGTTTCGTGCATGTAATATTTCAGAGTGTTCTTCTCGAAGAGTAGATAATTTCATCTCATTGAATCACTTTCATTTGAGCTCATCTTGATGCCCTAAATTCTGTTAGAATTGGGCTATGTGATGTTAGTTTCTGTTTCGTAACAGAACATGCACTTTTGTCATTTTTGCCATGATTGATGTGTGCATCCTATGAATTTGAGTCCTACATGTGTTTTGTAATATGCCATGCCATCTTTCCAGGGGTGTATGCCATGTATTTTTGTGATCTCTGTGGTGACTAGAACAAGCATGCAAACTAGGCTTCATGATGTTGCTGATTTCAGCCCCTGTTTTGCTGATATTTTTATGCCATGTTAACTTGATGCTACCGAGAGATCCATGCATATTTTGAGATACTTCATTAAGGATGTTTTGAAAATATGGTTATGCTTTATCCATCCATGCCTTTGTTTGAAATTATGGAGTGCCATAGCTTGAGTTATTCGAGCTCTACTTTTGCTATAAAATGTTTCTTGGCAGATTGTTTACATGTTATTCAATTTTGCCAAGGTTGTTGTGGTTGATTCGTGTATTCTATGATGTTGTTCTTGCCATTCGTAGCCTCTATGACATGTCTTCTTGATGGATATATGCTTAGGGTATCATGAGATACTCTGTAGTGAGTGCATCGAGCTCTTAAACATGCCTACTTGTTATCTGTTTTTGCCATGCCCTGTTGCTGAATCTGTTAACGAAACTTGCTATATTGACATGGGTGTTATTATATTTTCTGTTCCTTTTTGGCTTATGGTCAGTAAGGGACTTTTTTTCTATGCTTTGAGTAGATTCATGCCGTGACTTGGTTTGCTATTATAAGTTCCTGTAGCATGCTGTTCCATTTCTCTGAACATTGCTTCCTGACTTGGTTTGCTATTATAAGTGGCATCATGCTGTTAATGGCAGATTTGTGCCATTCTTGTTTTGCTTGTCATTTGCAAACCGTGCATCCGATTCCGGTGATTTTTATATCGATTTCAACCGAAATCATCTAATCTTTCCAGCGGCATACTTGGTTTGCCAAGTTGATGCCTGGTTCATCATTTTCCTTCCGGAGCACGCATACGCATTGCATATCACATCCCGCATATCATGCCATATATTGCGTCATGTTGCTTGTGCATTGCAATCGTGATTTATTGTGGTTCCTTTGTTTGTGTTCTTGCTTTGGGTAGAGACGGAGACGAAAGTACGTGAACGAGGAACCTGTTGAGAACGCTTACGAGGATCAAGCTTTCGACAACTCGAGAACTTTGCGTGCAAGATGACCATACCCTCGAAATCACTTCTATCTTTGCTATGCTAGTTGCTCGCTCTTTTGCTATGCCTATGCTACGATGCCTATCACTTGCTATATCATGCCACCCATATTGCCATGTCAAACCTCTAACCATCCTTTCCTAGCAAACCATTGTTTGGCTATGTTACCGCTTTGCTCAGCCCCTCTTATAACGATGCTAGTTGCAGGTGAAGATGAAGTTTGTTCCTTATTGGAACATGGAGATGTTGTTCCTTGTTGGAACATGTTTACTTGTTGGGGTTATCACAATATATCTGCTATAATTAATGCATCTATATATTTGGTAAAGTGTGGAGGACTCGGCCTTATGCCTGGTGTTTTGTTCCACTCTTGCCGCCCTAGTTTCCGTCATACCGGTGTTATGTTCCTTGATTTCGTGTTCCTTACACGGTTGGGTGATTTATGGGACCCCCTTGACAGTTCGCTTTGAATAAGACTCCTCCAACAAGGCCCAACATTGGTTTTACCATTTGCCACCTAAGCCTTTTTCCCCCGGGTTTTCGCGAGCCCGAGGGTCATCTTTATTTTAACCCCGGACGGTGCTCCTTCGAGTGCTGGCCCGAACTGAAAGCAGATCAAGGGGCCACCACGGGAAACTTCGAGGCTTGGTTTCACTCGTAGTTTGACTTATCCGGATGTGCCACGAGAACGAGATATGTGCAGCTCCTATCGGGATTTGTCGGCACAATCGGGCGGCTTTGCTGGTCTTGTTTTATTGCTTTGTCGAAATGTCTTGTAGTCCGGGATTCCGAGACTGATCGGGTCTTCTGGTAGAAGGAATATCCTTCGTTGACCGTGAGATCTTATAATGGGCTAAGTTGGGACACCCTGCAGGTATTATCTTTTCAAAGCCGTGCCCGGTTATGAGGCAGATGGGAATTTGTTAATGTCCGGTTGTAGAAAACCCGAAGTTGACCTTAATTAAATACACATCAACCGCGTGTGTAACCGTGATGGTCTCTTCTCGGCGGAGTCCGGGAAGTGAACACGGTGTTGGAGTTAATGTTTGACGTAAGTAGTTCAGGATCACTTCTTGATCGCTACTAGCTTCACGACCGTGCCTTGCTTCTCTTCTCGCTCTCTTTGCGAGTGTAGCCACCATATATGCTAGTCGCTTGCTGCAGCTCCACCTCACAACTCTGTCCTTCCTATAAGCTTAAATAGTCTTGATCTCGCGGGTGTGAGATTGCTGAGTCCTCGTGACTCACAGATTCTACCAAAATAGTTGCAGGTGCCGGCGATGCGGCAGGTGTGACGCAACCGAGCTCAAGTGGGAGTTCGATGAGGAACATGGTCGTTACTATGTGTCTTTTCCTGATGATCAGTAGTGGAGCCCAGTTGGGACGATCGGGGATCCGTGTAGCATTTGGGGTATCTTCTTTTATTTTGGTTCCGTAGTCGGACCTTGAGTGTAATCTGAATGATGGATGTTTATTTATGTATTGTGTGAAGTGGCATTTGTAAGCCAACTATGTATCTCTTTCCCTTATGTATTACATGGGTTGTGTGAAGATTACCTCACTTGCGACATTGCTTTCAATGCGGTTATGCCTCTAAGTCGTGCTTCGACACGTGGGAGATATAGCCGCGTCGAGGGCGTTACACACCACTACCAAGCCTTTATTCAAATTGTTTTTACTGTTCCACCTCAGCGCGTTTAGCGAAGCGGTTTCCTTGGCACGTCTTGTCGGGGCAGAGATCGTGTTCCCCTTATTCCGGGATTCCCATCAATACAGACGTGGGTAACCCAACCGCGCCATTCATTGTGGCGCTTGGGAGATAAGCGAGTTTTACCAGGCCGATGGGGACACATGTTTTGTACGCCCATATAAGGGGATAAGGATCCAGCCCTTTTACATGCGCCTTCTTCCTCCTTGGCTTATCCATCTCCATGAACTCGAGCTCCAGCGCCCAAGTCCGCACTTCTCACCTCAACCTTCTCCAACTATGTCCGGAGCGGGAGGCAAGTGGATGGCCTCCTCCGTCACGGAGGGGCAGATCCAGAAGCTGCACGACGCCGGATATCTGTCCAGCCGACGAGGTAAGTGATTTCACCACTTGTTTTCCATAGTTTGGCTCTATGCGGGATCTAAACTCCCCTTGCCTTTGATTGGAATGGCTGGCGAAGGCCGAATGGATTACCTGTCCGGCCCCATTGCCAGAGAACCCAGCGGACGCCCGCCTAACGGGGCTGCTGGCTCCGTCACCCCACATGGTGCTGGAGAAGAAGGCCAAGAAGACGGCCACGGGGACTTGGAAGAGTTTCCGTTTTCAGGTGCTATCGGATGATGAATCCGAGGCCAACTCCTCCCACTAAGGTGAGGGGGAGAAGAAGAAAGCCTCTCCCCCAGCGGGGGGAGGAAAGAAAAGGAAGGCCTCCCCAACGAGGGAGGCCGAAGGGTCCAAGAAAGGAAAAACTCTTCCTTCGGACTGCTCCGCCAGCGCCAGTGACGACGACTGGCATCCAAGGGCCAAGCCCCTGGCGAGATCGTAAGTATCCGGGCTCCCGAATAACCTCAAGGTTTTTGTTTTCGCAATATAACGTCTTTCTAATGCCGCATACAACCCTGCAGTCCGCCCAAGGATGATCTTCCCGTTTCGTCGAGTGGGTCCTTGGGTGCGTTGGATATGGATTCCCTTCCGACTGCCTCCACCCCCAGTGCCTCGGACGACGCCGAGGTGGGATCTCAGAAAAGGACCCACCAGGAGGGGGAGGCCCCGGAGGTGTCGCAGGACACCCTCCCGGACTGTGCACCGGACTCAGCCCCGGAGGCCGCAGTGGGTTCGAGTCGTGGGCGACCCCTTCGTAAGAAGGGCAAGACCGAGACGCCGGCTGCCTCCTTCCAACCGGAGGTGCCGGATAATTTGCTGGATGCGCTCAACGGCGCCTCCATCGATGAGGAACACCGCACTGTTATGAGTGCGGTGATTCAGAAGGTTCAGCTCGCCAAGAGCGGGCTGACCGAAGCCTGCAATAGCCTTCTAACAGGCTTTGAGTTAAGAATTTCAATATATGTAAAATGGTACCACATAGACAGTAGCCCCTGATGCTCGGTTTGGTGTTCGGAAAGAAAAGCCGGACTGAGATCTTTAGAAAGATAAACGCAGGAGCCATAAAAATATGTCAATATGGGATTGCAGGCGTTGGCCGACCAGCCAAGACCGATTTGGAGGTCAATACTTTGAAGAAAAACCTCGAGCGGTCCGAGAACGAGCTCGGCCATGCCAAGAAGCAGCTCGAGGAAAAAGAAGGTGAGTAATACCTTATGAAAATTGTACCTTACAGAAAAAGATTTGGTTGCAAAAAAATGACAAGGATAACGTGGGGATTGTAGGGGCCACTAACGAGGTGGCGACCTCGAACAGGGCAGGGTCATGGCCGAGCTGCACGCGGCCATGAACGCACCGAGGGAGAGAAGCAGGAGGCGCGGGTGGCGGAGGTACAGCAAGAGCTCCAGGATCTCGTGAAAAAACATGAGAACTTGGAGCGTGACTCGAAGACTCAAGAGTCTGAGCTTGCAACGGCTCTTGAGAGTGCCAAAACCGCTAACGCCGAAGCCTACAAGGCCCTCCCGGAGATGGAGGCGGTGAAGAAAATAGCAGCGGGTAAGGCATTTTTCATGCAGAGTAAGCATGTGAGTGTTAATTACCTGTTGCTTACCCAAGTCGGAGCTCTCGAGGCGTTCAGAGAGCTTCCTCGTGGCGTGGTCCGATTCGCCAGATTCTACCGGGCCGAGGAGGGGAGCTCAACGGAGAAGGTCTTCTGGTCTCAGTATGCTGAGGCCGGCCATCCGGTGCCCCTTAGTGACCAGCTGAAGCTGCTGGTCGAGCTCCACAAGGCGGCCGAACAGGCCATGAAGGGCCTCATAGTTCTGCTGTGGCCTAAGGAGGCCATGCCAGGGAGCTACTTCGGCCTGGTGCGGCGGCTGGTGGATGCGTGCCCGTGGGTTGAAGTTATCAAGCATTCCGCTTGTATCGAGTGTGCCCGTCGGGCCCTTGCCCGCGCAAAGGTGCACTGGGGCAAGATGGATGCCTGTAAGCTCGTGGACGGACCCGCCACCAGGAGGGCAAGGAGCATTGCATGCCCGAGATGTATTATAAGAGTGTGTCAAGGGCGCCCGCACTATTGCGGTGAGTGCTCCAAAGATGTAATATTTGAGTAGACTCGCATTTTGTTATCCTCTTGGCTGAAAACTTAGTTCATAGGCGCTTAAGCAACGCTTGTTAATTTAAAATATTACCTTCAGGCGGCTGTTTATCAAATCGAGAGATGGCAAGTCGTCGGCTTCAAACCCCATGCCACGAATGCTTTGGGGTGTTCGGGATAAACTTGAGTGCTCTTGTTCCCATTTTGGGTCCATCTAGGGAGGCGCTCAACACAACGAACAAGGCAACCGGACTTATAATGCTTGAACACTCTCACTTAGACATAGAATTCTATAATTTTAAATTTCGGCGAAGCCCCTAGTCTTCGGAAGGCCGAATTTGGGGCGCTATCCACGCCTTGGCCGGACAGTATCCAGCTCCTCGCTCTAAGCGGCATAAGTCTTTAAGGACTCGCAAAAAACCTCGCGAACAGTGACCGGTCTCTCGCCTCATCATGACGGTCAGTTTTAGCTTTCTCCACTGAGGCGTTAACCCAGCCGAACTAGGGCGGAATCGCAGTGGTTCTCCCGGTGCTACCTTAGCCGATATAACGGAACATAAGGTACCAAAACACGGGAGCCGGGCAAACCCAACTATTGACCCAAGACATGATTCGTAGCCGATGCATATGGTGCTATAAGTTCGGGGTGCCGCACTTGTGAAAGTGTTCGGACTCATCACACCATAACGCGGGAAACATAAGCCCCTGGTGTATATTAGCCGTACCAAAGTGTACGGATGCAATATGTCGTGAATGAACATATGTATGAAAAAGAAATGCAATTATAAGCAAAAAGATGCTGCATTGTTTTATTCCATAAGTGCTGCTACGAATGCAGAACGATACAAATAGTGCGATAAGCAAGGTAGGAGACTGTTAAACATGTCCGCCTCCAGGGGTAGGCTGCAGATTGGTGTATGAAAAGTGCTCGTAATGGAGACCACCTGTATATTCGTTGTAGCCTTTATCCTTCCCTGGCTGTTGCATCGTGAGTTCGGCAGGTCTGCTACCGGACAGGGCTACTGACAAACGGAGTCCTGAGCTGAAAAAGTAAAAGGTAAAAGAAAAGAAAAAGGAACGACACACTTGAGAGCCCCTTGTGTGGTTGAGCCTTGATCTGGGTGTATTGTGGTCGTGCCCCCTCCCCATGCCCATGGTATCTTCAGAGCGTAATGGTGTACGTGAAGGGCCTGCTTTGACGCTTCGCAGAGGCTGGGGTTGGGGCCGCATCGCTACGCTGCTCGGAACGTGCTGTGGTCTTGTTGTAAGTTACTCCGGCGCCGCTATCGTGTGTCCGCCGCTTAACGACCGGATTCGATAATTGCCTTAAGAGGCTGCATTGCACTTCCGCCATGAGAGCCATTGTATGTTCCTCCGTGCGGAGAGAACGTTCAGTGTTTCCGTTAACCGTAATGACTCCTCGAGGGTCTGGCATCTTGAGCTTGAGGTATGCGTAGTGCGGCACCGCGTTGAACTTTGCAAACGCGGTACGTCCGAGCAAGGCATGATAGCCGCTGCGGAACGGGACTATGTCGAAGATTAACTCCTCGCTTGGGAAGTTATCCGCGGATCCGAAGACCACTTCCGGTGTAATTGAGCCTGCATAATTGGCTTCTACACCGGTATGACGCCTTTAAAGGTCGCTTTTGGTAGGTTTAATCCTTGAGGGGTCTATGCCCATTTTGGCGCCTTTGTATCACAGTAAAGCAGGTTCAGGCTCTTGCCGCCAAATCCATCGGGACTACGGTTAGGTGAAATCCATTGACGTTTGGGTCTAGGGACCGGTCACGGTGAATCCGCGTGGCGGATCTTGGTGGGTGGTCCTTCGGTCAAAAGTGATCGGGCGGGGAGGACCATGGATTGAACTCGGGCAATCGGCTCCATCGGCGTAGACATCCTCGAGTGCACGCTCGCCTCCCTTTTGGGTATGTGGGTTGTGTATATCATGTTCACCGTCCGCACTTTGTGGGGAAACCCTTCGTCCTCTATTGTTCGGTGATTGGGTCTCGTCCTCGCCATCGCTATGCAGCCCCTTGTCATTGTTTTCGCAATTAACTTGCTCGCCTGTTGAATACCCAACAGTCCCTGTTGGTGTGGTTAATGGCTTTTCGGGGTGCCGTATCCGCACAAGCAATCGAGTATTCGGTCCAAAGCTGACGGACCCGGAGTAGTTCGTTTGAATGGCTTTTTCCACCGACCGGTTTAGAGCCTTTGAATCCGGCATTGACTGCAGTATCCTCAATATTGTCGCCGTTAGTGCGGCGCTTTGTTTTTGTTACGACGCTGCCTGCCGCTTTGGTCCTTGAAGTCCAGACCGCTGAATTTTTGCTGAGGTTGTTGCTGCATGCTAGCCAGCTGTCCTCACCGTGACGGGTCATGAGTGATGTGAGGGCTGCCATGGATTTCGGCTTTTCCTGTCCTAGGTGCCGGGTGAGCCACTCATCGCGGATGTTATGCTTGAAGGCCGCGAGGGCCTCCGCATCCCGACAGTTGACGATTTGGTTTTTCTTGGTTAAGAACCGTGTCCAGAATTGTCTGGCCGATTCGTCTGGCTACTGAATTATGTGTCTTAGGTCATCAGCGTCTGGCGGTCGCACATAAGTGCCCTGGAAGTTATCGAGGAATGCGGCTTCCAGGTCCTCCCAGCTCCCAATTGACTCTGCTGGCAAGCAGTTGAGCCAATGCCGGGCTGGTCCTTTAAGCTTGAGGGGGAGGTATTTGATGGCGTGAAGATCGTCACCGCGGGCCATGTGGATGTGAAGGAGATAGTCTTCGATCCAAACCGCGGGGTCTATTGTGCCATCATAGGATTCAATATTGACGGGTTTAAACCCTTCGGGGATTTGATGATCCATTACTTCATCTGTGAAGCATAGTGGGTGTGCGGCGCCTCTGTACTGGGCGATATCACGACGGAGCTCAAAAGAGCTTGGTATGTTTTGTTCGGCCCGGCCAGACTTACTGTGTCCGGCACGACGGTTGTCGTCACGTACCGTGGGACGCCCACGCGATCCATAGATCGATCTTGATTGTCTTGCCTTGTCCTCCAATATATCTCGCAGGTCTGGAGCGTTCCCCTTTGTCCGTGTGCTTTTGGAGCGATGTCGGGGTACAGTTCTAGTGAAGGGCCTAGAGGCCTCTCTGTTGCGGCCACGGGGTGGTCGGTCAGCCGTATTGTCTCCTGGTGATGCGGGTTCGTAAGCCACCTCCTCTAATCGGGGGAGCAGCTTGCGTTTAGGGTAGCTTTTGGAGGGGCGTTCGAGCTCATGCTCTTTGGCCGCGAGGACTTCGGTCCATCTGTCGGCTAGCAGCTCCTGATCAGCTCTAAGCTGTTCTCGCTTTTCTTTAGGCTGTTCGCCATGGCCATAAGCCTGCGTCTAAAACGCTCTTGTTCGACGGGATTCTCGTGCACGACGAATTCATTGTCGCCGAGGCTTGCTTCGTCTTGGAGGGAGGCATATAATCCTCTACCTCTTCTTCCGCCGCTCTCTCTTGAGGGCTGGTGTCTTCATCCTCTGCGCTGGATCTTGCTGGAGTGGATTGTCTTCGGCACTGTCCGGTGTATTGTTATCTCCGGTGCCGGAATCTTCATTCTTGCTGTGGCAGGATTTAGAGCGGCGCCGCTGACGCCGGCGCTTGGGCTGCTTCTTGGAGGGGTCATCCTCCGTTGTTCCATCGCTGTTCCCATCTTTTGGGATGTCCACCATGTATATGTCGTATGACGAGGTGGCCTTCCAAAGGCCTCTCGTAGGCGCTGGGTCTTGGTCGCCTCCGCATCGCCGCCCATACCGTCGATGTCTTCGGAGTCGTAGTCTAGCATGCCGGTTAGGTCATCGACAGTGGCTACCAAGTGGGTGGTGGGTGGGCGTCGAATTTCTTCGTCGACCGTATCCCAACCTTCCTGACTGTAGTCCGGCCAGGGCTCTCCGGATAAAGAGAGAGACTTTAGTGAATTCAGGATGTCGCCAAAAGGCGAGTGCTGAAAGATGTCCGCGGCCGTGAACTCCATAAAGGGCGCCCAACCGGATTCGACCGGCAAGGGCGCAGAGGGTTCGGAGTCCGGATAGGAGTCCAAATACCGAGTCGGAGTCTTTGCAAAGGACAGGATGGTGTTCGCTCGATCGCCAGAGAGATTGTAGCCCCGAGGCGTGTGTCCAACCACTCGTCCTCGGTTGGGGAATCCGCCCGGATTAAGGGCCGGAGCGGATATCGTGCGCCTTCCGTGGCACCGCTCGGCCATGTAGCCAGATCATGCCCATCGAGACAGTCGCGGCACGCTTTGGTTGCGGCTTGAACCGTCAAGATCAAGTCTCCACGGATATCGGCCGTATAGTTTAAACTTCCAAATCTGACCTGATGGCCACGGTGTAGCTTTCGATCTGCTTTCGAGATGGCTGTTTAATTGGCTCAAGAAGCGCAAAGCCGCCGAACACAAAGATCTGTCCGGGAGAAAAGTCTCACCGGACCGCTGCTTTTGATGATCGGAGGAGCCATCGGCCTATCGCCACGGCTATTGCAGGAACTCTCAATGAAAGCACCAATGTCGGTGTCGTAAACCGGCGGATCTCGGTAGGGGGTCCCGAATCAGGCGTCTAGGCGGATGGTAATAGGAGACAAGGGACATGATGTTTTACCCAGGTTCGGGCCCTCTTGATGGAGGTAAAACCCTATGTCTTGCTAGATTAATATTGATAATTTGTGTTACAAGAGTGGATCTACCACGAGATCAAAGAGGCTAAACCTTAGAAGCTAGCCTATGGTATGATTGTTGTTCGTCCTACGGACTAAAACCCTCCGGTTTATATAGACACCAGATAGGGTTAGGGTTACGCAGAGTCTGTTACAATGGTAGGAGATCTACATATCCGTATCGCCAAGCTTGCCTTCCACGCCAAGGAAAGTCCCATCCGGACACGGGACGAAGTCTTCAATCTTGTAGCTTCATAGTCTTGGAGTCGGGCCGATGATGATAGCCCGGCTATCCGGACACCCCCTAGTCCAGAACTCCCTCATTGGTCCTCGCCTGCCAAAGGCTCTGGTGATGACGCCTGCTTGGGCTCCACGATGACTCCCTTCCAGCCGTTGGGCTGGTCTTGGTCTTGTTGCACCGAAACGGATGCCTTTGCTTGATGCTCTCGCCTACGCTTGCTCCCTTTGCACCAAAGAGGAAAGGAGGACACTGCGCGGGCTGGCCTGTCCTTAACATACTCAACTACTGATGAAGTTAACCCGGCTTGTCCTGGCCGGTTTGCACGCAATGGTAATATCCCCAACATTAGGCCCCAGATTGATTTGAACAGGTTCATGTCAATCCTTAGCAAAACTTCATCTTCAAAGATCTTTGTGTAATTGGGTGAACCGCCATGATGTCATCTTCCCTCGGTCGTCAGAACCGCGTGACATCACCGTCATAAAAGCTATCCACAATACCTTTTTGTTTAATAGATCTGCGTATAATCGAGGCGACAGCCCGGCTTTTCCAAGCTCGCGGCCCCTTGATTTTCGTGGCTCGACACATCTCCTTGCTTTATAAATAAGACCAAGGGTCATTTCTTTTTCCCTTCAGCCTCGCTCTTTCCTTCCTCGCAAGCTGGAGTTCCGCCATTGGCCGATTTCCTCGCACCAACCTTGGCCGCTGATCACCCTCGAGTATACCAGAGCATCGCGGTGGTCTTCCGCTTTCTTCCTCAGCTCTGGTAAGTCTTCTAACTTTTCACCATAGATCTGTTCTAGGGTTTCCATGTTCTTCAAATTGCTCATCGCTTGCTTCTTGTTCATATGATAACTCTTAGTCAAGTCTCAGAAATCCTTGTTCGCTGTGAGCGGTAGTTTTAGCATCCGTCATTACTTGCACATCTCAAGGCCATAGATCTCCTCGTATCCTTGCTCATTGATTCGCATTACCGCTCCTTTTGGACCTTGAATATTTATTTCTTTTCTGAACGTGCTCCAGATCCAAAACTATGAAATAATTTTGTGAAACCTGTTTTCGCACACCCACTCATCTGCAATCTTGATTCTTCAATGTTTCAGACCAGGCGGTTTAACTTTGTAGAAAAATTGACAACTCGGCATATACCATTAGTCCCTTGTTGAACCGCCAGATTTCCTAGCTATGTATTGCCACCTTGCGTAACTCCGGTTTATAAGCAACTTCTTCGGTTTAGCAATGAATGTATCAATGTATAGCCTTCCAACATATTCTTGAACCGTATTATTGCTTTAGATTGCACCATGGCCAAGCAAGTGTATGAGTGCAATCGGGTCCCTTCTCGGGTGATCAAACTCAATCGATAACTTAGTCAAGACCAGCGCTTTAGGCAAAAAAGACGCTATTCATTGGAGGGTCCTCGCCCGGAATGTGCTCCAGAACCCAAAGATGGAGAGGTTGTTGTTTTTGCTGACCATCTAGCCCGGGGCTTTAGTCCGCCCGGTTCAAAGTTTTATCGGGATGTCTTGGCCAACTTCCAACTGCGTCCACAAGATATCGGCCCCAACTCTGTAACCAACATCTATCACTTTCAAGTGCCCTATGAGGTGTTCTTTCAAGAGGAGCCCACAGTTGAATTATTCAGAGATTGCTTCCATCTAAACCACCGCACCGAATTTACTGACGGTCCCAACACCGAGTTAGGTGGTATGGCGATTCAAAAGAGGAAAGAGGTCACCTACCCTCACGCCAAACCGCACAGCCATCCCAAAGAGTGGAATTCAACATGGTTTTACTTCAAAGATACTTCTCCTGATGGAGAAAATCCTTTACCGGGTTACCGTCTGGAGCGGCTAAGCAACACACATCCCTTCCCTCCAAGACTGACTGCTAAGGAGAGAAGCAAATATGCCCCTCAATTATCCAAGCTCCGGGCCTTCATGGCCAACGGGTTGACAGGAGTTGACCTTGCTTGCTACTGGATATCTTGGAGTATACTACCCTTAAGCCTGCGCTCCGGTTTGATGTGTAAATACACAGAAGATGTAAAAGACCCTCTACGACATATTGAGATCCAGGGCAGACGCATTTAAGTTATCGAGGCTGTTAAGAGGATGTTAAATGAACTGAAGTCGCTTTGCGCTCAAACCACCTGCCTCCCTTTTCTCGCCATTAACAAACCGGGCCAAATTGTGAAGACTCATATCTTATGCTTTCATGTAATCTGACTATGTCTAAGTACTCTTTGCTAATATTAACATCTTTCAAACAGGGTGATGATCCATTTTGGAGCAAGAAGCCTCCACAAGAGAAACCGGAGAAAATAACCTGGCCCAAGACCAGAGTCGTGAGGAAACCGACCCATAGAAAGAGAACCACTGCCTCCTCCGATCCACCAGCTGACAATGATGTGGGTAACCCGGACCTTGAGGTAGAGCTTGACTCACTTGGTTTATTTTTCACACGCCTTATTGATAATGATTATTGCCGTGGATGATGTCAAGTCAATCACGCCGATGTTGTAGAGGTAATCACTCTTTCTTCCGATTCAAACCCTTTACCTTCAAAGAAAATCCGTCGGGCAAACCGGAAAGTTAAATTTTCTCATCCTCTTGCTTATTTGGACCGAAACTTTCTTATGAAGACACAACAGCATGAAGCTCGTCACAAGAATCTCCGCAAGACAAATGCTAGGTAGTTACCTCCGCCGGTTTAATCAATAGTCCGGCTCGTAAACGCCGCTCAGAGGTCTCTAACTGCTCACAATGCTTATCCTAAAGCGGGTTGTGTTCACAACCTCTTAATCCATCTCGACCGATTATCGTGTGACTTCTCATTCTTCCTCCCATGAAGTCGTCACCACCCAGCTCCCACCACTCAAGACAAGGCTTGGGTGAGCCATATTCTGATAATGTTGTTTGATATATCACTTTCAATTTTTATCGGACTGATCCGTCTTTTTTCCTTTCAGTACAAGCCTAGGCCAAGCAAGAAAGCTCGTCTGGACAAAGCGGCATAAGAAGACGACGCTCCTGAACCGACCAAAATACCAGATCCTGAAGAACACAACCACGATGATATGCTGAACGACTCACCATTACAAGATCATGATGTTACTGTTGAAGAGGCACATGTTGACGCCACAGGCCCTTTTAATCAACCCACGAGTCCTGTTCAGACTGACAAAACAGGGAGCCCATCAAAGCATACTGATAAACCGCTAATTCCCTGCCAAGGCGGGACCAAATAAGCCAAGGATGATGATGTTTTTATTATCGGCTTTGGTCATTCCAAGCCACGTAATCATGTCGCTTTGTCCAAGCACACCGCCAAAGATGAATTTATCGAGTTTGGTAAAGGCTTAATGGAATGCCGATTTGGCTACTTATGCCGCCTCAATCCCCAAGATCTTCATTCCTATTATCTGAATCGCTCTATATACCAGCCATGATTATGAAGCCGGGTTGGTAAATATGATGAAGGACAAATATGAGGTAAATTCCATATGACTCTCCTCGCTTGTACATTTCAATCACAACTCTAATAGCCCCCAAGTGACGGTTTTAAGATGTCAACTTAAACCGGACTTCCTAATATAATCCTCGAGCAAAGTCAGATTTCTTTGGGAAAGTAGTTTCAAGGGCCGGTTCAACTTAATGTAGTTAAACCGGGACTTTTATACCATAAGAACTCCAGTATCACTCAAGGACAGAGCAAATAGGCATTAGCTTCCAAGTGCCAAGTTGAATACTTGTATTGAGCTTGGGACTTTATATAGAAATTGTAGGATGAAAAGAAAATATGCATTAGCCCCCAAGTACCAAGGGCATAACTTGTTATTGGGTTGGTACTTCAACTCTGCACCTTAATCTTTATCAAATGATTATCTGTATGTAGGCTAATCTGAGCAAGAAAGAAAATCAAATCGCTGATCTTCAAGAAAACCTGAAATCCTAGCAAGCTGAAACCTCCAAAGCAAAAATGAATTAACCAACGCTTTAAGCCGCCGTGGAAAAGCTTAAGGAGGGTTTCAACAAGGAGCGGGCGGATTGGGCCACTGAAAAGGCCGCTTTAACTCAACGGGCAGAGAAGGCTGAGGCTGCACTCAAACCGGTGGTTGATGAACTGACCAGTGTAAAGCGGCAAGTGCATGCCATGACCGCTGCTGTTTTTGGTAAGCCTTCTTGATTTCTGACGTAATGAGGCCTTCTCATGTAATTGCCGGATTATTAACCCTTTGAATGATACAGGGACACGTATTGGCCACTTGGGATCGGATGCAAAGTGGAAGAAATTGAAAGCCGCTTATACATTGATAGAACAACTGTATACTAGTGCGCAACGGATCATCAGCACTGCTTCTCACAACAACCCGGCACTGGCCTTAATCCAGGACACCATTAAAAGGTTGTCAATGCTACCTGCCCGGGTTGAAGAGTTAAACAAATCTGCTGCTAGAACCGGTGCCATAAACGCCTTAATCCGGGCCAAAGCATGGGTGCCGGACTTTGATCCTGTTGAAGTGGCCCAGGGCTTCCCAAGCTTGAAGGAAGACAGGACATAATTCAGCGAAGAGGATCTCTGAGCTATAAACTGGGAAGTGCGCCCTTTGGCTTGTCAATTGGCTGAAGAGGCAAATCTGTCTCACTATCAAGCCCAATATGATGGCGAAAATAAACGAGTGGCTGCACCGATTCCTGAAGCGGAGAACCTTATACCTCCAATCCGTAAGCATACTTACGCTCCTGACATTGAACCGTCGTTGCTGATAAATGATGAAGCTGTATTCCAAGAATTAATGGGAATCGACTGGACAACTGTTGATTTCCAGCCGCTGGGTAGAGAAGTAGAGGTTGAAGCGGCGCAAGATGACCCGCAACCATCAGGCCAAGCCGCCACTCAAGCATGATCCTGAAGCCGGTTTACATTATCGCTCCTTTGAGTTATGCAGAAAACAATTATCTTAATCGGGCACCGTGTTGCCTTGTAATAGACTAGCTGCCACACTTGGTGTTGATATGCCTTCGCATACTTATTGCAACTTATGCTTTTGTTGAATCATCAATCTTAAACTGTTGTCTCGCAGCAAAAAAGCTTAAAACGCCGCTATGGTTGTATCACCAAAGTGGTCATCATATCTATGTATATGAAATTAAAGATAATACCTTAGATTTAAACATATGATAAAATATGGGAATTTATGATACCTGCCATTGTAGGGCATGAAGTTGGCTGTGCCAAACTTGAAACGGGGTTTTAAGAAACCCACTCTGCTGGAGGAGAAAACAGCTCCTGTGAATATAAGGCCGGTTTACTGTGTAAACTGCTCGGGTTACGATGAACACCGTGTTACTCCATAATAGGATGTTATAAAATCAAACCGCAAAGCGTCTCCGGATGAAGAATAAACCGAGTTCCGCTTAACCGATACCGTATCGTTTAAGAATTGTCGGTTTAAAACACAACAAGAGAAATATGCAAAAAGAGAAACGAATTTCAAGCAAAGGCAAAGATAAAATCATTTGCGAAAAGAGGCTGTTTGAGTCGATCAAGTGGCATTACCATGGTCGGACACGACCAAGCCCCCAGCAAGCGTAGCTATGGTTCAAGTCAGCCAGGTCCCCAAATGATGTAGTGGCATTATGCCGATCAAGAGGTGTAGCGATGGTTCGGGTTCGACCAAAGCCCCCAAGTGATTCTGTGGCCCTAGGCCGATCAAGAGGCGTGACTGGTTCAGAGGTGACCAAGTCCCCAAGTGATTCTGTGGCTTTCGCCTATCAAAAGGTGTTGCATTGGTTCGGACACGACCAAGCCCCCAAGTGATATGATATAAAGCTTTTAAAAAAATCTAACTCAAGGGGTAAACCGGAGGTCGCTTTAAGATAAAAACTCCGTGTAACCACACATGATGTAAAAATAACAGAGACCCCACTTTAGCTAAGGCTCCGATTTATTGTATTGATCATAATATATACATTGTCATAATATGTAGCCTATGGCTCAAGTATAGTAGGGCCGAAGATGAGCTATGTTCCACGGCCTGTTGGTCTCCTCCTCTGTTGTACGTGAGTCTTTATGCTCTCGAATATCGATAAGATAGTACGACCACAGTGCAGATTCTGCTGACCATGAAAGGTCCCTCCCAAGGTGGGGATAGCTTATGCATATTAGTCCGGTCTTGGATGAGCCAGAGCACCAAATCTCCTTCTTGAAAGGTTCTGGTTCTAACTCGCGATCGTGGATAGCGATGAAGATCCCGGCCGGTAAATCGCCCGAACGGGCAGCCGCGATGTCACGCTCCTCATCCAACAGGTCCAAAGCGCCTTGCCGTGCATACCTCATTGTTCCGCTTCAACATAAGCTGCTACACGAGGTGAATCATGACGGATATCATCGGGGAGAACCGCCTCGCTCCGTAGAGACCATGAAGAACGGTGTGTATCCAAATGATCCATTGGGCATAGTATTGATGCTCCATAATATAGAGGGTAACTCCTCAACCCAACAACCCGGCGTCCGCTGCAAAGGAACCATAAGCCGGGTTTGATACCGTGAAGATCTCTTGGTTAGCCCTCTTCGCTTGGCTATTGGATCGTGGGTGAGCCATCGATGAAACGCTGTCGGATGTGCTCACGCTCACGTAATCCTTTCATAGCACCCTTAGACAAATTGGTACCATTATCAAGAATGATGCCGTGTGGAAAGCCAAACCGTAAAATCACCTTTTTAATGAATTGAACCGCCGTGGCTGCATCACACTTGGCCGACGGGCCCGCCTCCACCCACTTTGTAAACTTGTCAACCGCCACCAAAAGGTGGGTCTTCTTGTCCTTGGACCTTTTGAAAGGCCCAACCATATCCAGCCCCAAGTCGCAAACGCCGTGTAATTGGAATCATCCTCAATTCTTGAGCCGGGCACATGAGCCGCTCTTGAGAACTGGACAGCCATCACATCGCCCGACCAGTGTCCTCCGTGATCAGCATGAGCAGTCAACCAATAGAAGCCGTGATTTAAACGCTTTAGCCACCAGAGATTTTGAACCGGCAGGTGACCACAATCCCTTCGTGGATTTCGCGAAAATTTCACAAATTTTCCTCCGCAACACACAACGTTGAAATGCTCCCCGACATTAATCGCAATGATGCAACTCGTCATTGACAATGGTCATGGACTTGGATCGTCGGATTATCTACCTGGCCAGAGTCTCATCCTCTGGTAACTCGCCCCGGTTCATGTATGCAAGATAAGGAACCATCCAATCCGGAATGACATGCAGAGCCGCCACCATTTGAGCCTCCGGATCAGGAATAGCCAAATCCTCTTCGCCGGGGAGCTTGACAGGCGGGTTATGCAGGACATCCAAGAAGACATTAGGCGGGACCGGTTTACGCTGAGAGCCTAGCCGGCTTAAAGCGTCCGCCGCCTCGTTCTTCCGTCTGTCCACGTGAACCACCTGATATCCTTTGAAGTGACCTGCAATAGTATCCACCTCACGACGGTATGCTGCCATGAGTGGATCTTTAGAATCCCAAGTGCCAGACACTTGTTGGGCCACCAGGTCCGAGTCACCAAAGCACTTAACTCGCCTGAGATTCATCTCCTTAGCCATCCGGAGACCATGGAGTAAAGCTCCGTACTCAGCTGCATTGTCAGTACAAGGGAACATTAAGCGGAGAACGTAACAGAACTTATCACCTCGTGGGGAAGTTAATACAACTCCCGCCCCCGAGCCCTCCAATTGCCTGGACCCATCAAAATGAATAGTCCAATAGGTGTGATCCAGCTTTTCTTCAGGTGCTTGTAGTTCCATCCAATCATTGATGAAATCCACAAGTGCTTGAGACTTGACAGCCGTCCGAGGCACGTATTTCAAACCGTGCGGCCCAAGCTCTATAGCCCACTTGGCAATCCGCCGCTTGCCTCCTCGTTTCAATTATATCTCCCAAAGGAGCAGAGCTGACCACCGTGATGGGATGTCCTCGAAGTATTGCTTAAGCTTCCGGCTTGCCATGAAAACTCCATACACCAGCTTCTGCCAATGTGGGTACCTTTGCTTGGACTCAATAAGCACCTCGCTGATATAGAAAACCGGACGCTGAACCGGATATTTCTTGCCCACCTCCTTGCGCTCCACCACAATAGCTATGTTGACTGCACGAGCATTAGCTGCCACATATAGTAGCAATGGTTCCTTGTCAATCGGAGCAGCAAGAACAGGCGGATTGGCTAGCCGCCGCTTTAAGTCCTCCAATGCTTTATCAGCGGCCGGACTCCAGATGAAGTGATCTGTTTTCTTCAACATCTGATACAAAGGGATTGCCTTCTCACCGAGGCGGCTGATAAACCGGCTCAACGCGGCAATCCGGCCCGCCAAGCGTTGGACGTCATTGATACACTTCGGTTTAGCCAGGGAAGTGATAGTTGTGATCTTCTCCGGATTAGCCTCAATTCCTGCTGGACACCGAAAACCCAATAACTTGCCTCGCCAAAGACACCAAAAACACACTTGGCCGGGTTGAGCATCATCTTGTATGTCCGTAGGTTATCAAAGGTTTCCTTGAAATCATCAACCAGAGTCTCCTTCTCTCTTGACTTAACCACAATATCATCCACATAGGCATGCACATTACGGCCGATCTGCTTATGAAGGCAATTCTGTACACACCGTTGATAAGTTGCACGGCACTCTTGAGTCCAAAGGGCATAGATACATAGCAGAAGGCTCCTAAGGGAGTTATGAATGTTGTCTTCTCCTGGTCCTTAACTGCCATCTTGATCTGATGATAACCAGAATATGCATCCAGAAAACTCAAACGCTCACAACCCGCTGTAGCATCAATAATCTGATCGATGCGGGGGAGGGCAAAATGATTTGCTGGACAAGCCTGGTTAAGATCTGTGTAATCCACACACATGCGCCAGGTGCCGCTTTTCTTGAGGACCAGCACCGGATTAGCCAACCATTCAGGATGGAAAACTTCAACAATAAAGCCAGCTGCTAAGAGCCTGGCCACCTCCTCTCCAATAGCTTGGCACCTTTCTTCGTTGAACCGGCGGAGAAACTGCTTCACCGGTTTGTACTTAGGATCAACATTAAGAGTGTGCTCAGCGAGTTCCCTCGGTACACCTGGCATGTTAGAAGGCTTCCATGCAAAAATGTCCCGATTCTCACGGATGAACTCGATAAGCGTGCTTTCCTATTTCGGATCCAGGTTGGTACTGATACTAAACTGCTTGGACGAATCACCAGGTACGAAGTCAACAAGCTTAGTCTCAGCTGCCGATTTAAACTTTAGAGCCGGATCATGCTCTGTGGTTGGCTTCTTCAACGGAGTCTGTCGGCATTATGGGAACGGGGGTCCCCAGACTTGCCTGCCTGTGGCCTGCGGCGTGGCTCAAAGGAGGCCCAGGACGGCCCATCTTCATCAACAAAAGCTAAAGACCCTCGCGATGGGGCTGAGATTGCGGGCGGATTTACCAAGAGCTTCCTCGCGGCGGCCTCGTCAGCTGGCTCATGAGGAGGCGGAGAACTCAAGGCGGGGTACCTCGCGAGGTGCCCGTGGACGTAAGCCATGACGACCAAGAGGCGCCCGGCGACGGGCGCCAGGCCCGCAAGCATCCTCCTTTCCTCTTTGGTGCAAAGGGGGCAAGCGCAGGCAAGGGCATCAGGCAAAGGCATCCGTTTCGGTGCAACAAGACCGAGACCAGCCCCAACGGCTGGAATGCAGTCATCGTGGAGCCCAAGCAGGCGTCATCACCAGAGCCTTTGGTAGGCGAGGACCAACTTTAGTCAGGATAAGTGTACCCGTTGTTCCCCTTCAAAATGGCCAATTGTTGGCGCCCTTCCCGCTCAATATTTGGGAAGAGGCCCAGGGCCTTCGCTTATAAATAGGGGTAGCCACACTCGAGTGGGGGACGATCGGATCGAGCATCCGGAATCCGCAGAGAGAGAAACCTGTTCTCTCAAGCTAGAGCGACGGGCACCACTTAGCAGTTCATCACACCCACCAAGAACAGGACCCTCGCGAGACTGTTTCTTCCTCAGATCCGTTTCTTCGTCAGCCCCAGAGGCAATCCACACACCACAAACTAGAGTAGGGTATTACACCCCAACGGTGGCCCGAACTAGTATAAATCTTGCGTCTCTTGTGTTGTTCTTGTTAGTAGTTTAGGTCCCTGTGATTTGGTGAGGTAAGAGACGGTGGAGGGTTGGATCTCCGTGCGCACCCCAGAGTTCGAACCTTAAGCGTCTGCCGGAACCCGTGATCCGACATTCGACGCGCCAGGTAGGGGTGCGCTGGAATCTGCCTTTCGTCGCCTCGTTCATCCCCGACCACCACCACCATGTCTCACGCTCGTCGGGCTCGCGCCGAGCGCCGAGCCGCCCTTTTTGCTTCCCCACGCCGCCAGACGCCCCCGCCGGTGGACGCCCTCGCTGCTCTCGTCACCGCTGTCAACGCCGCCACCGGCCGGCGGGGAACGAGCAGCAAGCGTCGCCCCAGCATCCGTCCATGAGGCGGGACGACCGCACCGCCACGCCTTCGCTCACCCCCGCTGGTTCTTTGTCGCGCGCTACCAAGACGGGCCATGGAGGCTCGAGCTGCACTCATCGCGCCAACATGCTTCGCGCTACCGCCCATTGACGACGCTTACGAAGAATGGCTCGACCGCTGCCGCCGAAGCTCGTCTGGCAGAGGCGACTTCACGCCGTCTGCTTTCGCCGCACCACACTCCGCCCGCTGGCGATGAAGCTCCGGGCGCCTCGGCCGCCTCCCCAAGACGGCGATCGCCCTAAGGCGCGGCCCTTTAGGGCGGAACCCGCCCGCCAGGCGCCGGCTGGCCAGAGCAGAGCTGCCAAGAAGTTCTCGCCCACAAGAAGCTACCCGAGCGCCCTCGCTCAAAGACGTCAAGACCTACGCTGCCTCAGCCCACGGCGCAGGGAGGCCTGCAAGACCAATCTCTTCGCCGTCCCGAGGCCCCTTCGCTGCCACGGGCGGGCTGCCGCGCTTCACCACCGAAGGCTGCGAAGGCGTCGTGGGCCCGCCAAGTTCAAGTTGACCTTCCCCATGCTACGACGGCACGGCAGACCCTACGGAGTTCCTCCAGACTCACGAGCTGGGCATCGAGGCTGCCAACGGAGATGAAAAGGTCATGGCGAACTGGTTTCCCATGGCGCCAAGGACGGAGCCCGCGACTGGCTCCTCGACCGCCCCGTGCACGATCCCTTCTCGGCCGAGATGCGCACTCCGCTTCATCGCCAACTTCCAAGGTACGCGATCGCCACCGCCACCGTGGAGCGACATGCGCCGAATTAAAGAGCCGGGGAAACCCCGCAAAAGTACATCCAGCGCTTCAACAACGCTACGCCTCAAGATCCCTGTGGTGACGGAGGAGGCATCATCTACGCTTTCTCCGACGGGCGCGGCGCGACGTCAAGATGAAGGAGGAGCTGGTGATGCATGAAGATCTGGCACCTCCACGAGCTGTTCAACTTGGCGACCAAGTGCGCCAGGGCTGAGGAGGGCGCCTCTCCTCCTCGAGCTGCTCCGCCGGATCCCAAGAGAAGAAGTCCAAGGCCAAGGACGTAAAGCGCAAGGGGCTGCTGTAAGGGCCGAACCAGACACCAAGCGGGGCAGAGGTCAGCCCGAGTCTTCCAAGGGTAGCCGATACTGCGTGTACCACGACCTCCATACCCACAACACCAATGAATGTCAAGAGCTCCGGGCCGTGCGCGAAGGAAGGGTTGGTAGACGCCCTGAGTGCAGCGACCGGGGCTACGGCCGAGGAGGAGAAAGAAATGCAGGACGCTGGGAAGACCGCGGCCCGCGCCAAGGGTGGCGTGACCAACCTCGCGAGGACCGATGGCAAGACCAACCTCGCGAGGGGGGCTGGAGGGATCAGCCTCGTGAGGATCGTCCGCAAGGGAACGCATGCCTCCCTCTCCGCCGCCGCCACCAAGGAGAATCAAGACCGCCATCAGATTTAGGGCCGGGCTTCAGGTGAAGCGCTACGATTGCTCAGATCCCGGGCGGAGCCCAAGCCCCACCTCTCACCGTGATCTTCAAGCAGTTCGCCTGCGGAAGTGAATGCAGTCCTCCCCAAGCTCGAGTCTCACGCCTCTCGGTGGTCGGTGTGCGCCATCACGCTCAGCTCAATGGACCAGCCTGGCGCGCAGCCACCGCTTGAGTTCTCCCAATGCTTTGCTCCCCAATCATCAAGAACGCGTCTTTGGTCACCAAGATCCTCATCGACGGCCGAGCAGTGGCTCAACGCCCCGTCTGTGGAGACCTTCAACAATCTTCAAGTGCGCCCTGATACCAGCCTTCAGCCAACCAAGCCCTTCTCCGAGTCACCGACGGCTCCACGGTCCCGATCGGGCAGGTCCGCCTTCTGTCACCTTCGGGCCCGCGACAACTACCACACCGAGCTCATCGACTTCGACATCGCCCACATTCGCCTGCCGTATAACGCCATCCTCGGGTACCCAGCGTTGGCCAAGTTCATGGCCGTGACCCACCATGGCTACAACATCCTCAAGATGTCAGGAAGCGGCAGGGTCATCACGGTGCCCTGTGAAGAGAGAGATGTAGTGTGCTCCTTGGAGCGAACTTTTCAGCCGCGTCATTTGGAAGACCTGAGACCACAAGCGGGGACGCCTCCCGAGGCAGCACCCAAGAAGAACAAGACATCGACCGGCCCGGCTCATCAAGAGACAGGCCCCTCAGGGCCCGCGCCGGGCCAGGGGGAGCCTCCTTCCGTTGCATAGGAAAGCGCGCCCGGCGCCCTCCTCAGGCAGGGCTCGGGAGCTCTCCCCTGGAGGGCCACCGACCTCGCCAAGGTCTCGAGGGAGGCGCTTGGGCACCACGTGGAGGCGTGTTTCGAAGCACGTTTCCAGCAAAGGTGAGCAAGACCAGGAGGATGTAACCCCGAGAGTTCATCACCAAAGCCATTCAGGAGTTACAGGAGTCAAGGGTCATGAGGGGCAGCCGCCGCCTACCCGCTGTGGCCCCCCATCCAGGCGAGGATGGTGGGCTGCGCGTCTGCATCGACGTACCAGGGCTTAACCGAGCCGTATCTCAAGAGCGCCTCTGGCCCTCGCGAGTGGGACTTTGCGAGGGCCCGCCCCACAGATACGTACGCATGCCATATGGCCTGCCCAAAAGCGGCTGCTACACACCAGCGTCTCATGAGGACCATCCTGGAGGCTCAAGAGGTTAGCCACGCCGCAGCCCTGGCGGAGATGGAGATGGCCCGTGAGGGGCCGCCAGCGCCTCCGGAGCCTCCCGAGGCCCCGAGCCCGGGGCTTGTGAGGATCGGCTCCCGCAGCCCATCGAGTCTGCTACATCAACAACCCTACATCCTCAACATCATCAGGTGACATCTTTAAGTTTCATTTCCGGCTGGGAGCGCCTTCAGGGCGCATTATTCCCGTGCCAAGGTGGGTCCGTCCCTGCGGCATGTATCCCTTTTATTTCATGCCCTTAGCTTACCCTGTTGGGGGCGCCCCTCGGGTTGCATCATCCCCAAGCCGCTCGGGCCAGTCCCGGCAGCATGTATCCTTCATGCGTTTTCCTTAGGATTATGTTCCACCATGCTTGTTATTTGGTGCCTTCTCCTGGGTGGCGAAATCTTGCACGTTAAGGGGGGGGGGTGCCTGAGCATCGCGACTCAGGGCTCCTACCGGCTCTCCGCCCTCACCTCCGGTCTTGTCCATGGCATCGCGACCTGGCTTGCCAGTGGACGGTAGAGACGAGCCCGAGAGCCGGGACCCGAGGACGAGAGTTTCATTATCCAATCCAGCCTTATGCGTTAAAGGGGGTGCACGAGCATCGCGACTCGGGGCTCCTACCGCTCTCCGCCCTCACCCTCCGGTCTTGTCCATGGCATCGCGACCGGCATGCCAGCCGACGTAGAGACCAGCCCGAGAGCCGGGACCAAGACGAGAGTTGTTGCCTCCACCCGGCTTGCGCTGCTAAAGGGGGGTGCACGAAAGCATCGCGACTCGTGGCTCCTATCGGCTCTCCGCCCTCACCCTCTGGTCTTGTCCATGGCATCGCAACCTGGCTTGCCAACACGGTAGAGACCAGCCCGAGAGCCGGGACCCGAGGACGAGAGTTTCATCATCTAATCCAGCTTGCAGCGTTAAAGGGGGTGCATGAGCATCGCGACTCAGGGCTCCTACCGGCTCTCCGGCCCTCACCCTCTGGTCTTGTCCATGGCATCGTGACCTGGCTTGCCAGCGACGGTAGAGACCAGCCCTAGAGCCGGGACCCGAAGACGTAGAGCACCGACATCTAGCCATTTTTGCAGGAACACACTCAAAGATAAGGCCCAGAGCCAGGCGCAACCCGCCTTGAGGTAGGGCCTCGTGAGTCCCGCGCTGGCTCACGGGTGCCCAGATACACCTCGTCTAGCCCTACCGTGCCAGCCACATGTCGTGGTGGGTCAGAGACGCCTCGGGCTCCTCCCTGAGGGGAGCCCCTCCCACGTTCCATGGAAGCACCATGCTCGCTACTGGCTGACGACACTGCCGAGGAGCGGCTATGCCCGTACGCATGCGGAAGCTCTATGCTCCGCGCTGGTGATAATCAACTGAGGGTGGCCTCCGGGCCGCGTCAACCTCAGAGAGCCTAGAGCTCAGTGTCTGGCCTCGTCGCAACGCCTCCTCCTGAGCGCGCGAGGGGCTGGGCACGGGCTGCGCTGGTCATGCCCAGATGCACGCCACCAGCCAGCCCCTCGGGCCTGGTTCGTCGTGACGCCACTCCCCGAGCGGAGCCAAGGTACGCATGCCGTTTGAGCGTCAAGGGGACTCTCGAGCATCGCGACTCAGAGCCTAACTGGTCACGTAGCCCTCACCCCTTAGTTCCGAAAGGCTAACGGCGGTTGGGGTATGTGCGGGCCGGGCCTCGCAGACGTAGAACGGTGGATCCGCCACGCCTCACCTCCCTACTTGCTGTTCAGGCGCCAAGGGGACTCCTGAGCATCGCGACTCAGAGCCTAACTTGTCACGTAGCCCTCACTCCTTGGTCCTGTCCTGGTTTCGGTCCGGGGCTAACGACGGCCGAGGTATCTGTGAGGCGGGCTCTGCCGCATAGAACATAAGCAAGTAGGAAGCACAAATTTCAAGGAATTC
Organism: Aegilops bicornis; assembly: GCA_021605145.1. Classification (NCBI taxonomy): domain Eukaryota; kingdom Viridiplantae; phylum Streptophyta; class Magnoliopsida; order Poales; family Poaceae; genus Aegilops; species Aegilops bicornis. The sequence goes on along the minus strand of CM038670.1, from coordinate 612,729,302 downwards.
AAAAGCAAATATTACAGTCCACACTGTTATCGCAGTACCAAACGCATAAGTTTAAACGCCTCCCGAGGCATGATACATGTGCAGGAATTAAAAGCAAGACAGGAGCCACAGTGAGTCACTTGTCGGCGGAGCGGGCCAGCGGAGTGGGCTCGCCTCGTGAAGCAGCAGGGCCGGCAGCGCCTCGCTTCGGCTTGGTGATGAAGGCCCGGAACTTCCCCAACAGAGCCTCCGCGCGACCCTTCACAACCTCGGCAGCGGCAGTTGCGTGCTCGCCGCTCGCCGGCTCCAGCAGGCTGTCCATGTCGACGCTGGGGTCACGAAGATAGATGTGGGTGAGGATCCGCGTCAGTGCCGCAGAAGACAAGACCCACGCCTCGGCCTCAGCCGTGGGGCGAAGACAAAGGGAGACATCTTCAAGCGCTGGATCGAAGGGAAGCAGCTTGGCGAGGCCGTCCTCCGCGCCGGCCAGTGGGCTCTCCAGGCCGCTGTCATAAAGCTCCCTCAGCAGGACGCGAGCCTTCACCTCCATATCCATGAAGGCCACGCGGTCTTCAGCCAGAACCCGCGCCTTGGCGTCCAGCTCGACCTTCCTCGCCTCCAGTTCCTGCCCCAATGCGTCAAGACGGTCGCGGTGTTTCCTCAGCTTGGCCTCCTGGTCCTTGATGGCCGCCTCGCGAGCCTTCATGCCTTCCTCCTGCTCCTGGTGGAGGCAAGCCTCCTCGGCGAGCTGGTTCTGCAGGCCCTTCAGCTCACCCTCCAGCGTCTCGCAGCGACCTCGGATGCTGGCTGCCTCCCCCAGGGCAGCATCGCGGGCCACCTTTGCCTCGCGAATAGCCTGCTTCTCCTCGTCACAGGCCGTCGAAGCCTGGACCAGCGCCGCCCGAATCGAAGCGTCGGCACGAATCCAGCCCGAGGCCAGCTCCAGGCGCCCGGCCACCAAGCGAGGGTAGGCGCCCAGAAGATCCTGCCGCAGCCGGTCCGATTCGGCAGCAGTCCGGACCGCGGGAGGAGTCGAGGAGACAACAGTTGGCGGAGTAGCAGGAGTTGGCGGCGGCGTAACCACTGCGCCCTGAGGCGGAACCAGCGGCGCCACGACGACGGTGGAGGCTGCGCCAACAAAGGCCGCCTCGAAATCGCTTGGGACAAGGCTGAAGCTTCGCCCAGCAGGCTCGGCCAGAGCCTCGCGAGGACGCCCGGGCAGGAGAGGCACAGGCGTCGGGCCATCTTCCTTTGGGCAAAGGCACCACCACGGATGGGGCCTCGAGAGCCCCTTCAGCTTCTTCACCGCGGCGCCCGGCTGACCAAGAGCATGGACATCAGATCTCGTCAACAAAGCAATAATCAAGACAGGAGGCGGGCACTTACAGGTCGTCTCTGGTGGACTCGAGCAGCCTCCGGCCATACTTGAAGCCCGAGAGCCGGCTGCAGGGATTGGCTTCTAGGGGACCAGGAGCGGCAGACGCGCAGCCCAGTCCGGTCCTTCTTCAGGACCGGGGGCAGGCTTTTGCCTCCCCGCTCATCCTCATCTTCGTCGTCGTCACTTTCGGGGAGGCGCAGAACGCGGGGCCTGCGCCACAGGGAGGGGGCCCTTGACTCCGCCCCCGAATCAACCCCCTCTCCTGGCTCCCTTTCCTCCACCTCTTCGCTGGAGTCGGAAGAGGGCACGTCCACCAGGTCCTCCGGAGCCTCCGCGAGCACGAGCCCGTCCCCATTGAAGGCAGGCATGGACCCCACAACCTGCTCCCAATCCTCGCGAAGAAACAAGAGGCGGCAGGCGCCCTCGGTCTCGCCACATCGCCCCTACCAAGGACTGGAGGACCGTCACCAGATCCTCGCCCGGCCGGGGCCACGGGGCTCGGGTTAGGCCTCCACGCCAGGCGAAATCTTGGCGAAGCGGAGCCAGTTGGTGCTCCAGGAACTCCCTCAGCAACGACGCACCGGTCAGCCTCGCCGCCGCCGCATCGTCCAGCTTCAGATCTGCGTCCATCCTCTCCAGCACCAGCTTCGCGCGAGGATCCCGAAGCTTCGCCCGGGACCAGTCGTCGGAGCTCTCGGCGGGCTCCGTGGGCAGGATCAGTCCAGGGTGGATCCGCCCTGCATCCACCAAGACCCACTTGCTCCTGAAGCCCTCAATCCGCTTCCCAGTGTTTGAAATGGCAATGGCTCCACCAGATGCGATTTAAGTCAAGCGCCTTGAGACGGGACCACGGGAGAATCGAAGGAAGAAGTTGTGGCGCAGCAAGGCCACGAGGGCTTCACCCCAACATGGGCCTCACAATAGTAGGCGAAGATTGCCGTGGAGAAGGGCGGAGTTGGGATGGAGGTGCAGAGCGTGAATGTTGTAATGGCGAAGGACGGAGAAGAAGAACTTCGAGAGAAGGGAGGCTGACAGAGACCAGCAATAATGGCGCCCGCGAAGAACGGGTAGAAGGTACTCCCCGACCCTCGGGCGGAGGAGCCGACCTTGAACACCGCCGTTCTATCGGCGCCCTGCGCCTCCGCCAGCCCGGGCGATTGTCGAGCAAGGCTTCGCTTGACACGTTCTCAAGGCGGGTCCAAGGCAGGAGAGTACCAGGCTCTGGCCGGGGTTTGACGAGGAGCCATGGCTGGCTAGGGCACGGAGGCGAAGTGGATCTGAAGGTCTTGGAAGCAGGAAGGAGAGGCGCAAGAAAGGGGATCTGAGCAGCAACTGGAGAAAGTAAAGGAGGCAAGCAAGATGCAGCTCTATTATCAACCCGCGCGGTTGCAGAAGCGCCCACGTCCAATCAACCGCCACGCGGCGCCCAAGGCCACAGGCTGTTAGGGCCCTGGCAACCGCACTTGCCCTTCGCCTCTGCACGGCCAAGTCCGGGCGTGTCGTTAACTGGGGCCTCTTGTCGGCGTTACGGGAACGGGGTCCCAGACTTGCTCGCCTGTGGCTGCGGGCGTGGCTCAAAGGAGGCCAGGGCGGCCCATCTTCATCAACACAAGCTCAAGACCCTCACGAGGGGCCAAGCCTCATGAGGCGGACGACCAAGAGCTTCCTCGGGCGCCGCCTCGTCGGTGGCTCATGAGGAGGCGGAGAACTCAAGGCGGGGTACCTCGCGAGGTGCCCGTGGACGAAGCCATGACGACCAAGGGCACCGGTCGAGGCGCCCGGCCAGCGCCCTCCTCCTTTCCTCTTTGGTGCAAAGGGGCAAGCGCAGGCAAGGGCATCGAGCAAAGGCATCCATTTCGGTGCAAGAAGACCAAGACCAGCCCCAACGGCAATTGGAATGCGATCATCATGGAGCCCAAGCAGGCGTCATCACCAGAGCCTTTGGCAGGCGAGGACCAACTTTAGTCAGGATAAGTGTACCCACTGCTCCCCTTCAAAATGGCCAATTGTTGGCGCCCTTCCCGCTCAATATTTGGGAAGAGGCCCAGGGCCTTCGCCTATAAATAGGGGTAGCCACACTCAGAGTGGGGGACGATCGGATCGAGCATCCGGAATCCAGAGAGAGAGAAACCCGTTCCTCAAGCTAGAGCGACGGGGCACCACTTAGCAGTTCATCACACCCACCAAGAACAGACCCTCGCGAGACTGTTCTTCCCTGTACTATTCTTCGTCAGCCCCATAGGACATCCACACACCACAAACTAGAGTAGGGTATTACACCCCAACGGTGGCCCGAACTAGTATAAATCTTGCGTCTCTTGTGTTGTTCTTGTTAGTAGTTTAGGTCCCTGTGATTCGGCGAGGTACGAGACGGTGGAGGGTTGGATCTCCGTGCGCACCCCAGAGTTTGAACCTTAAGGGTCTGCCGGAACCCGTGACCCGACAGAGTCATGTCCACCGGATCAACATTATCCTTGTAGTACTTCAACTCTTCCGTGGCACAAACCGACTCTGCATAGGCCGCATCACCTTCTTCACACTCCAAAGTAATCTTGCGACTGCCATGAACGGTTATGGTCCCCTTGTGACCCAGCATCTTGAGCTGCAAATAAATATAACATGGTCGTGCCATAAATTTGGCATAAGCCGGCCGCCCAAATAAAGCGTGATATGGGCTCCGGATCTTCACCACCTCAAAAATCAATGTCTCTGACCTGGAATCATGATCATCTCCAAAGGCCACTTCCTGAGCTATCTTGCCAACAGAATATGCTGACTTACCAGGTACCACACCATGGAATACCGTATTGGACGGTTTAAGATTCTTATCTGTTAGCCCCATACGGCGGAAGGTCTCATAGTATAAGATATTAATACTGCTTCCTCCATCCATGAGCACCTTGGTGAACTTATAACCTCCCACCTGAGGTGCCACCACCAACGCTAGCTGACCCGGATTGTCAACCCGGGGAGGGTGATCCTCTCTGCTCCATATGATTGGCTATTCGGACCAGCGTAAATAACGAGGCACGGCCGGTTCAACAGAATTCACCGCTCGCTTGTGAAGCTTCCGATCCCGCTTATCCAAGCTAGTGGTGAATACATGATATTGCCCGCTATTCAACTGCTTTGGATTGCTCTAATAACCCGACTGCTGCTGCTGGTTGTAACCACCACAGCTATTCGATTATTTTGATTGTTATGTCCACCACGATCATCATTGAAGCCTGAACGGCATTTCCTCCACCGTGACCCGGCCCATGGAATCCGGATCGAGCCACCACGATCCGTGATCATATCGGAAAGCATTAGAATTTTTGAACTCCTGCATAATATAGCAATCCTTCCAAAGGTGGTTGGCTGGCATCTCGTTAAATCCGATGCTTTGGACAGGGCTGGTTTAATAGATAGGTCAGGCGGTCCGGGTTGGGATTTGGAGCTCCACCGCGATTCAGCGGTTTACCCTTCCGTCGCTGGCCCTTGTCCTGCGCGCTAGTATTAGCCACAAAGTCCACGCTGCCATCCGCTTTAGGCTTGCCTCCGTTACCATGACCTGCCGTGTTGTGTTGCTGCCCTTTGGAGTTGCTGCTCTTCTTTACCTTCCCTGTCTTGTCATCATCAGACTCGGGATCCTTGGTACTATCAGAATCAGCATACTTCACTAACGCAGTCATGAGGGTCCCCATATCATCACAATGGCGCTTCATCCGTCCCAATTTCAACTTCAGAGGCTTAAACGGCGGTTGCTTTCCAAGGTTATAAATCATGAGTCGGCGTTGATATGGTGCGATGAGTGCAAAATTTCGAACTTCGGTGCACCCAATGAGTTGTTGACTCTCCTTCCTCCACGGACACAGGCCGCCAAGTCTACTATTGACATGGGCTGCTTACATGTATCCTTGAAATTCTGGATAAACCGGGCTCGCAACTGGGCCCATGAACTGATAGAATTGGCCGGTAAGCTCTTTAACCAAATACAGGCTGTCCCTTCAAGCATCATGGTGAAATACTTCACACACGCCGCTTCATCTACGTCAAGCATCTCCATAGCCATCTCATAGCTCTCCACCCATGTTTCCGGAGACAAATCGACAGTGTAATTTGGCACCTTGCGCGGGCCCTTGAAATCCTTGGGCAGGCGCACATTGCGTAAAGCGGGGACAAGACAAGGCACTCCCAAAGAACTAGAAGTAACTCCTGGCTCGATCGAGGTGGTTGGACGAATCGGCGTAAGCTGACGAGCCTCATGTTGCGCTGCTAACTCGGCGTCCCTGCGTGCTCGGGCCCAGTCCACCACTTCCTGAGCATCACCTGCCGGGTTATTGCCACGGGGCGCTTCACAGTTCCGTGCATTACTGGATACGGCCGGTTCATCCATCCGCCTGCTATAACTCCGGCTCGGGCGGGGGGTGGAATGAATTGATCACGGCTGTATGAATATGCTTCTGTTGAATCAAGGCCGTTTCAAGAAGCTCCTTAACCGGTAGCGTCTGCACCGCTGCGGAGAATCACCTTCAATTGGGATGGCCTCGATCGTGAAGCAGCGGCGACAAGATTGTCCATTGGATTGGAATAATGACACAGGAGGTGTATGCGGGCCGAGGCACGACATTGTTACGCCGAGGCGGCTCCATCGAGCGAGGCTGAACGGCGCACCGGCCGGTGCCTCCGCCCGGTTTATCACTGGCCGGTTACTAGTCCCTGCTCCTGGGGTATTAAAGAGGTGTCTGGCGTCGAAAACCATCGGCAGGCGAGACCGATGCTTCCTTTTCAGGACTTCATGCGACGTGTTCTGGTCCAGCATAAGCCTATAGGCCTGCGCATCCAAAGTGGCCCACTCTGCGGCCATCCTGTCGTTCTCGGCTGCTAGGTCGGCCTTGGACTGAGTGATCTGTTCCCTCACCTTTGCAATCGCCGTGTTGTGGGCGTCCTCATCCACCGGGTTAGCCGCCGCTATAAGCACAGCCAACGCATCAAACAGATGAGATAAAACATGAGCCGGCGGGTGCACAGGGCCTACTGCCCGGGCCGCCGCCGCCGCTGCTGACCCGGAGAACATTGCTGCTGCGTTCGAAGAGTTGATCGCCGCCTGCGTACCGGCCATGAATATTCCAACCCGGTTGGGCAGATCAGAGGGGTCCGGAATACTGCCACCATCGGAACAGCCCCCAATCCGGTCGTCTTGTAGCTGATACAATGATTCAGTTTCTCCGGTTGAGGACTCGTCGCCGGAATAAACGACGGTCTCGCTACCAGATTCCGATCCATCCTCATATTCTCCTCCGTGGATGACTCCCACGAAGGCACGCTTCACGGTCGGTTTAAGCTGGGCAGATCTCGCACGCTGAGCCGTTTCGACGAGGTCGGTGTAGATGTCCGGCTCAGGGCCCAGTGCACCGATCTTGCCGATGAAGACGTGTATGCCACCAAAGGGGACCTGGTACCCGTACTCAATCGAGCCGGCCTCGGGGCCCCAGCCTGCATCGTGGATGTAGAGCTTGCCGCGACGACTCTTGGTCATCCGGCCCACAGCATAACCCTTGAGTCCTTCGAAGTTGCCCTCCAAGAACTTGAAACCATCGTGCGATAGCCCCACGGTGGGCGCCAACTGTCGTGGTTTTGTCACGGCAGATGTCCTCATGAAAGGACTTAGTCGTGGAGCCATCGCTACGGGTTAGCTTGAAGGGGTTAAAGTGGACACAAGGACGCAAGAGAGTTCATACTAGTTCGGCCCCTTCGATGAAGGTAAAAGCCTACGTCAAGTTGTGATGGAATTGATGGGGGTTCGATGACTAGGGAGCAAACAAGCTTCGCCTAAGTCTTGAGTTGTTGTCTGTTTTTCCTGAACCGCCTCTGGGTCGTCCCCTTATATACATGGGTGGTGCCCGTCGGTTCATAGAGTCCCGACGCCGGTTCATAGATGTATCCGGCTCGGTCTCTGCTATTCCTAACTTATAATACAAGTTACATACTGACGCCGGTTTATGGCTACAGGCCTTAAACCGGCTATGGGCCTTAAGCCCTCATCTGCCTACTTGGGCCTTAACATACTCAACTACTGATGAAGTTAACCCGGCATGTCCTGGCCGGTTTACACCCAATGGTAATATCCCCAACAGGTTGGTTAGGCACCGACGGCGGAGGGTAAGGGCTCGGGGAGGATGGTGGGAAAATGAACATAGGGGGAGAGGGGCTAGGTGTAGATGTTGGGGTGACGTGGCGATCGAGTTAGCTACTGAGTAGCTATAGGTGGTCAACTCTCCAAAATCAATCAAAACAGCCCAGTGCCCAAAAAACTTGCTTTTTTATAAAAGAGAGCTTTCCCTCCGATTTCCATTAAGAGAAATCACCAGGTCTTACAGAAATAAAAAGAAATAGGAAAGCTACTATAGCAATCTCTCAGCGAGCACTGGCTATTGAGGAAGAGGGGAAGCCATCCCTTCCCCTCCCATTTGCCCCCAAAGCAGTACCCTCAAGAGATCTAAGGCATGGGCTCAAGAGCAGGTCCCGGTACCCTACTAACAACAAAGTTTTAAAAACAGGAAGCAACCCAAAGTGGCATACAGACTGCTCCTCTAATAGGTATCAAACATCATACATTTTTATTCTACCTAGAGACAAAAGACTGGAGGAGGATGAAATAGGGTAAGTTTGATGCAGCCTTGTAAGCATCTGTTCGCAGCACCAAAGCACAATCCTGAAGAACTCGAAGCTGGTCACCCCAAGATTCTCCTTGTCTCCAGGCACTACCCATGTGCTGCTTTAAACACTTCTCCAGCTACTTCACCAACCAGCCTCACTCCTGCCTCCATCAATTCACTTCTTGCGGGGTTTTTCTGCAAAATATTCCAATCATGTAAATTTTTAAGAAGTATATTAACAGGTACACAGGGGTCATTCACCCTGTTATTATCAAAAACAACACTATTTCTCAATTTTCAAATTGTCCAACATATAGCAGAAATTCCTATCATAACTAAGCCCCTCTCTTCTCTTCCAAAAGTCTTGCCCGGGCTCTCATCACCATGTCGAGATCTTCTGGAATGTCAGTTAGATTGAAGGCACATTTTAGTATGTTCCACAGTAACCTAGCTATAGAGCAGGAAAGGAAGAGGTGGTTTATATTTTCCTTATGTCCACAGAAAGGACATTTCTCATCACCTTTCCACACCATGCACAACAAATTATCTTTCGTAAGAATGCTGTTTCTAAGAGCTAACCACATAAAAACTTTGACTCGAGGTGGCATTTTAATTTTCCACATGTACAAATATGGCTATTTAATCCCATTCTCTATCAAATGCCTGTAGAAGAACTTTACAGTATGTATCCCATTTTTAGTCAGTGTCCACTTTGCCTCGTCTCTACTATCATTCAGAATCGTCGAACTACAAGCTTCTTTTGAAGGAAATATTCCCAAGAGGCAATAATAAAGTTGTTATTTATATTTCCTTATATCATGATAAATGTTTATTATTCATGCTAGAATTGTATTAACCGGAAACTTAGTACATGTGTGAATACATAGACAAACAGAGTGTCACTAGTATGCCTCTACTTGACTAGCTCGTTGAATCAAAGCAGGTTAAGTTTCCTAGCCATAGACATGAGTTGTCATTTGATTAACGGGATCACATCATTAGAGAATGATGTGATTGACTTGACCCATTCCGTTAGCTTAGCACTTGATCGTTTAATATATTGCTATTGCTTTCTTCATGACTTATACATGTTCCTATGACTATGAGATTGTGCAACTCTCGAATACCGGAGGAACACCTTGTGTGCTACCAAAAAGTCACAACGTAACTGGGTGATTATAAAGGTGCTCTATAGGTGTCTCCGGTGGTACTTGTTTAGTTGGCATAGATCGAGATTAGGATTTGTCACTCCAATTGTCGGAGAGGTATCTCTGGGCTCTCTCGGTAATACACATCACTATAAGCCTTGCAAGCAATGTGACTAATGAGTTATTAGTGGGATGATGCATCACGGAATGAGTAAAGAGACTTGCCGGTAACGAGATTGAACTAGGTATTGAGATACCGACGATCGAATCTCAGGCAAGTAACATACCGATGACAAAGGGAACAACGTATGTTGTTATGCGGTTTGACCGATAAAGATCTTTGTAGAATATGTAGGAGCCAATATGAACATCCAGGTTCCGCTATTGGTTATTGACCGGAGACGTGTCTCGGTCATGTCTACATAGTTCTCGAACCCGTAGGGTCCGCACACTAAACGTTTGGTGACGATCGGTATTATGAGTTTATGTGTTTTGATGTACCGAAGATAGTTCAGAGTCCCGAATGTGATCACAGACATGACGAGGAGTCTCGAAATGGTCGAGACATAAAGATTGATATATTGGAAGACTATATTCGGACATCAGATGAGTTCCGGGGGTCACCGGATAATTATCGGAGTGCCGGGGGGTTATCGGAACCCCCGGGGAACTAATGGGCCAACATGGGCCTTGTGTGTGAGAGAGAGGAGGGGTCCATGGGCTGGCCGCCCCCCACCCCTTGAGGAGTCTGAATTGGACAAGGAGGGGGGTGGTGCCCCTCTTTCCCTCCCGCTCTCCCTCTCTTTCCTTCCCCCTTCCTCCTCCTAGTTGGACTAGGAAAGGGGGAGTCCTACTCCTACTAGGAGAAGGACTCTTCCCCCCCCTTGGCGTGCCCCAAGGGCCGGCCGACCTCCCCCTTGCTCCTTTATATACGGGGGCAGGGGGCACCCTATGACACACAAGTTGATCATTGATCTCTTAGCCGTGTGCGGTGCCCCCCTCCACCATAATCCACCTCGGTCATATCGTCGCAGTGCTTAGGCAAAGCTTTGCGCCGGTAGCTTCATCATCACCGTCATCACGCCGTCGTGCTGACGAAGCTCTCCCTCGACACTCTGCTGGATCATGAGTTCGTGGAACGTCACTGAGCCGAACGTGTGCAGATCGCGGAGGTGCCGTACTTTCGGTACTAGGATCAGTCGATCGTGAAGACGTACGAATACATGAACCGCGTTGTCATAACGCTTCTGATTACGGTCTACGAGGGTACGTGGAAAACACTCTCCCCTCTCGTTGCTATGCATCACCATGATCTTGCGTGTGCGTAGAATTTTTTTTTTGAAATTACTACGTTCCCCAACATCTTTAATGTGTTCCCAGAGTTCTTTTGAATCCCCTGTCAAAGTCCTCCTAAAATGCATGTTCTATATTCCACTATCAAAGATATTCTTGAATGTTTTCTTGTTATCAAAACAGATATTATATAGCCTAGGGAAGTTTTTACTCAGCGGTGCAGATCCAATCCACCAGTCTTCCCAAAATCAAACACTTTCTCCATTTCCCACTGTAAATTTACATACGGAAGTAAAGTGATCTCTATGTTTCAGGAGCTCCCTCCAGAACTGGGAGTCTCCCTGTTTGGCAGATACATTGCCAAGGGTTTTATTTCCCAGGTATTTTTTCAAGATGATATCTTGCCATAGCCCTTCTGTAGTGTAAATTTTCCACCACCATTTACACAACAAAGCTTTGTTCATGTCTGCAAGGTTTTGGATCCCCAACCCTCCCATATCTTTTGGCCTACACACCTCAAACCATTTGACCAAATGATATTTTTTCTTTTTGTCATTTTCCTACCATAATAACCTGGATTTAAAAAAATCATTCGTTTGTTCACCCCAATGGGCAACCCATAGAAAGACATCATAAAATAAGGGATGCATGTCAAAGAAGATTGAATCAATGTAACCCTTCCAGTGTTGGGAACGTAGTAATTTCAAAAAAATTCCTACGATCACGCAAGATCTATCTAGAAGATGCATAACAACGATAGGGGAGAGTGTGTCCACGTACCCTCGTGGACCGAAAGCGGAATCATTTAGTAATGCGGTTGATGTAGTCGAACGTCTTCGTGATCCAACCAATCCAAGTACCGAACGTATGGCACCTCCGCATTCAGCACACGTTCAACTCGATGGCGTCCCTCGTGCTCTTGATCCAAAGAGAGGACGAGGGTCGGCCTCACAAGACGACGGCGGCATGCGACGGTGATGATGATGTTACCAGCGCAGGGCTTCGCCTAAGCACTACGGCGATATGATCGACGTGTGTAATTGTGGTGGGGGGCACCGCACACGGCTAAAAGATTAACTTGTGTGTTCTAGGGTGCCCCCTGCCCCCGTATATAAAGGAGGGAGAGGCAGACGGCCCTAAGGGGCACGCCAAGGTGTGGAGTCCTACTAGTACTCCCTAGTCCTAGTAGGATTCCACCTCCCACACGGAGTAGGAAAGGGGGAAGGGATAAGGAGAAGGAAAGGGGGGCCGGCCCCCTTCTCCTAGTCCTAATTGGCCTCCTGCCCAAGGCGGGGCGCACCAGCCCCTTGTGGGCTGGTGTGCTTCCCTCTTATGGCCCATAAGGCCCATAACTTCTCCCGGGGGGTTCCGGTAACTTCCCGGTACTCCAGAGAATACCCGAACTTCTCCGGAACCATGCCGATGTCCGAATATAGCCTTCTAATATATCAATATTTCTGTCTCGACCATTTCGAGACTCCTCATCATGTCCGTGATCTCATCCGGGACTCCGAACAAACTTCGGTTCATCAAATCACTTAACTCATAATAAAAATCATCATCGAACTTTAAGCGCGCGGACCCTACGGGTTCGAGAACTATGTAGACATGACCGAGACACATCTCCAGTCAATAATCAATAGCGGAACCTAGATGCTCATATTGGCTCCTACATATTCTATGAAGATCTTTATCGGTCAAACCGCATAACAACATACGTTGTTCCCTTTGTCATCCGTATGTTACTTGCCCGAGATTCGATCGTCGGTATCATCATACCTAGTTCAATCTCGTTACCGGCAAGTCTCTTTACTCGTTCTGTAATACTTCATCCCGCAACTAACTAATTAGTCACATTGCTTGCAGGGCTTATAGTGATGAGCATTACTGAGAGGGCCTAGAGATACCTCTCCGAAACATGGAGTGATAAATCCTAATCTCGATCTATGCTAACCCAACAAATACCTTCGGAGACACCTGTAGGGCATCTTTATAATCACCCATTTACGTTGTGACGTTTGATAGCACACAAAGTGTTCCTCAAGTATTCTGGATTTGCATAATCTCATAGTCTGAGGAACATGTATAAGTCATGAAGAAAGCAAGAGTAAATTTAAAATCAGAACGATCATAATGCTAGGCTAACGGATGGGTCTTGTCCGTCACATCATTCTCCTAATGATGTGATCCCATTCATTAAATGACAACACATGTCTATGGTTAGGAAACATATCAATCTTTGATAAACGAGCTTGTCAAGTAGAGGCATACTAGGGACACTTATGTTTTGTCTATGTATTCACACATGTACTAAGTTTCCGATTAATACAATTCTAGCATGAATAATAAACATTTATCATGAAATAAGGAAATAAATATTAACTTTATCATTGCCTTTGGGGCATATTTCCTTCATCCAGCACTAGCAAGTAATCTTCCTTGCCAAGTTTCACATTTTCCTCCATTTTACTTTCAGGAGGTTTACAGTGTTTATTACTAATTCTATTCTTATCCACCGGTAATCCTAAATATTTCATAGGCACAACACCTATTGGACATGTAAAAATCTTTGCATATTCCTCGTTTTTATCAATGGCCTCCCCAAATAAAAACAGCACACTCTTATGGAAGTTGATCTTCAGACCGGACATTTGTTCAAAGAGGCATAAGATATATTTCAGGTTATGAGTGTTGGTTTCGGGTTCCGGCAGACCCTTAAGGTTCGAACTCTGGGGTGCGCACGGAGATCCAACCCTCCACCGTCTCGTACCTCGCCGAATCACAGGGACCTAAACTACTAAGAAGAACATCACAAGAGACACGAGATTTATACTAGTTCGGGCCACTGTTGTGGTGTAATACCCTACTCTAGTTTGTGGTGTGGTGGATTGCCTCTTGGGCTGATGAGGGATAGTACATGGAAGAACAGCCTCGCGAGGGTCTAATCTTGGTTGGTGTGATCAACTGCCAGGTGGTGTCCCATTGCTCTAGCTTGAGGATCGGGGCTCTATCTCTATCTGATCTGGATGCCGATCGTCCTTCTACCCTGAGTGTGGCTACTCCTATTTATAGGCGAAGGCCCTGGGCCTCTTCCCAAATATTGAGCGGGAAGGGCGCCAACAGTTGTCCATTTTGAAGGGGAACAGCGGGTACATTTATCCTGACTAAAGTTGGTCCTCGCCTGCCAAAGGCTCTGGTGATGACGCCTGCTTGGGCTCCACGATGACTCCCTTCTAGCCGTTGGGGCTGGTCTTGGTCTTGTTGCACCGAAACGGGCACCTTTGCTTGATGCTCTTGCCTGCGCTTGCTCCCTTTGCACCAAAGGGGAAAGGAGGACGCTGTGAGGGCTGGCGCCCGACTGGCGCCCTTGGTCGTCATGGCTTGCGTCATGGGCACCTTGCGAGGTAACCTGCCTTGAACTCTCCGCCTCCTTACGAGCCATCCTGACGAGGCCGTGCCTGAGGAAGCTCCTGGTCGTCCGCCCCGCGAGGCTTGGCCCCTTGCGAGGGTCTTGAGCTTGTGTTGATGAAGATAGGCTGTCCTGGGCCTCCTTTGAGCCACGCCGCGAGGCCGCAGTGTGCATGTTCAGGGACCCCGTTCCCGAACGCCCGACAAGAGCCCGGGCCCATGGCGCGCCCGAACTTGGCCGAAAGCAGAGGCGAAGGGCAAGTCTGGCGTCGCGGGCCCTAACAGCCTCATGACCTTGGGCGACGCGTGGCAGTTGATTGGGCGATGCGCCTTTGCTCCCCCACGATGCCTCGGTAACCTCCCGGATTCGACAAGTCCCTGCATGCGGAGTTGGTCATGATTACCGGTGATCGTGAAGGCCGACGGTTGGCCTTCGCCAACAATAAGTACGGAACGGCGTGCGCCCTTCCAGTCTATCCTTTCCTGTCTCTTCTTCTTCTCCATGGCTCCACCAAGGAAGTTCTCGGCTACAGAGAAGGGGAAGGGCCGCCAGGTCAAATCTTCCTCTCCTCCGCCTAAGCGTGGTCGAGGTCGCCCTTGCAAGCACCCCGTGGCCTCCACAGGGGTCCCTCGCGGTCGTGGGGGAGGCTCTCAGCATGGTGACGAGCGGCTGGCCATGGTCGGAGGGCGTGCCCCGGCCGCGCGTCCCCCGAGGCCGCGCCTCCATGCTGCTGAAGCGCTGCCGGAGTTCATGGTGAGGGCGGAGGAGCCGTCCGGCATCCGGCTTCAGCTCCCGTGCTTCCTCCTGGGTGAGCTCCCAGATGGCGCCCTGAGTGGCCTCTGGCTCCAGGCAGATGGCTGTTGCAGCCAGGCTTCGCGGGCTTCTCTGGAGGTCTCTGCTGCAGGGAACCTGTTCCTGGCCCGCTGCTGGCAGACGTTCCCTCGCGCGCGTGGTCTCCACCGCCGGTGCTCCCTGCACTTCAAGTATGATGGCGATGCCACCCTCTATGTGAGGGTGTTCGGGGAAGAAGGCCGCCGCATGGGGTGCTGCCCTGAGGACGACGACCGCGGCCGAGGACTCAGCCCCGGCGCGGGCGGAGAGGGCAGCGCGCGGGCGGCTGGCGATGCCCGCGACTCCTCACGCTTCACCAGCTCTTCTTTGGGTGGCGATTCTTCCAGCAGCGGCCGCGGCCAGCCCCCACGCCGCCGTGCCTGCTTGGGGGGTGGCAGCGGGTCCGCTCGCCGCCACGCCCCGGTGAAGCGCGAGATGGAGTCCGAATGAGCTCCGGAGGCGGCTCGGGCCTTCCAAGAGAGCCGGCACGGGGCGTGCTTCGCATGCTTCTGTCCGTTTCCTTCCTTTTCTCCTGCGTAAAAAGGGAACAATGTGTGGCCCCGTGGAGGCGTGTTTAGGGCAACGCTGTTAATTATTGTACTGCTTTTGTTATCCTCGACATCTGTTCCTTCGTCAGGCGCCCATTCGCAAGTGAACCCGGCCGTGGGGGGGGCGATCGACCACAGCCCCGTGTTAGCGTTAGCCGCCTGTGAGGCATGGTCGGAGGGTGCTCGGCTGTGGACCAGGGCCGTGAAAACTTGAGCGATAGGGGTAGGAACGCTCGCGGGGGCTCCCGAGGCCTCCGCCTCGCGAGTCCCCGCGCAAGAGAAATCGAGGCAGGAGGGTGAAGAAGATCTAAGAAACACAGACCAAAAAGGGGCGATAGTTTCGACAAACACTCCAAATGCGAATAACCAGTCAACTGCAGAAAGCAAATTAAAAAGCCGCGTCCGGCACCTAGTCTAGTCTTCGACATCTTCTCACCAGCGCCGAGCTAAGTGCTGCCACTGGGCGTGGAAGGGAGCCCCGGGGCCTGAGGCCGGCGCTCCTGATACTCCGGGGCATGTACAGCCCCAACATATTATTACGTGAGAGTGTCACGGCCGGCGAGCTTCACAGGCGTTCGCCTTCTTCACAGGCTCTGGGCCTTTCTTCTGGGAAGCAAGCTTCACGGGCGTTTGCCCTCTTCACAGGCTCCGGGCCTTTCCCAAACGCGACAGCTTCATAGGCGTTCGCCTTCTTCACAGGCTCCGGGCCTTTTCCGGAAAGATGAACTTCACAGGCATTCGCCTTCTTCACAGGCTCAGGGCCTTTTCCAAAAAGATGAACTTCACAGGCATTCGCCTTCTTCACAGGCTTAGGGCCTTTTCCTAAAAGATGAACTTCACAGGCATTCGCCTTCTTCATGTGCTCGTGGCCTTTTCCAAAAGATGAACTTCACAGGCATTCGCCTTCTTCACGTGCTCGGGGCCTTTTCCAAAAGATGAACTTCACGAGGCATTCGCCTTCTTCACGAGCTCGGGGCCTTTCCAAGAAGATGAACTTCACGGGCATTCGCCTTCTTCATGTGCTCTGGGCCTTTTAGGTGTAAAACCTCCGGAGGTGCCGGATGTTCCACAGCGTTACGTATAGGTGCTCCCTCTTGAGTCTCCAAGCGCACGGAGCCAGGCACTGAAACATGAACAACCTTGAATGGGCCCTCCCACATGGGAGAGAGCTTATGCAATCCCTCCCTAGAGAGGACCCGTGAGCACGAGGTCCCCTACCTCGAGAGTTACAGGGCGGATGCTGCGGCGGTGGTATCGCCGAGTGCTCTGCTGGTACCTCGCCGCCGCAGAGCAGCTTCTCGGCGCGCTCCTCCCCAAAGACGAGGGCTGTCCCCGCATGGCGCCCTGCAGCGTTTCATCGAACGCCAGACTCCACGCTGGATCTACGCTTGACCTCGTGAGGGAGGACAGACCGGCTCCGTGAGACCAGGAAGAAGGGGTCTCTCCGGTTGGCTTGGTTGCGATTGTGCGGATGGACCACAACATAGACGGAAGCTCGTCAGACCAGCCTCTGCCGTAGGCTTCAGCCTCTTCTTGAACGCCCCGGTCTTGAGGCCTCTCGGGACCTCTGCATTGGCCCGCTTCGGCCTGTCCATTGCTGCGGGTGCACCACCGAAGCGTAGCATATCTGGCCCCAAGGTTAGCGCAAAGACGTTTTAAAAAGGTTACTGGTGAACTGCGAACCGTTGTCGGTGATGATGCGATTTGGCACTCCGAACCGGCTCACGATGCCCTTGATGAACTTGACCGCAGAACCAGCGGGGATGGTGCGGACGGCTTCGACCTCGGCTCACTTGGTGAATTTGTCCACGGCGACGTAGAGGTAGCGATAGCCCCCTGGCGCCCGAGGAAAAGGGCCCAGAATGTCCAGCCCCCAGACCGCGAATGGCCAAGTGAGGGGGATGGTTTGCAGGCCTCCTGCGGGCTGGTGGATCTGCTTGGCATGGAATTGGCAAGCCTCGCAAGCCTTCACGAGTTCGATAGCGTCATTGAGCGCGGTGGGCCAATAGAAACCGCTGCGGAACGCCTTGCCGACAAGGGTCCGTGACGATGAAGGGTGCCCACAATCTCCGCCATGTATATCTGCCAGCAACTCCTTCCCCTGTTCCCTGGTGATGCAGCGCAGGGATACGTCGTTCGGTCGTTTCCGGTAGAGCTCTCCGTCCATGATGTTGTATGCCGTGGCTTGCCGCGCCACACGCTCTGCCTCCTCCTCCTTCTGCGGCAAAGTCCCACGCGTTAAGTAACTCTTGAGCTCCGTGATCCAGCACTCCTCTTGAGGTTCCATTGTTAGGAGCAGGCGTGCTCCTGAGGCCGGGCCACAAGCTGGGGCTCCCGAGGCTGGTGGCTGAGGGAGCTCCTCCCGAGGCTGTGCTGTGCTTGATAACGGCGGCATGGCTGAGGGCTTGAAGAGTCGTTCCTCAAAGACGCCCGTCTCCTGGGGTAACCTCCTGGAGGCTCGTTTTGCGATGTCGTCGGCCTCTTGATTGGTGCCGCGGGGCACGTGCTGCAGCTCCAACCCCCAGAACTGTTTCTCCATCTTGCGGACCTCCGCAAGGTAGGCCTCCATGTGTTCATCCCTCGGCTCGTACAGCTTGTTGGAGAAATTGACGAGGAGCTGCGAATCGCCCTTGATGGTAAGGTGCTTCACCCCCAGGGCAGCGGCAGCCTTCAGACCCACTATCAGCCCCTCGTATTCTGCTATATTGTTGGAGACCTTCTCGCCATGTTGGAAACAGAGCTGCACGGCATAGTACAGCTTGTCCTGAGCGGGAGATATGAGCACTGCCCCATCCCCAGCGCCCTGTCTGGAGAACGCTCCGTCGAAGTACATGACCCAACCTTCTGGCGCTTCCCTCCCTGGGGAGAGGGACCGATCCTCGCCGGCCCTGAGGCCAGGTGCCTCTGTCCATTCGGCCACGAAATCTGCTAGCGCGGCCCCCTTGATGACTCTGGTTGTACTGAACTCGAGCTGGAATGCTTGCAGCTCAATGTTCCACTCGGCGACCCTTCCGGCCGAGTTGGGGCTCCTGAGCACCCTCTCCAGGGGGTATGCCGGGACAACCTTGATCGGATGACCACGGAAGTAGTGCGCATGGCGCGAAGCAACCAGCGGTCACGAGGAGGAGCTTCTGTGGCATGGGGTACCGTGCCCTCGCATCCCGTAGCACGGTGCTGACGAAGTACACCGGGTGCTCGACGAGGTTAGGGGCGTCGGTGCAGGTGGCGTCTTCCGGAAGTTGTGGTGCCTCCTAAGGCGACGGCGCCTCCGGAAGCTGGGTGCTTGGATGGGAGGCCTCCCCCGCCCTTGGTGCGCTCTGCTGTGACGGCTGATCTTCTTCCATTGCGGTGCTGACTTCTGCTAGTTCCTTCTGATTCGGTCTTGCCTTAGCTCGGGTGGCCGCCGTGGTCTTGGCCCGACGCTCCTCCCTAACTGCCACCAGAGTAGCGCTTGCAGAGTAGGGAGTGGCGGCGAGGTAGATTACCAAGGGCTCCTAAGGGCGCGGGGCCACCATCACTGGAGGGCTTGTCAGGTACCTCTTGAGGTCTTGTAACGCTTTGTCGGCCTCTTCAGTCCACTCGAAAGGCCCCTTTTCCTTCATCAGCTGGAAGAAAGGCAGTGCCCGCTCCCCCAACCGGGAGATGAAACGGCCCAGCGCTATTCTGGCGCCCGTGAGCTTCTGCATTTCCCTGAGGGTCTTTGGTGGGCTCATGTCTTCCACTGCCTTGACCTTCTCTGGGTTAGCCTCAATGCCTCGGTGGGACACGAGGAAACCCAGGAGCTTGCCTGAGGGGACTCCGAACACACACTTCTCCGGGTTGAGTCGCAGGCTCACTGCGTCGATGCTCGCGAAGGTTTCTTCCAGTTCTCGTATCAAGGTCTTGGCCTTGCGAGACTTCACCACGATGTCGTCGACGTATGCCTCCACATTCTTCCCGAGCTGTGGGCCCAAGGAGATGTGCATGAGCCGCTGGAAGGTTGCCCTTGCGCAACCCGAATGGCATGCATGTATAGCAGTACACTCCACACGGGGTTAGGAAGGCCGTCTTCTCCACGTCTTCCACCGCCATCTTGTTTTGGTGATACCCGGAAAAGGCGTCCAAGAAGCATAACAGGTCACACTCGGCGGTGGAATCGACGATCTAGTCGATGCGAGGGAGCGGGAACGGATCCTGCGGGCATGCTTTGTTGAGGTTGGTGAAGTCGACACACATGCGCTCCTTTCCTCCTTTCTTTGGCACCACCACGGGGTTGGCCAGCCAATCTGGGTATCGGACCTCACGAATAACCCCCGCGGCTTCTAGCTTGCGGGTCTCTTGGACGATGAAGGCCTGCTTTTCAGTGGACTGCCTTCTTGCTTTCTGTTTCACTGGACGCACGTTGGGGCATACGTTAAGGTGGTGCTCGATCACGCCCCGTGGGATCCCCGCCAGCTGATCGGGCTCCCAGGCGAACACCTTCTTGTTCGCACGCAGGAACTTGACAAGGGCCTCCTCCTGTTCTGGCTCGAGGTTGGCGCCTATGGTGAAGGTGGCGCTTGTGGACCCGTCCTCATCGACAGGTATCTGCTTGGTCTCCGCCTGTCTTGAGTGAACAACTGCTTCTTCTTGGTCGGCGCAGCCCCCTTGGGCATGGGGGCTTCCGCATCGGCAGGCTGCGCTGCGGCCGCCGTCTTGATGGTGAGCCTGAGCGCTCGCAGCGCACCTTCAGTATCCCCGGGCACAGTGAGGGCGCCGCTGCTCCCCGGCATCTTCATGAGGTTGTACCCCGGTGGGTTGCGGCCATGAATTTGGCCAATGCTGGATAGCCAAGGATGGCATTGTAGGGGAGGCCAATGGGGGCGATGTCGAAGTCGACCAGTTCCGTGCGGAAGTTGTCGAGGTGCCGAAGGTCACGGAAGCCGGATTTGCCCCAAGGAGCTGGATGACCCCTCCCACGCCCGAAAAAAAAGGCCGGCTGGGCTGCAGCCGCTCCCTGGGTATGCAGAGGAGGTTGAAGGCCTCGACTGAGAGTACGTTGAGGCCGGCGCCACCGTCGATGAGGGTCCTGGTGACGGCAACCTGGCAGATGGTGGGTGTGCAGAGCATGGGGAGCGCACCCGAGCCGACCGAGTTGGTGGGGTGGTCTTGAGAGTCGAAGGTCAGCCCGGCCGGCGACTCCGTTCGGCCTGAGGGAGCCCCCTGCCGCGTGGAGGCAGCGCCAACCCGGCGGACGAATTTCTTGACTTGGCGGCTGGAATGCGGCGCCTGCGAGCCGCCCAGGAGGGCCGCGACGAGCGGAGGGACCGGTGCGACGGGGCGGGTGTCGAGGAAACCGCGCGACCCCTCCCCTAAGGTCGCCGAGGGGCGCAGGGACGATGCTTGCTGCTCGTTCCCCGCTGGGCCGGTGGCGGCGTTGACGGCAGGTGACGGGGAACGACGAGGGCGCCCGCCGACGGGAGCTGTCTGGGCGACATGGGAGGCGAGGGCGGCTCGGCGCTCGGCGCGGGCCCGACGGACGTCAGACATGGTTGCGGTAGACGGGGAAGAACGCGGCGATGGAAGGCAGATTCCGGCGCACCCCTACCTGGCGCGCCAAATGTCGGATTTCGGGTTCCGGCACACCCTTAAGGTTCGAACTCTGGGGTGCGCACGGAGATCCAACCCTCCGCCGTCTCGTACCTCGCCGAATTGCAGGGACCTAAACTACTAAGAAGAACAGCACAAGAGACACGAGATTTATACTAGTTCGGGCCACCGTTGTGGTGTAATACCCTACTCTAGTTTGTGGTGTGGTGGATTGCCTTTTGGGCTGATGAGGAACAGTACAGGGAAGAACAGCCTCGCGAGGGTCTGATCTTGGTGGGTGTGATGAACTGCCAGGTGGTGTCCCGTCGCTCTAGCTTGAGGATCGGGGCTCTATCTCTATCTGATCTGGATGCCGATCGTCCTTCTACTCTGAGTGTGGCTACTCCTATTTATAGGCGAAGGCCCTGGGCCTCTTCCCAAATATTGAGCGGGAAGGGCGCCAACAATTGGCCATCTTGAAGGCGAACAGCGGGTACACTTATCCTGACTAAAGTTGGTCCTCGCCTGCCAAAGGCTCTGGTGATGACGCCTGCTTGGGCTCCACGATGACTCCCTTGCAGCCGTTGGGGCTGGTCTTGGTCTTGTTGCACCGAAACGGGTGCCTTTGCTTGATGCTCTTGCCTGCGCTTGCTCACTTTGCACCAAAGGGGAAAGGAGGACGCTGTGAGGGCTGGCGCCCGACTGGCGCCCTTGGTCGTCATGGCTTGCGTCATGGGCACCTCGCGAGGTACCCTGCCTTGAACTCTCCGCCTCCTTACGAGCCATCCCCGACGAGGCCGTGCACTCGAGGAAGCTCCTGGTCGCCCCGCCTCATGAGGCTTGGCCTCGCGAGGGTCTTGAGCTTGTGTTGATGAAGATGGGCTGTCCTGGGCCTCCATTGAGCCACGCCGCAGGCCGCAGGGAGGCAAGTCCGGGGACCCCCGTTCCCAGAACGCCGACAATGAGAACTATCTAAATCATCTTGCAATAAGAAAATAGTATCATCTGCATATTGTAACATGTTGATCCCATCTGGAACATTTTCATTTAGTAACCCTTTCACCAGACCATTCTTTCTAGCATTGTTTAACATGATAGCTAGGGCATCAGCAGCCAAATCAAAATTATGAGGTGATAGAGAATCCCCCTGTCTCAACCCTTTGTGAGTAAGAAAGTATTTTCCTAGATTTTCCCAAAAAACTTGCTTGAGGAGAGAAAATTGATATTTGTCTGCTTTTTGCGAGTTTGGGTTTGTCAAATAAGGAAATATGCCCTATAGGCACTAATAAAGTTATTATTTATTTCCTTATTCCATGATAAATGTTTATTATTCATGCTATAGTTGTATTAACCGAAAACTTAGTACATGTGTGAATACATAGACAAACAGAGTGTCACTAGTATGCCTCTACTTGACTAGCTCGTTGAATCAAAGATGATTAAGTTTCCTAGCCATAGACATGAGTAGTCATTTCATTAACTGGGTCACATCATTAGAGAACGATGTGATTCACTTGACCCATTCCGTTAGCTTAGCACTTGATCGTTTAGTATGTTGCTATTGCTTTCTTCATGACTTATACATGTTCCTATGACTATGAGATTATGCAACTCCCGAATACCGGAGGAACACCGTGTGTGCTATCAAACTTCACAACGTAACTGGGTGATTATAAAGATGCTCTACAGGTGTCTCCGCAGGTGTTTGTTGGGTTGGCATAGATCGAGATTAGGATTTGTCACTCCGATTGTCGGAGAGGTATCTCTGGGCCCTATCGGTAATGCACATCACTATAAGCCTTGCAAGCAATGTAACTAATGAGTTTGTTGCGGGATGATGCATTACGGAACGAGTAAAGAGACTTGCCGGTAACGAGATTGAACTAGGTATTGAGATACCGACGATCGAATCTCGGGCAAGTAACATACCGATGACAAAGGGAACAACGTATGTTGTTATGCGGTTTCATCGATACAGATTTTCGTATAATATGTAGGAGCCAATATGAGCATCCAGGTTCCGCTATTGGTTATTGACCAGAGACGTGTCTCGGTCATGTCTACATAGTTCTCGAACCCGTAGGGTCCGCACGCTTAACGTTTGGTGACGATCTGTATTATGAGTTTATGTGATTTGATGTACCGAAGGTTGTTCGGAGTCCCGGATGAGATCAAGGATATGACGAGGAGTCTCGAAATGGTCGAGATGTAAAGATCGATATATTGGAAGGCTATATTCGAACATCGGAAAGGTTCCGAGTGGTTCGGGCATTTTTTCAGAGTACCGGGAGGTTACCAGAACCCCCCGGGACAAGTTATGGGCCTTATGGGCCATAAGAAGGAAGCACACCAGCCCACAAGGGGCTGGTGCCTTCTGGGCAGGAGGCCGAATTGGAATAGGTTTGGGGGGGGGGGGGGCTTTCCTTCTCTCCTACTCCCCGTTCCCTTCCTCTCCTACTCCAACTAGGGAAGGGGGGAATCCTACTCCCAGTGGGAGTAGGACTCCCCTAGGGTGCGCCATAGAGAGGGTCGGCCCCTCCCCTCCTCCACTCCTTCATATACGGGGGAGGGGCACCCCCTGAACAGACAAGTTGATCAGTTGATATTTTAGCCATGTGCGGTGCCCCCCTCCATCATAATCCACCTCGGTCATATCGTAGCGGTGCTTAGGCGAAGCCCTGCATCAGTAGCATCATCATCACTGTCATCACGCCGTCGTGCTGACGGAACTCTCCCTCGAAGCTCTATTTGATCATGAGTTCATGGGACGTCTCTGAGCTGAACGTGTGCTGAACTCGGAGGTGTCGTTTGTTCGGTACTTGGATCGGTCGGATTGTGAAGACGTACGACTACATCAACTGCGTTGTCATAATGCTTCCGCACGGTCTACAAGGGTACGTAGACAACACTCTCCCCCTCGTTTCTATGCATCACCATGATCTTGCCTGTGCGTAGGATTTTTTTTGAAATTACTACGTTTCCCCACAGTGGCATCCGAGCCAGGTTTATGCGTAGATGTTATATGCACGAGTAGAACACAAGTGAGTTGTGGGGGATACAAGTCATGCTGCTTACTGAGGGAGTCCTGGATTAGGGGGTCCTCGAACAGCTGGACAATATACTTTGGCCGGACTGTTGGACTATGAAGATACAAGATTGAAGACTTCATCCCATGTCTGGGTGGGACTCTCCTTTGCGTGGAAGGCAAGCTTGGCAATTCGGATATGTAGATCTCCTCCCTTGTAACCGACTCTGTGTAACCCTAGCCCCCTCCTGTGTCTATATAAACCGGAGGGTATAGTCTGTAGGACAACAACAATCATAATCATAGGCTAGCTTCTAGGGTTTAGCCTCTACGATCTCGTGGTAGATCAACTCTTGTAATACTCATATCATCAAGATCAATTAAGCAGGAAGTAGGGTATTACCTCTATCGATAGGGCCCGAACCTGGGTAAACATTGTGACCCCCGCCTCCTGTTACCATCCGCCTTATACGCACAGTTCGGGACCCCCTACCCGAGATCCACTGGTTTTGACACCGACATTGGTGCTTTCATTGAGAGTTCCACTGTGCCGTCACCATAATGCTTGATGGCTCCTTCGATCATCGGCAACGATGCGATCCATGGTGAGGTTTTTCTCCCCGGACAGATCTTCAGATTCGCGGCTTCAGACCGCGGGCCAACTCGCTGGCTGTCCGGAGCAGATCGAGAGCTACGCCCTGGTCGCCGTGTCAGGTTTGGAAGCTTAAATTATATTGCCGACGCGGCGCTGGAGACTTGATCTTCGAAGGATTCGAGCCCATGTCAGGTGCACCGCACAGTCACGATGAGCACGACTTGGCTCTGCTGTCGGACGGTGTTCGGGATATCACACCTGTGCCTACTCCGGTCCTCAATCCGGAGCAGATCGTGCCATCCGTGGACGGGTGGATGGACCCCGCCACGGAGGTCGCACACTTAGCGGCTTTAGAGCCGAATACTGACTTCACCTCTTATGAGACCTGTGTTGCCAAACCCTTGGATTCGTCCCCGGCCACGGGCTCCAAACCACTTGCGTCCATGCCTATCGAATCTGATTGGGCACCGATCATGGAGTTTACCTCCGTGGATATTTTCCAGCACTCGCCCTTGGGCGACGTGCTATATTTATTAAGGTCTCTCTCCTTGTCAGGAGACCCACGGCCGAACTATGTCCGGCTCGAGTGGGAAGCGGACGACGAAGAAATTCGTTCCCCACCCACCACCCACTTAATAGCCACTGTCGATGATTTAACCGACATGCTTGATTTCAACTCCGAAGACATTGACGGTGTGGACGACGATGCAGGAGAGGAGCAGGAACCACCGCCCACAGGGCGCTAGACAACCACTTCATCACACGATATATACATGGTGGATACACCCAAAGAAAACAATGACGAGGAATGGAAGGATGCAGCGAAGGATAATCCCCTCGAGAAGCAACCAAAGCGACGACGTAGGCACCGCTCCAAATCCCGCCTCAGCAAAAACAGCGATAACATCACAAGAAAGAATAATACCCCGGTCGACTCCAAAGGAAATGACGACCACATGGACCCAGTGACAGAGCAGGATGAGCCAGCGGACGGCGAACATAGTACGGAGCCGCTGTCCGATCACGGTTACGCCGAGGGTAAAGCTCATCAACCTGTCTCCGGAGAGGAGAACGGTCCGGACGACGATGCACGCATCATCCCGGAAAGGCATTTGGAGCAAGAGAACCTCCATAGAAGGATTATTGCCACCGTGAGGAGTCTGAAGAAGCAGAAGAAAAGGCTTAAGGCCGCGCAAAATACACTCAACAGTAGATGGAACAAAGTGCTAGACACTGAAGAAAGGTACGGTGGCAGTCGCCACACAAAGAGCTATCCAAAGCGCAAGCTGCTGCCTGAATTCGATGACGAGGCTTTAGAGCCCATACATCCAAAAAATAAAATGGCCGATCAGCCGGATCGACCACCCCGTGGCCGCGATAGGGCGGCTAATGATGTCGCACATAAGTCAGCACACGATTTACGTGAGGACTTGCACAAAAAAGCCGGTATGACCAAGTTCATCTATTGATCTAGGAAGCGCGCTCTGGCACGGAATCAAAACCGAACACTACAACCGTCAGAATGCCATGACACATCCAAATACAGGAGTGCCGTGCACCTCCTATGCTTCACCGATGAGGTGCTGGATCACGAATTTCCAGAGGGATTCAATCCCGTGAACATAGAGGCATACGGCATAATGACAGACCCTGGGGTCTGTATTGAGGACTTTATCCTTCACATCCACATGGCTCGCGGAGATGATCTCCTCGCCATCAAATACTTGCCCCTCAAGTTCAAAGGACCAGCTCGGCACTGGCTGAAAAGCCTTCCTGAAAAGTCAATTGGAAGTTGGGAAGAGCTTGAGGATGCTTTTAGGGCTAATTTTCAAGTGACTTATGTCCGACATCCGGTATGCATTTATTTAAGTCATATAATTCAACAGCCCGGAGAGTCAGCCCGAAAGCTTCAACAGATTCCTCACTAAGAAGAATCAAATCGCCGATTGCGGATGTCAAGCCTTAGCCGCTTTCAAACACAAAGTTGTCCGGACGAATGGTTTCAAGACACCTCGGCCAGGAAAAACCGAGGACAATGGCAGCCCTAACAAGCCTTATGACCCGCTTTTGCGCGGGCAAGGATAGTTGGCTGGCCCGTAGCGGCACCAGCGACCCAGGCACATCCGAAGTCAGGGATGGCAATGGAAAATCGTGATGCAATAAAAGCAAGCGTAGAAACAATGAAGACGGCCCAGACAACATGGCGGTAATCGTCGGATTAAGGGGCTCTCAACCCGGTCAACAGAAAAAGCCATTTAAAGGCAGCGGAGATGGACCGTCCAGCCTAAACAAGATTCTAGATAGATTATGTCAGATTCACGGCACCTCCGACAAACCTGCAAAACACACCAACAGAGAATGCTGGGTCTTCAAGCAGGCCGGCAAGCTAAACGCCGAACGCAAGGGGAGGGAGACACCAAGTGAAGACGAGGATGAGCCTCGCCAGCCAAACACTGGGGGACAGAAAAAATTCCCACCAGAGGTCAAAACAGTGAACATGATTCACGTAACGAAGAGGAGGAGCAAACGCGCACTCCGAGACGTATGCGCCATGGAGCCCGTCACCCCCAAGTTCAACCCTTGGTCGGCCTGCCCGATCACTTTTGATCGCAAGGATCACCCGACTAATATCCGGCACGGAGGATCGGCGGCCTTGGTGCTAGACCCAATAATTGACGGATACCATCTCACCTGAGTCACTATGGATGGCGGTAGTAGTCTTAATCTGATATATCAGGACACAGTCCGCAAAATGGGGATAGACCCAACAAGAATCAGCCAAAGCAATACTACCTTTAAAGGAGTAATACCAGGCCCAGAGGTCCGCTGCACGGGCTCTCTAGTTCTAGAGGTTGTATTCGGTTCTCCCGACAACTTCCGAAGTGAATAATTAACCTTCGACATCGCTCCATTCCGAAGCGGCTATCACGCACTACTCGGAAGAAAGGCCTTCGCTCGTTTTAATGTAGTACCGCATTACGCTTATCTTAAGCTTAAAATGCCCGGTCCATGTGGCATCATCATAGTTAGCAGAAACACAGAGCGTTCCTTACGTGCAGAAGAATGTGCGGCAGCTCTAGCAGCCGAACAATGAACGGCCTCTCCAACCAGAATAAATGATCGGTCATCAAGACCACGGACATGGCTAGACAAGTCCGGTGCACAACTAGCTGTAACAGCTTAGATAAACCTGAGATTGGGTCGATGGATATATCCCCATAGGTGGTACGAGGGGCTTCCCTCATGTAAAAAGGACTACAGTTTGGCTTGACCCTATTTAGATTGCATTTTAATTGTTTATTAAGAATAACCAATTTTTCGCACGAAGACTTTCACCTGGGTTTTTCTCTTTTACAAATGATAATCGTGCTACACCCTTCCAGGATACGGCACAACGGAGACACAGGCGCAGACGTGCAGCAGGGCCCCGCTCAAAGGTTTCTTTTTAGATTAAGACCCTGTGTAAACCTTTCTTACTGTCTCTTGTTGCTTCACACCCTCCGGATACTCAACACAACCGAGAGGGATGCTGCCATTACTCAGCCCAGTATACGTTGTAAAGACCGAATACCTTAGGGAGTGTTCGACGTCGCGGGTTTGGCCTTATATGCATCAGCTTCGAATCATGTCTTTGGTCAATAGTTGGGTTTGCCCGGCTCCCGTGTTTTTCTACCTTATGTTCCGCTCTATCGGCTAAGGTGGCACTGGGAGAACTACTGTGATTGTGCCCTGGTTCATCTGGACGAGCACCTCAGTAGAGAAAGCCGAAAACTGACTGTCATGATAAACGCGAGACTGGTCAACCACTCAATGACTCAGCGGAATCTTCGCGATTCCTCCACATTAATGAAGGGCCGGTTTCCCGGTCATGTATGTACGCGCCCCGTATTCGGATGAGCGCGGAAGTACCAGGGGCTATATAGTAGCCCCACCGTCAAACTCCTATGGCTAAGTGAAAGTGTTAAAGCTATATAGTTCGATTGCCTTGTTCGCCGCGCTATCACCTCCATAATGGACCAAGACGTTGGATCAAGTGTGGACACGCGCTTTTCCGAACACCCCAGCATTATATGCGTGGGGGCTGAAGCCGACGACTGCAAACTTTCAGGTTATATACATACATAAACGGCCGCACAGGAGGCATCATAATACTTTCAGGCAAAAGTATAAACACAGCCTTTATAATCCAAATAGCATTGTTTTTATAATTGGGATACATGTCACTCGAACATGATACTCTTCGAGCACTTAGCCTCTATTAAACCAGCACCTTCTAGGACTTCTTCAAAATAGTGCTCGGCCGAGACCTGGCCTATGGCTGGATCCTGGGTTGCAATAGCGGTGGCCTCCATCTCTGCCCAGTATGTCTTAACACAGGCAAGAGCCATCCGTGCACCCTCTATGCATGTCGACCTCTTTACAGCGTCGATATGAGGCACAGCACCAAGGAATCGTTGCACTAAACCAAGATAACTACTCGACCTGGGTCCCTCCGGCCAAAGATGATCCACGATAGACCTCGTGGCAAGTCCGGACAACCTATGGAGCTCAGCCCACTCGGCCATTTGTTCATTTAACAGCAGCGGACTCGTGGGAGCACTGAACTACGACCAAAACAAACTTTCCACTTGATGATCTTTCTGATCTTTAAAAAACTCAGTCGCATCAGCAGCACTTGTTGCCAAGTCCAAGTACGCGTCTGCAGCACTCCATAATTGATCCAGAGGGGCATACTTCGGATCTCCGAACTTCGTACGCAACAAAAAGGGCTTCCCAGTCGTGATATCTCTGGCTTGACGAAGCTCCTCCTTCGCCGCTCTGATTTTAGAGCGGGTTTCCATGGCTCCTACCATGGCTTTCTTCAGGTCCGCCGCTTTCGCTTGGCTTTCCTTTTCAGGACGCTCATACCGGTCGGCGTCATCCTTCATCTCAACAGCCATCTTGGCTATTTTATCTTCGCTCTGGCGATGAGCAGCCTGTTCGGCTCTTAACTCTTCAGCCGCCTTTAGGGCGGCCGCATCACTTCTCCTGGCTTGTTCCTTGGCTCGAGCAAGCCCCACCCGAAGGGTCTCCACGGCGGCAGCTCCATCTGCAGTCACAGCATATTATAGATACTAGCATCATGCTCCTCTTAATATCTGTTGACCACCGGAAAATACATACCCTGTGCCTCTCAAGCCGCTTTTTTACAAGCACGATGTCGGCATCTGCCACATCAAACTGCCGCCTCAGTTCGGCAAACTCACCAGTCCGGCCAGCCACCGGACCTTCAGCCGCCTGCACATGAAAGCAGCATGATCATTACCTGGGACTATGATCCTCTGTTTGCCGCCTCTGGACAGCAACCAGAGTCTCAGGGGCTACTATCTGTATAGGGCAAACCTAGCGTGTGCGGTACCGTCAACAAATATATTACTTTGCGTACCTCAAAGCCTCTTAGCAGGCTCATAAAAGCTTCATGCAACCCACTTTTGGTGGATGAAATCCTCTCAACCACCGTACCCATTAAAGTACGATGCGCCTCTGAGATAGCCGCTTGCTCCAGAAGACCCATCAGTGCGTCCGGTCGTGCACCGGACAGCTCCGGACTCTCTCTGTTGCCCTCCTTAGGAGCTGAATACTCCGGAATTCGGGTGGCCGAAGAGTTACCTTCTGACCTTGGCGGATCAGGAGAAATCCTCCGTGACAACACCTCAGGGTCGTCCGCCTCATGAGGTGGGGCGACAGGGGGAGGCGTTTCGCTCTCCATCATCTCCGGAAGATCCCCCAAAGACGAACTCTGTCGAGAAGGGCTACGATCCGAACTGCAAGATATATGTCTCGGTTATTGTCCTCGGAGATGAAGCAGGATACATTTACCAAAAGTACTCTTGTTCACTTACAGCTCGATAGAGGGTTGACCCCCTTGCAGGAACAGTGCGGTAAGGACGCCCTCCGGGGCAGGGCCCCCTGACAAAGGTTCCTTCCCTCGTTTGGAAACCCTCGTTTCCAAGTCTTCAGAGGCGGTCCTTTTCCTTCCTTGGGGAGAGGGAATTTTAGATTCTTCTCCCCGATTATCCTCCTTCGCGGAGATACTAATTCCCCCAGTTTGGATGAGTAATGCGTGAGACCCGCTTTCGGCTTCTTTATTCCTCCCTTTATCTTCCTCTGATGGCACTTGATAAGGTGCGTGCTCAAGCATCCGGGCTAGTACAGGATCTGGTGAGCCTTCGGGAAGGGGGGCCGAACACCTGATCATCTTCGCGTTTTTTATCCAGTCCTGGTAAAAGAGCGATTTTTTCGGAATGATGTTGTGACAAATAAAAAGACAGCATGTTCGGCCGCAGAATTACTTACGTGGGTATCTGGACGATTGCAGTTTAGACCCGCATCCTCGATGGTGTCCGGACACTTTTATTCGTGATCCCAAGAACGATCCATACATCTCTTCGAGCGTCACGCCGAAGAATTGCTGAATAGTTCGTGGTCCTTCCGGGTTGAACTCCCACATATGGAGAGGTCGACGTTGGCATCGCAGGACCCGACGAACAAGCATGACTTACATTACCTTGACAAGGCTGACATCTCTCTTGAGGAGATCTCGGATGCGACTCTGCAATGTCGGCATGTCATTAACTGGCCCCCAGTCCAGCCCCTTGTTGACCCATGACGCCCGGTTGTGGCGGGGGCCGAACGGAAGGCGGGGGCAGCTACCCACTTAGTACTTCGGGGATCTGTGATGTGAAACCACTCCCGCTGCCATAAGTCGGACATCTCCGGGAAGGAACCCTTTGGCCATGGAGCATCGACGCCTTTGCTTATTATGGCACCTCCGCATTCTGCGTGTCGCCCGTCGATCATCTTCGGCTTCACATTGAAGGTCTTGAGCCATAAGCCGAAGTGTGGGGTGATCCAGAGGAAGGCCGCACACACGACGATGAACGAAGAGATGTGAAGGATGGAACCCGGATCTAGATCATGGAAATCAAGCTCGTAATAGAACATAAGCCCTCTAACAAAGGGATCAAGGCTACAGCCTAGCCCTCGGAGGAAGTGGGAAACAAATACAACACTCTTGTTGGGTTCGGGAGTGGGGATGACCTGCCCTTGAGCAGGCAGCCTGTGCGAGATTTCGGCGGTCAGATACCTGGCTTCTCTTAGCTTCTTGATGTCCTCCTCTGTGATAGAGGAGGCCATCCACCGGCCTTGAAGGTTGGATCTGGACATGATTGAAGGTCCAAAGCGCTTAGCCTAAGCCTTGGGTGTTGGAATTCGAGGTGGGAGAAGGGAAGGATCGAGCGCGAGAAGACAAGGACAGACCTTGGCCCCTTTATAAAGAGGGTGAATACCAAGCGTCCTCCGCGTGGCCGTTTGGAACTTGCCTAAAATCGAGGAGTCATACCAGCAGGCACGATTGGGTTACCCACACCCGTATTGATGAGAATCCCGTGATAAGGGGACACGATCTCTGCTTCGACAAGACGTGCCAAGAAAACCGCCTCGCAACACGTGCAGTGGCAGGCTGGGAAAAACGGTTCATAATAACCGGACCACGGCAGGATGTCACGTTATGAAAAGTTGTCAGCATATTAGATTTGTGGAATATTATACTCTCTACGGTGGTATGTGGAATTTGTTTTGCAGAGCCGAACACGATCCTTGTGTTCAAAATCTTCTATGGAGTATTCGGAGGAGGAACCCGCCTTGCAATGCCGAAGACAATCTGAGCGACCGGACTCATCGTCATTGAAGCCTGGTTTAGGGGCTACTGAGGGAGTCCTGGATTAGGGGGTCCCCGGACAGCCGGACTATATACTTTGGCCGGACTGTTGGACTATGAAGATACAAGATTGAAGACTTCGTCCCGTGTCCGGGTGGGACTCTCCTTTGCGTGGAAGGCAAGCTTGGCAATTCGGATATGTAGATCTCCTCCCTTGTAACCGACTCTGTGTAACCCTAGCCCCCTCCGGTTCTATATATACCCGTGGGTTTAGTCCGTAGGACAACAACAATCATAATCATAGGCTAGCTTCTAGGGTTTAGACTCTACGATCTCATGGTAGATCAACTCTTGTAATACTCATATCATCAAGATCAATTAAGCAGGAAGTAGGGTATTACCTCCATCGAGAGGGCCCGAACCTGGGTAAACATTGTGTCCCCCGCCTCCTGTTACCATCCGCCTTAGACGCACAGTTCGGGACCCCCTACCCGACATCCGCCGGTTTTGACAACGACACTTACCAGCATGTCACACTTTTATTCGGCAGTATTGTTGGATGAAGCGGCCCGGACCGACATTACGCGTACGCTTATGCGAGACTGGTTTCAGCGCCGTGCTTCGCACACAAGTGACTGGCGGGTGTCAGTTTCTCCAACTTTAGTTGAATCGAGTGTTGCTACGCCCGGTCCTTGTGAAGGTTAAAACTGCACTAACTTGACGAACTATCGCTGTGGTTTTTATGCGTAGGTAAGAACGGTTCTTGTTCAGCCCGTAGCAGCCACATAAAACTTGCAACAACAAAGTAGAGGACGTCTAACTTGTTTTTGCAGGGCGTGTTGTGATGTGATATGGTCAAGACATGATGCTAAATTTTATTGTATGAGATGATCATGTTTTGTAACAGAGTTATCGGCAACTGGAAGGAGCCATATGGTTGTCGCTTTATTGCATGCAATGCAATCGCCCTGTAAGTGCTTTACTTTATCACTAAGCGGTAGCGATAGTCGTAGAAGTAATAGTCGGCAAGACGACAACGATGCTACGATGGAGATCAATGTTGGGGAACGTAGTAATTTCAAAAAAAAAAATCTACGCACACGCAAGATCATGGTGATGCATAGCAACGACAGGGGAGAGTGTTGTCCACATACCCTCGTAGACCGTAAGCAGAAGCATTATGAGAACGCGGTCGATGTAGTCGTGCATCTTCACGATCCGACCGATCCAAGTACCGTAAGCACAGCAGATCTCACAGGATACAGATCCCTCGTATCCATGCATCCAGCTTGCACAGCCGGTGCAAACCGAGTCAAAGTGGCCCAATGATCGGCACGGGTGTTGCAAAGTTCCATTCTCAAGGCCCGATTCTCTCGGTCCTTATCTTCGAGCATCTCAGCAGTGGTTCGGGTTAGTGAGTCCTCCTGAGTGGAATCAGCATAGATGGCCTGAAGATACCCTTGCGCCCCTGGGAGCGAAGCTGGCATATAACGGAAGTCGGTGTTCCGAAGCAAGCCTTTCCTGACTCGCATGATGGTCACCATAGAGTATGCAGCATCCTGCACAGCCATCTCAATAGTGACCCCGAGTCCATAGGAGTGGTGAAGAGACTCAGTCGATCCAGGATAAAAAGGAAATATCCTGATAGTGCAGAGGTATTGGCTTTGATTAAAGTCTCGGAATTGCTCTTCGACGGTGTATTTGGGATACCAACGGTAACACGTCTCAATCATAACCCGGACTAACATAGCCGTATGACCGGGCACATCGATGCACCTGGTCAAAGCTAACCACTTGGTTTTGAGCACGAGTGGCCATCCGAAAGCACAGCCACAATGCAAAGACATTAGAATTTCTAGGGAAAATCGGACAGCATAACATTGTAAATGCTCAAGAACAGATTTGAGACATTCAAAATCAGATTGCAAAACCACTCAGCAACATCATATCAAGGTTCTGGTTCAATTGATAACATACTAAAAGTAGTAGAAACTGAACTGAGGCTGGTAACCAACAATCCTCTAAGTTACTATGGATTAGTAACACGTGAACCTGATAGAGAGAAGAGAGCCTAGTCCTATACCCACATAGAATGAGAAGAGGATGACTCAGATCAGAGGGCCTTACGTCCCTCCCACAATCAATTCCCCTACATATAACTAGAGCATTTCTAGACTCGACATCGACCAGTTTGTCTTAGCGAACCTACAGGCAGTTCGACTCTGATGCCAACGATGTCAGGACCCCGATTCCAAGTCACATCGACCTAGCCGGTAACACCTCATATCACTTTGCGGCCTCACGCACGGTATTCCCACGGGTGTCGGCTTACCATGGCCCGGACCGCTTAAGCCTTTTGGCTCACGTATATGATAGTGTCGCTAGCATCCACATGACAGAGAACCCGGGCCGACATGGCTAGTCGTGAACCCAAAGCGGCGCTTAACCCATGGGGACATGCATACATGAATCACATCGAGCATGTCGGTCATCAACGTATGAATCCGGGCTGTAGCACTGGCTAACAGGACTCGGTAACCCGGGCTGTAGCAGTTAGGCAGGACTCGGATGTCACCGCGTGACATTTCCCGAAGGACGTATACGAGAACGAGGTGAAACACATGTCGGCCAGTCAAGTGTCCAGGAAGCGGTAGTGGGCTAGCGGTGACTCCGGTGAACCGGTCAGTAGCGGACTACTATCGCCGTGAAGCACTAGACTACATTTCCCATATGAGAGGCTGCCAAGGATAAACAACTAGATTGTCGGATCCCACTCATACCAAGCATTTCAATCATACACACAATATGCCCGATATGAGTACATACAACATGGCATCACAACAAAACTCTACAACTCAAAGTACTTTATTTAAGAGGCTCCGAGGAGCCATACATAACATATTCATACAGATAGGGGTCACATGACCCAACACTCAAGTCATACAAACATACAAGCACATGCTGGAGCAAACTAGTCTGAGTACAGACACTAAAAGAAAGAAAGCTTGACGAAGCCCTTCTATCTACAGTGGCCCTACACAAGCCTTGGATCAACACATGGGTGGCTAGTTCAATCGTCGGCGCCAAGGTCTACAACGAACCCATCGGAGGGCGGTGTTGTCGTCTGAAAACATTAATTAAGCAAGCATGAGTACGGAGGTACTCAAAGAAGTCTTACAACAGAATCCTATTATACATGCACATTCTCAAGAAGGTAGTGGAGTTATTGCGGCAAGCCAGCTTTGACTCTTGGCTAAACTATCCCACGTGACACCACTTGAAAAGCATTTGTCGCACACGAGTCCACTAATCACCATCACAATACTCCACTGTGGATCCTCTCTCGACAACCCACGAGAGGGCCATCCATGATACTCACACTTATCTTGAGGCTTTTAGTAGTATCCATTTACTTGTCTATGAACCGCATAGACGACCAAGTAGTCCTTTATCATGGACGCTGCTATTCGAATAGTTTTATACCCTCAGGGGTGTACTTCGTCACACATGTTTCCACCACTTAGCGGCGCTGACACGATATGTGCTCGGCAGACTTCAAGCGAAAGCCGACGTGGGTTTAGACCACGACCTAACCAACCACACAAGTCTCTAGTCCAGGTTTATCGCCTATTCGGGTTCCATCCGCAGGGAGTCCGGCCGAGGTTTCCACTAACGGCCCCGAACGATGTGTGCAGGGTTCCCGAGACACCAAACGGGCGAACCGGTACACCGTGCGACGTGCCTACCGCAACACAGCCCACCCCTAAGGTCAGAGCTGCGTGCGGCCCCCAGCATGCTACAAACACCAAAAACTACTTTGCAACTCCCGGACAGAGGACGAGAGGGGCTTGAAGTCGAGCGGGGTCATATTTCAGGCCCAACGTGTGGTAGTAGCTGATCTTAAATCACACATACAGATCTCAGTTCTAGGACGGCCTCAATGAAACAACCCACCATGTACTCCTACATGGCCTCTCATCGATTCCTTTACCAAATCATATTCAACACTTTCACTCTCGAAACCGACACAACCTTTCACTCTAGTTCATCATCCCGATGAGCCGGACACGACACAACTCTAAGCATAGCAAGCATAGCATGGTAGGAAACACAAATATGGCTCAATCAACTCCTACACATGCTAGTGGGTTTCATCTAGTTCTTGTGGCAATGACATGTCATGCAAAGGAAGTGGGTTCAACTACCACAACACACAACAGTTTGAATCGCGTTGTCTTAATGCAGTAAACAAGAGCAGAAGCGAGAACATGGGTTTGTATCGTAATGATCAATGGGTTGCTTGCCTGATGTAGTGGTAGTAGGATACTGCCCTTCAGACGGATATTCGGGGTTATCCTCGGAGGCAGAACCTATCACGAAAGACACACCGAACATAAACAACACATGACGATATGCAACAATATGATGCATGCTATTGGCCTAATGCAAGCTAGAACAGAAAGGAATGAACTCATTTGAATCAAGGATTCAAATGTTAGCTCATTTAACATAGCCATATTAGTGCATTATCTTATTATGCTCAAACAGCAAGGTTAACTTGTTCTGTCATGCATGAAACAATTACCAATGGATAGATTGAATTTTCTGATCAAAATTCATATATAAATCTTTGCATTTGGAGTTACAGATTAATTTCTATGATTTTTTGAAGTTTGCAACAATTTCTGGAATTTCCTGAATACAAATAAATCCAAAAATTAGTTATTAAGGCCAAGAAGGCGTCAGGTGACGCTGGTCAACGGGGCGCCCAGTGTCAACCTGACCAATGGGTCCCGCATGTCAGTAGTTAATTTAACTAACTAATTTTAGTTAAAACTAAACTGGGTTAATTAGCAGAGGGGCCCCACTTAGTCAACTCCGTCAACGGGGTCAAACCCGCTGACGTTTAGCCACCGGCACGCGGCGGCGAGAGTGTGTTTGTGCGTTCCGGCGACCAAAAGGACGGCGGAGACCATCTACGGGTAGCCAGAGACAAGCCGCGGCGTTTGGTGGCGGTGGTTGAGCTCGGGATGGCCGGAAGCGTCGCCGGGGATGAGCTAGGCGGTCGCCGGAGTCGGGTGAAAGTGAACCCGAGGCTTCGGGACACGGCGAGGTACGTGTAGTGGTGCTACGGGTTCCTGGGGATGTGGTGAAGTTAGTGGACAAGGTGGCGTGGCCAGAGGGTGGCCGGAGTCACGTCGGCGACGAGCTCGGCGGTGGCGCTGCGGCGGGTGATGCTTTCAGCGGCAGCTATGGTGCACGGAAGGCAAATGGAGAGGATGGGGAGGTAGCTGGGCTCACGGGCGAGTACGGGCAGTCGGCGAGGTCGGGGACGAGGTGATGCGGTGGCGACGGCGATGGGGATCTCCGGCGGTGATCGACGGAGACGGGGTCGGTGAAGGTGTTGCAGAGCGTGCGAGCGCTCGGGGCTCGGCCTGCTCGATGTAGTCGACGATGGCGGAGCGAATGGACACGATGGCGCAGCACGGAGACGACGGAGGGCGCGAGCTTCACAGTGGCGCGGGCGCGACAGCGTCGGCCATGGTGCGGGCGAGCGAGGGAGAGGAGCTGGGGAGGAGAAGGGGTGTCTGCGAGCTCGGGGGAGGAGTGGCCGACCGAACCGAGGCGGCAGGACGGTGCGGGGAGGAGGCAGGGCAGCGAGCAGCTGCGTGGCGTGCTCGGGTGCCGCCGTCGAGCACCTGGCTGCCTGCCTGACCAAGCCAAGCAGCTCGCTGGAGCGGTGGCTGGGTTGG
The DNA here is from genome assembly GCA_021605145.1 of Aegilops bicornis. NCBI lineage: Eukaryota > Viridiplantae > Streptophyta > Magnoliopsida > Poales > Poaceae > Aegilops > Aegilops bicornis. The sequence goes on along the minus strand of CM038670.1, from coordinate 612,691,456 downwards.
GCCGGCAGGTGGGCTTGCCAGGTGAGCGCCAGGTAAGCCTTGCTTTCTATTTTCCTTTTTCTATTTTTCTGTAAGTTTGTAGACTTATTAAAAATAGTTAGGCACTTCTAAAAATCCTGGAAATAATCAGGGCTCTGTTTAGAATATCTCCAACAACCCACACTTATTTTCAGAATTATTTGAGCATCCAAAATATTTACTAGCATTTAAATGCCCAAATGCAAATTACATATGAATTAATTCAATGACCTTCATTGACCTAGAAAATTGTGCACCTATTTTGCGGAGGTTCTAACCCAAGACAAAGAGGGTGAACTTTTTATAAGGGCTTTTCAGGTTCATTGAAAATATTTTTAGTAAACCCTAGTTGGATTCAGAGGGGTTCTGGGGGTTCTGTCTTCCCCATTTCAAGTTTCTGATGAAAGGTAAACATGATGCAACACTCTAATGCATGGACTAGCTAGGATGTGACACCAATATATCGATCTTTACGTCTCGACCTATTCGAGACTCCTCGTCATGTCCCCGATCTCATCCGGGACTCTGAACTACCTTCGGTACATCAAAACACATAAACTCATATTACCGATCATCACCGAACGTTAAGCGTGTGGGCCCTACGGGTTCGAGAACTATGTAGACATGACCGAGACTCGTCTCCGGTCAATAACCAATAGCGGAACCTGGAGTCTCATATTGGCTCCTACATATTCTACGAAGATCTTTATCAGTCAAACCACATAACAGCATATGTTGTTCCCTTTGTCATCGGTATGTTACTTGCCCGAGATTCGATCGTCGGTATCTCAATACCTAGTTCAATCTCCTTACCGGCAAGTCTCTTTACTCGTTCCGTAGTGCATCATCCCGTGCCTAACTCATTAGTCACATTGCTTGCAAGGCTTATAGTGATGTGCATTACCGAGAGGGCCCAGAGGTACCTCTCCGACAATCGGAGTGACAAATCCTATTCTTGATCTATGCCAACTCCACGAACACCATCGGGGACACCTGTAGAGCACCTTTATAATCACCCAGTTACGTAGTGACATTTGGTAGCACACATAGTGTTCCTCCGGTATTCGAGAGTAGCATAATCTCATAGTCATAGGAACATGTATAAGTCATGAAGAAAGCAATAGCAGTAAACTAAACGATCAAGTGCTAAGCTAACGGAATGGGTCAAGTCAATCACATCATTCTCCTAATGATGTGATCCCATTAATCAAATGACAACTCATGTCTATGGCTAGGAAACTCAACCATCTTTGATCAACGAGCTAGTCAAGTAGAGGCATACTAGTGACACTATGTTTGTCTATGTATTCACACATGTATTATGTTTCCGGTTAATACAATTCTAACATGAATAATAAACATTTATCTTGATATAAGGAAATAAATAATAACTTTATTATTACCTCTAGGGCATATTTTCTTCAGTCTCCCACTTTCACTAGAGTCAATAATCTAGTTCACATCGCCATGTGATTTAACACCAATAGTTCACATCACCATGTGATTAACAGCCATAGTTCACATTGTCATGTGACCAATACCCAAAGGGTTTACTAGAGTCAATAATCTAGTTCACATCGCTATGTGATTAACACCCATAGAGTACTTAGGTGTGATCGTGTTTTGCTTGTGAGAGAAGTTTAGTCAACGGGTCTGCAACATTCAGATCCGTATGTATTTTGCAAATTTCTATGTCAACAATGCTCTGCACGGAGCTACTCTAGCTTATTGCTCCCACTTTCAATATGTATCCAGATTGAGACTTAGAGTTATCTGGATCAGTTTCAAAACTTGCATCGACATAACCCTTTACGATGAACCTTTTATCACCTCCATAATCAAGAAACATATCCTTATTCCTTTAAGGATAATTTTGACCGCTATTTAGTGATCTACTCCTAGATCACTATTGTACTCCCTTGCCAAAATCAGTATGGGGTATACAATAGATCTGGTACATAGCATGGCATACTTTATAGAACCTATGACTGAGGCATAGGGAATGAATTTTCATTCTGTTTCTATTTTCTGCCGTGGTCGGGCTTTGGGTCTTGCTTAATTTCACACCTTGCAACACAAGCAAGAACTCTTTCTTTGACTGTTCCATTTTGAACTACTTAAAAATCTTGTCAAGGTATGTACTCATTGAAAAAACTTATCAAGCGTCATCGTAGCATCATTGTCGTCTCGCCAACTATTGCTTCTACGACTATCGCTACCGCTTAGTGATAAAGTAAAGCAATTACAGGGCGATTGCATTGCATACAATAAAGCGACAACCATATGGCTCCTGCCAGTTGCCGATAACTCCGCTACAAAACATGATCATCTCATACAATAAATATAGCATCATGTCTTGTCCATATCACATCACAACATGCCCTGCAAAAACAAGAACTACAAAAAAAATACACTTCCGTGATGATACGTGTTTGTCACAGTAGGTCGCATTTTTTGTCATGCATGTACATCCATGACGATTTTATGACAGAATCAAGATAGTCATACATGTGCTGTCGTAGAAGTGTTCCATGACATTACCAAAATTATCATCACGGAAGTGTCCACTTCCATGATGATAAATCGCGATCACCAAGTGCTTTTCGTCAAGGGTGACCGACACATGGCATCCACCATAACGGAACGCCGTTAAGCTATCGGGTCGGGTTTTGGATCCAATAACCCGTTAACAGCCCCGACCAATGGGGATTTTCCACATGTAAAATGATCATTGGCTGGAGGAAACACGTGTGGGCTAACCGTTGGGACAGATGTCATCCGCTTATTGGACCGAAGGCGCCTATGATACGGCGACACATGGCATGGCCCAACAGAGGCCCTTTCCTGTGAAAAGGCCTGCTCGTTTGACTTGGTCAAAAGGTGGTGGGCCGGCCCACGGAAAGCTTGTTAACGGCATGTTCGCATATAGCCCACTTACAGCCCACTAACCCAGGACCCGTTATGCCCTATCTGAATTAGGCCCGGTAGCGTCATCTGGGCCGTCCAATATGATTCAGCCTGTTTTAACTTCCGGCTCATGTGCGGCCCATGACTTCTTTCGGCCCATATGAGGACCTTCGTAACTCTTGGCACATTAACGGCCCGTGGTGAAACTGGCCCGTAATGAACAGTGTATCACTTTATACCCATTAACGGCCCGTTATTCCATTGGGTCGTTTCCAGCCCAAGTTATCTTTCGGCCTTCTCAGGGCCCATTGATTCTTGGGCTCATTTGCAGCATTCGGTTACATATGGCTCACATTCGTCATTTTACGCTTGTGGGCCAAATTCAGCCTGTCGTTACGATCGGCCCGCTTATGGACCGTTAATCGTTGGGCCGCTTTTCATGTCAAAAAACTTGTTCGGCTGTTTTCATAGAGTTATCAACACGGCCTATTAACGGCCCGTTATGGTCCACGAATAGTACGGCCCATGATTGGTGAAATGATGATATGCCCCGTAGAAGGCCCATGGATCCTACGGCCCCTATGAGGCCCATGGATAGTACGGCCCGTAGAAGGCCCATGAATCGTACGGCCCATAGAAGGCCCATGGACCCTACGGCCCGTAGAAGGCCCATGGACCCTAAGGCCCGTATAGAAGGCCAATGGATCCTACGGCCCGTATAGAAGGCCAATGGATCCTACGGCCGGACGAAGGACCATGGATCATACGACTGCAGGAGGCCCATGGTTACAACGATCCGTGTTGCCATGATTATTTTGGCCTATTTACCAAAAATAGGCTATTGTGGCCACTAGAAAAACACAGAAAAAGAACTGAAGTGACTACAAGCAAACAACTAAACAAGACAATAAGGAAATAAATAAGCAAGCAATTAACGCTAGCCTATTACCGCTATTACACATATTACATCCACTGGGCATCAAAGTTCGCCACCAGTGCAAATATAGGGAACAAAGCAAGCATATTACATACCTTTGGCCGTCAAAATTTGCCACGATTGCAAATAAACGGGCAAAGAAAACAAGAGCATAACTGAAACAACTTCGTAACAACTCAAGAAACGTTATCCCGGTATCCACCATGTCGGCAATAAGCTTAGCAAGCTGATTAGCTTTGTCTGCTTACGCCAACGCTTGTCGTTGCACCGTAAAGTATGCATCTGAATGCTCGAGGGACTTCCGCAGTCCTTCCACTTCTTGTCGCAGCAGTAGCTGATCGATTTCTTTTCAGCTTGTAGTTGAGACTCAAGAAACTGAACTGATTCGCATAAAGTGAGTTTGAATAGCTTGTGCAAGCGGTAGTGGCGATGAACTTTCGAACACTAAACCAAGACAGGACTTTGGGGTTGTCTCGCTGTCTTCAAGATAGTCTTCCTTAGCTGTTTTATCAGCTTTGTTGGAGACCAACAAGGATGTGTCATTATCCTGAACCTTATCTGCATTACTTCCTTTACCATTGCTTAATAAGGCACTCTTCCCCAATATTCTGTCAGCATTCTAAAAGAAGAAACAAGCAGACACATAACAAGTTTAGCATGTACTAGTATATGAAACTGATTTTGGTGAACCAGTTCATTAGTAAGGTGGACAGGATTAAACTACCAAGTCTTCTATTGCCAAGTACTAGTACATAATAAAAGCATCAAACAAACATATATCTATGTCCTATGGTCACTGCATTGTATTGCCAAATCAAAATAGAGACACGGTTCAAATCATATCAGTTCAAGACAAAGCAGCAGTGAAAGAATACAAAGCGTGGGAAACTACACGGCACAACAAGATTTTAGATGGGTACCACGGGTCTACATGTACAACAACACTATTGGCTCTATTGTGATGCTAATAATGTGCATGATATGAAAGTCAACTGTATACACAATTGAAATTGAAATCAAAAGAGCTATTGATAAGAGCAAACATGTTAAAGAAACATGCGTGAACATACCTGCTGTGCCATTGGAGTTTCGATTGGATCCTTCGATTTAAAAAAAGTTTGTATCAGTAAATACAGTGATACAAGAGCAAAGCAATCATAGTTAAAAAAGGCGCGCCTAAGCGAGCGCTTAAGCGCACCTAGGCTCTAGGCGTTGGCAAAACACATTGCGCATAACTACGCTTAATCTGTGCATAACTGCGCATAAGCATGCGCTTTGGTCAGTAAAGCGCAAGGCGGTGGCAAAACGCACAATTAACGCCTAATGCTTTTTTGAACTATGATAGCAATGGAATCTTAAATTAGAACAGTTGTTCTTCGTGTTTAGGCACTTGTTCTACATGAACAGTAGTACAAGAAGACGCAAGAATATAATACTTAAAAATAGAAAATGAGCTCATAGACCTTACCACATTCTTGGTTCGGGACCAAGATGTAACAAGGCATGCTCCTACCATCGTCCAAAGAATGTGTCTCGTGGAGAACGTAAGGGAATTTGATGAGTTTCTTTGCCGGTGACGTATGTTTTCTTCAGGTAATTCCAATACTGCCACCAAGCATTTTTGAAGATAGCAGAGGTATTAGCACAGGTTACCTCATCCTGAGTTTCCAAATCGGTCCTTCTCTATAGAGAAAAATGGGAAAATTTGCTGTATTATAACCATCATGGAGGTAGGATGTATGGGACGAAGCAAAGTAATTGCCATGAATAACATTACTTACACATAACTCCTGGACAAACACATGCAACTGGCATGTTCCTTCATCTTCAGTATAATATTTCCAAGATGGGAAGATACGCACATACGATTTAACAACATCAAATGTGATAGATGCTAAACTATGACTAGCTGGTTGTGCTTCCTCCATAGGAATAGGCGTACTAACTGGTGGAGTTGGGGTTCGCCGTGATAGTACTGTCCCTTTGGGCACTGGAGCTGCCTTACTAACTGCTCTTGTTTGGGAGCTCTGTGGTGGAGATGGTGCTGTGTCAACAGGAACTCGGTTACTATCGGCTGGGGTTGGGGTCAGATTGGGTCAAGCTGGTTCTCTGTCCATCGCAGTTGGGGTACAATCTGCGAGAGTTTGGGTTATGTGTGGTAGGGCTGGTTCTTGTGCATGTACAACCGGGGTGCTATCTCCACCAAGAGGTAGCACTGTTTTATTTGAAGACCATGTTTTTAATCCGCTAGATACTGGCATCACCAGGTCCAATTCAAATGGCTGATAAACAGGAAACATAGTTGAATGTACGGACATTGTATGAGAGACAGATGCAATAGATAGTGTGGAAAAAAGAGGGCATGAAATAGTTGACATGTATATTGTTTAACTAAAATGGATAGCATGACATAATTTCACATATATGATGTCTATCTAAACTGGATAGCATAGCATAACATAATTCAAAGATACGATGAATAACTAAACAGGATCTCATGACATAATTCACCTACAAGTTATCTAAGTAATCAAGATCGCATCATTTGATTCACATATGTGATTTATATGCTAAACAGAGGGCATTCGATATGATGTCTGAACTAAGAACATGGTGTTGAATATTGTGTATATGATGTCTAAACTATGCAATGCAAGACACCGTATGCATGATATCAGCAAGATAACCGTGCCAAGTTAGAGCATACACCTCGGTGGGGGAATAGGACTGGTCATCTGCTCTCAATCCATCTCCGAGGAGCTATCAGGACCCAACAAGAGATCTGCTTTGACAGTAGCACCGCTCTGCTCAAGGCCTTGTTTTCACTCCAGATTTTTCCATCTCCCACCCAAATGGCTGATTCACAGGAAGAGTAGTTTAATGTACAAACATTGTCGACAAATGGAAATGTAATGAAGAAAAGGATGGGCAAGATATCATTCAAATATATGATGCCTGGTTAAACAGGATGGCATTGCACATTTCACATATATTATGGCTGGCTAAAAGACATGAGACTGCATAATTCCCATATATGATATAGAAACTAACCAGGTGGCATTACAGAACATGTTTAAACTAAGCAGATGACATATATGATGTCAAAGGTAGGCACTGCAAGGCAACATATGCATGATATGACTAACATCATCATGCCAAGGTAGAGCAAACACCTTGGGGGTAAATAGGAGTGGTCAGCGGCGTCTGAATCCGCCTTAGAACAGATATCTTCCTCTGGATTACAATCTGGAGACGGGTGGGGAGGGTTTGCCATTGAACCCACCATGGAGCGATGTCTGCATGACATTGTATTACTGCGCAAAACTCTTCTCTTTTTCTCTACATGTTCAGCATGACTGTGTACAATATCTGACATGCATCTGAAAAAAATATGGTGAGATTATGTAAGGAGAGCATGCAGAAATTTAGAGTGATGGTAACAACCGGTGGATCGACGTTTTCCGTTGAACCAAAATAGCCCTAATGGATTGACGTGAATGTATAGTAATAAGTGATGCAACAAGTGTACAACCTCTTTGCCATAGCCGTGTCGACCTCAAAGCATCATTGGGCTGGTCATTTGAAGTAGTTGAGGCAGAGGTGGCTGTCGGAGGTGTGGAGGAAGATCCGAGGAATCAGAGAGCGGCGTCCTGTGGCAATTTGCTACTGTTGTGATGGATCGCTACGTCATTTGGAGCAGCTATGATGAGCCAGAAGACGTCAAGGCTGAAGCAGCACAAGATGGACATCGTCAATCTCAAGTGGGATTCTAATAGCATCTCCAATAGATGATGTAAAATGGGTGTAAAATTAACATCACCAAAAACCACCTGACTAGAATAGATGAGGTAAAAACTGTTGACTCTAAACTTAACTGTCGAAACTGAAATTTACTGTGGAATCTGAATGCTACTGTTGAAACTGAACGCAATGGTAGCAGAGAGGCACTTGACATGTAGTTCAGGGAGGGCCTGCAGTTCATCTTCAACCTGCACCCCCCTGAGCTGCCAGCCACCACCGGTCGAACCGTCGGCCCCAGCGCCGCCTCGCCGCCCCGAAACAACTCACCACCGCCGCCCCGGCCAGCCCTCTAGGCCCCCCCACCCTCCCTGAACCCTAAGATAAATAGTGGGGTACCTCTCCGGCGAGCCCCCGTCCCCGCTGCGGGTGGTTCTTCCTTAACTCCGGCGAGCCCCCCCCAACCCCTGAAAATCGACTGACCCAAAAGTCGATTCAGTCGACTGAAGTGTGGCTTAATCGGAGCAGAGCAGCAGCAGCAGCTGGGCGAGCGAGCGATCGAGCGAGAGCCGGAGCAGCAGCAGCAGCGCGAGCGAGCGAGCGAGAGCCAGAGCAGCAGCAGCAGATCCGGCTGGTATGGACGCCGCCGCCGAAGGGGCCTCGCACTGGGGTGAGCCGCCATGGAGATGTCGCCTGCAGCGCCGTCTTCAAGGTAGCCGCTCCATGGGGGTGCGGGATGGAACACCGTCGGCACCGGGAGGTCGAGTTAAGGAGAAGGTGTGATGCGATGAGTGTACAACCTCTTTGGTGGCACCGAGTAGGCCTCGGCTTCGTCCGAGGAGTGGGTGAGGATGATGCGGTTCTGGTGGAGCAGGTTAAGGCGGCGCTGTGGGGATGGAGCAGCCGCGATAGATGAGGCGATCGTCGGAGCAGCTCCTTGGAGGTGGAGGACGGGGCGGCTGAACCGGCGGGACGGCGAGATGGATGACGGATCCTCATCCGGGGAGGTGGACGAGGGACGTCGAGCTGTTGCGGTGGACGACGTCGTCGGGGAAGAGGCTCCGGCTGGGCAGCGGTGAGGTGGCGGATGGAGGAGGGTGGGGTTTCGCGGCTGGAGCGGAGAGGTTATGGCGGCCTGGGATTTCGAATGGCGAAAAGGGGGCGATGGAAGGGGGTGAAGCATGACTTAGGACGCGCTTGTCCAAAATGTAGGGTGTGTTACAAATATGCCCCCCACCGATTTGAACTAGCGGCCCTTTCGGCTCAGATTTAGAAGGGGGATTTTACGTGTCGGGATTTGGCAGCTGGAGGGAGTTTTCGCGCGCGTTGTAATTTCGGGATAGCAAGGCGCGGGTTGTGAAGGCGCCAGTTTTGGGAGCACGATATCTGAATTTTCGGGATATAACAAGACGCGGGTTGAATATTAGGGACAAGCCTAACGTGTAGTAATATTGTACTTGTATGTACCAAATCAATTCGCACTTCCCTCAACCAAAAAGAAACCGAAAAAAATAAAACTATTCACACCACACAAAGAGAGAGTCTTGCCCGTTTTAATATACAAATGCTATTCAAAGCTACTCCCTCCTTCCATCTATATAGGGCCTAATGCGTTTTTTCAATGCTAACTTTGACCAATTATTAGAGCAATGATATATGACATGCAACTTACACAAAGCACACCGTTAAATTAAATGCATGAAAGTTTCTTTCAATGATATAATTTTCACATTGTGCATGCCATGTACTATTAATCTTGTCAATAGTCAAAGGTGGTCTTAAAAATCTCATTACGCCCTATATAGATGGAAGGAGGGAGTATGAATCCATGTTATGTCCGATTAATTTTTTTTGCTTGCTGTATAATGCATGTAACCTACTCATACCAACATTTTAGTGCATTCCAAATGTCTATACTACCGCTGCAATTTGAACTAAATTTGAATTCGTTTCTCTATTTCAATAAGAATCTACAATCATGGTTGTTGCCAACTTCAACCATCATAGTTTCCTTGCTACCCGCCAGATATAAATCGGACGGCCTATAATGCAGGATGGCAGGCACACCATCATCAACAACTCCGTTTTTTTATAAGAGTAGAGATAAAATATATTAAATGTAGTATAACATGTTCATAACCACACCATGTGTATCATCGTTATATATATTCACTTATGCGTCGGCTTAAAACACTATGATAAATTCTTCAAATATCCGAATTCACTTTTTATAATGAAGTATATATGATCTCTATTCGTCTTTTACACCCACACAACCCTCTTATCTTTGTAGCTAGCGCTAACTTTCTCTTGTGCATGCACACGGCCGCATCCCTCTCACCCTCCCTCGGCATTCTCTAGCTCCATCGCGCAAATTCGTCTTTTCACTTTAGGTCGTTCACCCACGGTGTGTGTAGGCCCCCCAGCTCCTTCTTTACGGCACACATCGATTGATATGCCTCTCTAGCCAGGTGTGCCTAGCACAAACACAAGCTTCCCCTTTTCTCTTGTCACCGTCCATGCCTCACTCCCACCACTCTTTTCATCGTTCTCGTACTCGCACACTCCTCCCCCCTCGATATAATATGCCTCTCGTACCACCTCCTACATACATCCCTCTCTCTCTCTATCCTTCTCCTCGTGCCTCATTTGCTTCTAACACACACATGCATGTATACTGATCGATCTCCCAACATATACCTAGATCGACTTTAACTGCCCCCCCCCATCGATCGACGTACCTCACAAGTTATGTCTCTCCTTTGTCTAACAAAGGGCGATTGATCTTCCTATGTAGTTACGTCTACTTACCACAGCCACATCGTCCCCCCTCATCGTTCATGCATGCCTCCTGACCCGTCTCTCACACGCACGTGCAAAGACAACAAGCGGCCATCTCCTCTCTTATTGATATTGCGGGCGTGCCCTCCGTTTGTCTAGCAAGCCTATCCCACCATTTGTTAGAAGCAACTCCACTACCACCCCGTCCAACACTCTAGCTCTGTCTCTCTCCCAACCTTATTCCTCTCCTGCACATATGCATGGATGCCGATCGATCTCCCTTAATACATGAGGCAGATCGATCTCCTTAATACATGAGGTAGGCCTTTCTCCTCCTCCACACATATACCAGCCATTGTACCTCTATAGTTAATTGGGCCTCCCTCTTCCCCCACCACACACCGATAGTCGGCGCTGCAGGTAGGTATCCATGCCACAGAGACAAACTGCACATGTCCCTCTCACGCTCCAAAGAGGGCCAACCACTCTATATCTTTGACGTGGGCACACACAAATTCGATGGCACTCTTTATCGATCGCGCGTGCACACACACATCATCATATGGACACCTCAAGCCGATGATACCTTTACTCTCTTCTTGTGGATCGCCCCCTCTATATATATGTTATATCCAGGACTCTATTTCACACACATTGCATATGTTACATTTTTTGATTGACCCCCCCCCCTCAAAACTCTCAAGAACCCACACACTATATCTCTCTAGGTTTGTATCTCTCTCACACAACCCCACGTAGGTGGTGTACGTATACAAGAATAGAATAGGTGCACCGTGCACGTACTCACGCTTCGTGCCTAGCCACACTCGCGCGGGTACACGGTGGAGCTCATTTCTTTACGAAATGGCAGCCCACGTGCTAATTTGAACGCCTTTAGCGGTTGTTTACCTAGGGAGGTCATGTACCACGCGTGCACGAAACAAAGTTTGACTTGACGCGTTGCCGCGTTATTTTTAAATAAAGTTATAGCGCTCAATAGCACGTACATAGAATATAAAACGATTTTTATGGAGAAAAAGGTAGTCCGCTCACTATATACAATGGAGCCTGCCTGCCTGGTTTCTCGCTCTTCAGAGTATCTCACACAAGGCTGCGGTGGCCTCTCTCTCTCTCTCACCATTGGTCACTGATCCGGCCGCATCCCGTCCGCCGGGGGAAAGGGAGTGCGGTGGCCTCTCTCTCTCTCTCACCGTTGGTCACTGATCCGGCCGCATCCCGTCCGCCGGGGAAAAGGGAGGAAGTGCATCGTTTCTCCGTTCGACTGCGCCGAGGCAGCACGTCCCGATCTGCGGTACACGTTGTTCTCTCTGACCAAGCTCCGGCGCAGCAGGGCCTACGCCACCTGCTCGCAGATTCCGCCCGCCGCCGCTCACCTAGTTACATCTCGACGACCTCCAGGTATCCCCTCCAGCCTTGCTCCACTGCCCGTCTTCCCACGTCGCTGCATGTGGATCTTCCATAGTTCTTTGCCCAAAACGTAGCTCGTCCGGCATACTTTCCATATTGCATTATCGTCCTCACACCATTTTAGACAAACACAACCATTTTGTTATCTTCCCTTAGGACAAGGAATATGCTTCTTTTTTGTCATCGCATGTGTCATCAACTGTTATTGGCCAGTAATTGTTTCCTTTCTACCTCTCTTTTGCAAACAGGGCTATCCATTTTACCTTGTTGCTATTGCAACCTTTTGGTGAACTGCACAAATCACTTTTTTCTTAAGAGTGTTTTGTGCAGTTGTACTAAAATTTCACACGGCAACGTCTCTACATTTCAAAGGCGATCTGTTGCAGAGGAGATTGGTTTTGCTCTATCCTCCTCATCCAACTCCGAGCCTAATCTTCTCCAACTAGTTAGTCTTAAGAGAGACTGCAAAGGTGACCGGCTTCTATTTGTGTGTTTATTGTTTCATCAGCAGTCCTCTATCATCGTAATCACACTTAATATCTTTGGAACAGGGATGCTCTGCTCTATTTTAGTGGAACTGCACAAAATGATCGGGATGTTGCATGCTCCAGACAGCTACTTTTTTCCCAACATGCCTTGTTGATTTAGACACAGCTAGGGGGACGTTGCTGCCAATGAAAGCATGGATCAATTTTAATTTGACACCTTCTCACAACTCTGTCTTCAGTTGTGATGTAATTATTAGCTCTGATCTACTAATAATTGACATGCATTAGCAAGGAAGTTAGTTTTTTATTATTTCCGAAAGAGCATCGATGGCAAGACACGTGAAACAAAAGCTGAAAGCTCACACCATTGTACAATTTCATGTCACTGGAAAATTATTTGTATAGTACGTCAATTATGTAAACAAATGATGGAAGCTTAATACCATTGCCAGAAGCCTCTTCATCATCTCAAGGCCCATGTGCCATGCACAAAATTATACTCCTTAATTCCTAAATATTTGTCTTTTTACAAATTTCAAACGGGCATATTTTAGAGTGTAGATTCACTCATTTTGCTTTGTATGTGTACTCCCTCCGTTCCTAAATATTCTATTCGTCTTTCTAGAGATTTCAACAAGTGACTACATACGGAGCAAAATGAGTGAATCTACACTCTAAAATATGTCTATATACATCCGTATGTGCCAGTCCATATGACATCTCTAAAAAGACAAATATTTGAGTAGTCACTCGTTGAAATCTCTAGAAAGACAAATACTCCGGCGTATATTTAAGAACCGAGGGGGTAGTGCACAACCGCATGGGAGACTCAGCCCGGTCGTTGCGCCGCATTAATAGTGAGTAATGAGCAGTCAAATCATAAGCCCCACCTTTCCTAATCGTAAGTTGCTCTGAAGAAGCAACCATCAATACGCTCTTCTTTGAATCCGCCATGCTACTCCATACATCACTTTGTTTATACTGGTAGCAGAAAAAAGAAAAAAAAATTGTGGGACCAAGGCGACTAGCGATCGGCCTGAAAAATAGCATTGGTAGTTATAGAACGGTGTCTATTACTAGAGGGAATAATGCGTACACACATGCATGCAGTGCTTCCACCCCGGGTACACACATGCATGCACTTACTCCACTCCGTAGTAGTACAAGACATGGAGAGAAAATTGTGGACTTGATTGCGGTTACCACGTCCTAATTAATTGAGCATTAGACCAAACGCAGCGTCTAAAGTCTCTCTGGTGGTGGAAATGCATTGAGATAAATGCATCATAATGAAGCGGCATACCGTAAACCGTGGACGGAGGGAGGAGTATGTATGAAGGTGCAAAACCAAATGCAGCGTATGGCGATCGGTCAACGCACCTCGTCTTGGCATATCAGCGACATGTGGGACAGGAGTGTGAGCAAACCGATCTCGATTGACGGCAAAGAGCCAACCCGCCGTTCCTTGAGAGAGACGAGGAGCAAGAACACACGACGGGCTCGCACGGAGGCCAAGATATATTCGAGCATGGTTGGTTGATCGATATCATTCATTACATGTTGGGCTGCCGTTTTCCGCCCTTCTCCGGAATAAACGTGTACTTTATCGAGATTAAAAAATAAGAGTATGACGGCTCCACCATGCGGTTCTAGTAGTAGTACTACTCATACTACTGCGCTTGGCTCTTCGCCTCTTCGTGAAGTCGAACAATGATGGTACTCCGCATGTTGGGTACTACTACGGTGTATGCCTCGACAATCGACACCGAGTGGACTGATGCATGTCCACCGAGGGTAGGTTGCATTAGTCAAAAGGCGTAAGCGAGCTTCACCTTGTCCTGCAAGCTTCTCCTCGTTCTGCGAGTTGACGGGACACACCAAAAAGTAGTGCTAGTCCATACTCCCTCCTTTCCGGTTAATATGGCTTAATTTTTTTGCGACTAAATGAGAGAGCTTTATTCATATATAAGCATTCTTAGGACGATCAGCCAAGACACCGGTCACTAGGAAGCGAGGTACCCCGCAAAAAAAGAAGTAGGAAGCAAGGTATTTCATCAAGCCAGCTCTCGGCCACATTCAAAGTGAAGCCTTCTCCTCGTTCGGCAAGTTGACGGGACACAGCAAAGTAATTCTAGTCCATACTGCCTCCTCTTCGGTTAATATGGCTTAATTTCAAACGAGATAAATACACTGTCTGTCATTGTATATTTCTAAAAATACGGTCAGTGGACTTCATAATACGCTTATTGCGCTCAATATATATATTTTCCGGTGTTTATACGGTCACTAGCTCACCCTGACCGAGTATGTGTGTGCATGCACGTGTAGGTTGAGCACTTGAGCGTGACCGTGTGTGTTCCTCGTGTGCTCGGACATGCATGCATTATGGCATCGCGCATGTTTTTGCGTCCATGTGTACGTGTGACTGTTGTATACACGTAGGGGGAGTACGTGTAGGGGCCACTAAGGAGCAGTCAAATCACACAGTAAGTTAGTCAGAAGAAGCAACCATCATTTCACTCTTGAATGACACGTACGCAATATAAAATGGTTGATATGGAGAGAAAAAGAAAACCACTATATATACACTAGCAGGAGCCTAAGCTACAAGATTGCTTGCTTAGGTTGCTCTCTTCACAAGCATAGAACGACGGGCCTGGTCCCGCATCTAGGGGAAGGGAACAATGTTCTGCGTAGACGCGGTCGACATCGGCGAGGGAGAAAACCCACAGTCGGTGTGTCCCGATCGAGGGTCACTGCGGTATGGGCCGATGCCGCGTCCCAACCACCCTTCTAGCTACAACCCGACGTCCCAGGTAGTCCATCTTCCTTTTGGAGCCGGCTTGCTCCACTCCCGTAGCTCCATCTCCACGTCGGTATTTCTCTACTTCTACCGGCTTTCTACTTGTGATGAGTTTATGTCTCATGAACTAGTGACAGTTCTATTATTCCAATCACACTTCTTCAATATCTTTGCCATCAGCGATGCTCAGGTCGATTTTACTGGAACTGCACAAAAGCATCATATGATCCGAGGGTGCTAGTCGTCTTTCCTTCGACAGGTTCTACCTGGACAGGAAATTAAATCATGTTTAGGGTTTAGGGTTTAAGTCGTAGTGACCCCATCAGTAGTTTTTCTTTCGGACACGCTCTCACAACTTTTTTCTTTAGTTGTGAAGGAAATATTGGCTATGATCTGTGAATCATTGAGATGCATCAGCATGCGTGTTAGTTTTCCTTTGTATTTGATGGAATTTTGTAACGGGGCAACCTTGGAATAGGAACGAAAATGGAGTGGAAAGTTTCCCTTTTTCCGGAGAAAAAATGGAAACGGAGAGAAACCAACGTTTCGTTTCATTGGATCGCGCCATCGAGCAAAACCAACGTTTAAATCACGTCTGTCATGTTCGTGTCTCACCCTCCTCCACGGCTCGACCCCACACGGTCGCTCGGCATGCCACTCACCGCAAACCGAGTATACGATAACTTTCCCGCCTGCTTGTCGATGGATCGCGCCATGGAGTACTAGCACTACTGGAAGAGATTGACGAGTTGGGGGAGGACAGCTAGCTGTAGCACGGACTCCCAAGAACTTTTTACATGCATGTTGTAGCCGGCTATTGCGACCTTTGGACGCGGAGCAGCCGCGTGCACCCGGAGGCGGCGCGGGCGACGCTCTCTTGGCCGGCGCACGCTTCAATGTCGGCGCCAGTGAGAGGTCGCGTCCGCTCTGGGAGGGCATGAATGCGGCACTGACCGTTTCGGGCGGGAAGCACGCGTGGGTGATGAAGAGGGTTCGGGTTGGTCAGGACCGGCCGTGGCAGCGGTCCGGACGTGCGCAAACAAGAGATGATGTATGTTAATATTGCTGCGTATATAATTAACAACGTAAATAATGTGCCAGTTGGACAAATATGATTGGAGATGGAGATGGAAATGGAATTTTACGTAAAGACAGATATGAATGTCTATGTCTATGTGTGTGTGCGCGACGACTCTCGCGACCTGGAAACGGGGGCGTGTTTTTTGATCGAGTTGTCTTTCTTCATACGTTAGAAAATCAGTTTGTCTAATTCACATGTAGATGTTATTTAAGGATATCACATCTAAGCTCCCACAAGTATATAATGTAGCAACAAGAAACAAAAAAATAGGAAAAAATTAGACCACAAACAGAGTGGACATCAACTTAGATGTGACATAACTATGTCACATCTAGATGTGTCCTAGATGACCATAAAAAATTGTCCGCCAGTTTTCGTTTCTTTTTTCTGGGAACGCGCGTATTCTATTTAAAACCACTCCTATATATGGAGAAATTTTTTTACTCCATTATAGCCTCTTGTTTGATAGAGTTTCTCGCGTCTCACTCTCTCACCCTCTCTATATCAAAACAAGATGACAGTGTCCACTCTATCTCTCTCCTCACCAGTGGACACAGATCCGGCTGAATCCCGTCCACTGGGGGAGGTGAGGAGGTGCAACGTTGACGTTGTCGCCGTCGGCGACGGAGGAAACCGTTGCGCACCGTCCTCTCGAAGTCGGCGCTGGCGCGGACGAAGATCCTCCGCGCCCTTGTTCGCTGCCGTCATGTGGGCAGATCCCGCCCGCCCGCCTAAACGACATCTCGCCCACCTGAGGTATAACTTCTTGTACTGGTCCAGCTCCCAGTCGCTGTGCGGGTTTTCTTCTATGCGACTACTTCCCAGGTTCCCATGCATAGTAGCTAGGGTTCGTCGGCTGGTCCAACATCACCTACTAGTACTATTATAGAGGAAATGCCACTCCAAAAGTTGTCCTGATTTATGCCTCGGTGGAGGTATACATGTTGTTTTGACAAAAAGTACATGGTGGTTGTGCGGTCATTGTCCATATGGTGGTAGTACTATCACTGGTTAAATGAAGAAATGCTTTTTTTCTCGGGTATCCTGGTTTAGTTCCCATCAAGATATAATTATGATGCTTCTGTTTGTTGGTTTACTTTTCATTAATTCTTATTGACAATTGAGATGTCGTTGCTAACCCTTTTTTATATTTTTTGGAAACAGCGATGCATGTCTCCATACCAGGGCATGTCTTCCTCAATTTTAGTGGAAACTGCACAAAATTGGATGGCCATTGTTGTTCCGCCTTACTGTCCTCTGCCACGTGGTTCTTCCTTCCTCGAGCTTGATTACTGAGAAGAAACAGACCACAGTGAGGATTTGTCGAACATCATAGGTGCCTCACCCAAACTTGATGCCAAATGGATTATGCATCACCACAATGACCTATCGATGCTCATGGTTGCGCCTCATGGTTGCGTTGGCTGGTGAAGCTGATCGATTTTCAATGAAAAACAAGCTGTCTTCCATCAGTGCTCTTTGCTTGTTACGCACAAAGATGATATCCTTCGTCAGTTCACCTTGGTTGCGATGGAGACGCAGTCGTCTTTCACGTTGGTGCAATTTTATCACACAATTGGCTATGAACCAAATGTTTCCTCGAAGAAGGATCGACGCTGGTACTAAGAGCATACGTTTTGTATTGATTTCTAAGCCTTCTCACAACTTTGTCTCCGCATATTAGATTTGACTGAAGTCAAACTTTGTAATACTCTCAAACCTTTTCGGTAATTGAAATTAAAATTCTTTATTTGTACACACTCTCACACGTTTCCGATAATTTGGCGCATTTGTGGTTGTTCACTTAAGGGAGGGTAGTGTACCACACGTGAAGGACAGGAAGTGCGACCAGGACGCGTGGGCGTGGATCTTTAGTTCATCGGAAGTAGTACTAGTTTTCTTCACTGTACATTAAATAAAGAGTTTCGTTTCGTACTTACACAATTTAAAACTATTGTTATGGAGAGAATAAGAAAACCACTCCACTATATATTAGTCGTATACACGAGAGTACTATATGGACGCAGCTTCATTGACTTAGTGCACATGCCTTTGGGTTTATGACAGGTGGGCCCAAAATATGGCTGGCTCACCTGTCATACAGCCAAAAGCAGGTGCAGTGAAGGCATCGGAGCTCAGTCCGTACTACAGTAGTATATATATAAGCGGGAGCCTCAGCGCTTGTTCGCTAGGGTTTGCACTCTCCACACGCTCGCCGCACTACATATATGTTACACGCTGGAGGCTCAGCGTTCATTAGCTAGGGTTTTCTATATTCACAGTCTCTCACCTTCTCTTCACCAAATCTAAACAAGACTGCGTTGGCCTCTTGTCTCTCTCTCTCTCCCCCTCACGGCTGGTAAAGGAGGCGTCCGTATCCCGTCGCACCGGGAAGGGGAGAAGGTGCAGCGTTCACTCTATCGCCTTCGGCGAGGGAGGCAATCCACTGCCGGCTGCGCTTTTCTCTTTCACCCAGCGCCTGTGCGGGAGGGCCACCGACCCCTTCTTCCTCGCTTCCGTACGTAGTGTGGGCAGATCCGGCCTCCCGCCGCACGCCTTGCCACATCTCGATGACCCTAAGGTATAAGTTTCTTTGAAACTGTCATTGCTCTAGCTGCATGTGGATCTTTTTTGATCTGTAGTCGAATCTAGGTCTTGGTTCAAAGAGGAAAGAAGGGTGCGGTGGGCTGGAGCAAGAATCTAGGACGTGGTTCAATGAGGAAAGGAGGGGCGGAAAGTAGTATAGACTGGCTATCCAGCCGCTTTGTAGGTCGAAAAGGGAAAAAGGGGTAACCCAGTACACACATCTGTAAGGAACCGATCTCTTTCTTGAAAAGGAAAAGAAACTGGGGGGTCGGGTAGTTTGTGCAAGACTAGATTTGCTGCCCTCACATAGGAAAAAGGTTCAAAGAGAACAAATATGGGACCAACGCATATATGTTGCTTGGCTACATACTCTGCATCACCCATTTATACATGTGGACGCACATGGAGCTGGCATGTCCCATACAGCTATTTTGCTGTTGTTAATCTAAGAATTCCACCGGAAAATTGAAGCAATGCCACTGTTAAAGTAAATTACATTTTTTAACGAATGTTGTTTCAAGAGAATGCTGTCGGATTTCGGGTTCCGGTAGACCCTTGAGGTTCGAACACTGGGGTGCGCGCGGAGATCCAACCCTCCACCGTCTCGCACCTCGCTGAATCGCGGGGACCTAAACTACTAAACGGAGCAGCACAAGAGACACCAGATTTATACTGGTTCAGGCCACCGTCGTGGTGTAATACCCTACTCCAGTGTGTGGTGTGGTGGATTGCCTCTTGGGCTGATGAGGAACAATACAAGGAAGAACAGCCTCGTGAGGGTCTGTTCTTGCCGGGTGTGATGAACTGCTAGGTGGTGTTCAGTCGCTCTAGCTACTGGTTTCTTGATGAGGATCCCAGATCTCTCTCCCTGCCCTGGGGGTGGCTACTCCTATTTATAGGCGAAGGCCCTGGGCCTCTTCCCAAGTATTGAGCGGGAAGGGCGCCAACAATTGGCCATTTTGAAGGGGAACAGCGGGTACACTTATCCTGACTAAAGTTGGTCCTCGCCTGCCAAAGGCTCTAGTGATGACGCCTGCTTAGGCTCCACGATGACTCCCTTCCAGCCGTTGGGCGGGTCTTGGTCTTGTTGCACCGAAACGGATGCCCTTGCTTGATGCCCTCGCCCGCGCTTGCTCCCTTTGCACCAAAGAGGAAAGGAGGACACTGCGCGGGCTGGCGCCCGACTGGCGCCCTTGGTCGTCATGGCTTGCGTCATGGGCACCTCGCGAGGTACCCTGCCTTGAACTCTCCGCCTCCTCATGAGCCAGCCTGACGAGGCCGTGCCTGAGGAAGCTCCTTGTCGTCCGCCCCGCGAGGCTTGGCCCCTCGCAAGGGTCTTGAGCTTGTGTTGATGAATACGGGCCGTGTTGGGCCTCCTTCGAGTCACGCCACAGGCCGCAGGCAGGCAAGTCTGGGGGCCCCCGTTCCCAGAACACCGACAGTAGCCCCCGGGCCCATGGCGCGCCCGAACTTGGCGAAGCAGAGGCGAAAGGGCAAGCGGCGTCGCGAGCCCTAACAGCTTGACCTTGGCGGCCAGCGTAGCGGTTGATTGACGCGCGCCTCGCTTCCCACGATGCCTCGGTAACCACTCGGATTCGACAAGTCCACGCATGCAGAGTTGGTCATGATTACCGGTGATCGTGGAGGCCGACGGTTGGCCTTCGCAGGGCTCTAGAAATGCAGGCAGCGCGCCCTTCCAGTCTATCCTTTCTTGTCTCTCCTTCTTCTCCATGGCTCCACCAAGGAAGTTCTCGGCCGCAGAGAAGGGGAAGGGCCGTCAGGTCGAGTCTTCCTCTCCTCCGCCTAAGCGTGGTCGAGGTCGCCCTCGCAAGCATCCCGTGGCCTCCACGGCGGTCCCCCGCGGTCGTGGGGGAGGCTCTCAGCGTGGCGACGAGCGGCTGGCCATGGTCGGAGGGCGTGCCCCGGCCGCGCGTCCCCCGAGGCCGCGCCTCCATGCTGCTGAAGCGCTGCCGGAGTTCATGGTGAGGGCGGAGGAGCCGTCCGGCGTCCGGCTTCAGCTCCCGCGCTTCCTCCTGGGTGAGCTCCCAGATGGCGCCCTGGGTGGCCTCTGGCTCCAGGCGGATGGCTGCTGCAGCCGGGCTTCTCTGGAGGTCTCTGCTACAGGGAACCTGTTCCTGACCCGCGGCTGGCAGACGTTCGCTCGCGCGCGTGGTCTTCGCTGCCGGTGCTCCCTGCACTTCAAGTACGACGGCGACGCCACCCTCTATGTGAGGGTGTTCGGGGAAGACAGTCGCCGCATGGGGTGCTGCCCTGAAGACGACGACCGCGGCCGAGGACTCAGCCCCGACGTGGATGGATAGGGCAGCGCGCGGGCGGCTGGCGATGCCCGTGACTCCTCACGCTTCACCATCTCTTCTTTGGGTGGTGATTCTTCCAGCAGCGGCCGCGGCCAGCCCCCATGCCGCCGCGCCTGCTTGGGGGGTGGCAGCGGGTCCGCTGGCCGCCGCGCCGTGAAGCGCGAGAGGAGTCCGCTGAGCTCCGGAGGCGGCGCGAGCCTTCCAAGAGAGCCGGCACGGGGCGTGCTTCACCTGCTTTTGTCCTTTTCCTTTCTTTTCTCCTGCACAAAAAGGCAACAATGTGTGGCCCCGTGGGGGCGCGTTTAGGTTAACACCGTTAATTATTGTACTGCTTTTGTTATCCTGATATTGTTCCCTTCTGCCGTACGCCCATTCGCGAGTGAACCCCAGCCGTGGTCGCGGGGGCGACCGATCCAGGCCCCGTGTTCGCGTTGTGCTTCCCGTGAGGCATGGTGGGAGGGTGCTCGGTGTGGACCAGGGCCGTGAAAACTTGAGCGATAGGGGCAGGAACGCTCGCGGGGGCTCCCGAGGCTTCTGCCTCACGAGTCCCCACGCAAGAGAAATCGAGGCAGGAGAGCGAAAAAGATCGAAGAACCACGGACCAAAAAGGGGCGATAGTTTCGATAAAAACTCCAAATGGGAATAACTAGTCAACTGCAGAAAGCAAATGAAATAGCCGCGTCCGGCACCTAGTCTAGTCTTCGACGTCTTCTCACCAGTGCGGAGCTAAGTGCTTCCACTAGGCGTGGGAGGGAGCCCCAGGGCCTGAGGCCGGCACTCCCGAGACTCCGGGGCGTGTACAGCCCCAACTCATTATTACGTGAGAGTGTCACGGGCGGCGAGCTTCACAGGCGTTGGCCTTCTTCACAGGCTCCAGACCTTTCTTCTAGGAAGCAAGCTTCACGGGCGTTGGCCCTCTTCACGGGCTCCGGGCCCTTTCCAGAGCACGACAGCTTCACAGGCGTTCTCCTTCTTCACAGGCTCTGGGCCTTTCTCAAAAAAGATGAGCTTCACAGGCATTCGCCTTCTTCACAGGCACTGGGCCTTTTCCAAAAAGAATGAGCTTCACAGGCATTCGCCTTCTTCACAGGCACTGGGCCTTTTCAAAAAAGAATGAGCGTCACAGGCATTCGCCTTCTTCACGAGCCTTGGGCCTTTTCCAAAAAGATGAGCTTCACAGGCATTCGCCTTCTTCACAGTCACTGGGCCTTTTCAAAAAAGAATGAGCTACACAGGCATTCTCCTTCTTCACAGCCTTTGGGCCTTTTCCAAAAAGAATGAGCTTCACAGCATTCGCCTTCTTCACGAACCTTGGGCCTTTTTAGGGTAAAACCTCCGGAGGTGCTGGATGTTCCACGCGTTCTGTATAGGTACTCCCTCTTGAGTCTCCAAGCGCACGGAGCCGGGCCTGGAAACATGAACAACCTTGAACGGGCCCTCCCACATGGGAGAGAGCTTATGCAGTCCCTCCCTGGAGAGGACCCGTCAGAGCACGAGGTCCCCTACCTCGAGAGTCCTGGGGCGGATGTTGTGGCAGTGGTATAGCCGGAGTGCATGCTGGTACCTTGTCGTTCGCAGCGCAGCTTCTCGACGGTGCTCCTCCCCCAGCACGAAGGCCGTCCCCCGCATGGCATCCTGCAGCGTTTCATCGAACTTTAGGACCCGCGCGGATCGACGCTTGAACTCGTGAGGGAGGACCGCTTCGGCTCCGTAGACCAGGAAGAAGGGGGTCTCTCCAGTTGGCTTGGTTGCGGTTGTGCGGATGGACCATAACATGGACGGAAGCTCATCGTACCAGCCTCTGCCGCAGGCCTCCAGTTTCTTCTTGAACGTCCTGGTCTTGAGGCCTCTCAGGACCTCTGCGTTGGCCCGCTCGGCCTGTCCATTGCTGCGGGGGTGCGCCAACGAAGCGTAGCATATCTGCGTCCCAAGGTAAGCGCAGTACGTTTTGAAAAGGTTACTCGTGAACTGCAAACCGTTGTCGGTGATGATGCGGTTCGGCACTCTGAACCGGCTCATGATGCCCTTGATGAACTTGACCGCAGAACCAGCGGAGATGGTGCGGATGGCCTCGACTTCGGCCAACTTGGTGAATTTGTCCACGGCGACGTAGAGGTAGCGATAGCCCCCTGGCGCCCGAGGAAAGGGCCCCTGGATGTCCAGCCCCCAGACCGCGAAAGGCCAAGTGAGGGGAATGGTTTGCAGACCTCCTGCTGGCTAGTGGATCTGCTTGGCATGGAATTGGCAAGCCTCACAAGCCTTTACGAGTTCAACAGCATCATTGAGCACCGTGGGCCAATAGAAACCGCTGCGGAACGCCTTGCCGACGAGGGCCCGTGACGACGAATGGTTCCCACAATCCCCACCATGTATATCTGCCGGTTTCCTTCCCTGTTCCCTGGTGATGCGGTAGCGAGGGATACGTCGTTCGGTCGTTTCGGTAGAGCTCTCCATCCATGATGATGTATGTCGTGGCTTGCCGCGCCACACGCTCTGCCTCCTCCTCCTTCTCCGGCAAAGTTCCATGCTTTAAGTAACTCTTGAGCTCCGTGATCCAGCACCCCTCTTGAGGTTCCATCGTCAGGAGCAGGCGTGCTCCTAAGGCCGGGCCACAGGCTGGGGCTCCCGAGGCAGGTGGCTGAGGGAGCTCCACCCGAGGCTGTGCTGTGCTTGATAACGGCGGCAGGGCTGAGGGCTTGAAGAGTCTTTCCTCAAAGACGCCCGGCTCCTGGGGTAACCTCCTGGAGGCTCGTTTGGCGATGTTGTCGGCCTCTTGATTGGTGCCGCGGGGCACGTGCTGCAGCTCCAACCCCCAGAACTGTTTCTCCATCCTGCGGACCTCCGCAAGGTAGGCCTCCATGTGTTCATCTCTTGGCTCGTACACCTTGTTGGAGAAATTGACGAGGAGCTGCGAATCGCCCTTGATGGTAAGGCGCTTCACCCCTGTGGCAGCAGCAGCCTTGAGCCCTTATCAGCCCCTCGTATTCTGCTATATTGTTGGAGACCTTCTCGCCCTGCTGGAAACAGAGCTGCACGGCATAGTAGAGCTTGTCCTGAGCGGGAGATATGAGCACTGCCCCAGCCCCAGCGCCCTGTCTAGAGAACGCTCCGTCGAAGTACATGACCCAACCTTCTGGCGCTTCGCTTCCTGGGGAGAGGGATCGATCCTCGCCGGCCCTGAGGCCCCGCGCTTCTATCCATTCGGCCACGAAATCTACCAGCGCGGCCCCCTTGATGACTCTGGTTGTGCTGAACTCGAGCTGGAATGATTGCAGCTCAATGTTCCACTCGGCGACCCTTCCGGCCGAGTTGGGGCTCCTGAGCACCCTCTCCAGGGGGTATGCCGAGACAACCTTGATTGGATGACCCTGGAAGTAGTGCCGCAGCTTGCGCGAAGCCACCAACACCGTGAGGAGGAGCTTCTGCGGCATGGGGTACCGCGCCCGCGCATCCCGTAACACTGTGCTGACGAATTACACCGGGTGCTCGACGAGGCTAGGGGCGTTGGTGCCGGTGGCGTCTTCCGGAAGTTGTGGTGCCTCCCGAGGTGGCGGCGCCTCCAGAGGCTGGGTGCCTGGATGGAGGGCCTCTCCCGCCCTTGGTGTGCTCTAGTGCGACGGGTGATCTTCTTCCGTTGCAGTGCTGGCTTCTGCGAGTTCCTTCTGATTCGGTCTTGCCTTAGCCCGGGTGGCCGTCGTGGTCTTGGCCTGACGCTCCTCCCTAACTGCGACCAGGGCTGCGCTAGCGGAGTAGGGAGTGGCGGCGAGGTAGAGTACCAAGGGCTCCTGAGGGCGCGGGGCCACCATCACTGGAGGGCTGGTCAGGTACCTCTTGAGGTCTTGGAACTCTTTGTCGGCCTCTTCAGTCCATTCGAAGGGCCCCTTTTTCTTCATCAGCTGGAAGAAAGGCAGCGCCCGCTCCCCCAATCGGGAGATGAAACGACCCAGCGCCGTTACGCACCCCGTGAGCTTCTGCATTTCCCTGAGGGTCTTTGGTGGTCTCATGTCCTCAACTGCCTTGACCTTTTCTGGGTTGGCCTCGATGCCTCGGTGGGACACGATGAAACCCAGGAGCTTGCCCGAGGGAACTCCAAACACACACTTGTCCGGGTTGAGTCGCAGGCTCACTGCGTTGAGGCTCGCGAAGGTTTCTTCCAGGTCTTGTATCAAGGTCTTGGCCTCGCGAGACTTCACCACGATGTCGTCAACGTAAGCCTCCACATTCTTCCCGAGCTGTGGGCCCAAGGTGATGTGCATGAGCCGTTGGAAGGTTGCCCCCGCGTTGCGTAGCCCGAATGGCATGCATGTATAGCAGTACACTCCACACGGGGTCAAGAAGGCCGTCTTTTCCACGTCTTCCACCGCCATCTTGATCTCGTGATACCCGGAAAAGGCGTCCAAGAAGCATAACAGGTCACACTCGGCGGTGGAATCGACGATCTAGTCGATCTTGAGGGCGGGAGCGGATCCTGCGGGCATGCTTTGTTGAGGTTGGTGAAGTCGACACACATGCGCTCCTTTCCTCCCTTCTTTGGCACCACCACGGGGTTGGCCAGCCAATCTGGGTATCGGACCTCATGAATAACCCCTGCGGCTTCTAGCTTGCGGGTCTCTTGGACGATGAAGGCCTGCTTTTCGGTGGACTGCCTTCTCGCCCTCTGCTTCACAGCACGCACGTTGGGGCACACGTTGAGGTGGTGCTCGATTACGCCCCGTGGGATTCCCGCCAGCTGATCGGGCTCCCAGGCGAACACCTTCTTGTTCGCACGCAGGAACTTGACCAGGGCTTCCTCCTGTTCGGGCTCGAGGTTGGCGCCTATGGTGAAGGTGGCGTTTGTGGACCCGTCCTCGTCGGCTGTGTATCTGCTTGGTCTCCGCCTTTGTCTTAGTGAACAACTGCTTCTTCTTGGTCGGGCGCAGCCTTGGGCTTGAGGGCTTCCGCATCGGCGGGCTGCACCGCGGCCGCCCGTCTTGAGGGCGAGCCCGGCGCTTCATGGCCGCACCTTCCAGTATCCGGGCACGGTGAGGACGCCGCTGCTCCCGGGCATCTTCATGAGGTTGTACCCCGGGTGGGTTGCGGCCATGAATTTGGCCAATGTTGGATAGCCAAGGATGGCATTGCAGGGGAGGCCGATGGGGGCGATGTCGAAGTCGACCAGTTCCGTGCAGAAGTTGTCGTAGGTGCCGAAGGTTACTGGAAGCCGGATTTGCCCCAAGGAGCTGGATGACCCTCCTCCTACGCCCGAAAAAGGCCGGCTGGGCTGCAGCCGCTCCCTGGGTATGCAGAGGAGGTTGAAGGCCTCGACTGAGAATGCGTTGAGGCCGGCGCCGCCCGTCGATGAGGGTCTGGTGACGGCAACCGGCATATGGTGGGTGTGCGAGCATGGGGAGCGCACTTGAGCCGGCCGAAGTTGGTGGGGTGGTCCCGAGAGTCGAAGGTCAGCCCGCCGGGCGGCTCCATCCGCCCGAGGGAGCCCCTGCGGCGTGGAGGCGGGCCGACCCGCGGACGAATGCCTTGACATGGCGGCTGGAAGGCGGCGCTGCGAGCCGCCCAGAGGCGACGCCGGAGGAACCGGCGTGAGGGGGCGGGTGACGAGGAAGCTGCGCGGCTCCTCCCCTGGGGTCGCCGAGGAGTGCAGGGACGATGCTTGCTGCCCGTTCCCCGCCGGGCCGGTGGCGGTGTTGACAGCGGGCGGTGAGGAACGACGAGGGCGCCCGCTGTCGGAAGCTGTCTGGGCGACATGGAAGGCGAGGGTGGCTCGGTGCTCGGCGCGAGCCCGACGAGCACCAGACATGGTTGCGGTGGTCGGGGAAGAACGAGGCGACGGAAGGCAGATTCCGGCGCACCCCTACCTGGCGCGCCAAATGTCGGATTTCGGGTTCCGGCAGACCCTTGAGGTTCGAACACTAGGGTGCGCGCGGAGATCCAACCCTCCACCGTCTCGCACCTCGCCGAATCGCGGGGACCTAAACTACTAAACGGAGTAGCACAAGAGACACCAGATTTATACTGGTTCAGGCCACCGTCGTGGTGTAATACCCTATTCCAGTGTGTGGTGTGGTGGATTGCTTCTTGGGCTGATGAGGAACAATACAAGGAAGAACAGCCTCGCGAGGGTCTGTTCTTGCCGGGTGTGATGAACTGCTAGGTGGTGTTCAGTCGCTCTAGCTACTGGTTTCTTGATGAGGATCCCGGATCTCTCTCCCTGCCCTGAGGGTGGCTACTCCTATTTATAGGCGAAGGCCCTGGGCCTCTTCCCAAGTATTGAGCGGGAAGGGCGCCAACAATTGGCCATTTTGAAGGGGAACAGTGGGTACACTTATCCTGACTAAAGTGGGTCCTCGCTTTGCCAAAGGCTCTGGTGATGACGCCTTTGCTTGGGCTCCGAGATGACTCCTTCCGGCCGTTGGGTGGGTCTTGGTCTTGTTGCAATCAAAGCGGATGCCCTTGCTTGATGCCCTCGCCTGCGCTTGCTCCCTTTGCACCAAAGAGGAAAGGAGGACACTGCACGGGCTGGCGCCCGACTGGCGCCCTTGGTCATCATGGCTTGCATCATGGGCACCTCGCGAGGTACCCTGCCATGAACTCTCCGCCTCCTCATGAGCCAGCCTGACGAGGCTGTGCGTGAGGACGCTCCTTGTCGTCCGCCCCGCGAAGCTTGGCCCCTCGCGAGGGTCTTGAGCTTGCGTTGATGAAGACGGGCCGTGCTGGGCCTCCTTCGAGCCACGCCGCAGGCCGCAGGCAGGCAAGTCTTGGGACCCCCGTTCCCAGAACGCCGACAAATGCCTCTGTTAATATGAATCAATGCAACCGTTTTAGAAATGCTACTATCCTTTTTTGCCTCTGTTAAAACAGGGGTATCGATTCAACTTGTTGCTATTGCGACATTTTGCTTCGCTACTCGAAACACTTATGTTTTAAGAGTGTTTTGTGCAGTTCAACTTGAATGTCACACCGGTGACTTTGCTTAATTTTTGTGGAACTGCACAAAAGGAGATCGAGATTTGTTTCCAGTCTTCATGGCGAGTTGTTTCAAATCTTGGTCTCATCCACATGATGTGCAGTGTGCTTTGAGATGTTGTGCTACTTGTTTTGGTACTGTTTTAAATAAATGTTGAATTGAAGCTATTGTATTGCTGTCTTTTCCCATTAAGTAGTGAACAAAAATGGGACCAACCCAGACATGATGCTTGTTGCTTTGTTACAACAAATTCAGCATCACCCCCTTTATAAGCCAGTAATTGATGCCACTCTCAGAATTAACTACTGAATCTTATTTCAAAACAACAACACTTGTTAGGGATTGGCGGGATAACCATTTTTGTGGCCGCATGTTTCATGCCCCTTTATTAGCCAGTAATTGATTCCTTTTTTGACACTGTTTAAACAGGGATATCTATTCAACTTGTTTCTATTGCGACATTTTGCTTCGCTACGCCAAACACTTTTCTTGATTTCAGTGCAACTGCACAAAACGAGATTGGATTTCCTATTCGTGTTGGCAGATTAGTATTTTATCCTGATGGTCTCATGAAAGGTCAGTACAGGCCTTCATCCACATGATTGTGCAGTGTGCTCTGAGATGTTGTGCTACTTGTATTGGTACTGTTTTAAATAAATGTTGAGTTGAAGCTATTGTATTGTTGTCTTTTCCCATTAAGTAGTGAACAAAAATGGGACCAACCCAGACATGATGTTTGTTGCTTTGTTACAACAAACTCTGCATCACCCCCTTTATAATTAGATGGAAGCACATACTGTTGTTGCGCCCACTCTCCCCTGGAACTGTTTATGCTTTTCATTAATCTAATGTCATTTGGTAAAATTAAGCAATGCCACTCTCAGAATTAATTAACTACTGAATCTTATTTCAAAACTGCAACACTTGTTAGGAATGGTACTGTCCTGCTTTGTAGTTCTTTCTACATGTTTCTGTTAAAATGAATCAGTTGCATTGTTTTAGGAATGGTACTTTTCTTCTTTGTCGTTCTTTATACATGTTGAAACAAGGCATTGTTAAGATAATGTCTCAGTCAATATGAATGAATCACACTGATGGAGAATTGCTACTCTCCTGCTTTGTTTCCCATTAAGATAAAGTAGATCAGTAGATGCTTTTCTTATGGGAGTACAAGTCATCAACCGTTATTTCTCAGTAATTGTTTCCCTTATACCTATTGTTGCTTACAGGGATATCAAAATTAAAGCTCGGTTTTATTCCGACTTCAATTTTAGTTGAACTGCAGAAAAGGAGCCAATGTGTCCAAGGCAAAATGCTGCATTACTGGGTCTAGTTGGTCGTTCCACTTTCCAGAAAGAAGCAGTCACTGTTTGCGCTACATTACAGAAGGAATGACCGAGAAGCTTTACAGAGTATTATTAGACACCGGTGACATGACTAGTCTACTGAGACCATTGGCAATTTAACAACACGTGGAGTGCCACAGGCAAAAAGTGCCCAAACAAGTACAAGAAGCTATGACAGGACTCCACGATCATAGGCATTACATATTTTGAATGGGAAAAGCTTGTCAAAGTTTAATCATTGATGTTAGCAAGAAGGCGTTAGTTTAATATATTGGAATTGGAAAACCTTGTCAAAATTTGCTCATTGATGTTAGCGGAAGGCATGCATTTGATATTTTTTGAGTGGGGCGCCCTTCTTTGTGAGCAGCGTCGAGTGTTTTTTCCTATTCCTGTGTTCAGTTTAGAAGTAAATAGTTACTCTGCTGAGCTATTCCTGTGTTAAGAGTTTATTATGAATATTGTCTATGTAATGCCAGGCCTTGTTTGATTGCAAAGTTGAGCTTGGAATGTTGTGGCATGCGGCATCATGAGCTGTTCACCGTGCCTCCTGAGAATAATGCTTTGTATTGTTTTGCATGTCAATCTAATGCCAGTGATTTGCTTGTTAAGAAGATCATCCTCTTCTGTTGTTTTCGTGCTTAAGAAGTTCATCGTCTAATGTTTCATTCATAGCCTATACGACAAGTCGGGTAGGTTAGACGTGAAACCATATGATCTTCCGACCAACTCATGATACTAGGCCGTGATTGGATCGTCGTTTTCCAACCAAAACCGCTTGTAAAACTGACGCTTGTAAATTAAAGCAGATGGTATCGGGCAAAGGCGCTTGGTTGGTCGATTTCGACTAGTAAAATATCGGAAGTACTTCACACGATAAAAACCTTTGAGCGACACTCGGACGATTACTAATCCAGCCGTTAGCTGCTGTTTCAGCCTTGCCCATGGATGGCATGATACGCACGTCGTGCATGTATCATCTGGTAATGTCCTCCATATAGAAGTGCTCATAAAATATACAATGGTCTCTTAAATTACACGCGTAACCCGCCGGTTTTACTTACAGACCTCGGGCCCTCGGTTTCATTACGCCTGTATTTTACGCGTTGTTCCCAATGACGAGTAAATTACACTTGTATGTTAATACAGGTTTGAAATAAACCAGAGCTCCCAAGCGCGGCCTTACCGTTTCATGCCATCTCAGTTTCTTGAAGGTGCTCATAGGTGTCCGATGATCCTGGCTTCCTGAATGAGCAGTGGGCAATGTATCAGACCATCCGTAGGGCCCGCGAGGCCCTCTCCGTTGTCCTTCGAGTTTTTGCGCTCGCCGTGGCGCTGAGCATCGAACATGAGGTTTCAGGAGATGACTTTATTTTGACTGGATGACACTAGGGACCCACTAGGGCCATAGCCGTACGTACGCAAGTGCCTCCTTATTATGTACAACTATATTTTTTTGCTTTGTCCTGGTTTCCTGACATCACGGTCCCACACTATTGTCAACCTATGTAGTCAATATAAACGAGAGAATTGCACAAGGTGCGGCCGATAGCTGGGACCAAGCAGCTCGAGCAGCATTTGTGTTTTTGAGGCGTGAGCACTGCAGAGATTTTCTTGGCCATGATTTTGTTGTTGTTCAGAGGAGAGCAAGGTATTAACTGGGCGGGCTATGGCCCGTCTAGCCCAGCCAGATATCCAGCCCAGATACTAATTTTTTCAAGATGAAAATGGCTAGCCCAGCTATACGTCTTTTTGAGGAATACCCAGGCAAGGTCAACTTGTTATTCTCCACTGGCTGCAAATCTTTCCTAGGAGGGATGCATTAGGCTTAACAGGAAAATGGGCTTTAAAAAAATAATAAATGGGATGTAACTACAAAAACTGGGAAGTAACTATAAAAAAATGCACCAAACACGAAATTAGTTTATAAAATATTATTTATGGATTTTGAAAATCTTAAATTTTCATTGTTGCGCGTGCAAGGTTTCGTTGGATTTTTACGTAATACAAATTTATATTTAATCGACTAGAAATTTCGAGATAAAAATATTTCGGATCCCATCAAAATGTGGGAAATTTTATTAAATTCTGTCTTCAACGGTTGGTTGAAATTATTAATCGTTGTCCTAGCTAGAAAATGGGCTGTACTTTTAACAAACTGTAAATGGGATGTTGTAAATTCCATTAGAATTCAAAAATGGGTTGTACATTCTTACAAAACGCAAATGAGCTATAAGTTCTCTGCCAGACACTTGTGGGCCTACTAAGTGATGCGTCCCCTAAAAAAATAAGTTGACGCGTATGCAAGGCTTTGTCAACTTATTATAGTCAACACACGGTTCTAGCAGCAGTGGCCGTTGGATGCCTATCCAATGGATGTCGTGCTTCTTCTTCAATCTCGGATATTCTTAGCTTGGCCGCCCAAAAATGATTCCTCCCACGACATCTGGGCGCACCGTTTAGGAGGCTGACTGTGGGCCTACTAAGTTGGAGCGTACCAAGGGCTTTGTCAACTTAGTCAATATAAGCGATTCTAGCTTTAGTGACCGTGACGATGTCCATCCAACGGCCGTAGTGCTTCTTCAACCTCTAGTCTTCTTGGTCCGGCCGCCCAAGCGATTGCGGTCGTGCCACCTGCTCCTGCCTCCGTGGTCGGCTGTCTTTGCCATGGAGGCCTCACCGCCCCATACTACTCCCACCGCTGGCGAGCCATCCCTCCACTCACCCACACCCTGTTATTCTGCGGCGGCAGCCTCACACCGCAGCCAGACCAATGAACCTCAGTACTCCTTTCCGCGGGCTTCCATCGCTGCGTCTTCCACAGCTCGCGTCGTCCCCTTCCTAGGCCTCGCCGTCGTCCACCGCCTGGTGCTCTCGGGCAGGGGTGGTCAACGTGGTCAACGACCGACTTCCATCGGAAGAAATCTTGTCGATGGAGAGGTGACAATTTGGGTCCATGGCGGCCGCAAGGAAGTGCCTCCTTATTACGCGCAAACTAATTATTCCTCCACCTGACAGCAGGGACCCACCAGACGGGCCATCTTATTTCACGAAAAAAACGTTTCCCCCTGACTGCTGGGACCCACCGGACGGGCCACCGTATTTCGCAAAAAAAAGTTCCCCCTGCTGTCAGCTCGGACACACCGGAAGTGCCTCCTTATTACGCACAAAAAAATGAATACCCCCCTGCTAGCTGGGACCCACCTTGGTGCGAGGCTGACTTGTGGGCCTACTAAGTTGACGGGGACGGAGGGCTTTGTCAACTTAGTCAATATGAACGATTCTAGCTCCAGTGACCGTACGATGTCCATCCAATGGCTATAGTGCTTCTTCAACCTCTGGTCTTGTTGCTCCAGCCGCCCAAAGTAGCACCGGTCGTGCCGCCTGCTCCTGCCTCCCGTGGCGGCTGTCTTTGCCCTTGAGGCCTCACCGCCCCTACTATTCCCACCATTGGCCGAGCCTGCTGGCGGCGGCAGCCTCACTCCGCAGGCGGAGCAGGTGAACCCTCATACTCCTCTTCGCGTGGGCATCCTTTGCCGCGTCTTCACCGGCTCCGCGTCGTCCCTTCCTAGGCCTCACTGCGTCCCACCGCCCTGGTGCTCTCGGCTGGCGTGGTCAGCGTGGTCAAGGAATGACTTCCATCGGACGTGGATTTGTCGTGGAGAGGCTGACAGCTGGGTCCATGGCCGCAGCAAGGAAGTGCCTCCATATTACGCGGAAAATAATGATTCCTCCACCTGACAGCAGGGACCCACTGGATGGGCCACCGAATTTCACGAAAAAAAGCGTTTCCCCCTGACTGCTGGGACCCACCAGCTACACCTTCGCACGCAAGGAAGTGCGTCCGGGCAAAAAATATGATTCGCCCCCCTGACTGCTGGGACCCACCAGCTACATCTTCGCACGCAAGGACGTACGTGACAGTCGGGACCCATCTGGTCGAAGCGTACGTAGCGTTGTCATTCTGGTGCTGACGATGTGCGTACATCTTGGTCGTTGTAGAGGAACGCACATGTCGTAGTACAGCGCCGCACATAGCATGTACACGCACGTCACACGCCAGGGTGCAAGAAAGAAAATCTGACTACGTATGTGTACACTCTGGCAGGGTCTCGAACGCCTACTCGCGCATACGTACGGCGAGGGCTCGTGTACATGGCTGGGTCGGAACGGGGAAACAACATCGTCGTCATGTTCATGGGGAGGCAACGGAATGCGTCGTGTTCATCGGGAGGCAACGGAACGCGTGGGAGCCAACCGGCTGGGTCGGAACGGAATGTGTGGTCGTGTTCATCGGGAGGGCTTGGGCCGGAACAGGCGATGGAAGCGAGGCACGGCATACCGCACAATGGAGGAAGCGGACCTCCTACATTGGAGCAGGGTCCTGTTGATCGGGAGGGTGTGGCGTACCGCTAAACGAAGCGAAGCGGACCTCCTACGGTCGAAACAGGGGTCTGTTGATCGGGAGGGTGTGGCGTGCCCGCAAAAGCAGACGAAAGCGGACCTCCTACTGATCAGCAGGGGTCTGTTGATCGGGAGGTGTGGCGTACCGCCAAAAGCAGGCGAAAGGACCTCCCTACGGTAAAGCAGGGGTCCTGTTCGCCGGGAGGGTGTGGCGTGCATAAGCAGGACTCCACGGGATCTGTTCATCTCCACTTGTCGACCTCCTCTAGCCTCCACGGGCTACCGTCGACCTCCTCCAGCCTCCACGGGCTCCTGTTCATCCAGCCTCCACCTCGCTACTCCACCGGCTACTGTTCAAGCACCCCTCCACGGGCACCCCTCCACCGTCTACTGTTCATCCAGCCCTCCACACCACGGGGTCTTGTTCAACCACCCCTCCACGGCCACCCCTCCACCCTCTACTGTTCACCCAGCCCTCCACACCACGGATTCCTGTTCATCCAGAGGCAACGCCACCGCTCCATTCATCAACCCCCCCCCATAGCGCTCACTTGTTCATCAATCGATCGACTTTGAATTACTTGATAGGCGAAGAATCGCTCGTCGGGTTTAGTTAACAGCCATCGATCGATCACCGGGTTCGATAACGCGTAACTGCGGTCTGTCGCTTTCGGGTTGATTAGAGCCCAACGCCTCGCTTTCGGGTTCGATTAGAGCCAATGCCTCGCACACACGCAGCGTCGTGTCACGAGAAAGCAGCGATCGCTCGGCCCCGACCTCCCACCGTAACCGGAACTCCCGAAATTTTCCTCCCCTCGCTTCTACCACGGTTTTTCCGTCATGGGCGGCCCAAAGAATGTCATGCAGCTGCGTCTCCGGCCAGCCAGGACGAAAAAGCCCATTTTCTGTCATGATTTTTTGTCATAGAAGTAGGAGCCCACCACATCTATGATGATACCGGGTTTTGTCACAATTATCATCATAGAAGTGTCATATGTATGACAGAAAAAAATTCGTTCAGCCCAAAATGTCACGGATGTGTCTTTTTTTGTAGTGAAGTTAGACGTCCTCTACTTTGTTGTTGCAAGTTTTACGTGGCTTCTATGGGCTGAGCAAGAACCATTCTTACCTACGCATCAAAACCACCACGATAGTTCGTCAAGTTAGTGTTGTTTTAACCTTCTCAAGGACCGGGCGTAGTCACACACGGTTCAACTAAAGTTGGAGCCGACACCGCTTGACCACGTGTGCAAAGCACGTCGGTAGAACCGGTCTCGGCGTAAGCATCTGGCGTAATGTCTGTCCGGGCCGCTTCATCCAACAATACCGCCAAATCAAAGTATGACATGCTGGTAAGCAGTATGCCTTGTATCGCCCATAACTCACTTGTGTTCTACTCGTGCATATAACATCTACGCATAAACCTGGCTCGGATGCCACTGTTGGGGAACGTAGTAATTTCAAAAAAATCCTACGCACACGCAAGATCATGGTGATGCATAGCAACGAGAGGGGAGAGTGTTGTCCACGTACCCGCGTAGACCGTAAGCGGAAGCATTATGAGAACATGGTTGATGTAGTCGTACGTCTTCACGATCCGACCGATCCAAGTACCGAACGCACGGCACCTCTGAGTTCAGCACACATTTAGCTCAATGACGTCCCATGAACTCCGATCCAACAGAACTTCAAGGGAGAGTTCCGTCAGCACGACGGCGTGATGACGGTGATGATGTTGCTACCAACGCAGGGCTTCGTCCAAGCACCGCTACGATATGATCGAGGTGGATTATTGTGGAGGGGGGCACCGCACATGGCTTGGAACAATCAACTTGTGTGTTCTAGGGTGCCCCCCTACCCCCGTATATAAAGGACTGGAGGAGGGGGAGGGCCTGCCCTCTCTATGGCGCGCCCTAGGGGAGTCCTACTCCATCCGGGAGTAGGATTCCCCCTTTCCTAGTAGAACTAGGAGCCCTTCCAAGTAGTGGGAGTAGGAGAGAAGGAAGGAGGGGCGCTGCCCCTCCCCCTAGTCCAGTTCGGACTAAGCCTTGGGGGGCGCGCAGCCTCCCCTCTCTCTTTCTCCTAAAGCCCAATAAGGCCCATATACTCCCCAGCGAATTCCCGTAACTCTCCGGTACTCCGAAAAATACCCGAATCACTCGGAACTTTTCCGATGTCCGAATATAGTCATCCAATATATCGATCTTTACGTCTCAACCATTTCAAGACTCCTCGTCATGTCCCCGATCTCATTCGGGTACATCACAACACATAAACTCATATTACCGATCGTCACCGAATGTTAAGCGTGCGGACCCTACGGGTTCGAGAACTATGTAGACATGACCGAGACTCGTCTCCGGTCATTAACCAATAGCGGAACTTGGATGCTCGTATTGGCTCCTACATATTCTACGCAGATCTTTATCGGTCAAACCGCATAACAACATACGTTGTTCCCTTTGTCATCGGTATGTTACTTGCTTAAGATTCGATCGTCGGTATCTCAATACCTAGTTCAATCTCGTTACAGGCAAGTCTCTTTAGTCGTTCCGTAGTGCATCATCCTGTGACTAACTCATTAGTCACATTGCTTGCAAGGCTTATAGTGATGTGCATTACCGAGAGGGCTCAGAGATACCTCTCCGACAATCAGAGTGACAAATCCTATTCTTGATCTATGCCAACTCCACGAACACCATCGGAGACACCTGTAGAGCACCTTTATAATCGCCCAATTATGTTGTGACGTTTGGTAGCACACAAAGTGTTCCTCCGGTATTCGCGAGTAGAGTAATCTCATAGTCATAGGAACATGTATAAGTCATGAAGAAAGCAATAGCAGTAAACTAAACGATCAAGTGCTAAGCTAACAGAATGGGTCAAGTCAATCACATCATTCTCCTAATGATGTGATCCCGTTAATCAAATGACAACTCATGTCTATGGCTAGGAAACTCAACCATCTTTGATCAACGAGCTAGTCAAGTAGAGGCATACTAGTGAACTATGTTTGTCTATGTATTCACACATGTATTATGTTTCCGGTTAATACAATTCTAACATGAATAATAAACATTTATCATGATATAAGGAAATAAATAATAACTTTATTATTGCCTCTATGGCATATTTCCTTCAATCAAGGTGTCGCGCCGGTGACGATGGTGATCATGACGGTGCTTTGGAGATGGAGCTCATAGGCACAAGATGATGATGGCCATATCATATCACTTATATTGATTGCATGTGATGTTTATCCTTTATGCATCTTATTCTACTTGATTGACGGTAGCATTATAAGATGACCTCTCACTAAATTTCAAGGTACAAGTGTTCTCCCTGAGTATGCACCATTGCCAAAGTTAAATGCGTGCGAGACACCACGTGATGATCGGGTGTGATAAGCTCTACGTTCACATACAACGGGTGCAAGCCAGTTTTGCACACGCAGAATACTCGGGTTAAACTTGACGAGCCTAGCATATGCAGATATGGCCTCGGAACACTGCAGACCGAAAGGTCGAGTGTGAGTCATATAGAAGATATGATCAACATAGTGATGTTCACCATTGAAAACTAATCCATCTCATGTGATGATCGGACATGGTTTAGTTGATATGGATCACGTGATCACTTGGATGATTAGAGGGATGTCTATCTAAATGGGAGTTCTTAAGTAATATGATTAATTGAACTTTAATTTATCATGAACTTAGTCCTAGTAGTATTAGCATGTCTATGTTGTAGATCAATAGCTCGCGTTTAGCTCCCCTGTTTTATTTTTGATATGTTCCTAGAGAAAACTAAGTTGAAAGATGTTAGTAGCAATGATGCGGATTGGATCCGTGATCTGAGGTTTATCCTCATTCTGCACGGAAGAATCATGTCCTTGATGCACCGCTAGGTGATGTAACCGATGCGAGGAGCAGATGCAGACGTTATGAATGTTTGGCAAGCTCGATATGATGACTACTTGGTAGTTTAGTGCACCATGCTTTACGGCTTAGAATCGGGGCTTCAAAGACGTTTTAATCGCCACGGAACATATGAGATGTTCCAAGAGTTGAAATTAGTATTTCAGACACATGCCCATGTCTAAAGGTATGAGACCTTTGACAAGTACTTTGCCTACAAGATGGAGGAAAATAGCTCAGCTAGTGAGCATGTTCTCGGAATGTCTGAGTACTACAATCACTTGAATCAAGTGGGAGTTAATCTTCCAGATAAGATAGTGATTGACAGAGTTCTCTAGTCACTATCACCAAGTTACTAGAACTTCGTGATGAACTATAATATGCAAGGGATAACAAAAACGATTCCCAAGCTCTTCGTGATGCTGAAATCAACGAAGGTAGAAATCAAGAAAAGCATCAAGTGTTGATGGTTGACAAGACCACTAGTTTCAAGAAAAGGGAAAAGGGAAGAAGGGGAACTTCAAAAAGAACGGCAAGCAAGTTGCTGCTCCCATGAAGAAGCCCAAACCTAGACCCAAGCTTGAAACTGAGTGCTTCTACTGCAAAGGAAATGGTCACTGGAAGTGGAACTGCCCTAGATACTTGGTGGATAAGAAGGATGGCGAAGTGAACAAAGGTATATTAGATATACATGTTATTGATGTATACTTTACTAGTGTTTATAGCAACCCCTCTGCATTTGATACTGGTTCAGTTGCTAAGAGTAGTAACTCGAAATGGGAGTTGCAGAATGACAGAAACTAGTTAAGGGCGAGGTGACGATGTGTGTTGGATGTAGTTCCAAGATTGATATGATCATCATCGCACACTACCTATACTTTAGGGATTAGTGTTGAACCCAAATAAGTGTTATTTTGTGTTTGCGTTGAGCATGAATATGATTTGATCATGTTTATTGCAATACGGTTATTCATTTAAGTTAGAGAATAATTGTTGTTCTGTTTACATGAATAAAACCTTCTATGGTCATACACCCAATGAAAATGGTTTGTTGGATCTCGATCGTAGTGATACACATATTCATAATATTGAAGCCAAAAGATGCAAAGTTAATAATGATAGTGCAACTTATTTGTGGCACTGCCTTTAGGTCATATTGGTGTAAAGCGCATGAAGAAACTCCATGTTGATGGGATTTTGGAATCACTTGATGATGAATCACTTGATGCTTGCAAACCTTGCCTTATGGGCAAGATGACTAAGACTCCGTTCTCCGGAACAATGGAGCAAGCAACTGACTTATTGGAAATAATACATACTGATGTATGTGATCTGATGAGTGTTGAAGCTCGCGGCGGGTATCGTTATTTTCTAACCTTCACAGATGATTTAAGCAGATATGGGTATATCTACTTGATGAAACATAAGTTTGAAACATTTGAAAAGTTCATATAATTTCAGAGTGAAGTGGAAAATCATCATAACAAGAAAATAAAGTTTCTACGATCTGATCGTGGAGGAGAATATTTGAATTATGAGTTTGGTCTTCATTTGAAACAATGCGGAAAAGTTTCGCAACTCACGCCACCTGGAACACCACAGCGTAATGGTGTGTCCGAACATCGTAACCATACTTTATTAGATATGGTGCAATCTATGATGTCTCTTACCGATTTATCACTAACGTTTTGGGGTTATGCATTAGAGACAGCTGCATTCACGTTAAATAGGGCACCATCTAAATCCGTTGAAACGACACCATATGAATTGTGGTTTGGCAAGAAACCAAAGTTATCGTTTCTTAAAGTTTGGGGTTGTGATGCTTATGTGAAAAAGTTTCATCCTGATAAGCTCAAACCCAAATCGGAGATATGTGTCTTCATAGGATACCCAAAGGAGACAGTTGGGTACACCTTCTATCACAGATCCGAAGGCAAGACATTCATTGCTAAGAATGGATCCTTTCTAGAGAAGGAATTTCTCTCGAAAGAAGTGAGTGGGAGGAAAGTAGAACTTGATGAGGTAACTATACCAGCTCCCTTATTGGAAAGTAGTTCATCAAAGAAATCTGTTCCTGTGACTCCTACACCAATTAGTGAGGAAGCAAATGATGATGATCATGTAACTTCAGATCAAGTTACTACTGAACCTCGTAGGTCAACCAGAGAGAGATCAGCACCAGAGTGGTACGGTAATCCTCTTCTGGAGGTCATGTTACTTCACCATGACAAACCTACGAACTATGAGGAAGCGATGATGAGCCCAGATTCCGCGAAATGGCTTGAGGCCATGAAATATGAGATGGGATCCATGTATGAGAACAAAGTGTGGACTTTGGTTGACTTGCCAGACGATCGGCAAGCCATAGAAAATAAATGGATCTTCAAGAGGAAGAGGGACGCTGATGGTAGTGTTACTACCTAAAAAGCTTGACTTGTCACGAAAGGTTTTCGACAAGTTCAAGGTGTTGACTACAATGAGATTTTTCTCACTCGTAGCGATGCTTAAGTCTGTCCGAATCATGTTAGCAATTGCCGCATTTTAGGAAATCTGGCAAATGGATAACAAAACTACATTCCTTAATGGATTTCTTAAAGAAGAGTTGTATATGATGCAACCAGAAGGTTTTGTCGATCCTAAAGGTGCTAACAAAATGTGCAAGCTCCAGCAATCCATCTATGGACTGGTGCAAGCATCTTGGAGTTGGAATATACGCTTTGATGAGTTGATCAAAGCATATAGTTTTATACAGACTTGGGGTGAAGCCTGTATTTACAATAAAGTGAGTGGGAGCACTACAGCATTTCTGATAAATATATGTGAATGACATATTGTCGATCGGAAATAATGTAGAATTTTCTGGAAAGCATCAAGGAGTATTTGAAAGGAGTTTTTCAAAGAAATACCTCGGTGAAGCTGCTTACATATTGAGCATCAAGATCGATAGAGATAGATCAAGAGGCTTGATAAGTTTTTTCAATGAGTACATACCTTGACAAGATTTTGAAGTAGTTCAAAATGGAACAGTCAAAGAAAGAGTTCTTGCCTGTGTTACAAGGTGTGAAATTGAGTAAGACTCAAAGCCCAACCACGGCAGAAGATAGAAATAGAATGAAAGTCATTCCCTATGCCTCAGCCATAGGTTCTATAAAGTATGCCATGCTGTGTACCAGATCTATTGTATACCCTACACTTAGTTTGGCAAGGGAGTACAATAGTGATCTAGGAGTAGATCACTGGACAGCGGTCAAAATTATCCTTAGCGGAATAAGGATATGTTTCTCGATTATGGAGGTGACAAAAGGTTCGTCGTAAAGAGTTACGTCGATGCAAGCTTTGACACCTATCTGGATGACTCTAAGTCACAATCCGGATACATATTGAAAGTGGGAGAAATTAGCTAAAGTAGCTCCGTGGAGAGCATTGTAGACATAGAAAAATACATACGGATCTGAATGTTGCAGACCCGTAGACTAAAATTTCTCTCACAGGCAAAACATGATCATAGCTTATTACTCTTTGGGTGTTAATCACATTGCAATGTGAACTAGATTATTGACTCTAGTAAACCCTTTGAGTCTTTGGTCACATGGCGATGTGAACTATGGATGTTAATCACATGGTGATGTGGACTATCGGTGTTAAATCACATGGCGATGTGAACTAGATTATTGACTCTAGTGCAAGTGGGAGACTGAAGGAAATATTCCCTAGAGGAAATAATAAAGTTATTATTTATTTCCTTATTTCATGATAAATGTTTATTATTCATGCTAGAATTGTATTAACCGAAAACTTAGTACATGTGTGAATACATAGACAAACAGAGTGTTACTAGTATGCCTCTACTTAACTAGCCCGTTGAATCAAGGATGGTTAAGTTTCCTAGCCATAGACATGAATTGTCATTTGATTAATGGGATCACATCATTAGAGAATGATGTGATTGACTTGACCCATTCCGTTAGCTTAGCACTTGATCATTTAGTATCTTGCTATTGATTTCTTCATGACTTATACATGTTCCTATGACTATGAGATTATGCAACTCCCGAATACCGGAGGAACACCTTGTGTGCTATCAAACGTCACAATGTAACTGGGTGATTATAAAGATGCTCTACAGGTGTCTCCGAAGGTGTTTGTTGGGTTGGCATAGATCGAGATTAGGATTTGTCATTCCGATTGTCGGAGAGGTATCTCTGGGCCCCTCGGTAATGCACATCACTATAAGCCTTGCAAGCAATATAACTAATGAGTTAGTTGCAGGATGATGCATTACGGAACGAGTAAAGAGACTTGCCGGTAACGAGATTGAACTAGGTATTGAGATACCGACGATCGAATCTCAGGCAAGTAACATAGCGATGACAAAGTGAACAACGTATGTTGTTATGCGGTTTGACCGATAAAGATCTTCGTAGAATATGTAGGAGCCAATATGAGCATCCAAGTTCCGCTATTGGTTATTGACCGGAGAAGTGTCTCGGTCATGTCTACATAGTTCTCGAACCCGTAGGGTCCGCACGCTTAACGTTTGGTGACGATCGATATTATGAGTTTATGTGATTTGATGTACTTAAGGTTGTTCGCAGTCCCGGATGAGATCATGGACATGAAGAGGAGTCTCGAAATGGTCGAGACGTAAAGATCGATATATTGGAAGGCTATATTCGAACATTGGAAAGGTTCCGAGTGGTTCGGGCATTTTTTCGGAGTACCGGGAAGTTACCGGAACCCCCCAGGAGAAGTTATGGGCCTTATGGGCCATAAGAAGGAAGCACACCAGCCCACAAGGGGCTGGTGCACCCCCCTTGGGCAGGAGGCCGAATTGGTATAGGTTTGGGGGGCGCCCCCCTTTCCTTCTCTCCTACTCCTCCTTCCCTTCCTCTCCTACTCCAACTAGGGAAGGGGGGAATCCTACTCCCGGTGGGAGTAGGACTCCCCTAGGGTGAGCCATAGAGAGGGTCGGCCCCTTCCCTCCTTGTAGGACCTTGAAGTATGTCTAGAGGGGGGTGATTAGACTACTTGACCAATTAAAAACTTAACCTTTTCCCAATTTTAGACTTTGGCAGATTTTAGCTATCTTTGAGCAAGTCAAGCAATCTACACAAAATTCAAGCAAGCTTGCAAAGAGTATATAGGCAGCGGAAATTAAAGCATGCAACTTGCAAGAATGTA
This sequence comes from Aegilops bicornis, assembly GCA_021605145.1. Classification (NCBI taxonomy): domain Eukaryota; kingdom Viridiplantae; phylum Streptophyta; class Magnoliopsida; order Poales; family Poaceae; genus Aegilops; species Aegilops bicornis. The sequence continues at coordinate 612,648,565 of CM038670.1, read as the reverse complement.
AAGGGAAGGGTTTGGAGAATTCAAACGCAATTGGTGACATGGATGTTTTTGTCGTGGTTCCGATAGGTGGTACTATCGTACATCCACGTTGATGGAGACTTCAACCCACGAAGGATAATGGTTGCACGAGTCCATGGAGGGCTCCACCCACGAAGGGTCCACGAAGAAGCAACCTTGTCTATCCCACCATGGCCGTCGCCCACGAAGGACTTGCCTCACTAGCGGTATATCTTCACGAAGTAGGCGATCTCCTTGCCCTTACAAACTCCTTGGTTCAACTCCACAATCTTGTCGGAGGCTCCCAAGTGACACCTAGCCAATCTAGGAGACACCACTCTCCAAGAAGTAACAAATGGTGTGTTGATGATGAACTCCTTTCTCTTGTGCTTCAAATGATAGTCTCCACGAAAGTGCTAGTTATCGACTAGAGGGGAGTGAATAGGCGATTTTATGGAAGTCTTCAAAAGCGTGGAAGTTTCGAAGACAAACAATAGAAATGACCTAATTGATATGCAGCGGAAGATAAACTACGACAAGCAAACCATAGTCAAGTATGCAGTAATGTGAAAGTACAAGACTAATAGCAGCTTAGTAGTAAGGATTGGGATGGAAGATAGTATGAAGCCAACCAACGATAGTAGTCAAGCAATGAAGTCAAACAGGTATGACAAATAGGCAATGACTTCACGAAGACAAAGTCTAAGTAAAGGGGGGGAGAGGATAGAACCAGTCACTTGTTGAAGACACAAGATTTGTTGGACCAGTTCGATTCTTTGTGACAAGCTGTACATCCAATTACGGAGGCTGAGATTCAACTCAAGACCGCGTTTTCACCTTACTCCCCTTGAGCTAAGGACACAGTCCTCGCCCAATCACTCTGGTAAGTCTTCAAGGTAGACTTCGAACCTTCACAGACTTCGTTCACGGCGATCCACGATGACTCTTGGATGCTCAAAACCACGCCCTAACCGGCTGGATGATTCACAGTCCTCAAGTGTAATAAGTCTTCGTGTCACCTTGAGCAGAAAGACTTGATGATGCCTAACACTCTTTGGCTCTGGGTGTTTGGGCTTTGTCCTCGCAAAGTTTCTCTCTCTCAAAGGCTTCGAGGTGGGTTGATCTCAAGCGACAAAAGCCGTGCACTAATTCTGACGACCACCAATTTATGGTGTAGGGGTGGGCTATTTATAGCCACTAGGCAACCCAACTTTGATATGTCCGAAATGACCTGGGTCACTAAGGAACCGACACGTGTTCCAACGGCCGATTCCAAACACCTGCAGCGACTTTACTTGGGCTACAAGCAAAGATGACTCATCCAGCTATGGATAAGATTTGCTCTCATTGGCTTCGCTCGAAGACATAGGATTTGGGTTGAGAATCACTTCAGACATTCTGAATTTGTTAACTTGTACCCCACTTAACGATGCGGTGGTTCCTATGACTCAACAAAGAAGAAAAAGGAAACAATGAAGCGACCACGATCTTGGCGCTCCATAGTCTTCACTCAATGTCTTCTCATGTCATAGTCTTAAATATGAATATCTTCACATACCACCATTGTCGTCAATGTCTTCATACAGTTTTAGGGGTCATCTCCGGTAGGTAAACCGAATCAATGAGGGACACTACCTGTGTTATCCTGCAATTCTCACAAACACATTAGTCCCTCAACCAAATTTGTCGTCAATACTCCAAAACCAACTAGGGGTGGCACTAGATGCGCTTACAATCTCCCCCTTTTTGGTGATTGATGACAAACTGGTTGAAGTTTTCAACGGGGATAAAGTATGTGAAATAGGGTATTGTCTTCATAAGTGGCAAAGGCTCCCCCTGAAGATGTGCATATAAGTAATTGCTTTTGGAATGCAAATGCACATGGCAGGTTGTACTTGTGAAGATCCTCTTCAACTTATGAAGATAATTCATCATGCATGATATGGTATAACTAAGAGAATGACATGCATAATGAAAAATGGACGTCTGCAGAATGATCTAAGTGCGGAAGTTATCATCGCACATGTGGAATTTATCATCGCATCACAGAAAAGCACATAAGTAGCAGACGACCATCGAGTTTAAGTGTTACAACTCAAAGAACCAAATGTATCAAAAGCGAGAGTTGTAAACACTAGGCAAAATATAAAGCAACCGCCCATATGAACCCGCTTGAAGACTATCAAACTCATATGCTTCTCCCCTTTTGTCGATGAAGGACCAAAAGGTTTGAAGACATAGAACATCTACTCGTTCCCATGAGGAGTAGGTGAAGCAGCGAGGTTGTCGTTGTTGTTTGGCGGTAGCAGATGAACTTGGTGCGATGTCGATGCGTGCAGTAAGAAGCGGTGAAGTAGCATCGTCTTCATCATCGATCACTTTGGCATTCACAGTTGCCGTGGAGGAAGAATAGTCAGAGTATTCAAGGGATGGAGGTCGACGTAGGACAGCATTCCGTGGAGGAGTGGAGTCAAAATTGAATCTTTCAGTGAAGCCATCGTCTTGCTTCAGCACTGAGCAGCGTCAAACTCTTCCATGATCGCCGACAGGTCTCGTGAGTGAAAAAAGCATTCTTGGTGGCAAGATTTCGAATGCGATTGACATCCACCAAGAGGCTTTGCATCTGTCGCTTGAGCCAAAAGTGATGCTTGTCTTGTTTACGATGCGATGCCACAAGAAGTTCTCGGTCATTTAGGACGCGAGAGCGCTTCTTAGGCCTTTGGGCAATTGTGCTCTCAAGAGCTTCAGTTTATGCGACGGTGAGGCGGGGCAAGTGTTCCCAGCCATTGGATAGACACGAGTTATTGCTTGGACTCCTTCCATGGGTTGAGTGAAGCTTTGGTGATCAGCATTTTGAAGACAAAGAGGCTTCTTGGCAGGCTCAGGGTATATGGCTTCAACTGACATATCAACCTCTGGTAGAAAGATCAGATGATTGCGAGCAGAGGGCTGATAGTTGATAGCAGAGTGTAGCTTGATGAGGCGCATGACCCATGGAGCATAGAATTTCAGGCTAAAAAGGTCAGAAAAAGACGCAGCCAATTGCCGGATGAAGAATTCTTGTGTGTTGAAGCTGATGCCATTGAGGATGTAAAAGACCAATGGCTTCATGGCTCCTTCAAGTTTTGCAGATGATGAATGCCCTTTGATAGGCCATAGAGTTCGCCTGATGATGTGATATATTGTTCGAGGCAGATACTCAAGGTCATCAACAAAGAACTCCTTTAGGTATTCAGCGTTAGGTGGCAAAGGCTTCATCATGCTCAACATCTGGCTCATGTTGGGCTCTGGCTTGTGGAAGATGCTCTCCAGTGCATTGCGGTGGAGTTGACAATCAGGTTCGAACAGCTCTCCGGGAGTGGGTAGGCTGTAAGCTCAATGACGTCAAGAGCTTTGGCTTCATGATGAACATTTCCTGTCATCCACTCGAGAACCCATGTCTTTGTATCCTGTAGTAGCCGCGAATGTGGAGGGTAGCATAGAATTGAAGCAAAAGTTCCTCATTCAAATGTTCTTTATGCATCACAAAGCTGAGCACACTGCATCACGAAAGCGATCAAGTGCTTCTTCTAAGCATGGCAGTCCAGCAATGGCTTGATGTCGGCGCATATGAGGGAAAATGTGCCCTTGATCATGCTGAGCGGAGGAGTAATAAGCCATTTGTTGATAGCTCGAAACTTGATCGATGATATTCTTGGCCTTGAGTAGGGGTTCTTTGCTCTGTCAAAGAAGGTGTTGTGAGCTTTGAAGCCATTTGCATTGAAGGACCACAGTAGAGGTGGCGATGCACAGGAACCTTGGCGATCTGGGCTTTGGTTTTACGGACGAGGCCTATGCTCAACATGATAATCAAGCAGAGGACCAGAGGCATTAGGCGGAGGGACGAGCGAGCCATTTGGCGGTGATGAGCTGACCATAGTTTTATGCTTGCTCAATTGTATGGGGCCTTGGTGGCGGAGCAGGGCGATGGCAACAACAACAGGCGTCGGCTGCTATGAGATGCTTGAGGAGCGGTTGCATCATTGGCTTCTAGCACATTGGTTGGTGCAGGCTCCACATTTGCTTGACCATGACTACGTCGTTGGCTTCATTTGTGTTGGTGGTGGCAGCCTCAAGATTTTCAACCTCCAATTGATGAGCTGGAAGGTCGGGCACTGGCATGTTCATTTCAGGAACAGCTTCTTCAGTAATGGGGGGAGTAGGGACACGTTCTTCTTGGTTGTCATCGGCTGATGCAGCCGGATTGTCTTTAGCAGCTTTGGCTTCAGACACAGAGACATTCACGGTCGAGTAAGCCACGGAAACACTTGGCGTGCAACAGATTGGTGGTGCACTTCTCCTTCTGGAACGCTCGAAAGAGGGACTTGAGGCCTTGGTCCTTTGCGAAGCCTGCGAAATGCTGGCGACGCCTTTGGAGATGGAGTTGGCTGGGCCTCAAGGTCATCCTCTTCCTCTTGGACAGGTGGTGTGACTTGTTGTTGTTGGGGAGTACTCGGGGAGTCTTGTTCTTGTGGGTGATCATCCCATGATGCATCCTGAGCAATTGGCGTCAGAGGACGACCAATGCTGATGAGTTTGCTGTTCGTGAGAACAGGCGATGATACTAATTGTGTTCGATCTGAGGAAGGACTACATCATCTTCAACATTGTCATTGTGACCAATGTCTTCAGCAGTGATGGGATCAACTGCTGGAATGTCTTCAGCTTCATGAGCCTCTGTGGAAGCAGGCTCATGAACTATCATCCGTCGTTCTTGGTGTTCAGATGCAGGGCGAACCATTGAGATAGGTTCAACAAATAAGGGCTCTGTGGGAGCAGCCCGATTCTTCTTGGTTTTGCGCTTCTTCTTGGAGGGAGCAACATCAGAGGCTTCAGAATTTTTCCTTTTTCTGGCTTCAGCCTCGGCAGTCCTCGTCTTCTTGATTACAAGCGGTTGACCTGAACTTTGACTTCGAGCCAGTCATGCTGCTTGGGAAGACTATGCGAGGTTCTTCCTGCCTTGAAGGTGCAGATTGGTCAATTGATTGCTTCTTCTTCTTCTTCTTTGCAGCCATTCTGGGGTCAATGCTAGGACGACCAAGAGCCTTGCGCTTCTCAGCCTCATTGTAGGCTAGCACACACTTGTCAGCCATACTCTTCATGCGCTCACGAGAGCCTTTAGCTTCGTCGTGCTTCTTGAGAAAGGCTTCTTTGAGCTCGTGCAGCATGATCTTGAAGTTTTTGACATCTTGCACGCTGAGCTTTGCCACATGCTTCTTGAACTGATCTTTCTCATAGTCGATCTTGTGCTTCAGTTCAACGATGCGCTGAGCAAGTGCTAGCTCAGAAGCAATGGCGCCATTGAAGGAGACGCTGAGGCCAATGGGAAGTTGCAGATCTTCAAAGCTGAGATTTGGGGTGTCAAACCACTCATCAATGAAGTTATGGATGATTGCCACATCAAAGAGAGGCAAATCATTGAAGAGCTCTGCTTCTTCCTTGCTCTTGATCACCTGCTCAAGAGCATCATCTCGCAAGATCTTCATCGCTGGATAGATCAATGTGCTCTTCTCAGAATGGCAGCAGGAGTTAATGTCTCGATCAGTATTTTTGACGATTTTCTTTTCTTCTCCATCTTCTTGGAGATACGTGATTGATCTTGACCGCATTAATCGCCTTCGTGGAGGTGTAGTGGCGATTAACCCATACGTGAAGCTTTTGGAGGAGCGGTGATCTTGAAGCCTTAGCCTTCTTTGGCTTTGCGGCTTTGGAGTAGGAGCAGGGGCTTCATCAGTGTCAGTATCATCATCAGAATGATCCACTTTGGCACCTTGGACCGAGATGTGAGTGATGAGGCCATCAAGGTTGTAGAAAGGACCGATGACATTGGGTTCTGCATCACGTGAGCCGTCAGCACGGGGAGCAGAGGGACCAGGGTTGAAGTCTAATCCCAATGACTTGTTGTTTTCCTTGGTCGATGCCTTTGCGTCCTGGAAATTTCGCTTGAAGAGATTATCATCACGACACTAGAGCAATGACGATGGGTCGGCATTTTCAGGCTGAGGACCACGGACCATACAAGGATAGAAACCCTGTGCAATAGCTTCAGCTCTGTTCTTGGGTGGAAGGCCTCGAAAGAGAATATCACCCCAAGGGATTTTGATAGCGTTCTTCTCAGCGTATTCCTGGGTCACGAACTTGTATTTGAACCATTGTTCAGCCCAATATCGTCGAATCCATTGGATTCGTGTCTTGCACTGATTATAATTCTCTTCAGGATTTGTCTTGTAAAGCTCTGTGAGGTCATCAGGCAAATCTCTTGATGTTCCCCCACGATGTTGTCTGCCACCCTTCCTTACTGATTTCTCTGCAGCCATGAGTTTCAAACTTAATGGCTTCAACATGTTCAAAGGCTTCAAAGGCTTTCGCTTGCTGGACAAACAGGAACTGGCTTCGGGAGAGTTAATGTGATGCTGTAAGAATTCTGCAAACGAATGCAGACTATGAGAACCAAGGGATTCTCCCACGGACATGTACCTGTGACAGCATTAGAGATGCGAGGGAAGGGCAAGAGGTCATATGCATTCTTAGAAGATTTGAAGATAAATCAGTGTGAAGACATTGACCTCATGATGCGAAGACATTCACTGATATGTTGAGAGTTGGTTCCGGATTTGTACGAATCCATGAATAAGTACAAGTGAGGAATCAAACTAGTTATGAAGCTTAAGTGAATATACTAGGCAGTATGAGATGCAGACAGAATCGATCTAACATTGTATAGGTAGAAACCAATTTTGGTAAATAGGATGAATCTTTGAGGATCAAAAATATGGTAAAAATAGAGTTATATTTACCACACGAAGAACTGCTAGATGGGATGAGTAGGAGACCGAGCAGTTCAATCCACCATGCCCTAACTTGGCGACGGAGGACACCTACTGCGGCGGCGGAGAGGACGATGTTCGCGGTCGGCGTAAGGATGGAGTCGGAGAAGTCGCGGCAGCTAAGCGCTCGCCCGGCGTCGTCGAGAGCTAGCGGTGGCGCTTAGGGTTTTGACGAGGTGGAGAGGTGGAAGAAGGTTTTCTTTACCGCAGGGACATGTATTTATAAGGTAGTGTGCGGCACAACGCAATTCTGTGAGTGCCTGGCGGTTCACATCTGAGGGGCACGTGGCAAGCATGCAACATACTCGAGTTTTCCCACGTTCCCACGCCCGCCAGTTTGTCGGATGGTCGTTCGGCTTCTCCGGAGTTCAAACAATAAGGATGAATCATTTAAAACAGACTTAATGTTTGTCTCTATGTCTTTTCTTGACAAGGGCCTTGAGAAGACATTCGACAGTTTCAATAGAATGCATATGATTTGGACAGATAGAGTTTGAGATAGAAAGCATAGAGAGATTAGGGTCCGATCACATTCACTTAGTTCAAAAGATTCAACTAGGAAGACATAGCTATAAGTGAATGCTGTAGAGGACAAAATACTAGTAGATATATCAGAAAGCAATCAAATCAACATAGTGAAGAAAATCATGAAGATAAGTTGAAATTTGAAGACAAACCAAATGCGAAGACATAGCAAAAATAACGCCATGAGTGAAACACTTCAAACAGAGAAATTTGGTGGTGGTGTTACCCACCTTATAGGAAGTATTAGACCCAGACACGGCGCCCAATTATCGTGGCGCTCCGAAGTCAAATTCCATGTTAATGTATTCACACTCAGAATGTAACTCTTCATTGATTGAAGATATACTTTACTTCGTGTGTTGCACATCTAAGTCATCAATATGCATAAGTGTTAGGATGTGTGCCTGATCACAGGACATTTGAGGATTCCAAGATATTTAGCTCACACCATAACTTGCAAAACCTTTTCTCATCCAAGGGCTTTGTGAAGATATACGCCGATTGCTCTTCGGTGTTGGCGTGAATGATGTCAATATCTTTCTTCATGACATGATCTACGAGAAAGTGATGGCCAATTTCAATGTGCTTTGTCTTCGAGTGTTGGACTGGATTGTTGGCAATCTTGATGGCGCTTCGTTGTCGCAGAAGAGAGGTACTTGTTTCAGATTGATGCCATAGTCCTTAAGAGTTTGCTTCATCCATAGAAGTTTGGCGCAAAGAAGATCCAAAGACAATGTATTCAGATTCAGCAGTTGAGAGTGATACACAGTTCTGCTTCTTTGAAGACCAACAGACAAGCGATCGTGCCAGAAAGTGACATGTGCCTGATGTAGACTTGCAATCCACCTTGTGACCAGCATAATCAGCATCCGAGAATCCAACCAGATCAAATTCTGAGCCCTTTGGATACCATAATCCGAGTGTTGGGGTGTGAGCCAAATATCGAAGAATTCGCTTCACGGCTAAGTGATGCGATTCCTTTGGTGCCGCTTGGAATCGAGCACACATGCAAACACTAAGCATTATATCTGGCCTAGATGCACATAGGTAAAGTAAGGAACCAATCATGGAGCGGTATACCTTTTGATCAAATTCTTTACCATTGTCGTCGGGACCCAGATGGTGTTTGGGCGGCATTGGCGTCGTGTAACCTTTGCAATCTTGCATTCCAAACTTCTTCAGACAATCTTTGAGGTATTTTCCTTGAGATATGAAGATGCCATTCCTTTGCTGACGAATTTGAAGACCAAGGAAGAACTTTAGCTCACCCATCATGGACATCTGATATTGATCTTGCATCATGTATCCAAACTCATCACTATACTTCTGGTTGGTGCAGCCGAAGATAATGTCATCCACATATATTTGGCACACAAACAGTTCACCATCGTATGTCTTCGTGAAGAGTGTGGGATCGAGGGATCCAGGTTTGAATCCTTTCCTCTTCAGGAAGTCTTTGATCGTATCATACCAAGTGTGAGGAGCTTGTTTGAGGCCATACAGTGCTTTGTTTAGCTTGTACACCATATCTGGATGTTTTGGATCTTCAAAGCCAGGTGGTTGAGCGACGTATACTTCTTCTTCAATTTTGCCATTGAGAAATGCACTCTTCACATCCATTTGATATAGCAAGATGTTGTGGTGGTTAGCATAGGCTAGCAGTATGTGAATGGCTTCAAGCCTAGCTACAGGAGCAAATGTTTCGTCGAAGTCAATTCCTTCAACTTGAGTATATCCTTGAGCCTGTCGTGCTTTGTTTAAGCGACTTGACCATGCTCATCTTGCTTGTTTTGATATATCCATTTTGTGCCAATAATGTTATGCTTGCGGGGTCGGGGACGCATGACAAGTTCCCAAACATTGTTCAGCTTGAGCATTGAAGTTCTTCTTGCATAGCTTGTATCCATTCAGGTTCCATAAAGGCTTCAACTACTTTCTTGGGTTCTGATATTGACACAAAAGAAAAGTACCCACAGAAATTTGCCAACTGTGTTGCTCTTGAGCGAGTAAGTGGACCAGGTGCATTAATGCTATCAATTATCTTCTCAATTTGTACTTCATTTGCAACTTGAGGATGAACTGGACGAAGACCTTGCTCTTGCTGATCATTGTCATTATTGGGAGAATTGTCTTCAGTCTGAGTATTGTCTTCAGTCTGGTTGTGCTTCAGAAGGCATGATTTCACCAGTTCCCATCAGCTTGATAGATTCGCTGGGCGGAGCTTCGTCTAGTGTACTTGGCAGGAGCTCTCTTTGTGAACCATTGGTTTCATGAAATCGCACGTCCACAGTTTCGACGATTTTGTAGAGATAGAGGTTGAAGACTCTGTAAGAGTTTGAGTCCTTTCCGTAACCGAGCATGAAGCCTTCGTGAGCTTTATGTGCAAATTTTGACTTGTGATGGGGATCCTTGATCCAACACCTAGCTCCAAATATCTGAAGTAGCTGACATTTGGCTTGTTGCCAGTCAGGAGCTCATAGGATGTTTTGTTCAGAAGCTTATGGATGTAAACACGGTTGATGATGTGACATGTTGTATCAATAGCTTCAGCCGTAACTTTCTTGGTGTCTTGTACTCGTCGAGCATTGTTCGAGCCATCTCAATGAGGGTTCTGTTCTTGCACTCTACGATGCCATTTTGCTGAGGTGTGTATGGAGCAGAGAACTCATGAGTGATTCCCATTGTATCGAGATAAAGATCAAGTCTGGTGTTCTTGAACTCAGTGCCGTTGTCACTTCTGATATGCTTGATCTTGACGCCATAATTGTTCATGGCTCGATTGGCGAAGCGTCTGAAGACATCTTGCACTTGAGTCTTGTAGAGAATTATGTGCACCCATGTATATCTTGAGTAGTCATCAACAATGACGAAGCCATAGAGACAAGCATTTGTTGTGAGGGTAGAGTAGTGAGTAGGGCCAAATAAGTCCATGTGCAACAGCTCGAAGGGTTGAGATGTCGTCATGATTGTCTTCGAGGGGTGCTTTGCCTAGTCATCTTTCCAGCCATGGGCACCACACAAAAGATCCTTCTTGAACTTGACACCTTCGATGCCTATGACATGCTTCTTCATGGCGAGTGTGTGTAAGTTCCTCATGCCAGCATGCCCCAGCCTCCGATGCCAGAGCCAGCATTCTGAAGTTTTTGCAAGAAGACATACGGCAAGCTGTGGACCTGCTGAGAAATCTACCATGTATATATCATCTTTCCGATACCCAGTGTCAGCAAATGTGATGTGACTCTTGTCTGATGGACGTAAGGTTGAGTCCATGAGAAGACTTTGATCACCAGTCATATGATTAGTGCATCCACCGTCCATAATCCATTACGAAGCATGAGGTGTCATACCCTACAAAGACAGTTAGGGGATAGGCTTCACCAAGAGTATTGTGAAGCATAAACATTTGACGGGCAAGTGGATTATTGAAGCTCGAGATCAAGATTAGGACTGATAGGATGAATGGCAAACAATTAGGAACAAAATACATAGTGAGACCATTTGGGCATTTGATCTTGCGCCTACAAGATGTTTTAGGTCCCAATAGCATCGAGGCGCCTTTGATTTTCGGTAGGAGACCCTTCCTGCAAAAGAAGGTTAATTCTTCTTAACCACCCACATCTTGAGGGTGGCTTAGAAGCAATGAGTCTAAGTCTGACATCGAGAACTTGACTTTGGAGCCCTAGCAAATAGCCTTGCGGAGATGAATGATACTCATATGAATAAGCAGAGAAAAGTTATTTGTTCTATGAACATAGAGGTTTGAAGACACACGCTCATATTCATAAGTTTGAGTACGGTTTCCACTGCAAAACATTGGCGTTAGGGTGACTCGGGTGAGTCCTCATGCATTTGAAGCCTTTGGACCATATGATGCCTTAGGTGCAGGGTTTGTCTTCTTCGGTGGTGTCATGATCACATTCCTTTGGAAGATTCTCAAGACAACTTTTGGGAACCCGGATCTTCTTCATAGGTGGTCCATTCCTGCGATTAGTACCAATATATCGGCAAACACTTCACCATTACTGATTCTTGAGCGACTTATAGTTTGCATCAAAGGATTCATCAATGATAATAGGATTAGCACGGGTAAAGCGGATAAGGTGGATGGATCCTTTGAAGGTCCCTTCTGACAACCCATGTGGTTTTGGGATCTGCTCGGGCTTCCGATGGGAACCACCAACATTCATTTTCCTCTAGACCCAACACCCTCTTTCCTAGAGTTTCGGTTGAGAATCGCTTTTGAGGATATGTAAAGTGCACGATGTCCTTTCGGACTTTTATACATCCTGTTTCAAGCAATGTCTTCAACCTAGCATTTTCATCGACAATAGTAGTGGTATCCTCCATGAGAGGGTTAGTTACCACATCGGTAGTTGAAGACAATGCAACGATGTGACGATGGAGCATTCAACAGCGGTAGCATTATCACGCTCAAGGCATTTTAGACATGGTGGTTCAAATCCATCTGGCGGGACTGATCATTGGTAGCAGTGATACATTCTCTTTTGAAGATCTTCATGAGCCGCTCTCAATTTCTCAAGCTCTTGCTTCCTTTGAAGATAATCATAGGAGAGCTTTTCATGAGTGGTTGAGGCGTTGCATGGCGACTTTCAAGTTCTTGGTACTTAGCATGAAGATTTTAATGTCTTCAACTAAGAATTTGTGAGCGTGTCATTTCAGCGTCCAACGGGTCATCGCTTTTGTCTAACAGTTTTTGAGTATGTTCCATAGCTTTTTGTTGTTCAGTTGCAATTTTAGCAAGTGTTTTGTAGCTGGGCTTGGATTCACAATCAGAGTCATCTTCACTTGATGTTTGAAAGTAAGCATCACATGATTTTACCTCGGCACCACATGCCATGAAGCGATGGTGGGGCGAGTGCGTCCTTGTCATCGGTGTTGGTGTGGAAGTCATTGTCTTGATGTTGAAGATGGACTTGGCAACATAGGTTGTGGCTAGAGCGGACTTGCAACGCTTGAGTGGACTCCACTTCAGACTCCACCTCCGCCTCCTCAGAAGCAGACTCCTCCTCTGAATCCATTTCCTTGCCAACAAAAGCACGAGCCTTGCCAAATGAGCTCTTCTGCCAAGGCTCGTGCTTTTGTTGGCAAGGAAATGGATTCAGAGGAGGAGTCTGCTTCTGAGGAAGTGGAGGTGGAATCTGAAGAGGAGTCCGACCAAGGCGCTGTAAGTCCGCTTTAGCCACGTACCCTTATGTTGCCAAGTCCATCTTCAACACTTAAGACAATGACTTCTACACCAACGCTGAAGCTAATGACAAGGACGCTCCCCACCTTTATTGCTTCATGGCACGCGGTGCCAAGGTAAAATCACGTGATGCCTACTTTCAAACATCAAGTGAAGATGACTCGATTGTGAATCCAAGCCCAGCTACAAAACACTTGCTAAAATTGCAACCGAACAACAAAGAGCTATGGAACATACTCAAAACTGTTAGACAAAAGCGATGACATTGAACGCGGAAATGACACGCTCACGCCCTTAGTTGAAGACATTAAAATCTTCATGCTAAGTACCAAGAGCTTGAAAGTCGCCATGAAACGCCTCAACTACTCATGAAAAGCTCTCCTATGATTATCTTCAAAGGAAGCAAGAGCTTGAGAAATTGAAAAGAGCGGCTCATGAAGATCTTCAAAAGAGAATGAGTCACTTCAAGGCCAATGTATCAGTTCCGGGCCAGATGGATTTGAACCACCATGTCTAAAATGTCTTGAGCGTGATATCGCTACTGCTGTTGAATGTTCAACTGCTGCCATCGTTGCATTTTCTTCAACTACTAATGTGGTAACTAACCCTCTCATGGAGGATACCACTACCATTCCTCGATGAAAATGCTAGGTTGAAGACATTGCTTGAAACAGGATGTATAAAAGTCCGAAAGGGCATCGACACTTTATGATGTCCTCAAAAAGGTATTCTCGAACCAAACCCTAGGGAAAGAGGGTGTAGGGTTCGAGAGGAAAATGAATGTTGATGGTTCCACCGGAAGCCCGAGCAAAGATCCCAAAACCACATGGGTTGCTACAAAGGGACCTTCAAGGATCCATCCACCTTATCCGGCTTTACCCGTGCTAACCCTATTATCATTGATGAACTTTGATGCAAACTATAAGCTGTTCAAGAATCGAATGGTGAAGTGTTTGTCGTATATTGGTACTAATCGCAGGAATGGACCGCCTATGAAGAAGATCTGGGTTCCCAAAAGCTGTCTTGAGAATCTTCCAAAGTGAATGCCATCATGACACCACCGGAAGAAGACAAACCCTGCACTAAAGGCGCTATATGGTCCAAAGGCTTCATATGCATGAGGACTCACTTGAGTCACCCTAACGCCAATGTTTTGCAGGGAAACCGTACTCAAATTTTTGAATATGAGTGTGTGTCTTCAAACACTATGTTCATAGAACTAAGAACTTTTCTGCTTATTCATATGAGTATCATTCATCTCCTGCAAGGCTATTTGCTAGGGCTCCAAAGCCGAAATTCTCAGATGCTGCACTTAGACTCATTGCTTCTAAGCCACCCTCAAGATGTGGGTGGTTAAGAAGAATTAACTCTCTTGCAGTGAAAGGGTCTCCACCAAAAATCAAAGGCGCCTCGATGCTATTGCTGGGGACCTAAAACATCTTGTAGGGCACAAGATCAAATGCCCAAATGGTCTCACTATGTATTTTGCTCCTGAATCGTTTGCCATTCATCCTATCAGTCCTAATCTTGATTTAAGCTTCAATAATTGTCGGGACCCCGATCCTAAGTCACACCGATCTAGCATGTAACACACCATATCACTTTGCGGCCTCACGCACGGTATTCCCACGGGTGTCGCCTTACCATGGCCCGGGACCGTTTGCGTCTTTTGGCTCACGTATATGATAGTGTCGCTAGCATCCATATGACGAATGAAGAACCCGGGCCGACATGGCTAGTCGTGAACCCAAAGCGGCGCTAACCCATGGGGACAGGCATACATGAATCACATCGAACATGTCGGTCATCAACGTATATTTTCGGGCTGTAGCACTGTGCTAACAGGACTCCGGTATCATCCCGGGCTGTAGCAGGCTAGGCAGGACTCGAATAACACCGCGTGACATTTCCCGAAGGGCATATAGGAACGAAGTGAAACACATGCCGCCAGATCAAGTGTCCAAGCGGTAGTGCCGGGCTAGCAGGACTCCGGTGAACCGGTCAGAAGCGGACTACTATCGCTCGTAAGCACGAGACTACATTTCCCCATATGAGAGGCTGCCAAGGATAAACAACTAGTTTGTCGGATCCCACACATACCAAGCATTTGAGACATACACACATTATGCTCGATATGCGAGATACAACATGGCATCACAACATAACTCTACGACTCAAATATTTATTAATAGGCTCCGAGGAGCGAGATATTACAAACATGGGTCTCATGACCCAACACTCGGAAACATACAAGTCAAAGCACAAGCGGAAGCTAATCATGTCTCGAGTACGCATAACTATAAATGAAAAGGCCGAGAAGCACGACTATCTACCAGATTCCGCCGAGGGCACAAGATCGTAGCTGAGGTAACAAGCTAAACGTCAAGTCCATGTGGAACTACTAAGCGAGGTAGCGTCTCTCGCAAAACATAGAATAAGCAAACGTGAGTACAATTGTACTCAAAGCAAGACTTACATCGTAATCTAACTACATATGCATCAAGATCAAAGGGGGGTGGAGTTTGACCAGCAAGCCAGCTTTGACCCGGTGGCTATCTGAACTACATTTGCAAGTAACTCTTTTGAGGTGGCACACGAGTCCACATATTCACCATATCAATACACCACTATGGACCCGCTCCGTCTCTCCCTACGAGAACGCCATCCATAGCACTCACGCTTATCTTGCGCATTTTAGAGTATCCACTTTCACTTGTCTATGAACTGATATAAGCAACCCAGAAGTCCTTCTCCGTGGACACGGCTATTCGAATAGATCATATTAAACCTCGCAGGGTGTACTTCTTCACACACGCTCTCACCACTTACCGCCATATACACGTCATGTATCTCGGCAACCTTCAAGCCGGAAGCTTTGGCGAGGGTGTCGGCCACGACTGACTAACCACACAAGACTCTAGTCCAGGTTTATCGCCTATTCGGGTTCCATCCGCAAGGAGATCCGGCGGGGAGTGTCGCTCACGGCCCCAAACGATGTGAGCAGGGTTCCCAAGCCCACCATCCGGTGCCACTTGGTACACCGTGCCACCTGTGCCTAGTCTGTCCCAAGCCCACCACGGGTGCCACTCGAGAAAAATAGCACTACCTACAAACACCAGAGACTAGTTGCGACTCACGGACAGAGATCAAGTCGGTTAATAAGTCGAGAGGGCTTGGAGCGCCCGGAGCCCAATGTGTGGTAGTAATCTGTATCATGGATCACAAACACGTAACTCAGTTCTCGAGGTCGGCTGCAATGAGACAACCCACCATGTACTCCTACATGGCCTCTCACCGCTACCTTTACCAAATCGTGTTCACACACTTAGCTCTCACACAATAGGACATGTTCATAACAATTCCAATTCATTCCCGATGAATCGGACCTGACTCAACTCTAAGCAAAGAGTGTGCATGACAACAAGCATAAATGAGTAGGCACAACATGGCTCAAACAACTCCTACTCATGCTAGTGGGTTTCATCTAATTCTTGTGGAATGACAGTCATGCAAAGGATCAAGGGGTTCTACTACCTCAGCAAGTAACACTTGAGTCGTTGTTGTCCTTTTGCAATAATATAGAGCAGGAGCGAGAGAGTGGGATTATATCGGAATGAACAAGGGGGTTTTGCTTGCCTGGCACTTCTGAAGATAATATAGTTCTTCATCGGTGTCATCGAACAATCGTCGGAACATCGTCTACCGAGAGGGGACAAACACCGGCAACTGAGAAAGAACACAATCAATGCAATGCACATATATGATGCATGCTATGACATGGCAATATGGATGTGTGTTGGCCTAATGCAAGCTGAAATAACAGGGGATGAACTCATTTGAATCAAGGATTCAAATGATAGCTCATTTGAGTTAGTCCTAAAGGTGCATTATCTTATTCTGGTTAAACAGCATAGTTAACTTGTTTTAACATGCATGAAACCTGTACCAATGGATAGAGTGGATTTTTCTGATAATTTTTCATATATAACTCTTTGCATTTGGAGTTATAGAATAAAAGTTATAAGCATTTGAAATTTGAATTATATTCGGAATTTGCTATATTAGAATAAATCCAGAATTCATTTATTAAGGCCAAGATGAGGTCGGCGTGACGTCAGGGGTCAACGGGTTGTCCAGTCAAACTGACCAGTGGGACCCGCATGTCGATGAGTTAGTTTAACTAATTAATTTTAATTAAAACTAACCGAGTTAGTTAACCGAGGGGGTCCACCCGCCGCTGACTCAGAAGCGATCAACAGGGCCACAGTGGGTCGATGGTCAACTCGCTGGCGTCTAGCCGCCGGGCGAGGCCAAAGCGGAGCAAAGTGCTTTGCACTACGGGCACCAAATGGAGCTGGGAGCATCTACGTGGAGCTGGAAGTGAGCCGCGGTGTTTGGTGGGGTCGATTGGGTTAGGGGTGGCGGAGTGGGCGCCCGGCGACGAGTCGGCGGCCGGGGCTCGGGTGATGTCGGGTTTGGTGTTAGAGGGCTCGGCGAGGCTGGAAGTGCATAGTTAGGGCTCAACAAGAACTCGGTGAGTGCGATGGACAGTGGCGTGGCCGTTGGGTGGCCGGAGCTTCGTCGGCGACGAGCTCATGGCGGTGCGTTCGGGTGATCGACGCGGCGCTTCGTTGTGGTGCAAGAGAAAGAGAGCGGAGAGGCGGGGGAGTAGCCAGCTCACAGTGAACCCGTAGAGAGCCTCGTCGGGTCGAAGCGGTCTGATGCGGCGGCGGCAGCGATGGGGATCTCCGCGGCTTCGAGCTCGGTCGAGGTCGGTATAGAGGCTTGGGTGCTTAGGAGCAAGGTGACTCGGCTAGCTAGGGGTAGTGGGGTGCGGCGGAGCTGCTGGACATGGTGGGGAGGAGCATGGACGGCGGGAGCACGGCGTCGACGGTGGCGCTTGTCGGCGATGGCGTCGGCAAAGTTGGGGAGAGCGAGAGAGAAGGCAGGGGAGAATGGGGTGTCCAGGGGTCGAGGCGACGACGCGGAGGTCATCCAGGCGTGAGCGGCGAAGGGTGAAGCAGGCGGCGGCCAGCTGCGTGGCGCGCCTCGCCGGCAAGATTGCTGCTGGCCGAGCCAAGCAGCTGCTGGCCTTGGGCTGGGCGGCAGGTGGGCGGAGTGTGGGCGACAGTGTAAGCATTTCCTTTTTTAGTCTTTTCCTATTATTCTGAAGTTTGTGGGGTTTATTTAAAATACCAAAACTATTTTAAAAATCATCAAAATGCTCCTGGTCACTTGTTGGAATATTCCCAACATGAAACATTTTGGTTTGGCAATTTTGAACATTTAAAATATTTTTCATAATTTAAAATGCTCATTTCAAAAACTTGTGAATTAATTCTAGGACCCTTAGATGACCTAGAAAATGGTGCACCTCCTTTGACATGGGTTACGAACCCAAACAAAGAGGATGAGCATTTTGAAGGGCATTTCGGATTCATTGAAATAAATTTTAGTAAACCCTAGTTGTTTTAAGGGGGGTGTTAAGGGTTTCCTGCCTTCCCCATTTCAATTTCAAATGAAATTTAAACATGATGCACACCCTAATGCATGGTCTAACTGGATGTGACAACTCACCCCACTCAAAAGAATCTACTTGAGATTCAAGACGTGAGGTAAGAGGAAAAGGGAAGTCACAAACTATCACAATCCTCATGATCCATTTGCCCTTCTCGAAGATGTTGATTTATTCCATCATCTTGGTCTTGACGCCCTTGCTTTCGAGGTCCTCACTTGACACGACAATGTAAAGAAGGGGAAACCCTACATGATTCGAGCTTCACGAAGATCGAGTAAACATGATCAACTCACGGGCTGAGACGGTGACACATCTCGAGTTAAGACACAAAACACATCGAGAGGGATGGAAGAACAAAGGTCGGGGTTTGATTGGTGGCAACAATTCCACGCTTAGAGAGATGGTGGATGGTGTCAAGGTGGCGAGGAAATATTTATCATGATCCCGTAACGTGACACCTCGAGAAAGGTGGCGCAAAGAACTATTCCCTTAAGTGGCAAAAAGAATTACTTTTGATCCATAGATCATTGGAACTCTTTATACCAGCCTAAGGCAATCGCAAGCGATCATGTGGTGGAAGGCAAAGGAATGGTACACCCGAACTAGAATGGATGATGTGGACTACCTTGTTGAAGACAACGCAATGGATGATTTTTGCTTATCATCGGAGGTGGAGGGGACCCATGGTAAGTCCACTTTTGAAGATAAACCTGGACAAGAATTACTAAGAAGACAGTCTATAGCGAGATAGCACAAGGACGGTGCAAGCTGGGAACGAAATGCAACTGTTCGAATGTTCCAACCATCATATCTGCCTGAGATTCAGATCCGATTGGTGATGGGATACTTCAGACTCAGCATGTCCGAAAAGGAAAGGTTGCAACACGTAATCGACGAGATGACGCTATGTAGATTCTCGGGATATGAACTACGATAGCAAGCTCCAAAACATGAGCTGGTTCTGCTAGACATGTGTGAACACGCTGTCCCAGACAAACATGACCACATGGTAGTATTATAATACAACACTACCGAGTTCAGGTGGGGGAACCATCATCGAGGATATTGAAATCACTTCATAAGTCCGGATTAGCTCTTATGAAGGAACTTCTTCTCCTTGAACAAATCAGTCAGTGGCTTGGGGGTGCTAGGAATTGCATACGGAATGAAGATGATCACCTATCAAACCATAGAATACTTCGCACATGCATGGTGACTTGGAATGATTCGGAGGAAGCAAAACAAACCTTTCTCAAATTCATGGCGGCAACTTACACCTAGAACACATAAATTCGAGGAAGTCTCTTCAACCATCCAAGCATAAGCTTCATGAACTTCACACGAAGAAATGCTTACACAATTTTCCAACACTAGGTTGATGTTCAACACGACTCATGGGGGAGACGAAATGCTCTTGATGGGCTCAACAGCAACTCATCGAAATTTCCATATCCTTTGGACTTCCACCATCATGTGAACACGGTGATAGCATTGGTCAGACCAAAAGATATAATGGTGTATGCTCGAGGGATCAACCACGAGTAAGACAACATTACGAATATCGTTGGTTCTGATTTGACTTGACAATGGCCCATACTCAAATCAAAGAATTGGTAGGACAATAGATCCAACAACTGATCACGAGGACCAATCGATGAAGATATCATCTTTCTTCAACACACACTTCACAAGAATATCCCTTTGGATCGAACTAAGTTAGGCAAGCTTTTATCTTCCAACTCTCCAAGTTGTTGTTTAGCTTAACCAACTAGCTCGTGGGTATCCAACACAGATTCTTGGAGAAGGGTGGTTCACAAGAAACCAACTTGATCACGAGCCCAACATAACAGTCAGGAAACAACCCGGTAACACTTCCAAGAAGATATTTGGAAAGTCACGAACCACCGGTATGTTACTAAGCTCGAGAGCGATCTTGCTTTTCAAGGCAAGACGATATGATCAAATGAGTGAGGACTTGACAGGATCCTAACTCATCAATTTAAGGGTGCACTAGAATTAAGGACTAGGTAGCACGATCAATCTTAGGATGATGATTTAATAACCAACACGCTAAGAATGAGGATAATGTCTATTAACTGCCAAGCAACGAATTGCTCGGAGTATTGATTTCACACATCACAATTCACTTGTCGGCATTCCGGTTACAACAACTCGGAACAGAGGAATGAACAATGATAGCGAGAGTATCACTGCGTCAAGAATTCCTAAGAGGTTGTGCAATTCCCATGACACTCTTGACATAAAGATGGTAACACTCCAAGGTAGAACAGAACAAAAGCTGAATTGGCATTTTGATCTGCGGGATACAACTGCTTTGACCCAACCCTGGATATGGATGAAGTCTTTGGAGTTTGTTTCTCCTAGTCATTCGAGCAGTAATGGCTTGACGGACCACAAGGATAATAGGCATTGATGACGAATGCACGACTATTCGACTATCAATTGATAGACGAAGGTCGGAATACAATCAAGAGAGCAACTCGAGGAACATATAATTTTCTCGAGTTGTGGATGCACAGATTAGTATGTCGAAGGAAGCTCAACATTTCTTCCGGATAATCCATGCGAGAAAAGTAGAACTGGCAGAGTCACCATTATGAACGGAGAACTCCTCAAAAGCACTCTAGTTGTGATCTTTTGGTTCAACAAACTTACGCGAAGTGGTTCATGGTATTTGGAAGAAGGATATACCACGGACCTTGAGGACTATCGCAAGGTTACTAATATCCTAAGGCACTATCAAATACTAACAACATGAAGTAGGATGAATCTCGGGTTCAGAAACCCAGGAGTAGAATACTTACTACTAAATGGCATCACGGAATGCTTTCAAGAATACTGGCCAGAATCATCACACTAGGGATACAAAAGCATTGCTAAATTGCTAGGTGACTTCCTAAACACCTAGGGTCATAATAGTAGTTCCAACATGTATGTCGAGGCAACAAAGTACCTCAACTTACCGATTAGTGTGCTTGTTCTGACCAAAAGGACATCGGAAGCGGAAGGAAAGGATTTGCAAATGCATCGAGACTATTTAGAGACACAGGATGACTCGGACAAGATAACGGCTGTAAATGCTCAAAATGATTTGAGACATCCTGCAGAAATGGTGGCATAACCACTCAACAACATCATAACAAGATTACGAGATCAACGGTTATCATACGGGAATAGTAGGAACTGAATCGGGATTAAAACCAACAATCCTATAAGTCTATGGATTAGTAACACGTCATCCTAATGGATAGATGAGAAGCCTAGTTCTTAAACCCGTAGAAGAGAAGAGGATGACTCAGATCGAAAGGCCATGAGGTATAAGGAGTAAAAAGAGCCTTACGTTCCCTTCCACAAACAATTCCCTTATATAACTAAAGCATTTCTAGACACAACTTGACCAGTTTGGCTTGGTAATCCTACAGCGATCGGGCTCGATACCAAAGCTGTCGGGACCCGATCCTAGGTCACACCGATCTAGCATGTAACACACCATATCACTTTGCGGCCTCACGCACGGTATTCCCACGGGTGTCGCCTTACCATGGCCCGGGACCGTTTGCGTCTTTTGGCTCACGTATATGATAGTGTCGCTAGCATCCATATGACGAAGAACCCGGGCCGACATGGCTAGTCGTGGAACCCAAAGCGGCGCTAACCCATGGGGACAGTATACATGAATCACATCGAACATGTCGGTCATCAACGTATATATTCGGGCTGTAGCACTGGGCTAACAGGACTCGGTATCCCGGCTGTAGCAGGCTAAGCGGGACTCGAATAACACCGCGTGACATTTCCCGAAGAACGGACATAGGAACGAAGTGAAACACATGCCGGCCCGATCAAGTGTCCAAGCAGTAGTGCTTTGGGCTAGCAGGACTCCGGTGAACCGGCTGTAGCGGACTACTATCGCCGGAAGCACGAGACTACATTTCCCCATATGAGAGGCTGCCAAGGATAAACAACTAGTTTGTCGGATCCCACACATACCAAGCATTTCAGACATACACACATTATGCTCGATATGCGTAGATACAACATGGCATCACAACATAACTCTACGACTCAAATATTTATTAATAGGCTCCGAGGAGCGAGATATTACAAACATGGGTCTCATGACCCAACACTCAGAGCATACAAGTCAAAGCACAAGCGGAAGCTAATCATGTCTGAGTACAGACAACTATAAATGAAAAAGGCTGAGAAGCGACTATCTACCGAGATCTCGCCGAGGGCACAAGATCGTAGCTGAGGTAACAAGCTAAACGTCAAGTCCACGTGGAACTACTAGCGAGACCGACGTCTCTCGCAAAACATAAAATAAGCAAACGTGAGTACAATTGTACTCGCAAGACTTACATCGTAACTAACTACATATGCATCAAGATCAAAGGGGGTGGAGTTTGACCGCAGCAAGCCAGCTTTGACCCGGTGGCTATCCTGAACTACATTGCAAGTAACTCTTTTGAGGTGGCGCTACGAGTCCACATATTCACCATATCAATACACCACTATGGACCCGCCCGTCTCCCTACGAGAACGCCATCCATAGCACTCACGCTTATCTTGCGCATTTTAGAGTATCCACTTTCACTTGTCTATGAACTGATATAAGCAACCCAGAAGTCCTTCTCCGTGGACACGGCTATTCGAATAGATCATATTAAACCCTGCAGGGGTGTACTTCTTCACACACGCTCTCACCACTTACCGCCATATACACGTCATGTATCTCGGCAACCTTCAAGCGGAAGCTTTGGCGAGGGTGTCGGCCACGACGACTAACCACACAAGACTCCAGTCCAGGTTTATCGCCTATTCGGGTTCCATCCACAAGGAGATCCAGCGGGGTGTCGCCACGGCCCCAAACGATGTGAGCAGGGTTCCCAAGCCCACCATCCGGTGCCACTTGGTACACCGTGCCACATGCCTAGTCTGTCCCAAGCCCACCTGCCGGGTGCCACTCGATAGAAAAATAGCACTACCTACAAACACGAGAGACTAGTTGCGACTCACGGATGAGATCAAGTCGGTTAATAAGTCGAGAGGGCTTGGAGCGCCCGGAGCCCAATGTGTGGTAGTAACTGTATCATGGATCACAAACACAGAACTCAGTTCCTGAGGTCGGCTGCAATGAGACAACCCACCATGTACTCCTACATGGCCTCTCACCGCTACCTTTACCAAATCGTGTTCACACACTTAGCTCTCACACAATAGGACATGTTCATAACAATTCCAATTCATTCCCGATGAATCAGACCTGACTCAACTCTAAGCGATGGCAGGCATGACAACAAGCATAAATGAGTAGGCACAACATGGCTCAAACAACTCCTACTCATGCTAGTGGGTTTCATCTAATTATTGTGGAATGACAGGTCATGCAAAGGATCAAGGGGTTCAGCTACCGCAGCAAGTAACACATGAGTCGTTGTTGTCCTAATGCAGTAAAATAGAGCAGGAGCGAGAGAGTGGGATTATATCGGAATGAACAAGGGGGTTTTGCTTGCCTGGCACTTCTGAAGATAATATAGTTCTTCATCGGTGTCATCGAACAATCGTCGGAACATCGTCTACCGAGAGGGGACAAACACCGGCAACTGAGAATGATGCATGCTATGACATGGCAATATGGATGTGTGTTGGCCTAATGCAAGCTGAAATAACAGGGGATGAACTCATTTGAATCAAGGATTCAAATGATAGCTCATTTGAGTTAGTCCTAAAGGTGCATTATCTTATTCTGGTTAAACAGCATAGTTAACTTGTTTTAACATGCATGAAACCTGTACCAATGGATAGAGTGGATTTTTCTGATAATTTTTCATATATAACTCTTTGCATTTGGAGTTATAGAATAAAAGTTATAAGCATTTGAAATTTGAATTATATTCGGAATTTGCTATATTAGAATAAATCCAGAAATTCATTTATTGCGCCAAGATGAGGTCAACAGACGTCAGGGGTCAACGGGTCGTCAGGTCAAACTGACCAGTGGGACCCGCATGTCAGTAGTTAGTTTAACTAATTAATTTTAATTAAAACTAACCGAGTTAGTTAACCGAGGGGGGTCCACCTGTCAGTGACTCAGAGCAGTCAACAGGGCCTACGGGCCGTGGGGTCGATGGTCAACTCGCTGGCGTCTCAGTCACTTGGCGAGGCCAAGGCGGGAGCAAAGTGCTTTGCACTACGGGCACCAAATGGAGCGCTGGGAGCATCTACGTGGAGCTGGAAGTGAGCCGCGGTGTTTGGTGGGGTCGATTGGGTTAGGGGTGGCGGAGTGGGCGCCCGGCGACGAGTCGAGGCGGGCGGCCGGGCTCGGGTGATGTCGGGTTTGGTGTTAGAGGCTCGGCGAGGCGCTGGAAGTGCATAGTTAGGCCCAGCGCAACTCGGTGAGTGCGATGGACAGGGTGGCGTGGCCGTTGGGTGGCCGGAGCTTTGCCGGCTGACGAGCTCCGGGCGGTGATGCTCGGGTGATCGGCGTGCGCTTCGTTGTGGTGCAAGAGAAAGAGAGCGGAGAGTACGGGGGAGTAGCCAGGCTCTCAGAGAACCAGTATAGAGCCTCGTCGGGGTCGGGGGCGCTCTGATGCGGCGGCGACGGCGAAGGGGATCTCCGGCGGCTTCGAGCTTCGGTCGAGGTCGGTGTAGAGGCTTGGGTGCTTAGAGAGCAAGCAGGACTCGGCTTTCTCGGGGTTGTGGGGTGCGGCGGTGCTGCTGGACTTGGTGGGGTGGAGCTTGGACGGCGGGGAGCACGGCGTCGACGGTGGCGCGTCGGCGTTGGCGTCGGCCAGGTTGGGGGAGAGCGAGAGAGAGAAGGCAGGGGGAGAATGGGGTGTCCAGGGGGTCGAGGCGACGACGCGGAGGTCATCCAGGGCGGCGAAGCGGCGAAGCAGGCGGCGGCCATGCGTGGCGCGCCAAGGCGCCGGCCGGCACCAGCTGCTACTGGCGAGCCAAGCAGCTTGGCCGGCGCTGGGCTGGGCCGGCAGGTGGGCCGGGTGTGGGCGACAGGTAAGCATTTCCTTTTTTTTAGTCTTTTCCTATTATTCTGAACTTTGTGGGGTTTATTTAAAATACCAAAACTATTTTAAAAATCATCAAAATGCTCCTGGTCACTTGTTGGAATATTCCCAACATGAAACATTTTGGTTTGGCAATTTTTGAACATTTAAAATATTTTTCATAATTTAAAATGCTCATTTCAAAAACTTGTGAATTCATTCTAGGACCCTTAGATGACCTAGAAAATGGTGCACCTCCTTTGACATGGGTTACGAACCCAAACAAAGAGGATGAGCATTTTGAAGGGCATTTCGGATTCATTGAAATAAATTTTAGTAAACCCTAGTTGTTTTAAGGGGGGTGTTACGGGTTTCCTGCCTTCCCCATTTCAATTTCAAATGAAATTTAAACATGATGCACACCCTAATGCATGGTCTAACTGGATGTGACAACTCACCTCACTCAAAAGAATCTCGCCCGAGATTCAAGACGTGAGGTAAGAGGAAAAGGAAGTCACAAACTATCACAATCCTCCTGATCCATTTGCCCTTCTCGAAGATGTTGATTTATTCCATCATCTTGGTCTTGACGTCCTTGCTTTCGAGGTCCTCACTTGACACGACAACATGAAGAAGGGGAAACCCTACATGATTCGAGCTTCACGAAGATCGAGTAAACATGATCAACTCACGGGCTGAGACGGTGACACATCTCGAGTTAAGACACAAAACACATCGAGAGGGATGGAAGAACAAAGGTCGGGGTTTGATTGGTGGCAACAATTCCACGCTTAGAGAGATGGTGGATGGTGTCAAGGTGGCGAGGAAATATTTATCATGATCCCGTAACGTGACACCTCGAGAAAGGTGGCGCAAAGAACTATCCCCTTAAGTGGCAAAAAGAATTACTTTTGATCCATAGATCATTGGAACTCTTTATACCAGCTTCAAGGCAATCGTAGCGATCATGTGGTGGAAGGCAAAGGAATGGTACACCCGAACTAGAATGGATGATGTGGACTACCTTGTTGAAGACAACGCAATGGATGATTTTGCTTATCATCGGAGGTGGAGGGACCCATGGTAAGTCCACTTTTGAAGATAAACCTGGACAAGAATTACTAAGAAGACAGGTCTATAGCGAGATAGCACAAGGACGGTGCAAGCCGGGAACGAAATGCAAGCTGTTCGAATGTTCCAACCATCATATCTCGCCTCGAGATTCAGATCCGATTGGTGATGGGATACTTCAGACTCAGCATGTCCGAAAAGGAAAGGTTGCAAATACGTATCGAGCGAGATGACGTTGCGAGATTCTCGGGATATGAACTACGATAGCAAGCTCCAAAACATGAGCTGGTTCTCGCTAGACATGTGTGAACACGATGTCCTGCATAAACATGACCACATGGTAGTATTATAATACAACACTACCGAAGTTCGTGGGGAACCATCATCGAGGATATTGAAATCACTTCATAAGTCCGGATTAGCTCTTATGAAGGAACTTCTTCTCCTTGAACAAATCGAAGGTGGCTTGGGGGTGCTAGGAATTGCATACGGAATGAAGATGATCAGTCTATCAAACCATAGAATACTTCGCACATGCATGATCGACTTGGAATGATTCCAGAGGAAGCAAAACAAACCTTTCTCAAATTCATGGCGGCAACTTACACCTAGAACACATAAATTCGAGGAAGTCTCTTCAACCATCCAAGCATAAGCTTCATGAACTTCACACGAAGAAATGCTTACACAATTTTCCAACACTAGGTTGATGTTCAACACGACTCATGGGGAGACGAAATGCTACCGATGGGCTCAACGACAACTCATCGAAATTTCCATATCAATTGGACTTCCACCATCATGTGAACACGGTGATAGCATTGGTCGCACCAAAAGATATAATGGTGTATGCTCGAGGGATCAACCACGAGTAAGACAACATTACGAATATCGTTGGTTCCGATTTGACTTGACAATGGCCCATACTCAAATCAAAGAATTGGTAGGACAATAGATCCAACAACTGATCACGAGGACCAATCGATGAAGATATCATCTTTCTTCAACACACACTTCACAAGAATATCCCTTTGGATCGAACTAAGTTAGGCAAGCTTTTATCTTCCAACTCTCCAAGTTGTTGTTTAGCTTAACCAACTAGCTCAGGGGTATCCAACACAGATTCTTGGAGAAAGGGTGGTTCACAAGAAACCAACTTGATCACGAGCCCAACATAACAGTCAGAAACAACCGGTAACACTTCCAAGAAGATATTTGGAAAGTCACGAACCACCGGTATGTTACTAAGCTCGAGAGCGATCTTGCTTTTCAAGGCAAGACGATATGATCAAATGAGTGAGGACTTGACAGGATCCTAACTCATCAATTTAAGGGTGCACTAGAATTAAGGACTAGGTAGCACGATCAATCTTAGGATGATGATTTAATAACCAACACGCTAAGAATGAGGATAATGTCTATTAATCGCCAAGCAACGAATTGCTCGGAGTATTGATTTCACACATCACAATTCACTTGTCGGCATTCCGGTTACAACAACTCGGAACAGAGGAATGAACAATGATAGCGAGAGTATCACTGCGTCAAGAATTCCTAAGAGGTTGTGCAATTCCCATGACACTCTTGACATAAAGATGGTAACACTCCAAGGTAGAACAGAACAAAAGCTGAATTGGCATTTTGATCTGCGGGATACAAATCGCTTTGACCCAACCTCGGATATGGATGAGGTAATCGAGTTTGTTTCTCCTAGTCATTCCGTAATGTAATGGCTTGACGGACCACAAGGATAATAGGCATTGATGACGAATGCACGACTATTCCTCGACTATCAATTGATAGACGAAGGTCGGAATACAACTGAAGAGAGCAACTCAGAGGAACATATAATTTTCTGAGTTGTGGATGCACAGATTAGTATGTCGAAGGAAGCTCAACATTTCTTCCGGATAATCCATGCAGAAAAGTAGAACTGGCAGAGTCACCATTATGAACGGAGAACTCCTCAAAAGCACTCTAGTTGTGATCTTTTGGTTCAACAAACTTCTGCCAGAAGTGGTTCATGGTATTTGGAAGAAGGATATACCACGGACCTTGAGGACTATCGCAAGGTTACTAATATCCTAAGGCACTATCAAATACTAACAACATGAAGTAGGATGAATCTCGGTTCGTAAACCTGTGAGTAGAATACTTACTACTAAATGGCATCACGGAATGCTTTCAAGAATCTTGCCGGAATCATCACACTAGGGATACAAAAGCATTGCTAAATTGCTAGGTGACTTCCTAAACACCTAGGGTCATAATAGTAGTTCCAACATGTATGTCGAGGCAACAAAGTACCTCAACTTACCGATTAGTGTGCTTGTTCTGACCAAAAGGACATCGGAAACGGAAGGAAAGGATTTGCAAATGCATCAGACTATTTAGAGACACAGGATGACTCGGACAGCATAACGGCTGTAAATGCTCAAAATGATTTGAGACATCCTGCAGAAATGGTGGCATAACCACTCAACAACATCATAACAAGATTACGAGATCAACGATTATCATACAGGAATAGTAGGAACTGAATCGGGATTAAAACCAACAATCCTATAAGTCTATGGATTAGTAACACGTCCTCCTGATAGATAGATGAGAAGCCTAGTTCTTAACCCCGTAGAAGAGAAGAGGATGACTCAGATCAGAAGGCCATGAGGTATAAGGAGTAAAAAGAGCCTTACGTTCCCTTCCACAAACAATTCCCTTATATAACTAAAGCATTTCTAGACACAACTTCGACCAGTTTGGCTTGGTAATCCCACAGCAACAAAGCTCGATACCAAAGCTGTCGGGACCCCGATCCTAAGTCACACCGATCTAGCATGTAACACACCATATCACTTTGCGGCCTCACGCACGGTATTCTACGGGTGTCGCCTTACCATGGCCCGGGACCGCTTATGCGTCTTTTGGCTCACGTATATGATAGTGTCGCTAGCATCCATATGACGAAGAACCGGGCCGACATGGCTAGTCGTGAACCCAAAGCGGCACTAACCCATGGGGACAGGCATACATGAATCACATCGAACATGTCGGTCATCAACGATATATATTCGGGCTGTAGCACTGGCTAACAGGACTCGGTATCCCGGCTGTAGCAGTGCTAGGCAGGACTCGAATAACACCGCGTGACATTTCCCGAAGGGACGGACATAGGAACGAAGTGAAACACATGCCGCCAGTCAAGTGTCCAAGCGGTAGTCTTTGGGCTAGCGAGACTCCGGTGAACCGGGTCAGAGCGGACTACTATCGCCGAAGCACGAGACTACATTTCCCCATATGAGAGGCTGCCAAGGATAAACAACTAGTTTGTCGGATCCCACACATACCAAGCATTTCAGACATACACACATTATGCTCGATATGCGTAGATACAACATGGCATCACAACATAACTCTACGACTCAAATATTTATTAATAGGCTCCGAGGAGCGAGATATTACAAACATGGGTCTCATGACCCAACACTCAGAGCATACAAGTCAGAGCACAAGCGGAAGCTAATCATGTCTGAAAGTACGCATAACTATAAATGAAAAGGCTGAGAAGCCCGACTATCTACCGCATCTGCCGAGGGCACAAGATCGTAGCCGAGGTAACAAGCTAAACGTCAAGTCCACGTGGAACTACTAAGCGAGACCGACGCCTCTCTACGCAAAACATAAAATAAGCAAACGTGAGTACAATTGTACTCAAAGAAGACTTACATCGTAACTAACTACATATGCATCAAGATCAAAGGGGGGTGGAGTTTGTTGCAGCAAGCCAGCTTTGACCCGGTGGCTATCTGAACTACATTGCAAGTAACTCTTTTGAGGTGGCGCACGAGTCCACATATTCACCATATCAATACACCACTATGGACCCGCTCCCGCCTCCCCACGAGAACGCCATCCATAGCACTCACGCTTATCTTGCGCATTTTAGAGTATCCACTTTCACTTGTCTATGAACCGATATAAGCAACCCGAAGTCCTTCTCCGTGGACACGGCTATTCGAATAGATCATATTAAACCTGCAGGGTGTACTTCTTCACACACGCTCTCACCACTTACCGCCATATACACGTCATGTATCTCGGCAACCTTCAAGCGGAAGCTTTGGCGAGGGTGTCGGCCACGACCGACTAACCACACAAGACTCTAGTCCAGGTTTATCGCCTATTCGGGTTCCATCCGCAAGGAGATCCGCCGGGTGTCGCCACGGCCCCAAACGATGTGAGCAGGGTTCCCAAGCCCACCATCCGGGTGCCACTTGGTACACCGTGCCACTGCCTAGTCTGCCCCAAGCCCACCCTCGCCGGGTGCCACTCGGTAGAAAAATAGCACTACCTACAAACACCAGAGACTAGTTGCGACTCTGGACAGAGATCAAGTCGGTTAATAAGTCGAGAGGGCTTGGGCGCCCGGAGCCCAATGTGTGGTAGTAATCGTATCATGGATCACAAACACAGAACTCAGTTCACGAGGTCGGCTGCAATGAGACAACCCACCATGTACTCCTACATGGCCTCTCACCGCTACCTTTTACCAAATCGTGTTCACACACTTAGCTCTCACACAATAGGACATGTTCATAACAATTCCAATTCATTCCCGATGAATCGGACTGACTCAACTCTAAGCAAGAGAGGTGCATGACAACAAGCATAAATGAGTAGGCACAACATGGCTCAAACAACTCCTACTCATGCTAGTGGGTTTCATCTAATTCTCGTGGAATGACAGGTCATGCAAAGGATCAAGGGGTTCAGCTCGCAGCAAGTAACACATGAGTCGTTGTTGTCCTAATGCAGTAAAATAGAGCAGGAGCGAGAGTGGGATTATATCGGAATGAACAAGGGGTTTTGCTTGCGGCACTTCGAAGATAATATAGTTCTTCATCGGTGTCATCGAACAATCGTCGGAACATCGCTCTACCGAGAGGGGACAAACACCGCAGAATCGAGAAAGAACACAATCAATGCAATGCACATATATGATGCATGCTATGACATGGCAATATGGATGTGTGTTGGCCTAATGCAAGCTGAAATAACAGGGGATGAACTCATTTGAATCAAGGATTCAAATGATAGCTCATTTGAGTTAGTCCTAAAGGTGCATTATCTTATTCTGGTTAAACAGCATAGTTAACTTGTTTTAACATGCATGAAACCTGTACCAATGGATAGAGTGGATTTTTCTGATAATTTTTCATATATAACTCTTTGCATTTGGAGTTATAGAATAAAAGTTATAAGCATTTGAAATTTGAATTATATTCTGGAATTTGCTATATTAGAATAAATCCAGAAATTCATTTATTGCGTCAGCATGAGGTCAGCGTGACGTCTGGGGTCAACGGGGTCGTCAAGGTCAAACTGACCAGTGGGACCCGCATGTCAGTTGTTAGTTTAACTAATTAATTTTAATTAAAACTAACCGAGTTAGTTAACCAAGGGGGTCCACCCGCTGACTCGTAGCGATCAACAGGGCCCACTTGCAGTGGTCGATGGTCAACTCGCTGGCGTCAGTCAGCCGGGCGAGGCCAAAGGCTGGCGGAGCAAAGTGCTTTTGCACTTTCGGGCACCAAATGGAGCGCTGGGAGCATCTACGTGGAGCTGGAAGTGAGCCGGTGTTTGGTGGGGTCGATTGGGTTAGGGGTGGCGGAGTGGCACCGGCTGACGAAGTCGAGGCGGCCGGGCTCGGGTGATGTCGGGTTTGGTGTTAGAGGCTCGGCGGCGCTGGAAGTGCATAGTTAGGCCCAGCGCAACTCGGTGAGTGCGATGGACAGGTGGCGTGGCCGTTGGGTGGCCGGAGCCGTCGGCGACGAGCTCCATGGCGGTGCGTTCGGGTGATCGACGCGCTTCGTTGTGGTGCAAGAGAAAGAGAGCGGAGAGGACGGGAGTAGCCAGGCTCACAGTGAACCCGTAGAGAGCCTCGTCGGGTCGGGCGGTCTGATGCGGCGGCGGCAGCGATGGGGATCTCCGGCGGCTTGAGCTCGGTCGAGGTCGGTGTAGAGGCTTGGGTGCTTAGAGCAAGCAGGACTCGGCTAGCTAGGGGTAGTGGGGTGCTTGGAGCTGCTGGACATGGTGGGGAGGAGCATGGACGGCGGGAGCACGGCGTCGGCAGTGTGGCGTCGGCGATGGCGTCGGCCAGTTGGGGAGAGCGAGAGAGAAGGCGGGGGAGAATGGGGTGTCCAGGGGTCGAGGCGACGACGCGGAGGTCATCCAGGCGTGGCGAAGGTGAAGCAGGCGGCGCTGCGTGGCGCGCCTGCAAGCTCGGCCGTGACACCAGGCTGCCTGCTGGCGAGCCAAGCAGCTTCATGTGCATTTCTTTGGGCTGGGCAGTGGGCAGGCGTGGGCTGACAGTGTAAGCATTTCCTTTTTTAGTCTTTTCCTATTATTCTGAAGTTTGTGGGGTTTATTTAAAATACCAAAACTATTTTAAAAATCATCAAAATGCTCCTGGTCACTTGTTGGAATATTCCCAACATGAAACATTTTGGTTTGGCAATTTTGAACATTTAAAATATTTTTCATAATTTAAAATGCTCATTTCAAAAACTTGTGAATTAATTCTAGGACCCTTAGATGACCTAGAAAATGGTGCACCTCCTTTGACATGGGTTACGAACCCAAACAAAGAGGATGAGCATTTTGAAGGGCATTTCGGATTCATTGAAATAAATTTTAGTAAACCCTAGTTGTTTTAAGGGGGGGGTGTTCTGGGGTTTCCTGCCTTCCCCATTTCAATTTCAAATGAAATTTAAACATGATGCACACCCTAATGCATGGTCTAACTGGGATGTGACAATAATCCACTTGCCCGTCAAATGTTTATGCTTCACAATGCTCTTGGTGAAGCCTATCCCCCTAACTGTACTGTAGGGTATGACACCTCATGCTTCAGAATGGATTATGGACAGTGGATGCACTAATCGTATATTTGGTGATCAAAGTCTTCTCATGGACTCAACCTTACGTCCATCGGACAAAGAGTCACATCACATTTCTTGACACTTTGGTAAAAGCAAGGTATTGGGTCTAGGTAGAGTTGCAATCTCAAAGGATCAGCACATGGATAAAGTGATGCTTGTTGAATCCCTTGGTTTCAACTTGATGTTTGTCTCAATGCTGTGTGACTTGAACATGATTGTGATAATTGGAAAATATCGTTGCCTTGTACTAATGGAATCTGACAAGTCTCTAGTCTTTGAAGGGTATAGGAAAGATGATCTATACATGGTAGATTTCTCGCCAGGTCCTGACTTGCCGTATGTCTTCTCGCAAAAGCTTAAGAATGCTGGATCTGGCATCGGAGGCTAGGGCATGCTGGAATGAGGAACTTACACACACTCGCCAAGAAGAAGCATGTCATAGGCATCGAAGGTGTCAAGTTCAAGAAGGATCATTTGTGTGGTGCTGCGAAGCTGGAAAGATGACTAGGGCAAAGCACCCTCGAAGACAATCATGGCGACATCTCAACCCTTCGAGCTGCTTCACATGGATTTTTTGGCCCTACTCATTACTCTACCCTCACAACAACCTGCGTGTCTCTATGGCTTCGTCATTGTTGATGACTACTCAAGATACACATGGGTGCACATAATTCTCTACAAGATCAAGTGCAAGATGTCTTGAACGATTCGCCAATCGAGCAATGAACAATTATGGCGTCAAGATCAAGCATATCAGAAGTGATAATGGCACGAAATTCAAGAACACCGGTCTTGATCTTTATCTGGATACCACGGGAATCACTCATGAGTTCTCTGCTCCATACACACCCAGCAAAATGGCATCGTGGAGCGCAAGAACAGAACCCTCATTGAGATGGCTCGAACAATGCTCGACGAGTACAAGACACCAAGAAAGTTACGGCACGGAGCCATTGATACAGCTTGTCATGTCATCAACCGTGTTTATATCCATAAGCTTGAACAAAACATCCTATGAGCTCCTTCTTGGCAAGAAGCCAAATGTCGATTACTTGAGTATTTGGGGCTAAGTCTTTGGATCAAGGATCTTCATCACAAGTCAAAATTTGAACCCAAAGCTCACGAAGGCTTCAGGCTCGATTACGGAAAGGACTCACACTCTTACAGAGTCTTCAATCTCTATCTCTACAAAATCGTCGAAACTGTAGATGTGCGATTTGATGAAACCAATGGTTCACAAAGAGAGTTCCTGCCAAGCACACTAGATGAAGCTCCACCAAGAGAATCTATCAAGCTAATGGGAACTGGTGAAATTATGCCTTCTGAAGCACAGCCTGAAGAGGAACTTATCATTTCTGCACCTAACCAACCTGAAGACAATGCTCAGCCTGAAGACAATCCTTCCAATGACAACAACGATCAGCATGAGCAAGGTCTTCGTCCAGTTCATCCTTGAGTTGCAAATGAAGTACAGATTGAGAAGATAATCGATAGCATCAACGCATCTGGTCAGCTTACTCGCTCAAGAGCAACACAGCTAGCAAATTTTTGTGGGCACTTTTCCTTTGTATCAATATCAGAACCCAAGAAAGTTGTTGAAGCTTTTATGGAACCAGAATGGATTCAAGCTATGCAAGAAGAACTTCAACAGTTCAAGCTGAATAATGTTTGGGAACTTGTCAAGCGTCCTGACCCTCGCAAGCATAACATTATTGGCACCAAATGGATATATCGAAACAAGCAAGATGAGCATGGTCAAGTCGACAGAAACAAAGCAAGGCTTGTGGCTCAAGGATATACTCAAGTTGAAAGAATTGACTTGATGAAACATTTGCTCCTGTAGAGCTAGGCTTGAAGCTATTCGCATACCATCGGCCTATGCTAACCACCGCAACATCTTGCTCTATCAAATGGATGTGAAGAGTGCATTTCTCAACGGCAAGATTGAAGAAGAAGTATATGTCGCTCAACCACCTGGCTTTAAAGATCCAAAACATCCTGATATGGTGTACAAGCTAAATAAAGCATTGTATGGCCTCAAACAAGCTCCTCGCGCCCGGTATGCTACAATCAAAGACTTCCTGAAGAGCAAAGGCTTCAAACCTAGATCCCTTGACCCCACACTCTTCACGAAGACATATGATGGTGAACTGTTTGTATGCCAAATATATGTGGATGACATTATCTTCTACCGCACCAACGGAAGTATAGTGATGAGTTTGGATACATGATGCAAGAGCAATATCAGATGTCCATGATGGGAGAGCTCAAGTTCTTCCTTGGTCTTCAAATTAAAAGACAAAGAAATGGCATCTTTATATCTCAAGAAAAATACCTCCAAGATTGTCTGAAGAAGTTTGGGATGCAAGAATGCAAAGGATACACGATGCCAATGCCAGCCAAACACCACTTGGGTCCCGACGACAATGGTAAAGAGTTCGATCAAAAGGTATATAGCTCCATGATTGGTTCCTTACTTTACCTATGTGCATCTAGGCCAGATATTATGCTTAGTGTTTGCATGTGTGCTCGATTCCAAGCGGCACCAAAGGAATCGCATCACTTAGCAGTGAAGCGAATTCTTCGATATTTGGCTCACACCCCAACACTCGGATTATGGTATCCAAAGGGCTCAAAATTTGATTTAGTTGGATTTTCGGATGCTGATTATGCTGGTGACAAAGTGGATCGCAAGTCTACATCAGGCACATGTCACTTTCTGGGACGATCACCCGTCTGTTGGTCTTCAAAGAAGCAGAACTGTGTGTCACTCTCAAATCTGAATCTGAATACATTGCTGTTGGATCTTGTTGTGCTCAGCTTCTATGGATGAAGCAAACTCTCAAGGACTATGGCATCAATCTGACACAAGTACCTCTTTTCTGCGACAACGAAAGCGCCATCAAGATTGCCAACAATCCACCCAAAGACTCGAAGACAAAGCACATTGAAATTCGTCATCATTTTCTCGGGATCATGTCATGAAGAAAGATATTGACATCATTCACGTCAACCTTTGAAGAGCAATCGGCAGATATCTTCACAAAGCCCTTGTATGAGAAAAGGTTTTGCAAGTTACGGTGTGAGCTAAATATCTTGGAATCCTCAAATGTCCTGTGATCAAGCACACATCCTAACACTTATGCATGTTGATGACTTATATGTGCAACACACGAAGTAACGTATATCTTCAATCAGTGAAGACTTACATTCTAAGTGTGAATACATTAACGTGGAATTTGACTTGAGCGCCACGATAATTGTGCGCCGATGTCCGGGTCTAATACTTCCTATCACGGTGGGTAACGCCACCACCAAATTTCCTTGTTTGAAGTGTTTCACTCATGGCATTATTTCTTGAAGCTATTCGTATTTGATTTGACTTCAACTTCAACCTATTTTCATGATTTTCTTCACTATGATGATTTAGTTGCTGTCTGATATATTCTTCTGTCCTCTACAGCATTCACTTATAGCTATGTCTTCAAGTTGAATCTTTTGAACTAAGTGAATGTGATCGGACCCCAATCTCTCTATGCTTTCTATCTCAAACTCTATCTGTCCAAATCATATGCATTCTATTGAAACTGTCGAATGTCTTCTCTGCGTCCTTGTCAGCAGAAGACACAGAGACAAACTTTAAGTCTGTTTTAAATGATTCATCATTACTGTTGAACTCCGGAGAAGCCGGTATCTCAAACTCTATCTGTCCAAATCATATGCATTCTATTGAAACTGTCGAATGTCTTCTCTGCGTCCTTGTCAGCAGAAGACACAGAGACAAACTTTAAGTTTGTTTTAAATTATTCATCATTACTATTGAACTCCGGAGAAGCCGGAACGACCATCCGACAAACCGGGCGGGCGTGGGAACGTGGGACATCTCATTGTATGTTGCATGCGTGCCACGTGCCCCCCAGATGTGAACCGCCAGGGGCACCTAAGTAATTGCGCTGCATCGCACACCTCATTATAAATACCTGTCCCCTGCGGTAAAGAAAATCTTCTTCCACCTCTCCACCTCGTCAAAACCCTAGCGCCACCGCTAGCTCTCGACGACGCCGGCGACGAAGCGCTTAGCTGTCGCGACCTCTCCGACGCCGTCCTCACGTCGGCCGTGAACATCTTCATCTCCGCCGCCGCCGTAGGTGTCCTCCGTCGCCAAGTTAGGGCACGGTGGACTGAATTTCTCGGCCTCCTTTCCTTCCGTCTAGCAGTTCTTCGAAGCGGTAAATATATCTTTATTTTTACCATCTTTTTGATCTTCAAGATTCATCCTACTTGCCAAAAATGGTTTCTGCCCATACAAAGTTAGATCTATTCTATACGCATCTCAGATCGCCTAGTATATTCACTTAAGCTTCACAACTAGTTAGATTCCTCACTTGTACTTATTCACGGATTCGTACAAATCTGGAACCAACTCTCGGCGTATAAGTGAATATCTTCGCATCATGAGGTCAATGTCTTCAAACCGATTTATCTTCAAAATCTTCTGAGAATGCATATGACCTCTTCCCCTTCACTCGCATCTCTAATGTTGTCACAGGTACATGTCCGTGGGAGAATCCCTTGGGTCTCATAGTGCGCATTCGTTTGCAGAATTCTTACAAAGATCAAACCAACTCTCCTGAAGCGGTTCTCGTACATCAACCATACGCAAGCCTTTGAAGCCTTTGATTGTGAAGCCATTCAGTTTGAAGCTCATGGCTACAGATAAATCAGTCAGGAAGGGCGGCAGACAGCGTCGTGAGGGAACCTCAAAAGATCTGTCTGATGACCTCGCAGAGCTGTACAAGACAGATCCTGAGGAGACATATAATCAGCGCAAGACACGCATCCAATGGATTCGACGCTATTGGGCTGAACAGTGGTTCAAGTACAATTTCGTCACATAGGAATATGCTGAGAAGAATGCCATCAGAATCCCTTGGGGTGATATTCTGTTTCGAGGCCTTCCTCCCAAGAACATGGCTGAAGCTATTGCAGAAGGTTTTTATCCTTGCATGGTCCATGGACCTCAGCCTGAAAATGCCGACTCGACGTCTTTGCTCTGGTGTCGCGATGACAATCTCTTCAAGCGCAACTTCCAAAGATGCAAAGGCTTACGCAAAGGAAAACAAGAAGTCATTGGGATTAGACTTCAACCCCGATCCC
This sequence comes from Aegilops bicornis, assembly GCA_021605145.1. Taxonomy (NCBI): domain Eukaryota; kingdom Viridiplantae; phylum Streptophyta; class Magnoliopsida; order Poales; family Poaceae; genus Aegilops; species Aegilops bicornis. Next base: position 612,610,262 of record CM038670.1, on the reverse strand, counting down.
TCTGCTCCCCGTGGCCGACGGCTCACGTGACGCTGAACCCAATGTCATCGGTCCGTTTTCAAACCTTGAAGGCCTCATCACTTATATTTTGGTCCAAGGTGCCAAAGTGGGTCACTCTAATGACAATGATGACTCTGATGAAGCCCCAGCCCCAGCTCCTGCTCCTGCTCCAAAGCCGCAGAAGCTTAAGAAAGTCAAGGCTCCAAAGTCAGCTGCTCCTCCAAAAGCTTCATGTGTGAAGCCTCCGTTGAAAGAGTATTGGAAGTTGCAGATCTTCAAAACTGATGTTTGGGGTATCAAACCATTCATCAATGAAGTGATGGATGATTGCCACATCAAAGAGAGGCAAGTTCTTGAAGATTTCTGCCTCTTCTTTGCTCTTGATAAGCTGCTCAAGAGTATCATCTGCAAGATCGTCATCACTTGACAGATCAATGTGCTCTTCAAGCAGAATTGCAGCAGGAGTCAGTGTCAGTTCAGTATTCTTGACACTTTTCTTTCTCTTATTTGTCTTCTTGGAGATGCGGGATTGATCCTCAGACTGTGCACTGGGGAGTGACTTGTTGTTGGGGAGTACTGGGGGAGTCTTGTTGTTGCGGGCTGCTCCCACAGAGCCCTTGATTGTTGAACCCATTTCTGTGGTTCGTCCCGCGTCTGCAACCCAAGAACTTCGAATGACTGTTCATGAGCCTGCTTCCACAGAGGCTCCTGAAGCTGAAGAGATTCCAGCGGCTGATCCTCCCACTGCTGAAGACATTGGTCACCATGACAATGTTGAAGATGATGAAGTTCTTCCTCAAATCGAGTACAATGTGGTATCATCGCTTTGTTTGTATGAACAATGAACTCATCGACATTGGTCGCCCTCCGACGCCAATTGCTCAGATGCTTCATGGGCTGATCGCCCGCAACAACAAGACTCCCCAAGTACTCCCGGCGGCAACACCAAGAAGAAGAGGAAGACTTTGAGGCCCGTGCAACCACATCTCCAAAGGCGCCGCCAAAGATTTCGCAGCTTCGCAAAGGTCAAAGGCCTCAAGTGCCTCTTCCGAGCGTTCCAGAAGGAGAAGTGCACCACCAACCTGTTGCACGTCATGTGTTTTCAGAAGCCACTCCAACTGTGAACGTCTCTGAGTCTGAAGCTAAAGCTGCTGAAGATAATCCGGCTGCATCAGCCGCTGACACCCAAGAAGAAGAAGAAGAACGTGTCCCTACACCCCCAGAATCAAGAAGTCATACACGATATCAACGTGCGGTGTTCGACCCTCCAGCTCCTCAAGTGGAGGTTGAAAACAATGAGGCAGCCACCTCCAACACCAATGAAGCCAATGACGTGGTCATGGCGGAAGCCAATGTGGAGCCTGTCCCAACTGCTCCTGAAGCCAATGAAGGAACTGTGCCCGAAGCCAATGAGGCAATCGCTCCCGAAGCATCTGGCGAGCAGCCTGAAGCCTCGATTCTTGCCACTACTCGATTCCGCCACCAAGGCCCTACACAATCGAGCAAGCATACGACTATGGCGAGCTAGTCACGATAAGATGGCCCGCTCTGGTCCCTCCGCCTCATGCCTCACGGTCCTCAATTCGACTATCATATTGCGCATAGGCCTCCGGTCCTAAGCGAAGCCAAGACGCCAAGGTTTCCGTGCACTTGCCACCTCAATCGGTTCTTTCAATGCAAATGGCTTCAAAGCCCACAATACTTTCTTTGACAGTGCAAAGAACCCCTACAAAAGGCCAAGGATCTCATCTGACCGGTTCTGGAGCTATCAAGAAAGAAGCTATTACTCATGTGTTCTGTATGACCAAGGCCGCATTTTCCCTCATATGCGCCTCGACACTGAAGCCATTGCCGTACTGTCGTGCTTAGAAGAAGCACTTGATTGCTTTCATGATGCAGGTCTACTTGGCTTCGTAACAGACAAAGAGCACTAGAATGAAGAATTAGTGCTTCAATTCTTTTCCACACTCCACATCCGCGGCTTCAACAGAGATACGAAGACATGGGTTCTCGAGTGGATGACTGGAAATATCCATCATGAAGCCAAAGCTCTTGACATCATTGAGCTCACAGGCCTACCCACTCCCGGAGAGTTGTTTGATCCTGGATGTCAACTCCACTGCGATGCCTTGGAAAGCATATTTCATAAGCCAGAACCCGACATGAGTCAGATGTTGAGCATGATGAAGCCACTGCCACATGACGCTGAATACCCTCAACACTTCCTTGTTGATGACCTTGAGTATCTGCCTCGTACCATATATCACATCATCAGGCGAACTCTATGGCCAATCAAAGGGCATTCATCGTTTGCAAAGCTTGAAGGGGCAATGAAGACATTGGTCTTCTACATCCTCAATGGCATCAGCTTCAACACGCAAGATTTCTTCATCAGGCAATTGGCTGCATCTGGATCTGATCTGTTTGGTCTGAAGTTCTATGCTCCATGGGTCATGCGCCTCATTAAGATGCACTCAGCTATCAACTATCAACCCTCTGCTCGCAATCATCTGATCTTTCTACCAGAGGTTGATATGTCTGTTGAAGCCATATACCCTGAGCCTGCCAAAACGCCACTAAGTCTTCTGAACACAGATCACCACAGTTTCTCTCAACCTATGGAAGGCGTCCAAGCAGTATATCGTGTCTATACCCTAGCTGGGAACACACGTCTGCCTCATCATGCACGGATTGAAGCCACTGAGAGCACAATTGGCCAAAGGCCTCGGAAGCGCTCTTGAGTCCTCAATGATCGAGAACTTCTTGTGGCGTTGCATCAAAAGCAAGATAAGCATCACTCCTGGCTAAAGCGTCAAATGCAAAGCCTCTTGTTGGACGTCAATCGCATTCGCAACCTTGCCACCAAGAATGCTTTTGTCACTCACGAGACTTGTCGGCGATCATGGAAGAGTTTGACCGCTAAGTCTGAAGCTGATCTTCAAGACGGTGGCTTCAATCGAACGCTTTCAAGTTTGACTCCACTCCTCCACGGAATGCAGTCCACGATTTAACTCCATCTCTTGAAGACTCTGACTATTCTTCCTCCGCGGCAACGATCAATGCCAGAGTGATCGATGATGAAGCCGATGCTACTTCACCGCCCCCTACTTCTGCACGAATCAACACTGCACCCAGCTCGTCTGCACCGCCAACCAACAACGACAACCCTGCTGCATCATCTTCTTCAGAAGAGGACGAGTAGATGCTCTATGTCTTCAAACCTTTTTGGTCCTTACTGACAAAAGCGGGAGAAGCATATGAGTTTGATAGTCTTCAAGCGGGTTCATAAGGGCGGTTGCACTATATTTTTCCTAGTGTTTACATCTCTCGCTTTTGAAACATTTGGTTCTTTGAGTTGTAACACTTAAACTCGATGGTAAATCGCTACTTATTTGCTTTACTGCAGTGCGATGATAAATTCCGCATGTGCGACGATAACTTCCGCACTTAGATCATTCTCAGACGTCCATTTTTCATTATGCATGTCATTCTCTCAGCTATATCATTTCATGCATGATGAATTATCTTCATAAGTTGAAGAGGATCTCCACAAGTACAACCTGCCATGTGCATTTGCATTCCAAAATCAAACTACTTATATCCACATCTTCAGAGGGAGCCTTTGCCACTTATGAAGACAATTCCCTATCCTTTACAATTTCACATATTTTATCCCCGTTGAAAACTTCAACCAGTTTGTCATCAATCACCAAAAAGGGGGAGATTGTAAGTGCATCTAGTGCCACCCCTAGTTGGTTTTGGAGTATTGACAACAAATGTGGTTGAGGGACTAATGCGTTTTGTGAGAATTGCGAGATAACGCAGGTAGTGTCCCTCATTGATTCGGTTTACCTACCGGAGACGACCCCTAAAAATGTATGAAGACATTGAAGACAATGGTGGTATGTGAAGATATTCACATTGAAGACTATGACATGAGAAGACATTGAGTGAAGACTATGGAGTGCGAAGACTGTGTTGTTTCGTTGTTTCCTTTTCTTATTTGTTGAGTCGTAGGAACCACCGTACTGTTAAGTGGGGTCCAAGTGATCATAGTCAGAATGACTGAAGTGATGCTCAACCCAAATCCTATGTCTTCAAGCGAAGACAATGAGAGCAAAACTTATCCAGAGCTGGATGAGTCAGCTTTTCTTGTAGCCCAAGTAAAGTTGCCGTGAGTGTTTGAAATCTGATCGTTGGAACACGTGTCAGTTCCTTAGTGACCCAGGGTCATTTCGGACATAACAGGTCGGGTTGCCTAGTGGCTATAAATAGCCCACCCCCTACACCATAAATTGGTGGCTGCTCAGAGTTAGTGCACAGCTTTTGTCGTTTGAGAGCAACCCACCTCGAAGCCTTTGAGAGAGAGAAATCCTTGCGAGGACAAAGCCCAAAACACCCAGAGCCAAAGAGTGTTAGGCATCACTGAAGTTTTCCTGTCTGTGTGACCTGGAGACTTGTTACACTTGAGGACTGTGAATCCTCCAGCCGGTTAGGCGTCGTGTTCTGAGCATCCAAGAGTCATTATGGATTACCGGTGAACGTCGTCTGTGAAGGTTCGGAAGTCTACCTTGAGGACTTACCAGAGTGATTGGGCGAGGACTGTGTGTCCTTTTCTCAAGGGGAATAAGGTGAAGACGCGGTCTTCTGAGTTGAATCTCAGCCTCCCTAACCAGATGTACAGTTGTCACAAAGAATCGGAAACCGGTCCCACAAATCCTGTGTCTTCAACTAGTGACTGGTTCTATCCCTTCCCTCCTCTACCTTAAGTTTGTCTTCGTGAAGTCATTGCTTATTTGTCTTATCTGTTTGACTTCACTGTTTGACTTCTATTGTTGTTTGGCTTCATACTATCTTCCATCCTGATCCTTACTACATAGCTGCTTTTAGTCTTGTCCGTTCACATTATTGCATACTTGACTATGGCTTGCTTGTTGTAGTTATCTTCCGCTGCATATCAACTATGTCATTTCTGTTGTTTGTCTTCGAAACATCCGTGTTTTGAAGACTTTCATAAAAATCGCCTATTCACCCCCCCCCCCCCTCTAGTCGATAACTAGCACTTTCACCTTGACATCAAAATCATAGAATTTTTGTTCCATGATTCTTTCCAGGCTCTCCTGGTTTTGAGTTAGGGTGGCCAACCCCTTCTCAATCCGCAGAGTTGATGCTATCAAGTAACCAAGCTGCTCCTCCTTGTTCTTCAGAAAGTACTCAGATGCCTCTGCTTGAGTTGGCATCTTGGCAGCCTTCTCTTTCCTTGCCTTCTCCTTCTTCTCTTGATCTTGTACTGATGATGGTTCATTCTCAGTCATGACAACTTGATTATCCTCAAATTCAGGATAGAGAACCAAGTGTTCCTTATCCAACAGATACTTCTCTCTGCCCATCTTTGAGTTAATCAACTCCTGAATCTGTGGGGCATATCCACAGCTCCTCTTTTGGTCTGTCTGTCCTCTTGATAGTTTCAACTATGAGGCTCATGACCTTGAATTTACGGGGCACATCAAAAATGTGAAGCAAATTAATTGCATGCCCTCTGATCATGTTGTGGTCACTGATTTGGGCAATAGAGTGTGCCTTAGGATCCAGTTGATCGTAGGCAGCCTGACAGAAGAAAATGAACTGATCCAAACTTGAAAGTCTCAAGTGCATCATCAGGGATCTCCTTGTACATCTGTGACATTAAGTTATGATCCATTTTCTTTTTGGCATAAATGTCCAAGTCGTTTTCACTCTCCTTGAGGGCATTGATCAGACTTGCCCATTCCTCTATGGTTGATTGGTATCTTGTTCCTTCAGACATCCAAACCATCCTGCCATCTGGATAGAAATGTGTTGTGGTGTAGAATTGCATCATGAGCTCGTCATTCCAGTTTGTGAGCTTCTGCCCAACAAAATCTGCAACTCCACACGCACTGAAGCTGTCATACACTCCAGGATAGTGTTCTGCATTCTCACGAATGTAGGTCCGGTCGACCCACCTCATATCACAAACTATGGTCTTCTTATCCAATAAGATGGTCTCATAGAAGTCCTGCTGCTCCTTGGTGTGGAACCTGTAATCTACGGCAGTCCTTCTCACGGTGGCATATGGATCGACTCTCTCCATATCCTTATCCCTATATCTCTCCTAATCTTCATGTTCTCAGCCACAGGATGCGCATCATTGTGGTCTGGAATCTTTGGTTTGAGCTTCCGTAATACCTGCCCTTCTTCATCTTCGTCGTGACAACATCAGGCATTGGGGCCTTGTTCTTCTCAAATCTTTGGTATGCTCCTGGTATTACTCTTTGTTGTACTCTAGGGCTTGGGGGCAGCTTTGGTCTTTGAAGTTGAAGCCCCTGACTTTATGGCATCACCCATCAGCTTTTGTGCCTTGGGTGCTGGTTCAGCAACCTCTTCTTCTTCCTCTTCCTCCATCATAGAAGGCTGCCCAATCACTCTGGCCATGGTCTTCTTGACCCTTTCCTTCATTTTCTTTCCTTCAGCAGCAGCAGGCTCTTTGGGTTGGGATTCCAAAGAAGCTTGAGTGGAGACTCTGGCTTTGGACATTGGTTGTCTACCTGCAGGCCTTTTGATCTTCATGCCTGGCTTTACTGCAGTTGAGTTGTACTCCTTCTTGAGCACTTTCTTCTTTGAACTTGCCTCATCCTCAACTGCCACATAATCCTCATCCTCAGACTCTGAGGTCTTCTTCTTCCTCGTCCTTGTGGCAGCCTTGGGCAGATTCTTTGGGAGTGCTTCCGCTCCCCTCATCTCGAGCTGCTAGAGGGACTAGTGCCCTCACTCATGTGAATCTGCTCTTATGACTTGTTCTGCTGTCACTTTGGTCCGACATGCTGCACACGATCACTGACTCTGTGAATAGTTATAGATGAGGTAGAGTGGATGAGCATCACAAAATGCAGAGATTTTTGCAAAAGAATTATTCAAAAAACTTAGTTTTAGTTTTCCACGGAAAGCATTTCGGATGTACCGATTTTCAAATTCGGTGATACCGAAGCAGTTTTGGAACCTAAACTAGTGAACTCGGTCAGACCGAGTCACAGTTCGGTGGCAGCGATACTGCTAGGGTTTCACAAAGTTCTAAAATCGGTCACACCGATTTGTAATTCTCGGTCAGACCGAGACTTGCTAGTGCAATGGCGTTAGCCAAATCGGTGGGACCGAGTTTTTCAACTCGGTGGGTCTGAGATGGTTTCGGCGGAAACCTAACCCTAAATTTTCGAACCACACCTATTTTAAGGATCGTTTTTACTGGATAGAAGTGTTTCAATCGTGGCAAGATGCATTACGAACACAATGTGCTGAGAATCTGACGAGGATAGCACTGTGATCGAGTTCATACCCTAGTTCGGCGGTGAACTCGCTATGGCGGCAACGACGGAGAAGAATTCCGTTGACGGCGGCGAAGACCAGCGACAGGAGGCGGCTGGCGACGAGGTCGACGATCCGTAGACCTAGTAGGCAGAGCGAGGTATGCGGCAAGCGAGGAGTTTCGGAGAAAGTTTTCCAAAATTTGCCCGTGTGAATATATAGCCCGACATCGTCGGTGTGACCGAGTGGAACAACTTCGGTGGCACCGAGATGCATAACTGATCGATTCTGAAAGAACTCGGTGTGACCGAAAAGTTCAAATCGGTTGCACCGAGATGAAAACATAGATCGACTTAGTGATCTCGGTATGACCAAAATGCATGAATCGGTTAGACCGAAAAGCACAAAGAAGTTTTGGAAGTTTAAGTCTATGACTTAATCGGGACTCAAGTGCTCCTCACACCCAGTGGTTCGAATCTGACTTGATCAAATTTTGTGATGTAGCATGAATAGAGTTTGAGACGAGAAAAGCATAGATAGCTAGAGAAGGTTCTTAGGCATTCTTGTCCATCCACTTGGCCAAAGAAAAAGAAGTCAATCAATCAAAACAACAAGTGGATGTCCTCGAATGAGTAAAATATGCATCCAACATGCTCACACAATAAAATGACAAATGAAATATGTGACAAAGCATGCACAACCAATTCTAGCATCTATCAAACAATTGGCGATGACTAGGTCATCTATATATGAGTATATTGACTTAGGAGTCAAATGAGAACATTTGATCATAGGTCATACTCATCGCTTAAGCTCAAGTGGGGTTACCACTTTTACATAAAGCATTTATGTGTTCACATCATTAGAGTTGCTTTGACTCAATTCTTAGAGTTAAGCTCCCCCTAGAAGTGAGATCCCCCTTAGAGGGATAAACTAACCTTGGGTTTTGTCGATGATGACTTCATGTAGGTGTTGAAGATGTGGATGCTCAATGTTGATGTAGATCTCTTGGAGCAATCCTTTGGAGTGAGTTGCACTTTCAATACCTACATGGGTCCCACAAGGAACAAACAAGAATATCCACAGACATAGAGTGATGCACACACAAAATGATGTCCATGAAAACATTAGGTTACCTTGTCCCTTGCCTTACCAACATGAGGGTTTGTGACTCCTTGAACTAGTGCAAGATATGGAAGGTGGTTGCACTTGTCCTTGCCATAATGATATGAGTGAAGAATGTTGGCGGAGTCACCCTCAAGAACTCTCTAGTTCTTCTTCTTGGGATCCACATCATCTTGATGGGAATCCTTGGTGTAGTAGTTGTGCTTGATGAAGTAGAACTTGACGTAGTCTTGGGAACCCACTTAACCAAGGCCTTAGGTGCTTCTTCAAATGCATCAATCTCCTCTTGAAGCTTGTCCTTGCCTTTGTTCTTGTGGTCTTGTGGTGGAAGATCATCTTGTGCTTGTGTTCCCTTGAAGGAAGTAGGATCATACTTCTCTTGTTGAGGAACAAACTTCGTCTTGGGGTATTGATCTTCTTCCCACTCAACTCCATTGGCATTGAACTTTCGTTCAAAACCAACACCTTGATTCTTCCGGTGCCTTCCTTGCTTGCGTACAATTTCCTCAAATTGCTTACTCTCGGCAAGGCTCTTGTATACACCTTTCTCTATAATTCCCTTCAATAAGTTGTTTTCTTGCTCAGGTGTAACTTGGCTAAGAGAATCATTAGTGGAATCAAGAGAACTACTAGAAGCAACAATATTGGGTTTAGTATTGTTATTGTTACTACTAGAAGAAGAATCTTTCTTGTTCTTGTTACTAGACTTGACTTGAGGCATGTAAGTAGATAAGAGTAAACGCTTGGCAATATAAGAAGAACTTTTCTTACGGAGATCATCATTGATCGCTTTTAGGAACTCATGCTCTTGCTCAAGATTGAGATTTTCAAGGCGTAACTTCTCATGAGCCCTTAAAAGTTCTCGATGATCTTCGAAGATAGTTTCATGAGCTAACTTAAGAGTGTTTAGTTCTTTAGTTAGACGCTCAATCTTCTCCTTATCACTGTCATTTGTTTCATCTTGATTAGCATGATTAATTGACGTTTCATCATAGTATTCATCACTAGAGTTGTCAATAAGTAAATCATCATCGCCTAACAAGTCATCTTCATCACTATTAAAATCAACATACTCGGGGTGTGTTACCTTAGGACCTTTGGCCATGAAGCATCTTCCAATTCCTTCATTTGGTGATTCAAATATGTCGTAGGAGTTGGTTGACACAAGTGCTAGACAGGCAACACCTTCATCTTGAGTGTATTCGGAGTCGGAGTGATAGCTTCTCTCGGAGTGATTGTCGGAGTCGGAGCCGGATACCCATTCACCAACATGAGCTTGATGTCTTCGTTTTGTGTAGCTCTTTGAGGACTTATCCTTCCTTTCCGAATCCTTGCTTCTCCGTGAGGGTCTTCGTTCATAACGATCATCTCTACTCCTTCTCTCTCTTGGTGGTGATTCTTCTCTTCTACTTCTTCTCTTGGGAGAATCTTATCTTCTTTTGTAGGGTGCCGTACACTCATTGGAATAGTGTCCGGGTCCCCCACAATTGTAGCAATTGCGCTCTCGACTAGAAGATCTTTTGTCAATTGTAGGACCTTGACTTAGAGCTTCTTTCTTTGCTTCTACTCTTGTAGAATTTGTTGAAGTTCTTCACCATTAAGCTCAATTCTTCATTGAAGGTTTGTTTCTCACTTGATGATGTGGGGGCTTCACATGAGGCTTTGTAAGCACCACTTGACTTGTTCAAGTTCCTCCTTATCCTTGAGTGACATCTCATGAGCAACAATTCTTCCAATGACTTCCGTTGGCTTGAGATCTTTGTAATTTGGCATCATTTGGATCAATGTGCACACGGTATCATATTTTCTATCCAATGCTCTTAGGATCTTCTTGATGATGAATCTGTCAGTCATCTCTTCACTTCCTAAGCCGGCAATCTCATTTGTGATAAGAGCGAGCCAAGAGTACATTTCAGCGACACCTTCACCATCCTTCATTTTGAACTTGTCAAGCTGACTTTGGAGCACATCCAACTTGGATTCCTTAACGGAGTCGGTACCTTCATGCATATCAATCAAAGTATCCCAAATTTCCTTTGCATTCTCAAGACGGCTGATTTTGTTGAATTCTTCGGGGCACAAGCCATTGAAGAGGATATCACAAGCTTGAGCGATGTATTGCAGCATTTTCAACTCTTCCGCGCTAGCTGCACGGTTCGGTTCTCTCCCATCAAAGAATTCACCTTGCAAACCAATACACACAATAGCCCAAACGGCGGGGTTATGTTCGAGAATATGCATTTTCATCTTATGCTTCCAACTAGCAAAATTAGTGCCATCAAAGTGAGGGCCTCTATGGTGATAATTTCCCTCGCTAGACGCCATACTCTCCTAGGTTGTGAAACCAAGGCTATGACCACCAAAAGCTATGGAAATCAAAGCAAATGGAGATCGTAGCTCTGATACCACTTGTAGGACCTTGAAGTATGTCTAGAGGGGGGTGATTAGACTACTTGACCAATTAAAAACTTAACCTTTTCCCAATTTTAGACTTTGGCAGATTTTAGCTATCTTTGAGAAAGTCAAGCAATCTACACACAATTCAAGCAAGCATGCAAAGAGTATATAGGCAGCGGAAATTAAAGCATGCAACTTGCAAGAATGTAAAGGGAAGGGTTTGGAGAATTCAAACGCAATTGGAGACACGGATGTTTTTGTCGTGGTTACGATAGGGTGGTGCTATCGTACATCCACATTGATGGAGACTTCAACCCACGAAGGGTAGCAGTTGCTTGTGAGTCCACGGAGGGCTCCACCCACGAAGGGTCCACGAAGAAGCAACCTTGTCTATCCCACCATGGCCGTCGCCACGAAGGACTTGCCTCACTAGCGGTAGATCTTCACGAAGTAGGCGATCTCCTTGCCCTTACAAACTCCTTGGTTCAACTCCACAATCTTGTCGGAGGCTCCCAAGTGACACCTACCCAATCTAGGAGACACCACTCTCCAAGAAGTAACAAATGGTGTGTTGATGATGAACTCCTTGCTCTTGTGCTTCAAATGATAGTCTCCCCAACACTCAACTCTCTCTCACAGGATTTGGATTTGGTGGAAAGAAGATTTGAGTGGAAAGCAACTTGGGGAAGGCTAGAGATCAAGATTCTTGTGGTTGGAATGGAATATCTTGGCCTCAAAGACATGAGTAGGTGGTTCTCTCTCGAAGCTGGTAAGTTGGAAGTGTAGGTTTGTTCTGATGGCTCTCTCCATGAATGAAGAGGAGGTGGAGGGGTATATATAGCCTCCACACAAAATCTAACCGTTACACACAATTTACCAAACTCGGTGGGACCGAATCATCAAACTCGGTCGGACCGATTTAGTAAACCTAGTGACCGTTAGGGTTTTCGGTGGGACTGACATGCAACTCGGTAGGACCGATATGATTAGGGTTAGGGCATAACATAATCTCGGTGAGACCTATTACACAAACTCGGTGAGACCGATTTTGGTAATTAGCTAACCAGAGAGTTGGTCAGGTAAGCTCGGTGGGACCGATTCACTCTTTCGGTGAGACCGAGAAGTTACGAAAGGGAAACAGAGAGTTTACATTGCAATCTCAGTGGGACCGATCGCTCACTTCGGTTAGACCGAAACGTTACGAAGGGAAACAGAGATTACAATCCCATCTCGGTGAGACCGAGTTCCCTATCGGTGAGACCGATTTGCCTAGGGTTTGTGGCAGTGGCTATGACATTTGAACTCGGTGGCGCCGGATAGAAAGAATCGGTAGGGCCGACTTTGACTTTAGGTTTAGGTCATATGTGGATGTGAGAAAGTAGTGGAGGGTTTTGGAGCATATCACTAAGCACATGAAGCAAGAGGCTCATTAAGCAACACCTCATCCCTCCTTGATAGTATTGGCTTTTCCTATAGACTCAATGTGATCTTGGATCACTAAAATGTAAAATGTAGAGTCTTGAGCTTTTGAGCTTGAGCCAATCCTTTGTCCTTAATATTTTGAGGGATCCACTTTCATCATCCATGCCATGCCATTCATTGAGCTTTCCTGAAATATTTGTCTTGGAATAGCATTAGCTCAATGAGCTATATGTTGTTATGAATTACCAAAACCACCTAGGGATAGTTGCACTTTCACTCCTCCAGTCCTTTATATACGGGGGAGGGGGGCACCCCATGAACACACAAGTTGATCAGTTGATCTTTTAGCCATGTGCGGTGCCCCCCCTCCACCATAATCCACCTCGGTCATATCGTAGTGGTGCTTAGGCGAAGCCCTGCGTCGGTAGCATCATCATCACCGTCATCACGCCGTCGTGTTGATGGAACTCTCCCTCGAAGTTCTGCTGGATCGTGAGTTCGTGGGATGTCACCGAGCTGAACGTGTGCTCAACTCAGAGGTGTCGTGTGTTCGGTACTTGGATCGGTCGGATCGTGAAGACGTACGACTACATCAACCGCGTTGTCATAAACCTTCCACTTACGGTCTCCAAGGGTACGTAGACAACACTCTCCCCCCTCGTTGCTATGCATCACAATGATCTTGCGTGTGCGTAGGATTTTTTTTTTGAAATTACTACGTTTCCCAACAGCCCCGTCCTCCGAGGAAGATCCTTCAGAGCCTCAAGTTGCCTTTTTAGCTGCTTTATTTCGCTCCTGACGTGACCAAAAGTGTGCCGATCCCAGCTACGTAAATTTTCCCCAAGCGACTTGAGTTTTGCATGCATCTCTGGGATTGAATTCACTTCCGGTCTACTGTTCCATTCATTCTTCACAAAGCTTTCCAACTCTGGATGACGCTCCCACATGAGCTCATATCTGAAAGATGAGTTCTTCCTGTTCCGTGACGCTTTGTCCGAGAGCTTAAGCACAATTGGACCATGATCCGAGCATACAGAAGATATATTTTCGAGCTCTGCTAATGGGAAAAGGTTATTCCACGCCGCGTCCACCGCCAGTCGGTCCAGTCGGACCCTGGTATAGGAGCCCCAGTGACTCTTCTCTCGAAAGTCCACATTCTTCCTTTGAAACCCAAGTCTATCAAACCACAAACATCAAGTGCATCCCTAAACCCTTGCATTTGGCCATGCGCTCTCGGGTTGACTCCATCGTGCTCGGCTTGCACTAGAACTTCACTAAAATCGCCAGAAACCATCCACGGCAGGTTAGAAACTCCCACAATGGAACAAAGAGTATCCCAAGTTTTATAGCGTTCCATAACCTGGGCTTCACCATAGATGCACGTCAAACGCCATGGTGCTGCCCCAGCTCAAGAATAGTGCAGTCTATGTGGTACTTAGAGTAACCAACAATATCAAGCTTTACTTCATCATTCCAGAAAATTACAAGACCTCCACTCCTACCATAAATCCCTACTGCAAAAGCATTATTGAAACCAAAAGACTGAGCTAAAATCTCGGCACGTGCTCTTGGTAATTGTGTTTCAACAAAGCACGACATGGCCGGGGTAAATTTTGAAGGAAATATGACCTAGAGGCAATAATAAAGTTATTATTTATTTCCTCACATCATGATAAATGTTTATTATTCATGCTAGAATTGTATTAACCGGAAACATGATACATGTGTGAATACATAGACAAACATATAGTCACTAGTATGCCTCTACTTGACTAGCTCATTAATCAAAGATGGTTATGTTTCCTAACCATAGACATGTGTTGTTATTTGATTAATGGGATCACATCATTAGGATAATGATGTGATTGACATGACCCATTCCTTTAGCCTAGCACTTGATCGTTTAGTATATTGCTATTGCTTTCTTCATGACCTATATATGTTCCTGTAACTATGAGATTATGCAACTCCGTTTACGGAGGAACACTTTGGTGCTACCAAACGTCACAACGTAATCGGGTGATTATAAAGGAGTACTACAGGTGTCTCCAAAGGTACATGTTGGGTTGGCGTATTTCGAGATTAGGTTTTGTCACTCCGATTGTCGGAGAGGTATCTCTGGGCCCTCTCGGTAATACACATCACATAAGCCTTGCAAGAATTGCAACTAATAAGTTAGTTGCGAGATGATGTATAACGGAACGAGTAAAGAGACTTGCCAAGAATCTAGATTGAACTAGGTATTGGATACCGACGATCGAATCTCGGGCAAGTAACATACCGATGACAAAGGGAACAACGTATGTCGTTATGCGGTTTGACTGATAAAGATCTTCGTAGAATATGTAGGAACCAATATGGGCATCCAGGTTCCGCTATTGATTATTGACCGGGAATAGTTCTAGGTCATGTCTACATAGTTCTCGAACCCGTAGGGTCCGCACGCTTAACGTTACGGTGATGCTTTTACTATGAGTTTAAAGTTTTGATGTCTTTGAAGTTTGTTCGAGTCCGGATGTGATCACGGACGTGACGAGGAGTCTCGAAATGGTCGAGACATAAAGATTGGTATATTGGAAGCCTATATTTGGATATCGGAATGGTTCCGGTGAAATCGGGATTTTGGAACACCGGGGTTACCGGAACCCTCCGGGGATAATGGGCCTTAGTGGGCCATGAGGGAGAAGAGGAGGGCCAGCCAGGGCAGGCCGCGCCTCCCCTAGTCCGAATAGGACAGGAGAGGGGGCGGCGCCTTCCTCTTTCCCTCCCCTTTCCTTCTCCAACAAGGCAAGAGGGGGAGTCCTACTCCCGGTGGGAGTAGGACTCCTCCAGGCGCACCCCTTGGGTGCCGGCCGCACCTCCCCCTCCCTCCTTTATATACTGGGGCAAGGGGGAACCCTAGAACACACAAGTTGATTTACGGATCGTTCCTTAGTCGTGTGCGGTGCCCCCCTCCACCATATTCCACCTCGGTCATATCGTCGCGGAGTTTAGGCGAAGCCCTGCGCCGGTAGAGCATCATCATCGTCACCATGCCGTCGTCTTGTGGAACTCATCCCCGACACTTTCTGGATCGAGTCCGGGGATCGTCATCGAGCTGAACGTGTGCTGAACTCGGAGGTGCCGTGACGTTCGGTACTTGGATCGGTCGGATCGTTAAGACGACGACTACATCAACAGCGTTGTCATAACGCTTCCGCCACGGTCTCACGAGGGTACATGGACAACACTCTCCTCTCGTTGCTATACCATCACCATGATCTTGCGTGTGCGTAGGAAATTTTTGAAATTACTACGTTCCCCAACAGTGGCATCCGAGCCTGGTTTTATGCGTTGATGTTATATGCACGAGTAGAACACAAGTGAGTTGCGGGCGATACAAGTCATCTTGCTTACCAGCATGTCATACTTTGGTTGGCGGTATTGTGAGATGAAGCGGCCCGGACCGACATTACGCCAGACGCTTACGCGAGACTGGTTTCACCGCGAGCACTCGTTGCTTAAAGGTGACCGGCGGTGTCTCATCTCTCTCACTTTAGTTGAACCGAGTGTGGCTACGCCCGGTCCTTGCGAAGGTTAAAACAGCACCAACTTGACAAACTATCGTTGTGGTTTTGATGCGTAGGTAAGAACGGTTCTTGCTCAGCCCGTAGCAGCCACGTAAAACTTGCAACAACAAAGTAGAGGACGTCTAACTTGTTTTTGCAGGGCATGTTGTGATGTGATATGGTCAAGACGTGATGCTATATTTTATTGTATGAGATGATCATGTTTTGTAACCGAGTTATCGGCAATCGGCGAGCCATATGGTTGTCGCTTTATTGTATGAAATGCAACGCCATGTAATTGCTTTACTTTATCACTAAGCGGTAGCGATAGTCGTAGAAGCAATAGTTGGCGAGACGACAACGATGCTACGATGGAGATCAAGGTGTCGCTACCGGTGATGATGGTGATCACGACGGTGCTTCGGAGATGGAGATCACAAGCACAAGATGATGATGGCCATATCATATCACTTATATTGATTGCATGTGATGTTTATCCTTTATGCATCTTATCTTGCTTTGATTGACGGTAGCATTATAAGATGATCTCTCATTAAATATCAAGAAGTGTTCTCCTGAGTATGCACCGCTATGCGAAAGTTCTTCGTCTTTGAGACACCACGTGATGATCGGGTGTGATAGGCTCTACGTTCAAATACAACGGGTGCAAAACAGTTGCACACGCGAATACTCAGGTCAAACTTGACGAGCCTAGCATATCTGATATGGCCTCGAAACACGGAGACCGAAAGGTCGAACGTGAATCATATAGTAGATATGATCAACATAGTGATGTTCACCATTGAAACTACTCCATCTCACGTGATGATCGGACATGGTTTAGTTGATTTGGATCACGTAATCACTTAGATGACTAGAGAGATGTCTATCTAAGTGGGAGTTCTTAAGTAATATGATTAATTGAACTTAAATTTATCATGAACTTAGTACCTGATAGTATTTTGCTTGTCTATGTTTACTGTAGTTAGATGGATCGTCTTTGTTGTTCCGTTGAATTTTAATGCGTTCCTTGAGAAAGCTAAGTTGAAAGATGATGCTAGCAATTACACGGATTGGGTCCGTAACCTAAGGATTATCCTCATTGTTGCACAGAAGAATTACGTCCTGGAAGCACCGCTGGGTGCCAGGCCTGCTGCAGATGCAACTGACGATGTTAAGAACGTCTGGCGAGCAAAAGTCGATGACTACTCGATAGTTCAGTGTGCCATGCTTTACGGCTTAGAACCGGGCCTTCAACGACGTTTTGAACGTCATGAAGCATATGAGATGTTCCAGGAGTTGAAGTTAATATTTCAAGCAAATGCCCAGATTGAGAGATATGAAGTCTCCAATAAGTTCTATAGCTGCAAGATGGAGGAGAATAGTTACGTCGGTGAACACATACTCAAAATGTCCGGGTATAATAATCACTTGATTCAATTGGGAGTTAATCTTCACGATGATAGTGTCATTGACACAATTCTTCAATCAACGCCACCAAGCTACAAGAGCTTCGTGATGAACTATAATATGCAAGGGATGGACAAGTCTATTCCCGAGCTCTTCGCAATGCTAAAAGCCGCGGAGGTAGAAATCAAAAAGGAGCATCAAGTGTTGATGGTTAACAAGACCACCAGTTTCAAGAAAAAGGGCAAAGGGAAGAAGAAGGGGAACTTCAAGAAGAACAGCAAACAAGTTCTTTGCTCAAGAGAAGAAACCCAAGTCTGGACCTAAGCACGAGGCTGAGTGCTTCTACCGCAAGCAGATCGGACACCTTTGGAAGCGGAACTGCCCCAAGTATTTGGCGGATAAGAAGGATGGCAAAGTGAACAAAGGTATATGTGATATACATGTTATTGATGTGTACCTTACTAATACTCGCAGTAGTACTGGGTATTTGATAACGGTTCTGTTATAATATTTGCAACTCAAAGCAGGAACTACGGATTTAGCGAAGATTGGCTAAGGACGAGGTGACGATGCGCGTGGGAAATGGTTCCAAAGTCGATGTGATCGCGGTCGGCACGCTACCTCTACAACTACCATCTGGAGTAGTTTTAGACCTAAATAATTGTTATTTGGTGCCAGCGTTAAGCATGAACATTATATCTGGATCTTGTTTGATGCGAGACGGTTATTCATTTAAGTCATAGAATAATGGTTGTTCTATTTATATGAATAATATCTTTTATGGTCCTGCACCATTGAAGAGTGGTCTATTTTTATTGAATCTCGATAGTAGTAATACACATATTCATAGTGTTGAAACCAAAAGATACAGAGTTGATAATGATAGTGCAACTTATTTGTGGCAATCGCTGTTTGGGTCATATCGGTGTAAAACGCATGAAGAAACTCCATACTGATGTGCTTTTGGAATCACTTGATTATGAATCACTTGGTACTTGCGAACCGTGCCTCATGGGCAAGATGACTAAAACGCCGTTCTCCGGAACTATGGGGCGAGCAACTGATTTGTTGGAAATCATACATACTGATGTTTGTGGTCCAATGAATGTTGAGGCACTTGGGCGGGTATCGTTATTTTCTCACCTTCACAGATGATTTGAGCAGATATGGGTATATCTACTTGATGAAACATAAGTCTGAAACATTTGAAAAGTTCAAAGAATTCCAGAGTGAAGTGGAAAATCATCGTAACAAGAAAATAAAATTTCTACGATCTGATCGTGGAGGAGAATATTTGAGTTACGAGTTTGGTTTACATTTGAAACAATGCGGAATAGTTTTCGCAACTCACGCCACCGGAACACCACAACGAAATGGTGTGTCCGAACGTCAGAATCGTACTTTACTAGATATGGTGCGATCTATGATGTCTCTTCTGATTTACCGCTATCGCTTTTGGGGTTATGCTTTAGAGACGGCCGCATTCACGTTAAATAGGGCACCATCAAAATCCGTTGAAACGACACCTTATGAACTATGGTTTGGCAAGAAACCAAAGTTGTCGTATCTTAAAGTTTGGGGCTGCGATGCTTATGTGAAGAAAATTTAACCAGATAAGCTCAAACCTAAATCGGAGAAATGTGTCTTCATAGGATACCCAAAAGAGACTATTGGGTACACCTTCTATCACAGATCTGAAGGCAAGACTTTCGTTGCTAAATTCGGATCCTTTCTAGAAAAGGAGTTTCTCTCGAAAGAAGTGAGTGGGAGAAAAGTAGAACTTGATGAGATAATCAGATTCTGCTCCCTTATTGGAAAGTAGTTCATCACAAGAACCGGTTCCTGTGACAACCGCACCAATTAGTGAGGAAGCTAATGATATTGATCTTGAAACTTCAGATCAAGTTTCTCTTGAACTACGAGGTCAACTAGAGTATGATCCGCACTGCAGTGGTACGGTAATCCTATTACGGAAGTCATGTTACTTGACCATGGCGAACCTACAAACTATGAAGAAGCGATGGTGAGCCCAGATTCCGCAAAATGGCCGGAAGCCATGAAATCTGAGATGGGATCCATGTATGAGAACAAAGTATGGACTTTGGTTGACTTGCCCGATGATCGGCAAGCCATTGAGAATAAATGGATCTTTAAGAAGAAGACTGACGCTGATGGTAATGTAACTGTCTATAAAGCTCGACTTGTTACGAAAGGTTTTCGACAAAGTTCAACGGGTTGACTACGATGAGACTTTCTCACCCGTAGCGATGCTTAAGTCTGTCCGAATCATGTTAGCAATTGATGCATTTTATGATTATGAAATTTGGCAAATGGATGTCAAAACTGCATTCTTGAATGGATTTCTAGAAGAAGAGTTGTATATGATGCAACCAGAAGGTTTTGTTGATCCAAAAGGTGCTAACAAAGTGTGCAAGCTCCAATGATCAATTTATGGTGCAGTGCAAGCCTCTCGGAGTTGGAATAAACGCTTTGATAGTGTGATCAAAGCATATGGTTTTATCTGAGACTTTTGGAGAAGCTTGTATTTACAAGAAAGTGAGTGGGAGCTCTGTAGCATTTACGATATTATATGTGGACGACATATTATTAATTGGAAATGATATAGAATTTCTGGATAGCATAAAAGGATACTTGAATAAAAGTTTTCAATGAAAGACCTCGGTGAAGCTGCTTACATATTGGGCATCAAGATCTATAGAGATAGATCAAGACGCTTGATTGGACTTTCACAAAGCACATACCTTGATAAAGTTTTTGAAAAAGTTCAAAATGGATCGTGCAAAGAAAGGATTTTTACCGTGTTACAAGGTGTGAAATTGAGTCGGACTCAATGCCCGACCATAGCGTAAGATAGAGAGAAAATGAAAGATGTTCCCTATGCTTCAGCCATAGGCTCTATCATGTATGCAATGTTGTGTACCAGACCGACGTATGCTTAGCAATAAGCTTGGCGGAAGGTACCAAAGTAATCCAGGAGTGGATCACTGGACAGCGGTCAAGAACATCCTGAAATACCTGAAAAGGACTAAGGATATGTTTCCCGTATATGGAGGTGACAAAGAGCTAGTCGTAAATGGTTACGTCGATGCAAGCTTTGACACTGATCCGGACGATTCTAAATCGCAAACCGGATACGTGTTTATATTGAATGGTGGAGCTGTCAGTTGGTGCAGTTCTAAATAAAGCGTCGTGGCGGGATCTACATGTGAAGCGGAGTACATAGCTGCTTCGGAAGCAGCAAATGAAGGAGTCTGGATGAAAGAGTTCATTTCCGATCTAGGTGTCATACCTAGTGCGTCGGGACCAATGAAGATCTTCTGTGACAATACTGGTGCAATTGCATTGGCAAAGGAATCCAGATTTCACAAGAGGACCAAGCATATCAAGAGACGCTTCAATTCCATCCGGGACCAAGTCCGGTGGGAGACATAGAGATTTGCAAGATACATACGGATCTGAATGTTGCGCAACTGTTGACTAAGCCTCTTCCACGAGCAAAACATGATCAGCACCAGGACTCCATGGGTGTTAGAATCATTACTATGTAATCTAGATTATTGACTCTAGTGCAAGTGGGAGACTGAACGAAATATGCCCTAGAGGCAATAATAAAGTTATTATTTATTTCCTCGTATCATGATAAATGTTTATTATTCACGCTAGAATTGTATTAACCAGAAACATGATACATGTGTGAATACATAGACAAACATATAGTCACTAGTATGCCTCTACTTGACTAGCTCATTAATCAAAGATGGTTATGTTTCCTAACCATAGACATGTGTTGTTATTTGATTAATGGGATCACATCATTAGGAGAATGATGTGATTGACATGACCCATTCCGTTAGCCTAGCACTTGATCGCTTTAGTATATTGCTATTGCTTTCTTCATGACCTATACATGTTCCTCGTAACTATGAGATTATGCAACTCCCGTTTACGGAGGAACACTTTGGTGCTACCAAACGCCACAACGTAATCGGGTGATTATAAAGGAGTACTACATGTGTCTCCAAAGGTACATGTTGGGTTGGCGTATTTCGAGATTATGTTTTGTCACTCCGATTGCTCGGAGAGGTATCTCTGGGCCCTCTCGGTAATACACATCACATAAGCCTTGCAAGCATTGCAACTAATAAGTTAGTTGCGAGATGATGTATAACGGAACGAGTAAAGAGACTTGCCAGTAACGAGATTGAACTAGGTATTGGATACCGACGATCGAATCTCGGGCAAGTAACATACCGATGACAAAGGGAACAACGTATGTCGTTATGCGGTTTGACCGATAAAGATCTTCAGAGAATATGTAGGAACCAATATGGGCATCCAGGTTCCGCTATTGGTTATTGACCGAGAATAGTTCTAGGTCATGTCTACATAGTTCTCGAACCCGTAGGGTCCGCGCGCTTAACGTTACGATGACAGTTTTACTATGAGTTTATAAGTTTTGATGTACGAAGTTTGTTCGAGTCCGGATGTGATCACGGACGTGACGAGGAGTCTCGAAATGGTCGAGACATAAATATTGATATATTGGAAGCCTATATTTGGATATCGGAATGGTTCCGGTGAAATCGATTTTACCGGAACCTCCCGGGGATAATGGGCCTTAGTGGGCCATGAGGGAGAAGAGGAGGGCAGGCAGGCGCGCCCCCCTCCCCTAGTCCGAATAGGACAAGGAGAGGCGGCGCCCCTTCCTCTTTCCCTCCCCCTTTCCTTCTCCAACAAGGCAAGAGGGGAGTCCTACTCGGTGGGAGTAGGACTCCTCCAGCGCACCCCTTGGGGGGCCGGCCGCACTCCCCCTCCCTCCTTTATATCACGGGGCAAGGGGCACCCAGAACACACAAGTTGATTTACGGATCGTTCCTTAGCCGTGTGCGGTGCCCTCCACCATATTCCACCTCGGTCATATCGTCGTGGAGTTTAGGCGAAGCCCTGCGCGATGAGAGCATCATCATCGTCACCACGCCGTCGTCTTGTGGAACTCATCCCCGACACTTTGCTTTGGATCGGAGTCCGGGGATCGTCATCGAGCTGAACGTGTCGAACTCGGAGGTGCCGTGACGTTCGGTACTTGGATCGGTCGGATCGTGAAGATGTACGACTACATCAACCGCGTTGTCATAACGCTTCCGCTTACGGTCTACAAGGGTACGTGGACAACACTCTCCCCTCTCGTTGCTATACCATCACCATGATATTGCGTGTGCGTAGGAAATTTTTTGAAATTACTACGTTCCCCAACAAATTTGGCGGTGAAACTCACGCACCTCTCGGACTGTCGCGGGGTTACCCAAACCGCGACAGTTCCAACAGAAGGAATTCATTGGGACCGGCGGTCCTCCGAGCTGGAGGCCGCCTCAAACATAGGATCTGACTGAAAATCTCCCCCCGTCACTTCCACCTCGCTCCCATCCTGCCTCCTCCTCTTGATAAGTTGAAATTTTCCCGGGGTACTAGTAGCGGGGTCTACCACTGGGGCTGGTATTCCTCCCTCTATCATCAAAACAGTATCCTCTACCTTACCCGCCAGATTGGGGACGGGCTGCCCCCTGATGTTCAGAGACCCATCTGCCGAAACCAGTCTCTTCCGGACGTTACTTCCTTTTTGCTCCTCCTGAACCTGAGTATAATCCATTGCCGAAGGGCCTCCATCAACATGTCCAGACCGGTTGAAACTCGCCACCATTCTAGCTCTCCCCTCTACACCACCCCTCCTAGTTCTACCTCCTCGTTCTCCCCTTCCTCCCCTTCTTCCTCTATCCACTCCGTTCCTTCCACGGCCGCCCATTGAGCTATCATTAACTGGTTCAGGGACCCAAAGCAGCCAATCTCCCCACTCAAAAGACTTGGGGTCGTGCACCCCGTCGCCACATTCATCAGCTAGATGACCCATCAAGTCACACACAAAGCAGAAGTCCGACAGCTTTTCATAAAACACTCCATACCTGATGCTCTCTTTTGAGTAATGGGCACAAACCGAACCATCGGTACATCAACATCCAAAAATACCCGTGCTCTCAAAGTACTTGTCGGGTTAATGTGCCCCTCGTTGACCACCACTGTAAAAGGCGGTTCACCCACCTTTGCTGCAACTCTCTCCGCCAATTGCTTCTTCCTTGTTAGACCATCTGGGAGGCCCTTGATCCTCGCCCAGACTGGTATTTTGTTTAACTTGTAGCTCGTAACATCAGAGTAACCATCATACTCCTGGATTACCACTGGTGCTCTACGAAACAACCAAGGCCCCTCATCCATAATTCTTCTCCAGTCTCCCAGGCAGTGACATTGTACCAAAAACAAGTTCGGACCCTTGATGCTGAAAGTTACACCCTGCGAGGCAGACCACGCATTACGCATCTGATTAAGAAGCGCCGAGTGACTGAAAGGTCGTGTAGTATGAAAACGGAACAAGCCCAACCAGTGAACATCCTTGATAAGATCCTCCACTTCTTCCGAAAAATCAAGATCCTCTTCCTCTTCGCCATGAAGTTTCAATCCTGCAAAACGATCAACAAGCTCTGGCTCTGGTCCATCGAAATAATCGTAGTCTTCCTCTTCTAGGTTCTGTTCCTGAACCCTAGCCCTACCTGCCTCCTCTGCATCCTCCTCCACCTCTACTCCTTCTCCCTCCTGGACATCCTGCCTCCCCAGATCGGCTCCGCATCGGCCTCAACTGCGTTGGCCTCACCCTCCCTACCTCTCGTCCCATCTTCTCCCTTCCCCTGCATCCCAACTGAAACCACGCCCGCCATGATAGACGCCCTCCGCCTTGGCACAAAGGTAGGACTCACCGAGGACCAAGAGATCTCAGCCGCCGGCGACTTTTTTGGTGGACTCTGGCATGCGTCGCCAGAGGAGATCGGGTACCCTAGAGAAACCCTAGGGGAAAACTAAACATGGGGTCAAAACTCTGCGTTGTCTGCTTGCTGCTTGAGATCACACCACTTTGAGGACCGCACCCCAAGTGAAGGGAGCAGTTTGGGAATTATTTCCCTCCTCTCATACGCGATAAGAAAGACACCACGGCGAAAAAGTGGCAGGTAGATAAGCCGCCATTCTCGAACCATTCGCGCCTATTCCGTTGCATCTCCTGATCTCCATTCGCATATCCGATGCCTCCCATGGGCGTGCCTTCCACTTCCCTTCTCGTCCCCACCTCCTTCGCCCCGGCCACCGTCGCCGCCACGGCTCGCCGCAGCTTCTTCAGCCACCGCTGCCCCCCTTCCAGCCTGCCCGCGGTCCGCCTCCGCCTCCCCCTCCCCCGTACGTCCACGCTCGTCGTCTCTGCCTCGGCTTCCCCGCCGCGGTCGCTCGACGCCCTGATCTTCGACTGCGACGGCGTCATACTGGAGTCGGAGCACCTCCACCGGCAGGCCTACAACGACGCCTTCGCGCACTTCGGGGTCCGCTGCCCGCCCGCGGCCGACGCCGACACGCCGCTGTACTGGGACGAGGCCTTCTATGACGACCTCCAGAACCGCATCGGCGGCGGGAAGCCCAAGATGCGATGGTACGTCACCGCCCGCAAGCTTGAGGCTTCCTTCGCGTGTCGCAGTCTGCCTTCTGCACAATTCCTTTGCGTGCCCTGTGATTGCTTGCTTGATATTTCGCCTCAGTAATTGCGCTGTGATTGAGTTCGCGATCAGCCTCCCACCGTTTGCTGCTAGCATTTCGATTTCACAATCTTAATTCCTGCTTACCTGCATTGTATGCAGGATGCAGTTGGTCATTAGAATGGTGTGCAAAGTTTAATGTGGCAAGTAGTCACCATTCGAAAAAATAAAATGTGGCAAGTAGTTTGAATGGGAATTACTGATTTTGTAGGGCAGGGCATGCTAGGGTCCACATGCTGTTTAAGTAGTTGATGATTAGCGTGTGGATATTGGTTCTGAATTGGTTTCAATCTGTTCCAGGTACTTTGGAGAAAATGGGTGGCCTTCTTCAAAGATATTGGAGACGGCACCTTCAAGCGATGAAGACAGGGAGAAGTTAGTTGACGTTATTCAGGTCAGATTTTGTATGTCCTTGTTTCTAAATCAAATGCACTAGCTCCTTATTATCCTTTTTCAAGAAGTACAAATGCTTCGAGCCATGTCTAAGAATCCATGAATTTTACAGAAGTACTCTTTTGCAGGACTGGAAAACAGAGAGGTACAAAGCAATAATCAAATCTGGAACTGTAAGTGAAGTGTATACGTTGAGAAATTCTTACTCATCATCTCATACTGATTTTCAGCTCTGTATGCTAGGTGGAGCCTAGACCTGGTGTTTTGCGGCTGATGGATGAAGTTAAGGGTGCGGTAATACTTATTGCAAGATCTATTCTGCTTTGTGCTAGTGTTTTCCTCATACTGTAACTGCTTTGCAACATAATACATATTTCATTTAATCCTTTTTGTAATGTACACTCAGTGAATTCTTATTTAAAGTTCCTATTAAATTACAGTAGTATGGGGCTGTTTTGAAAAAAAAAGAGGTGACTTTGGTGTGATGGTGTGATGGTGTAGGGCATCAAGCTTGCTGTTTGCTCTGCGGCAACTAAAAGTTCAGTGGTGTTGTGTCTTGAAAATCTTCTTGGGCTTGTAAGTTCCATGTGACTTATGTTGTGTTTCTTATATTTCTGACATGAATTTTATTTTCTCAGCTGAGATTCCAATTCTTTACAACTTTATGGTTTTATAGGAAAGATTCAATGGTCTGGACTGCTTCCTCGCCGGTATAGTTCTGGTTATTTTTGCTTCTTTCTGATCATGTTTACCATGGTTGTTCTGAGGTTAACTGGCAACGATCACCAAAATTTGAATCAGCGTGCAGGATTGTCTTTACAAAGTTTTCGTACCAGTCATCATAGTTGTTTTCTT
Source organism: Aegilops bicornis (assembly GCA_021605145.1). Taxonomy (NCBI): domain Eukaryota; kingdom Viridiplantae; phylum Streptophyta; class Magnoliopsida; order Poales; family Poaceae; genus Aegilops; species Aegilops bicornis. Next base: position 612,584,146 of record CM038670.1, on the reverse strand, counting down.
ATTTTACAATTTTGTATTAGTTCAAATAAAATATTACAATGGCCAGTGACACGGTCAAGAAAAAGAAGAAATCAGTGAAATGAATAATATAAAGTCTAGTAAAGATTGAGATGTGTTTTAGCTTACATTTTTCACCCGGCTAAGACCAGATCCTATTTAAATGCACTTGCAATTATTTGTTGTTTGGTAGGTGGTTATATTCTGAAAGCTATGATAAGTGATTCCATGGCATTCAAAATTCTTGATCGTCTCATATTGCAGGCGATGATGTTAAAATGAAAAAACCCGATCCATCGATATATATTACAGCAGCAAAGGTAGTGAGCACAATTGGAACAGATCATGTCAAACTTTACTTGAGATTCTTTTTTTTTGAATTTGGTTGTGTTAAAGACTTAATTGTTCGATGCAGAAATTAGGATTAGAAAGCAAGAACTGCCTTGTGGTAGAAGACAGTGTCATTGGACTACAAGTAGGTCTTCCAAGTTTTTATTTATCAACTAAACTTATACTTCCTCTGTACCAAAATATAAGACATTTTCTAGTTCAATTTGAACTACAAAAATGTCTTATATTTTGGTACAGAGGTAGTACTTTTGAACTCGAGAGATGACTTTCTTTTGACAGGCAGCAAAAGGAGCAGGAATGTCATGTATAATAACATACACACCTTCAACTTCTAACCAAGTAAGATAGAGCTTAGCTACAAAATATTGTTCACTCTAACAGTCCACATGCTGATCTTCTGAATTTTCTGTAGGATTTCAAGGATGCAATTGCAACCTATCCTGATCTCAGTAATGTGAGGTATGTAATGACTTATAGTATATTTTAGTTTGTTTCATCTGGTAAACAACACCTGTTAATTCTTTATTACAGGCTTGAGGACCTGAAGCTACTGCTCCAAGAATCTCTCGTCACTGGATAGTGGAATTTCCTGCTACCTGTTAAACAACACCTGTTAATTCAATCCACCCAGGGGTTGGGTGATCCCCACCCCTCACCCAATCCCCACTAATTCCTTCACCCCCACAATCCCTCTACTAAATCACTGCTCGGTTAAACCTCTTGCCCCTCGGGGGGATTTGAATTGTGCATAGCTGTCACAGCGTAGCGGCAACAGTGAAACATTTGGAGTTACAACACGACATGCCAAACTGAATTTACAGTAGAGCACATGTACTGAACAGGGGCACATATTCAGCATTTCATACGCAGGGGAGTGATTTGAAAAGGAGAAGTGTAAAAACGTAACATTCCAGCTGATTACAGTGATACTGTCGCAGTGAATTATGATCAATTTGATTTGTTCGAAGGAAGCATCAACAAAGCACAATGTTAAGTCTGTTGTCACGCAACTACTATCATTCTCAGCAGTCATTTTTCCACTTCCGAGCCATTCTCAGCAGTCATTTTCCACTACGGAACACGCATCAGCGGAGCAACCGGCGAGCATGCGGGTGCGAGACGCTGACGAGTGAGACGTCGTCGACGACGGGCCCGCAGAGCGTGCCGCTGCTGTCGGACGCAGTGTGGTAGCCGGTGCTGTAGAACACCACCCGGGTGCTGTTCCCCTCCGCCTTGAAGTCGAGCTTGTCGCGCACGAACCCGCCCGTGCCGCGGGACTCGTACGACACGCGCTTGCCGCCGTACGCCGTGGCCACCTGCACGCTCATGGGCGACGCCGCGCACTTGTTTCCCGCGTCGCCCACCGAGAACTGCAGCCTGTAGGACCTGCCGGGCACGGTGGCCACCTCCTGCACCAGCGCCACCTCCACGCCGGCCACCAGCTCCACGGCGCGGGAGCCGTGCGGCACCCGGAAGTGCGCCGCGTCGATGTACTTGACCACCTTGGAGTGGGACATGACCGCCCACCCCGGCAGCGGCGACGTGGCGTCCTCGTCCATGGGCGGCACCAGCACCCCCCACGGCGACCCCGGGGTCATGTACGGCCCCTCCTCGAAGTCCCCGTTGATCAGCATGTTCTCTGCTCATGTCATGCAGGCGTAGAGTAGAGTGAGAATTCCGTAACGTGATGAGATTTCGTGGGCGCGGTTAACGACGAGATCGTCGTCGTGTATCTTACGGTGGGTGGCGTGAGGAGGGTTGAGCGTTCTGATGGCGACGGCGTCGACGATGGGGCCGCACGCGGGGTCGTCCACCTGGTCGTCGCCGTGGTGGATGATGAGCGACACCACGCCCTGCCTGGCCTTGAAGGCCCAGGCGTACGAGTCCCAGCCGCTGCTGGTGTACACCGTCTGGACGGGGAGCTCGTCGCCGGAGACGTCGCCGGGGACGATCGACACGCGCAGCTTCTCGGACTGGGCGCAGGTGCGCGCCGCGCTGATGGTGACGGAGTAGTACTTGCCCCGCGTCACGCTGAGCTGGTGCTCGATCGAGGATTCCGTGCCCAGCCGCACGGCGTGCCTGCCTTCCGGCACTACGAGGACCATGTGATCCTGCTTCGTCCCGCACTCGATGTACTCCACGAACCCGGTGGCCTTCCAGTGCGGGATCGCGTACTTCCCCGTCACCCTCGAGCCGTTCATCTGCGACCTGTTCGGCGCCTGCTCGAAGTTCCCGTTCAGCAGCGGGCCTGCAGGTTTGCATTACTGTCAGATCATCTCAGGTTTGTAGTATTCAGTAATTGTACTAGTAGAAAAAGGAGGCTGTAACTCGCGACACGGTAAAGCAAAGCTGTTACTGTACCAAGAGAAGTAACTGGGGCCTCTAGACCTCGCATGATATGATTCTTCAGCAGTAAACTAGCCCAACACGCGTAAGAATGCAGAGGCCCTGACTTGAATCACGGAGCTACTAGCAAGTCGACACTAGCATTGCTGGGAAATGATACACTCGTTCTGACAGTAATGCACCCAATTAAACAACAATGTAGTACACATAAAACAAGGTGATCCTATTGTCCTTCAGGCATGCTAACACAACCGGAACAGTACGATCTGTGCCGCTAGTACTAACAGCTTGAGAAATCCGTAAGAACATCAAGAAGGATAAAGATGCAGTAATTTACTGTCAAAAAGCGGATGCAGTAATTGACAGACGAACGTAGAAACTGTAATTAATCATGCATGGAAGGGCTCTCACCGTCTCCGCCCGAAGCAGCAGCTCGAGCAGCCGCGCAGACGAGCAAGAACAGGGCGCCGTTGAGCACCATGTCCCCAGCTATGAGCCTACCGACGTAGGAGTACAGCTCTCTCCTCTGCTTCGTGACTGGATGGAACAGAGCTGTCGATCACGGAGTTACTTAACCGGGAGGGTGCCATCTGGCTCCACTTATAGGCCGACCGTTGAGGCGTCTGGCCAGTTCGGCGCCACGGAATGCGCCGGGGCACGAGCAAGGAGGGCTTCGCCTCGATCATCTGCGCCTCCCTGATTCGATCGGTTCAACATGAAAGTTGATCCATCATCACAAACCAGGATCGCAACAGCATTCCATTTCCTCCTGCGTGCGACCACGTGGACTGTCGCTGTACCTGCGATATTCTGGGCTGCCGCAATCACTGCATATGGAAGTCGGAACGGAAGGTTCCGCTTATTCCCTTGGTCGGCCGGCGCACGCTCACGGCTCACCTTGGGGCTTTGGGTGGGGGATTCTGGCTGGGCTCGTGGCGACTGGGGAAGGCGCACCTGCACGCGCAAGGTCGACAAGGCTGTCGGTGGCACTGGGGCGGGCATCTTGCCATAGGTGGTGCAAGTGGAACGGGGTGACAGATGCAGTTCGGTCTGGGTAGGGTCTCAACTGGGAACCATGGTGACTAGGGACGGATCACCTGCGTGGACTCTGCTCACATGGCCACTCTGTTCCTTTGTCAGCGCTCCTCCGTGCCGCGTGTCAGGGGATGGCTATGGCAGTTGCATAGCGAGGCGGACAGGGTCGGCCTGAGATCAGGCTCAACTGGCTGGAGGCTACAGTAGCTGTATGTAAGTTATTTATAGTACAAAGAAAATGAAACAAATAACCCTGTACAAGACTACAATAGCTATACGTAAGTTGGCCGAATTTACAATTTCGATAAGTCGAATTTTGTGGGAGGAGCAACGGTTGGAGGAGGAAGAAGAAAGAAGGATGACCGTTGAATCTTAATCCAACGGCCCAGAAAATTGCCTTACCCAAAATAAATATTCAGGACAAAGACACGCTTTTATATTGTGGTGATAGTCGCCAACCGCTTTTTGAGTAATGTCTTCTTACCCATGAAAGCAACATTCAAATGATCCACATTATGATCGGGGGATCAGCCTTATCTGACCCTGAAAAGATTTTTGAAACAGAGGCAATAGATTTGCCTTGTTTGTTAATTAAGAAAAGAAAAAAAGAACGGTCTAATTTATTGGCAGAAATCAGACGAAAACATTACAAAATTGTGTTAGAAAGAAGAACAAGCAACATCCCTACCAGGCATGCGGAGTGCTGACAAACCAAGAAGCCCCATGGCCACAAATACAAACAGACGAAAGCTCCCAATACGACAGATCGATGAAAGCTCCCAATACGCTACACCTGAAACCTTGCACACATGGGTCTCAACATCGCAGAGGTAACCCCTCAGTTGGCTGCAACTTGAGGAAAACACATCGACAAAGATAAAAGGTACAACTGAACCCATGTAAGCCGCACAGAAAGCTGGAAGGCATCCATCATGTAACTGCGAACACCTTCCCTTTAGTGCCACTGGTAGGAGCTAGGATCCTACCTGGTCTAGGGCATAGGTTGTACGGGAAGGGGGAGGGTTGACGGAGATGCGATCACGGCTGCCGGCAGCGAGGCGTCGTGGCGCAATGAAGAAGAGGCGGCGACGGCGCAAGAGGCGGCTAGGGTTAGGTCTCCCGGCTCCCTTCGGGAAGCCGAGCAAATAATGATTGCTTCTTGCTTGATTAGATTGATACATCTCCTTTCCTTATATAGAGAGGTTTACTTGACTCCTAAGCAAACGATCCTAATAACGATAAGATAATTGGGCTAAGCCCCTAATTACGATAAGATAACTTGGGCATAACCCACTGGGCTAAGCCCCTAATATGCCAGTCACAACACTTCTCCCCGCCTGCACAAACAGCTCGTCCTCGAGCTGTAAGGTGGGGAAGCGCTTGCTTAAACTCTTCGAGGTGATCAACCAGCGTCAAACACCTTCGCGACAGCTGGGGCGGACAGGTCGGCGGCGACGGCGTCCTCCGGAATGTAGTCTGCAGCCTCCAGGTAGAAGAGTCGTGGGCAGACATGGCCGGGCGTGTAGGGCTCGTCGCAGTTGAAGCACAACCCTTGGCGGCGACGCTCGAGTAGCTCAAGGGCGCGAGCCGGCTGAACGGCGCGCCGCGGTCGCGGCGAGGGTGCCGCGAAAAGCCTTAGCAGTGCACTCGCTGGAACATCCGCCAGGTAGCAACCAGCCGCCCGGACGGTGATTCTGTTGGATGGACACCGCTGGCGCCAACAGCAGGCGTAGTACATGGTCGTCTGGAGATCCTGGGGTCCCCGAAGCCTCACGTCCACAGGTATGTGATCCGGAAGTCCACCGACGAAGAGGTCGGCCCGCTGCTGCGCTGTCACGCCCGACGCGCGGCATGCCAGGTCCTGGAAACGGTCAGCGAATTTCTGAACCATGGAGGTGAAGGGAAGGCAGCCTAGCTCTGCCAGGCGGCTCCCGCGGATCGGTGGCCCAAAACAAAGGAGGCAGAGCTCATGCGAAGCGCCCTGGGGCATGCTGCCTCGCCCCGCCGAGGGCGTAGTACCAGTCTCAGACAAGGCCGCTGAGGTGGTGGTAAGAGGCGAGCCAGTATGCTCCGAGGCGAGGGCGCGCTCGCGAAGAACTTCTCGCACCGGTTGAGCCGGTTGAGGGGTCCTCCGTGCCGTCATAAGTGGCGAAGTCGATTTGGCAAACCGCGGCGTGTTCGAGTCGGAGCGCCGTGGCTGACTGGCTCGGAGGTGCGAAGCAGCGAGGATTGGGGCGCCCGGTCAGCATGGCCGCGGCCCGTGGAGTACCCCGCCGAGCCGGAGGGATCGCCGAACTGCAGAGTGGGTGCCGGCGGGTCTCCAGCCGACGTGTAGACGGGTGGCGGCGATGATCCGGTCAGCCAGGCCGGTATGGGGGACGGTGACGGCGGGAAGCGCACTTGCTGGATCGGTACGCCTCCCTGCGAGGGTGAGCCGGGCCCCGTGCTGGGCGGTGGCGGGGTCGCAGCGAGTGCAGGGGCCGGCCACTTTGGCCATTGAGGCACGGCAGCGGGCGGCAGTGGGACCGGCAGCTGGGGCTGTGGCTGCCCGGACCCGGGAGGCGTCGGGGGCGCAGCGAGGGCCGGGGTCGGCCACTGTGGCCATTGAGGCGCGGGCAATGGGCGGTGGGGCCGCAGAATCGGGCTGCGGCTGCCCGGTCCCGGGAGGCGTCGGGGGCGCGGCGATCGCCGGAGCCGGCCACTACGGCCAATGGGGGGCGATGGCGGGTGGCGGCTGACCGGCCCAGTGGTGGTGTAGAGGCCCGATCGACGCCGTGGTTGCCGTGTACCAGGGCAGGGCGGCTGGCCTGGTCGCGGCGGCCAGCTACAAGGGTGGCGGCTGCCCGTAGGGCCCGACCAGGTAGAGGCGTATGCCCAAGACGGCAGTGACAAGGTCGTTCAGGACCCCGGTCATCTCCGCCGGGGAGTAGATGGCGACGGGCGGCGCGGTGGAGGGCGGCGACGTCTGGCCGGTGGAGGCGCCGGCGGTGGAGTCCAGCGGCGCGGTGGGGAGAGCCAGCGGTGCGATGGAGAGAGGCAGCGATGCGGTGGTGACGGGCAGCGACGCGGTGGTGACGGGCAGCGGCGGGTTGGGTGGTGGTGCAGACATGATCAGAACCGAACTACCTGATACCAAATTGGTAGGAGTTAGGATCCTACCTGTTCTAGGGCATAGGTTGTACGGGAAGTGGGAGGGTTGACGGAGATGCGATCGCGGCTGCAGGCAGCGGGGCGCTGTGGTGCGATGAAGAAGATGCGGCGGCGGCGCAAGAGGCGGCTAGGGTTAGGTCTCCCGGCTCCCTTCGGGAAGCCGAGAAAATAATGATTGCTCTTGCTTGATTAGATTGATACATCTCCTCTTCTTATATAAAGAGGTTTACTTGACTCATAAGCAAACGATCTTTATAACGATAAGATAATTGGGCTAAGCCCATCATAACGATAAGATAACTTGGGCCATAACCCACTGGGTTAAGCCCCTAATATGTCGATCATAACACCACCCTTCATGATTTGCTCATGCTTGATTTCTCCTTCAAAATGGCGGGCCGGTGGATAGTGCCACCATTATCCTTGATTGCTTCCTCTTTAAGGAGATTGGTATATAAAAAAATAGAACTAATATAAACGCTCTTTATAATTCTTTATAGAGGAAGTACAAGGTTACATGCTATCTTGAATCTTACACCATTAAAAAGGAGTTAAATACTCTCCGCAAAAAAAGGAGTTAAATGCAAGGGAGGTCCTAATTCTTTTGCCGAAATGTCAAGTGAATTTCATACTATGAAAATGCACATTCCAATCTGAAATACTCCCTCCATCCCATAATTCAAGACGTTCTTTTACACTACACTAGTGTCAAAACATTATGGAACCGAGGGAGTACATTGTAAGTGTCAGGACCCCGATCCTAAGTCACACCGATCTAGCGTGCAATACATCATATCACTTTACAGCCTCACGCACGGTATTCCCACGGGTGCCACCTTACCTGGTCCAGGACCGTTTGCGCCTTTTGGCTCACATATATGATAGTGTCGCTAGCATCCATATGACAAAGAATCCGGGCCGACATGACTAGTCGTAAACCCAAGGTGGCACTAACTTACAGGGACAGGCATACATGACCCAGCAACGAACGTGTCGGTCATCAACGTATGAACCCAAGTCGTAGCAAGCTACAAGGACTTAAAGGAACAATGTGTGACATTTTCCCGAAGGGACAAACACAGGAACGAAGAGGGACACATGCCGGCCAGCCTTAGTGTTCTGGAGCAGTAGCAAGCTACCCTGTGTCGGTGTCAAAACCGGCGGATCTCGGGTAGGGGGTCCCGATCTGTGCGTCTTAGGCTGATGGTAACAGGAAGTAAGGGACACAATGTTTACCCAGGTTCGGGCCCTCTCGATGGAGGTAAAACCCTACTTCCTGCTTGATTAATATTGACGATATGAGTAGTACAAGAGTAGATCTACCACGAGATCGTAGAGGCTAAACCCTAGAAGCTAGCCTATGATGATTATGATTGTAATTGTGATCGGCCTTCTAAGGACCAACCTCTCCGGTTTATATAGACACCGGAGAGGGCTAGGGTTTACATGGAGTCGGTTACACGGAAGGAAATACAATATCCGGATCGCCAAGCTTGTCTTCCACGCAAAGGAGAGTCCCATCTGGACACAGGACGGAGTCTTGAATCTTGTATCTTCACGCTTCAATAGTCCGGACGAAGTATATAGTCCGGCTGTCCGGATACCCCCTAATCCAGGACTCCCTCAGTAGCCCCTGAACCAGGCTTCAATGACGATGAGTCCGGCGCGCAGTCTTGTCTTTCGCATTGCAAGGCGGGTTCCTTCTCCGAATACTCCAAAGTAATTATCGAACACTTAAACCGTGTCCGGATCCGCAAAATGATCTTCACATACCACCGTAGAGAGAATGATATTTTACGAATGCAATCTGCTGACAACCTTTTTTAGACAACGCGACGTGTCATTATGGTCGGGTCATTATTCGAACCGTTTTCCCACAACCAGCCACAACGCATATTGCGAGGCGGTTTTCTTGACACGTCTTGTCAAAGCAGAGATTGTGTCCCCTTATCACGGGATTCTCATCAATACGGGTATGGGTAATCCCACCATGCCATAAATCGTGGCGCTTGGGAAGTAAGCGATTAACGGGCAAGTGGGGAGGTGCCCCGCTTTCGTCGCCTCTATAAAGGGATAAGAGTTCCCCATTTTTACCCACGCCTTCTTCCTCCTTTGCCCACTCTTGCCCCCTCGAGCTCCAGCACCCAAGCCCTAGTCTTCTCCGCACAGCTAAACATGTCCGGAGCAGGAGGCAAGTGGGTGGCTTCCACCGTGAAAGAGAAGCATATCGAGAATCTTCGGGTGGCCGGATACTTGCGCACCGGCTACCGGAAAAATGGCAGGCCATTCCAACCCCGGCACCTCACGAGAGGGTCGTGTTTGTCGCCCACTTCATCCGTGGACTGGGATTTCCACTTCATCCCTTCGTCTGCGGGCTCATGTTCTACTACGGGCTAGATTTCCATGATCTAGCCCCAAATTTCGTCCTCAACATCTCGGCGTTCATCGTCGTATGCGAGGCCTTCCTCCGCATCAGGCCTCACTTCGGCCTGTGGCTGCAAATCTTCTGCGTGAAGCCGAAGATCGTGAGCGGCCAGCAAGCGGAGTGCGGAGGGGCCATGGTGGGCAAGATGCCTAACGTCACCTGGCTTGACGGCTCCTTTGCGGAGACCGTGAAAGGGTGGCAGTCGGGGTGGTTCTACATCACCAAGCCGCGCGGTGCCAACTGGGCAGCGGCCCGAAGTTCCGATCCGAACCCCCATGCGGCTCACCTCTGGGAAAAGAAGGGCCTGGCACAGGGCGAACCTCTGAGTTGACCGGACTCCAAAACTGCATCAAGAGCATGAAGGACAAGAACATCAAGCTTGTCAACGTGATCCAGGTCATGCTTGTCCGCCGGATCCTTCCATGCCAAAGACGGGCATTCAATCTGTGGGAGTTCGTCCCGGCCGAACACCAGACGCTTCGAAAGCTCTACGACATGACGCACAAAGGCGCATTGAAGGTGTTGTTCAAGGCCTCTGAAGTACCTCCTCCCACATCCGAGGACCGCAGACTTCACGCCGCGCGGCTCCCCAGTCCGGTGAGTTTTCTGACTTCCTCCGGATTCGGTTCTTTCCAATATATTCATGGGGGAGTCTTAAGTAATTGTGAATATTTGATCAGGATTATGTGGAGACAGCGGAGCAGATTGGATCGTCTGCTCCGCGGAAGGCTCACGATGCTCTCCTAACGGAGATGCTAGTCACGGCGCCTACAAGGCACCGGAGAAGAAGGCCAAAGAAGGCCCCGGGACTAGGAAGGGTCTCCATGAAGATTATGTCGGAAGCCTCGTCCAAGACGACGAGGGCACACCTCCCCGAAGGGGAGGAAGAAGAGGAAGAGGAGGCCGCCCGTCCGGAGAGGATGGGGGCTCGAGAAGGCGCACTGTGGGGCGGAAAGGCCCCCCGGCGCAAGGCCGTCATACCCACGTCGTCTGACGACGACGAGGCAGATTGCTCCCGTTTAGGCGGGAGGAATCAAGAAGAAACTCTACCTCCCCGCACTGGGGGAGAAAAAGAGGAAAGCTGCCCCGGAGGGGGAGGCTGGGACGTCCAAGAAGGGAAAGACGTCCCTTCCGACTACTCCACCACAACCGCGCATAGCGAGGAAGGGTGGCTGCCCAGGGGGAAGCCCCTGGCGAGATCGTAAGTCTCCGCACTCTGCTGTACTTTAGTGCGACTTTGCTTCATAGTATTATTATAACGCCGAACATGTACGCAGTCCGGCCAGGGTCCATCCCAAGGTATCGTCTTCGGATGGATCCTTGAGTGATTCGGCGATAAACTCGCTCCCGACGGCCACCACTCCTCAGCCTGCGGACGACACGGAGGTGTTGTCCCAAAGGTTCCCAAAGCAGGGGGAGGGGACTCTGGAGACGCCCGAAGGCGGAATTCCAGATGCCGGACACGCGGGATTTAAGATCCCGGAGGATCGTGCCGATGAGAGCCGCAGCAAGCCGGACTCTCATCCGGACACTGTGCCGAAGCCTTCGATGGCTCCGGATGCGGGCAGGCGACCCCTCGCTAGGGAGGGCGAGCCGTCTGTGCCGATGACTTCCGTCACGCCAAAGGCGTCGGATAGTCTGCTGGAAGCGCTTCACGGCGCTTCCATGGATGACGAGCACCGTACTCTTATGAGTGCGGTGATTCAGAAGGTTCTGTCCGCCTAGAGCGGACTGACCGAAGCGTGTACCAGCCTCCTAACAGGCTTTGAGGTAAGTAATAAAAATGTGTGAAATTACCACCCGATAGGTATTAGCCCCTGATACTCTATTTGGTGTTCGTAAAGAAAAGCCAAACGGAGGGTCAATTATAATCCGCAGGAGTCTAAGAATAAGTGTGCATGTGAATAAGCAGGCTGTGCTACTTGTCGTTGATGTCCGCACAGCCGAGGTCGCCGGACTGAGGCAGGACCGGGAGCAGGCGCAGGGAGAGCTAGACCTCATGAAGAGGCAGCTCGAAGAGAAAAAAGGTGAGTAATTCCCCGTTCTCATACAATGAAGGATAGATAAAATTGGTTTAGTCTGACGATGAAGTGTCATGACGGTGTAACAGGGGCCACCGCCATAGTGGCGTCCCTGAAGAAAGCGATGTCCGAGGCTGAAGACAAGGCGGCCTTGGAATGCAAGGAGCGCGAAAAGCAAGATACTAGAGTGGGCGAGGTACAGCAAGAGCTCCGGGACCTCGGCAAGAAGTTTGAGTTCGTGGAGCATGATCTGAAGATGAAAGAGGCCGAGCTCAAGGCCCTTATGGCAGTATGAGAGACGCCAAGGCCGGGTTTACAAGGCACAAAGAAGAAATCCAGGCGGCAAAGAAGATAGCGGCGGGTAAGACATTCTGTATGCAAAGCAAATATGTGGAGGAGGCGTTTCTTTTACTTACCTGAATTCGGAGCTCTCCCGGGGCATTCGCAGATCTGCCACGCAGCGTCTCAGACGCCGCGGAGTTCTACCGTGCCGAGGAGGGGAGCTCCACGGAGAAGCTGTTCTGGTCCCGATGTCGGGCCAAACACACAATGCCTCTAAGTGACCAACTGAAGCAGTTGGTCGAACTCCACAGGGCGGCCGAAGTGGCTATGAAAGATTTCATAGTCCGAATGTGGCCTGGTGAGCCGCTGCCCACTAGCTACTTCGGCTTGATCAAACGGATGGTGAATGCCTGTCCGCGGCTTGAAGTTATCAAGCGATCCATTTGCATTGAGGGTGCCCGCCGGGCCTTTGCCCATGCGAAGGTGCATTGGGGCAAGCTGGATGCGGAGAAGCTGGTGAAGGACGGGCCGCCGGAGGGCAAGGCGCATCGCTATCTTGAGAAGTATTACGATGGCGTTATGAAGGGCGCTCGTCTCGTGGCCGATGAATGTACCAAGGACAAGATCTTTGAATAAATGTACCTCATCCTTTGTTGTAATATAAAGACGAAGTTACTTGTGCTATGTAGCACTGTTTGATTTAAAATATTACCTTCAGGCGGCTGTTTATACAATTACCGCAAGTAGGCTACCGTCGGCTTCCGCCCCCACGTAACTAGTACCGCGTGTTCTCGAAAAACCCGGATACTCTTTATCCAAATTTTTGGTCCCTTAAGGAGGTATCCGGTGCAGCGAACAAGGCAATCAGACTATGCGGCTTTATAACTTTCACTTAGCCATAGAAGTCTACAATTTTAAATTTCGGCGAAGCCTGGAAGGCCGAATTGGGGCGCTATACACGCCTAGATCGAACGAAGCTGATTCCTCGCCTAAAGCGGAAAAAATCTTTAAGGATTTTAAGACCTCTCGAACAGCGACCAGCTCTCGCCGCATCATGTCGGTCAGTTTTCGGCTTTCTCTCGAGGTGCTCGCCCGTAAGAACCGGACACAATCGCAAGAGTTCTCCTCGCGCTACCTTAGCCGATATAACGGAACGTAAGGTACCAAAACAAGGGAGCCGGGCAAACTCAACTATTTACCCAAGATGTGATTCGGAGCTGATGCATATAGTGCTATAAGTTTGGGGTGCCGAACTTTTGAAAGTGTTCGGACTTGTTGTGCCGTATTATGAGGCGTCATATGAAGCCCCTGGCAAACTAATCGTACCAAGATGTACGGATGCAATATTAAATAAACATTTGCAAGAAATATGTGCAAATAGGAATAATAAGCTGACGCTATATATTGTTTCCCATTGATGAATAATACGTTTAAGCGTATCTTTACAACGGTAGCATTAAGCAGAAGTAAATAGGACTATTTAACATGTCCTATCCAAGGGCAGGCTGCATGTAGGTATGTAAAACAGGTATAACGATCGTGAACAGATTCCACCTGGGTATTTCCTTTTGTGCGCAAAGTCTGTTGCCTCCTTTGTTTTCTCTCCTATGCAAGTCCGACAATCCGGCTCTTCCGAAGAGGCTGTTCTAAAGCAATGTCCTGAAAAATAAGAAGGATGGGTTATGAGGGTATGTGGCGGTTATACCGCACTGTTGACTGAGTCATTGTTGCGCCTCCGCCTATGCCCATGGTATTTTGAATGCGTAGTTATGTACGCGTGGCACGAATGCTGCTTTGATGGGGCTTGAGCGGAGGCCGGACTGCTAGTCGCGCTCTTGGCGTGCCTGATGATCCTGTTGCGGGGTGCTCCGGACACGCTTGACGGTGCTCAAAGTTGTCGTCGCCGGATTGGTTTGTCGGATGAGGCCGCATTGTACTTCCGCCGCGAGGGCTGCAGTATGCTCTTCTATTCGGAGAGAGCGGTCCATGTTTCCGTTAACTGTTATGACCCCGCGTAGTCCTGGCATCTTGAGCTTAAGGTATGCGTAATGTGGTACCGCATTGACTCTAGCGAATGCGTTTCGTCCCAGCAGTGCATGGTAACCACTGCGGAAGGGGACGATATCGAAGATTAACTCTTCGCTTCGGAAGTTATCCGGAGATCCGAAGACCTCTTCCAATGTTATAGAGCCCGTATAACGGGCCTCTACTCCAGGAATTACACCTTTAAAGGTGGTTTTGGTGGGCTTGATCCTTGAAGGGTCGATGCCCATTTTACGCACTGCGGTCCCGATAAAGGTGTCAGCCGCCGCCGTCCATAAGGACTCGCGTGAGGTGGAATCCGTCGATGATTGGGTCTAGGACCAATGCGGCTGAGCCGCCGTGACGGATGCTAGTAGGGTGATCCCTACGATCAAAGGTGATCGGACAAGCTAACCATAGGTTGAATTTGGGGGCGACTAGCTCCATCGCATAGACGTCCCGTAATGCTCGCTTCCGTTCCCGCTTGGGAATGTGAGTGGCGTAGATCATGTTGACCGTTTTCACCTGGGGGGGGGGGGTGGAATTTCTTCTGTCCCCCCGTGTTCGGACGCTGGGGCTCTTCGTCATCGTCACTGTGCAGCCCCTTGTCCTTGTTTTCGACGTTTATTTTGCCGACCTATTTGTACACCCAGCAGTCTTTGTTGGTGTGGTTGGCTGGCTTGTCCGGGGTGCCATGAATTTGGCATGAGCGCTCCAATATACGGTTCTAGACTGGACGGTCCCTGATTGTTCCTTTTGAACGGCTTCTTCCGCTAACCGGGCTTGGATCCGCTGAATCCGGCGTTGACTGCTGTGTCTTCGGTGCTGTCACCGTTGTTCCGTCGCTTATGTCTGTTGCGCCGTGGCTTGCCGTTGTTGTCGCGGACATCCGAAGTGCCAGAGTGTGGCGTAGTGCTACTGCGAGCCAACCAGTTGTCCTCGCCCGCGCAAAAGCGGGTCATTAGTGTTGTGAGAGCTGCCATGGACTTAGGTTTTTCCTGGCCGAGGTGTCGGGCGAGCCATTCGTCACGGATATTATGCTTAAAAGCCACCAGGGCTTCGGCATCCGGACAGTCGACTATTTGGTTCTTTTTAGTTAGGAACCGAGTCCAGGATTTCTTGGCTGACTCTCCGGGTTGTTGAGTAATGTGGCTCAAGTAATCGGCGTCCGGTGGTCGCACATATGTGCCCTGGAAGTTGTCGAGGAATGTGTCTTCCAGGTTTTCTCAACTGCCAATGGAATTTGCTGGCAGGCTGTTTAGACGGTGTCGGGCGGGTCCTTTGAGCTTGAGGGGGAGATACTTTATGGCGTGTAGATGGTCTCCGCGGGCCATGTGAATGTGGAGAAGGAAATCTTCGATACATACTGCGGGGTCTGTTGTGTCATCATATGATTCGATGTTTACGGGTTTGAACCCTTCTGGGAATTCATGATCCATCACTTCGTCAGTGAAGCAGAGAGGGTGCGCGGCGCCTCTGTGCCGGGCTATGTGGCTACGCAGTTCGAATTGCTCTGGGTGGCTGTGTTCGGCCCAGCCGGACTTGTTGATAGTGTATCCGGTGTGACGGTCGTTGTCGCTCGTTTGGGCGCGCCCCCGCGATCCATAGATCGATCTTGGCTGTCCTGCTTTGTTTTCCAGTGTATCTTGTAGGTCCTGCCTATTGACCCGGGCCGTAGTGTATTGGCATGGGGGTGCGGGCTGATACGTCGTTTTATCCTGGCCACGAGGTGTCCGGTCAGCCGTATAGCGCTCGAGTCCATATTCCTCGGCTGCCAGGACTTCAGTCCATCTATCTGTGAGCAGGTCTTGATCAGCTTGGAGTTGCTGCTGCTTACGCTTGAAGCGCTCCTGCTCTACGGGATCCTCAGGCACGCCGAACTCGTCATCGCCGAGGCTAATCATCGTCTTCGGAGGGGGGCATGTAGTTGTCCTCCTCTGGATATCCGTCTGTCGCCTATTCGTCTGGGCTGACCTGCTCATCTTCCTGCTCGGCCTGCTCGAAGGCGGGCTGATCAGGGTTGTACTCTTCTTCAGCACCATCCGGATTGTTTTCGTCTCCTGGGCCGGTATTGCTGTGGTGGGGCTTGGAGCGGCGTCGACGACGCCCATGCTTTGCTTTTCTCCCTGAGGGGTTATCCTCCGTTGCCTCATTGCCATTGGTTTCCTTCGGAGTGTCCACCATATATATATCATAGGAAGAGGTGGCTGTCCACCGCCCAATGAGCAGTGGTTCATGTTCTTCTCCTGCATCGTCGTCCATACCGTCGATGTCCTCGGAGTCGAAGTCAAGCACGTCGGTTAGATCATCGACCGTGGCAATGAAGTGGGTGGTGGGTGGGCAACGAATTCCTTCGCCGCCCCGCTTCCCACTCGAAGCGGACATAGTTCGGCCAAGAGCCTCCTGACAAAGAGAGAGACTTTAATGAGTTCAGCATGTCGCCAAAGGGCGAGTGCTGGAAGATATCCGCAGCGGTAAACTCCATTACCGGAGCCCAACCAGGCTCGGCGGGCTCAGGAGCGCGCGGATTGGAACCTACAACCGGATATGAGTCCGGGGGTCCGGCGTCACAGGCTTCCTCATAAGTGAGGCATGTGTTCGGCTCCAGCACCGATGAGTGTGTGGCCTGCAGGGCGGGGTCAATCCCTCCGTCCTTAGGCAACGCAGCCTGCTCCGGATTTAGGTCCGGGGCTACTGCAGGGGTGATATCCCGAGCGTTGTCCAACAGCAGGTCTAAGCCTTGCTCGTCATGACTGTCTGGTGATCCTGGCATAGGCCCGAATCCGTCGAAGATCAAGTCTTCATGAACGTCCGCCATGTAGTTCAGGTTTCCGAACCTGATCCGTGGCTGGGGGCGAGCTGTTGATCTCGCTTCCAGATGGCTGTTTAATTGGCCCGCAGTGCGAAGCCGCCGAACATGAAGATCTGTCCGGAGAGAAAAGTCTCACCCTGGACCGTGTTGTTGACAATGATTGAAGGAGCCATCGAGCCTTGCAGCGACGGCACAGAGGAACTCTCAATGAAAGCACCAATGCCGGTGTCAAAACCGGCGGATCTCGGGTAGGGGGTCCCGATCTGTGCATCTTAGGCTGATGGTAACGGGAAGCAAGGGACACAATGTTTACCCAGGTTCGGGCCCTCTCGATGGAGGTAAAACCCTACTTCCTGCTTGATTAACATTGACGATATGAGTAGTACAAGAGTAGATCTACCACGAGATCATAGAGGCTAAACCCTAGAAGCTAGCCTATGATGATTATGATTGTAATTATGATCTGCCTTCTAAGGACCAACCTCTCCGGTTTATATAGACACCGGAGAGGGCTAGGGTTTACATGGAGTCGGTTACAAGGAAGGAAATACAATATCCGGATCGCCAAGCTTGTCTTCCACGCAAAGGAGAGTCCCATCCGGACACGGGACGGAGTCTTGAATCTTGTATCTTCACGCTTCAATAGTCCGGACGAAGTGTATAGTCCGGCTGTCCGGATACCCCCTAATCCAGGACTCCCTCGCCCTAGCTCAGTGGAAACACTAGGAGACATTTCCCCATAAGAGAGGCTACCAAGAATAAACAACTAGATTGTCGGATCCCACACATACCAAGCATTTCAAATCATACACACAATATGCTCGATATGTGCAAATACAACATGGCATCACAACAAACCTCTACGACTCAAAGTATTTATTCATTAGGCTCCGAAGAGTCATACATAGTAAGAATTACAATCATGGGTCACATGACCCAACATACAGAGCATACAAGCAACGGAAGCATAACATGTCTGAGTACAGACAACTACAAATGAAAAAGGCTGAGAAGCCTGACTATCTACAAGACCCTCCCAAGGGTACAAGATCGTAGCTGAGGTAACAAGCTGTCACGCCCAATATGCGACCCTATCCAAAAGGAACTCGACGGTCCCACCAAGGATAGACCCGCATATTGGAACGCTTTTGCAAGGTGGATATCATTACATCAACATTACATAATACATAGGGATACATACAGAAGGCACAAATGCCACAAGAATACATCAACATCAAGTAAAAGATCAACATCCGACTACGGATGAAACATAAACAGAAACTCAAACAATATCCACCCTGCTAGCCCAGGCTGCCGACCTGGAACCTATCCCCTGATCGAAGAAGAAGCGTAAGAAGAACTCCAATACAAGCAAACATCGCTCTCACGTCATGATCATCGCAAACCTGTACCTGCAATCGGTGGTGTAGTAATCTGTGAGCCACGAGGACTCAACAATCCCATTACCATGGGTATCAAGACTAGCAAAGCTCAAAAGGTAAGGAAGGGGGGTAAAGTGGTGAGGTTGCAGCAGCGACTAAGCATATATGGTGGCTAACATACATGCAAGTGAGAGCGAGAAGAGAAACAAAGGAACGGTCGTCAACTAGTAATGATCAAGAAGTGATCACGAACTCCTACTTACGCCAGACATAACCCATAAACCGTGTTCTCCTCTCGATCAACCCGAAAGAGACACTCACAGTTACGCACCACGGTTGGTGTATTTTAGAAGAGGTTTGCTTCAAGTTTACTACAACCGGATATTAACAAATTCCCATCTCGCCACATAACCGCGGGCACGGCTCTCGAAAGTTTATACCTGCAGGTGTCCCAACTTAGCCCATGATAAGCTCTCGCGATCAACGAAGGATATTCCTTCTCCCCGGGAAGACCCGATCGGTCTCGGAATCCGGCTACAAGACATTTCGACAAAGACAATAAAACAAGTCCAGCAAGACCGCCCGATGCGCCCACAATCCCGATAGGAGCTGCACATATCTCGTTCTCGTGGCAACACCGGATGAGATAAATCTGAGTAAAACCAATCCTCAAGTTGCCCTAAGGTGGCTCATGGTGTTTCAGTTCGGGCCAGCCGCTTAGAGAAGCTAATCGGTCCGGGGTTAAATAAAGATGACCCTCGAGAGAGCGACTCCCAAGGGAAAAATAGGTGGTGGTGAGGCAAATGGTAAAACCAATGTTGGGCCTTGCGGAGAAGTCTTATTCAAAGCGAACTGTCAAGGGGTCCCATAAATCACCCGACCGCGTTAGGGACGCAAAATCCGGGAACATAATACCGATATGACGGAAACTAGGGCGGCAAGAGTGGAACAAAACACCAGGCATAAGGCCGAGCCTTCCACCCTTTACCAAGTATATAGATGCATTAATAATATAAGATATATTGTGATATCCCAACAAGTAAACATGTTCCAACAAGGAACAACATCTCCATGTTCCAACAAGGAACAAACTTCATCTTCACCTACAACTAACAACGCTATAAGAGGGGCTGAGCAAAGCGGTAACATAGCCAAACAACGGTTTGCTAGGAAGGGTGTCAAAGGTTAGAGGTCGACATGGCAATTTGGGAGGCTTGATAAACAGGTAATAGGTAGCGCAAGACTGATAGAACGAAGCAACTAGCATAGCAATGATAGTAGTGTGATCCAAGGTAGCGGTCATCTTGCCTGAAATCCATAAGGAAGAAGAACGAGTCCATGAAGAAGACGAATGGATGAAGCCGAACCAAGCGTAGACGAACGAATCCTCACGATCGCAACGAAAACAGGAACTAACAAGAAGAAGCACACAACATAGTAAACACACCACACATAGACAAGACATGATGCAAAACCAAGCATGATGCATGACAAAGCTACATGAAGCTACTCATGGCAAGAGATGATGCAAACAAGAACAACACATCAAGGCAAGTTTAAATGAGGCCGGGAACAACATATAACAATTCCTTAAGTCCTCATATGCATATTTCGAAATTGGTCCAGATCTGGAAAAATCTTATGTTCAAGTTGTTAAACAGCAAGTTAAGATGCACCACGATGATCTACACGAAATTCTAGTCAAGTTACATATAAAGTTCATTAGATTCGGAGCTACGGCCTAGAAGATATGAGCAAAACAAGGTAAACATGGCATTGATGCAAAATGCATACAAACATCAAGCAAACACCTCAAAACAAGGATGCAACATGATAATATGAAACTACATGCAAAATCAAGCAAGTTTCATATAGAGCACGCTCAAACGGAGCAACGGATCAACACATACACCCTATACAAGTTAAGACAACAATCTGTCCAAAACAGCAAGTAGGCATATTGCAAGCACCAAAACAACATTCTACATGACCTCAACATAATAACAAAAGGCATGGGCATGATGTACAGGTAAAGCATTACAAAACATGAACACTGAGCTATCTCCAGAAATCACTAGAACATGCTCAAAAACACATGGCAAGATTGCAAATAATAACAGTTTCAGACTTTAGCAGAAATTACATCAGGTTGCAATGTTTAGAGCTATCGAACAACATGCTACAGGAACTTATAATAGCAAGACAAGGCATGGAATGAATCTATTAAATGGATAGAACAAAAGTCCTTTAGTGACCATAAGCCAAAAAGGATCAAAAAATATGATGGCACCCACGTAAACATGGCAAGTCATATTACAGATTCATACATGGCAGGAACAACGACAAGTAGGCATGTTGGTGAGCTTGAACCACTCACCACAAAGCAATACATGGCATGGCAAGGCAACAAACAGTATGACGACATGGCATAGAAGCTATACATGGCAAGAACAACAATATAGCATGCAAGGATCAACCACAACAACCTTGGCAAAATTGAATAACATGTAAACAATCTGCCACGAACATTTTGTAGCAAAAGTAGAGCTCGATTGACTCAAGCTATGGTACTCCATAATTGCAAACAAGGGCATGAATGGATAGAGCAAGACATGTGTAACAAAACATCCTTACTGAAGTATCTCAAAATATACATGGATCTCTCTGTAGCATCATGTTAACATGGCATAAAAATATCAGCAAAACAGGGCTGAAATCAGCAACATCAAGACACCTAGTTTGCATGCTTGTGCTAGTCACCACATAGATCACAAAAATACATGGCATACACCCCTGGAAAGATGGCATGGCATATTACAAAACACATGTACGTCTCAAGTTCATAGGGAGCACACATTAATCATGGAAAAAATGACAAAAGTGCAAGTTCTGTTAAGAAACAGAAACTAACATCACATAGCACTCTTCCAACCGCATTTCGGGCATCAAGATGAGCTAAAATTAAAATGATGCAATCAGATGAAATGATCTATTCATCGAGACGAACATTTTGACATATTACATGCGCAAAACGGAGCTACAGATGCAGAGATATGATGAGATGAAAATGCATGAAAATAATCACAAACTCGGGGACTTATTTCGGGGACAACCTCGGGTCTGCACGGTTTTCAAAGCAAAGCGGATCTCGCCGGAGATCTCGCCGGCAGGAGGCCGGAGGAGGTGGGGAGAGGCGCCGGCGAGGTGGGGCCGCCCGGATCCGGTGGCGGGAGGCCGGATCCATGGGCGAGGAGGCGCGGGTCTCGGCATGAGCCGGGCCACGAGGAGACCGGGCGGTGGCCGGGCGAGCACGTGGCCGGCGGCGAGCTCGAGCTCCTCCGGCGAAGGAAGGCGGCGGCGGCGCAGCTGCAGAGAGAGAAGCGGGTGAGGAAGGGGGAAACAGAGGGAGGAAGGGAAGGGGAGGCGCGATGGGAGCGGCCTGGGGTCGAGGTCGCCGGCAACGCCACTCCGGTGGCACGGGATGGAGGCGAGGCAGGGCGGCGCAGGCGGGCTCCTGGTGCGGGCGCCGGGCGGGCGGGCGGGGCGCCTGGCCCGATGGGCTTCTCAGGGCCCGATCCGGGTCTGGCGGGCTCATGGGCGGGGAGGCGGCGCGAGCGGGTGGGCATGCTCGGGACGCGTGGCGCCTCCTGGGAGGCTGCCGACGGCGGCTCGGGTGGCGGCTGGCCCATAGGGCAGCGCCAAGTGGCGGAGGGGGCTTGGGGCGCGCCGGATTCAGAGGAGAAGGTGGGAGGATGCGGCGGCTCATGATTGGGGAGGCACGGAAATCAAGGAGGGAGGTTGGGGGTGACAAAAATGGCAAGGGAGGGGCTGCTATTTATAGCAGGGAGGCCTAGGGATTAGGGTTTGGGGAGTTTTGGAGGGGTTTCGGACCCTCGGATCTCGATCTGGCGGTCCGGAGTGGAGGGGGGGTTATAGGAGGGCTGCAGGTGGGCTGTGACGAGAGGGTCTGGACTGAGGGGAGAGAAGAGAGGTGCCGTCCGGCAGTTTAAGCCAAACGTCAAGCGAAAAGTACCGATAACGATACCGCTATACATGACGGTTGGGCTATCAAATGGACTCCGAATGCGACGAAACTTGACAGGCGCTCTGCCTACACTATAATAAGACCGCAAGCCAAGCTTCACCCATTCCGAGAACATTTAACACCCGCACACGAAAAGAGGTAAAAAGGGGCGCCGGGAGACATAGGAGTGCCGGATTGCAAAACGGACAACGGGGAAAAAGCTCGGATGCATGAGACGAACACGTATGCAAAATGAAATGCACATGATGACATGATATGAAATGCATATGATGACATGGCAAAGTGCAACACGCAAGCACATGACATGGCAAAGACGACGAATAACTGGCGGACACCTGGCGTATCGAATCCGGGGCGTTACACAAGCTAAATGTCGAAGTCCACGCGGAACAACTAGTGAGACTGAAGTCTCCCTGCAAAATATAAATTAAGCAAACATGAGTACAAATGTACCCATTAAGACTTACATCAGAACTAGCTACATATGTATCAGTATCAACAAAGGGGTGGTGGAGTTTAACTGCAGCAAGCCAGCTTTGACTCAGTGGCTATCCTGTACTACGACTGCTGATAACTCTTTGAGGTGGCGCACATGAGTCCACATATTCAGCATATCAATACACCACTAATGATCCACTCGCGTCTCCCTACGAGAAGGCCATCCATAGCACTCATGCTTGTCTTGCGCATTTTAGAGTATCCACTTTCACTTGTCTATGAACTGCACAAGCAAACTAGTAGTCCATTACCGCGGACGCGGCTATTTGAATAGATCATTTATAACCCTGCAGGGGTGTACTTCTTCACACAAGCTTCCGCCACTTACCACCATGTACACGTCGTGTATCTCGGCAACCTTCAAGCGGAAGCCTGGCGAGGGAGTCGGCCACAACCTGACTAACCACACAAGTCTCTAGTCCAGGTTTATCGCCTATTCGGGTTCCATCCACAAGGAGATCCGGCCGAGGTTTCACTCACGGCCCCAAACGATGAGAGCAGGGTTCCCGAGGCACCAAATGGGCGTCTCGGTACACCGTGCCTCGTGTATCTACCGCATCATAGCCCGCCCCTAGGGTCGGCCACACGCACGGCCCCCAACACATATCCTACAAACACCAGAAACTAGTTGCAACTCCTGGACAGAGATCAAGGCGATTAATAAGTCGAGAGGGGCACTTAAGCATTCCAATGCACGGTAGTAACTGTCTTGGATCACAAACACAGGACTCAGTTCCTGAGGGCGGTTTCAATGAGACAACCCACCATGTACTCCTACATGGCCTCTCACCGCTACCTTTACCAAATCATGTTCACACACTTAGCTCTCAACAGTAGGACATGTTCACAACTTTCCAATTCATCCCCGATGAATCAGACCTGACACAACTCTAAGCAATAGCAGGCATGACAAACAAGCATGAATGAGTAGGCACGTCAGGGCTCAAACAACTCCTACTCATGCTAGTGGGTTTCCTCTATTTATTGTGGCAATGACAGGTCATGCAGAGGAAAGGGGTTCAACTACCGCAGTATGTAACAGTTGAATCGTTGTTGTCCTAATGGCGTAAAAGAGAGCAGGAGCGAGAGAGTGGGATTGTATCGAAATGAACAATGGGGTTCTGCTTGCCTGGCACTTCTGAAGATAGTATAGTTCTTCATCGGTGTCATCGATCTCATCGCCGAAACCACGTCTACTGAGAGGGGACAAATACTGGCAAACAAGGAAGAACAGAATCAATGCAATGCAACAATTATGATGCATGATAATGACATGGTAACATGCTGTGATTTGAGCTAATGCAACTAGCAACAAGTTAAATGAAGTTGGTTTGAACCCTAGGTTCAAATTCAAACTCCATATGTTAATATTCATATGCCAATTATTTGATTTGCCCGAAACAGTAGTCATAAGTTGTTCTAGCAAGCATAAAAAATGGTATAGATGGATAGATTGGATTTTTCTGATCATTTTTCATACATAAATATTTTCAATCTGAGTTATAGATTATTTTCTATGATTTTTAGAAGTTTTAACTATTTTTTTGAAATTTCCTGAATTAAATTAATCCAGAAAATGATTTACTGCGTCAGCTTGACGATAGCGTGATGTCAGCAGGTCAACAGCACCAGCCCAGGTCAAACCTGACGATTGGGTCCCAGACGTCAGCCTCACATCTAATTAACAGGGTTAATTAGCACTGGGTTAACACTAAACCTAATTTAGTTAGAGGCCTGGGCCCACATGAAGGAAATATGCCCTAGAGGCAATAATAAAGTTATTATTTATTTCCTTATATCATGATAAATTTTTATTATTCATGCTAGAATTCTATTAACCAGAACCATAATACTTGTGTGAATACATAGACAAACAGAGTGTCACTAGTATGCCTCTACTTGACTAGCTCGTTGATCAAAGATGGTTATGTTTCCTAGCCATAGACATGAATTGTCATTTGATTAACGGGATCACATCATTATGAGAATGATGTGATTGACTTGACCCATTCCGTTAGCTTAGCACCACGATCGCTTAGTATTACGCTATTGCTTTCTTAATGACTTATACATGTTCCTATGACTATGAGATTATGCAACTCCCGTTTACCGAGGAACACTTTTGTGCTACCAAACGCCACAACGAATCGGGTGATTATAAAGGTGCTCTACAGGTGTCTCCAAAGGTACTTGTTGGGTTGGCGTATTTCGAGATTAGGATTTGTCACTCCGATTGTCGGCGAGGTATCTCTGGGCCCACTCGGTAATGCACATCACTTAAGCCTTGAAAGCATTGCAACTAATGAGTTAGTTGCGGGATGATGTATTATGGAACGAGTAAAGAGACTTGCCGTAAGTAGATTGAACTAGGTATTGAGATACCGACGATCGAATCTCGCAAGTAACATACCGATGACAAAGGGAACAACGTATGTTGTTATGCGGTTTGACCGATAAAGATCTTCATAGAATATGTGGGAGCCAATATGAGCATCCAGGTTCCGCTATTGGTTATTGGCCGGAGATTTGTCTCGGTCATGTCTACATAGTTCTCGAACCCGTAGGGTCCGCACGCTTAAAGTTTCGAGGACAGTTATATTATGAGTTTATATGTTTTGATGTACCGAAGGTAGTTAGGAGACCCGGATGTGATCACGGACATGACGAGGAGTCTCGAAATGGTCGAGACATGAAGATTGATATATTGGACGA
This sequence comes from Aegilops bicornis, assembly GCA_021605145.1. Taxonomy (NCBI): domain Eukaryota; kingdom Viridiplantae; phylum Streptophyta; class Magnoliopsida; order Poales; family Poaceae; genus Aegilops; species Aegilops bicornis. Next base: position 612,559,068 of record CM038670.1, on the reverse strand, counting down.
CTATATTCGGACAACGGAATGGTTCCGGGGGTTATCGGATATATACTGGAGTACCGGGAGGTTACCGGAACCCCCCGGGGGTTTAATGGGCCTACATGGGCCTTAGTGGAGAAGAGGAGATGCGTCTAGGGCAGGCCGCGCGCCCCCTCCCCCTCTAGTCCGAATTGGACAAGGAGGGGGGCGGCGCCCCCCCCCTTCCTCTCTCTCTCCTCTTTCCCCCCTTCTCCTAATCCAACAAGGAAGGGAGGGAGTCCTACTCCCGATGGGAGTAGGACTCCTCCTGGCGCGCCCCTCTCCTGGCCGGCCGCCTCTCCCCCCTTGCTCCTTTATATACGGGGGCAGGGGGCACCCCAAAGACACAACAATTGATCATTGATCTTTTAGCCGTGTGCGGTGCCCCCCTCCACCATAGTCCACCTCGATAATACTGTAGCGGTGCTTAGGCGAAGCCCTGCGTCGGTAGAACATCATCATCGTCACCACGCCGTCGTGCTGATGAAACTCTCCCTCAACACTCGGCTGGATCGGAGTTCGAGGGACGTCATCGGGCTAAACGTGTGCTGAACTCGGAGGTGCCGTGCGTTCGGTACTTGATCGGTCGGATCGTGGAGACATACGACTACATCAACCGCGTTGTGCTAACGCTTCCGCTTTCCGTCTACGAGGGTACGTGGACACACTCTCCCCTCTCGTTGCTATGCATCGCCATGATCTTGCGTGTGCGTAGGAATTTTTTTGAAATTACTACGTTCCCCAAACAGCAGCATCCGAGCCTGGTTTTGTGCGTAGATGTTATATGCACGAGTAGAACACAAGTGAGTCGTGGGTGATACGTCTCCAACTTATCTATAATTTTTGATTGCTCCATGCTATATTATCTCCTGTTTTGGGCAATATTGGGCTTTATTATCCACTTTTATATTATTTTTGGGACTAACCTATTAACCGGAGGCCCAGCCCAGATTTGCTGTTTTTTGCCTATTTCAGTGTTTCAAAGAAAAGGAATATCAAACGGAGCCGAAACGGAACGAAATCAACTGGAGAAGTTATTTTGGAAGGAAAGCTACCGGATGGACTTGGACCCCACACCAGGAGCTAAGGGAGGTGCTCACGAGGGTGGGGGCGCGCCCACCCCCCTAGGTCGCGCCCCCCTGCCTCGTGGGGCCCCCGAAGCTCCACCGACGTACTTTTTTCACCCATATATACCCACATATCCTAAAACTTCCAGAACAGAAGATAGATCGGGAGTTCTGCTGCCGCAAAACCTCCAGAGCCACCAAAAACCTCTCGGGAGCCTGTTCCGGCACCCTGCCGGAGGGGGAACCCATCACTCGTGGCCATCTTCATCATCCCGACGCTCTCCATGACGAGGAGGGAGTAGTTCACCCTCGGGGCTGAGGGTATGTACCAGTAGCTATGTGTTTGATCTCTCTCTCTCTCTCTCATGTTCTTGATTTGGCACGATCTTCATGTATCGCAAGCTTTGCTTTTATAGTTGGATCTTATGTTTCTTCTCCCCCTCTACTCTCTTGTAATGGATTGAGTTTTCCCTTCGAAGTTATCTTATCGGATTGAGTCTTCAATGATTTGAGAACACTTGATGTATGTCTTGCCGTGTGTATCTGTGGTGACAATGGGATATCACGTGATTCACTTGATGTATGTTTTGGTGATCAACTTGTGGGTTCCGCCCATGAACCTATGCATAGGGGTTGGCACACGTTTTCGTCGTGATTCTCCGGTAGAAACTTTGGGGCACTCTTTGAAGTACTTTTGTGTTGGTTGGATGAATCTGAGATTGTGTGATGCATATCGTATAATCATGCCCACGGATACTTGAGGTGACAATGGAGTATCTAGGTGACATTAGGGTTTTGGTTGATTTGTGTCTTAAGGTGTTATTCTAGTACAAACTCTTTAATAGATCGATCCGAAAGAATAACTTTGAGGTGGTTTCGTACCCTACCATAATCTCTACGTTTGTTCTCCGCTATTAGTGTCTTTGGAGTGACTCTTTGTTGCATGTTGAGGGATTGTTATATGATCTATCTATGTTATTATTGTTGAGAGAACTTGCACTAGTGAAAGTATGAACCCTAGGCCTTGTTTCCTATCATTGCAATACCGTTTACGCCGCTTTTACCACTTGTTACCTTGCTGTTTTTATAGTTTCAGATTACAAATACCTTTATCTACCGTCCATATTGCACTTGTATCACCATCTCTTCGCCGAACTAGTGCACCTATACAATTTACCATTGTATTGGGTGTGTTGGGGACACAAGAGACTCTTTGTTATTTGGTTGAAGGGTTGTTTGAGAGAGACCATCTTCATCCTACGCCTCCCGTGGATTGATAAACCTTAGGTCATCAACTTGAGGGAAATTTGCTACTGTCCTACAAACATGTGCACTTGCAGGCCCAACAACGTCTACAAGAAGAAGGTTGTGTAGTAGACATCAAGCTCTTTTCTGGCGCCGTTGCCGGGGAGGTTAGTGCTTGAAGGTATATCTTTTGATCTTGCAATCGAATCTTTTTGTTTCTTGTTTTAGCACTAGTTTAGTTTATAAAAGAAAACTACAAAAAAATGGAATTGAGTTTTTCTCATACGCTTCATCTTTTTAATATCTTTCGTGAGTATGATGGAAAGGAAAGTTGTGCCAAAGTATTAGAAGAAGAATTCATTAAATTGTTTGGCACTAAATGTTTGAATGATGAGCATGATTGCAATGTTGTTAGTATGAACTCCTTGAATATCCATAGTACTAATGATGATTGCTCTAGTCATGATGAAAATATCTCTTATAAGCATGCCAACTTTTGCGGAGTGCATGTTTGCATGAACACACCAAATAGAGAAGATATATATTGCAAGAGGCATAAGCACTTAGAAACTAAATGGTTGCAAGAAAGGCTAAATGTGAGTGCTGGAAATTTAAATTTCCTTTGCCGTACTTGTGAACTATGCAATGAATGTGGTCATCTACATCTCCTATGCAAATTGTTTCATGATCGAATCGTGTCCAAAAATTGTGATGATTTGATCTCCCTTGCACATTACAATGAGCTTAGTTTACTTTTGGGTTATGAAGAATTGAAACGTTTAATTAAGGAGCTTCCAGAATTTACCCATAAGAAATTCCTTGACATTGATCTAGAGAAGATTTATATGTATTGTGCGGTGAATTGCATTGAAAATCCTTATATTGCCAATTACATAAAGAAAAGAAAACAAATAGAAGATGAAGAGAATACTAATGAAAGGGAAGAGACTTCCCAATATCCTCCTATTATTTCTTATGATGAATCGTAACGAGGAGGAGCTTTCTATTCAACCAATCTCATCAATAAGGAGCTCAAAGAGGAAGGTTGAACCTACACATAATGTGAAGAAGAAAAAGCAAAGAAGGAGCAACAAAGGTAGAAAGGTATCCCTCCCAAATGATGTTGCTCCTACTACTCATTGTGATGATGATAATTGCTTTACTATTGGTGCTATCCATACTATTAATGATGAGAGTGATTATGCTTATGATATGAAAATGCCCAAGCTTGGGGAAGCTATGTTTGATGAGGATGACATATTTGAGAATATATTTGCTGTAATTAATGTTTGTCCCAAGCTTGAGGATGCTATGTTTAATAATGATGATATTTTTAGCCTCTCAAGTTTTGATATGCAAAGTTGTTATGATGATAGCATGCCTCCTACCTATGATGATTATATTGATGAAAGTGGGTTCGGAAGAGTGTCAACTTTAGGAAGTAGTGATCCCACTATTTTGGAGGATGTTGAATTTTTTTGTGATGAATATGAAAGTGGATTTGGAAGAGTGTCAACTTTATTTAGTGATTCCACTATCTTGGGAGAGGTTTCAATCGATTATGATGAGAACGAAGTTGCTACTTATGATGATTATTGTGATAAAACTTATGCTATAAAAAGTAGTGATGATTATATTTATAAAACTTGTCATGATTATGATTACCCTTTTTCTAAACATTACTCTTTTAATGTGGAAACAATTTATAGTATTCAAGTCTCTTATGATACTCCCACTATTCGAATGAGAAGAATTTTGCTTATGTGGAGAGTAATAAAATTTCTATGCTTGTAGATCATGAAAAGAATGCTTTAGGTGCTGGTTATATTGTTGAATTCCTTCATGATGCTACTGAAAATTATTATGAGGGAGGAACATATGCTTGTAGGAATTGCAATAATATCAAGTTTCCTATCTATGTGCTTAAAGTTTTGAAGTTATGCTTGTTTTGCCTTCCTATGCTTGTTGATTATTGTTCCCATAAGTTGTTTGCTCACAAAATACCTATGCATAGGAAGTGGGTTAGACTTAAATGTGCTAGTCATATTCTTCATGATGCTCTCTTTATCTTTCAATTCTTATCTTTTAAGTGAGCATCATTGAAATCATCATGCCTAGCTAGGGGCGTTAAACGTTAGCGCTTGTTGGGAGGAAACCCAATTTTATTTTAGTTTCTTGCTTTTTGGTTCTGTTTAGTAATAAATAATCCATATAGCCTCTGTTTAGATGTGGTTTTGTGTTTTAATTAGTGTTTGTGCCAAGTAGAACCTTTGGGAAGACTTGGGTGAAGTCTTTATGATCATGCTGTAAAAAACAGAAACTTTAGCGCTCACGAGATTTGCTTAAACTTTTTTACTGGAGAGTGATATTTAGTTGATTATTTTTGCAGATGATTACTAGTCAAATTCATCAGGTCCACCAATTTATTTTAGAATTTTTTGATTTCCAGAAGTTTGCGTTAGTTACAGATTACTACAGACTGTTCTGTTTTTGACAGATTATGTTTTCATTGTGTTGTTTGCTTATTTTGATGAATCTATGGCTAGTAAAATAGTTTATAAACCATAGAGGAGTTGGAATACAGTAGGTTTAACACCAATATAAATAAATAATGAGTTCATTACAGTACCTTGAAGTGGTGCTTTGTTTTCTTTCGCTAACGGAGCTCACGAGTTTTCTGTTAAGTTTTGTGTTGTGAAGTTTTCAAGTTTTGGGTAAAGATTCGATGGACTATGGAATAAGGAGTGGAAAGAGCCTAAGCTTGGGGATGCTCAAGGCACCCCAAGGTAATATTCAAGGATAACCAAGCCTCTAAGCTTGGGGATGCCCCGGAAGGCATCCCCTCTTTCGTCTTCGTTCATCGGTAACTTTACTTGGAGCTATATTTTTATTCACCACATGATATGTGTTTTGCTTGGAGCGTCATTTTCTCTTTAGTTTCAATAAAAATGTCAAGGATAGCCTTTGCCATGCTTAGTTTGCAAGTATGCATGTTGCTGTTTGAAAACAGAAACTTTACCGCTGTTGCAAAAATTCCTTAGAAAAGTCAGAGAGTGGTATAATGTTGAATCTTTCTGCATATTGAGCTCTGATAAATTTATTACAGTGGGAATTTTAGTTCATAATTTTTGGAGTCAGGGAAGTATTGATACTCTTGCATTCTTCACAGACTATACTGTTTTGACAGATTGCTGTTATGTTTGCATTGTTTGCATATGTTTGCTTGTTTAATGATTCTATTTGAGGATAGGAGTATTAAATATGCAGAGGCATTTATTATGCAATGTTTAATAATAATGTTAGTGATTTGTTACAGTAGGAAATGATAAGGTTTTGCATTGGTTTATACTAACCTATCTCACGAAGTTCTTGTTGAGTTTGTTGTGAATGAAGCTTTTGATAAAAGAGAAACCATGATATGAGAGGAATTAAGGAGACACAAAAGCTCAAGCTTGGGGATGCCCAAGGCACCCCAAGATATTATTTCAAGAAGTCTCAAGCATCTAAGATTGGGGATGCCCCCGTTGGCATCCCACCTTTCTTCTTCAACAACTATCGGTTAGTATCGGTTGAACCCAAGTTTTTGCTTCTTCACTTGAGTTGTGCTATCCTTGCAATGTAGTTTTATTTAGCTTTGCTTGATGTTTGAATAAAGTATCAAGATCTTAAATTCTTAAATGTTAGAGAGCCTTCACATAGTTGCATAATTATTCGACTACTCATTAATCTTCACTCATATCTTTCGGAGTAGTTTGTCATTTGCTCTAGTATCCTTTTAGAGCATGGTGGTAGTTTTATATTGAATAAATATATGATCTCTCATGCTTCACTTATATTATTTTGAGAGTCTTAAATAGCATGGTAATGTGCTTAATTCTAATTTTCTAAGCATACAAGATTTGTAAGAATTCTTATGAGTGTGTTGAATACTAAGAAAAGATTGATACTTGATAATTGTTTTGAGATATGGAGGTAGTTATATTAAAGTCATGCTAGTTGGGTGATTATGAATTTAAAGAATGCTTGTGTTGAAGTTAGCAAGTCCCGTAGCATGCACATATGGTTAAAGTTGTGTAACAAATTTGAAACATGAAGTGTACCGCTTGTGCATCCTTATGAGTGGCGGTCGGGGAGACGAGCGATGGTCTTTTCCTACCAATCTATCCCCTAGGAGCATGCGCATAGTACTTGGTTTTTGATGATTTCTAAATTTTTGCAATAAGTATATGAGTTCTTTTGACTAATGTTGAGTCCATGGATTATACGCACTTTTACCTTTCCACCTTTGCTAGCCTCTTCTGTACCGTGCATTGCCCTTTCTCACCTTGATAATTGGTGCAAACGTCGCCGGTGCATCCAAACCCCGTGATACGATACGCTCTATCACACATAAACCTCCCTATATCTTTATCAAAACAGCCACCGTACCTACCTATTATGGCATTTCCATAGCCATTCCGAGATATATTGCCATGCAACTTTCCACCGTTCCGTTCATCATCATTATGACATACATTACTTTTGTCATATTGCCATTGCATGATCATGTAGTTGACATCGTATTTGTGGCAAAGCCACCATGCATTATTTTTCATACATGTCACTCTTGATTCATTGCACCATCCCAAAGACATCACGGAGGCATTCATATAGAGTCATATCTTGTTCTAGTTTCGAGTTGTAATCCTTATGTTGTAATCGATAGAAGTGTGATGATCATCATTATTAGAGCATTGCCCAAAAAAAGGGCCAAAAAGAAAAAAAGAAAGGCCCAAAAAAAAGAAAGTAAATAAAAAGGGCAATGTTACCATCTCTTTTTCCACACTTGTGCTTCAAAGTAGCACCTTGTTCTTCATGTAGTGAGTCTCATATATTGTGCTTCAAAGTAGCATCATGTTCTTCATATAGAGAGTCTCTTGAGTTATCACTTTCATATACTAGTTGGAATATTTCATTATAGAACTTGGCTTGTATATTCCAACGATGGGCTTCCTCAAGTGCCCTAGGTCTTCGTGAGCAAGCAAGTTGGATGCACACCCACTAGTTTCTTTTGTTGAGCTTTCATACATTTATAGCTCTAGTGCATCCGTTGCATGGCAATCCCTACTCCTTGCATTAACATCAATCGATGGGCATCTCCATAGCCCATTGATTAGCCTCGTTGATGTGAGACTTTCTCCTTTTTGTCTTCTCCACATAACCCCATCATCATATTCTATTCCACCCATAGTGCTATATCCATGGCTCACGCTCATGTATTGTGTGAAGGTTGAAAAAGTTTGAGATTATTTAAGTATGAAACAATTGCTTGGCTTGTCATGGGGGGTATAGAAGTTGGGAACATCTTTGTCTGACGAAAATGAAGCATAGCCTAACTATATGATTTCGTAGGGATGAACTTTATTTTGCCATGCTATTTTGAGAAGACATAATTACTTAGTTAGTATGCTTGAAGTATTATTATTTTTATGTCAATATTAAACTTTTGTCTTGAATCTTTTGAATCTGAATATTCATATCACAAGTAAGAAGAATTACATTGAAATTATGCCAACTAGCATTCCGCATCAAAAATTATCCTTTTTATCATTTACCTACTCGAGGACGAGCAGGAATTAAGCTTGGGGATGCTTCATACGTCTCCAACGTATCTATAATTTTTGATTGCTCCATGCTATATTATCTCCTGTTTTGGGAAATATTGGGCTTTATTATCCACTTTTATATTATTTTTGGGACTAACCTATTAACCGGAGGCCCAGCCCAGATTTGTTGTTTTTTGCCTATTTCAGTGTTTCAAAGAAAAGGAATATCAAACGGAGTCGAAACGGAACAAAATCAACTGCAGAAGTTATTTTTGGAAGGAAAGCTACCAGATGGACTTGGACCCCACGTCAGGAGCCAAGGGAGGTGCTCACGAGGGTGGGGGCGCGCCCACCCCCCTAGGGCGCGCCCCCCTGCCTCATGGGGCCCCCGAAGCTCCACCGATGTACTTTTTTCACCCATATATACCCACGTATCCTAAAACTTCCAGAACAGAAGATAGATCGGGAGTTCCACCACCGCAAAACCTCCAGAGCCACCAAAAACCTCTCGGGAGCCCGTTCTGGCACGCTGCCGGAGGGGGAACCCATCACCGGTGGCCATCTTCATCATCCCAGCGCTCTCCATGACGAGGAGGGAGTAGTTCACCCTCAGGGCTGAGGGTATGTACCAGTAGCTATGTGTTTGATCTCTCTTTGTCGTGTTCTTGATTTGGCACGATCTTGATGTATCGCGAGCTTTGCTATTATAGTTGGATCTTATGTTTCTTCTCCCCCTCTACTCTATTGTAATGGATTGAGTTTTCCCTTTGAAGTTATCTTATCAGATTGAGTCTTTAATGATTTGAGAACACTTGATGTATGTCTTGCCGCATGCGTATCTGTGGTGACAATGGGATATCACGTGATTCACTTTATGTATGTTTTGGTGATCAACTTGCGGGTTCCGCCCATGAACCTATGCATAGGGGTTGGCACGCTTTTCTTCGTGATTCTCCTAGAAACTTTGGGGCACTCTTTGAAGTACTTTGTGTTGGTTGGATGAATCTAAGATTGTGTGATGCATATCGTATAATCATGCCCAGGATACTTGAGGTGACAATGGAGTATCTAGGTGACATTAGGGTTTTGGTTGATTTGTGTCTTAAGGTGTTATTCTAGTACGAACTCTTTAATAGATCGATCCGAAAGAATAACTTTGAGGTGGTTTCGTACCCTACCATAATCTCTACGTTTGTTCTCCGCTATTAGTGTCTTTGGAGTCACTCTTTGTTGCATGTTGAGGGATTGTTATATGATCTATCTATGTTATTATTGTTGAGAGAACTTGCACTAGTGAAAGTATGAACCCTAGGCCTTGTTTCCTATCATTGCAATACCGTTTACGCTCGCTTTTACCACTTGTTACCTTGCTGTTTTTATATTTTCAGATTACAAATACCTTTATCTACCGTCCATATTGCACTTGTATCACCATCTCTTCGCCGAACTAGTGCACCTATACAATTTACCATTGTATTGGGTGTGTTGGGGACACAAGAGACTCTTTGTTATTTGGTTGCAGGGTTGTTTGAGAGAGACCATCTTCATCCCACGCCTCCATGGATTGATAAACCTTAGGTCATCCACTTGAGGGAAATTTGCTACTGTCCTACAAACTGTGCACTTGCAGCCCAACAACGTCTACAAGAAGAAGGTTGTGTAGTAGACATCGATGGGCGATACAAGTCATACCGCTTACCAAAGATGTCATACTTTGGTTCGGCTGTATTGTTGGATGAAGCGGCCGGACCGACATTATGCGTGACGCTTACGCGAGACTGGTTCTACCGACGTGCTTTGCACACGGTGGCTGGCGGTGTCGCTTTCTCCAACTTTAGTTGAACTGAGTGTGGCTACGCCCGGTCCTTGAGAAGGTTAAAACAACACTAACTTGACGAACTGTCTTTGTGGTTTTGATGCGTAGGTAAGAACGGTTCTTGCTCAGCCCATAGCAGCCACGTAAAACTTGCAACAACAAAGTAGAGGACGTCTAACTTGTTTTTGCAGGGCATGTTGTGATGTGATATGGTCAAGACGTGATGAGATATAAGTTTTTGTATGAGATGATCATGTTTTGTTGAAGTTATCGACAACTGGTAGAAGCCTTATGGTTGTCTCTTTATTGCATGAGATGCAAGCGTCAAATAATTGCTTTACTTTATCGCTATGCGATAGCAATAGTTGCAAGAGCAATAGTTGGCGAGACGACCATGTGATGACACATTGATATAGATCAAGATGATGGAGATCATGGTGTCATGCCGGTGACGATAGAGATCATGACGGTACTTTGGAGATGGAGATCAAAGGCGCAAGATGATCATGGTCATATCATGTCACATATTTTGATTGCATGTGATGTTTATCTTTTATACATCTTATTTTGCTTAGTTCGACGGTAGCTTTATAAGATGATCCCTTACTAAAATTTCAAGGTATAAGTGTTCTCCCTAAGTATGCACCATTGTGAAAGTTCTTCGTGCCGAGACACCACGTGATGATCGGGTGTGATAAGCTCTACGTTCAAATACAACGGGTGCAAAACAGTTGCACACGTGGAATACTCAGGTTAAACTTGACGAGCCTAGCATATGCAGATATGGCCTCGGAACACTGAGACCGAAAGGTCGAGCGTGAATCATATAGTAGATATGATCAACATAGTGATGTTCACCATTGAAAACTACTCCATCTCACGTGATGATCGAACATGGTTTAGTTGATATGGATCACGTGATCACTTAGATGATTAGAGGGATGTCTATCTAAGTGGGAGTTCTTAAGTAATATGATTAATTGAACTTTAATTTATCATGAACTTAGTCCTGGTAGTAATAGCATGTCTATGTTGTAGATCAATAGCTCGCGTTTAGCTCCCCTGTTTTATTTTTGATATGTTCCTAGAGAAAAATAAGTTGAAAGATGTTAGTAGCAAAGATGCGGATTGGATCCATGATCTGTGGTTTATCCTCATTGCTACACAGAAGAACTATGTCCTTGATGGACCGCTAGGTGACAGACCTATTGCAGGAGTAGATGCAGACGTTATGAACGTTTGGCTAGCTCAATATGATGACTACTTGATATTTTAGTGCGCCATGCTTAACGGCTTAGAATCGGGACTTCAAAGACGTTTTGAATGTCATGGACCATATGCGATGTTCCAGGAGTTGAAGTTATAATTTCAAGAAAATACCCGAGTTGAGAGATATGAAGTATCCAACAAGTTCTATAGCTAAAAGATGAAGGAGAATAGCTCAAGCAATGAGCATGTGCTCAGTTTGTCTGGGTACTAAAATCGCTTGAATCAAGTGGGAGTTAATCTTCCAAATAAGATAGTGATTGACCGAATTCTCTAGTCACCGTCACCAAGTTAGTAGAACTTCGTGATGAACTATAATATGCAAGGGATAACGGAAACAATTCTCAAGCTCTTCGTGATGCTGAAATCGACAAAGGTAGAAATCAAGAAAAACATCAAGTGTTGATGGTTGACAAGACCACTAGTTTCAAGAAAAGGGCAAAGGGAAGAAGGGGAACTTCAAGAAGAACGGCAAGCAAGTTGTTTCTCAAGTGAAGAAGCCCAAGTCTAGTCCTAAGCCTAACACTAAGTGATTCTACTACAAAGGGACCGGTCACTGGAAGCGGAACTGCCCCAAGTATTTGGCGGATAAGAAGGATGGCAAAGTGAACAAAGGTATATTGGATATACATGTTATTGATGTGTACTTTACTAGTGTTTATAGCAACCCCTCGGCGTTTGATACTGGTTCAGTTGCTAAGAGTAGTAACTCGAAACGAGAGTTGCAGAATAAACAGAAACTAGTAAAGGGCGAGGTGACGATGTGTGTTGGAAGTAGTTCCAAGATTGATATGATCATCATCGCACACTCCCTATACTTTCGGGATTAGTGTTGAAACTAAATAAGTGTTATTTGGTGTTTGCGTTGAGCATGAATATGATTTGATCATGTTTGTTGCAATACGGTTATTCATTTAAATTAGATAATAATTGTTGTTCTATTTACATGAATAAAACCTTCTATGGTCATACACCCAATAAAATGGTTTGTTGGATCTCAATCATAGTGATACACATATTCATAATATTGAAGCCAAAAGATGCAAAGTTAATAATGATAGTGCAACTTATTTGTGGCACTGCCGTTTAGGTCATATTGGTGTAAAGCGCATGAAGAAACTCCATGCTGATGGGCTTTTGGAATCACTTGATTATGAATCACTTGATGCTTGCGAACCATGCCTCATGGGCAAGATGACTAAGACTCCGTTCTCCGGAACAATAAAGTGAGCCACTGACTTGTTGGAAATAATACATACCGATGTATGCGGTCCGATGAGTGTTGAGGCTCGCGGCAGGTATCGTTATTTTCTCACCTTTACAGATGATTTGAGCAGATATGGGTATATCTACTTGATGAAACATAAATCTGAAACATTTGAAAAGTTCAAATAATTTCAGAGTGAAGTGGAAAATCATCGTAACAAGAAAATAAAGTTTCTACGATCTGATCGTGGAAGAGAATATTTGAGTTACGAGTTTGGTCTTCATTTGAAACAATGAGGAATAGTTTTCGCAACTCACGCCACCTAGAACACCACAGCATAATGGTGCGTCCGAACGTCGTAATCGCACTTTACTAGATATGGCGCGATCTATGATGTCTCTTACTGATTTACCGCTATCGTTTTGGGGTTATGCATTAGAGACAGCTGCATTCACGTTAAAAAGGGCACCATATAAATCCGTTGAGACGACACCGTATGAACTGTGGTTTAGCAAGAAACCAAAGCTGTCGTTTCTTAAAGTTTGGGGCGTCGATGCTTATGTGAAAAAGTTTCAAACTGATAAGCTCGAACCCAAATCGGAAAGTGCATCTTCATATGATACCCAAACGAAATTGTTGGGTACACCTTCTATCATAGATCCGAAGGCAAATTTGTTGCTGAGAATGGATCCTTTCTAGAGAAGGAGTTTCTCTCGAAAGAAGTGAGTGGGAGGAAAGTAGAACTTGATGAGGTAATTGTACCTTCTCTTGAATTGAGAAGTAGCTCATCACTGAAATTAGTTCCAGTGATGCTACACGAATTAGTGAGGAAGTTAACGATGATGATCATGAAACTTCAGATCAAGTTACTACCGAACCTCGTAGGTCAACCAGAGTAAGATCCACACCAGAGTGGTACGGTAATCCTGTTCTGGAGGTCATGTTACTTGACCATGACGAACCTACGAACTATGAGGAAGCGATGATGAGCCCAGATTCATAAAAATGGCTTGAGGCCATGAAATCTGAGATGGGATCCATGTATGAGAACGAAGTGTGGACTTTGGTTGACTTGCCCGATGATCGGCAAGCCATAGAAAATAAATGGATCTTCAAGAGGAAGACGGACGCTGATAGTAGTGTTACTATCTACAAAGCTAGACTTGTCGAAAAAAGGTTTTTGACAAAGTTCAAGGCGTTGAATACGATGAGATTTTCTCACTCGTAGCGATGCTTAAGTCTGTCCGAATCATCTTAGAAAATTGTCACATTTTATGAAATCTGGCAAATGGATGTCAAAACTACATTCCTTAATGGATTTCTTAAAGAAGAGTTGTATATGATGGAACCAGAAGGTTTTGTCGATCCTAAAGGTGCTAACAAAATGTGCAAGCTCCAGCGATCCATATATGGACTGGTGCAAGCAACTCGGAGTTGGAATATACGCTTTGATGAGTTGATCAAAGCATATAGTTTTATACAGACTTGCGGTGAAGCCTGTATTTACAAGAAAGTGAGTGGGAGCACTACAACATTTTTGATTAGTATATGCGAATGACATATTGTTGATCAAAAATAATGTAGAATTTTCTGGAAAAGCATAAAGGAGTGTTTGAAAGGAGTTTTTCAAAGAAAGACCTCGGTGAAGCTGCTTACATGTGACACTCCAAAAATTTTGTTTTGGTTTTCAACAAAAACTTTGTTGGTTTTGGAGGAGGTCATTTAAACCCCTCCAAAAATCTCCTTCTCTCAAGAATTTTCCCTTTGACAAAAGATTTTTATTTTGGCATCTTCTTCAACTCTGGTGTTGGTTATTAAAAACCTTTCTTCTGAGTTTTCCCCCTTCTCAAGATTTGTTTTTGGATTTATTTTTCTTTTAGAATAAAACCCTAGGAGTTTTGGGTCTTCTCTTATTTGAAAACCATCCATGGTTTTGCCATGCCTCATGTGGAAAAATCTTCCCAAAACCCCTCCTTCCCTTTGGGACAATCCAAATATTCTGTCCCAACCAGTCCCACTCATCTCTGAATTTTAATTCATTTATTTCTCTTCCCAAATCTTTTCTGTCAATTATTTTGAGCCTAGGTGATTTGCAAAGCAAGTACCTAAATGCATGTGAGTGTTGACCCCAAACCAACTCCCCTGGATAGTCCTTGGTACCCACAACCTAGAACAATCAAGATCCACTCTTCTTATTTTCAAAAATTTCAAATTTCAGTCTCTGCAAGTTTGGACCAGATTTGTCAAATTTGGTGAAATTCATATCACCTCTTATCCAAAAATTCCACAAAAATTCAGGCAGCCTCCAGATGCAATGAGAGGCCACTCCACCAAAAATCAGCTCAAGGAGAAACTCCCACATACCAAAATCGCTCGCCGAACACCGGCCTAAGATCGCTTCCTTGCATTTTCAGAAATGTTCAGAGTTTCGTAATTCAGTGTCGCTTTCCCTTCGCCGAGTTCAACACGGCCGTCGACAAAGGCGCTTTGGCACGCTGCTCACAGCCCTCTCCTGTCCGGAGCATCACACGCGCTTGGCTCGTTCTGGCGTCGGTGGCGCTCAAGGCCGGCGTGTGTTCCACGGTGGCAGAACCACCGTAGCGGCCGACAGGGGGCAACTCTGCGGCATAACGTCGTTCGGCACCGCCCAAACCTCCTGAGAGCTCCGCGTGGCCATCTCCTTGCCAGCGCACGCATGCAGCACCGTCGCCGTGGCCTGGCACGCACAGGGCACGCTCCCTGCCGCCGACGTGCCGCACGGCCGTTCTGCTGAGATCAGGCCGTAACCTCCCCACCTTGCTGAGTTGGGCACCAGGATGGGCTCGTTACGACATCTAGTCAATGCTCAAGCCCCTAAACCAACTGCCAAGCCCAACGCCGCCGTAATCACTCGCCGGACTTATCCCGTTTGCGGCAACCACCTCGGGCCGGCTATATATAGCACCCCCGAGCACGCTCTCGCCCCCGCACACCTCCACCACCTCACTAGACCTCGCCCAGCCACTTGAAGGGCCTCGAGGGGCTCTTCTTCCTCGACTCCGGCCGCCCCGTTCCGCCGCGGCCTCCACCTCGATTCACTCCGGTGAGGCCGTCCCTGGCGTCCTACTCTCGTCAGCTATCCCCTCAAGCTACCAGGAGTCTAACCCCTCCTCAATTTAACCTCCGCATGACACTCTCCGTGAGGCCCACGACCACCCGAACCGCCGTCCACCGGAGCAAGAGCCGCCGTCGACGTGGTGCTCACCGGCGACCACCACCACCACCAACCGACGCGGAATAACCCACTGAGCATGGAGGTACCTTCCGATCTCCCTGCCTCGCCGTGGATCGCCGCCGGCGACCACCGCGGCTCTCGGGCACCGACGAGCTCGGCCGCCTCGTTTGAAAGTTTAAACCTGACGGGTGGGACCCGCCCGTCAGCCTCTCTGTTGTTTTTTGAACCATTTTCTGAAAGCGTACTCTGGCAAATACGCTTTCTACTCGAACTGCTTTTACGCACTTTTACGCTTAGGCCCCTGAGAGTTTTCTGTTTCATTACAGATGGGTCCTTGGACCCAAACTCTTATAACTTTTTAACGGAAAAGGATTTTTGAATGATTCTTTTTCTATCCTCTTCAAAATTTTGTCTAGTTTTTTTATCATATTTATTTGAAAAATATTTGGATTACTTTTCTGTACCCCACGGTATTTACGTTAGCGCGTGTGTTTTTGTGTACCGTAGATACCGAAGGAGGTGACGGAACCGCGAACTTCACCGAGCTAGACCCCGACTACTCCGAACCAGGCAAGCATGTTTGAACTTTTGATATGATAAGTGTTTGGGCATGTTGCATTACGATCATGGCATGTTCATGAGCATCTCGATGAAAGTTTATCTCGTAAGAGTTGAGGCAAGTGAGTTTCGGGAAATCCTTGAGTTGTTGGAAACATGTTGCATGGCCATGAGTTGGCATGAGAATGGGTAAGATGGCAGTGTTGTAGCATGCCAGTCTTATGCCGATCGTTGACCCAAAGTGTCAACATAAATCGATCAAGTTCCGTCCGTCTCCCCTTTCGTACTACCACATGTTTTCCGCAAGGGATACGGCTTAGTAAGTTGCAAACCACTTCCTGGTACACACCAAATCGAGAGGCCAGGATGAGGGTTCCATGGCCCTGGATTAAAGACTTTCATCCGGTCAGGGGGCATGGGTGTTTCAGGTTGGGACCGAGAGGGGGGCACCCCTTAGAGCACGCGTATATAAATTTGATCCCATGCTATTCGAGATTGTGATCTCCCCGTCTCAAAGTTTTTCTTGAACGCTGTCTAGGGTGATTCCTGGCAACGGGAGGTAGGATGGGTGTGTACCGGTTAGCTGTGTTTCCTCTGAAATGCCGTAAACAGAACTAGTCCTTCGTGACTACGGAAATCCGTTGGCTGTGGATAATTTTAGTACAAACTCTGCAGAGTCAAAATTCTTGAAATCCATCTTATCCATGTCCAAGTACTGTGTTCATCTTATCTTGTCAAGTATCAGTCTCGGTGATAGAAACTCCTGAGAACCGTATGAGTGTTAAAATGTTTATTTTCCTGTGAATGGACTAACCCGCTTATTGACTTATGATGAATATTTTCCGTGAGCACCATTTCTTGTAAGTTCTGGATAATGAATTATAAGCCCTTTCTGCGATGTCGCTCAGACGTCCGACTGTGGCATTGTTGATTATTTATTTATGATATAAGCCCTTTCTGCGATGTCGCTCAGACGTCTGACTGTGGCATTGTTGATTATTTATTTATGATATAAGCCCTTTCTGCGATATCGCTCAGACGTCCGACTATGGCATTGTTGTTTATTTATTTATGATATAAGTCCTTTCTGCGATGTCGCTCAGACGTCCGACTGTGGCTTTGTTGTTTATTTATTTATGATATAAGCCCTTTCTGTGATGTCGCTCTGACGTCCGACTACGGCACGCATGTCTTTTCTTTCAATATAAGCCCTTTATGAGGTGTCGCTTAGACGCCCGACTGTGGCATGCTTTAATTGTTTATTCACCCTTCGAGGCGTCGCTTGGACACCGATCGGTTTTGAGTTTATCTCCTTTGGGTTTCGAGCGGACTACCGCCGATTCCTTCTTACTTACCTTGCTAGACTAATTGATTGCGCATTGTTAAATTATTCATGACGCATTCATGCATACATTTGTTATATCTTTTGTCCGAACTGTCTTGCGTAGTACTTTCAAAGTACTCACCGGCTTGTTGATTTGGCGAGATCTTGTGAAAGGCGATCTCATGGATGAAGAGTTCGATAGCGAGTCCGACGCCTAGAGGATTCCCAGTCAGTCTCGAGCGACCCCTGGATTAGACACTGTGATATATTCGCTTCCGCTACCCAAATAAATTCACCGAGCATCACCTCGACGCTCGATGAGCCGCCAGTGTTGGAGTCATATCTCCCGCTCCACTGTGTTATTCCACCACTTTACCACGAGTCAGTAGTATGCCACCACTCCCCTGTGTCATATCCGCCACTATGTATAATTATTGGTGTGCTTTTTATAATTTGTTGAGCAACTTCAGCTCAACCCTGTAATATATCGTATGCTACTGGCTTATTGTATCAAGATTTTGTCTACCGGTATGGAGAATTTTCCTCACACTGGATTTTATAGGTCGGTTTCTCAATAAATATTTTTATTGAAAAAACGGTCGTGACAAGCTTGGTACCAGAGCCAGGCTGACTGTAGGAAGCCACTAGGTGCGATCGCTAATCAGTTATTATCTTATAGAGCTATTAAATAATTTTTACAAACATAGTCAATTTCTGACAGTCAGCATAAATTTATGATTTGACTACTCAGGATTTTTGCCTACTTTTGTAGATGGCTGGCAACGACTGCGAGTCACAGATGTTCGCCAACATGCCCGATGGGTTCGTCAAGCTTCTCTCCTTCATCGTCCAAGTCGCGATGGGGCCATCTGTACGCCCAGTCTTCTCACTCTCTCAGCACAAGGTCAATGACCGTCTAACCATGCACCAAGCCGCGGTGCAATTCAAGGGAGGGCGAGTTGAGCGTTTCCGGTTCGTGGGGAGAGCCATGCCCACAGATAAGCATGCACTGCAGATGGCAGCCTGTGAGGCGATAGCTCGTCTCAGGGATATCCTCCCTTCGATGAAGACTCGTCGTTACCGCTACCTGCCATGTCACGTGCCTTACACCTACCACTACGCGTTCTCTTGCCCCAGAGGAGAACGAGACGAAGCTTTTGAGATGCTTATCGAGTATCTCCGGGCTTTGGAGGCAGCCTTTGACAACCTGGTGGACGACTTTGTAGCTGCCCGCATGGACTCAGTCCATGGTTGTGCCGCCAACAGGAGGGAGCTCCTGCGTGCCGAGACCGCCATCGACTTTCGGCCCCGCCATCGACATCGCTTTGCTCCTACTGCTCTCACCACTACTTGTCGCCTGCCTACCTGGGAGGAGTTCAACCATGTCATTGCGCCTACTCCGGTTCGTTCTGCACCACCCCTCGTGCCCGCTCATGTTCGAGTTGTCCCGCATAGGGCACCTGCTCCACCAACTCAGCGCAGCACTTCACGTCTGGAGCCTATCACCGAAGAGGAGATTGAGTCCCCAGCCTCACTGCATCTCACCCTTGGCAGGCCAAGGGAAATCCTTACCATCTCCGACTAAGTACTCTTAGCCGCCATGCGATGTACCGACTTGTACGATATGTTTATGTGTACATAGGCTGTGAGAAGTAGCTTGTTTGCGCATCATGTAGGAACTGGAGGAGTGCACTAGCCTAAATAACATGTCAGGAATATGTACGCATATCCTGAGTGATGTATTGTATAATTATTACTTGCGTGTAAGATATGTAATGAGCAGTCCTTCTCCGTGCGCAAACGTTTATTCTCTTGAAAAATCTTGGAGCATTTGCGACTTTTTCCGTCTTCATGAATTTATTGACTTTTGCGACTTAATTTCTTTTCTTATGAGTGTTGCAAAATATATCTCCAGAGTGAACAATGTCTCGTCCTTGGACGCGCTTCCATGCCAACTCCGTCAGAGGAAAATTTTGGCACACCCCAAGCAACAATTTCACACAGGGGCAGTCAAGTCAACAGGACAGTGAAACGGCACTTTCCCAAATGTGCCGTCTTTATGAACAAAGTCAGCAACAACATCAGGAAATGATGAACCAAGTCATCAATATGGGAAATCACCATGGACAGTATCAGCAACAATCAAAGTTATCTGAGCTACAGAAGACACGTCCCCAAACTTTTTCTCACACTGACAAACCTCTTGAAGCCGAAGACTGGCTTCGAGACATGGAAATAAAATTAATTATTGCCCAGTGTTCAGACCTTGAGAAGGTGCTTTATGCTCCGCACTATCTCACTGGAGCAGCCGCATCGTGGTGGGAAAATTTCCTACACATGCACCCCAACAAAAATAATATAACCTGGGAGGAATTTAAAGAAGGTTTTCGTGGGGCACATATTCCTAAGAGTCTTATGAAGATCAAAAAGAGAGAATTTGATGACCTCAAGCAAAGGACAATGACGGTGTCAGAATACAACAGTCAGTTTACTCTGCTGTCTCGCTACGCCAACGAGGAGCATATGTCTGAAAGACAGAAAATGGAAAAATTTCTGGACGGACTGACTCCCGCGCTTAAATGCCAACTGGTCGTGCACACCTTCCCAGATTTTAAGACGCTGGTGGATAAGGCCATTACCTTGGAAAATGAGAGACGCAGCTTAGAAGATTTCCGCAAGCGGAAGAGGGACCAGACTAATCATGCCCGCAACCACCGCAGCTAGACGGATGTTCGTAAAAACTGGACACCCAAACCCACGACAAGCGTCTCACGCCCAATCAAGAATTTTCATGCAAGGGACAAGGAGTTCACATACCGCCCAGGTGTTACCTGTTACGCTTAGGAGAAGAAGGGCACTATGCCAAGCGGTGCCCCAAGCCAAGGAACTTCGACCCCAAAGCCGAACAACGGAGGCAGTAATTGGCGCCAAAGCGCAACAATTTCAACCCAAATAACAACCACGGAAGGGTCATCTCGAACCACGTGACCAAAGAGGAAGCACAAAATGCCCCGGATATCGTACTCGATGCGTTTTACATCAACACAATACCTGCCATGGTTTTGTTTGATTACGGAGCTTCTCACTCATTCGTTTGAAAAGTTTTGCCTTGCAAAATAATTTTTCGATGCTTCCCTTGGAAAAATCTATGATTGTCAAGTCCCACGGAATTAAGCAAGTTACCCGGAGTTCTTGCCGCCAGGTGTGGTTATCGAGTTTGAAGGGTTGAAGTTTCACGCAAATCTTATCGTGATGGAAAATAAAGGACTGGATGTCATCCTAGGGATGGATTGGTTAACCACCAACAAAGGTTTTATTGATTGTTTCAACCGGACCGTAATTCTCACCCATCACCATGGGAAGACCATAAAGGTTTCAGGCAAGGAAAGAAAAATATCCCGGCAACCGAGATTGAACAAGGTGGATATTTCTGAATTGAGCAAGGTTCCAGTAGTGTGTGAATTTCGGATGTATTTCCCGAAGAACTTCCGGGCATGCCACTGCATCGAGAGATAGAGTTCAGCATTGAGCTAGCACCGGAACTGCCCCATATACAAGAAACCATACGTAATGGCACCATCCGAATTGGTAGAACTGAAGAAGCAAATAAAAGAATTATCGGACAAGGGTTATATCTGAGCCAACTCCTCACCAGGGTTCACCAATTTTATTTGCCAAAAAGAAGGATGGAACACTGAGATAGTGCATAGACTATCGAGCGCTAAATATGGTCACAATCAAGAACAAATATCCGATGCCATGAATAAATGATTTATTTGATCAACTCACTCAGGCCAAGGTATTCTCAAAGATTGACTTGAGGTCGGGATACCATCAACTGAAAGTGCGAACCGAAGATATTCCCAAGACAGCTTTCACCTCCAGATACGGATTGTATGAGTTCACCGTAATGCCATTCGGACTAACAAACGCCTCAAGATATTTTGTTCACCTCATGAACAAAGTATTCATGAAGTTTATGGACAAGTTTGTTGTGGCATTTATCGATGATATTCTGGTATACTCCAAGACACTAGAAGAACACGCTGAACATCTCCGAATTGTACTAGGGGAGCTCAGGAAACATCAATTGTACGCTAAATTCAGCAAGTGTGAATTTTGGCTAAGGCAAGTAGGTTTTCTGGGCCACGTACTGACCCAAGAAGGTATCGCCGTAGACCCGGAAAAAGTCAAGGCCGTACTTGGCTGGAAGCCACCAGCCAGTGTGATGGATGTACGAAGTTTCTTGGGAATGGCAGGTTACTACCGAAGATTTATTGAAGGATTCTCCACCATACCAAAGCCAATGACTCAACTACTCAAGAAAGACAGGAAGTTTGAATGGACGGAAGCTTGCGAGAAAAGTTTCCAAGAATTAAAGAGGAAATTAACGTCAGCACCAGTATTAATTGTCTTGGGACATACACAAGAATTTTGAGGTATATTGCGGCGCATCCGGAAAGGCCTCGGATGCGTGTTGATGCAAGAAGGCAAGGTAGTCGCATATGTCTCCAGACAACTTCGCAAACATGAAGAAAATTATCCTACTCATGACCTGGAGTTAGCGGCAGTTATACATGCACTCAAAGAATGGAGACACTTTTTACTTGGAAATCGTTGTGAGATATATACGGACCATAAGAGCCTCAAGTATATTTTCACACAACCGGAACTAAATTTGAGGCAACGACGCTGGTTGGAACTAGTGAAGGATTATGATGTTGGAATCCACTACCACCCAGGAAAAGCAAATGTAGTGGCAGACGCCCTAAGTCGGAACCCTAGCCCAAACAACGACGGCCTGCCAAACCTGAGGCCTGAATTCCAGCAGGAGTTTGCTAAACTCAACCCGCTGGTAGTCACCGAAGGCAGCATATCAAATTTAGAAATACAACCCACTCTAATGGAGATAATTAAAGAGGCTCGGCATGGGCACCCCAGCATTGAAGGCATTAAACGGAAAGTGAGTTTGGGCAAGGCCCCAGAATTCGTGTCGATAAGCGGGGAATATTGTGAAATGCAGGGGATAGACTGCGTACCAAATATCAAGGATCTTAAGCAGCAGATCTTAGCTAAAGGCCACACCGCCCGTATTCGATACATCACGGAGGGACAAAAATGTACAAGGATATTCAGGAAAAATATTGGTGGCACGGTCTAAAGGGACATAGCCACGTTCATCACATGTTGTGACTCTTGTCAACGCATTAAAGCCGAGCATCAGAAACCGGCCAGACTTTTACAGCCAAATAAAATACCCGAGTGGAAACGGGACGAGATTGGGATGGATTTTATTGTTGGGCTACCTCGGTCACGGCACGGAAATAACGCCATTTGGGTCATCACTGATAGACTGACTAAAGTAGCACACTACATCCCGTGAAGACAACCCACACCACTCGGAAGCTTGCTAGGCTCTATCTTTCCCGTATAAATGCCTTACATGGAGTCCCAAAGAAAATAATCTCGGACAGAGGCACTCAATTCATCTCCGATTTTGGGATCACTTACAACAAGCTCTGGGAACTCGGGCATTGATTACCGCATACCACCCCCTGCATGATGGGCAAACCGAGCGAGTAAACCAGATTCTAGAAGATATGCCGAGAGCATGTATCCTCACCTATGGGACCCGGTTGGGAGGAGAGCTTACCATACGCAGAATCGCATATAACAACAGTTATCGAGCCGACCGCAAATGGCACCATTTGAGGCTCAGACGGTCGAAGATGTCGTACCCGCTAAATTGGTCGGAAACCGGAGACAGCCATATCTTCGGCCCATACATGCTCAAATAGGCTGAAGATAAGGTCAAGGTGATTAAGGACTGACTCAAGACAGCCCAAAGTCGACAGAAGAGTTATTACGATCAAAAACTTCGGGAGTCAGCTTTGAACCGGTGAATTTGTGTACCTACGAGTATCCCCTATGAGAGGCTGCATCGATTCAAGATTAAAGGAAGCTAGCACCAAGATTCATCGGACCATTCTGCATAGTGGCACGGAAAGGCACGGTAGCCTACCAGCTAGACTTACCCGAAGATTTATCCGACGTCCATGACGTGTTCCACGTCTCGCAATTGAGGAAGTGCGTGGGCAACCCAGAGAAACAAGTACCCCATGAAAACATTGACGTGCAGCCAGACCTCACATATCGGGAGCATCCGATAAAAATCTTGGAAGAGTCTGAAAGGAGAACCCGACAGAAAACCATCAAGTTCTTCAAAGTTCAGTGGAGCAACCACACCGAAAGTGAAGCCACTTGGGAAGAGAGGATTTTCTTCGGACAGAGCACCCACATCTATTTGAGGATCAGCTGGAATCTCGGGGACGAGATTTTTCCTAAGGGGGTAGGTGTTGTGACACTCCAAAATTTTTGTTTTGGTTTTCAGCAAAAACTTTGTTGGTTTTGGAGGAGGTCATTTAAACCCCTCCAAAAATCTCCTTCTCTCAAGAATTTTCCCTTTGACAAAAGATTTTTATTTTGGCATCTTCTTCAACTCTGGTGTTGGTTATTAAAACCTTTCTTCCGAGTTTTCCCCCTTCTCAAGATTTGTTTTTGGATTTATTTTTCTTTTAGAATAAAACCCTAGGAGTTTTGGGTCTTCTCTTATTTGAAAACCATCCATGGTTTTGCCATGCCTCATGTGGAAAAATCTTCCCAAAACCCCTCCTTCCCCTTTGGGACAATCCAAATATTCTGTCCCAACCAGTCCCACTCATCTCTGAATTTTAATTCATTTATTTCTCTTCCCAAATCTTTTCTGTCAATTATTTTGAGCCTAGGTGATTTGCAAAGCAAGTACCTAAATGCATGTGAGTGTTGACCCCCAAACCAACTCCCGTGGATAGTCCTTGGTACCCACAACCTAGAACAATCAAGATCCACTCTTCTTATTTTCAAAAATTTCAAATTTCAGTCTCTGCAAGTTTGGACCAGATTTGTCAAATTTGGTGAAATTCATATCACCTCTTCTCCAAAAATTCCACAAAAATTCAGGCAGCCTCCAGATGCAATGAGAGGCCACTCCACCAAAAATCAGCTCAAGGAGAAACTCCCACATACCAAAATCATTACATCGAACACACAGCCTTTGTTTCCTTGCATTTTCAGAAAGTTGAGAGTTTGAATTGATGTCGTTTCCCTTCGTCGAAGTTCGATCCACGTGTCGACAGTGCGCTTGGCACGTTGCTCACAGCCCCTCCTCCCTGTCCGGAGCATCACACGCGCGCTTGGCTCGTTCCTGGCGTCGGTGGCGCCCTGGCCCGCCTGCGCCGGCGTGTTCCACGGCGGCAGAACCACCGTAGCGGCCGACAGGGGGCAACTCTGCGGCATAACGTCGTTCGGCACCGCCCAAACCTCCTGAGAGCTCCGCGTGGCCATCTCCTTGCCAGCGCACGCATGCAGCACCGTCGCTGCGTGGCACGCACGCATGGCGCTCCTGCCGCCGACGTGCCGCACGGCCGTTCTATCGAGATCGGCCGTAACCTCCCCACCTTGCTGAGTTGGGCACCAGGATGGGCTCGTTACGACGTCTAGTCAATGCTCAAGCCCCTAAACCAACTGCCAAGCCCAGCGCCGCCGTAATCACTCGCCGGACTTATCCCGTTTGCGGCAACCACCTCGGGCCGGCTATATATAGCACCCCCGAGCACGCTCTCGCCCCCGCACACCTCCACCACCTCACTAGACCTCGCCCGACCCTTTGGAAGGGCCTCGAGGCTCTTCTTCCTCGACTCCGGCCGCCCCATTCCGCGGCCTCCACCTCGATTCACTCGGTGAGGCCGTCCCAGCCCCTACTCTCGTCGGCTATCCTCAAGCTACCAGAGTCTAACCCCTCCTCAATTTAACCTCCGACACTCTCCGACGAGGCCCACGACCACCCGAACCGCCCGTCACGGAGCAAGAGCCGCCGTCAACGTGGTGCTCACCGGCGACCACCACCACCACCAACCAACGCGGAATAACCCACTGAGCACGGAGGTACCTTCCGATCTCCCTGCCTCGTCGTGGATCGCCGCCGGCGACCACCGTGGCTCTCGGGCGCCGACGAGCTCGGCCGCCTCGTTTGAAAGTTTAAACCTCACGGGTGGGACCCGCCCGTCAGCCTCTCTGTTGTTTTTTCGAACCATTTTCTGAAAGCGTACTCTGGCAAATACGCTTTCTACTCTGAACCGTTTTTCTGCACTTTTCTGCTTAGGCCCCTGAGAGCTTTCTGTTTCATTACAGATGGGTCCTTGGATCAAAACTCTTATAACTTTTTAACAGAAAAGGATTTTTGAATGATTCTTTCTCTGTCCTCTTCAAAATTTTGTCTAGTTTTTTATCATATTTATTTGAGAAATATTTGGATTACTTTTATGTACCCCACGGTATTTACGTTAGCGCGTGTGTTTTTTTGTACCGTAGATACCGAAGGAGGTGACGGAACATGAACTTCACCGAAGCTAGACCCCGACTACTCCGAACCAGGCAAGCATGTTTGAACTTTTGATATGATAAGTGTTTGGGCATGTTGCATTACGATCATGGCATGTTCATGAGCATCTCGATGAAAGTTTATCTCGTAAGAGTTGAGGCAAGTGAGTTTCGGGAAATCCTTGAGTTGTTGGAAACATGTTGCATGGCCATGAGTTGGCATGAGAATGGGTAAGATGGCAGTGTTGTAGCATGCCAGTCTTATGCCAGATCGTTGACCCAGTGTCAACATAAATCAGTCAAGTTCCCGTCCGTCTCCCCTTTCATACTACCACATGTTTTCCGCAAGGGATACGGCTTAGTAAGTTGCAAACCACTTCCTGGTACACACCAAATCGAGAGGCCAGGATGAGGGTTCCATGGCCCTGGATTAAAGCCTTTCATCCGGTCAGGGGGCATGGGTGTTTCCGGTTGGGATCGAGAGGGGGGCACCCCTTAGAACGCGCGTATATAAATTTGATCCCATGCTATTCGAGATTGTGATCTCCACGTCTCAAAGTTTTTCTTGAACGCTGTCTAGGGTGATTCACGCAACGTGAGGTAGGATGGGTGTGTAGGTTAGCTGTGTTTCCTCCGAAATACCGTAAACGGAACTAGTCCTTCGTGACTACGGAAATCGGTTGGCTGTGGATAATTTTAGTACAAACTCTGCAGAGTCAAAATTCTTGAAATCCATCTTATCCATGTCCAAGTACTGTGTTCATCTTATCTTGTCAAGTATCAGTCTCGGTGACAGAAACTCCTGAGAACCGTATGAGTGTTAAAATGTTTATTTTCCTGTGAATGGACTAACCCGCTTATTGACTTATGATGAATATTTTCCATGAGCACAATTTCTTTTAAGTTCTGGATAATGAATTATAAGCCCTTTCTGCGATGTCGCTCAGACGTCCGACTGTGGCATTGTTGATTATTTATTTATGATATAAGCCCTTTCTGCGATGTCACTCAGACGTCCGACTGTGGCATTGTTGTTTATTTATTTATTGTATAAGCCCTTTCTGCGATGTCGCTCAGACGTCCGACTGTGGCATTGTTGTTTATTTATTTATGATATAAGCCCTTTCTGTGATGTCGCTCCGACGTCCGACTACGGCACGCATGTCCTTTCTTTCAATATAAGCCCTTTATGAGGTGTCGCTTAGACGCCCGACTGTGGCATGCTTTAATTGTTTATTCACCCTTCGAGGCGTCGCTTCAGACACCCGATCGGTTTTGAGTTTATCTCCTTTGGGTTTTCGAGCGGACTACCGCCAATTCCCTTCTTACTTACCTTGCTAGACTAATTGATTGCGCATTGTTAAATTATTCATGACGCATTCATGCATACATTTGTTATATCTTTTGTCCAAACTGTCTTGCGAGTACTTTCAAAGTACTCATCTGGCTTGTTGATTTGGCGGATGTCGACGAAAGCGATCTCATGGATGAAGAGTTCGATAGAGAGTCCGACACCTAGAGGATTCCTACCAGTCTCGGCGACCCTAGATTAGACCTTTGTGATATATTCGCTTCCGCTACCCAAATAAATTCACCGAGCCTCACCTCGGCCTTTCGATGAGCCGCGATGTTGAGTCATATCTCCCACTCCTTTGTGTTATTCCACCACTTTACCACGAGTCAAGAGTATGCCACGGTCCCACATGTCATATCCGCCACTATGTATAATTATTGGTGTGCTTGTAATAATTTGTTGAGCAACTTCAGCTCGACCCTGTAATATATTGTATGCTACTGGCTTATTGTATCAAGATTTTGTCTACCGGTATGGAGAATTTTCCTCACACTGGCTTTTATAGGTCGGTTTCTCAATAAATATTTTTATTGAAAAACCGGTCGTGACATTACATATTGAGCATCAAGATCTATAGAGATAGATCAAGACGCTTGATAAGTTTTTTCAATGAGTACATACCTAGACAAGATTTTGAAGTAGTTCAAAATAGAACAGTCAAAGAAAGAGTTCTTGCCTGTGTTACAAGGTGTGAAATTGAGTAGGACTCAAAGCCCGACCACGGCAGAAGATAGAAAGAGAATAAAAGTCATTCCCTATGCCTCAGCCATAGGTTCTATAAAGTATGCCATGCCGTGTACCAGATCTATTGTATACCCTACACTGATTTTAGCAAGGGAGTACAATAGTGATCTAGGAGTAGATCACTGGACAGACCTCAAAAGTATCCTTAGTGGAATAAGGATATGTTTCTCGATTATGGAGGTGACAAAAGGTTCATCGTAAAGGGTTACGTCGATGCAAATTTTGACACTGATCCAGATGACTCTAAGTCTCAATCTGGATGCATATTGAAAGTGGGAGAAATTAGCTAAAGTAGCTCCGTGCAGAGCATTGTTGACATAGAAATTTGCAAAATACATACGGATCTGAATGTGGTAGACCCGTTGACTAAACTTCTCTCACAAGCAAAACATGATCACACCTTAGTACTCTTTGGGTGTTAATCACATAGCAATGTGAACTAGATTATTGACTCTAGTAAACCCTTTGGGTGTTGGTCACATGACGATGTGAACTATGGGTGTTAATCACATGGTGATGTGAACTATTGATGTTAAATCACATGGCGATGTGATCTAGATTATTGACTCTAGTGCAAGTGGGAGACTGAAGGAAATATGCCCTAGAGGCAATAATAAAGTTATTATTTATTTCCTTGTATCATGATAAATGTTTATTATTCATGCTAGAATTGTATTAACCGGAAACATAATACTTGTGTGAATACATAGACAAACAGAGTGTCACTAGTATGCCTCTACTTGACTGGCTCGTTGATCAAAGATGGTTATGTTTCCTAGCCATAGACATGAGTTGTCATTTGATTAACGGGATCACTCCTAATGATGTGATTGATTTGACCCATTTTGTTAGCTTAGCACACGATCGTTTAGTATTCTGCTATTGCTTTCTTCATGACTTATACATGTTCCTATGACTACGAGATTATGCAACTCCCGTTTACCGGAGGAACACTTTGTGTGCTACCAAACGTCACAACGTGAATCGGGTGATTATAAAGGTGCTCTACAGGTGTCTCCAAAGGTACTTGTTGGGTTGGCGTATTTCAAGATTAGGATTTGTCACTTGATTGTCGGAGAGGTATCTCCGGGCCCACTTTCGGTAATGCACATCACTTAAGCCTTGCAAGCATTGCAACTAATGAGTTAGTTGCGGGATGATGTATTACGGAACGAGTAAAGAGACTTGCGATAACGAGATTGAACTAGGTATTGAGATACCAACGATCGAATCTCGGGCAAGTAACATACCGATGACAAAGGGAACAATGTATGTTGTTATGCGGTTTGACCGATAAAGATCTTCGTAGAATATGTGGGAGCCAATATGAGCATCCAGGTTCCGCTCGGGTTATTGGCGGAGAGGCGTGTCTCGGTCATGTCTACATAGTTCTCGAACCCGTAGGGTCCGCACGCTTAAAGTTTCGATGGCGGTTATATTATGAGTTTATATGTTTTGATGTACGAAGGTAGTTCGAGTCCGGATGTGATCACGGACATGACGAGGAGTCTCGAAATGGTCGAGACATGAAGATTGATATATTGGACGACTATATTCGGACACCGGAATGGTTCGGGGTTATCGGATATATACTGGAGTACCGGGAGGTTACCGGAACCCCCCGGGGGTTTAATGGGCCTACATGGGCCTTAGTGGAGAAGAGGAGACGAGGCTAGGGCAGGCCGCGTGCCCCCTCCCCTTCTAGTCCGAATTGGACAAGGAGGGGGGGTGGCGCCCCCCCCCCCCCTTTCCTTCCTCTCTCTCTCTCCTCTTTCCCCCTTCTCCTAATCCAACAAGGAAGGGAGGGAGTCCTACTCCCGGTGGGAGTAGGACTCCTCCTGGCGCGCCCCTCTCCTGGCCGGCCGCCTCTCCCCCCTTGCTCCTTTATATCTGAGGCGGGGGGCACCCCAAAGACACAACAATTGATCATTGATCTTTTAGCCGTGTGCGGTGCCCCCTCCACCATAGTCCACCTCGATAATATCGTAGCGGTTCTTAGGCGAAGCCTTGCGTCGGTAGAACATCATCATCGTCACCATGCCGTCGTCTTGTGAAACTCTCCTCAACACTCGGCTGGATCGAAGTTCGAGGGACGTCATCGGGCTGAACGTGTGCTGAACTCGGAGGTGTCGTGCGTTCGGTACTTGATTGGTCGGATCGTGAAGACATACGACTACATCAACCGCGTTGTGCTAACGCTTTCGCTTTCGGTCTACGAGGGTACGTGGACACAGTCTCCCCTCTCGTTGCTATGCATCACCATGATCTTGCGTGTGCGTAGGAATTTTTTTGAAATTACTACGTTCCCCAAACACCACACGTCAGTGACCCAAAGGGGAGTCAAACCCCTGGTCAGCGGGGTCAAACCCACCAGCGACTCGACGCCGGCGAGTCCAGACACGGCGGAGCGCGTCGAAAATCGCCCACAGGCGACCATTTGGACGGCGGATTGGTGCTACGCGCAGCTGAGGCTCGTGCGCAACTAGCAGTGCAAGCGGAAGGGGCTGGGGTGGACGGAGCTGACGGCGGCGAGCTCTTTTGCGGCCACCGGAGTTCGGGCGAGTTTGGGAATGGTGCTGTGGGGCACGGCGGAGCGAACTGCTAGGTGCTACAGCCTCATGGTGATGTGATGAGCACGGTGACGCGATCGGTTTTGAGCTTACGCGTCTGTGGCCACGGCGGCGACATGGCCGGCGGAGCCGAGGTCTCGGCTGTGATGGCCAAAGAGGTTAGGGGGCAGCTCGAGCGACGTGGATAGGGGGAGAAGGAAGAGGAGCTCACGACGAGTGCAGCGGTGGCCTCGGCGAGCTCGGGGAAGGGCTGGTGATGGCAAGAGGTCGCCGGCGATCTCGACGGACCGAGGTTGAAGAAGAGGGCGATGCAGGCGTTGCAGCGCGTCCCCGGTTGCGTGGGGCGTCGAGGAGGAAGACGAAGCCGAGGCGGTTCTCTTGGTCACGCTGGCTTGACTAGGGAGGGCTAGTGGCCGCGGTGCCAGTGGACGGCGGCGACGAGCTCCGCTCGGTGGTTGCGTGCGAGAGAAACAGAGGAAGGGAGAGAGAGCAGCAAGTGAGGGGGAGGGGAGAGAGGTCTCTGGGCATCTCCATGGCGCGTTCAGATGAGCCGGGCGTCGTGGTGGAAGCAGGAGCTGGCGCGCGCGCAGCTACCACGCGCCCCTGCTCCTACTGCAAGAGGTAGATGACGCGGTGAGGAGGTGGGCTGGGCCCTCTACAGTGCTGGGCCGCAGCTGGGCTGCGTCAGGTAAGTCCACTCTCTCTCTCTTTACTAATTTGTTTCTGTTTTCTATTTCTGTCTTTGTTTTCTGATTTAGCAAAAATACTAAACCACTTTTGTTGCTCCTGAAAATATTCATGTGGTCTGTAGATATAATACCAGAGTCACTCATAAAGTTTCAGGATTATTGGACATGTATTTATTTTATAACGGAAATAAATCCAATTCAAATAGTTTATGATTTAAATCAAAGGCACAAAATAAATATTTTGAA
This sequence comes from Aegilops bicornis, assembly GCA_021605145.1. Classification (NCBI taxonomy): domain Eukaryota; kingdom Viridiplantae; phylum Streptophyta; class Magnoliopsida; order Poales; family Poaceae; genus Aegilops; species Aegilops bicornis. The sequence goes on along the minus strand of CM038670.1, from coordinate 612,527,753 downwards.
GCCTCAAAAAATATTGGTTTGAATTTTATTCTTGCCAATATTTTTCAAGGTTTAACAGGAACATTTTCTTGGGCTTCTTTGATGAGATTTTAATGTTGATTATTTCTGAACTTATTTCTGAGGGTTTCAACTAACCTCAATTCAACTTTCAGAATATAGACATGATGCAAGATGCTCACTCATGTAATTAGCTACAAGCAAATTCTAGGGCTGTGACAGTAAGTGATTCATCAGATGTCCTACTGACCCCTTACCCGTGCTGACTGGCCTCGCTACGCTTTGACCACAACCACGTCGACAGGGGCACTAGGCGTAACGGTCAGGCATTCATCTTTGCACAAGAATAAAAAACAGCAAAGCTGCTTCACACCAGAATAATCAAAATGTTTTGCCCCTTATTTTGCTCTTATAAATGAAGCTGGGCAATATGCCAAAGGGTGAAAGGGACTATTTCTTTTTAGCGTATGTATTGGTAGTCGTGACGAGTGAGCTAGCTAGAGAGTGTAGGCGACGATTGCTGGTATCGGTTCAGGTCATCCCAGACCAACTGCTCGACCTCCTCCCACGACGTTGCATTCCTCAGCTCCTTCCACAGGCCAAATATAGCTGCCAAGACGTTGTCGTCGTGCAGTATGCAGTAGCACCTGTAAGCAAGCAGCGCACATCAGAACCAGCACATGTTTCTCCCTTCCCTTGGACACTGACAACCCAACAAGGATCGATCACAATTCACAAGTACGCAAGCACTGCTTATCATTGTTTGTTTGTGTATGCACTTACATCGCGCGATATGATGCGGTGCTGAACTTTGAATTTTGCACTGACTTGTAGATGTCGCTGTTTGATTTCCCTCTGAGGAAAGGAAGCTGATAGCTTCGAAGGTACTCCCTCAGAAGATCAATGTCACCACGGAAAACATCCAAGTGCAGCGGAATTAAGTCACACAGAGGATCCCCTGTTACGACAAACAATATTTGATCGCAATCAAATAAATAGATATAAGCTCTTTCTAACAATCTTACATAGCTTTTAAGATTGCAAACTGGTAGATATGAGTAGCTCAACTTAATCATTTTTACAGATAGTTATCCCATCTTCGATTCAGATGTCAGTATTTCGTTAAATGTTCACATGACAATAACTTGAACAATGTAAGATTTCCAGGAAACAAAGTAAACCGGCTGCTTACCAATGGACAGATCACTGAAGTCAATAATATGGATTTCATTCAGTCTCTCCAGATCTCCGTCACCAGTGATTTTGGTATCAGTGAGGGAACACATTTCGGGAGCCCTCTGAGTAAGAATGTTATCGTCCATAATATCTGAATGTATCCAAGAAGGGAATGTGTACACCGAGTCACCATCGTCATCCTAATTGTTCAATCATACCATTAAACACAATGCTTGACTGAGATGCATACAAAGAAGACAAGATTGCAAAATTACCTTAACAAACTTGATTAGAGAACTCATATCAGGAGGGAGATATTCTTCAGCCTTCTCAATTAAAACTGTTGGTACGGTGCCCCCCCTTCACAAATATGTAAGCAATGTTGAGGTATCAGGCAGTGTGTGGAATTTTGTATCAATATAATCTAGAACTGGTCAATACCAAATCAATGCATAGTCATTGCAATTTATATTTTGATTATGTTAAAATGTTAGAATATTAAAGAATGTAATGGTTCTTTATTGAATGCCTGCCTCTACAATGTTTTTGGAACTCAAGTACACTTCCGTCGAGGATTTTAAGTTGCAACTGAAGCATTCTACAAGACAATATTCTTCTTAATCACTTCACATGATTGCGGACCACAAAATTGACTTGCAAACGCACAATGTTTCTGGATAAAATGAACTGAACAACAATGTCCTGTTTTAATAAAACTTATAAAATCTACGCCGAACAAACCTGCTTTAGAAAGAAAATCACTTACCAGTTAGATAGGTGCTTCTTTATATTATTCTTTCTTCTGTTTAGAGTAGAAATTACTTGTTTCCATTCAGATGGATCACTGTCTTTCACATTATTGTCCTCAGGTTCGGGTAATGATTCCCCATGAGGAAGGGGTAATAAATGGATGTTTCGCATTTGAACTCCCAAGGATGATGCAAGATTCAATAGATCAGCCTTGGACAATGTATCACGGCTAAGAAAAATGAAGAGTGGAGTAAGCACGTATTTACATAATTAATCAAGTAATTATTCCCATTTTCACTTGAGAAATGAATAAAACTTACACGTGAGCAAAGATATCCCCTTTGCATTTTCTGGTAACCATGTAAGGCCAAATAGGTCTGTTTGAAGATTCAGCGGAACCATCCATTCCGAACTGTTGTTTGCTCCATAACCCAAGAGGAAAACAGCTGTTTGCATAAGAAAGCTCCAGAGGATAGTATTTAGCCAAAACATCTGGCATTCCTTTTCCATTCCATGGGACTGTTCTGTAGACACCATCTTCGTACACAAGAAAGCCACTTGCAATGATCTCAGGGATGTGGTTGACCAAAGGCGAGCCAACTTTTCGCAGAAGATCGTAGAACTCAAGCTGCATCAAGAAAGGGATCAAAATCGTGAGTGTTGCAGTCAATTTTATTAAGTTGCAGAACCAATGCAACAATACCTCTGTGCCTAAACCATGGGCAGAATAACCCAAGCCTCCTTCAGCATTGATTTTAATCACATTGTCAGAGACGATGAAGACCTGAAAATTGTGGTACATGTTATATTCACATACCATGCAGCGATGAGTGTATATGAACTGCAATTTGGCACTAACTGGCATCATAGAATACATCTTAGAATCTCAGATATGTTTAATGTCTTGGGGATCGGCGCATAGCAGTGAGCAATTATGTATATGGTAACAAGTAAACCAAGATATTCTATATGAATCAGTTTCTGTGAGTGATATTTATGGAGTAAGTATTTTGAACCAACACGAATTACATGATACTAACATGCCAGAATTGTTTATCGACAGTTCTAAATCTGAGACAGCTAGTAAAAGTAAGTGTATATATACTTACTGGGTTGCTACCTGTCCCAACAGGAAGCTTCTCATCCTCTGACGGCGCCAGTAAACTATGGCATGCCCTTATTTCCTCTAAGCATGCATACCATTTGTCCACATTTATTGCTAGGCATGCACCCTACACAAATAAACATATATATTGGCAGAAGGAACAGAGCATTATCAAGAAACAGATATATAAACCACCTGCTAATGTCATGAAAAAGATTGATATAGTAAAAATTTATGTAAATGATGGAACAAAGCTAACCTTCCATATTAGTCCTCTCAGTTCAGGTTTAAGAACCCATAGCCTTCGCAGCCATTCTCTTGCTTCTCTCTGGCCAATTGGATTAGTGGGACTCCAGACAGAAGTATAGTGATCTTTTTCTTTCTCAAGGAATTGAGATAAGAAACCTATATCATACAAGAAAACTTGGTTCTCCAAACTTTTGTCGACGTCTGAGAACTCAAATGAAGAACACTGACTTTCACTGTCAGACCCTGAACCTTCCAGTCTTTCTTCCGCACGGGGCATGTCATTGTGGTTCCATGTAATTGTTCCAGGTGGATGATTTTCCATATCTCTAACAGATTTTCCCGGAACAGCAAGTAAGCCAGCACGACAAACTCCTTTGTGACAGTGACCAGGTGCCATGTCTAGACATACATGCTCAAAATTTGATTGATTGACAAAATTTTGTGTGACTGCAACTGTCGTCTCAAGGTTTAAAACACAATGCCACCATCCACTAGGAACAAATATAGTCTCTCCTGGTAATTGTGTGCATTCCAGTGGCTTCTCGTGTTCATCAAGATGAGGATAGATATCAAGCCACCACTGCAAACGATCAAAATAATGTGAAATGATATGGGGTAAAGTTTGGAGAAAAGCAAAAACAGTAATAAGTTCATTACCTGCAAAGATGTTGGAGTCTCAATGTCAACATCACCATCTTCAGCACTTACATGTACCGTGACACCACCAGGCACTCTTCCTGGAGGGTACAATGCCCATCTATGAAATAAGGTGGACATCATTAGTGGAAACACAAATCCATGCTCCTTCCAAATTTTCAGCATTGTACAACATAGGACAATCAGCTTTAACAAGTCAAGAGGAGTACAAGTTAAGGTTGTATAGCATATCCTCACACAGTTCACAGTATAGTTCTATGGTTTTTAAGTTTCAATTTAAAATACAAAGCATGCACCCAAGTTGAATCACATCTCTCTATTGCTCTTGGTTATCTTCCGTCTTTGTTCAACATATATGACATGATTCTCTCTCACTCCCAAGACATTAACTATGGGCATCCTGACTAAATTTGTCAATCGTTAATTCAACTCGCCCAGTTGGCTGATTATTTCTGCACGACTGTTTTTTCACATCTGACTTTAAATAAGCAACACACAGAGCAGCACCCAGTCACCCGCAAGCTGCACCAAACTAGAAGCACTGCAATGACCTTAAGGATCCAATAGGCCAGGAATGTTGCACAAGATCCATGCACATTCATTTAACTGCTACGAGATTTCAAGTATACAATTACGTGGTGAGTACCACAGCTTGAGTGCACTATAAAGTAACACCTACACACACATATATAAAAAATGATCCAACCTTTTTCGGCCACAAAGAAGAGTATTCCACGCACTGGTTAATCCTGGATCAACATGCCAAGAGGCACCTGATCTTTCTGGTCCAATAATGAACCATCTGAAAGCTGGTCTTTGTTCATAATCCAAGACATCAAAAAGATCTTCTTGAAATAAATGAGGGACTCTGTAATCTTCCAATAGTGCTGGTACTGATTCTCCAAACTGTAACAATTTTCTAAACTAAGTTTCTTTTTATTTACCTAACTTCAGTAGCAAATGAAATGAAGTGATGATTACCTTATCATCAAATATGTAAAGAGGGTCTTCATCATGCTGGAGTTCCATGTAAGAAACGTAGTCTTTCAGTTTCATTATTATCTTCTTAGGGCTTCTTTGTGATATCCTAAATGGAACTTCACCATAATCATGTACCAGCTGCTGCATTGACCATTTCGTCCTCGCTGGCCAGGATTCAGCCAGCTTACCAAGCAAAACCTAGTTGTGCAATACCACCAATATGATTTCAGATAAAAATCATTGCAAAACAATAACGTAGAAAATCCACATGTTATAAATCTGAATTAAAAGCAAAAGCTAACTCAATTCTTACTGGGCCTTTTCCATCATACTGAGAACGGAAATGATCCAAAGAAAGATCATCCTTTCTTTCCACATGGCCATTGTCAAAGGAATAACTACTCAAAGTAGTAAAACATCTATACCATCTCCTGTATAAGTACAATGAGTTGAATCCTGCATGAAAAATAAGTATGGATAGGGAAATAAAAAGGGCAAACACAACAAGCATAAAGTAGATGTATGGTACCATACCATCAAAATGACGAGCCTTCAGCTCAAGCTCACTATTTTCGGAGCAAAGATTAAGCCTATAAATGAAGCAATCCAACCATTTCATTGGTAATCATTGGTGAACTTAGGATTGTTTTCAAAATACAGAAGGTTACACGACATATAGAATGGTCATATACCTAGACAACGTTGTTTTCTTCCAAGAACCTTTGTACTCAAAATGACCACCAACAGAAAGATATTTACTCATCCAGAGAGGTTCCTCGTTGCAAAGTATGTACATGACACTGCAAAGTGCAAAATGATTTCAGATATTGCGTCATCCTACCACCGTTTTAAGGTAGAAACACAAACATGACGTCTTAGCTCATGATCTCTAGATAATGACAATGTCAAACATCAGGAACTACCCTCTGGTCCCCTAAAACCTGTTGTTTCGGACACGGACACGGTCTTCAAAATACAGTTTTGACCTTAAAGTGCATCTGTAAAATCCAAAAGAATCATATAGTATTTTGGAAATACTTCTCAAGACTAATTCAGTGATTTTCGGGTATATAATATAAATATTTGTAAAGATATTGGTAGTCAAAATTTCCGAAAAATTGGCTCTACCTTTGTCTAAAACGGCCGCTTTTACAGGACCGGAGGAGTATGATTCTGTACTCGCCCAGTACTCCAGTCTAAAATAACTTTTTAGTATCGTGCACACAGAACATGAAAGAAATTAGTGCTTCATGATTTTTGTCTATCTAGCTGTATAGCTATGTTTTAACTGCTACTACCAGTCTAGTATATACGACTACTAATACCAATAAGCATTTAGCATAAACATGTGGTGGATTGTTGCAGAAGAAAAGGAAGCATTTGAGAAACAAAACGACTTGCTAACATCTACATACTTCGGCCCAGAGACAATGCTCTGGTAGTAGCTTCAATGTCCACTCGAGTTGAGTGACCACCATTAACTAATACTGACATGGAGCTAACTGCAAAACAGAGGAGAAATGAACAGAACAGAGAGAGAGAGGCGCGGCGACCTGCTGACGCATGCGAGGCGGCCGATGTCGGTGGGCTGGAGGAGGTCGACGACGGCGCAGAGCAGCTCGTCGGGGAGCACCGCCAGGCCCCCCAGCGCCGCGTCCCTCCGGCCGTTCCCCGCCGATTCCATCGCCACACCGGCGACCGGGCCGGATCGGTGGGCTTGCTTTGCTGGGTATGGGTGCGTGCGGCGGGGTCAGAATAGTAGCATGGGTGGGATGCGGTGGGCTGGAGGAATTCGTTTATTTATAGTGGCGAGCTTTTTTTGAAAAGCGTGGACGCGTATTGGATTCGTCGATACGGCCTGTCGACCCATCATTTCGGCCGCGTCCGTAAAAAAATTTAACACAATATAGATACAAACGCTCATATACACGTACTCACACATATTACACCTTTATAAGCCTTTATAAGCATCTTTTGAAGACTGGTCAATCATACCATCTTGAGTTTACGAAGTCAACTTAGGCGGCTCTTCGTCGATGCGACATCTCCTTTCACTAAAAACGCATCGTTAAATTTTTTAAAATAAATCTAAAAATAATGCGAGCATCAAGACTTAAATCCTGATGGGTTGAAGGTATCATTGTCTCTTTAACCATCCAACCACAGATTGATTCGTAAATATCTTATGATCTGGATGAAAAAGCCATGGTTGATCTGGTGCGTGCGCCTGCACCGTCCGCGTGTCCCGAGTGACATGCAGTTTTGATGCTCCGATTCTATTCCTTTTATTCAGTTTTTTTATTTTAAATTTGGGTTAGTGACAGCCGAATCTTTCATCACTTTGCATTCTATTCTCTCCTTTTTTCTGTTTCTGTAAGTGCATTCTATTCTTTTCACACACACTAAAAATGTCCTATCCAGCTACAGATGAAGGCATGTGTAGAAGAACGTTTTTGAATCAGCTTAGGGCACATCTAGATATGCTCTATGTATTAAATCTAAGTGTCTTGATCAAACATAAATAGAAAGAAAAAGAAAAAAATACCTACATGAATTCCCACATAAAATCAATGACATACAATGTAGATGTGTGATACTTATGATACATCTAGAGATGTGTTTTAGCAAAACTGAACGTTTTTTCAGTACACCATCCCATGATTAAACTAGAGAGTCATTTCCAGTAGCCTCCACGGCCATGGCCATGACGGCGGCGATGTTCAAATTCCTAAATAAAGTTCAGGTGCCAGAAATTTAGCAAGTCCGCATAAAGCCGTCCCTAAAAAAAATAAGTAACGAAAAAAATGTGTAGTGGTACAACTGCCAAGCCAGCACGGCCACGGATACCCTGTGCTTCAGACGAAATGTACCAGCCGTGTCAGCCTCGGAAACGAACGAACGCATCAGCGAAGCAGCCGGCGGGCAGGCGTCGGCGGAACGCAGACGAGCGAGGCGTCGTCGACGACGGGCCCGCAGCGGGTGCCGCTGCTGTCGGACTTGGTGTGGTAGCTGGAGCCGGAGAACACCACCTTGGTCCGGCTATGGATCGCCGTGAACTCCAGCGAGGCGCGCGTGGTGCCCCCGCCGTAGCCGTCGAAGCGGTACACGACGGTCTTGCTCCCGCCCGCTGTGGAGACCAGCACGCGCATGGGCTGTTCGTCGCTTGACTCGCACCGGTTGACGGCGTTCCCGACCGAGAACTCCAGCCTGCACGTGCTCCCGGGCACGGTGTCCACCTCCTGCACCAGCGCGGCCTCCCCGCCGGACACCAGCTCCACTGCGTAGGAGCCCTGCGGCACCGCGTAGTGCGGCGAGTCCACGTACTTGATGACCTTGGAGTAGGACATGATCATCCACCCCGAGATCGGCGAGATGTGGGTCTCGTCCCTGTTGGGCACCAGCACACCAAATGGTGACCCCGGCGCGATGTACGGCCCCTGCTCGAAGTCCCCGTTCCTCAGCAAGTTATCTGCACAAACACGATGCAAAATCGCACAGAGAGAGTCAGGCAAAGGGCTGATCTGCTGACATCTCGAAAGTTCATGCATGGGATCGTGTCTTACCGCCGGCGGCCTGGGGAGGGTAGAGCGCCTTGATGGCGACGGAGTCGATCATGGGGCCGCAGGCGGGGTCGTCCTCGTGGACGGGGTTGTGGATGGTGAGCGTCATGGCGTCGTTGGTGGCCTGGAAAGCCCAGCAGTAGGAGTCCCAGCCGCTGCTGGTGTACACCGTCTGGATGGAGATCTCGTCGGACGCGTCGCCGGGGACGACCGACACGGTCAGCTTCTCGTACTGGGCGCATGTGCGCGCCGCGCTGAAGGTGACGGAGTACTGCGTGCCCGGCGCCACGCTGAGCTGCTGGTGGATGGAGCCATCCTCGCCCAGCCGCACGGCGTGCGAGCCCTCCGGCACCGTCAGGATCATGTCCCCCTCCTTCTGCCCGGACTCGATGTACTCCACGTGCCCGGTGATCTTCCACTGTGGGATGGCGTTCGCCCCCGTCACCCTCGAGCCGTCCATTTGGGACCTGTCCGGCGAGTCCTCGAAGTTGCCGTTCGGCAGCGGGCCTGTACCGTAACATGACAGTGTTAGAGACGGAATTTGTGCTGCGTGTAAGGAAACTATAATACAAAGTCACAAACAGCCAACGCCAGCATTTTGGGAGAAGCAACGCTCTGTCTTCTAGCGTAGCTGTTGCTTAAAAAGTTTGCTAATCTTAGTAGCCCCTCTAAATCTAAGCTGAGCTACTATGCTGTGCAATTGCGTGACAATTACCACTAAACTTTCTTACAGGGAGTTAATATAAACCGACACTAGTTTCACTGACAACCTAGCTAGCTAGCAGGCTGGCATGATCACCAAGAACATCGAGAAGACGAGAACAATAACAAGTTAGCAAATTAGTTCCTACTATGAATCTGATAGCCCAATCCACTTCACCAAATTACGAACTAAGCATGCATGCAAGGAGTAAGCAACTTTGGTTTGTGGCTCTCACCATCGCCGGCAGAAGCAGCTCGAGCAGCCGCGCAGACGACCAAGAACAGCAGCGCGCCCTTGATCACCATCTTCTCCCGCCCTTCACCTCCTCGATCGGCTAATGCACCTCACAATCTTCCTTCCTCGCGCTTTGGAGTAGTTCTTTCGAGCTTCTACTTATCGAGGACAGAGCTTATCTGAGAAGTCACCGTTGCACTTGCGGTCCACTTATAGGGGACGCGTCGTCGCGCCCGATCGCGCGGCGAGGAGGAATAACAACGGGCCGATCGGTCGACGGATCGGCCAGGAGGTCGGTGTACGCGCGCGGCGCGGGGCGACTGGGCGCCGCGGAACGCGCCTGGGTCGTCGCGCGCGGCACGAGGCCACGAGAAGGGCACCGCCCTCGCCACCTGGTCCCTGATTCGATCGGTCGATCCATCGGATGCGGCCACGGGCGGTGAAAAATGGCCGTCGTGCTGGACTCGATGGCCGGCCAGCGCTTATTATCAGTTGGTGGTACGACGTAGTATGTGTGGTTGCAGGCGCAACGGCGTGCGTTCACGTGGACTTGTGCGGCATCCGCAGGCCGATGGAATGGAAGGATTCCGCTGTCTCCCCGATCGATCGATTGGCTGGGCGCCAGGTATCCGGGTGATCACGTAGTGTTCATGTGGATTTTTTATTTGCAGCAGTGGCATCATTTACGAGTCGTCGCAGCTTAAGCCCCCTCCAAGGACAACTTAAGATTATTATTTTTTTTAGGGGAAGGACAGCTTAAGATGCTAGACGCTGGAGTCAACTTTGGGCCCTGTCAGAAGGGCGCGTGCATATCTGAATCGAAACGGTACGCACTGATGGTCCACTAGTATCATTTAAAAACAAGGACCGAGTTATTTACCCAAAACCACCACACTTAAGGCTAGGATAACAACTTGGTATTACATTTTAGGCAGGTCACAAAAAATCATCGAAATTGTGCCTAATCCGTGACGAAGAGCACTGATTGTCTGATTTTCTCACGAAAACAACGAAACTGACAGGTTGGTCCCACCTGTCGGGTTGACGTGGCGAAGACCAAAATTCTAACCAACTGATGTGGCAAATGAGACCTGGTCCCCACCTGTCAATGGCTAGATGGTATTCTTCTTCATATAATTGTTTCTGTGGGACATTCTGTCGAGCACCTTCTAGGCACCCGGAGAGCGGCGATCGGAGAGCAGCTGCGTCTGCTCGCCGCTGACGTCGCCATGGTTGCTCTGGATGGACGGAGCTCGTCGCCGGCCCTCGAGTGCTCTGCAGCTAGATGAACTCCAACAGCACCATGGCAATGTCCCTCGCGAGCACGCCAGAGAGCCGGAGCACGAGCAGCGCGGCGAGGCCCTTGCTGAGCTGTGCGTCGGAATCAGCTTGTCTCCACATCCGGCGAGGCGTGGACCAGGAGCTGGGCGGCGGGGACCAGGAGTTGCGCGGCATGGCTCCACCTCCGGCGCGGTGTGGACCAGGAGCTGGGCGGCGTGGCGCCACCTCCGGCGCCGCATGGACCAGGGGCAGTGTAGGCGAGCTAGGCGAGGAGCTGCTTGTAGCGAGTGCGTTCATGGGGGAGCTAGTAGGAACAGAGACAAGGGGGTCGAGGTGGGGCGGCGGACGCCATGGACGGCGGCGAGGCAGCGGTCTGGGTGATGGAGTGGATGGGCGTGCGGCGCGGCCGCTGCCAGTGGGCCCTTCCCACGCCTCGTCCCTTTCCTCCCGAAGGCCATCTCCGGTCAACGCCCCCCCGCGCGGCCTCCGCTCCAGACCAGCAGCCGCAGGGAGCAGGCGAGGAAGAAGATAGGAGGCAAAAGACAATGAGTGACTGACTGGTGGGTCCTTCGTCCAACTCAGCTGGTCAAATATTGACTTGGATTAGTCTTCGCCACGTCAGCCCGACAGGCGGGTCTCACCTATCAGTTTCGCTGTTTTCGCGGCTAAATCGGCCAGTCAGTGCTCCGTGTTACCGATTAGTCTCATAGTTGGTGATATTTTGTGACATGGCTTAAATGTGGTACTGACCTGTTACCCTAGCCCCAAGTGTGGTGGTTCTGGATAAATAGCTCACAAGGACCATAATATTACCTCCGTTCCAAAATTAGAGGACTTAGATTTGCCTAAATATGAATGCATCTTCTTTTTTGCAATGGAATTGGAAGCTTTATTAATGAAGTATCGTAAGGTTACAATTTGCCCGTAGGTTAGATAAAAGGAAATTTGGGCTTGCATCAAGCCAACTCTTAGTGCCATCAAGTGAACAAGCAAAGCGAGCACACCGATGGGCCGGAACATTTGAATCCCAACCGTGCCCCGCAAAAAAAACATGAGTAACCATGAGAGAAGCAAAATTAGCACGGATCTCCTCTAATTCCTTCAAGATAGACGCCGCAATTCGCCGTGAAATGCTGCGCGATTTTCATAGATTGACTAACTCCAAGCAGTGAATCTCCAAGATCACATGTGAGAAGTCACAAAGTTGAGCAAAGATCATTCCTTCCTGGAGGGCGAGAAGTTCAGTGGTAAAAGAATCACTAACACCCTCCAATGGTTTACTCCAGGCTCCTAGGAACGCCAAGTGTGAGCAAGCCACACCTCCCGCTCCTTCTTTCATGGCTTCGACACTCACAACCCCATCAGTGTTTATAGTTACCCAATCTGCTTCGGGTGGTCGCCAACACTAAGCAATAACTGCTATCTTGCACAATGGAGGAAGATCCAGAATCGCCAATGTCTCATGAACCCATTTTATAGCTTGTGCTGGGTAATAACCTACACGATCATGAGTCCAACAATTATGTGATGTCCAAATGTTGTGCATGATCGTGATAACTTTGCAGTGCTCATCTTCTGTAAACAGAGAGTCCAACAAGATGTCTCGTGTCCATGTATCTGCATGCAGACGAGGCAAGTGGAGCTGAAATATGTCTCTTGCTGTTATCCAAAACTTTTTTGCATGAATGCAATGTATCATCGCATGTTGCATGTTTTCGTCCATAGCCTTGTAGATTTCACACCGACCGAGAGGTTTAATGTGTCGACGCTGCAAGTTGACAGAGAAGGGAAGGATCCCTCGAAGAACTCTCCACGAGAACACTCGAACCTTGGGAACAACAAATGTATCTAACACTACAACGTGACTAGATACGTCTGTATCTAGACAAATCTAAGCCAAAAAATTTGGGAGGGAGAGTATGTAGGGAACGCCAGATGTTTGGCGTCCTCGCAAGTTGAAACGAACGAACCGTTCACCAAAGGATGATTGTCCCATCATCAAATGAAAAGTTTCAACTTTTTTGTGGAAAACAAGTTTCAATGTGTGTGTGTGGGGGGGGGGGGGGAGTTGGGCGTTAAGCAACCCCCAATTGGGCCAAAAAAGGCCCAATTTTCCTAAAATAATGCCATGATTTTTATAACAAACGAAAAATTCCAAAAATTATGCCATTCGAGTTTACCAAACCATTTTATGATTTGCCATGATGTTAATTTTTACAAATGACAAGTTTTACAACAAATTTGATTTTAAAATCACACATGGCAAACATAAGCTAACAACATCTCTGATAAAATGCTCACAAGGAAATTTCCTAGAATAGCCATATAAAAAAATTCATTGGGAAATTGACAGGGCAAAAATTAGCGACAAATTGCAATGGCAAAAATTATCAAAAAAATTCCATGGAAGTTTGATTAAATTCCATGTTTTTGTTAGCGAAAAATGGCGTGCATGCAAAAAAACACGAAATTAATGAAATAACATTGCCATGGCATATGCATATTAAAAATTCATAGTGTTTTAAATAAAATTGCCATTCTTTGTATGGAAATTGTCACGGGAAAAAAAGATGAACAGTTGAGACAAAAATCATGAACACAAATTGACATGGCAGATTCATATTGCAAATTTGCCGTCGAAATTTATTAAAATTGCCACGTTATTATGATAAATTTGCTGCGTATGTAAAAACACAAAAATGAAAAAAAAATTCCATGGCACATGAATGTTAAAAATTGCCATGGAAGTTATGATTGTCATACTTTGTATAAAGAAAATTGTCATGAATGTATTCATATATTTGAAATAAATGCCATGGCCACAAACTACATTTGCCATTCTCCATGGAAATAAAGTAGCCATGGTCCCACAAAAAATAAAGTAATATGTTACCATTTTTACAAAAAAAAAGAGACTTGTCCATGCCCTTTAAATTGCATTCGCCATGCTCCGTAAACTTAAGTTGGAATGTTCCCATTAGAAAGTAATCTTCTACGAAATGTTGCAGAAGAAACATAATGTGCCATTATACATAAGGTACAAAATGCCATGCTCCATGAGCTTAAATTTGCCATGGTCTCATTAAAAGTTTTTTTCGCCATGTTGCAAGAGAAGAATTATTTGCCGTGATCTACAGTAAGAAGATTTGCCAATGTATGTTATGCACAATTTAGAGAGCATGGTGCATTGGCATGGCAAAATGATCTCTGAAAAACAAATAGCAATTTGCCATGGTCTATGAAAATTCATGGCAAATTCATATAAAAAATTACCTTGACAACTATTTTATTAAAAGAAAAGATAGTAGCTACAAAGGATTGTAATTTTTTTGTGTCAATTAATGATAATTTGCCATGGCAAACGGTCTCTAAATTCATAGTGATTTGCCATGTTATATGAAACTGAACGATGTCTAATTCATGAGAAATGGAGATGTGAAATGGTATGAATTATACATTATTTGTCATGGCAAATTTACATATCTCTAATACATGGCAAAATTAGACAATCATAGTGGATTGACGAAGGCTCAGATGATTTGTGAAAGAATGAATAGGAATTTGCCATGGCAAAAAAAATTAGTAGAACAAAAGCTATCATGGCAACTTTTGCTAAACAAATTGCCATGGTATATCAAAATTCATAGCAATTCTGTCATGGCAAGTACTCCAGAACTATGCGATGGCAAGGTGGCAACTACTCCAGAATTTTGCCATGGCAACTACTCGGAGCAGCTCTATCAAATGCAACTACTCATAGCAATTCTGCCATGGCAACTACTACAGAATTCTGCCATGGCAAGTACTACAGACAACTACTCATAGCAATTCTATCCATGGCAACTACGCATAGCAATTCTGCCATGGTGCTACGGGATCGCAGCAACTCCTCGCGTCACGCCAGGATGTGGTAACGAGAGGCAGAAGAGAATTGCGTGGGGAGGAAGAAGAAGCACAAAGGAAGGATTGTATTCCAGAGAATAATGTTTACAATTGCCAGTTGTCTTTCCTCCCTCCACACGCTAGCTATATAACAGACTATTATAGGCCACAACGGCCCGGCCCAACGGCCACTCACACACACAGGGCACGGCAAGGCCCAGGACGTTGCATACCCCTCCCCTTAAGCAACAGGACACCCTCGGACTGTTCACCATCACGCTGGTGTCGTTCTTGCCACATCCGATGCCCATTCCCAGGTTGCCATGGAAACAGGAAGGCCTCTCCATGTAATCTTCAGTTGTTGTCGCGTGTGTCCGCCGACCTGCACCAAACGAGATTGCAATACCTGCGTCAGCGTCAGAGATGTTGACATGAGCAGTGTATCAAGTGTGTCTGTCTGTACTGCAGTTTGGTCTGGAGGCTTGGCCGGCTTTAGCAGCGACACATGAACTATCGGATGGATTTTGCTTGATGCTGGAAGATCTAGTCGGTAGGCCACAGTTCCAATCTTCTCCACGATCCGGTAGGGTCCAAAGTATTTGAACCCGAGCTTGTGGTTGGAGCGTCTCACCACTGATTATTGGACATAAGGTTGCAGTTTCAGATAAACCCAATCTCCTGCTGCAAACTGCGGTCAGACCTGTGCTTATCCTCTTGCGCTTTCATCCGATGTTGTGCTCGAAGGAGGTGTTCCCGAATCAACCCTTGCATCAATGTACGTTCAGCCAGCCAGCTGGAGAGGTCTGAATATAGAGAGCTCTGCAGATTTGAAATGCCCAAATGCCGAGGTTGATATCCATATAACACCTGAAATGGTGTATGTCCCAGAGCTGAGTGGTAGTTTGTGTTATACCAATACTCGGCTTGAGGCAGCCAGTACGCCCATTTCTTGGGGGCCGAGTGCACCATACATCTCAGGAATGTTTCCAGGCACTGATTGAGCTTCTCAGATTGTCCATCCGTTTCTGGGTGACTAGCAGAACTCATGTTCATCTTCGTATCAGAAAGCTTGCATAACTCTTGCCACAGCGTGCTTGTGAAGATAGGATATCTGTCCGTTACCACTACTTGAGGAAGGCCGTACAATTTTTACACTGATCCATATAGAGTTGAGCTACTTGGAGAGCGGTGAATGGATGGGACAATGGAATGAAGTGAGCATACTTGCTGAATTTATCAATGACAACTAATACTGATGTCAAAGTTTTTGCTCTTGGGAAGACCACCAATGAAGTCCATGGTGACCATGTTCCAAGCTTCTTTAGGGACCGCAAAATTTGAGCGATCGAGGTTTTTACATGATCAGCTTTGGCTTGTTGACATACAGTGCAATCCTTAACATACTTCTGAATATCTTGTTTCATAGCTGGCCAAGCAAACAATGCCTTAATTCTCTGATATGTGCCTTGAAATCTAGAATGACCCCCCACTCCACTAGAGTGGAGAGACAACAGAATAGCTTGGTGAGCTTCAGTATTGTGACCAAGCCATACTCTGTCTTTATATCTGATGATCCCTTGGTGTAGCACGTAACCCTTCTCATAGGAGCTAGTCAGGGCCAATTCCTGTAACAATTGCTTATCTTCTTGATGTCGATGGTACCCTTCAGCTACCACACTCAACCATTTAGGGTGCGTAATGATATGGTGTGTAGTTCAACAGAGCAGTGATCCGGGCGGTGCATCCGCAAATTGTGTTATCCTGACTTTTTTATATGTGATGGTGTATCTTAGTCCAAGCAGTTTTAATAGAGCTTTCTGCTGCATAGGACTAGTGATTTTCTGATCTTGTAAGTGTGTCAGACTCCTGTGATTGGTTGACAGTATAAAGGGAGCATGCTGTAAGTAGCTTCTCCACTTGTCCACTGCAAGGATGACAGCCAAGCACTCCTTCTCATATGTGGACAGAGTCTGAGCTTTAAGACCTAATGCTTTGCTCAAGTAGGAGATAGGGTGTCCTTCCTGCATGAGGACTGCTCCAATGCCATTGTTACTAGCATCTATCTCGATCACAAATGTTTCCTTGAAATCAGGTAGAGCTAGAACAGGGGCTTGAGCTAGAGCAGTTTTAAGGCATTGAAATGCAGCTTCTGCAGTAGGTGTCCACTGGAATATCACATCCTTTTTCAATAAGTCAGAAAGAGTTCTGCTGATAATTCCATAGCTTTTTATAAACTTCCTGTAATAACCTGTGAGTCCCAAAAATCCTCTCACTTGCTTGACATTGGTTGGTACAGGCCAGTTCTGGACTGCTGCAATTTTAGTTGGGTCAGTCTACACTCCAGCTCCACTTATGACATGTCCCAAGTACTCTAGTTCTTGTTGGGCAAAAGAACACTTGCTAAGCTTCACATACAATTGGTTTTCTTGCAGAATTGTAAAGACTTGCTCCAGGTGTTGGAGGTGCTCCTCGAGGGTTTTACTGTAAATGAGTATGTCATCCGTAAAGACTAACACACACTTCCTTAGTAACCCTGCAAACAGGATGTTCATGGCCACTTGGAATGTTGCAGGTGCATTAGTTAGCCCAAAGGGCATAACCTTGAACTCATATAGGCCATGGTGAGTTTTAAATGCTGTCTTGTGCTCCTCACCTGCTACTAGTCTGATCTGGTGGTATCCTGATCTCAAATCCAACTTTGTAAAGTATTTGGCTCCTGCTAATTCATACAATAGTTCTACTACTATAGGCATGGGATATTTGTGCCGGACTGGTGATGTAGTTTAACATCATGTAGTCCACAGAACCTCCAGTGCCATCCTTCTTTCTAACCAATGAGCAGGGGAGGCAAAAGAGCTGCGGTGTCTGAACCACTCCTTGTTGAAGCATAGTAGCTACTTGTCGCTCAATCTCTTGTTTACGCATTGGATTGTATCTATAAGGTTTTACATTCACAGGTTTTGTTCCAGGTATGAGAGGCATCTGGTGGTCAAATTCTCTGTGAGGAGGCAGGGTAGTAGGGGTATTGAACAACTCTTTGTGTCTGTTGATCAGGGGTTGCACTGTTGGTGGTATGTCAGTTTCTGACATAGGTCTTTCTGCCATATGGCAGAGATGAATAACTTGTTCAACTGCTCCAGTGTTCAGTAACCCTTGTAAGTGTTTCCCAGAGATGGCCTTACATGCATTGGGTTGATCTTTAACACCTCGAAGTGTTATTCTTGTTCCTTGATATTTGAACCTCATGATTTTTTTTCCTCCAATCCACCCACATGGGGCTCATAGTTTCAAGCCACTGCATGCCCAAGATGATGTCATAAGTGCCCAGTGGTAAAACCTTAAAATTTGAGTGTTGAACGTTTGACCACAGCAGAACCATGTAAATTGGGCACTTGGGTAGTGCAGGTGAGTGCCCCCATTATATGATAACGATTCTTTGTAGGAATATCTTCTGTTGAGCATTTTAGTTCCTTGGCCAAATCTGCTCTAATAAAATTAGTGGAACTCCTGAATCTACCAGATCGGCCATGCGTTCCCCACCATGCCCTGTAATTTGATACTTTCCTTAGAAGATGTTCCAAAGAGCTGCTTGCAGAGATAGTTTCCTACAATCATCACTCTCCTTGTCATCCGGTTCGGTTGGTTGATGTTCACCGTCGAGTCACTAACAAAGAATCTGGTGACTGCAGAGCATCCCATAGCTCTTCCATTACATGTAACTGCACTTTACTGGGACATTTGTGACCTGGTCCATATTTTTCTCCACACTTGAAGCATTCTCCTCTTGCTCTGCGATGATTCCTGAGATTGTCCACTTTATCTGATACCCTTGGTTGCTCTTCAGGTCTTTTGTCTGCTGGTGACGATCCCATTAAACCCTGATGTATATATGGTTTGGAACTGAACCGTGGTTCCCATTTCTTGTTGTACTTTGAGGTGTCCTCTGCAAGTAGTGCCTCCTGTGTTTG
The DNA here is from genome assembly GCA_021605145.1 of Aegilops bicornis. Taxonomy (NCBI): domain Eukaryota; kingdom Viridiplantae; phylum Streptophyta; class Magnoliopsida; order Poales; family Poaceae; genus Aegilops; species Aegilops bicornis. The sequence goes on along the minus strand of CM038670.1, from coordinate 612,509,210 downwards.
TGCTAATGAGTAAGATATATCGACTGAAGTTGGTTGCTGTAACTTGACAGGTGCTCGAATGGATGGCTTCAGCCCTTGTACAAAGCGATTGATGAAAATGTTTCATCAGAGGCGTGATTGTACACCGCCAGCTTGTGCATCTGTTCCTCAAACACATGGGCATATTCATCCACAGTTTCTGTTTGCTTCAATGCGAAGAACACATCAATGGCCCTCGTGTATTCGTTTCTGTTAAACTTTGCAAACACCGCTACACATAACGCTGCCCAACTGTCGATCGTGTGCATGGCTTCGTATGTCTGAAGCCAGGGAGCTGCATTGCCTGCGAAGTGCATAGTGGCAAAATCGACCCATAGTTCCTGTTGGACCTTATACATGCGGAAATACTTTTCACACTGCTGCTTCCACCACTTGGGGTCCTCCCCATCAAATTTGGGAAAATCAGAGTGAGGAATCCGTGGTTTGTACTGACTATGATGTGCGCGATGAGTATGAACTAGTGACAATTCTGAATCCTCATCGGAAAAAACTTCAGCCGTATGAAACAGAGACTGATTTTGCTCACCCCGTATTCTTTGTCTGTCGATTTTGACGATGTCCTCTGTGCTCTGCAGCCGGAGGTACACAGATCGCTCGCCCTTCCGCACGAAGTGGAGGAGGGCGCTGCCGGCTGTGGCTGCTCTGGTCCTGATGGAGATGCGTGCTCGAGTTGATCCACACGGCGCACAACACCGCCCAAAGGCTCGCTTCATCTCGCTTAACGCCGCATCCAGCGAGGTGTTGGCGATGAGGACATGGCCGAGAGTCGCCTCAGACGCCCCCAAAGGAAGCGGTGGTCGCTCGCGCCAACAAGATCAAGGCCTTTGGCGGATGAGGCGGCGATTTGTCAAGCGAGTCCCGGAGCTTGTTGACGCCCGCTGCGGGCCGCCCCAAAGATCGGAGATCGCTTTGCTCACTGGATCGTGGCCTACACCAGCTTCTGCAGATCCGCCAGGGAGAGCTCTGCTGCCGCCATGCGAGCGGAGATCGTCGGTTTGTTGGCGCGCGCCGTTGGATCCGACCGATTAACTCAACCAAACGCAGGTACACCGAGGTGTTTTGCGCGGAATCACCCGAGGGGATCCACACCCTTGCCTGGAATTAGGAGCTGATCGATGGATTGACCGCGAGATCTGGATGAAAATTTGGGGAAGAACAGAGGAAGCGGATCGATACAAGGCTCTGATACCAGATGCTACGGGATCGCAGCAACTCCTCGCGTCACGCCAGGATGTGGTAACGAGAGGCAGAAGAGAATTGCGTGGGGAGGAAGAAGAAGCATAGAGGAAGGTGTAGCGACCCGACCCGAATGGATCAAGTCTCTGTGCTTAAGTGTCATCCCTGGGTCGGTATGCTGACACACACAGTACTCGAGGATTTATAACAGAGGTAAATCACATGTATAAATATCGTAAATACTATTACCTCAATCCAAATAGCGGAAGTAACAAGGTTGTGGATTCCCATCAACACCAACGCAAAGTTGAGTGTAGAAATCGTAACCCTAACGTAACACTTACTGTCAGAAGATCCTCGCAACATGAAACGTTGTACCGAAACGGGTCAAAGACATGGAATATGCCGCAATGTAACACATAGAGAGTAATGAAAGAATAAGCCTATACTACATGCATATATGGCTGGTGGAAAGCTCTATGGTTATAATGTTTTTGTGAAAAGCCAATTTTTCCCTACTGCAAAGGAATAAATTTATTTAACTATCATGGTAGTTGTTGAACATTGAGAATGGTTGACAGCATCCTCAATCCCAATTAAAAGTACTCATTAACAACCCAACAATATTAATTAGAGTAACATGATGAGATTCACTTGATATCCAAGTACTAGATACTCAAGATGTCCATAACCGGGGACACGACTAACCATGATTAGTTTATACACTCTGCAGAGGTTTGTGCACTTTTCCCCACAAGACTCGATCTCCTCCGCTTGATTTCTCGCACTACATGGTATTTGAGAAACGGATGACCGAGACATAGTCTTCGTAAGCGCTTAGCACCTTACGTTTTGGTAGACCGTACCAACCTACAACCCCTACATCGCCTAGTCTACTCGTAAGAGTTCGCACAACTTAGTCAACTATGCTAGAGCCCATAGTAGCATGTGGTCGCACACGGAAGTTTCTAGCATGAATAATCTCATGATCCCTTTGAGCCCTGGGTGGCGGTCCGAAGAAAAACAGGCAAGTCCTGATGGAAACCAGGTGCCTCAATCCACCCAGATGTGTGTTTAAGTTGCCACCTTAAATAAACCATTAATTTAACAATCTCACATCTGTCATGGAATACACTCACCCAATCCACGTCTACTAGCATATCATGGCATAATAAGCAATCGTAGAAGTAACTCCCAAGGGTTTTGATAATAAAACAGGTAATAGGTACTACCTCATCTACTTTCCCAAAACCCACAATTTAATTAGATCCTAATCATGCAATGTTTGAGGATAGATCTAATGCATAAAAACTGGGTATGAAAAGTATATGATCAAAGTGTTACTTGACTGCAATGTTGATGAAGATGATTCGCACTCATAACTCTTGATAGATCTACTCGTCACACTCCGGTCAATCTATCTTGAGCAAGCAATTGTAACCACACATAAGCAATCACTCAAAAGATCGGAGAGAACGAAGAAAACAATTCAGAAAACATCAAAACCAAATCAAATAACTCTTGCAGCATAAAACAATTTCTAACAGTACCAAAACTATGTGTATTTGGCCTTATCAGAAAGTTTAGATCAAGAGCTTCGATTTGCAAAAAGAATCAACTAAATCGGAGTTACGAAACTCAAGTTATGATCAAACGAAGTTCAAATACAAATCTGATCTAATTCAAATTTTAAACTTTCAAAAACATGTTTGAGTTGGATTACTGGATAGAGGGGATCATAATGAAGAAGTGGGCGTTGGTTTCGTTGGATTTGGACAAACGAGTAAAAAGGTATAGTCATTTGAAGAACATGGACTAAACTGTGAAGAAACTATTTACATACGGGTCCCTGGCAGAAAACTAAAATAAAAGAAAAAGACTAAATAGTGAACGTTCGTTAGCGATTGCTACCGAACGAAAATTGTTCGCTACCGAACCCTAGCTAATGAGCGCTCGCAAAATAGACTAATCTAAAATATAAAAACCGCTCTAGGAACTATAAAGAAAAACCGGGCGGGTTAGCGGTTTATACCGGTTCACCGAATAAAACCGGCGGCGGCGGCGAACGAACTCCGGCTGGCACGGAGCGGCTCGGCTTTGAGCGGGAGGCAACTCCGGTGGTCATCGGCATACAAGTAGACGGGAGGGGCGGGCTGGTCATGGTGTGGTGGTGGCGCTGACCATGGCCGACGACGATTTAGGGCGGCGGCTAGCGAGGCGGCGGTGGTGGCAACCGACGGCGGCGGCGGCAGATCTGGCGAGGGGCGGCGGCGAGAAGAGAGAGGGGGTCCGGGGCGAGGTATTTAAGGAGGAGGGGAGCCGCGGTGGCGTGGGGAAGGGGTAAGGCGGCGGAGTCCGGGCGAGGTACGGCCATGGCGTGCTTCGGGAGACCTCCCAAGCTCGGGACGACGCTACTGCCGGTGGGCCGTGGCTCGGCGAATCGGGCCCTGGCCTGTCATCGATCGAAAGTTTTTTAAAACATTTTTCCGGCAAAACAAAAATAAACGCAAAATAAATAAAAAAATTTACATAGGCATATAATATACCAAAAATTTCAGAAAAAGAATTCCTACATCTTGAACATTTTTTTAACATCAAATAAAATCTACACAAATTCAGATAATTCAAACAAAGGTTCTCTGCTCTACAAAAATCCAATAAAAATCATTTTAAAAATACCAAAATTAATTCAAAATTATTTCTCTCAATTTTTCTGTTGTAGGGAATTATGTTACCCTATTTTCCATATAATTTTATTTTTGAAGAAAAATAATTTTAGTAAAACTCAAATAACTCCAAATTGAAAATAAATTCAAAAGAATTTTGAATTTAATCCTTTGAAACTCCCAACTCATATTTCATATAATTTGAAGAAGTCATTTTATCTTCACTCGTGAAAATCATTGAGTTGCATAAAGTTCCAGGGTTGGAAATATTTTCCAAATGAAATTCAAATATTTTTCAACACCCCTTGTCATTTAAATAAATGGAAGAAGTCATGTCATCTTCACTCCAGGGTTTTGTGATGAAAAGAATTTGAATTCTCGGAGAGCATAAAAGCAAAAATGAAAGTTTGGGAAAGTCCTTTTATTCCCTCTCATTTAACTTTCAAAAAGTTTTGAATTTCACTCAACTTCACTCAATCAATCAAACAATCAATCAAATCTATCTATTTATTATAACATTCCAAAATTTAGAATTTTTTTGGGATGTTACAAAACGACCACCCTTAAAATGAATCTCGTCCTCGAGATTCGGAGAGGCTAGCAAGAAATAGGTTAGGGTTTGGGGGTCTTCTCAAAAATCCATCGATCGTCTCCGGGGGTCTCGGGTGCTACCACCCTTAGAAGCATGGTTACGGTTCCATCAAAACTCATATACTCCATCCTTATTGTTGACAGTGTCGGTCTTCTCAGATTGTAAGGATAATTCCTTCTCTGGGCTCTTCTGGTAGTGGCATAACCTTTTCCTCAATTCTTTTGTCCTTTCCTCTTGGTAAGGTTATTCCGAGATTGGGTCTTCATAGCTGATAGGTCTGGCGCCAATACTAAACAACTATCGATATCTCATGGTGGTCAACAATTTATGGTTTCTCCTGCAGGAAATGGGTCTGGGTTGATCCTCACCGTGTATCCTACGGTTGGCAACAACTGCCTTGTACAAGGGGAAAAATGCTTATACCATTCTAAGGTTCAAACAAGGTTTTGATCGTCGTCTCTCTACTATAGGTAAGTCACTCAGATTTACCATCCCATATAGCAAGGCGAATAATAAGAGTAAGTCGGTATGGTGATCAATCCATCCCGCACCCAAATCATTACCTTGTACATGGTTTAGCGAATCTCGCATTCTAACACTCGGTCATCCTCACAAGCATTGCAGAATTTCTCTTGTCAACGAACCAAGTTCGGATATATCCATAGATTCCGCAAGCCAAACAAACATCTATCGTTCCTTAACAACTCTCAGGTTTGCGTTACTCCTATAAAATCGCCGGTTGATAAAATCGTAACTTCTTCCAGGGTTTTTCCTTCAGCAAGAAAGTGCTTGCTTCTTGGCAGGTCCTGGGGCTTGTGGGTTATGGCCCATCTCATCACTTGTAAACTTTGAACTCATCATCGGGGCAGCTGATCGTTATTCCAACATCCAACTTCCTAGTATTCTTAAATCCATCCAATTGTACTGTCTTCCTAGCATACTCGAAGTCCATGCAATTGCAATGTCTTTCTTCCTTCTATTTGTACCAAACTAAGACGTGATCACTTAGACTCATCATGGAATTTCCATTGATCCATATTTCCAACATCATACCTCCTTTATATCCAATAGTAATTCATCTCTTCATCCTCGTGGGATATCCCACCTACCGAGATAAGAACTTATACTTATGGAGTCCATACTCCACTTCGTGGAACATCATTATCCTTTCCAGGGTCAAGCGTCCTTACGTGGGCCATCTCTGCATGGCACTTCTTCAACTGGGAAACGTGAAACACATAATGAACTCCTGACAGTCCTTCGGGTGACTCCAACTTGTTGGCCACTTCTCCCATACGCTCCAAAACTCGGTATGGTCCTACAAATCTCGGGGCTAACTTTCCTTAATTCCAAATTGTTTAACTCCTCACAGAGGGGACATATGGAGACATGCTCTGTCTCCAATTTCATAGACTACCTCCTTGCGTTTTTTAGTCTACATAACTCTTCTGCCTGGACTGAGCTACCTTCAGTTTATCTCGAATCAACTTAACATTCTCTTCTGACATCCTTGTTCACATTTGGTCCAAACAACTGACGGTCTCCAACTTCATTCCACATCAACGGTGTCTGGCTCTTTCTCCCATACAAGGCTTAAAAAGGGGTCATCTTCAAACTGGCTGGGTAACTGTTGTGGTATGAGAACTCCGCGTAAGGTAGATTATCATCACTTCTAGATCCATAACCTAACGCACACGCTCTCAACATGTCCTCCAGAATCTGATTGACTCTCTCGATTTATCCGTCTGTCTGCGGATGAAAGGTTGTACTGAACTCTAGCCTAGTACCCAAAGTCTGGTGCAGCTGAATCCAAAACTTTGAGGTAAACTGTGTTCCTCTATCTGATACGATGGTCCTCGGAACTCCATGCAGACTTACAATCCTGGTCAAATATATCTTGGCCAACTTCTCACTTGTATAGGTGGTTTTCACTAGGATAAAGTGAGCCACTTTGGTCAAGCGAGTCAACTACTACCCAGATAGAATCATGTCCCGTTCGGGTTCTGGGAAATCCGGTAATGAAATTCATGCCAAGCTTATCCCACTTCCATTCGGTATCGGCATAGGCTGTAGTAATCATGTCGGCTTCGATGCTCGCCTTTAATTTCTCCGCATACATCACTTACGACTACATACTCCGCAATATCCTTCTTCATACCATCCACGTAAACGCTCCTTCAAATCCAAATACATCTTGGTGTTTCCAGGGCGAATCGAGTATGGTGAGTCATGAGCCTCCTGAAGTATTAACTCCCTGATCTTCGCATTATTGGGCACATTTACACGGTCCTCGAACCATAAGATGTCGTGCTCATTCTTACGAAAACCTTTGGCCTTTCCTTTGCTCATTCTCTCTTTTATCTCAGCAACCTCTTTGCCATCCTTTTGAGCTTCCCGAAGCTTTCCCACTAATGTTCACTGAACCTCTATTGCTGCAACAAAACCTTTGGAACAATCTCCAACCGAAGTTCCCTGAGATCCTCGGCTAACTCCTTTGAAAATCCTCTGATTATGAGGGTATTCGTCCTTGTTTTCTTTATGGTTGTGTCCTATTTCTCCACAAAGCTTGTATGCACAAGGTTTCTTCATATCCTTTCCATAAGGCCTCAATTTCTGGGACACAAACCAAGACTTTAACAAAGTCCACTTAAATTCTTTCCAAGTGGTTATTCCTTGCCATCCATTGATGGTTCGGTACATCCTCCACCAAGTAGTGGCACCTCTTTCAAAGCACTCAAGAGCATGCTGGTCATATCCTTTCCGGCTATAGGGTTATTCTCCATGTGATCCTCCATGTTTTGAATCCATAGGTCCGTCTCCAAATGACTCATCGATCCAGAAAAATATAAGCTTATCTCCATTTATCCTCTATTGGGTCCATGGGTTTGGGGTGGGATAAGAGAGATAGAGAGGGATACACACAATACAAACAAAAGTTTTGAAAAGACAGATTTTATTGTGGCTGTCGGAAAAAACATCAAACAAATGACAGCTCACAATCGTCGCATCAAACGCAGGTATAACGGGGTTTGGTCTTCTAATGGTCAATAAATCTTCAACGTCGCCAAACTCTTCGAGTCTTGTTCATGTCTCCGACGGCTTCTTCGGGTCATGCTTGTCCTTTTTGCCAGATCATCTTTGTTGACGTGAAATCTCTCATGACATCCTTTAATATTTCTGGGGTTGCATTCCAAACTTCTGGGTTTCAACATCCTTGGCATGAACCATGATCCTACTGTCCTTCAGTTCTTGACGAATCTTTGATGTATCAAGGTTTGGCTCCTCTAGCTTGGCTACTTTCAGCTTCTGGGTCCTGAGTTCTTCAAGAAACGCTTCCTTATCAAATACTGCTTCTTGTAGGTCCATCTTAAAATCATTGATGTAATACTCCAGATCCCGGTGTTACATCAGCTAGGGTTAAACTTCACCTCTTGCTGATAGGTGCTCCATCAGCCTTCTACCACCCAATCCTTCCATGCATATGCATGCTTAACTCAGCATGGTGGCAATAGCATAAATGGACGATAACATCATGGATAGCCGTCTTTCTGCTCTTGTCATTTCCATGAGCTATCTCTCCATAGTTGATATCTCACCGCCTTTAGGGTTTTCCTTGACAAAACTTTGAGTTTCTAACTCTCCATGTTCCGGTCTTCCTCCGATACACCTTGATCTAGGAATTCTTCAGAGCCTTCAAATTCTCCTAGTCTTCGGAGTCTTCAATAGTTGTAGTTTCCATTTACACGGTAAAATCCTCTTCATTCCAAATGGTCTTAGTTGTCCGATATCTTGTCTCCTTGGAGTGGTCTCATCGGTCGAATCTTCGAGTGGTCAAAAGGGAAAAGGGTATGGTCTCTCTAGAAGGTAATATTTGAATAAGCTCAGAAGTGAAGAGAGGTAAAAGATCTTTTTGAAAATGAAGTTGTAGAGAAAAATATTTCTATGGGCTTGCCAGTTTCTAGGGTCACGTACTACAGTCAACATGTGCTCTGATACCATCTTGTAGCGACCCGACCCAAATGGATCAAGTCTCTGTGCTTAAGTGTCATCCTCGGATCGGTATCTTGACACACACAAGATTTCGAGGATTTATAACAGAGGTAAATCACATGTATAAATATCGTAAATACTATTACCTCAATCCAAATAGCGGAAGTAACAAGGTTGTGGATTCCCATCAACACCAACGGCAAAGTTGAGTGTAGAAATCATAACCCTAACGTAACACTTACTCGTCGTAAGATCCTACAACATGAAACGTTGCAGCCCGAAAATGGGTCAGCACATGGAATATGCTGGCAATGTAACACATATAGAGTAATGAAAGAATAAGCCTATACTACATGCATATATGGCTGGTGGAAAGCTCTATGGTTATAATGTTTTTGCGAAAAGCCAATTTTTCCCTACAGTAAAGGAATAAATTTATTTAACTATCATGGTGGTTGTTGAACATTGAGAATGGTTGACAGCATCCTCAATCCCAATTAAAAGTACTCATTAACAACCCAACAATATTAATTAGAGTAACATGATGAGATTCACTTGATATCCAAGTACTAGATACTCAAGATGTCCATAACCGGGGACACGGCTAACCATGATTAGTTTATACACTCTGCAGAGGTTTGTGCACTTTTCCCCACAAGACTCGATCTCCTCCGCTTGATTTCTCGACTACATGGTGTTTGAGAAGCGGATGACCGAGACATAGTCTTTCGTAAGCGCTAGCACCTTACGTTTGGGTAGACCGTACCAACCTACAACCCCTACATCGCCTAGTCTACCCGTAAGAGTTCGCACAACTTAGTCAACTATGCTAGAGCCCATAGTAGCATGTGGTCGCACACGGAAGTTTCTAGCATGAATAATCTCATGATCCCTTTGAGCCCTGGGTGGCGGTCCAAAGAAATACAGGCAAGTCCCGATGGAAACCAGGTGCCTCAATCCACCCAGATGTGTGTTTAAGTTGCCACCTTAAATAAACCATTAATTTAACAATCTCACATCTGTCATGGAATACACTCACCCAATCCACGTCTACTAGCATAGCATGGCATAATAAGCAATCGTAGAAGTAACTCCCAAGGGTTTTGATAATAAAAACAGGTAATAGGTACTACCTCATATACTTTCCCAAAACCCACAATTTAATTAGATCCTAATCATGCAATGTTTGAGGATAGATATAATGCATAAAAACTGGGTATGAAAAGTATATGATCAAAGTGTTACTTGCCTGCAATGTTGATGAAGATGATTCGCACTCATAACTCTTGATAGATCTACTCGTCACACTCCGGTCAATCTATCTTGAGCAAGCAATTGTAACCACACTTAAGCAATCACTCAAAAGATCGGAGAGAACGAAGAAAACAATTCGGAAAACATCAAAACCAAATCAAATAACTCTTGCAGCATAAAACAATTTATAACAGTACCAAAACTATGTGTATTTGGCCTTATCAGAAAGTTTAGGTCAAGAGCTTCGATTTGCAAAAAGAATCAACTAAATCGGAGTTACGAAACTCAAGTTATGATCAAACGAAGTTCAAATACAAATATGATCTAATTCAAATTTTAAACTTTCAAAAACATGTTTGAGTTGGGTTACTGGATAGAGGGGATCATAACGAAGCAGTGGGCGTTGGTTTCGTTGGATTTGGACAAACGAGTAAAAAGTTATAGTCGTTTGAAGAACAGGGACTAAACTGTGAAGAAACTATTTACATACGGGTCCCTGGCAGAAAACTAAAATAAAAGAAAAAGACTAAACAGTGAACGTTCATTACCGATTGCTACCGAACGAAAATCGTTCGCTACCGAACCCTAGCTCATGAACGCTCGCAAAATAAACTAATCTAAAATATAAAAACCGCTCTAGGAACTATAAAGAAAAGCAGTATGTTAGCGGTTTATGGGTTCACCGAATAAAACCGGCGGCGGCGTAATCGAACTCCGGTGAAGTACGGCGCGTTCGCTTTGAGCGGGAGGCAACTCCGGTGGTCATCGGGCGTAAGTAGACGGGAGGGCTACTGGTCATGGGCAGGTGTGGTGGCGTGGCCGACGATTTACGACGAGGGCGAAGCGAAGGCGGTGGTGGCAACCGACGGCGGCGGCGGCAGATCTGGCGAGGGGCGGCGGCGAGAAGAGAGAGGGGGTCCGGGGCGAGGTATTTAAGGAGGAGGGGAGCCGCGGTGGCGTGGGGAAGGGGTAAGGCGGCGGCGGGAGTCCGGGCGAGGTACGGGCGCGGCGGCGTGCTTGCTCGGGAGACCCTCCCGAGCTCGGGGACGACGCTACTGGCTACTGGGTCAGGTTCGGCGAATCGGGCCACGGCCCCGGCCACTCGAAAGTTTTTTTTTTTATTTTTTCGGCAAAACAAAAATAAACGCAAAATAAATAAAAAAAATTTACAGCGGCATATAATATACCAAAATTTTCAGAAAAAGATTTCCTACATCTTGAACATTTTTTTAACATCAAATAAAATCTACACAAATTCAGATAATTCAAACAGTGCTCCTGCTCTACAAAAATCCAATAAAAATCATTTTAAAAATACAAAATTAATTCAAATTTATTTCTCTCCATTTTTATGTTGTAGGGAATCATGTTACCCTATTTTCCATATAATTTTATTTTTGGAGAAAAATAATTTGAATAAAACTCAAATAACTCCAAATTGAAAATAAATTCAAAAGAATTTTGAATTTAATCCTTTGAAACTCCCAACTCATATTTCATATAATTTGAAGAAGTCATTTTATCTTCACTCGTGAAAATCATTGAGTTGCATAAAGTTCCAGGGTTGGAAATATTTTCCAAATGAAATTCAAATATTTTTCAATACCCCTTGTCATTTAAATAAATGGAAGAAGTCATGCCATCTTCACTCCAGGGTTTTGTGATGAAAAGAATTTAAATTCTCGGAGAGCATAAAAGCAAAAATGAAAGTTTGGGGAAGTCCTTTTATTCCCTCTCATTTAACTTTAAAAAGTTTCGAATTTGACTCAACTTCACTCAATCAATCAAACAATCAATCAAATCTATCTATTTATTATGACATTCCAAAATTTAGAATTTTGGGATATTACAGAAGGATTGTATTCCAGAGAATAATGTTTACAATTGCCAGTTGTCTTTCCTCCCTCCACACGCTAGCTATATAACGGACTATTACAGGCCACAACGGCCCGGCCCAACGGCCACTCACACACACAGGGCACGGTAAGGCCCAGGACGTTGCACATGGCAACTTTTGCTAAACAATTTGCTGAGTTTGCTAAACAAAAGCTATCATGGCGACCCAGGAACAACGAGCGCAGACAAATCCAGCAGACAAAGCAACCCAACCGCGATCACCCTCCCCTATAGGTCAAGTTAGGTGACGACGCGGTGCTAGGAGGCCAGGAGGAACTGATTACCTATAGATTGCGTGAGGAGGAGGCGGTTGCCGCCGCGGCCACGGCGAGCGCCCTGCTGTCGCCCGCGATGATCCGCACCCGACGAGGCCGCTTTACGGCCGGTTGCGCAGCTGCTCCCCGACATCCATCTCACGCCTTCGCCTACGTAGATTCGGCCCAAACGAAGCCGATCCGCGACCGGCGGTGCAGTTGCTCCCGCGCCCATCTCCTACCGTCAATCCTCAACTGAGGCCGATCTATGGTCGGGGGCAGAACTGTTTCTCCCTTGCTGCCCAGTCGATCAGTCATGCATTGGCCGCCGGCAACCTCGACAGAAATAGCGGGTGGCAGAAATCTACCACGCCTGCAACGCCTAGGCGGCCAGGCCAACTCATGGCGGTCCTATTGCTGGTAGCTTCCATGGGTAGCAGAGAGTTGAGAAGAGAACCTAAGTCAGGCGACAAAGAGAAAAACAAAGTGACTTGCTGTAGAAAACAAACTTGGACATGGCAGCAACCGCAGCTATCGTCTTGCTATCCGTCTTCGACGGCCTGCACACCAGATCTAGGAGAGAAACTGGGGGAGGCTCGAAGCTAAATCCGATCTATAGACACCCTAATTACAACAAGAAATACACAAGGGAAGGGATCCTCGCCCAACTCAACTCGGGCGGTCACCGGGGTTAGGGAGAGGAGGGGCTGACCGCAATGAACTTGGGAGAGGGTACTCAAAGGCTCACAGCAACTCTAGCAGACCCCGCAAAACACGCAGACCCGCAAAATTCTGACAAGTATGCGGGCTCGGTCCAATTTTCCAGTTAGAATAGAGCCCGCATACTCGCCCGGCCCGTAAAAAAATTTGCCGCGCCCCGCAAACCGCACGCCCCGACCGCTATATCTACGTTCTGCGGCTCGTTTGCGGGTCGAAACCCTATCCCCCGCCGCCGCAGAGCCACGCGATTCCCCACCCCCTTCTCCACATTTCTCGCCACCGGCGACCACCTCCCTGCCTCCAGCCACCATGTGGGGCCGCATGTGCAGCTCCGGACGCGGCTCCGGCAGCAGATCCGGTGGCGGAAGCAACCCGAAGCGCGAGCGGCGCGTCTGGTCGAACGGCGCGAGGAAACGCGGGGCTCGGAAGTGGACCAACCGCGGCCTGTCGCCGCCGGTGAGCTTTCGTGTCCGTGAGACGAAGGAGTACGACCGCCGACGCGCGTCCTTCTCCTCCGCAGCGAGATCTTCGTATGCCGGGAGCTCCTCCTCTTCTGGCGCGGGCCTTCTCCCCGTGAAGAGGGAGTGGTCGGAGGAGCCGGACGACTTCGACTTCGTCCCCGTCAAGGAGGAGCCTGAGGAGCCTGCTCCGCTCGGCCGCCACGGAGTCGTCGGGCCGGAAGACTTCGTCTCCGACGTCGACGCGGTTGCGGCCGCCATTGCCGAGCGGAGCATGCGCGAGGAGGCGGAGCGCCGGCGCCACGTAGAGGAGCTCGAAGACCTCCAATGGCGGGAGGCGGTCGCTGCCAACCTCGCCGCCAAGGAGAAGGACGAGGAGTGGCGCCGCATCCGCGAGGAACAGAGGGCAAAGTACATCGACCTCTGCAGCTCCGACGAGGAGGATTGAGCGTCCTTCTCTGAAGGAAATATGCCCTAGAGGCAATAATAAAGTTATTATTTATTTCCTTATATCATGATAAATGTTTATTATTCATGCTAGAATTGTATTAACCGAAAACATGATACATGTGTGAATACATAGACAAACAGAGTGTCACTAGTATGCCTCTACTTGACTAGCTCGTTGATCAAAGATGGTTATGTTTCCTAGCCATAGACAAAGAGTTGTCATTTGATTAACGGGATCACATCATTAGGAGAATGATGTGATTGACTTGACCCATTCCGTTAGCTTAGCACTTGATTTTTTAGTATATTGCTATTGCTTTCTTCATGACTTATACATGTTCCTATGACTATGAGATTATGCAACCCCCGTTTACCGGAGGAACAATTTGTGTGCTACCAAACGTCACAACGTAACTGGGTGATTATAAAGGTGCTCTACAGGTGTCTCCGAAGATACTTGCTGGGTTGGCGTATTTCGAGATTAGGATTTGTCACTCTGATTGTCAGAGAGGTATATCTGGGCCCACTCGGTAATGCACATCACTATAAGCCTTGCAAGCATTGCAAGTAATGAGTTAGTTGCGAGATGATGTATTACGGAACGAGTAAAGAGACTTGCCGGTAATGAGACTGAACTAGGTATTGAGATACCGACGATCGAATCTAGGGCAAGTAACATACCGATGACAAAGGGAACAACGTATGTTGTTATGCGATTTGACCGATAAAGATCTTTGTAGAATATGTGGGAGCCAATATGAGCATCCAGGTTCCGCTATTGGTTATTGACCGGAGACGTGTCTCGGTCATGTTTACATAGTTCTCGAACCCGTAGGGTCCGCACACTTAAAGTTCGATGATGGTTATATTATGAGTTTATGTGTTTTGATGTACCGAAGGTAGTTTGGAGTCCCGGATGTGATCACAGACATGACGAAGAGTCTCGAAATGGTCGAGACGTAAAGATCGATATATTGGACGACTATGTTCGGACACCGAAATGGTTTCGGGGAGTTTCGGGCATATACCGGAGTACTAGGGGATTACCGAAACCCCGGGGAGACTAATGGACCTATTTGGCCCTAGTGGAGAAGAGGAGGGACGGCCAAGGGCAGCCGCGCGCCTCCTCTCCCTAGTGCGAATTGGACAAGGAGGGGGGCGGCGCCTTCCTTTCCTTTCCCCCTCTCTCTCCTTCCCTCTCCTCTCCTACTCCCACATGGAAGGGGGGAGTCCTACTCCCGGTGGGAGTAGGACTCCTCATGGGGCGCGCCTAGGGTGGCCGGCCCCCTCCCCCTCCTCCACTCCTTTATATACGGGGAGGGAGGCACCCCTTGGAGACACAACAATTGATCTCTTGGATCTCTTAGCCGTGTGCGGTGCCCCCCTCCACCATAATCCACCTCGATAATATCGTAGCGGTGCCTAGGCGAAGCCCTGCATCGGTAAAACATCATCATCGTCACCACGCCGTCGTGCTGACGGAACTCTTCCTCAAAGCTCGGCTAGATCGGAGTTCGAGGGACGTCATCGAGTTGAACATGTGCAGAACTCGGAGGTGCCGTGCATTCGGTACTTGAACGGTCGGATCGTGAAGACGTACGACTACATCAACCATGTTGTGCTAACGCTTCCGCTTTCGGTCTACGAGGGTACGTGGACACACTCTCCCCTCTCGTTGCTATGCATCTCTATTATTTTGCATGTGCGTAGGATTCTTTTTGAAATTACTACGTTACCTAACAGTGGTATAAGAGCCTGGTTTTATGCGTTGATGTTATTTGCACGAGTAGAACACAAGTGAGTTGTGGGCGATACAAGTCATACTGCTTACCAGCATATCATACTTTGGTTCGGCGGTATTGTTGGATGAAGCGGCCCGGACCGACATTACGCCAGACGCTTACGCGAGACTGGTTCTACCGACGTGCTTTGCACACAGGTGGCTGGCGGGTGTCAGTTTCTCCAACTTTAGTTGAACCGGGTGTGGCTACGCCCGGTCCTTGAGAAGGTTAAAACAGCACTAACTTGACGAACTATCGTTGTGGTTTTGATGTGTAGGTAAGAACGGTTCTTGCTCAGCCTGTAGCAGCCACGTAAAACTTGCAACAACAAAGTAGATGATGTCTAACTTGTTTTGCAGGCATGTTGTGATGTGATATGGTCAAGACATGATGATAAATTTTATTGTATGAGATGATCATGTTTTGTAACCGAGTTATCGGCAACTGGTAGGAGCCATATGGTTGTCGCTTTATTGTATGCAATGCAATCGCCCTGTAATTGCTTTACTTTATCACTAAGCGGCAGTGATAGTCGTAGAAGCAATAGTTGGCGAGACGACAACGATGCTAGGATGGAGATCAAGGTGTCGCGCCGGTGACGATGGTGATCATGACGGTGCTTCGGAGATGGAGATCACAAGCACAAGATGATGATGGCCATATCATATCACTTATATTGATTGCATGTGATGTTTATCTTTTATACATCTTATTTTGCTTTGATTAACGGTAGCAATATAAGATGATCTCTCACTAAATTTCAAGATAAAAGTGTTCTCCCTGAGTATGCACCGTTGCCAAAGTTCGTCGTGCCGAGACACCACGTGATGATCGGGTGTGATAAGCTCTACGTCCATCTACAACAGGTGCAAACCAGTTTTGCACACGCAGAATATTCAGGTTAAACTTGACGAGCCTAGCATATGCAGATATGGCCTCGGAACACTGAGACCGAAAGGTCGAGCGTGAATCTTATAGTAGATATGATCAACATAGTGATGTTCACCATTGAAAACTAAAAGGATCGATATAGTTGACTAGAGGGGGGGGGGGGTGAATAGGCAACTAACAATTTTTAGCTTTTCTTTATCAATTTTAACTTTGCATCAAAGTAGGTTGTCTAAAAATGCAACTAGTTGAGCAACCTATATGATGCAACAACAACAAGCACACAAGCAAGCAAAGGATACAACACAAATAAGCTTGCACAAGTAAAGGCACGAGATAACCAAGAGTGGAGCCGGTGGAGACGAGGATGTGTTACCGAAGTTCCTTCCTTTTGAGGGGAAGTACGTCTCCGTTAGAGCGGTGTGGAGGCACAATGCTCCCCAAGAAGCCACTAGGGCCACCGTATTCTCCTCATGCCCTCGCACAATGCAAGATGTCGTGATTCCACTATTGGTGCCCTTGAAGGCGGCGACCGAACCTTTACAAACAAGGTTGGGGCAATCTCCACAACTTAATTGGAGGCTCCCAACGACACCACGAAGCTTCACCACAATGGACTATGGCTTCACGGTGGCGCCAACCGTCTAGGGTGCTTAAACACCCAAGAGTAACAAGATCCGCTAGGGATTAGTGGGGAATCAAATTTCTCTTGGTGGAAGTGTAGATCGGGGCCTTCTCAACCAATCCCGAGCAAATCAACAAGTTTGATTGGCTAGGGAGAGAGATCGAGCGAAAATGGAGCTTGAAGCAACAATGGAGCTTTTGGGGGAAGAGGTTGGTCAACTTTGGAGAAGAAGACCCACTTATATAGTGGGGGGAACAATCCAACCATTTACCCCCTACCAGCCCCGCAGAGAGCGGTACTACCGCTAGGCCAGCGGTACTACCGCTTAACAGCCTAAGCAGTACTACCGCTCCTCCCAGCGGTACTACCGCTCGAGAGCGGTACTACCACCTCTCCTGCCGCGGCTGGTACCGTAAAGTCCGACACAAAAAACGAGCCCTTGAATCGAGGCGGCACTAGCACGAAACCGCAGCGGTACTATGGCTGGGGCTACAAGCGGTACTGCCGCTTATAGCACCCAAGCGGTACTACCGCTCCGGCTCGCGGTACTACCGCTCAGACCAGAGAAGGAACAATGAGGACAAGAACGAGCTCTCCATTGAAGAGGAAAGGCTCGGAAGGTGAGCAAGGGATGTGTACATGATGATTCCACCCTAGCCTTTCCAAAGCGGACCCCCTCTTGATAGTACGGTGATCTCTACGAAACTAGTCCACCAAACTGAATCGAAAAGACTACACCGTCTTCGCTTCAAACTCCGAGGGGAGGGAATTGTCTCGTGCCAAAGGATGAATCTCTGAAAAGCTCAGTGCACATGATTAGTCCGCAAACGCATTGTCATCAATCACCAAAACATCTTAGGGCTAAAGATGCCCTTACATCTCACGTGATGATCGGACATGGTTTAGTTGATTTGGATCACATGATCACTTAGATGATTAGAGGGATGTCTATCTAAGTGGGAGTTCTTAAGTAATATGATTAATTGAACCTAAATTTATCATGAACTTAGTACCTGATAGTATTTTGCATGTCTATGTTGTTTGTAGATAGATGGCTCGTGTTGTTGTTCTGTTGAATTTTAATGCATTCCTTGAGAAAGCAAAGTTGAAAGATGATGGTAGCAATTAAACGGACTGGGTCCGTAACTTGAGGATTATCCTCATTGCTGCACAGAAGAATTACGTATTGGAAGCACCGCGTGTTGATGACTACTCGATAGTTCAGTGTGCCATGCTTTACGGCTTAGAACCGGGACTTCAACGACATTTTGAACGTCATGGAGCATATGAGATGTTCCAGGAGTTGAAGTTAATATTTCAAGCAAATGCCCGGATTGAGAGATATGAAGTTTGCAATAAGTTCTACAGCTGCAAGATGGAGGAGAATAGTTACAAGGAGCATATACTCAGAATGCCTGGGTATAACAATCACTTGATTCAACTGGGAGTTAATCTTCCGGATGATAGCGTCATTGACAGAATTCTTCAATCACTAACACCAAGCTACAAGAGCTTCGTGATGAACTATAACATGCAAAGGATGGATAAGACGATTTCCGAGCTCTTCGCAATGCTAAAGGCTGCGGAGGTAGAAATCAAGAAGGAGCATCAAGTGTTGATGGTCAATAAGACCACCAGTTTCAAGAAAAAGGGCAAAGGGGAGAACAAGGGGAACTTCAAGAAGAACAACAAACAAGTTGCTGCTCAAGAGAAAAAACCCAACTCTGGACCTAAGCCTGAGACTGAGTGCTTCTACTGCAAGAAGACTGGTCACTGGAAGCGAAACTGCCCCAAGTATTTGAAAGGAAATATGCCCTAGAGGCAATAATAAAGTTATTATTTATTTCCTTACATCATGATAAATGTTTATTATTCATGCTAGAATTGTATTAACCGGAAACATAATACATGTGTGAATATATAGACAAACAGAGTGTCACTAGTATGCCTCTACTTGACTAGCTCGTTAATCGAAGATGGTTATGTTTCCTAACCATAAACATGAGTTGTCATTTGATTAACGGGATCACATCATTAGGAGAATGATCTGATTGACATGACCCATTCCGTTAGCCTAGCACTTGATCGCTTTAGTATGTTGCTATTGCTTTCTTCATGACTTATACATGTTCCTGTAACTATGAGATTATGTAACTCCGTTTACGGAGGAACACTTTGGTGCTACCAAACGTCACAACGAATCGGGTGATTATAAAGGAGTACTACAGGTGTTTCCAAAGGTACATGTTGGGTTGGCGTATTTCGAGATTAGGTTTTGTCACTCCGATTGTCGGAGAGGTATCTCTGGGCCCTCTCGGTAATTCACATCATTATAAGCCTTGCAAGCAATGTGACCAATGAGTTGGTTACGGGATGATGCATTACAAAACGAGTAAAGAGACTTGCCGGTGACGAGATTGAACTAGGTATTGGATACCGACGATCGAATCTCGGGCAAGTAACATACCGATGACAAAGGGAACAACGTATGTTGTTATGCGGTTTGACCGATAAAGATCTTTGTAGAATATGTAGGAGCCAATATGGGCATCCAGGTCCCGCTTATTGGTTATTGACCGAGAATAGTTCTAGGTCATGTCTACATAGTTCTCGAACCCGTAGGGTCCGCACGCTTAAGGTTTCGATGGCGCTTATATTATGAGTTTATGAGTTTTGATGTACCGAAGGAGTTCGAGTCCCGGATGAGATCGGGGACATGACGAGGAGTCTCGAAATGGTCGAGACGTAAAGATCGATATATTGGACGACTATATTCGGAGTTCGGAAAGGTTCCGAGTCATTCGGGTATTTTTCGAAGTACCGGAGAGTTACGGGAATTCGCCGGGGAGAAGTATTGGGCCTTATTGGGCCCTCAAGGGAAAGAGAGAGGATGCCTAGGGCAGGCTGCGCCCCCTCTTGCCCTAGTCCGAATTGGGCTAAGGGGAGGGCCGCACCCTCCTTCCTTCCCTTCTCTTTTCCTCTTCCTAGTCTCCTACTCCTAATACATGGAAGGATCCCTAGTTGGACTAGGAAAGGGGAATCCTACTCCCGTGGGAGTAGGACTCCCCTATGGCGCGCCTCCTCCCTAGGCCGGCCTCCTCCTCCCTCCCTCCTTTATATCACGGGCAGGGCACCCCATGGACACACAAGTTGATCTACGGATCGTTCCTTAGCCGTGTGCGGTGCCCCCTCCACCATATTCCACTTCGGTCATATCGTCGCGAGCTTAGGCGAAGCCCTGCGCCGGTGAAGTCATATCGTCCGCGGAGCTTAGGCGAAGCCTCGCGCCGGTGAAGTCATATCGTCATGAGCTTAGGCGAAGCCCTCGCCGGTGGAGCATCATCATCGTCACCACGCCGTCGTCTTGTGGAACTCATCCCCGACACTTTCTTTGGATCGGAGTCCGGGATCGCCATCAGCTGAACGTGTGCAGAACTCGGAGGTGCCGTGACGTTCGGTACTTGGATCGGTCGGATCGTGAAGACGCACGACTACATCAACCGCGTTGTTATAACGCTTCCGCCACGGTCTCACGAGGGTACGTGGACATACACTCTCCTCTCGTTGCTATGCATCACCATGATCTTGCGTGTGCGTAGGGAAAATTTTTGAAATTACTACGTTCCCCAACGGTGGCATCCGAGCCTAGGTTTTTATGGTTTGATGTTTTGCACGAGTAGAACACAAGTGAGTTGTGGGCGATACAAGTCATACCGCCTACCAGCATGTCATACTTTGGTTCAGCGGTATTGTGAGATGAAGCGGCTCGGACCGACATTACGCCAGACGCTTACGCGAGACTGGTTTCACTGCTACGAGCACTCGTGCTTAAAGGTGGCTGGCGGGTGTCTGTCTCTCTCACTTTAGTTGAACCGAGTGTGAATACGCCCGGTCCTTGCGAAGGTTAAAACGGAGTCTATTTGACAAACTATCGTTGTGGTTTTGATGCGTAGGTGAGAACGGTTCTTGCTCAGCCCGTAGCAGCCACGTAAAATTTGCAACAACAAAGTAGAGGGCGTCTAACTTGTTTTTGCAGGGCATGTTGTGATGTGATATGGTCAAGACGTGATGAGATATAAGTTGTTTTATAAGATGATCATGTTTTGTTGAAGTTATCGGCAATCGGCGAAGCCCTATGGTTGTCTCTTTGTTGCATAAGATGCAAGTGCCAAATAATTGCTTTACTTTATCGCTATGCGATAGCAATAGTTGCAAGAGCAATAGTTGGCGAGACAACTATGTGATGACACATTGATATAGATCAAGATGATGAAGATCATGGTGTCGTGTGCGGTGACGATAGAGATCATGTGATTACTTTGGAGATGGAGATCAAAGGCGCAAGATGATCATGGCCATATCATGTCACATATTTTGATTGCATGTGATGTTTATCTATTATACATCTTATTCTTGCTTTGATTGACGGTAGCATTTTAAGATGATCTCTCACTAATTATCAAGAAGTGTTCTCCTGAGTATGCACCGTTGCCAAAGTTCGTGCGTGCCTGGACACCACGTGATGATCGGGTGTGATAAGCTCACGTCCATCTACAACGGGTGCAAGCCAGTTTTGCACACGCTGAATACTCGAGTTAAACTTGACGAGCCTAGCATATGCAGATATGGCCTCGAGCACGGAGACCGAAAGGTCGGCGTGAATCATATAGTAGATATGATCAACATAGTGATGTTCACCATTGAAAACTACTCCATCTCACGTGATGATCGGTTATGGTTTAGTTGATTTGGATCACGTGATCACTTAGATGACTAGAGAGATGTCTGCCTAAGTGGGAGTTCTTAAGTAATATGATTAATTGAACTTAAATTTATCATGAACTTAGTCTGGTAGTATTTTGCAAATTATGTTGTAGATCAATAGCTCGCGTTGTTGCTTTCATATGTTTATTTTCATATGTTCCTAGAGAAAATTGTGTTGAAAAATGTTAGTAGCAATGATGCGGATTGGATCCGCGATCCGAGGTTTATCCTCAATGCCGCATGTAAGAATTATGTCCTTAATGCACCGCTAGGTGACGGACCTATTGCAGGAGCGTATGCGCACGTTATGAACGTTTGGCTAGCTCAATATGATGACTACTTGATAGTTTAGTGCACCATACTTAACGGCTTAGAATCGGGACTTCAAAGACGTTTTGAACGTCATGGACCATATGAGATGTTCCAGGAATTGAAGTTAATATTTCAAGCAAATACCGAGTTGAGAGATATGAAGTCTCCAACAAGTTCTATAGCTAAAAGATGGAGGAGGATCGCTCAACTAGTGAGCATGTGCTCAGATTGTCCGAATACTTCAATCGCTTGAATCAAGTGGGAGTTAATCTTCCAGATAAGATAGTGATTGATGTAATTCTCTAGTCACCATCACTAAGTTACTAGAACTTCGTGATGAACTATAGTATGCACGAGGGATGACGAAAACGATTCCCGAGCTCTTCGTGATGTTGAAATCAACGAAGGTAGAAATCAAGAAAGAGCATCAAGTGTTGATGATTGACAAGACCACTAGTCTCAAGGAAAAGGGCAAAGGGAAGAAGGGAACTTCAAAAGAACGGCAAGCAAGTTGTCGCTCGAGTGAAGAAGCCCAAGTCCGGACCTAAGCACGAGACTAAGTACTTTTGCTGCAATGGAACCGGTCACCGGAAGCGGAACTACCCCTGAATATTTGGTGGATAAGAAGGATGGCAAAGTGAACAAAGGTATATTTGATATACTGATTATTGATGTGTATTTTACTAGTGTTCATAGCAACCCCTCGGTATTTGATCTGGTATAGTTGCTAAGAGTAGTAACTTGAAACGGAGTTACGTAATGAAGCAGAAACTAGTTGAAGGGGAAGTGACGATGAGTGTTGGAAGTAGTTCCAAGATTGATATGATCATCATCGCACACTCCCTATACTTTCGGGATTAGTGTGGAACCTAAATAAGTGTTATTTGGTGTTGAGCATAAATATGATTTGATCATGTTTATTGCAATACGGTTATTCATTTAAGTAAGAGAATAAATTGTTGTTACATTTACATGAATAAAACCTTATATGGTTACACACCCAATGAAAATGGTTCATTGGATCTCGATCATAGTGATACACATATTCATAATATTGAAACCAAAAGATGCAAAGTTAATAATGATAGTGCAACTTATTTGTGGCAATCGCCTTTTAGGTCATATTGGTGTAAAGCGCTTGAAGAAAACTCCATGTCGATGGACTTTTGGAATCACTTGATTATGAATCATTTGATGCTTGCGTAACCGTGCCTTTTGGGCAAGATGACTAAAACTCCGTTCTCGGAACAATGGAACAAGCTCTTGACTTATTGGAAATAATACATACCGATGTATGCGATTCAATGAGTGTTGATGCTCGTGGCAAGTATCGTTATTTTCGACCTTCACAAAATGATTTGAGCAGATATGGGTATATCTACTTGATGAAACATAAGTCTGAAATAATTGAAAAGTTCAAAGAATTTCAGAGTGAAGTGGAAAATCATCGTAACAAGAAAATAAAGTTTTTGCGATCTCGATCGTGGAGATAAATATTTGAGTTACGAAGTTTGGTCTTCATTTGAAACAATGTGAAATAGTTTCGCAACTCACGCCATATGGAACACCACAACATAATGGTGTGTCCGAAAGTCGTAACCGCACTTTATTGGATATGGTGCGATCTATGATGTCTCTTATCAATTTACCACTATCGTTTTGGGGTTATGCATTAGAGACAGCTGCATTCACGTTTAATAGGGCACCGTCTAAATCCGTTGAGGCGACACCATATGAACTATGGTTTAACAGTAAACCTAAGATGTCGTTTCTTAAAGTTTGGAAGTTGTGATGCTTATGTGAAAAAGTTTCATCCTGATAAGCTCAAACCCAAATCGGAGAAGTGCGTCTTCATAGAATACCCAAAGGAAATTGTTGGGTATACCTTCTATCACAGATCCGAAGGCAAAAACATTCGTTGCTTATAAATGGATCCTTTCTAGAGAAGGAGTTTCTCTCGAAAGAAGTGAGTGGGAGGAAAGTGGAGCTTGATAAGGTAATTTGTACCTTCTCCCGAATTGGAAAGTATTTCATCACGGAAATCAGTTCGATGATTCCTACACCAATTAGTGAGGAAGCTAATGATGATGAGCATGTAACTTCAGATCAAGTCACTACCGAATCCCGTAGGTAAACCAGAGTGAGATCCGCACCAAAGTGGTACGGCAATCCTGCTCGGAAGTCATGCTACTAGATCATGGCGAACCTACAAACTATGAAGAAGCGATGGTGAGCCCAGATTCCGCTAAATGGCTAGAAGCCATGAAATGCGAGATGGGATCCATGTATGAAAACAAAGTGTGGACTTTGGTTGACTTGCCCGAGGGTCGGCAAGCAATAGAAAATAAATGGATCTTCAAGAGGAAGACGGACGTTGATAGTAGTGTTACTATCTACAAAGCTCGACTTGTCGCAAAAAAGGTTTTTGACAAGTTCAAGGTGTTAACTACAATGAGATTTTCTCAAGCTGTAGCGATGCTTAAGTCTGTCCGAATCATGTTAGCAATTGCCACAATTTATGAAATTTGGCAAATGGATGTAAAAACTGCATTCTGAATGGGTTTCTAGAGGAAGAGTTGTATATGATGCAACGAGAAGGTTTTATCGATCCAAAGGGAGCTAACAAAGTGTGCAAGCTCCGGCGATCCATCTATGGACTGGTGCAAGCATCTCGGAGTTGGAATATACGCTTTGATAAGTTGATCAAAGCATATAGTTTATCTGGACTTATAGTGAAGCCCGTATTTACTAGAAAGTGAGTGGGAGCACTACAACATTTCGATAAGTATATGTGAATGACATATTGTAGATCGGAAATAATGTAGAATTATTCTGCAAAGCATAAAGGAGTGTTTGAAAGGAGTTTTTCAAACAAAGACCTCGGTGAAGCTTACATATTGAGCATCAAGATCTATAGAGATAGATCAAGACGCTTGATAAGTTTTTTTCAATGAGTACATACCTTGACAAGATTTTGAAGTAGTTCAAAATAGAAACGAGTCAAAGAAAGAGTTCTTGCCTGTGTTACAAGGTGTCAAATTGAGTAAGACTCAAAACCCGACCACGTCATAAGATAGAAAGAGAATGAAAGTCATTACCTAAGCCTTGGCCATAGGTTATATAAAGTATGCAATCCAGAGTACCAGATCTATTGTATACCCTACAATCGAGTTTGGCAAGGAGTACAATAGTGATCTAGGAGTAGATCATCGACAATGATCAAAATTATCCTTAGTGGAATAAGGATATATTTCGATTATGGAAGTGACAAAAGGTTAGGTAAGTAAAGGGTTACGCCGATGCAAGTTTTGACACCGATCCGGATGACTCTAAGTCTCGATCTAGATACATATTGAAAGTGGGAGCAATTAGCTAGAATAGCTCCTTGCGAGCATTGTTGACATAGAAATTAAAAATACTTACGGATCCGAATGTGACAGACCCGTTGACTAAAAATATCTCACAAGCAAAACATGATCACACCTTAGTACTCTTTGGGTGTTAATCACATAGCGATGTGAACTAGATTCTTGACTCTAGTAAACCCTTTGGGTGTTGATCACATATCGATGTGAACTATGGGTGTTAATCACATGGTGATGTGAACTATTGTCGTTAAATCACATGGCGATGTGAACTAGATTATTGACTCTAGTGCAAGTGGGAGACTGAAAGGAAATATGCCCTAGAGGCAATAATAAAGTTATTATTTATTTCCTTACATCATGATAAATGTTTATTATTCATGCTAGAATTGTATTAACGGAAACATAATACATGTGTGAATATATAGACAAGCAGTGTCACTAGTATGCCTCTACTTGACTAGCTCGTTAATCGAAGATGGTTATGTTTCCTAACCATAGACATGAGTTGTCATTTGATTAACGGGATCACATCATTAGGAGAATGATCTGATTGACATGACCCATTCCGTTAGCCTAGCACTTGATCGTTTAGTATGTTGCTATTGCTTTCTTCATGACTTATACATGTTCCCGTAACTATGAGATTATGTAACTCCCGTTTACGGAGGAACACTTTGGTGCTACCAAAGCGTCACAACGTAATCGGGTGATTATAAAGGAGTACTACAGGTGTTTCCAAAGGTACATGTTGGGTTGGCGTATTTCGAGATTAGGTTTTGTCACTCCGATTGTCGGAGAGGTATCTCTGGGCCCTCTCGGTAATGCACATCATTATAAGCCTTGCAAGCAATGTGACCAATGAGTTGGTTACGGGATGATGCATTACGTAAGCGAGTAAAGAGACTTGCGGTGACGAGATTGAACTAGGTATTGGATACCGACGATCGAATCTCGGGTAAGTAACATACCGATGACAAAGGGAACAACGATGTTGTTATGCGGTTTGACCGATAAAGATCTTCGTAGAATATGTAGGAGCCAATATGGGCATCCAGGTCCCGCTATTGGTTATTGACCGAGAATAGTTCTAGGTCATGTCTACATAGTTCTCGAACCCGTAGGGTCCGCACGCTTAAGGTTTCGATGATGCTTATATTATGAGTTTATGAGTTTTGATGTACCGAAGGAGTTCGAGTCCCGGATGAGATCGGGGACATGACGAGGAGTCTCGAAATGGTCGAGACGTAAAGATCGATATATTGGACGACTATATTCGGAGTTCGGAAAGGTTCCGAGTCATTCGGGTATTTTTCGAATCTGGGAGAGTTACGGAATTCGCCGGGAGAAGTATTGGGCCTTATTGGGCCCTCAAGGGAAAGAGAGAGAGGATGCCTAGGGCAGGCTGCGCCCCCCTTGCCCTAGTCCGAATTGGGCTAAGGGGAGGGCCGCACCCTCCTTCCTTCCCTTCTCTTTTCCTCTTCCTAGTCTCCTACTCCTAATACATGGAAGGATCCCTAGTTGGACTAGGAAAGGGGAATCCTACTCCCGGTGGGAGTAGGACTCCCCTATGGCACGCCTCCTCCCTAGGCCGGCCTCCTCCTCCCTCCCTCCTTTATATACGGGGGCAGGGGCACCCCATGGACACACAAGTTGATCTACGGATCGTTCCTTAGCCGTGTGCGGTGCCCCCCTCCACCATATTCCACTTCGGTCATATCGTCATGGAGCTTAGGCGAAGCCCTGCGCCGGTGAAGTCATATCGTCGCGGAGCTTAGGCGAAGCCCTGCGTCGGTGGAGCATCATCATCGTCACCACGCCGTCGTGCTGAGGAACTCATCCCCGACACTTTGTAGGGGAACGTAGTAATTTCAAAAAAATTCCTACGATCACGCAAGACCATGGTGATGGCATAGCAACGAGAGGGGAGAGTGTCCGTCCACGTACCCTCGTAGACCGAAAGCGGAAGCGTTATAACAACGCGGTTGATGTAGTCGTGACGTCTTCACGATCCGACCGATCCAAGCACCGAACGACGGCACCTCCGAAGTTCTCGCACACGCTCAAATTTCGATGGCGATACCCGGACCGATCCAAAGAAAGTGTCGGGGATGAGTTCCACAAGACGACGGCGTGGTGGCGATGTTGATGCTCCACCGACGCAGGGCTTCGCCTAAGCTCCATGACGATATGACTTCTCCGGTAGCGAGGCTTCGCCTTAAGCTCATGACGATATGACCAAGTGGAATATGGTGGAAGGGCACCGACACGGCTAAGGAAAGATCCGTAGATCAACTTGTGTGTTATGGGGTGCCCCCCGCCTTTGATATAAAGGAGCCAAGGGAGGTGGCCGCCCAAGGGAGGAGGCGACAAGGGAGTCCTACTCCTCCGGGAGTAGGACTCCCTCCAATCCTAGTTGGATTAGGATTCCGGGAGGAAAGAGAGAGAGGGGCGGCCCACCTTTCCTAGTCCTAATAGGACTAGGGGAAGGGGGCGGCCACCTAGGGCTGCCCTTCTCCTTTCCTCCAAGGCCCACTATGGGCCCATGTAGTTCCCGGGGTTCCGGTAACCTCCGCATCTCAGTAAATTCGATTTCACTCGGAACCTTTCCGATGTCCAAATGTAGGCTTCCAATATATCAATCTTTATGTCTCGACCATTTCGAGACTCCTCGTCATGTCCGTGATCACATCCGGGACTCGAACAAACTTCGTGCATCAATACTTATAAACTCATAATGAATCGCCATCGAAGCGTTAAGCGTGCGGACCCTACGGGTTCGAGAACTATGTAGACATGACCTAGAATCATTCTCGGTCAATAACCAATAGCGGAACCTGGATGCCCATATTGGTTCCTACATATTCTACAAAGATCTTTATCGGTCAAACCGCATAACGACATACGTTGTTCCCTTTGTCATCGGTATGTTACTTACCCGAGATTCGATCGTCGGTATCCAATACCTAGTTCAATCTCGTTACTGGTAAGTCTCTTTACTTGTTCCGTAATACATCATCTCACAACTAACTCATTAGTTGTAATGCTTGCAAGGCTTATAGTGATGTGCATTACCGAGAGGGCCCAGAGATACCTCTCCGACAATCGGAGTGACAAAACCTAATCTCGAAATACGCCAACTCAACATGTACCTTTGGAGACACCTGTAGTACTCCTTTATAATCACCCGATTACGTTGTGACGTTTGGTAGCACCCAAAGTGTTCCTCCGTAAACGGAGTTGCATAATCTCATAGTTACAGAACATGTATAAGTCATGAAGAAAGCAATAGCAACATACCAAACGATCGGGTGCTAGGCTAACGGAATGGGTCATGTCAATCACATCATTCTCCTAATGATGTGATCCCGTTAATCAAATGACAACTCATGTCTATGGTTAGGAAACATAACCATCTTCGATTAACGAGCTAGTCAAGTAGAGGCATACTAGTGACACTCTGTTTGTCTATGTATTCACACATGTATTATGTTCCCGGTTAATACAATTCTAGCATGAATAATAAACATTTATCATGATATAAGGAAATAAATAATAACTTTATTATTGCCTCTAGGGCATATTTCCTTCACACTTTGCTGGATCGGAGTCCGGGTATCGTCATCGAGCTGAACGTGTGCAGAACTTGGAGGTGCCGTACGTTCGGTACTTGGATCGGTCGGATCGTGAAGACGTACGACTACATCAACCGCGTTGTTATAACGCTCGCCACGGCCTCACGAGGGTACGTGGACATACACTCTCCTCTCGTTGCTATGCATCACCATGATCTTGCGTGTGCGTAGGAAAATTTTGAAATTACTACGTTCCCCAACAAGATTTGGCGGATAAGAAGGATGGCAAGGTGAACAAAGGTATATGTGATATACATGTTATTGATGTGTACCTTACTGAGCTCGCAGAGCACTGGTATTTGATAATCGGTTACATTGCTAATATATGCAACTCGAAACAGGGACTACAGATTAAGCGAAGACTGGCTAAGGACGAGATGACGATGCACGTGGGAAATGGTTCCAAAGTCGATGTGATCGCCGTGGGCACGCTACCTCTACATCTACCTTCGGGATTAGTTTTAGACCTAAATAATTGTTATTTGGTGCCAGCGTTGAGCATGAACATTATATCTGGATCTTGTTTGATGTGAGACGGTTATTCATTTAAATCTGAGAATAATGGTTGTTCTATTTATATAAGTAATATCTTTTATGGTCATGCACCCTTGAAGAGTGGTCTATTTTTGTTGAATCTCGATAGTAGTGATACACATATTCATAATGTTGAAGCCAAAAGATGCAGAGTTGATAATGATAGTGCAACTTATTTGTGGCAATCGCCGTTTAGGTCATATCGGTGTAAAGCGCATGAAGAAACTCCATACTGATGGACTTTTGGAATCACTTGATTATGAATCACTTGGTACTTGCGAACCGTGCCTCATGGGCAAGATGACTATAATGCCGTTCTCTGGAACTATGGAGCGAGCAACCGATTTATTGGAAATCATACATACTGATGTATGTGGTCCAATGAATGTTGAGGCTCGCGACGGGTATCGTTATTTTCTCACCTTCACAGATGATTTAAGCAGATATGGGTATATCTACTTAATGAAACATAAGTCTGAAACATTTGAAAAGTTCAAAGAATTTCAGAGTGAAGTTGAAAATCATCGTAACAAGAAAATAAAGTTTTTACGATCTGATCGTGGAGGAGAATATTTGAGTTACGAGTTTGGTCTACATTTGAAACAATGCGGAATAGTTTCACAACTCACGCCACCCGGAACACCACAACGTAATGGTGTGCCCGAACGTTGTAATCATACTTTACTAGATATGGTGCGATCTATGATCTCTTACAGATTTACCGCTATCATTTTGGGGTTATGCTTTAGAGACGGCCGCATTCACGTTAAATAGGGCACCATCAAAATCCGTTGAGACGACACCTTATAAACTGTGGTTTGGCAAGAAACCAAAGTTGTCGTTTCTTAAAGTTTGGGGCTGCGATGCTTATGTGAAAAAGCTTCAACCTGATAAGCTCGAACCCAAATCGGAGAAATGTGTCTTCATAGGATACCCAAAGAAAACTGTTGGGTACACCTTCTATCACAGATCCGAAGGCAAGACATTCGTTGCTAAGAATGGATCCTTTCTAGAAAAGGAGTTTCTCTCGAAAGAAGTGAGTGGGAGGAAAGTAGAACTTGATGAGGTAACAGTACATGCTCCCTTATTGGAAAGTAGTTCATCACAGAAACCGGTTCATGTGATGTCTACACCAATTAGTGAGGAAGTTAATGATGATGCTCATGAAACTTCAGATCAAGTGGTTACTGAACCTCGTAGGTCAACCAGAGTAAGATCCGCACCAGAGTGGTACGGTAATCCTGTTTTGGAGGTTATGTTACTAGACCATGACGAACCTACGAACTATGAAGAAGTGATAGTGAGCCCAGATTCCGCAAAATGGCTTGAGGCCATGAAATCTGAGATGGGATCCATGTATGAGAACAAAGTATGGACTTTGGTTGACTTGCCCGATGATCGGCAAGCCATCGAGAATAAATGGATTTTCAAGAAGAAGACTGACGCTGACGGTAATGTTACTATCTATAAAGCTCGACTTGTTGCAAAAGGTTTTCGACAAGTTCAAGGGATTGACTACCATGAGACCTTCTCACCCGTAGCGATGCTTAAGTCAGTCAGAATCAAGTTAGCAATTGCTGCATTTTATGATTATGAAATTTGGCAAATGGATGTCAAAACTGCATTCCTGAATGGATTTCTGGAAAAAGAGTTGTATATGATGCTACCAGAAGGTTTTGTCGATCCAAAGGGAGCTAACAAAGTGTGCAAGCTCCATCGATCCATTTATGGACTGGTGCAAGCCTCACGGAGTTGGAATAAACGTTTTGATAGTGTAATCAAAGCATATGATTTTATACAGACTTTTGGAGAAGCATGTATTTACAAGAAAGTGAGTGGGAGCTCTGTAGCATTTCTAATATTATATGTGGATGACATATTGTTGATTGACAATGATATAGATTTTCTGGATAGCATAAAAGGATATTTGAATAAGGGTTTTTCAATGAAGGGCCTCGGTGAAGCTGCTTATATATTGGGCATCAAGATCTATAGAGATAGATCAAGACGCTTAATTGGACTTTCACAAAGCACATACCTTGACAAAGTTTTGAAGAAGTTCAAAATGGATCAAGCAAAGAAAAGGTTCTTGCCTGTGTTACAAGGTGTGAAGTTGAGTAAGACTCAACGTTCGACGATCGGCAGAAGATAGAGAGAAAATGAAAGATTTTCCCTATGCTTCAGCCATAGGCTCTATCATGTATGCAATGCTGTGTACTAGACCTGATGTGTGCCTTGCTATTAGTTTAGCAGGGAGGTACCAAAGTAATCCAGGAGTGGATCACTGGACAACGGTCAAGAACATCCTGAAATACCTGAAAAGGCCTAAGAATATGTTTCTTGTTTATGAAGGTGACAAAGAGCTCGTCGTAAATGGTTACGTCGATGCAAGCTTTGACACTGATCCGGACGATTCTAAATCGCAAACCAGATACATGTTTATATTGAACGATGGAGCTGTCAGTTGATGCAGTTCTAAACAAAGCATCGTGGCGGGATCTACATGTGAAGTGAAGTATATAGCTGCTTCGGAAGCAGCAAATGAAGGAGTCTGGATGAAGGAGTTCATATCCGATCTAGGTGTCATACCTAGTGCATCGGGTTCAATGAAAATCTTTTGTGACAATACTGGTGCAATTGCATTGGCAAAGGAATCCAGATTTCACAAGAGAACCAAGCACATCAAGAGACGCTTCAACTCCATCCGGGATCAAGTCCAGGTGGGAGACATAGAGATTTGCAAAATACATATGGATCTGAATATTGCAGACCCGTTGACTAAGCCTCTTCCACGAGCAAAACATGATCAACACCAAGGCTCCATGGGTGTTAGAATCATTATTGTGTAATCCAAATTATTGACTCTAGTGCAAGTGGGAGACTAAAGGAAATATGCCCTAAAGGCAATAATAAAGTTATTATTTATTTCCTTATATCATGATAAATGTTTATTATTCATGCTAGAATTGTATTAACCGGAAACATGATACATGTGTGAATACATAGACAAACATAGTGTCACTAGTATGCCTCTACTTGACTAGCTCGTTGATCAAAGATGGTTATGCTTCCTAGCCATAGACAAAGAGTTGTCATTTGATTAACGTGATCACATCATTAGGAGAATGATGTGATTGACTTGACCCATTCTGTTAGCTTAGCACTTGATCGTTTAGTATGTTGCTATTGCTTTCTTCATGACTTATACATGTTCCTATGACTATGAGATTATGCAACTCCTGTTTACCGGAGGAACACTTTGTGTGCTACCAAACGTCACAACGTAACTGGGTGATTATAAAGGTGCTCTACAGGTGTCTCCGAAGGTACTTGTTAGGTTGGTGTATTTCGAGATTAGGATTTGTCACTCCGATTGTCGGAGAGGTATCCCTGGGCCCACTCGGTAATACACATCACTATAAGCCTTGCAAGCATTGCAACTAATGAGTTAGTTGCGAGATGATGTATTACGGAACGAGTAAAGAGACTTGCCAAGAATCTAGATTGAACTAGGTATTGAGATACCGACGATCGAATCTAGGGCAAGTAACATACCGATGACAAAGGGAACAACGTATGTTGTTATGCGGTTTGATCGATAAAGATCTTCATAGAATATGTGGGAGCCAATATGAGCATCCAGGTTCCGCTATTGGTTATTGACCGGAGACATGTCTCGGTCATGTCTACATAGTTCTCGAACCCATAGGGTCCGCACGCTTAAAGTTCGATGACGGTTATATTATGAGTTTATGTGTTTTGATGTACCGAAGGTAGTTCGGAGTCCGTGATGTGATCAACGACATGACGAGGAGTCTCGAAATGGTCGAGACGTAAAGATCGATATATTGACGACTATGTTCGGACAGGAATGGTTTCGGGGAGTTTAGGGCATATCTTGAGTACCGGGGAGTTCTGGAACCCCGGGGGAGACTAATGGGCCTATTGGGCTCTAGTGGAGAAGAGGAGGGACGGCCAAGGGCAGCCATGCGCCCCCTCCCCCCCAGTCCGAATTGGACAAGGAGGGGGCGGCGGCCCCCTTTCCTTTCCCCTTCTCTCCTTCCCTCTCCTCTCCTACTCCCTCCTCATGGGGCGCGCCTAGGGTGGCCGGCCCCCTCCCCCTCCTCCACTCCTTTATATACGGGGAGGGAGGCACCCCTTGGAGACACAACAATTGATCTCTTGGATCTCTTAGCCATGTGCGGTGCCCCTCTCCACCATAATCCACCTCGATAATATCGTAGCGGTGCTTAGGCGAAGCCCTGCGTCGGTAGAACATCATCATTGTCACCACGCCGTCGTGCTGACGGAACTCTCCCTCAAACCTCAGCTGGATCGGAGTTCGAGGGACGTCATCGAGTTGAACGTGTGCAGAACTCGAAGGTGTCGTGCGTTCGGTACTTGATCGGTCGGATCGTGAAGACATACGACTACATCAACCGCGTTGTGCTAACGTTTCCGCTTTCGGTCTACGAGGGTACGTGGACATACTCTCCCCTCTCGTTGCTATGCATCATCATGATCTCGCGTGTGCGTAGGAATTTTTTTGAAATTACTACGTTACCTAACATTCTCCTCTACGGCGTCGTCCATGGCCAAGAAATTACTATGTTCATAGTGGCCACCAATATTAATCGAGGCAAAATTAATGATATTTTCTCGTAATAGCAACCTGTTTAATAGTTGCATGCATGCAGTCATAATGACAGTCAGCTTCTTTCTCCACTCAGTTTTCTTGCATGCCTATGGGTATTAATGATCCCAGTAAACAAAAAGAAAAGCTGACTTTCAAAGCAGATATTAAATTTTACATTGGTACCTGTACTTTGAGTTTGTGGCCTTGTATATAAAAATGGAGGGAGTATTTAGGAACGGAGGGAGTAGATTATAGGACCTCAGCTGTAATCTTATAACAGTAGGTATGTGATGTAAACATGAAGCAAAGACAAGTCCAGAACTTTGTTTCACATAGTTGAATTGGCATGATTGCAGCAAAAAAGCATTCAGTGAAGGTCATTGTCCTCCATTCGAAGCTATGATTCATTCTCTTTCTCAGCCATTTCTTTTTTATAAGCCTGCAATCTTTCTTTAAATTTCTTGCTCTCTTCTAAGTTTGCCTTTCTCTTCACAGCTTTCTGAGTTTCACAATGGGAGTAACACATTTAGGGAGACAAAGAACTCCTACAAAAATATGATACAGAACAAAATACATAAATTTTAGCGACTACTCTAACTTCGGGCAAAAGGTTGCTTACCTCCTGCCGGAAGCACCAATCAAGCTTAATCTTAAGATCTGTGCATTCACCAAAGAATTTTTTGATGGGGTGATCCACATGACACTTCTGGAATTCTTCAATAATCTGGGCAACAAGGACAGTAAATTTTATAATCTGGGAACTTCTGTGAAAATATACACTTAAAATGACAAAGCATCAGATAGAGCCAAAGGTCAGTACAAAGATACCTCAGCACACATAGGATGCCTGTGTAGGGTTAGATGGGGATGCATTTCCAAAGATGTAGGAATGTGAGCCTGCATGAAAGTTGCCCTAGTTAACAAGATCTGATCCTCGAAGTATATTTTTCTACAAATGACAGACTGTGACACTACAAACTAGAAGTGGCGCCTAACATCGATACGTACCAGCAAACATAACCTTATATTTCTGCTGTAACAGTACCTCTACTACTGATCCTGTCAGTAAAACAAGATCTATACCTTGCACAGGCAGACTTGCAATCGAATGGAGAACTGGCACAGAGGGGCAAGTGTTTGTAATATCTGTTGGGCACAGCGACAATAAACTACAGAAGAGATTTGGCTGAGCTGGGGCTTGGGCAGAATCCAGCTGTTGGTCAGCTAGCTATAGAAGCAGGTCATGCAGCTTGGGATAGCTGCTGGGTACTGAGCTGCGTGACTGAACTCATGTTTGCTATTTATAAAAATGAAAAAGGCCCATGCTTACAGCCCAAGAACGAGCCCGTCGGCTGTGCACTGTCACTACTCGCTCGTGCTGTCCTCTTCCAATTGAGTCGAGCTATCGATCAAGGCAAATGCCGCCGCCACCGACCCGTTGGTCCCCCGCCTCCCCTTGCTTCTGCTACCCAATCCCATCCCCCGTCTTCACGCTTGCACGGCAGCGGCCCATGGCGTGGTGGCGACCAGGGCCAGTTTGGTTCATATCCTGGTGCTATTCTGCCTGGCCTGAAGCGTGCCTGGGAATCACTTAGAAGCTGTTTGGTTGCCTTCCTCCATAGTTGTCATGCTAGGCTGCCTTATCCAACGTCCATGTCCACGCCAGGCACCATCATTGCCCAGGCATGAATCTGTGGACAAGAACCAAACTAGCCCCGAACTTGGTGACCTCAGCGGTGTCTTCCTGAAGACCTAAACAGCTGAACCAGCTTGATCCATCGTGACATCGACCTCAAGGTAACTAGTGTACTGAGAGTTGCGAACCTTGACTAGTGTCAGTTTGGTTGTAGAAAATACTCTTTGAGTACTACTTGAGTCTTCAGAGCTATGGCGAAATCAAAACATGGCTAGTTGGTAGTTGCAAACTTATAGTCATGGCTAGTTGTTTAGTTGATTTGTATTGTTTTGAATTGTGATTCTATTATCAAAAGATGGAGAGGAACGGTGAAATTTGATTTGCGATTGTTGAAAAAAAAAATTGGAGGCGGCCCACCTTATGATTTATTCCTTGCCCCGCCACTCATTTGTGTCCATGAAGTGTTGCAAGTTCAAGAAATTGAGTGTATGTGCAGTGAAAAAAATGAGTAAACGCATAGATCTGCCTGGGTGTATGCAGAGACGGTTAACGACTTAATTCTATCAATGTACTGGATATTTAGATGTAAAATGAGTTTGCCGCACTTGCGCATGAGAAAATAACAAAGCATCTAGTAAGGATGGAGAGTTAGTGATTGTATTGCTGTGGGTTTGATTGGCGGAGGATGATTGCCTAGAGGAAGAAATGTAATGTTTTGAAAATCTTGCATTGGTTTTTGTTGGCAAGAAATTTTTGTATTCTTTCTTTGCTTTATGTAGGCATGTAAACTTGTAAAACTTGTCAATCGAGTCCAATTTGGTGTTTTTATGTCAAGTATGTTTTCTGTGGCAAGTAATATCAAAATCAGTCGCAGTCGATGATACTAATTATTATAAACAGCAAACACTCGGTTATGCTCAATGGAAGCAATGCAATTCATTTTCATGAAAAATTGTGATACTAATAGTACAATGATTTTCATGAAGCAATGCAATTCATTTTCAATTGAGGGTAATCTGGAAAGAAAAACTTAACATCATGAAGCAATGCAATTCATTTTCATGAAAAATATGTTTTGACATTACTAATCATACTAACTGAAGCAATTAGCTTACCAAGCTGGATAAATAATGGAAGCAAGGTAAACTTGGTTATCCTCAATCCTCATCATCACTAGAAATTTGCTTCCTTGACAATTTCGAGTAATTATAATTGACAATACAACAGCAACACTTTGTAAGAACACTAGATCAGACATGCAGTGCAGGTTATGCCATCCTAAAATTGTGATACACACACGTACACTGACATAAATAAAGCTACAATTTTTCTTGTTCTGTCTTCTTATATTTGATTTGCTGAATGTAGCACTAGCACATCATCCTGAGAACTACAGCTACAGGAAAAACTTCAAAGAACAATTCTTGAATACAACCTTACAGAAAAAGAGTGGAGGCGAAAAGTGCTCACAGTTGAACTCCACCTCAGTCGGTAGAGGGCCGGCGACAGCAGGTAGATCACGGTGGTTCTGCAGAGGGAGAGAGGTCCGGCGACAGCAGGTAGATCACAGTGGTTCTGCAGAGGGAGAGAGGGCCGGCGACAGCAGGTAGATCGCGGTGGTGGGCTGGTGGAGTGATGGTGCTGCAGATCTAGCCGGTGGCCGGAGCGGCCGCTCTTTCTCTTTAGGCGCCTCCGCAGATGAGAGATGGCGTGCAAGGAGGAGCGAGGCGTCGGCGGCAAAGAGAGGCCGGTGAAGGAGGACGCTCGCCGGGCGGGGAACTGTGGACGCGCTGTCGTGTGTGCTTTGTGTGTGAGAAGCTGTGACCCGAGTGGGGGATTGGATCGGAGAGAGCTCGTTCCGTGTTAGGCCGTCCAGCAAAACCCGTTTAGGGTTCCCTAGAACAGATTCATGGTATCGCTCAAGCTGCACCACAAATTTCTACCGTAAAATCAATTAGATGTGCTGTAGTTACTGCACGTCTAAGTAGCTCAATCAAACTAGAAAAAGAAAATACTTGCACCAATGTTAGTGTAAAATCAGTAACATATGACTTAGATGTGCGATACTTATAACACATCTATATGTGCTTTAGTAAAACTGAATCAAACATTTCGGTTCGACGGTGCTTTTTTATTTATTTTCGTCGCCACAGCTTCCATCTTCCACGGTCGTCGACCCCGGTAGCGACCTTGAGCCTGCATCATGGCGGGCTGCGGCCACCCAAGAGTTCGAGGGGCGCGATGGTTGTCGGGCCCTGCCGGTGACCTCGAGCCCGCCTCCATGGTGGAGCTGCCGTGGGCACCCGAGAGCTCCAGGGGTGTGATGGTTGTCAGGCCCTGTCGGCGACCTCGAGCTCGCATCCATGGCAGAGCTGCCGCGGCCACCCGAGAGCTCGAAGGGTGTGATGTCTGATAGGAATGAGGCGAGGAAGGACGAACGGCCGGAATCAAGAGCTAGCGCCGACGGTAGTGGCGGTTGACGTGAAACTTCCCTCCCGACAACGGCTTTCTGGTACAGAGGGAGTTGTAAATTTTGCCTCCAACACTCCATATCTTGAGGACGAGGTTTTTTTTGGGGGGGAAGGGGGGGGGGTGGGGAGGGGAGGGTTGTATACATTTTTACAGGAACGACCATTTTGCGGGATCTAGAATGGACATTTCTTTCACCCAAAACTGTAAACGGCAGTTATTTTACAGTTTCGAGCCTTTATGGGATCTACTAGAGATGCTTGGGCGCCAACGAGATAGGAAGCCCCTACCTTCGCCCAAAACTGTAAATGGCAGTTATTTTACAGTTTAAAAAAAAGTTTGCAATTTCAACAGAATGGACATTTTTCAATTTTGATGATTTTTTTATGAACAATTTCTTATGAGCATTTTTCAATAATGATGAACATTATTTTGTATTTGATGAACAACTTTTGAATCCGATGAACATTTTCTGGTACGCGCTACGAAATACATGTGAATCCGTAAGAAGGGTTGGCCTACAAACATCCACCCAACGGCTATTTGGATGGATCCTCTCATAGGTGATTGGCTCGATCCGAACACAATATCCAAACATTGACTCCTACTCCAGAATCGATTGAAACTCTTCCCGCTTAATATCACATGAATAGCGACCTACGCGGCAGATAGGAGCCACCAGCGAGACAGAGGGAAGCCTCGCGTCCGGGCAGCTCCAGATGGGCCGGCCCAGCCGCGCGGGAGGCAACAGCCTCCATTTTCTGTTCTTTTACGTTTTTTGTTTTTGTTTTTTTGTATTTTACATTTGTTTATACTTTAAAATATTCTAAATATATATATTACAAAATAATCTATAAAAACATTTCCAAATGCTGCGGAAGCATTTGAAAAATGTTAAATGTGCATAGAGATAAATGTTTATCCCGTATAAGAAAAATGTATTAAAAATTGATCGTGTATTAAAAAAATTAATCAACCATTTAAAAAAATATATGTAAGTATTCGAAAAACATTAATCAGGCATTTAAATACTATTAAATGTGTATAGAAAAAATGTTGACCATGTATTAAAAATGACGAATTTTTTGATCATGTATATAAAAAAATTATTCAAGCATTTAAAAAAATGTTGACAATTATTTGAAAAATGATAACCAAACATTTGGAAAATGATAAATCTGTATAGAGAAAAATGCTGACCATGTATTATAAATTGATGAATTTTTTCTATCCTAAAATGATGATTTTTTAAATAATGTATATAAAAATGGCTAATCAAGAATTTGAAAAAATTATTGAACAAGTATTTGAAAATATTATTCAAGCATTTGGAAAATGTTAAATGCGCATAGAAAATATGTTGACCATGTATTAAAAATTGATGAAAAAAAATTGATCATGTATATCAAAATATTAATCAACCATTTGAGAAAATGTTGACAAGTATTTGAAAAAATGTTAATACAGCATCTGGAAAATTTTAAATGCGTATATAGAAAAAGTTGACCATGTATTAGAAAAATGAAGGGAAAATTTGATTGTGTATATAAAAATGTTAATCAAGCATCTGAAAAAATGTTGAACAAGTATTTGAAAAATGTTAATCAAGAATTTACAAAATGTTAAATGTGTTTAGAAAAAATGTTGATCCTGTGTTAAATAAATGTTAATACTGAATTTATTAAATGTTAACAAGTATTCAAAAAAGTTAAATTTGCATAGAAAAATGTTGACCACGTATAATATTAATCTTGTATTTAAAAATGTTAATCAAGCATTTGAAAAGTTTTAAAGTGTTTATAGCTAAAATGGTGACCATGTATTCAAAAAATATTAATCTTGTATTTGAAAAATCAGAATTAAACATTTGAAAAATGTTTAAAATGTGTACACAAAAATGCTGACTATGTATTGCAAAATGTTAAATTTGTATTGGAAAAATTGTAGACCTATATTAGAAAAATGTATTTAACATATACAAAAAGTGTAGAATAAAAACCAAAAGAACAAAGAAAACTGAAAAAGAAACAAAATAATCGAATGAAAAAATAAAACCAAAGAAACAAAATGCAAACAGAATGAAAAACGGAGAAAAAAAGAAGAAAAAACCCGGGTCAAATGGCCTCATGTAGGACGTGCGCCTACTATTTACCACGAAAAGTACTTGGACGGAGTTACTAGAAGCATGCCTGATCACTCTGAAGACTATGGATCTATGCCTGGTTCTCTCCCCTTTCCTATTCCCTTTTTTACTCTAATATAATCCACGCATGAATGGGCTGGCCGAATTACCTTAGAATCTTCAGCGAGACTTTCTAGGGACTCGCTTAATGCGTGATATAGTTGCCGTGGAGATGCTCTTGGGCTATGATAGATACGTGGCACTAGTGTGCTTTTGTAGGACAAGGCCGCATGCCATTGGAGTGAAAACAGATTTTTCCGAATTTGCCTGATCGGATAATCTGATCTTAGGTTTCTAATCCGATCTTAGGTTTCTAAAAAAAGGATAATCTGATCTTGTAAACGGATTATCCGGTATCCTCCGATAATGTGTGTACCATATGCTTACTTCAAATTCGATTTTGATATCCGATATCCGGTTCTGTATCCAGTCGGACAGGTAAAACCTTCTCCTGTAAATCTGGCTAGGGGACTGAATCCGGAAGGTAATTAAAGGGATCATCAGACTTTTAATTTGATCAGACTAGCAGACACGCAAACATGATGGCGTATGAGATAGCGAAGTACTATCTCCGTCCTAATTTATTGGTCCCCTGAGGCGATCTTCTTCCACCAATCTTCACCGGATGAATAAATCTGTCTCAACTCTAAGGTCGTGGTGCGTCGTTGGAGCGGCGTCCGGATGAATAAATCTATCTCAACTCCACTCCCACACCGGCGGTGCCCTTCATGCCAACGTCTCAGAGTTGATGGTATCTGTGTTTGCCGATCCTTCAGATTAGTAGCGTTGGGGTTCATGGATGATGCCGGCGAGGCGGCGGCGACTCCATCAGGTGTGTCTCTCCTTCTGCTCTGTCCCCGTTCCTGCGGCATTGTCTTCGACGGCATGGTGGAGCAGAGAGGTTTTGTTGTCCAGGAATACGCGCAGACGGTTGTCTACACGCAAGTGAGAGCTCGAAGATGGTGCATCTTGTGCTGGATTTCTGGTTGGATGTTGACAGTTCTGGTTTCCTCCTCCGACGTCGTAGTCGTGCGGGGGGTGTTAGTTCTCGAGTTCGATTATGTGTTCGGACATGTTGCCCCGGTCTGATTCTTTTAACGGCAATGATTCTGCTTCAGGTAAACTACTTTGAAGATCCGTAAAGCTGCTGATCAGCGATGGAGCCGCGTCGAGCTCGGGTGAAGTGGTGATTTGTCTTCTTTTTCTTAGTGGTGAGGGACATGCACTGATTTTTTGCATATGATTATCCTATCTTTTCAGTCTTGTAATGTCGATGTTTACGTCCCTTGTAACCGAATCTTTATTTATTAATGAGACACATATTATCATGCAAAAAAAGTATTTTGTGTCATTCTTTTCGAGAAACTTTCAATCTATTCATCTTTAATCATGGCAATACAAAGAACATTAGAGGTAATAAAAATTACAACTAGGTCCGTGGACCATCCAGCGATGACTACAAGCATTTTGTGCCAAATTTTGACAATGGATTTAATTAACAAAATGTTAACGCGTGTTACAAAAAATAGTATCATTGAAAATTATGTTCAACGAATCCAAAAATATAAATTTTTATGCCATACATTAACATTTTGTCAAGTAAATCATTTGTCAAATTTTGATCCAAAATATGAAGAGGACCAATAAATCAGGACGAAGATAGTATTGTTTTGATATTCGTAATAATGGTTTACTTATAGTTTGGTGACTGATGTAAGCCTGTAACGAACAATTGTAAGATTATTATTCTTTAATATTATGGATTATTTCTCACAAAAAAGAAACATCACTTTTGTTCTTGTCTATGACTGCCACATGAGAAAACATGTCTTCTTCTAGTTAGAGCATTTACAACCGGCCCCTATATCCGACCCAAACATCTGGACAGGCTGCTCGGAGATTGATCGGACGTAAAATTGCCACCCAATCGGACATGGCAAATCCGATCTGAACGTCCGAACTGACCAGCAACCCTCATATTTAGCCTATATCTGGGAAAATACGGGACGCCTGGGCGCGCCCGCCACGTCTGGTCTGGCCCATTGTGCCCCACCTGATCCCACATACATTCAACCCTATTCGCACTTTGGAGGAAACCCTTGCCGCATTTCACACCACTCCACTCGCCCTCCTCCCCTCCGCCCCCAAGCTCATTTCTGGCGATCTCCGTCCTTCTCTCGCATGGTGGACAACGGATTCGAGTCCTACACCTTCTGATCCGTTCACTGGAAACTCGTGCACGCGGCCCCGAGGAGGAGATGGTTGTGTGCATTGCGCTCTGTCGCTCCTGGGAGGAGTATTCCTGACAATGATCGAACTCCATCCGGGAGAATCCATTGTGTCCGCGCAAATGACGCATGGATCCGGCGCGAGGCACGTCGCCGCTGCCTCGCCGAAGGTGGTGCGGTCCATCCAGCATACGAGCGCCTTGGCAGATGCGGAACCGCTTCGTTAGTGCGTCGAGGCGAAGGTGCACCACCACTTCACGTCGGACTCAAATATGGCACAGTGCTAGCAGGCGTGGGAGGTCGTGACAACCCTCACGCCAGACGTCGGCGAGGCTGAGTCGCACTCTCCGACGCCGCAACGGGTGCTCGACGACCCTGGCTCCCCAGCCGCGTCGTGGTGGACATGTCGGCCTCCGACCACGATGGATCAATCGTCAATCTCACATCCACTGATGTTGTGTAGGCTCCGAACTTCGATGAGGAAGAGTAGGGTATGATAGACTTTGGCGCCTCGAGTACCATAAGCCGGTGCATGTGCCATGTTCTACTCTACCTTGCCAAAGACTGCACCTTCAATCCGAGAGGCGCAGCCAGCCGCCATACATGGACACGGTCGGAACAATAAGGACGGTTCCCGGCAAAAATTTAAAGTAGTTTTACGTTGCATATAATCGTAGAATGTGATGATTTGCAAATAGGGTTGTAGATATTCTCAGTAATCTTTTTTTAAAAAAACTTTTAATCTATTTATCTTCAATCATGGGAATACAACGAACACCAGAAATAAAAATTACATTAAGATCATCTTCGACAGCAACAAGTGCCTACTTTACCCGTCGAATGACCCATCATTTCCACAATGGACTTGACATGAAAAGTCTTCGTTTCTAGACTGATCAAGCTGTTTTCTGCTGTCTTGCTGGGTATCAATAAATTCGCGCTTTCTGTGAAGCTTCCGTGAACCCGGATATGCATGCGTAACTCACTCCTGGCCGTGCAGAGGGAAAATGGGAAATGAACTGAGCAGTGAGCGCAAATGCACAATACACGTACAAGAAGGGTAACGGCACTAGATACCAAGCACCGACGTGGAAAAAAGATCGAACTTGGAGGGAGCAGCACGCTGGGAATGGGGATTAATTCCCCGATCAACACGACGAGGATTTGGTCTGAACCTGCCGAACTCTCGTACAACGCGACAACAAGTGCAAGGACGTGCAGGGTACACATCAGAATAGTTGGGCTTTTACTTCTGCTTTTGCAGTCTTTTTACTTTGGTCAAAAAATTATAAAAAATTTTAAATATGTGTTTTTTGAGCTTATATGACTTTTGGTGCTTCAAAAGCCATAAAAGCTTAAAAAACACCTATTTAAAAGCTTTTATGGCTTTTTGGCCAAAGTAAAAAAACTGCAAAAGCAGAAGCAAAAATCTAAACAAACAGTGCCTAAGCTTGGAACCATGACCCCTGCAAAGAAAAGTTCTGATAGTCGACGAGCCGCGTGATTCTTTGAACGAGGGTCGGTTTGATCTAGTCCAACCTTGACGCCCTAGTCGTCCACAAGATCAAACTTGCTGTGTCTATATAAACGGCTTGCCACCGCGCCTTGCCATGCACAGTCACC
Organism: Aegilops bicornis; assembly: GCA_021605145.1. Classification (NCBI taxonomy): domain Eukaryota; kingdom Viridiplantae; phylum Streptophyta; class Magnoliopsida; order Poales; family Poaceae; genus Aegilops; species Aegilops bicornis. The sequence goes on along the minus strand of CM038670.1, from coordinate 612,465,037 downwards.
TCGTAAGCAAGCAGCTACTAGGGCCTCAACAAGCAAACCTTGATTGTTGATTCGACATGTCGAAGTCGCCCATGGCGATCCTGGCTCTCGGCCAGCAGCAGTAGTCCTATCTGGCGCCGGACTGGCGAGCGGCGATCCCGTGGAGAGCGTCGTCACCGACGCGTTCTTTGACGGGATCAAGTCCCAGGCCGCCGACGGCGGGTGCCCCGGCAAGAGCTTTTACACGCGCCAGTTTTTCCTGGATGGCGCCCAGGCGAACCCCGACTTCGGGAAAGGCGGCACCAGCGACGACGGCAAGAGGGAGATAGCCGCCTTCTTCGCCCACTTCACCCACGAGACTGGATGTAAGCTAAACGAAAGCACTCATATACCAACACTAGACGAGTTTAAACTTTAATTGGCTCTCCATAATTAAGCTGTCGATGTAACTTGTTACTTGTGTACAGACATGTGCTACATCGAGGAGAAGGACGGGGCGAGCCAGAACTACTGCGACACGAATTACCCGCTGTGGCCGTGTACCTCGGGGAAGGCCTACTACGGGCGCGGGCCGCTGCAGCTGACGTGGAACTACAACTACGGGGCGGCGGGGCAGAAGCTCGGCTTCAACGGGCTCGACAACCCGGAGAAGGTGGCGCAGGACCCGGCGTTGACGTTCCAGGCGGCGTTCTGGTTCTGGATGACCAACGTGCATCAGGTCGTGCCGCAGGGGTTCGGCGAGACGACCAGGAAAATCAACAGTGGCGAGTGCAACGGCGGGAACGCGCCGGCGATGAACGCGCGGGCGAACTACTACGTGGAGTACTGCAAGCAGTTCGGGGTCGACCCGGGGAACAACCTCACTTGCTAGATTCTTGATCGACGCCCAAAAACATTATTTCAGACGATGCTCCTACTTACTGCTCTACCTCCCTGTGTATTCTGGGATTATCTATATATTCTCTATATATGTAATTTGGATTTCTGTATTCATATATCGGTAATATAAACGTAATAAATAAACATTTCTTGACAGCATCCAAATGCTGCCAATATTGCATTATTCCAGAGTTTTTGATTATTTCGGAGAAGTGATTCTACTTATTTGAGCGAAGTTATTTTTCACTACTTTAACTATTCATAGTTTTTGACCCCCCTAGTTTTCCCTTCGTTTCGGGGCTGAGCAACCCCTTTGCTCTGTTCTGCTCACGGTAATAGCTGCACAGTTGATTGTTCACGCCGAGTAGTAACCCTCAAGCCATGGGAGCCAAGGACCAGAGGGGAAACCCTTCTGCCATCTAGGGAGGAGGTCTAGGAAGAAAAAGAAGAAGGGGGCTTCTCTCCTCCTTGCTTCCGGTGGCGCCGGAGCGCTGCCGGGGGCCATCATCATCACCGCGATCTTCACCAACATCACCGTCATCTTCACCAACATCTCCATCACCTTCCCCCCTCTATTTACAACGGTCCACTCTCCCGCAACCCGCTGTACCCTCTACTTGAACATGGTGCTTTATGCTTCATATTATTATCCAATGATGTGTTGCCATCCTATGATGTCTGAGTAGATTTTCGTTGTCCTACCGGTGGTTGATGAATTGTTATGATTGATTTAATTTGCTTGTGGTTATGTTGCTGTCCTTTGGTGCCCATCATATGAGCGCGCACGTGGATCACACCATAGGGTTAGTTGTATGTTGATAGGACTATGTATTGAAGGGCAAGAGTGACATAAGCTTCAACCTAGCATAGAAATTGATGCATACGGGATTGAAGGGGGACCAATATATCTTAATGTTATGGTTGGGTTTTACCATAATGAACGTTAGTAGTTGCGGATGCTTGCTAATAGTTCCAATCATAAGTGCATAGAATTCCAAGTAAGGGATAACATGCTAGCAGTGGCCTCTCCCACATAATACTTGCTATCGGTCTAGTAAAGTAGTCAATTGCTTAGGGACAATTTCGCAACTCCTACCACCACTTTTCCACACTCGCTATATTTACTTTAGTTGTGTCTTTATCTAAACAACCCCTAGTTTTATTTTCGTGCTCTTTACTTTCTTGCAAGCTTACCCGAAAACACCTACAAAGTACTTCTAGTTTCATACTTGTTCTAGGTAAAGTAAACGTCAAGCGTGTGTAGAGTTGTATCGGTGGTCGATAGAACTTGAGGGAATATTTGTTTTACCTTTTAGCTCCTCGTTGGGTTCGACACTCTTACTTATCGAAAACTGTTGCTATCCCCTATATTTGTGGGTTATCAAGACATTTTTCTGGCGCCGTTGCCGGGGAGTCATAGTGTCGTGGAATTGTCACGGCAGATGTCCTAATGTAAGGACTTAGTCGCGAGGCCAACGCATCTATGTGGTAGCTTGAAGGGGTTGAGCTGAATCGAGAGACGCAACACACAAGACAAGGATTTAGACAGATTCGGGCCCCGGGAAACATCATCCGATAATAACCCTACATGCTGTTTGTGGCTAGGTCTCATTATGATCATGAGGGAGTCGCTGTAAGCCGGCTCTCCTCTTCGTGTCTAGCCCTAGATATTGTTTCTTGTTGCCTGTCCCTCTTTGGGGAGCCCTGACCCTCCTTATATAAGTTAGAGGGGCGGGTTACATGTGGAGTCCTAGTAGGACTAGGACTAGTCTATCTTCTCTTACAAGTTAAATACAAGTCCGGGTCTTGCTTCCTTCCTCTTAATCCGGCCTACCATAACGTAAGCCGGCCTTCTGGGCCTTGAGCCTCTTGGGCCTCCGGGTCTTGTCGCTCATATGATCCGCTTGCCAGGTCACCCATAAGTCGCCAGGTTCGGGCGGGTCACTTGTGAGTCGTCCAGTCAGGGCGAGTCATTAGTGAGTCGCCAAGTCCGGCCGGGTTATACATCCGGCCGGGTAATACCGCGGGGTATATCCCTGACATTAGCCCCCAGTTTAATTTGGATTTATCCATGTTAAACTGATCCTGCAAAATAAACACCAGAACAACTTTTGATAGGTTGTGCTCCGGGTTAAGGATTCTCCTGAGACGGTACCTGATTATCCTTAAGTCCAATTGTTATTTCCTTCGTCTAGAAAATCCGGGTCAATAAACCAGCTTCATACTCAATTTGCTGACCTTAGTTTCTCCCAGAGAAATATTGTGAAGAAATAATGCACTTGAATCGGCTTCCAAAGCACCGGCTTAAAAAATATTGGTCTTGAAATACTCATCTGATAGTCAGCCGGCTTGAAGAAATAAAACTTGTCAGTTTATCATTACCAAAAACTGCCGGATTATAAACAGACGATGACGGGTCATAATTGTTGTTGACACCGATTTATGTAATTGATCCTCCTGATCGGCTCAAAACTGATAATTTGAAGATTTTTCTCCCTTATATCCATATTACCTGTAGCCCCTAAGTCTTGAACAAAACAAAGTGACGGTTTAAAACTTGCTCCAATAAATGTTGCAACCTTGAAGAAATTCAGTTTATTCATCTCAATCATATAAACTGAATATTCCACATATGTAGCCCCCAAGTGCCGGGTTGTCATGCTTGCAGCAACCTAGGACTTGTAATTGATTTATGCTTATGAAAACTTCAACCAGTGTAGCCCCCAAGGGCCGGGTCATTATGCAATAATGAGCAGGGACTTTGTAGATATAATCATGTAAATTTGAACAGCAATGTGTATTCCCCAAGGGCCGGCTTAGTAAGATAATACTGAGCTGGGACTTTGTATATAATTGATAATAACATCATATAATATAGTCTCCACCATGGGGCTTGAACCCACGTCCACAAGGTTAAGAGCTTTGTGCTTTACCAACTGAGCAATGGATCCTCCTAATGGATTAAGACTTGTGTACCTTGCACTGTTGACAGAAGCAATTGGTAGCCCCCAAGGGCCAACTTATTTAAAATGTGATGAGTCGGGTCTTTAATAGTTTGAGCAAAAAAAGACTTTGCATTAGCCCCCAAGTGCCATGGTGCATGCTGGCAGTGACATGGGACTTGCATATTTGATATAATCCCAATCTGAATAATGTAGCCCCCAAGTGCCGGGTCGTAAGCCTGCAGCGACTCGGGACTATTTCCTCCATTGTAAAATAAATCATGACCTTGAAAACCTCACTCATAACACTGGTTATTGATAACCACAATAGAAATCCAGCCATGTTGGCTATTCAAGATTTGAATAATATAATATGGTATAAAAACCTCACTCATTCAATATCATCATGAAAATCCAGTCAGTTTTGGCTATTAAAGATTTGAATACCTCATCGGTTGACAAGTAAACCCGGAGTTTTAAATACCTGGCGGCTCTTGGCCGATGACGACTTAATGCGCATTCATTGTAACCCGACGGCTTATAACCTTTGAGAAAATCAAGAATTGATAACCCTTTTAAGACACCAATTTCATTCTCTGATGATGGGCTTGAACTTAATCATTTATGTAAATCACAGCTCTGTAAATCCTGCACAGAGTTTAAACAACATATGCCCTGACGACTTAACGTCAAAAGCCAGGGCGGGTAACCACCCAAATGTAGTTTTATCCTGCATACAAGTAGATCACAAGATTCCTATGATCCTTTAAATGATACCGCCGGCTTATGTGACCCGGACAGTGAAGTTGATAACTCAACTCTGTAAGAGCCGGCAAATATGATATTTGTGACAACTCAAATACTTGCGATTGTATAAAAACAGATAAAACTTTTGAGGCTTCTGATTCGAATACGATCAGTAAACCGTTCCAAAGGGGTTAAGCTAAGATTCGAATACAATCATATAGCCCCCAGTGGCGTTGGCGATGCCGATCAAGTGGGTATCGACAACTATGTTCTCTTTGGTTCGAATACGACCTATGTTTGAACAGGAAGCCCCCAAGTGACCTTAAAAGTTGTTTAACGACGCTAATTCGAATACGATGCACGTCGATTCCCAAAGGGGTTGAGCGATGATTCGGATATGATCAAGAAGCCCCCAAGTAGGTTCAGCAGTTCGCTAATCAAAAGGGTATCGACAGCTATGTTCTCTTTGGTTCGAATACGACCTATGTTTGAACAGGAAGCCCCCAAGTGACCATATAAATTTTGGCATTGCGCCGATCAAGAGGGTCTTGATAGCTATGCCCGATGAGCAGGAAGCCCCCAAGTGACCATAATAAAATAAGCCGTAAGGCAGGATACCCATGTTTTGAACCGTGCATCATGGCAGCAAGTTCCCTTTAGTAACCATTAATTTGTCTGAGATCTCGAACTCGCGAGAGATTAATTCTTTTGAACCGGAACTTTAAACCGGATTTGAAAGCTTAAAAAATATGTAAGGGACAAATTTACCTTGAGCCGGATCTTGAACCGGATTTGAGAGCTCCAAAGCTTTGTGGTAGACAAATTTCCCTTGAACCGGTTTTTAAACCGGATATTAAGAGCTTCAGTGCTTTGTGGGTTATTTTTCCCTTCAATGACCCGGAGTTCTTGAATTCATTGAAACCGGTTAATTTTGCCGAGTCATACCATTGTAGCCCCCGAGTTTCAAGATGACTCGAAGTGTTGGCTTGAGATTCTCCATATTTGACCATAGTAGAAGGTGTATATCATTGGCGTTGATAGCGCCATGTGAATCCACAGAAGGTTGAGGTGACTGCGGCGGGTTATAAAAAGTCCCGTATGAGCCGTGTCAGCAACTCGGCCAATGGTTCCTTCCAACTGGCTGTTTGAAGTGAACCAAACTGTAGTGGCGGCGACTTGTGCGCCTGCCCATTGAGCCATCCAGTGCAGACGGCGGCTGATAATACCTGATAATTCGTCTCCAATTTGTTGGAAGAAAACCGGGCTTCCCAAGCAGTGACTTGCTCATACTCAATAAACAGCTCATGCATACAGGTGCGGCTCGGTGTGCTGATGTTGACTAGGTCGCGAGAGACGGTCGGTAAAGACGACCGCCGCATCAGAGGCGGTTCAGACGGATGAATCGTCCGCGGTGCTGTAAACCGGCGCGGGCGAGTCAACCACATCGTTTTGATGTAGTGAACAATTGCCCTGCATCAACAATATTGCAGAGGCAAAGATAAAGGGTGAGTCAGCCGCGGGAGCAGACAGATGAATCAGCCGCAGCGTTTGTAATCCGGTGCGGACGGGCGAGTCGTCCTCCTTGTTGTAAGCCGGCGTGGTCGCGAGAGACGGCCACGACGTTGTAAGCCGGTGCGGGTGGGAGAATCGGTCGCGAGGGCGGACGGGTGAGTTGTCTGCGGTGTTGTAAACCAGCGCAGACGCACGAGTCAATCACAGGCATAGTCCCGGCTAGTTGATGTAGACCGGGCCGTACGGGCGGCAACTTGTGCGTGTATCGTCGGGCAGCGTAATGCAGACAGCAATACATATATCACCGGCTCGCACTCCGTACTCGGGGTCTTGACGTCACCTTTATAGTGAATAATTGTCCTGCGTATAATAACACTGTAGGACAGAATAGTTATTCTCACAAGAATTAATAAGTACCAATAAAAATAAATTAGACAGATATCACCTGATATATTTGGACGACCGATGATGTCCATGTGATGCATTGTCCATCAAAATGTTTGTAAGCGGATAAAGCGGCCACCACAACTCGTCTGAAATGCATGCGGCCATTAGTACTAAATAGCACAAATTGATGGCCACGTGCTTGCCCTTTGACTGATGTGACTGGTTGTACTGTTTGATCAACCAGCAGTACTGGCCGAACAAAATCCAAACTACTAGTAACCTTCACGAAAGCAGACTTCTCCAAAATCAATCAGTACATGTGTACTAGTATTTGATGATGTTCCCCCACGCTTCCACTAGTATTTGACCCAGATAGTTTTTGCTTGATCTCCACACATTTATAGCTTGATGCGACTGAATCCAAGCTTTTCTCAGATGCATGTGGTGAACTTCAGCACCTTGCTTGCTCTCATCTGCCACTGCCCGGTGAACCCTGACCCCCACCATTTGTATTAGAAGTAACCTTCTGTTAATTGCTGCTTATGGGCTCATTACTGACGTTGCCTGACGGGAGTCTCTTATATTCTTCTGTAAACACATAAACTAGGATTTCTTTTCTCTGGATACGAGAAAAAAGCCAACTCCATCCCAGTCTTCTTTCCGGCAGTGGCGACTCGACAGGCGGTTGTGTGTTGGCAGGTCGACGAGGCAGCGGCGACTCGGCGAAGGTCAGCGGAGAGGCGAACTACCCATGTACTGGCATAATTGTCTCAGGTGATTGACGAATAAATCTGGAAGACCAAATATGTACTAGCTTAGTTTCTGTTGAAGCTTGACCACAAATATGTGAATCTGTCTGCACTTCCAAAGAACACTGAAGAAAACTCATCTTCAGACGCGAACATAGGTGCTCAGCGGAGGAGCTTCGGCAATTATTCAGATCGGCGGGTCAACACGGCGTGGCTTGAGTAAAGCTATAGCAGAGGAACGAAGAGCCGGTCTGGCGACTCAGCGTGGGACAATAGCAGAGGAGCAGAGGGCTTTTCCGGCGGACCAAGGCTGCGCACGCGACCATAGCGGCAGCGTTGCTGCTCGGCCGGGTTGATGGCAGGTTGGCGTACGGCTCATCTTGGAGGTGAGGTTATGCAAAAGGCAAGCCAAGGTGGCGACGGCTCAGAACCCGGGAGGCGGCCGACTGAACGAACCAGGGCGGCTTGGCTATGGCCGAGTCAGAGCGTGGCCAGGGCGGCTCGACAGCAAGGGGAGGCCGTGGCAGCTCAACGAAAACGGCTTAAACGTGAAAAAGAAGGCGGAGACGAGTCCGTTCATGTTGATCTCTTCCTCCGGGTTGTCGTCACGGTCTGTTATTGAAACATGCGTCTTGGTGTATAACAAGCCCACAACAACGGCATGAAACACGGTGGTGGCTAGAGCAGCGCCAGCGGAGGCAGCAGGCCGGCTTGCAAGGCCGGTGAAGCCCGGCCACGGCGACTTGGCGGCAAGGTTGCTCAGAGGTAAGGCAAAGCCGCTGGGCGACTTAGCGTTGTGGATGTGGCCCAGAGCAGACGTTGGCGCGGCCTGACGAAGCTGGAAGACCATGGCATCGATGACGGTTTAAAGCGGAGTCCGACGGCGGCTCAAGGCGGCCTGAGAGGTGCGGGCTGGCACAACAGCCGCAGAAGGGCTCATGGCAGAAAATGAGCGAGGATGACTTGGTGAAAATCAATGACTTGTCCGCCGAGTCACGCAGGGACAGGCCGCAGCAGAGGTGCGTATCGAGGCAAAGGTAATCCGGACAGTGACTCGGGAAAAATCTTGAAGACGGAGCTCAAGTCTGGTTGTGCTCGTGGTTGCTTTGACCTCCTGATCCAATTAATCTCTCTGATCTCTTTTTTCATAAACAATCTTCGACTCAATGATTTGATGGCCCGGCTGAGACTTGTCCTGCGTTTACAAAATTGGAATTCTCATCTGAACCCGGTTCATGTGATGGTAGCTTTCCACAAGGGCGAAAACTGCGGCGGAGGCGCGAGGCGCCGCGCGGATCAACAAGGTGGCTCGGAGCAGTGGCGATGTCGGCCTGGCGCGGTCAACGGCGGCTCGGCCAGGCGGCTGGGCAGCGGAAACTCAACCGAGGAGTCCGGGTCGTAGCCAGTTTCCAAGTCGTGGCAGTTTTGACTCTCCCACATCCGGGTCTCTTTCCAAGTATTCTTGGTTTAGTTCATCTAATAACGGCAGATCGATCCTACTGACGAACGCGGCGGCTTGACGCTAAACCTTCAGGATTTTTCCTGACGATCTTTCTAATTGAACCGATGCCCATGAAAAATTGTTGATCTTGATCTACCGAACTTAAAGCCGATGTAGATCCTTTCGAAACCAATCTTTCCTTCCTCTTGAAAGTTGCAAACTTCTCGATCCTTTTAGAGAAATCCCTCCAAGAACTCAACACCACCGTGCGCAGGCCCCACGGTGGGCGCCAACTGTCGTGGAATTGTCATGGCAGATGTCCTAATGTAAGGACTTAGTCGCGAGGCCAACGCATCTATGTGGTAGCTTGAAGGGGTTGAGCGGAATCGAGAGACGCAACACACAAGACGAGGATTTAGACAGCTTCGGGCCCCGGGAAACATCATCCGGTAATAACCCTACATGCTGTTTGGTCTCATTATGATCATGAGGGAATCGCTGTAAGCCGGCTCTCCTCTTCGTGTCTAGCCCTAGATATTGTTTCTTGTTGCCTGTCCCTCTTTGGGGAGCCCTGCCCCTCCTTATATAAGTTAGAGGGGCGGGTTACATGTGGAGTCTTAGTAGGACTAGGACTAGTCTATCTTCTCTTACAAGTTAAATACAAGTCCGGGTCTTGCTTCCTTCTTCTTAATATGGCCTACCATAACGTAAGCCGGCCTTCTGGGCCTTGAGCCTCTTGGGCCTCCGGGTCTTGTCGCTCCTATGATCCGCTTGCCAGGTCACCCATAAGTCGCCAGGTTCGGGCGGGTCACTTGTGAGTCGTCCAGTCAGGGCGAGTCATTAGTGAGTCGCCAAGTCCGGCCGGGTTATACATCCGGCCGGGTCATACCGCGGGGTATATCCCCGACACATAGCGTGGGGTGAATATTCTTGTGTGTGCTTGTTTGCTTTATCACTAAGTAATTTTTATTTGCTGTTCTTAGTCGTTTTCTATCTTTAGTTATGGGTAGGAAACGTAAAATACCAAAAAAAAAATTAGTTGTACCTACTGCTCCAATGGTTGAAGAACCACTCAAAATCTATCACACTCCTGAAGCTTTTTACTTGGATCATCTTCGATCCCTTTGTGCTCGTGCTGAAACCCCAACTAGATTAGTTGAGGGAAAATCTTTAGATGATCATGCTTGTTATGTGCGACACCGAATATCTGAAAAAGGGAAAATTCTATTGGGTCAAATTCATCGTTTGCAATGCTATGCTTGGAATTTATGTGAAATATATGATGTTACTTGTTGTTCTGATAACCCTAAGAAACACCTTCCCTATCAATGTGAGTTTAGTGATAATGGGATCATATCTTCGTATGCTAAAGGTGTTTATAGTTACTATGATATTCAACAAATTGAAGAATTTGTTGCTTTTAATGGTGCTTATGAAATTGCTTCTTTGATTGAAACGTATGATGCCACTTTTCACAAATCTGAAAATTTTGCCATACTTGAATATTGCTATGATAATTATGCTTCTAGTGCCTATGTTAAACTATATATTGAGGCCTACCCCGCCGTCCAAGAAGAGACTAATATTTTGCAGGAAGCCATGGAAGAAGAAATTGATGAAACTGTGAGCTCATTGGATGAAAAAGATGATGAGGAGAGCGAAGAACAAAAGGAGGAAGAGCGGATTGATCACCCGTGCCCACCTTCTAATGAGAGTAACTCTTCAACTCATACATGTTTTAATTCCCCTTCGTGCTTACCGAAGGATGATTGCTATGATGACTATTATGATCCCATTAATTCTCTTGAAATATCCCTTTTTGATGATGCTTGCTATGCTTGTGGCCAAGATGCCAATATGAATTATGCTTATGGAGATGAACTTGCTATAGTTCCTTATGTTAAACATGAAATTGTTGCTATTGCACCCACGCATGATAGTCCTATTATCTTTTTGAATTCTCCCGATTATACTATATCGGAGAAGTTTGCACTTATTAAGGATTATATTGATGGGTTGCCTTATACCGTTGCACATGATGACTTTGATAGATATAATATGCATGTGCTTGCTGCTCCTACTTGCAATTATTATGAGAGAGGAACTATATCTCCACCTCTCTATGTTTCCCATACGATAGAATTGCAAGAAACTGCTTATACTATGCATTGGCCTTTACTATGTGTGCATGAATTGTTCTTTTATGACATGCCGATGCATAGGAAGAGAGTTAGACTTCATCATTACATGATATTTGTTACTTTGTGCTCACTACTAAATTACAAATCATTGTTAATTAAAATTGACTTTGATATACCTTGGGATCCGGGTGGATTCGTTACTTGAGCACTAAATGCCTAGCTTAATGGCTTTAAAGAAAGCGCTGCCAGGGAGACAACCCGGAAGTTTTAGAGAGTCATTTATTTCTGTTTAGTGCTTTCTTATAGTTTAAAAACAAAAAAAATAAAGAGGGGAACCTAAAAACTTTTCAAAAAGGAAGGTGAAAGTGAGAAAGACAAGCATTGTTGAAGTGGGAGAGCTCCTTGAACTTTGTTCATGCTCACGGAAACTTTGTGAATCTTGATTACAGAAAATTTTCAACAAAAATAATTATCCCCTTGTACAATTTCATTGTATTATAAAAATAATGTGCCAAGGTTTGCCTTTAGAATGTTTACAATGCTTGTTGGTTTGTGCGGTGCAGGACAGAAACTTTGGCTGTAGTGCGTGAATTTTAATTTTTTACTGGAACGTCAAATGGTTCTGATTATTTTTGCACTGTCTTTATGTACAAATTGTTTATTTTTACTAATTTGGGCAGAATTTTTCAAGTATCAGAAGTATGGTGAATGTTCAGATTATTACAGACTGTTCTGTTTTAGACAGATTCTGTTTTTGATGCATAGTTTGCTTGTTTTGATGATACTATCAATTTATATCAGTGGATTAAGCCATGAAAAAGTTATATTACAGTAGACACAATGCAAAAACAAAATATGAATTGGTTTTAAACAGTACTTAGAGTAGTGATTTGCTTTATTATACTAACGGATCTTGCCGAGTTTTCTGTTGAAGTTTTGTGTGGATGAAGTGTTCAATGATTGAGAAGGTTTCGATGCGAGAAGAAGGAAGAGAGGCAAGAGCTCAAGCTTGGGGATGCCCGAGGCACCCCAAGTAAATATTAAAGGAGACTCAAGCGTCTAAGCTTGGGGATGCTGGGAAGGCATCCCCTCTTTCTTCAATAAATATCGGTATGTTTTCGGATTCGTTTCATTCATGTGATATGTGCAAATCTTGGAGCGTCTTTTGCATTTATTTTTCATTTTTCTTTTATGCACCATGCTGGTATGAGATGGTACTTGGTTGATTTATAGAATGCTCTTTGCACTTCACTTATATCTTTTGAGTATGGCTTTATAGAATGCTTCATGTGCTTCACTTATATCATTTGAAGCTTGGATTGCCTGTTTCTCTTTACATAGACAACCGCCATTTGTAGAATGCTATTTTGCTTCACTTATATTTATTAGAGCGTGGGCATATATTTTGTAGAAAGAATTAAACTCTCTTGTTTCACTTACATCTATTTAGAGAGATGACAGGAACTGGTCATTCACATGGTTAGTCATAAAGTCCTACATAAACTTGTAGATCGCTGAATATGATATGTTTGATTCCTTGCAACAGTTTTGCGATATAAAGATGGTGATATTAGAGTCATGCTAGTCGAGTAATTGTGAAATTGAGAAATACTTGTGTTGAGGTTTGCAAGTCCAGTAGCATGCACGTATGGTGAACCGTTATGTAACGAAGTCGGAGCATGAGGTGTTTATTGATTGCCTTCATTATGAGTGGCGGTCTGGGACGAGCGATGGTCTTTTCCTACCAATCTATCCCCCTAGGAGCATGCGCGTAGTACTTTGTTTCGATGACTAATAGATTTTTGCAATAAGTATGTGAGTTTTTTATGACTAATGTTGAGTCCATGGATTATACGCACTCTCACCCTTCCATCATTTCTAGCCTCTTCGGTACCGTGCATTGCCCTTTCTCACCTCGAGAGTTGGTGAAAACTTCGCCGGTGCATCCAAACCCCGTGATACGATACGCTCTGTCACACATAAGCCTCATTATATCTTCCTCAAAACAGCCACCATACCTACCTATCATGGCATTTTCATAGCCATTCCGAGATATATTGCCATGCAACTTCCATCATCATCATCATATACATGACTTGAGCATTCATTGTCATATTGCTTTGCATGATCGTAAGATAGCTAGCATGATGTTTTCATGGCTTGTCCATTTTTTGATATGTTTGCTACGCTAGATCATTGCACGTCCCTTACATCACGGAGGCATTCATATAGAGTCATATCTTTGTTCTAGATATCGAGTTGTAATATTGAGTTGTAAGTAAATAAAAGTGTGATGATCATCATTATTAGAGCATTGCCCCATTGAGGAAAGGATGATGGAGACTATGATTCCCCCACATGTCGGGATGAGACTCCGGACTTTATGAAAAATAAAAGAGGCCAAAGAAGCCCAAATAAAAAAAGAGAGGCCAAAGCAGCCCACCAAAAAAATAAAATAAAAATAAAAAAAAATAAAAGAAAAAATGAGATAAAAAGAGAGAAGGGGCAATGATACTATCCTTTTACCACACTTGTGCTTCAGAGTAGCACCATGTTCTTCATATAGAGAGTCTCTTGAGTTATCACTTTCATATACTAGTGGGAATTTTCATTATAGAAATTGCCTTATATATTCCAACGATGGGCTTCCTCAAATGCCCTAGGTCTTCATGAGCAAGCAAGTTGGATGCACACCCACTTAGTTTCAATTTGAGCTTTCATACACTTATAGCTCTCAGTGCATCCGTTGCATGGCAATCCCTACTCCTCACATTGATATCTATTGATGGGCATCTCCATAGCCCGTTGATACGCCTAGTTGATGTGAGACTTTCTCCCTTTTTGTCTTCTCCACATAACCCCCATCATCATATTCTATGCCACCTATAGTGCTATGTCCATGGCTCACGCTCAGGTATTGCGTGAAAGTTGAAAAGGTTTGAGAACGCGTCAAAAGTATGAAACAATTGCTTGGCTTGTCATCGGGGTTGTGCATGATGTGAATATTTTGTGTGGTGAAGATGGAGCATAGCCAGACTATATAATTTTGTAGGGATGAGCTTTCTTTGGCTATGTTATTCCAATAAGACATAATTGCTTGGTTGGTATGCTTGAAGTATTATTATTTTTATGTCAAAGGATAGACTATTGCTTTGAATCACTCGTGTCTTAATATTCATGCCATGATTAGACATATGATCAAGATTATGCTAGGTAGCATTCCACATCAAAAATTATCCTTTTATCATTTACCTACTCGAGGACGAGCAGGAATTAAGCTTGGGGATGCTGATACGTCTCCGTCGTATCTATAATTTTTGATTGTTCCATGCCAATATTATTCACTTTCATATAATTTTTGGCAACTTTTTATATTATTTTTTGGGACTAACATATTGATCCTGTGCCCAGTGTCAGTCCCTGTCTGTTGCATGTTTTTGGTTTCGCAGAATATCCATATCAAACGGAGTCCAAATGGGATAATAACGGACGTAGCTTATTTTTGGAAAATACGGAAAATTCCGAAAGAAAAATCCACGTGAGACGGTGCCCGAGGTGGTCACGAGGTAGGGGGGCGCGCCTGACCCCCCTGGGCGCGCCCCCTACCCTCGTGAGCCCATCGTAAGGCGGTTGACGCTCTTCTTTTGCCGCAAGAAAGCTAATATTTGAAAAAAATCACGGCGAAGGTTTCAGGCCAATCGGAGTTACGGATCTCCATATATACGCGAAACGGTGAAACAGAGCCAGGGGAGAACGCAGAAACAGAGAGATAGATCCAATCTCGGAGGGGATCTCGCCCCTCCCAAGCCATGGGAGCCAAGGACCAGAGGGGAAACCCTTCTCCCATCTAGGGAGGAGGTCAAGGAAGAAGAAGAAGAAGGGGGCTTCTCTCCCCCTTGCTTCCGGTGGCGCCAGAGCGCTGCCGGGGGCCATCATCATCACCGCGATCTTCACCAACACCACCGTCATCTTCACCAACATCTCCATCACCTTCCCCCCTCTATCTACAATAGTCCACTCTCCCGCAACCCTCTGTACCCTCTACTTGAACATGGTGCTTTATGCTTCATATTATTATCCAATGATGTGTTGCCATCCTATGATGTCTGAGTAGATTTTCGTTGTCCTACCGGTGGTTGATGAATTGCTATGATTGATTTAATTTGCTTGTGGTTATGTTGCTGTCCTTTGGTGCCCATCATATGAGCGCGCGCGTGGATCACACTATAGGGTTAGTTGTATGTTGATAGGACTATGTATTGGAGGGCAAGAGTGACAGAAGCTTCAACCTAGCATAGAAATTGTTGCATACGGGATTGAAGGGGGACCAATATATCTTAATGCTATGGTTGGGTTTTACCGTAATGAACGTTAGTAGTTGCGGATGCTTGCTAATAGTTCCAATCATAAGTGCATAGAATTCCAAGTAAGGGATAACATGCTAGCAGTGGCCTCTCCCACATAATACTTGCTATCGGTCTAGTAAAGTAGTCAATTGCTTAGGGACAATTTCGCAACTCCTACCACCACTTTTCCACACTCGCTATATTTACTTTAGTTGTGTGTTTATCTAAACAGCCCCTAGTTTTATTTTCGTGCTCTTTACTTTCTTGCAAGCTTACCCGAAAACACCTACAAAGTACTTCTAGTTTCATACTTGTTACGGTAAAGTAAACGCGTCAAGCGCATGAGAGTTGTATCAGTGGTCGATAGAACTTGAGGGAATATTTGTTCTACCTTTAGCTCCTCGTTGGGTTCGACACTCTTACTTATCGAAAACAGTTGCGATCCCCTATACTTGTGGGTTATCACAGAACACTGATCAACATTTCGAAAGAGCATATCATTTCTCGCGGCCCATATGGAGGAGAGTAGCGCAACAAGGACGAAGGGCCATGCGTTCTTGGGCAGGTGGTGAGGTAGTGGCACGTCCCAAAGTTCATTGAGGTCTTCATCTTGAGGCAGAATCCAACTCTCTGCCAGATTCTGTTGGCGAGGGGGCAAGAGATGAAGAGGTGAATGGAATCCTCCGGTAGCGTGGCACACTGTGTGCATAAGTCCGAGGGGATTATGTTCTTGTGGGTAAGATTCACGGCGGTGTTCAGGCGATCCTTAAAGAGTAGCCAAGCGAAGATCTTGATCTTGCGTGGAGCCTTGGTGTTCCAGATGAGAGGAGCAATGAGGTCCGTTTCTGGCCTTGACATAATGGTGCCGTAAGCTTGCTTGGTGGAGAAGTCATGACCCTTAAGGAGGAACCGTTGATCTTCCTCAAACGAAGGCGCAAAGTCCTGCAAAACAGCCAGAAGCGAAACCAGCTCTATTTCTGCTGTGAGAGAGAGACGATTATGGAGGTTTTTTTCGAGACCAAAATGCAAGATGTTAGCCACTTTAACCAGCTGCAGTGTTGAGTGTGAGAAGAGGTGTGGGTAGGCGGTAGCTAGGGGTTTTTGGGTGAGCCATGTGTCTAACCAGAAGTAAGTGTGCGTACCACTGTTTGTTAAAACGAAGGAAATTGACTGTAAGGTTGGGATTTGTTGAGCAATCGTGCGGCAAAGAAAATAGGTTTGGGGGACCCGAGGAGACTAGGGCACTGGGGTGTTGAAGCTCTAGCCAATCGAGCCACGGTGATGGTGTGGATGAGAGGGCTTTGACAACAAAGTTCATTAGGAGGCAATTATTTTGAACCTGTAGATTTTTCAGCCCTAAACCACCGATTTTTTTTGGCGTGCAAACCTTTTTCCACGCAATCAGGCATTTGGCACTCGAGCAGGCATCCTCACCAGCCCAAAAAAAGGATCTTCTCAGGGAATCAATGATTTTTAGGGTTTTTTTTGGGATGCGAAAGTCAAACATAAAGTATGTAAGCAGGGAGTCTAGAATGGCCGAGATGAGGATGAGTCGATCGCCTCTGTCTAGGAGCTTGGCACACCAACCAGTGAGAAGTTTTCGGGGTCGTTCGATTAACGGGGCGAAGGCAGTGGATGGAGGCTTGGTCGGAGCGAGGGGAAGTCCAAGATAGGTTTGAGGAAGGGGGGCACACATGCAATCCATGGTGAGGGCAGTGTTTGCAGCTAGGTTTTCATTGACGTGCAGGGTTGCTAGGGTTGTTTTGGAGAAGTTTATGGTGAGGCCAGTAGCTTGAGCAATGTTCTGAAGGATTTTTTTGAGTGTGGCAGCTGTTGCGGGAGAGGCGGCTGCGATGATCAACGTATCGTCTGCGTATTGGAGGATGGTAGGGGGAAGGTGGGTAAAGATGGGGTGATGGAGATTGGGATCGGTGTTCTGTAGGATAAGTTGCTGGAGCAGATCGACTACAATTAGGAAGAGGTAGGGGGAGGCCGGGTCTCCCTCACGTAGGCCATTCTTACATGGGATCCAACGACCTGGAATGCCGTTCAGGAGGATGGCAGTCTTGCCAGTATGGAGGATATTTTGAATCCAACCACGAAAAGTTTGGGAGAAGCCACAGACGGCTAGGATTTTGTCTAGGGCGTTCCAAGCAACCGAATCAAATGCCTTCCTGAAGTCAAGTTTGAAGATCATGGTTGGGCGTTTGCGAGAGTGACAAGAGCTGATAAGATCAGCTGCAAAGACGTAGTTTTCAGCAATGTTCCTACCGGTGATGAAGCCAGTCTGATTACCATGGACGAGATGAGGGATGAAGGGTTTGAGGCGCGAAGTTAGAACCTTGGCAACAACTTTGACTGGGCAGTTTTGCAAGGAAATTGGTCTGAAGGCGTCAGGTGAAGGTGAGGAGGCAGATTTTGGAAGGAGAGCAATATGGGCACAGTTTAGACGCTCTGTGTCTGCCACACCTTGGTGAAATTGTGCGAAGAAGGAGAATATTACCTGCTTGATAGAGGGCCAGAAGGTTTTATAGAAGGATGGGCCGAAACCATCGGGGCCGGGGCTTGCTTGTGGGTTCATTTGGAAGAAGGCCAATTTGATCTCATCCTCGGTGAAATGTGCGTCAAGGGCATGAAGACCAGGTACGGGGTGAGGATAGATCGACGCGAGATCAAAAGGCCAAGTCGTGGAGACAGTAGAGCCGATGAGCGCGAAAAAAAAATCTCGCAAGATGTCAGCTTTTTGGTGATGCAAGGTAAAAACCGAGCCGTCTCGAGTGAGGGAGAAGATTTTGTTTTTTCTAAGCCATTGTGAGGCGGACATGTGGAAGAACTTGGAGTTTTCACCGCCCTGAATTGCTTGTTGGGGAACATAGTAATTTCAAAAAATTTCCTATGCACACGCAAGATCATGGTGATGCATAGCAAAGAGAGGGGAGAGTGTTGTCCACGTACCCTCATAGACCGAAAGCGGAAGCGTTAGCACAACGCGGTTGATGTAGTCGTACGTCTTCATGATCCGACCGATCAAGTACAGAACATACGGCACCTCCGAGTTCAGCACACATTCAACCCGATGACGTCCCTTGAACTCCGATCCAGCCGAGTGTTGAGGGAGAGTTTCGTCAGCATGACGGTGTGGTGACGATGATGATGTTCTACTGACGCAGGGCTTCGCCTAAGCACCGCTACAGTATTATCGAGGTGGACTATGGTGGAGGGGGGCACCGCACACGGCTAAAAGATCAAACGATCAATTGTTGTGTCTCTAGGGTGCCCCCCTGCCCCGTATATAAAGGAGCAAGGGGGAGGTGCGGCCGGCCAAGAGGAGGCGCGGCCAGAGGAGTCCTACTCCCACCGAGTAGGACTCCTCCCTTCCTTGTTGGAATAGGAGAAGGGGAAAGAGGTGGAGGAGAAGAAGGAAAGGGGGGGGCGCCGCCTCTCCTGTCCTATTCGGACTAGGGGAGGGGCGCGCCCTTGCCCGGCCGCCTCCTCTTCTCCACTAAGTCCCACTATGGCCCATTAACCCCGGGGTTCCGATAACCCCTCCGGTACTCTCAGAAAATCCGATTTCACCCGGAACACTTCCGATATCCAAATATAGGCTTCCAATATATCGATCTTCATGTCTCGTCCATTTCGAGACTCCTCGTCATGTTCGTGATCACATCCGGGACTCCGAACAACCTTCGGTACATCAAAACATATAAACTCATAATATAACTGTCATCGAAACTTTAAGCGTGCGGACCCTACGGGTTCGAGAACTATGTAGACATGACCGAGACACGTCTCCGGTCAATAACCAATAGCGGAACCTGGATGCTCATATTGGCTCCCACATATTCTATGAAGATCTTTACCGGTCAGACCACATAACAACATACGTTGTTCCCTTTGTCATCAGTATGTTACTTGCCCGAGATTCGATCATCGGTATCTCAATACCTAGTTCAATCTCGTTACCGGCAAGTCTCTTTACCCGTTCTATAATACATCATCTCGCAACTAACTCATTAGTTGCAATGCTTGCAAGGCTTAAGTGATGTGCATTACCGAGTGGGCCCAGAGATACCTCTCCGACAATCGGAGTGACAAATCCTAATCTCGAAATACGCTAACCCAACAAGTACCTTTGGAGACACCTGTAGAGCACCTTTATAATCACCCAGTTACGTTGTGACGTTTGGTAGCACACGAATGAGCTTAGTTTTGGATCTGGTAGCGTGTCAAGTTTGGATTCTTGTAGTAGGGCGATATGTGGATTGATTGAGATTATTTCTGAGAGGATGTCGGAGCATTTATCCTGGTCACCAAGTCCACGTACATTCCATGAACATATAGAGAAGGTTGCATTACTCATGAGAAAGTTGCGTGCACCAGGGTTTTTAAGACCGAACTACGACAGTTACACGGTAGCAAAAGGTACACCGCATCAGTAGAATAGTACATGGTTGGACGATCACACTCGAGGGGCCAAAAGTACAGAGACACTACTAGCAAGAGTAAGGCGCGGACAACTGGCAGCGGCGTGGAGTCGCCCCCCGTAGAGCAGAGCAGAGCTGGCGTGCTGATCATGGAGAATCTTCAGAACCGGAGGCCGAGTCGTCAGCTTCGAGGATGGCGTCAACCTGGCCATCATCCGCCCCGCAAAGCAGGCCGATGGGAGCGAGATCTTCAGCTGAGGCCGGAGGGCCATCGAAGACGTCAAGGCGAGCCTCATGGATGGCGCGGTCGATAGCCGTGCCCACGTCCGCAGCAGATAGGCGAGCTGCCTTGGCCTTGACCGCCTTGGCAAGCATAAGCGAGTATGGGGCCTCCTTGCCAGCGAGCCATGCGCTGCGGCACAGCTTGTCCTTGGAGCAGGACTGGTCACGGGCCGTCTTACGACATTCCTTACGTATGGTACACTCATGGGTGTCCAGATCATGGAGAGGCAGTGCTGCATCAGGTTTTTCATGGGTCAGGGCAGTTGTGTTAGTATGTAGAGGAAGTGATTGAGCAGGAGACTGGGGAGGTGGGACTTTACCAGCAGTATGGGACGATTCGCCAGCCAAAAAGCTGAAGTTGGGGACGATTGCCGTGTCAGAAGCCTCCGCCACGACCGCCGTAAAGGCAGATGTGTCAGAGGGAGTGAGCAGGCGAACAAGCGGAGCAGCGTCCGCATGGAGCGAAGGCGGTGGTGGCGGGGCCACAGCCCCAACCAGTGGCGATGGCCGGATGACAAGAGGGCCCGAGGATCTGTAAGTGCATCTAGTGCCCCTTAGTGATTTTGGTGTATTGACGACTTATAGGTTAAGGGACTAATGTGTTTATGAGTGTACACATGTCTATAAGTCTATGAGAAGTTTGATATTTACAGAGAAAGTCGACCCCTAAAAATGAAGTTCTTCGACTGAAGACTTTGGATTTCTAAAGACTTTCTGAAGGCTTTGAAAGTGAAGAAATTGGTGTGACCTTGAAGACTTGGTATTCATTCGAGGAACATGAAGCGTGAAGATTTTTGTTTTCATAGTTTCATTTTCTCTTTCTTGAGTCATAGGAAACACCGTACTGTTAAAGGGGGTCAGGGAAATACTAAGGAAAAGTTTCCATGTGATGCTCAACTCAAAATCCTACACCTACCAATCCCTTCGAGTGAAGCCATTGGAAATCTCATACAGTTCAGTCATATTCTTGATGTGAGACGAAGTTCTTCCGGTCTCCGAGGAATTTGTTCTGACCGAGGAGTTAGGAATTCGCCATGCGGATTGCCTCACGGAGTGAGGAACATGATAGCCCCGAGGAATTTGAGCCTCAAATATCCGGCCAGATTCTTTGTGCTCTGTGACAGCTGTCCCAAAATACCTACCCACCTAACGGTCATATCATTGAAGGGCATTTATGTCTTATCATGTCGGGCTGCTCCCTAGGCTATAAATAGCCGCCCCCCTACAACCACTAGCTGGTTGGCTGCTCCGAGAGAAACTGACACTTGTCATTTGAGAGCATCCCATCCTCCGAGGACTTTGAGCGAAAATCATCAAGTGAGGAAAACCCAAACCCAAACACCTACAAACCTAAAGTGATTGAGCATCATCAAGAGATTGATCCTGCGTGGATCTCGACGCTTGTTACCTTTGAAGACTGTGCTTCTTCTAGACGGTTAGGCGTCATGGTCTAGAGCATCCAAGAGGAATTGTGGATCGCCGAAAGTGACCGAAGTTTGTGAAGGTT
Source organism: Aegilops bicornis (assembly GCA_021605145.1). Taxonomy (NCBI): domain Eukaryota; kingdom Viridiplantae; phylum Streptophyta; class Magnoliopsida; order Poales; family Poaceae; genus Aegilops; species Aegilops bicornis. The sequence goes on along the minus strand of CM038670.1, from coordinate 612,443,698 downwards.
TGGAAGTCACCAAGACTTACCACGAGTGATTGGGCGAGGTCTGTGTGACCTTAGCTCAAGGAGAATACGGTGAGGAATGTGTGTCCGGACTGTGTGTCCTCGTGTTTAAATACCTAGTCGCTCCAACCAGGATGTACAAATCGAGACAGCAGTTGGAACCGGTCTACCAAATCATTTTCTTCACCAAGCTTACCTGGTTCTATTTCCTCAACTCTTTCATTTCCTCATAACTGTGTTGTGTGCTTGTTCATATCTGTGTTTGAAGACTTTGACTGAAGACTTTCTCAATTTCCTCAATTCAATTTCTTCAGTCTGTTTGTCTTCATCCTATGTTATCCTGTGATTACGCTTTCTGTACTCTGTGCTTGTCTTCACTTCATCATGATGACCATGCTTGTGTTTTGCTATGTTTACTTTTGAGTACTTTTTCGGCTGCAAGTAGTTCTTCGCTAAGGAATTTCCTCACCCACAAATTCCTCAGTGAAGAATTCATAAAAATCACCTATTCACCCCCTAGTCGATATAATGCACTTTCAGTTGGTATCAGAGCGAGGTACTCCCTTGTTCTATGTGATTTTGGTTTAACCACCTGGAGTTTTAGTTATGTCGACCGCAGGTATGATCAAGGTCTCTGCTGGTTGTCCTAGGTTCGATGTGACGGACTACCCCTAATTGTAGTATTAGATGCGAATGCATCTTGAGGCAATTGATTACGATCTCTGGTATGTTGTGGAAAATGGTGTTCCCTCAGTCACACCCTCTCTGAATGCTGCTGATGTGAAGAGATTCAAGCAACTCCATTCTCAAGCGAAGAATATCATATGTGGCCATCTGAGCAAAGGACAGTATGGAAGAGTGAGTGCTTTGGAAACTGCTAAGCTTATCTGGGATAGACTGTCCAAAGTGAATGAAGGAGTCTCAACACAACGTGATTCTCGAGTTGATGTTCTTCGCAATCTCTTCAACCGCTTCAAAAGACTTGACAATGAAAATGTTCAGCAAACCTTCGATCGCCTCACTGACATCTCAAATGAGCTTCAAGCGCTTGGTGCACTGACATCACCGACCATGAGGTGGTGGAGAAATTTTTGAGATCGCTTGATTCCTCATTTGATACTCTGGCATTGATGATACAAGAACGTGCTGATTACAAGTCACTTGATCCCGCTGATATCCTTGAGAGGCTAAATACTCATGAGTTTCAGCTTGCTGAGAAGAGAGATCTCTATGGTCCGAGCTATGGCAGATCACGTGCCCTGAAGGCCAATGATGTCTCTGAAGCTGAAGGTGAAGATTCTGGTAGTAGCCTTGGTGATCCTGAAGAACTGAGCCAGGAGCTAGCACTACTCGTGAAGAAATTTTAGAGGTTCTCAAGACGTGGTCACTTTGGAAAATCCTCAAGGATCAATGATTCCTCATCCAGTGACTACAAGAAGAGGCTAGCCACAAATGCAAGAAGCCTGGTCACTACATTCAAGATTGTCCTCAGTGGGAAAAGGAATCAAAGAAGAAGAAATACAAGCATTACCGTTCTGATGACGCGAAGAAGAAGAAGAAATCGTCAAAATCTTCATCATCAAAATCCTCAAAGTCTTCATCTCACAAGAAGAGCAGCTCCAAGAAGGCTCGGGCATTCATTGGCAAGGAAATGGACTCTGAGGCTGAATCTAAGGAACATGAGGAAGAGGAGGCATCTGAGGAGTCTGAGTCTGGTGTGGTGAGTCTAGCTCTCGCTACTGCATTTGCCAGCAAGTCTATCTTCAACTCTGAAGAAAATGGCTTCACCAACAAGGCTGATGAAGGCAATGATGACTATGCTCCCACCTATTGCTTTATGGCAAAGGGTGCCAATGTACTCAAATATACCTCCTCCGAATCAAGTGAGAATGAATCTGATGAAAACCTCAAGCCCAGCCACTCTAAACTTGCTAAGATTGCTGTGAAACAACAAAGGGCTTTTGAAAAGGTTCAAAACATGCTAGACAAAAGTGATGATATGTTGGGGTGAAGAAATGGATCGCACTAAAACCTTGACTGAAAATCTTCAGAGACTTCAGACTAGGTTTGACAACCTTCAAGGTCATCATAACACTCTCTTGTCTGATCATGAGAAGCTTTCTTATGAATTTCTTCAAAGAAAGCAAGATCTTGAGAAGCTAAGAGTGAGTTATGAAGATTTTCAAAAGGAGCGCGATTCATTACTTGCTCAACAAATCAGCGCTGCTCGGGAAGAATTTTTTCCTCCATGTTTGAAATGCATTGAACGTGAATCTGCTAATTCTTCACCTGAATGTTCAAATGCTTCTAATGCTACAAATTCTTGAACTGTCTCTACTATCACTAATTCCTCATCTGAGGACATTGCTAGTATCACTGATGATGCAGGGCTGAAGGAATTGTACATGTCAGGCATGTACAAAAGCCTCAAAGGTCATAAGACTCTTTGTGATGTGCTTAAAAAGCAGATCCTCAACAGGAACCCTAGGAAAGAGGGTATTGCCTTTGAGGGGAAACTTAATGCTGATGGTACATATTGGAAGCCTGAGCAGTACCCCAAAACCTCATGGGTTGCTGCAAAGGGGCCTCCACTTGATCCATCCAATTTATCTGGCTTTACATGTGAATCTCCTCATTCTTCTGATGAGTCATTTGACTCCAACTATAAACTATTCAAAAATCAGAATGGTGAAGTATTTGCTAGATATGTTGGCACTAACTGCAGGAACGGTTCCCCTATGAAGAAAATCTGGGTTTCCAAAAGGTGCCTTGAAAGTCTTCAGGTGAATGTCATCATGACACCACCTGTGAAGAATAGGAACCCCAGATTAAATTCTTCATATGGATCCAAGTCCTCCTCTGAGACCAAATTCCTCACGTGGATCATATTCCTCAAAAGGATCAAAGTCCTCATATGAATATCATCGTGCTAACAACTCGGCCAGAGGGAAGAGCTAAGGGCTATGAATATGAGCATTATTCTTCTAACCATTATGTTCATAAGTCCTCGAAGAATTTCTCTGCTTATTCATATGCTTATCCTAACTCCTCTTATGTGAAACGAAATGGGCTGGTTTCTATGCCACCTTTCTGTATGGAGCTCGCAGAGTGATGAATTCTTTGCTACCCCTTCAGATGTGGGTGGTGAAGAAAAAGAACTAATCTCTTCTGCAGGGTCAGGTCTCCAGACGAGCGTAAATGTCTGAAGAATTTGCTGGAGACCTGAAAAGTGCCTAAAAGGACGTAGGCTAATCATGAAGAAATGAGCTTTCATTTCTCACGTCCTCATACTGCTTTATCTGTTGCATTGCTTGATGAAATTGATCTGATGAATTGATGTCATATTCTTCACTGATGAAGTATATGAAGTTCGTAAGTTGCACTAATTTATCTACAGGATGATCAACCCAAAGCCACTAAGTGGGTCCTCGATAGTGGATGTACAAATCACATGACTGGTGACAAGAATCTATTGATGGATTCTCCCTTATCACCATCGCATCTGAAGCATATCATCTTCGCTGACAAAGGCAAAAGTCAGGTATTGGGCCTAGGTAAGGTTGCGATCTCAAAGGATCGACACATGGACAAAGTCATGCTTGTCGAGTCCTTAGGATACAACCTCATGTCTGTCTCAATGCTTTGTGATCTTCATATGGTTGTTGTCTTTGGCAAGTATCGTTGTGTTGTCATCATGGAAGCTGACAATTCCAAAGTTTTCAAAGTCTTTAGGAGAGGAGACTTGTATATTGTTGACTTCTCTACAGGACCACAACTAGCTGTGTGCCTACTTGCAAAAGCTTCAGAAGGCTGGCTATGGCATCGACGACTTGGTCATGCAGGCATGAGGAATTTGCACACGCTTGCGAAGAAGAAGCATGTCATTGGCATTGAGAATGTCAAATTCCTCAAGGATCACTTGTGCGGAGCCTGTGAAGATGGGAAGATGACAAAGGCTAAGCATCCAGCAAAGACTATCATGACCACTACTCGACCATTTGAATTGCTTCACATGGATCTTTTTGGTCCTAATCATTATTCTGCAGTTTCAAATGATGCATCTCAATGTGGCTTCGTTATTGTTGATGATTACTCTCGTTACACATGGGTACACATTGTTACTTACAAACATGAAGTGCAGGAAGTCTTCAAACGATTTTCCTCGAGGGCTTCAACCAACTTTGGTGTGAAGATCAAGCACATCAGAAGTGACAATGGAACCGAGTTCAAGAATTCTGGTCTTGATGACTATCTTGATGAACTTGGTATTACTAATGAGTTATCAGCTCCTTATACACCTCAGCAGAATGGCGTCGTGGAGCGCAAGAACAGGACTCTTGCTGAGATGGCTTGCACTATGCTTGATGAATACAAAACGCCTCGTCATTTTTGGATTGATGCAATTGATACTGCATGCCACATCATCAACAGAGTTTATCTTCACAAATTCTTCAAGAAGACTGCCTATGAACCCCTCACTGACAAGAAACCCAATGTGAGTTATTTCAAAGTCTTCGGTGCTAAATGCTGGATTAGAGATCCTCATCACAACTCAAAATTTGCACCGAAAGCACATGAAGGTTTCATGCTTGGTTACGGAAAGGACTCGCACACCGACAGAGTCTTCAACAACGTTCTTCACAAGGTTGTTGAAACTTTAGATGTGCGGTTCGATGAAACTAATGGCTCGCAAAGAGAGCACCTACCTTCTGTGATTGATGAACCAACACCTGAGGAATCTATCAAGTTCAAGGCTACTGAGGATGTCATTCCTACCGAAGAATCTGCTGAAGAATTCATTCCAGAACATGAAGAATGTCGAGCTAGTGCACCTGAAGAAAATGCTGAAGAAAATGGTGCTGAAGAAATGCTGATCAAATTCCTCGACGACAACCAGCTCATCCTCGCTGAGGGAGTCCTGGACTAGGGGGTGTCCGGATAGCCGAACTATCATCTTTGGCCGGACTCCTAGACTATGAAGATACAAGATTGAAGACTTCGTCTCGTGTCCGGATGGGACTTTCCTTGGCGTGGAAGGCAAGCTTGGCGATACGGATATGTAGATCTCCTACCATTGTAATCGACTCTGTGTAACCCTAACCCTATTCGGTGTCTATATAAACCGAAGGGTTTTAGTCCGTAGGACGAACAACAATCATACCATAGGCTAGCTTCTAGGGTTTAGCCTCTACGATCTCGTGGTAGATCTACTCTTGTACTACCCATATCATCAATATTAATCAAGCAGGAGTAGGGTATTACCTCCATCGAGAGGGCCCGAACCTGGGTAAAAACATCGTGTCCCTTGTCTCCTCGTTACCATCCGCCTAGACGCAGCGATTCGGGACCCCCTACCCGAGATCCGCCGGTTTTGACAATCGACATTGGTGCTTTCATTGAGAGTTCCTCCGTGTCGCCACCGATAGGCCCGATGGCTCCTTCGATCATCAACAACGACGCAGTCCAGGGTGAGACTTTTCTTCCCGGACAGATCTTCGTATTAGGCGGCTTTGCACTGCGGGCCAATTCGCTTGGCCATCTGGAGCAGATCGAAAGCTATGCCCCTGGCCATCATGTTAGATTTGGAAGCTTGAACTATATGGCCGATGTCCGCGGAGACTTGATCTTCGACGGATTCGAGCCACAGCCGAGCGTGCCGCACTGTCTCGATGGGTACGATCTAGCTCTGCCGCCGAACAGTGCCCTGGAGGCCGCACCAGTACCCGCTCCGACCCTTAATCCGGAGCCGGTTCCCCCGATCGAGGACGAGTGGTTGGACACCGCCTCGGGGGATACGATCTCAACAGCGATTGAGCCGAACTCCATCCCCGTCCTTTGCGAAGACCGTGACTCCAAGGTGCCGGACTCCTCTCCGGACTCCGAACCCTCCGCGCCCCTGCCAATCGAAACCGATTGGGCGCCGGTCATGGAGTTCACTGCCGTGGACATCTTTCAGCACTCTCCCTTTGGCGACATTCTGAATTCACTAAAGTATCTCTCTTTATCTGGGGAGCCCTGGCCAAACTATGGTCAGGAAGGTTGGGATTTGGATGATGAAGAAATTCAACGCCCACCCACCGCCCACTATGTCGCCACTGTCGAAAACTTAAACGACGTGCTCGATTTCGACTCCGAAGACATCGACGGTATGGACGACGATGTAGGAGATAACCATGAACGAGCACCTGTAGGATACTGGACAACCACCTCATCCCATGATGTATACATGGTGGACACACCTAAAGGAAGTAACGACGAGGAACAACGGGACACTACGAAGGATAAATCCCTTGAAAAGCAGTCAAAACGGCAACGTAAATGCCGCACCAAGTCCCGCCTCGACAAAAACCCAGCCATAGAGCAGGGCGAACCGGTGGACGATGAACATGCTACCGAGCAACCGTCCGAATAGGACAACTTGGATGAACAACCCGTCCTCGGCGAAGATAACAGTCCGGACGATCTCACGCCGGACAAATTGTTGGAGCAGAAGAACCTCCACAAAAGGCTCGTCGCCACTACGCGTAGCCTGAAAAAGCAGAAGCGGAAGCTCAAAACAGCGGAAGATGCACTCAAAATCAGATGGAGCAAAATACTCAACACCAAGAGACAAATACGGGCGACAACAACGAACAAAGAGATACCCAAAGAGAAAACTACTGCTCGAATTTGATGAGGAGGCCGTAGAGCCCCCACAATAAAAAAGCAAGAAGGCCACCCGGTCGGATGGACGACCCCACGACAAACAGAGAGCGGCAAATGGCGCTGCACACAAGCCGATACGCGATCCGCATAAGGATTCGCATCAAAAAGACGGCCCAGTTAGGTCCATCTATGGGCCGAGAAAGCAAGCTCTTCAAAGCAATGCAACACGCCAAATATCCGAACATCACGGCACACCCAAATATAGGGGTGCCGCACACCCCCTATGTTTCACCGATGAGGTGCTGGATCACGCAATTCGGCGGGATTCAAACCCGTAAACATAGAGGCATACGACGGAACAAAAGACCACGAGTCGGATTGAGGATTACATCCTCCACATACATATGGCTAGAGGAGATGATCTCCACGCCATAAAATACTTACCCCTCAAGCTCAAAGGGCCAGCTCGGCATTGGCTTAAAAGCCTTCCCGAAAACACCATTGGAAGTTGGGAACAACTCAAGGATGCGTTTTGGGCAAATTTTCAGGGGACCTATGTCCGCCCTCCGGATGCAGACGATCTAAGTCACATAACTCAACAGCCCGGAGAGTTAGCCCAGAAATTCTGGAACAGGTTCCTTACCAAAAAGAACCAAATAGTCGACTGTCCGGACGCCGAAGCCTTAGCAGCCTTCAAACACAACGTCCGAGATGAATGGCTGGCCAGACACCTCGGCCAAGAAAAGCCGAGAACAATGGCCTCATGACCCGCTTTTGCGCGGGAGAGGATAGCTGGCTAGCAAGATGCGCATCAATGACCCAAGTACATCCGAAGTCAGGGATGGGAATGGGAAACCACGACGCAGCAAGGACCAGCACCGGATTAAGGGGGACGGTCCAAAGAGCGCGACAGTCAACGCCGGATTCAAAAGCTCACGGCAGAACAATAAAAAACTGCCCCTTAAGGACAATAGCGATGAGCTATCCAACTTAAACAAAATCTTGGACAAGACATGCCAAATCCACAATACTCCCGGGAGGCCTGCAAACCATACCCACAGAGATTGTTGGGTCTTCAAGCAGTCCGGCAGACTCAACGCCGGACACAAGGGGCTCGACACACCAAGTGAGGATGATGACGAGCACCACAAGCCGAGCCCCGGAAAACAAAAGAATTTCCCACAAGAGGTTAAAACAAGAAACTCACTTCACGTGATAAACGGGAAAAACAGCGCGGCGCCCACTAAAATGCGCGCCGCACAGACTACCCTAGCGGAGTACCAACACTGGTTGTCAAAACCAATCACCTTCGACTGTCAGGACTTCTCCGAAAGTATCCGGAACGCAGGATGGACTGCCCTGATACTAGAACCTATAATCGACGGTCTTCAATTTACGCAAGTCCTAATGGACAGCGACAGTGATTTAAACCTGCTATATCAGGACACAATCCGCAACATGGGGATAAGCCCAAACAGGATTAGCCATAGCAACACTTCCTTTCAAGGAATAATGCCAGGCACACATGCCCATTGTACGGGCTCCCTACTGCTAGAAGTTGTGTTCGGCTCATCCGACAACTTTCGCCACGAAAAGTTAACCTTCCACATCGCCCCATTCGAAAGTAGCTATCAAGCACTACTGGGGCGTGAAGCTTTTGCCCGCTTTAACGCAATACCGCATTATGCATCTCTTACACTTAAAATGCCCGGTCCACGCGGCATCATCTCATTAAAAGGGAGTATTAAGTGTTACTCGAGCACGGAAGAACGCGAGACTGCCTTGACAGCCCCACATCAATCCGGCTCCGCTAAACCAAAGCACCTGAATAGGTCATTCGAACCCCGGACACGGCTAGATGATTCCGGCGCCTACTAGCGGCATACCCCCGTACAAGGGGCTGCACACATGTACAACAAGAGACAATAAATCTCAATTTTATTCACTTTTCGAACCATACTCTGTTTATTTCATATAAAGTACATTTTTCAGACGATCCTTTTCTTTTCAACTAAGTTCCTCTCTTTACTGAGATGAACAACGTGCTACACCCGGCCCAGGATATGGCACAACGGAGACACAGCGCAGACGCGTGCAGAGGGACCCATTGCAAGGATTATTTTCAGATTAAGACCCTGCGTAAACCTTTTTTACTGTCTCTTGTTGATACACATCCCCTGGTTTCTAGCTATAACCGAGGAGGAGGCTGGCGTTTTGGCATCGGCCGCACCAGAATTTTTGCACGTACCCGGACACCACGGGCTTAGGGCATTATTCTGCCCGTTTTTATAAAGACCGAATACCTTAGGGAGTGTTCGGCGTCTCGAGTTAGTCCTTATATGCATCAGCTCCGAATCATGTCTTTGGTCAAATGTTGGGTTTGCCCGGCTCCCATGTTTTGGTACCTTACGCCCGTTATATCGGCTAAGGTAGCGCTGGGAGAACCACTGCGATTGTGCCCCGGTTGAGCTGGGTTGAGCACCTCAGTGGAGAAAGCTAAAACTGATTGTCATGATATAGCAAGAGACTGGTCAACCACTCGATGACCCACCGGAATGTTTAGAATTCCTCCGCATTAACGAAGGACCGTTTCCCGGTCAGGCATATACGCACCCCGAATTCGGGAGAATGCGGTGCCTCCAGGGGCTATATAGTAGCCCCACCATCGAACTCCTATGGCCAAGTGAAAGTGATAAAGCATTATAGTCCGGTTGCCTAGTTTGCTACGCTACCACCTCCTTAATAGGACCAAGACGTTGGATTAAGTGTGAAAAGCGCCTTCTTTGCAAACACCCCCGCACTATGTGCGTGGGGGCTGAAGACAAAGACTGCCATCTTCGAGTTATATATACATATACATCAACGTCAGACAGGAGTAGTTCACTACTTGAACGCACAAGTATAAAAAAGCTCTTATATTATATTGAAACATTGTTTCATAAGTTACACATGTCATTCAAACATAACATCCTTCGAGCACCGCGTCTCTATTAAACGAGCGCCCGGAAGAACTTCCTCAAAATAGCGCTCGACTGGTATTCGGCTCCCATCCGAATCTGGGGACGCAACGTCGGTGGCCTTCATTTCTGCCCAGTATGTCTTGACACGGGCAAGAGCCATCCGCGCACCCTCAATGCATGCCGACCGCTTCATTGCGTCGATACGCGGTACCGCACCAAGGAACTGCTGCACTAAACCAAAATAACTCTTCGGCTGAGGTTTCCCTGGCCACAAATGAGTCACGACATGCTTCATGGCAAGTCCGGACAATCGATTCAGCTCGGCCCATTCGGCCAACCGACCGGTTAACGGAAGAGGACGCTCTGGACTATGGAACTGCGACCAAAACAACTCTTCCTTCGTGCCCCTTCCGCCCTCGGAAGTGCTCGATCGCGTCGCGGCACTCGCCGCTAAATCCAGATAAGCATCCTCCGAACTCCACAACCGGTCCAACTGAGCATACTGGATCCGTGAACTTCCTCCGCAGCGGTAAAAGGTTCCCAAAGAAGAACATCCACAGCCTGGCGCAGCTCCTCCTTTGCAGCTCTCATTGCGGAGTGGGCATCCTTGGCTTCGACGGTGGCCATTTTTAGGTCCTCTTGCTCCGCTTGACGTTCTTTTTCAAGAACCCCGCAGCGGCCGGTAGCATTCTTCAACTTTATGGCCATATCGGCCATTTCCTCTTTGCTTTGGCAGTGAGCAGCCCGTTCGGCTTTTAGCTCTTCGGCCGCCCTTAAAGCGGCCGCATTACTATTTCTGGCTTGCTCTTTAGCTCGGGCGAGTTTCGCCTGCAGCTCCTCCACAGCAGCGGCACCACCTGCATTAAGCATACAAGTAGTAAGGCACGGGCGTCAAGCTCCCTTACCAGGCGTCCGCAAAGAAGTCGCATACCTTGTGACTCGTCAAACCGCTTATTGACAAGCGCGATGTCCGCATCTGCCTCGTCAAGTTGTCGCTTTAGTTCGGCAAATTCATCAGTCCGGCTGGCCACCGGACGCCCCACCACCTATTTAGGAGCGGCGATATGTTATAACTGAAATTATGATCCCCGGCACGCTGTCAATTTTGACAACATACCGAGTCTCAGGGGCTACTATCTATACAGGGCGTATTCTATATGCATAACTGTCAGAACCCCGTCAGTAAGCTTCTGACGGCTTCATGCAATCCGCTCTCAGTGGATGCAATTCTTTCAATCACCATACCCATTAGCGCATGATGATCTTCTGAGATATCCGCTCGCCCGAGCAGACCCTTCAGCTCCTCCGATCAAGACGCCGCTTGGCGCCGGACCTTCGCCCCGCCGGACTGGAAAACCCTCCGCGACGACACCTCGTGGTCGCCCGCCTCGCATGAAGGTGCGACAGGTGGAGGCGTTCGCTCTCCATCATCTCCGGAAGAAGATCCTCAAGACGAGCTCTGCTGAGAAGGGCTGAGATCCGGACTACAAGGTATAATTTCGGTTATCTTCAGAAATAAATACAGGGATGTCCCTTATTACAAGACCCCTTCTTTTTTACTTACGGCTCGCAGGAGGGCTGATCCCCTTGGGGAAATAGTGCGACTGGGGTACTTCCCAGCGCCGGACTCTCCGACGAAGATTTCTTTCCCCTCTTTGAGGCCTTGACCTCTGGATCTTCCGAAGCGGTCCTCTTCTCTCCTTGGAGGGTGGGACTTTTGATCCCTCCTTCCTTGAAAGCCTCCTCCGTGGAGGAAGTTGCTTCCCCGCTCCCCCCTTCGCCTTCTTCAAAAGGCGCGGCCTTCAGCATCTTGGTCAGCACGGGATCCGTCATGGTCTCTGGGAGGGGAGCCGGACACCTTATCAACTTTGCCTTCGCTACCCACACCTGTTCAAGAAACAGCTCCTTTAAGGGCAAGTTTATGATAAATGAACGGACAGCCTGTCCGGGTACAGGACTACTTACTCGAGTATCTGGGCGATTGCAGCTTAGTCCTGCGTCCTCAGTCAGGTCCGGACACTTCTCTTGTGATCCGAAGAACAGTTTATACATCTCCACGGGCGTCGTACCCATAAAATGTTGGAGAGCTCGTGGTCCCTCCGGATTAAATTCCCACTGCATTAGACGGAGGGGGCAAGGTTTGCAGAGGCGTAAGGCACCGAATCAACATAACCTGCGCCACTACGACCAGATTGATCTCTCTTTCTTGGAGGTCTCGACACGGCCCTCGCAACAGAGGAACGCCCTTGGACGGCCCCAGCCGAGCCCCTTGTTGACCCATGACGCCAGCCGCTGTGGTGGACCTGGGCGGAAGGCGGGAGGCGCCACCCATTTGGTGCCCCTGGGAGCGGTGATATAGAACCACTCCCGTTGCCACAAACCAAGCTCCGCCAGAAAAGAGCCCTCGGGCCACGGAACATCAGCGCACTTGCTTATGATAGCCCCTCCGCACTCTGCCTGTTGCCCCCTGATCATCTTTGGCTCCACCTTAAAAGTCTTGAGCCACAATCCGAAGTGAGGGGTAATGCGGAGAAAGGCTTCACATACGACAATGAATGACGAGATATGGAGGATGGACTCCGGATTCAAGTCATGGAAATCCAGCCCATAATAAAACATGAGCCCCCGCACAAAGGGATCCGTCGGGAAGCCTAAACCCCGAAGGAAGTGAGAAACGAACACCACGCTCTCGCCGGGCTCGGGAGTGGGAATGACCTGCCCTGGAGCAGGCAGCCTATGCGAAATCTCACCGGTTAGATACCTGGCGTCTCGCAGCTTTAGCACATCCTCTTCCGTAACGGAAGAAGGCATCTACCGACCGTGCTGGTCGGAGCCGGACATCGTCGAAGGTCCGAAGCGCCTGAATCAGAAGCTTTGGGTGTTGGAACTCGATGCTAGAGGCGGATTCGATTGAGATTGAAAAAAAAGAGGGCCTTGGTCTCGTTATAAAGAGGTTGAATACCAAGAGTCCTCCCCGTGATCGATTGGGACTCACCTTCGATAGAGGAGGCGGGCCAACGGGCACGGTTGGGTTACCCACGTCCGTATTGATGAGAATCCCGGAATAAGGGGGCATGATCTACGCTTTGATAAGACGTGCCAAGGAAACCGCCTCGCTAAACGCGCTGAGGTGGGATGGTAAAAAACGATTCGAATAAAGGCCTGGCCGTGGTGTGATGTCACGCCGAAATACGCCGCAGATCTGTGCAAAAGTTATTCTCTCTATGGTAGTATGTGGAACTTGTTTTGCGAGCGGACACTATCCTTGTGTTCAAAACCTTCTATGAAGTATTCGGAGGAGGAACCCGCCTTGCAATGCCGAAGACAATATGCGCGCCGGACTCGTCGTCATTGAAGCCTGGTTCATGGGCTACTGAGGGAGTCTTGGACTAGGGGGTGTCCGGATAGCCGAACTATCATCTTTGGCCGGACTCCTAGACTATGAAGATACAAGATTGAAGACTTTGTGCCGTGTCCGGATGGGACTTTCCTTGGCGTGGAAGGCAAGCTTGGCGATACGGATATGTAGATCTCCTACCATTGTAACTGACTCTGTGTAATCCTAACTGTTGGGGATATTACTACTGGGCGTAAACCGGCCTATCTGGGCCGGGTTAACTTCATCAGTAGTTCAACGGTGTAAAACCCCAAGAGGCATAAAGTAAGGGCCCAAGGCCTGTAGTCAGTTTAGAACCTGTAGCCGTAAACCGGCTTGGTATGTAAACTTGTATTGTAAGTTAGGAATAGAGAGAGACCAACCCGGATACGAGTATGAACCGGGGATTGGGACTCTCTGAACCGATGGGCGTCACCCGTGTATATAAGGGGTCGAATTCGGCGGTTCAAGGACAGACAACAACAACTCGAGGCCTAGGCGAAGCTTATTTGCTCCCTAGTCATCGAGACCACATCAATCCCATCACAACTAGACGTAGGCTTTTACCTTCATCGAAGGGGCTGAACTAGTATAACTCTTGTGTCTTTGCGTCCGCTTTAACCCCTTCAAGTTAACCCATAGCGATAGCTCCATGACTAAGTTCTTTCATGAGGACATCTACCGTGACAAAACCACGACGGTTGGCGCCCACCGTGGGGCTATCGCACGATGGTTTGATGATCTTGGAGGGCAAGTTCGAAGGACTCAAAGGCTATGCTGTGGGTCGGATGACCAAGAGTCGTCGTGGCAAGCTCTACATCGATGATGCAGGATGGGGCCCCGAGGCCGGCTCAATCGAGTACGGATACCGGGTCCCCTTTGGTGGCATACACGCTTTTCATCGGCAAGATCGATGAGCTGTGGCCCGAGCGGACATCCGCACCGACCTCGCCGAGAAGGCTCGCATGTAGATCCGCCCAGGTTAAACCGCCGTGAAGCGTGCCTTTGTGGGAGTCATCCACGGAGGAAGTTATGAGGACGGATCGTAATCTGGTGGTGAAACCGTCGTCTACTCGACAACGAAGTCACAACCGGAGAAACTGAATCTCTATATCAGCTACAAGATGGCCGGATTGGGGGTTGTTCCGATGGTGACAGTATTCCGGACCCCTCTGACCTGCCCAACAGGGTTGGAATATTCATGGCCGGTACACAAACATCGCTTCACTCTTCGACTGCTGCGGCGATGATCGCCGGTTCAACAGCGGCGACGGCTGCCGGGCAGAGGCCCTGGCGCTCGCCGCTCAAGTTTTATCAGATCTGTTCGGCGCGTTGGCTGCACTCATGGCGTAGGCTAACCCGGCGGATCAGGACGCCATAACACGTAGATCGTGAAGGTGAAGGAACAAATCACTTTCAAAGCTAAAGCGGATCTAGCAGCCGCAGACGCCAGATGACAGCAGAGCGGCCGCTTTTAGAGGCGCAGGCTTATAGGCTCATTTTGGATCAGAACGCGTCACATGAAGTCATGAAGAGGAAATACATATCCCGTTTTCCTTCAGCTTTTGAAGGAAGAGACCTCTTCAACACCCCCGGAGCGGGAACCAGTAATCCTCCGGTGGTAAACCGGGTGGAAGCACCTGGGACGGGCGCGCCGGTCCAGCCCCGCTTAATAGATCTACCTCGCCATAACGCTGGTGCGCCTCAGGCTGTGCAAACACCTCCGGGTCACTACTCCAACCCGATGGATAACCTTGTTGCAGCTGCAGCACGGCTGGAGGCTATTACAATTGAAGGTGATTCACCACAGGTAGTAGAGACGCGCCGGGTCAAGGAGCTCCTTAGGACAACTTTGGTCCAACAGGAGGCATATTCGTATAGCCGCGACCAGATCCACTCTACCCCCCGCCCAAGCCGGAGCTATAGCATGCACGTGGATGAACCGACCGTATCAAGTAATGCACGACGTGGTGCGCCCCGTGGCAACAACCCGGCAGGTGGCGTCGATAACGCCCAGGAGGTGGTGGACCGGGCCCGAGCGCGCAGGGAGGCCGAGTTAGCAGCACAACATCAGGCTTATCAGCTTATGCCGGTTCGTCCGACCATCTCGGTCGAGCTTGGGGTTACCTCTAGCTCCTTGGGGGTGCCTTGCCTCGTCCCCGCTTTACGCAATGTGCGCTTGCCCAAAGACTTCAAGGGTCCGCGCAAGGTGCCAAATTACACTGCCGATTTAGCTCCAGAAGCATGGATAGAAAGTTATGAGATGGCCATGGAGATGCTGGATGTGGATGAGGCCGCGTGTACAAAGTACTTCACCATGATGCTCGAAGGCATGACCCGTACTTGGTTGAAGAGCTTGCCACCCAATTCTATCAATTCATGGGCCCGGGCTATGGACCCGGTTTATCCAGAATTTCAAAGATACCTGTAAGCAGCCCATGTCCGTAGTGGACTTGGCGGCTTGTGTCCAGGGGGAAGGGGAGTCGACAACCCATTGGGTACGCCGCGTTTCGGAAATCTTGAACTCGTCAGACCAGATCAACGCTGACTCTGCGATCTTAACCCTGGAGGGCAACCGCCGGTTTAAGCCTTTAAAGTTGAAGTTGGGGCGCATGAAGCGGTTTTGTAATGACATGGGCACTCTCATGGGCGCTTTAGTGAAGTATGCTGATTCTCGATAGTACCAAGGATCCCGAGTCCGACGATGACGAGACAGGAAGGGAAGGAAGAACAAGAACTCCAAGGGCCAACAACATCACTCGGCGGGTAATGGTGGAGGCAAGCGTAAAAGCGAATGGCAACATGGACTTCAGAGCTAACACCAACGCTACAGGACAAGGGCCAGCGCGCAAGGGTAAACAGCCGAATCAAAGTGGAGCGCCTAATCCCAATCCGGACCACTTGAACTATCTATTGAATCAACCCGGTCCGAAGCATGGGACGAAGGAGACGCCAGCAAACCACCTCTGGAAGGATTGCTACATTATGCAGGAGTTCAAGAGTTCTAATGCTTTCCGGTATGATCAAGGTTCTGGCGGCGGTTCAGGATCCGGGCCGGGTTATGGTGGAGGAAATTCCGGTTCAGGATTTAATGGTAATCCGGGCGGACATAACAATCAGAACAATCAGAGTAACCAAGGTGGTTACAACCAAAGAAGACAAGAATCGGGTTATCGAGCAACCCAAAGAAGTTGAATAGTGGGCAGTACCATGTCTTCACCACCAGCTTAGACAAGCGAGACCGGAAGCTTGAAGCGGGCAAATAACGCCGTTGAACCGGCCATGCCCCATTACCTACGCTGGCCAGAGCAGCCCATTGTATGGAGTAGAGAGGATCATCCTCCCCGGGCTGACAATCCAAGTCAGCTAGCCCTGGTGGTGGCGCCTCAGGTGGGAGGTTATAAGTTCACCAAGGTACTCATGGACGGAGGGAGCAGCATTAACATCCTGTACTATGAGACCTTCCGTCGTATGGGGTTAACAGATAAACATCTCAAACCGTCCAATACAGTGTTCCATGGTGTCGTACTCGGCAAGTCGCATATCTGGTTGGTAAAATAGCTCGAAGTGGCCTTTGGTGATGAATATGACTCAGCATCGTAAACATTGACGTTTGAAGTGGTAAAAATCCAAAGTCCATATCACGCCCTATTTGGGCGGCCGGCTTATGCCAAGTTCATGGCACGGCCTTGTTATATCTATTTACAGCTCAAGATGCCGGGTCACAAGGGGACAATAACAGTTCACGGGAGCCGCAAGATCGCTTTGGAATGTGAGGAAGGTGATGCGGCTTACGCAGAGTCGGTTTGTGCCACCGAGGAGCTGAAGTATTATAAGGACAATGTTGATCCGGCGGACATGACTCCATTGAAGAAGCCAACTACAGAGCATGATCCGCCCTGAAGTTCAAATCGGCAAAGAGACTAAGCTTGTTGACTTCGCGGTTCGGCGATTCATCCAAGCGATTCAAAGATCGCGCCAACTTGGATCCGAAATAGGAAAGCGCGCTCATCAAGTTCATCCGTGAGAATCGCGACATTTTGCATGGAAGCCTTCCGACATGCCAGTGTACCGAGGCAACTCGCTGAGCACACTCTTAATGTTGATCCCAAGTACAAACCGGTGAAGCGGTTTCTCGCCCGGTTTAACAAATAAAGGCGTAAGGCCATTGGAGAGGAGGTGGCTGTGCTCTTAGCAGCTGGTTTTATCGTTGAAGTTTTCCATCCAGAGTGGCTTGCTAATCCGGTGCCGGTTCTTAAGAAAACGGCACTTGGCGCATGTGTGTGGATTATACTGAGATCTTAACAAGGCTTGTCCAAAGAGATCCTTTTTCCTCCCCGCATTGACCAGATTATTGATGCCACCGCGGGTTGTGAGCGTTTGAGCTTTCTGGATGCGTATTCTGGGTACCATCAGATCAAGATGGCAGTTAAGGACCAGGAGAAGACGGCGTTTATCACTCCCTTTGGAGCCTTCTGCTATGTGTCTCTGCCTTTTGGGCTCAAGAGCGCCAAGCAACTTATCAACGCCGCAGGTACGTAATTGCTCGCATAAACAGATCTGCCGTAATGTGCACGCCTATGTGGATGATATTGTGGTCAAGTCAAGGGAGAAGGAGACATTGATTGACGATTTGAAGGAAACCTTTGACAACCTGCGGGTTTACAAGATGATGCTCAATCCGGCCAAATGTGTCTTTGGTGTTCCGGCAGGCAAGTTATTGGGTTTTCTTGTGTCCAACAGGGGAATTGAAGCTAATCCGGAGAAGATTACGGCTATTACCTCCCTGGCTAAACCGAAGCGTATTAACGATGTCCAGCGCTTGGCAGGCCGGATTGCCGCGTTGAGCCGGTTTATCAGCCGCCTCGGAGAGAAGGCCATCCCTTTGTACCAGATGCTGAAAAAGACAGATCAGTTTGTCTGGAGTCCAGCCGCCGACGAAGCGTTGGAGGACTTAAAGCGGAAATTGGCCAACCCGCCTGTGCTCACCGCTCCTATTGACAAGGAGCCGCTTTTGTTATATGTTGCTGCTAATGCCAGGGCGGTCAGCGTGGCCATTGTGGTGGAGCGGAAGGAGGCAGTGAAGGAGCATCCGGTTCAACGTCCGATTTACTATATCAGCGAGGTACTTATCGAATCTAAGCAAAGGTATCCGCATTGGCGTAAGCTGGTATATGGAGTTTTATGGCAAGCAGAAGTCAAGCAGTATTTCCAAGGGCACCCCATCACGGTGGTTAGTTCCGCTCCCTTAGGCGATATCATACAGAACCGGGAAGCGACTGGCCGGATTGCCAAGTGGGCTATAGAGCTTGGGTCGCACGGTCTGAAGTACGTGCCTCGGATGGCGGTGAAGTCTCAAGCACTTGTGGATTTCATTAATGATTGGACTTACAAGCACCTGAAGAAAAGCCGGATCACACATATTGGACCATCCATTTTGACGGATCCAGGCAATTGGAGGGCTCGGGGGCTGGAGTCGTATTAACTTCCCCACGAGGTGACAAGTTCTGTTACGTGCTCCGCTTAATGTTCCCTTGTACTAACAATGCAACTGAGTATGAAGCCTTGCTCCATGGTCTCCGGATGGCTAAGGAGATGAATCTAAGCCGGGTTAAGTGCTTCGGTGACTCGGACCTAGTGGCTCAACAGTGTCCGGCACTTGGGATTCAAAGGACCCACTCATGGCTGCATATCGTCGTGAGGTGGATATTGTCGCAGTCATTTCAAGGGCTATCGGTGGACCACGTGGACCGTCGGAAGAATGAAGTGGCGGACGCTTTAAGCCGGTTGGGCTCTCAACGCAAAACCGTCCCGCCTAATGTTTTTCTCGACGTGCCGCACAACCCGCTTGGTTAAGCTCCTCGGTGAAGCGGATTTGGCTATTCCTAATCCGGAGGCTCAATTGGTGGCAGCTCTTCACGCCACTCCGGATTGACGCTTCCTTATCTTGCGTACATGAACCGGGCGAAGTTACCAGAAGATGAGACGTTGGCCCGGCAGATAGTCCGGCGATCTAAGTCTATGACCATTGTTAATGGCGAATTGCATCATTGCAGCGTCAGGGGCGTTTCAACGCTGTGTGTCCCCTGAGGAAGGCTGTGAAATATTGCGTGAGATCCACGAAGGAGATTGTTGTCACCACGCCGGTTCAAAATCCTTGGTGGCTAAAGCATTCCGCCACGGTTTCTATTGGTTGACTGCTCATGCTGATGCGGAAGATCTGGTCAGACGATGTGATGGTTGCCAAAAGTTTTCAGACGCAGCTCATGTGCCGGCCCAAGAATTGAGGATGATTCCAATTACTTGGCCGTTTGCAACCTGGGGGCTGGATATGGTTGGGCCTTTCAAAAGGTCCAAGGACAAGAAGACCCACCTACTGGTGGCGGTCGACAAATTTACAAAATGGGTAGAGGCAGAACCTGTTAGCAAGTGTGATGCGGCCACGGCTGTTCAGTTCATCAAGAAGGTGATTTTCCGGTTTGGCTTTCCACACAGTATCATCACATATAATGGTACCAATTTGTCCAAAGGTGCCATGAAGGAGTTCTGCGAACGTGAGCACATCCGGCTTGACGTTTCTTCAGTAGCTCACCCACAGTCCAATGGTCAAGCGGAAAGGGCTAATCAAGAGATCTTGAGAGGCATCAAGCCCCGGCTTATGGTCCCTTTGCAGAGGACACCGGGTTGTTGGGTAGAAGAGCTACCGTCTGTATTATGGAGTATAAACACTATGCCTAACAGATCCACAGGATACACACCGATCTTTATGGTCTATGGAGCGGAGGCAGTTCTCCCCAGTGACATCCGTCATGACTCACCTCGTGTGGCAGCTTATGTTGAAGCGGACAACGAGACGGCACGACAAGACGCTATGGACCAGTTGGATGAGGAGCGTGACATAGCAGCTGCCCGCTCGGCGATTTACCAACAGGATCTTCGTCGTTACCATAGTCGCCGGGTCAGAACAAGAACTTTTCAAGAAGGAGATTTGGTGCTTCGGCTCATCCAAGACCGTAATCGATATGCACAAGCTATCCCCACCTTGGGAGGGACCTTTCGTGGTCAGCAAGAATCTGCACAACGGGTCGTACTATCTGATCGATATTCGAGAGCATAAAGACTCACGCACGTCAGAAGAGGAGACCAACAGGCCGTGGAACATAGCTCATCTTCGGCCTTATTATACCTAAGCCATCGGCTCTACTTATGTACATATTATGATAGTGTATATATTATGAATAAAGTAATAAACCGGAGCCTCAGCTAAAGCGGGGCATCTGTTCTGTTACATCATGCATGGTTACATGGAGTTGTTCTGTCTTAAAGCGGCCTCCGGTTTACCCCCTGAGTTTGCTTTCCAGAAGCTTTATGATATCACTTGGGGGCTTGGTCGCGTCCGAACCAATGCAACACCTTTTGATAGGCGAAAGCCACCAGGATCATTTGGGGACATGGTCAAGTCTCGAACCACCACGCCTCTTGATCGGCCTAAGGCCATAGAGTCACTTGGGGGCTTGGTCGAACCCGAACCATTGCCACGCCACTTGATCGGCATAATGCCACGGTTTCAGTTGGGGACCTGGCTGACTTGAACCATGGCTACACCTTATAGGGAGCTTGGTCGTGTCCGACCATGGTAACACCATCTGATCAGCTCAGTAAAGCCTTCTTTTTTGCAAACGGTTTATCATTGCCTTTGCTTCCATGTTTTTTTTCATAACTGTTATTTGATTTTGTTGCGTTTCTTAAACCGATAACATTTTTAAACCGGTTCAAACTGTCAATTGACGGAATTCGGTCCATTTTTAATCCGGAGATAATTCTTCCGGTTTGACTTTTTCTGTTAACATCCCATTATGGAGTAACAGGGGGCTTATCATGACCCGACACGGTTTACATGGTAAACCGGCATTATAAACACATGAGCTGTTTTCTCCTTTGACGGTAATGGTTTATACAACCTCCGTTTCAAGATTGGCTAAGCCAACTTTATGCCCAGCGAGGGCAGGTATTTTGTATCACAAATTTTGATTATATACCTCAATATGTTATTTCATATATATATGAACGTCACAAGCCGGTTGGCGGTGCAAACCGCCGTGGCGGTTTAAGATTTTGTGACTGCAGGCAATATAGATTGAAGGTTTTAATCATTCAAGCAAAAGTATCAGCACTCATGCACGGAGGCATATTAAAAGCAAAAGTGTTGGCTATCCTATTACAAGGCAACATGGTGCCCAAATAATATCATTGTTTTCTTGGCGGAATATAATGAAGCAGCTATTTAAACCGGCTTCCGACTCATGCTTGCTCGCCGCCCCGGTCTGATGGTTGTGGTTCGCCCTGCGCCGCTTCAGCTTCTTCGTCCCTACCCAGCGGCTGGAAGTCAACAGTGGTCCAGTCAATTCCCATTAAAGCTTGAAAGACAGCCTCTTCATGGATCAGGGAAGATGGTTCAATATCAGGAGCGTAAGTATGCTTACGGATCGGAGGGATCAGATTCTCCGCTTCAGGAATAGGAGCAGCTACTCGTTTGTTCTGATCGTCATATTGAGCTTGATAATGCGACAAGTTTGCCTCTTCGGCCAATTGACAAGCCAGAGGGCGCACCGCCCGGTTTATCGCTCTCAGGTCATCTTCGTTGAACTCTGAACCATCTTCCTTCAAACTGGGATAGCCCTGAGCTGCCTCAACAGGATCAAAATCTGGCACCCATGCTTTTGCCCGGATTAAGGCGTTAATGGCACCGGTTCGAGCAGCATATTTCTTCAGCTCTTCAATCCGGGCGGGAAGCATTGACAACCTCCTAAGAGTGTCTTGAATTAAAGAGGGTGCTGGATTGTTATGTGATGCAGTGGAGATGATCCACTGCGCTCCAGTGTATAGCTGTTCGATTAAGGTGTAGGCAGCTTTCAATTTCATCCGAACATCTGACCCCAAGTGACCAATGCTTGTGCCTACAGCATTGCAAGAGAAATCACAAACCAGACTTATCATAAGAAGGCCAAGATTATCACAGAAGCCAAAGGAAGCTTGCCGAAGATGGCAGCAGTCATGGCATGCACTTGCCGCTTCACGTTGGTCAGTTCATCTACCACCGGTTTAAGGGCAGCTTCAGCATTTTCAACCTTTTTGGTTAAAGCAGCCTTTTCAGTATCCCAGCCGGCCCGCTCAGACTTGAACCACTCCTTGAGCTGCTCCATAGTTGTCAAGGCGGTTTTCAGCTCATCCTTGGCCTTGTAGGTTTATGCTTGTTGAGACTTCAGATTTTCTTGAAGATAATTGATTTGTGAGTCTTGTTGGCGTATCTCACTGCAACAAAAAGGGAGCATGTTAAATATCTTCATTACAAGTCCCAAGTGCATAACCAGTCATACACTTGGCACTTGGGGGCTAATGCATATTTGATCTTCATCTACCTATAAAACCACATTGTCCCTAGCTCAATACTGGTATTCAAATTGGCACTTGGGGGCTAATGGCTATTTGCTTGAACATGTTCTGATGCTGCGATATAAATTACAGTCCCGGTTTAACTATACTAAGTTGAACCGGCCCTTGGGGGCTACATCAGTGGATTCTGAAGCATTGAGTTTATGTTAAATCCCGGTTTAATTGTACTAGGTTGAACCGGCCCTTGAGGGCTACATCAGTGGATTCTGAAGCATTGAGTTTATGTTAAGTCCCGGTTTAGCTATACTAAGTTGAACCGGCCCTTGGGGGCTAGGAGAGTTAACAAAAATTGCATTATCCTAGCGGGAAAAGAACATGGAGGTTACCTCAATTTTTCTTTCATCATCTTCACCGTGCCAGCTTCATAATCACGATCGGTATACAACCGGTTCAAGTAGCCGTAATGAAGGTCTTGGGGGTTGAGAGCGGCATAAGTTGCCGATCAACATTCCACTTGCCCTTGCTCATAGTGGCAAATTCTACTTTGGCAGAATGTTTGGATAAGGCGACCGGATTACCCGGTTCACTGTGGCCAAAGCCAGTAATCACAACGTCATCGTCCTTGGTATCACCGGTTTGACCAGGGACAGTCGGTTTGTCAGCAGGCCGGATTGGACTGGTGGATTTTTCAATCCGGTTGGACTTACGGGCTGGTCGCCAGGAAGGGAGGTGTCAATGTGCCTTTCTTCAAAGAACAAAGTCATCTTGCGATGGCGGATCATTGGGCGTATCTTCACAGATAGCCGCTTCAAGATTTGGGGCGCTGTCCGGTTCAGGGGCAGTCTCTTCGTCGGCCGTTTTATCTAGATGAGCCTTTTTGCTCGGCCTAGGCTTGGCCCTGAAAAGGCACAATAACAGTCAAATACGGCATATATTACAAAATGATGTAGTAGAAATAATATGAAAGGTATAACTTACCCAAGCACCGTTTTAAGTGGTGGCAGCTGAGTGGCTGATGACTCGCTAGATGAGGAATGGGAAGTGACCTGATAATCGGAGTCAGATGGATTAAGGGGTTGACGAAAACAGCTCGCTTTAGGATAAGCACCGACAAGCAAATTAGAGACCTCGAACGCAGCGTTCCGAACCGGACTGTTCGGTAAACCGGTGGAGGTAACTACCTGGCCGCTGTGCCGAGTTGTGCAGCGAGCTTCATGTTGTTGAGTCTTCATAAGAAATTTGGGATCCAAGTAAGCAAGGGGATGAGAAAATTTAATTTTCTGGTTTGCCCGACGGATTTTTAGCAAAGGCAAAGGATTTAAGTCAGAGGAGGGAATAGTTACCTCTACAACATCAGCATTACTGGTTTCAGCATCATCCTGACAAATATCATCATTAATTAGGCGTATGAAAAGTAAGCCAAGCGAATCAAGTTCTACCTCAAGGTCCGGATTACCCACATCGTCGTCCACAGCCGGATCAGAAGATGCAGTGGTTTTCCTCTTATGAGCAGTTTTCTTGACAGCTTTGGTCTTTTGCCGGATTGGTTTTTCCGGTTTGTCTGGCTTCTCTGGTTTCTCTTGTGGACGTTTCTTGCTCCAGAATGGATCATCACCCTGATTAAGCAGCAGTTGATGTTAAAGGTGATACCAGAAATGGCAGTAATATGTTCAGTAAAAAATAGTCAGAAGTCTTACAGATGGTGGTTTGTTGGTAGCACAGAAGGGGAGTAGACCGGTTCGGGCACAGAGGTGTTCCGGTTCGTTCAACATTTTCTTCACAGCCTCGGTGACCTCATCATCGGTAAGCTGGATATTAACATGTCGGAGGGGGTCGTCGACACTACCAGTGTACTCACACATTAAACCGGAGCGCTGGGAGAGGGGCAGTATGCTCCATGATATCCAACAGCGTGTGAGATCAATTCCGGTTAAACCATTGGCCATGAAGGCTCTGAGCTTGGAAAGTTGAGGAGTGTATTTACTTCTCTCATTGGCGGTTAATCTTTGCGGAAAGGGATGTGTATTACTGAGTCGCTCCGGACGAAAACCGGGCAAAGGATTCTCATTGGCAGGAGAAGTGTCTCTGCAATAGAACCAAGTTTGATTCCATTCCTTGGGGTGGCTGTGCAGTTTGACATGAGGATAAGTTACCTCCTTTCTTTTTTGAATCGCCACACCACCCAATTCTGTGTTGGGCCCGTCAGTGAATTCTGTGCGGCGGTTTAGATGGAAGCAGTCTCTAAACAGTTCAACTGTGGGTTCTTCTTGAAAGTATGCCTCACAGAGCACTTGGAAGTGACAAATATTGGTAACATAATTGGGGCCTGTATCTTGCGGACGGAGTTGAAAATTGGCTAACACATCCCGGTAAAATTTTGAACCGGGCGGGTTGAAACCCCGGGCTAAGTGATCTGCGAAAACTACAACCTCCCCTTCTTGAGGTGTGGGTGGACATTCTTTGCCAGGAACCCTCCAATGGATAGTATTTTACCGCTTAAAGCGCCAACAGACCAGATTGTTTAATTGAGTTTCGTGACACGGAAGGAGCCCAGTTGCACTCATATACTTGTTTGGCCATCTACAAAAAATATAAAACCGGTTCAAGAAATGTGTTGGGACAAGGAGAGAACCGGTGTACAATGCTAAATCGGAGACAAATACATCTAAACCGGAGTTCTATGAAGTGACAGTGTCTGGTTAAGGAGTTCTGGCGGTTCAACACAGGGACTAATGGTGTATACCGGTTTATTTAATTTTTTCTATGTAAGTTAAACCGCCTGGTCTAAATATTGAAAACAATTGAGGTTGCGAACGGCTAAGTGTGCAGAAACAGGTTTCGCAAGATTTCTCTACAACGAAGGATCCGCCGGATCGTAAAAGAAGAAAATATCCAAAAAGAATAAAGCAGAGCAGTATTGATGCAATGAGCAGGAGATAATGTGCGAGATCTATGAACGTAAGCATGAGACTACAGGCGGATGCTAAAAACTACTACTAATCAGAGCAAGGTGTCATAGATCTATCCAGGAGTCGGGTATGAGCATGAACAGTTAATGGAGCACTGCAAGAACAAGAAACCCTAGAACGGATCTAGGTCGAGGGGAACTGAGGACCTACCTGAGTTGAGGAGATGCGGAAGAGTGCTGCGTTTCTCTGCTGCGTTCAGGTTGATGCAGCGGCTCAAGACGGTGCAGAGGTCGATGGCGGCGGCGGAGCTCTGAGGCTAGCAACGCGAGGAAGACGAAGAGAGAGGGGACGGAGGGGAGAAAAGGAATGACCCTTCGTTCCTATTTATAAGGCAAGATACCTGTGTCAGGCGCGTGAATCAAGGAACCACAAATCTAGGAAGCAGAGCTGTCGCCTCGATTATTGCGGATCTGTTAAACAAAGAAGATATCATGAATGCTATCATTATGGGGACGTCATGCCGGTTTACAGTAACCGGAGAAGGTGACCTCATGGCGGTTCAACAAATTCAAGAAGGTATTGAAGATGAAGGTTTTTATCAAGGATTGACATGAACCTGTTCAAATCAACTGGGCCTAATGTTGGGGATATTACTCTTGGGCGTAAACCGCCTATCTCGGGCCGGGTTAACTTCATCAAGAGTTCAACGGTGTAAAAGCCCAAGAGGCATAAAGTAAGGGCCCAAGGCACGTAGTCAGTTTAGAACCTGTAGCCGTAAACCGCCCGGTATGTAAACTTGTATTGTAAGTTAGGAATAGAGAGAGACCAACCGTATCACAGTATGAACCGGAGATTGGGACTCTCTGAACCGACGAGCGTCACCCGTGTATATAAGGGGATGACCCGGGGCGGTTCAAGGACAGACAACAACAACTCGAGGCCTAGGCGAAGCTTATTTGCTCCCTAGTCATCGAGACCACATCAATCCCATCATAACTAGACGTAGGCTTTTACCTTCATCGAAGGGGCTGAACTAGTATAACTCTTGTGTCTTTGCGTCCGCTTTAACCCCTTCAAGTTAACCCGTAGCGATGGCTCCACGACTAAGTCCTTTCATGAGGACATCTGCCGTGACAAAACCACGACACTAACCCTATTCAGTGTCTATATAAACCGAAGGGTTTTAGTCCATAGGACGAACAACAATCATACCATAGGCTAGCTTCTAGGGTTTAGCCTCTCTGATCTCGTGGTAGATCTACTCTTGTACTACCCATATCATCAATATTAATCAAGCAGGAGTAGGGTATTACCTCCATCGAGAGGGCCCGAACCTGGGTAAAAACATCGTGTCCCTTGTCTCCTGTTACCATCCGCCTAGACGCACAGTTCGTAACCCCCTACCCGAGATCCGCCGGTTTTGACACCGGCACTCGCGTTGCAAAAGAAGTGCAAATTGAGAAGATCATCGATGACATTGAAGCACCAGGTCCTCTCACACGCTCAAAAGCTTCACATTTGTCTAACTTTTGTGGGCACTTTGCTTTTGTCTCTATCACAGAGCCCACTAAGATAGATGAAGCATTTATGGAGCCTGAGTGGATTCAAGCCATGCAAGAAGAATTACATCAATTCAAGCTCAACAACGTCTAGGAACTGGTCAAACATCCAGATCCTCGCAAGCACAATATCATTGGCACAAAGTGGATCTACCGCAACAAGCAAGATGAAAATGGCCTTGTGGTGAGGAATAAGGCACGACTAGTAGCTCAAGGCTACACATAGGATGAAGGAATTGATTTTGATGAAACTTTTGCTCATGTTGCTAGACTTGAGGCTATTCGCATATTACTTGCTTATGCTAACCATCATGATATCACTTTATATCAAATGGATGTGAAAAGTGCATTCCTCAATGGTAAGCTTGAGGAAGAAGTATATGTTGCTCAACCCCCAGGTTTTGAAGATCCAAAGCATCCTGACAAAGTCTTCAAACTCGATAAGGCCCTCTATGGCCTCAAGCAGGCCCCTCGGGCATGGAATGATACTTTGCAGGAATTCCTCATGAGGAAAGGCTTCAAACCCATTTCACTCGACCCTACTCTTTTCACTAAATCTTATGATGGTGAACTGTTTGTGTGCCAAATATATGTTGATGATATTATCTTTGGTCAGATCTTGACCAACGTTATAGTGATGAATTTTCCTATATGATGAGTGAAGAATATCAAATGTCTATGATGGGAGAATTGAAATTCTTCTTAGGTCTTCAAATTAAATCAACAACGCAATGGCATATTCATATCTCAGGAGAAATACCTCAAAGATGTACTGAGGAAATTTGGCATGCATGATTGCAAAGGCGTCAAAATTCCTATGCCCACAAATGGTATTGACTTTGATCATAAGGTATACCACTCCATGATTGGTTCTTTATTGTACTTATGTGCATATAGGCCAGATATAATGCTTAGTGTTTGCATGTGTGCCCGATTTCAAGCTACACCGAATGAATCACACCATAAGGCTGTGAAGCATATTCTTCGATATCTAGCTCACACACCAACACTTGGATTATGGTACCCCAAGGGCTCGGCTTTTGATCTCATTGGATATTCGACTCGACTATCTTTGGTGATCGTGTGGACCGCAAGTCAACATCTGGAACATGCCATTTCCTTGGACGATCTTTGGTCTGTTGGTCCTCGAAGAAACAGAACTGCGTATCACTGTCTACTACTGAAGCTGAGTACATTGCTGCTGGTTCTTGCTTTGCTCAATTGCTGTGGATGAAGCAAACACTCAAGGACTACGGCGTCAACGTGAAGAATGTGCCTCTCTTCTGTGACAATGAGAGTGCCATCAAGATTGCTCACAACCCAGTTCAGCACTCGAAGACAATGCACATTCAGATTCGTCATCACTTTCTTCGTGATCATGTGTTGAAAGGCGACATTTCTATTGAGCATGTGAAGACTGAAGAACAGCTAGCCGATATCTTCACAAAGCCCTTGGATGAGAAGAGATTTAGCAAGTTGCGGTGTGAGCTAAATATCTTAGAATCTTCGAATGTTCTTTGAATAGGACACTCATCCTAACACTTAAGCAAAACTGATGACTTAGATGTGCAACACATGAAGAAACATTTCTCTTCAATCAATGAAGACTAACACTCTAAGCGTGAAGAGAATAACGAATAATTTGATTCTCAGAACCCTACGACAATTGTACGCGTTGTCTGAAATCATCATTCTTATACGGTGGGTCACGCCACCACCAAAGTTGAAAATCTTCAATTTGAGTTTCTCCTCAGTTTTCAAATTCCTCGGTTGTTCATTTTCTTCAACTTTGCTTTGTCTTCACTGTTTCCATCGTTTTTCTTCATTGGCTCAAAGAATTCCATTGTTCAAATTCCTCATCTGAAGAAAATGGTTGATGGAAAGAAGCCACAGAAAGGAGGAAAGAGGCCCGAGGTCAACACTACTTTTGAAATCCCTGAGGACATCTATGCTGGGTACTGCACACCCCCTGAGGAAGATAAAAATCAGCGCAAGGTGCGCATTCAAAAGATTGAGAGGAGATGGGCAAGAGAGTGGAGGGAGTACAGATATGTTACTCCCAAATACATGAAGAAATTCGCACTCAATCCTCCATGCCCAAGACCTCCATTAGCACCTGGCCAAGAAGCAGATCCCACTAGCCTCAAGCACGGTGAGGATTATCCTGATGAATGGGCCAAGCGCCAGGCCAAGCTGGCTAGACAAGCCAGAGAAGCAGTGAGGAAATTCAACAAAGACTCTGCTGCTGCTGCTGCTGAGGCCTCTGTAAAACCAAAGAGGCCATGTCAAAGAAGCCTGCTCACAAGCCAAGTGCTTCTTCTTCAATGCCCTCACGGCCGAGTTCCTCAGCTATGCCCTCACGGCCAGAATCATCAAAGCCCTCACGGCCAATTCCTCAAGCTGCCCCTGCTCCTCCAAAGTCCTCAGCTCCTCCGCTCAAGTCCTTGGCTGCTCCGACAAAATCCTCTGCACCTGTGCATCTTGCCACGTGCCAAAGGACTACATGCATCTCTATTGCCTCAGGAGCTTCTGCTAGTTCCTCAGCTGCACCAAATTCTTCAACTGGCCCCTCTCCGCTGAAGACAAAGGCCACTGCTGGATGAGGTTCTCACCCAAGTCCTCAAAAGAAGCAGGCCGCCTTCCAAGTGCCGTCTGATGAAGACGAAGCTGACGATGAGGAACTTGCCAAAATCATCAAAGACATGCAGGTCAGGGCCGCTAGAGCCAAGGGCACAAATGTGCCTGTGCTTTCGGATCCAAAGTTGATCCTCGACTACATTGATCTCTGGCACAAGGACCCAAACACTCCTATGCCTGATTTCAAGTTGACTCCTGTCCATATGCTGACTGCCTTCATACAAGAAGAGAAATGGAAATTTGAAAAGGCCAGGCAGATCAAGAAAGTGCAGTACAAGAAGGAGCGTTTTCTGAAGAAACACGTTGTCTCTATGACAACTGAAGAACTTGTCAATATTCAACCTGAGATCAAGAAACTTAGTGATGAATTTGACGTATACCGCGCTGACTGGCTTGGAGCCAAAGTCCGTTTTGTGAAGTTGACATAAAAGTTCACTCCAAATGTTGTAGCTCCATCGCAACCAGAAATTCCTCAGGCTGAAGCATCTGCTCAGCCGACTGAAGAACATGCCAGCACCGCTGATGACATTCAGGTTGCTGAAGAAAATGTGAGTTCCACGGCTGATGACTGCATTCCACACTACAAAAAAAGACACATTCGTGACATTTTGGGCCGAACGAATTTTTTTCTGTCATACATATGATACTTCTATGACGATAATTGTGACAAAACCCGGTATCATCACAGATGTGGTGGGCTCCTACTTCTATGACAAAAAATCACGACAGAAAATGGGCTTTTCGTCCTGGGCGGGCCGGAGACGCAGCTGCATGACATTCTTTGGGCCGTCCATGATGGAAACAACCGTGGTAGAAGCGAGGGGGAGGAAAATTTCAGGGAGTTCCTAGTTACGGTGGGAGGTCGGGGGCCGAGCGATGTGCGTTTCTCGTACACGTACACGCGTGTGTGCAAGGTGTTGGCTCTAATTGAACCAGAGCGAGGCGTTGGGCTCTAACTGAACTCGAGCGATTGCACTGCAGGCTACGCGTTACTGAACCCGAGCGATCGATCGATGGCTGTTAACTGAACCCGATCGGCGATTCGCCGCTATCGCTTCTAGCTGAAGCCGATCGATGCTGCCTCTCGGATGAGCAAAGGAGCGCTATGGGGGTGGTGGATGAACAGTGAGCGGTGGCGTTGCCTCTCGGATGAACAGGGACCTGTGGTGTGGAGGGCTGGATGAGCGATGAGACGGTGGAGGGGTGCCCGTGGAGGGGTGGTTGAACAAGACCCGTGGTGTGGAGGGCTGGATGAACAAAGACGGTGGAGGGGTGCTCATGGAGGGGTGGTTGAGCGATGGCGGTGGAGTAAGCGGCGGTGGAGGCTGGATGAGCAGAGCCCGTGGAGGCTGGAGGAGGTCGACGGTAGCCCGTGGAGGCCGGAGGAGGTCGACGGTGGAGATGAACAGTATCCTGTGGAGTCCCGTTTTGCGGCACGCCACACCCTCCCGATGATCGGGACCCTGTTTCGACCGTAGGAGGTCTGTTTAAATCCGCTTTGCGACACGCCACACCCTCCCGATCAAGAGGACCCCGTTTTGACCGTAGGAGGTCCGTTTAAATCCGCTTTTGCGGTACGCCACACCCTCCCGATCAACAGGACTCCGTTTCGACCGTAGGAGGTCCATTTCGTCCGCTTTGGCGAGACGCCGCACCCTCCCGATGAACAAGATCCCGTTTCGAACGTGGCCGGTCGAACACAAGGCCGTTTCCTCCGTTTTGCGGTACGCCAGGCCTTGTTTCCATCGCGTGTTCCGTCCAAGCCCTCCCGATGAACACGATCACACATTCCGTTCCGACCCAGCCGGTTGGCTCCCACGTGTTCCGTTACCTCCCGATGAACACGACGCATTCCGTTGCCTCCCCCATGAACACGATGCATTCCGTTGCCTCCCCATGAACAGGACGACGATGCTGTTTCTCCGTTCCGACCCAGCCATGTCAACGAGCCCTCGCCATACGTATGCGCGAGTAGGCGTTCGATACCCCGCCCGTATGTACACATACGTGGCCGTATTTTCTTTCTTGCAACCTGGCGGCAGACGACGTGTACATGCTACGTGGGCGCATCTACTACGACACGTGCGCGCCTCTACATCGACCAGTATGTACGCACACGTTCGCGACTAGAATGACAACGCTACGTATGCTTCGACCAGGTGGGTCCCGACCGCCGTGCACTTCCCGCTGCGAAGATGTAGCTGGTGGGTCCCGATGGTCGGGGCGAATAGTTTTGTATTTTTGCCCGGACGCACTTCCTTGCGTGCGAAGGTGTAGCTACTGGGTCCTAGTAGTCAGGGGGGCGAATCGTTTTTTTGTTGCCCGTACGCACTTCCTTGCGTGCGAAGGTGTAGCTGGTGGGTCCCAGCAGTCGCGGGGCGAATCGGTTTTTTTCGGACGCACTTCCTTGCGTACGAAGATGTAGCTGGTGGGTCCCAGTAGTCAGGGGGTGAATCGTTTTTTTTCGGACGCACTTCCTTGCGTGCGAAGATGTAGCTCGTGGGTCCCAGCAGTCAGGGGGCGAATCGTTTTTTTCACGAAATACGGTGGCCCGTCCGGTGGGTCCCTGCTGTCAGGTGGAGGAATAATTATTTTGCGCGTAATAAGGAGGCACTTCCTTGCGGCTGCCATGGACCCAGCTGTCAGCCTCTCCACGTACAGTCCATGTCCGATGGAAGTCGTTCCTTGACCACGTTGACCATGCCGCGTCGAGAGCACCAGGGCGGTGGACGACGGCGAGGCCTAGGTAGGGGATGACGCGGAGCCGGGGAAGACGCGGCAGTGGATGCACACGCGGAGAGGAGTACGAGGGTTCACTGGTTCGGCTATGCTGTCGTCGCCGCAGAATAACAGGGGGTGTGGGTGAGTGGAGGGATGGCCTGGCCAGCGGTGGGAGTAGTAGGGGGCGGTGAGGCCTCCGCGGCAGCACAACCGGCCACAGGAGGCAGGAGCAGGCGACACGACCGGCTGCTTTGGGCGGCTGGAGCAAGAAGACCAGAGGTTGAAGAAGCACGATGGCTGTTGGATGGATATCGTACAGTCACTGCAGCTAGAATCGTTTATATTGACTAAGTTGACAAAGCCCTTGGTATGTCAACTTAGTAGGCCCACAGGTCAGCTTCCGAAACGGTGTGCCCCAGATGTCAGGGGGAGGAATCATTTTTTGGGCGGGTGAAGCTAGAATATCCGAGATTGAAGAAGAAGCACAGCATCCGTTGGATGGACATCCAACGACCACTGCTGATAGAACCGTGTGTTGACTATAAGTTGACAAAGCCTTGCATACGCGTCAACTCTGTTTTTTTAGGGACGCGTCAACTTAGTAAGGCCGTAAGTGTGTGGCGAGAACTTATAGCCCATTTGAGATTTGTAAGAATGTGTAGCCCATTTTGAATTATAATGGAATTTACTACATCCCATTTACAGCTTTGTTAAAAGTACAACCCATTTCAACCAACCGTTCAAACAGAATTCAATAAAATTTCCCACATTTTGATGGGATCCGAAATATTTTATCCCGGAATTTCTAGTCAGATTAAATACAATTTCAATATAAATTTATATTACGTAAAAATCCAACAAAACATTGCGCCAATAACAATTAATGAAATTAAAATTTACAAAATCCAAAAATAATATTTTATAAATTAATCACGTGTTTGGTGCATTTTTTATAGTTACTGCCTAGTTTTTATAATTACATCCCATTTATTATTTCTTAAAGCCCATTTTCTTGTTAAGCCTAATGCATCCCTCCTAGGAAAGATTTGCAGCCCAGTGGGGCGGAGAATAACAACTTGACCTTGCCTGGGTATTCCTAAAAAAAAGTATAGCTGGGCTAGCCATTTTCATCTTGAAAATTTAATATCTGGGCTGGATATATGGCCTAGGCTAGACGGGCCACAGCCCGCCCAGTTAATACCTGCAGCGATGTTTTCGTTGTTGTTCAGAGGAGAAAAATTAATATCTGGGCTAAACATCAAAAAACTCTGCAGTGCTCACACCTCAAAAACACAAATACTGCTCGAGCTGCTTGGTCCCAGCTATCGGCCGCTTCTTGTGCAATTCTCTCGTTTATTGACTACTACATAGGTTGACAATGGTGTGGGACCGTGATGTTAGGAAACCAGGAGGAAGCAAAATAAATTATAGTTATATATATATATATATATATATATATATATATATATATATATATAATAAGGAGGCACTTGCGTACGTGAGGCTATGGACCTGGTGGGTCCCCATTGTCAGCCTCTCCAAGTAAAGCCATCTCCTCGCCACAAGGCTTCCGCCTTGAATAGCCGCCCGCCCGCTTCTCGGTGCAGGCGATTGCTCGCCTTCAAACGACACAAGTGCCGTCCCGTCCGTCCATCTGCCGCCCACATTAATGATACGCGGTTGCCGAGGCGGCTACTCCGGCGCCACACATCCGTCCCTCCACCCGCCCACCATTTCTATATAAACTGCTGCGCCGGCCATAGCCGCAGTCATCCGCATCCGTTCCCTTTCTCCTGTCCACACCACTACTGCCCACCATGGCTTCCTCATGCTCCGGCGCTCTTCGGGACGGGCGGACGACGGACCACAAGGAGATGGCAGCCATTGCTGCCGACCGGCTGGCCGGCAGGCAGCCGGAGGACGACGACGTCCCAATGGAGAACATGGTAGTCGATGATCCGGTGCCAACCCCCTCCTCCGCGCCATCCTCGCCGGTGCATTGCACCATGACCATCGGCGAGGCCCGTGCCCAATATATGGACAGGGTGAGGCAAATGCGTGAGGAGCAGTTCCGGGAGGCGCAGGCCGACGCCGCCTACAACCACCATCTCCTCCAGGAGCACCTGCAGGCGGAGGAGCAGATTGCCGCGGAGCGGGAGGAGCAGGAGGCGCTGCTTGACTCGTACCACTCCCCCCGCAAGGGCCGCCACGAGCACTGGCGGTACCGCATGCGGGTGGCGGAGGCTGTGGTCGCCTACAAAGAGGCTAGCAAAGAGGGCGATGAAGCAGGCGAGGCGCTGTTTGGCTAGACCGAGGATGAGGCAGAGGACAATGCCGGCTCCAAGGAGTCCCCGCTCCGCTGGCGTAGACGAGGCCCTGCTCCGCCGAGGCCCCGCGACGCCAACAACGAGGCAGAGGACACCGCTGGCTCCTCCGAGGCCCCGCCCCGCGAACAACGAGGCAGAGGACATCGCCGGCTCAGCCGAGGCCCCACCCTGCCGGCAATGTGGGGGAGGATTTCCACTGCTCCACTAAGATGCCGCCCGCCGGCAATGAGACAGTGGACATCGCCGGCTCCACCGAGGCCCCGCCCCGCTGCCAACAAGGCCGCGCCACAGAGAAAACAAGGAAGAGTAGAACACGGTAGGTCCCCGTCGCTCAGGGTCCAAGTAAGTCCACCGCTGCTACCCTCTGGTTGAAGCCAAGCTAGGCGGGTTGACCATTGACAGCCGGTTAGCTTCTTGGCGGTGACGTGGAATCGGAGAGCTGCACTGGAGAAGAACGCTGCTTCTACTTAATTGCTGGTGCAGTTGGCTGACTGACACGTGGGCCCAACAGGCCACATTTCAGTTATGCAACTGCACCTGCAGTTAAGTCACTGAAGCTTCTGTTCGGCTCAACGGGACACAGGTGGGTAGCTTCGGTTAATTAATTATACCTCCATCGCACCCCTTTTTAGTTGAAGAATGTATGAAATGTAATGAAACCCGACATGTTTATATGAAATCCGACCGTGTATGAATGAACTTATTTCGATTAGTTCGAAGTCCTGTATCACTGGCATTGGATGAACATGCAAAACAATACGTACTAGCATTATTCCCAGGGTGATCACCTCGTTTGCAGCAGTTTCAGATGTACTCCCTCCGGTCCTTTCTAGTCTGCATACAAGTTTTGTCTACAGTCAAAGTATCTCTACTTTGACCAATCTTATACAAAAAAGTATGCACTTTCACAATTTGCGAAGTAAAAAGGAAAAGAAGGAGTAAAAAGAGTTTGAGCAGCTTTTAGTATTTACATACATTGCAATCAAACACACAGGCCTGGCAATTCATAGATAACATTCAAAATAGTCGATGATTATGCATCTTAGCGACTCACATGTCAGAGGCAATATTTACTTCACAAATAAAGAATAAAGAAAAAATTGATCGACGCTGCTGATAGCAAAGGGCATCCCATTCGAAAATATCAAACGCATGTCTTGCTAAAATCAATGAGCAAAATTTGACAAGGTTGTCCCATTCCAAAATATCAAATGCCCACGATTGTGGAATGGGCAGGGTTTGCCATCAGTTCGGACATTGACATGGCACCTCGTGCTAAATAAACCAGCTGTTCTTTTGTGCGGTTCCACCAAAATCAACCAAATTCAGCGTAGCTTGTATGATTTCGCCCTTATATGTTGCAACGCCTTGAACTTATCGGCACCTCCTTTATTATGGTGGAAATGAATGATTCGATGTATTCATGAACATTTTGTGCAGTTCCCATTGAAAACAAGCTGAGCACCCCTGTTTGCACAAATACAAAAAAGTGATTAGTATAAAGCAAACTGTACTATGAATTGACAATTTCAACAGGCACATACATGGTCCATGTAGAGCACACTTTTAGAAAAATGGAACTCACCAGAAAGAATCCTAGAACAACATTGTACTTGCGCATCACAGCAAAAAATGGAGTTTTTTCAGTCCTTCTGAACTGAAGTTAGTTTGGTCTTGTGGGGAGTAATGTAACCATCCTTCGACTGCTCCTTCTGATGAGAAGATAGACAGGGCTTCTTCATCCTGGCATAATCGGAACTAGTCACTTCACGTACTCCATATTCTTCTTCAGAGGGAGATGATCCTATTGTGCAAAGACAAGAGGATACTAAATCCTAGCATCCCTGTTTGCTCGAAAAAAGGAAAGGAAATATTTAAAACAACACAGATAAAGCACTTCTCAAGGAGAATACCACTTTTTCATGACAATATCTAAACAGTAGCACAACACCAATAGAGATGACAAAGCTCAATCATATGGATGAAATCAGTGGGCGAGTACCAACCTTTGTCAGGAGGCTTATTGTGTAGAGCATACAGATGAAGCACTTCTCCGAAACCATCTGTTGCTATCTACGGTGGTGGCCATGCTTACTATATACTCCTCGATTAGTTTAATGTTTCCAACATCTTCTTGTGCAGTTCCACTAAAATATATGGTATCTTGAAAGAAGATCCTTGTTTGCACAAGTAGAGATAATTACATATTACATTAAGAGTGGCATAAAATCAGTGACAAAACAATTGCTCGTTCCAGCCATAGCAATAAATTAAGATGCAAAACTGTATCATTACTTGTGTCATCACAGCCCAAAGGTTTCATTACAGACCGGAGTCGATTTTTGTTTTTCTGCCACTTGTTCTTCCCCTTCATCACTTGGTTCAATAACAGACAAGCTTCGCCTTCAATGTAAGATTTGGCATGTCAATTAGGGAGCACAAGTATAGTACTAAACTTAATTTTCTGATGAAAGTGGCAAAATATAGGCCAACAGTTGTGAAATATCCTTATCTTACCTCAATGGGATATTACGGTGCACATACAGATTGGAAGTCTTGTCTCCATTTGTGCAGTTCACTAAAATCAAGCAACATTATCGTACAAGTAGCACAACATATGAAAGCACACTGCAGAATCATGTGAAAAAAGGCTAGTACTGACCTCTCATGATGCGGAATTCAAACAACTCACAAGAAGAAGATCTGAACCAAATTGGCCTTAACGGATAGGAAGTAAGATCTCCTCTTGTGCAGTTCCACTAAGATCAAGCAATCAAGCAACGTTGTCGGTGTGACATTTTGGTTGAACTGCACAAAACACTCTTAAAACAAAAGTGTTTTGTGCAGTGCAACAAAAGGTCACAATGGCAACGAGGTGAAGTAGATAACCCTATTTACATAGAGGTGCAAAGGAAACAATTAGTGGTCAATAACGGTGGATGACACAGAAGCCAACAAAAAGAAGCATCTACCTTATCTAAATGGGAAAGAAAGCAAGACAGTAGCATTTCTCAAACGGTGGCATTGATTAATATTAACATAGATATTATATTAACAATAAAATTCGTTAAACATGTAATTTGCTTTTAACTGTGGCATTGCATCAATTTTATAGCGGCATTATTAGAGGGTGTTTGTTTACAGGGACATTTTGGTGTAGGGACTAAAAAAACTCTGTGTCAGTCCCATCTAAACCGAACAGGAGGGACTTTTAGGGACTAAAAGTGGGCATTTGGGACTAAAGAAAGAAGACCCCGAGGAGTCTTTTTGGGACTTTTTCCAACAGTTGCCCGTGCCACACAGCGCACCTTGTCTGTATTAGTTCATTACTAGGGGTAACATGGTCTTTTAGCATGTCATTTAATAACCTCTAGTCCATGTTTAGTCCCTGGAACCAAGCAGGTAGGGACTAGGGAGTTTTTAACCAAACAGGACCTTAGATTAACAACAGCTAATGAGTTGCACGGACGGTGGGCCTTTTCAGCACCATGTGCATCTACCGATGTACTATGGTCATGCACAGTCTATTGCAACAAAGAACAAACAACCAAGGAGCATATTTGTGTTGGTCCCAATTTTGTTATCTTTAGACAACTTTCCCTATGTGAGCGCAGCAAATCTAGTCCTGCTCAAACTCTACGGCCTTGTCCCTTCCTTTCCTTTTTGAACTAGTACTTTCGCCCCTTCCTTTCCTCTTTGAACCACGTCCTAGATTTATGCGATACAACTTTCCCCACTACTTTCCCCTATTCCTTTCCTCTTTGAACCACGTCCTAGATTCATGCTATACAACTTTCCCCCTTCATTTCCTCTTTGAACCACGTCCTAGATTCATGCTATATGCAACTTTTCCCACTACTTTCCTCTTTGAACCACGTCCTAGATTCATGGTATACATGCATCTAGAGCAATGCATGTGGAGTAAGTAAATTATACCTTAAGGTTCTTGGGGCGTGGTTCAGTGGGTGACGGGACGACGGCAAAGAAGAAGGGGTCGGAGGCCCTCCCGCGCCGCTGGGTGGAAAGTGAACAGCTGCGTCGGTAGTCCCTCGCCGACGGCGACATCATTAAGCCTCCTTCCCTTCCCGGCGGATGGATCCTGCCGGCTCTTTGAGCAGCAGTGAGGGGAGAGAGAGGCCAACGAAGTCTTGTTTAGATCCGGAGAGGGCGAGAGAGTGTGTAGAGAGCAACTACAAGCGCTGAGGCTCCAGCGGGAGAGGGCAAGAGAGTGTGTGAAGAGAGCAACTACAAGCGCTGAGGCTCCAGCATGTATATATATACTGGAGAGAGAGTGTGAAGCGTGCAAACCCTAGAAAACATTTTGACCATTCAAAGAATCCTCCTGGCACAAATTATGCTCAAGTGTAGTCATCGAACCCGAGACCTCAAGTTTGATGAGCGAACAGGCTAACCAGCTACACAACCCTCCCGTCATGTTCAATGAGAGGGAAATAACCTTTTATACATTCCTGCATTCGTGTGACAAGCATGCCATGTTTTTTTGTGTGTGTGTGGGAGTCATTGGGATTTCAATCATAATTGTGTCATGTGGCTTTGGTGGTAAGACTATCCACAGTGGTGCAGAAATAATGCAGCCTTAGTCACCTTACCTCTCTCCACGTAGTACGTTGGGTCCCACCAGTCGGAGGGTGAAACAAACAAATTAATAAGAAAAATTAAAAGCGCCAGCGGTGTATCTTACCTCACACATCTCGCTCTTGCTAGAACACTTGTCCAATTGATCCCTCTGCTCGCTCACGTACTATTTTAAGTGAATCCTTATTATAACATGCACACAAATTTTGGGCACTTGTATTCGACTTAAGTCAATTGTGCCACATCAGATCTCAGATACTTACTACTCCCTCCGTCTAGGTGTAATAAGTCACGTTAGAAGGTGCAACGGGACCAAGGTGCGTGCGTGTGCGTATGCGTGTGTGTGTGTGTGTGTGTGTGTGTGTGTGTATGTTTAACAGCATGTGTGTGTTAGAGAGAGCGACAGATCGACCTACTCCTACAAAGAGATGTTGTGTAGTGTACGATTTTAGCCGCGAGAGTCGGTGCATCCTCTCGTTTCCGGGCGTGTCCGGTAGGGACATGCGGACAGCTGCCACGCCCGCTCCTGACCAGCCTGGCCCACCCAAAGCCCCTCCATTGCCAGCCGCTTCCCGCCAAAGCGGTTAGCGCCGCTCCAAAGAATCGGTGCCGCATTCATGCTCGGGCAGAGCGGATGCGACCTCTCACTGGCGCAAGAGTGATGGTTGCTTCGTCCGTTCAACTTACTGCTTGGTCTATGTGATTTGACGGCTCATTGGTCTTTATTACTGAGGTGGTAGGACTGCTGGATGTCCCACGCTTTCGGCAAAAGGAGGTACTACTACTAGATTACAATTTTCTCCATTCTTACAGCGGAGGCGTGCAAGAGCAGTGAAAACACGCAGGCTCGGTGATTACATGGCCCACCTCACACTATCACCGTGCGACACCTAACTCTTTACATAGTAATACTCCATTCCTAAATATTACTAGATGAGTTCCCACGCTGCTGTCATGAACAGCCGTATATCTCTCTGCACAAAATTATCGATTTCATAGAACTAAAAAAACTCTATAACCGCATGACAAATGTGGTAGCCAAACTAAATAAACTCCCATCATCATTTAGATCATCCCATGTAAGGAAAAAATATCAGCCAACTCCTACTGCATAATGGGATTATATTTTTCTTTTTGGCATGTTAATGGGACTTAAAAGCTCTCTTACATGCATGCTACCGGTGCATGCTTGCATGCAGACATGTTGATGTGATTTAAAACCCACTCACATGCATGTGCCACGGTATTTCTGCATGCTTGCATGTGGCTTAGTCGGAGCCTCTCAACGTCTAGATCGACGGCTATTATGGACTGATTTACTTCATCTAACGGCTACATCAATTTTGATGATGTGGCTCAAGGAGAGGATAGATAATTCCTAGTAGTGGGGGCTAGCTATTACTAGTAGATAAGTCTTTGTAGAGATTCCACTACATACGGAACAAAATGAATGAATCTACATACGGAACAAAATGAATGAATCCGCATGTGGTTCATGGTGAAATCTCTACAAAGATTTATATTTAGGAACGGAGGAAGTACTAGTATAGTACATACTGTAATTTTTCAGCGAGATAAATTTGTACACTGCTATGAAGCTTCGACACATTACATGTATCTTGTCCAATGTTGCCCGTTGCAACATTTCATCAAATACAAAGGAGACTAACATGCATGCTATTGCATCTCAATGATTGACAAATCATAGCAAATATGTACTCCCTCCATTCCAAAATAACTGTCTCAACTTTGTGCAAACTTTAGTACAAAGTTGTACTACTACTAAAGTTCACACTTATTTTGGAACAGAGGCAGCTAAAGAAAAAAACAATCCATGCAGTCCCTAGCCCTTGAACCATGAACCCTGACCAGGCTTCAATTTGCTGGCAACGTTTGAGGTTCCTAATAAATGAAGTTTGCAGCCTTTTTACCATCAGATCATTTTGTGCAGTTTCACCAAAATCGAGATGAGCATCCCTATGGCAAAGAAATTGAAGAAGCGTGATTAGAATAAGATTACTGGGACTAGTTGGTGAGACATAAACTCATCGGAAATACAGTACGTAGAAGCCAGTAGAGGTATGTACGTCGCGGCAGTGAGCAAGGGACGAAGGCAACCTCACCGGCTTTGTGAGAGAGAACGGCGGGGACCCCTGATCGGGACGTGCCGACAGTGGGTTTTCGCAGTCAGCGATGGCCACTGCATCTATACTAAGCATCCACCCCTTCCCCAAGCGGACGTGATCCGCCGGGATGTTAGAGATGTGGCCACAGTCGTTTTGTGCGAGAGAGTGTGAAGAGAGCAACCCCAGCAAGCAACCATGTAGGCTGGCCTGTCCTGACTATGTATATAGTGGAGCGGTTTCCTTTTCTCTCCATATGAACCTATCATATTGCGTACGTGCCACTGAAGAAAAAAAACTTTATTTATAAATGACGCGACACCTACTACTCGTTCTCCTATAACCTTGCGCTTGGCATCTCCAAAATATTAACCTTGTGATTGGCTCTTCGCCTCTTCGGGAAGTCGAGCAATAATGGTAGTGCAGTATATATCGTTCTGGCTATATGAGACCCGAA
The DNA here is from genome assembly GCA_021605145.1 of Aegilops bicornis. NCBI lineage: Eukaryota > Viridiplantae > Streptophyta > Magnoliopsida > Poales > Poaceae > Aegilops > Aegilops bicornis. Next base: position 612,401,998 of record CM038670.1, on the reverse strand, counting down.
TGAATTGCTGCACGTCCACCACGTATGGGCGAGGTTGAGGCGAGGGAGAGTGCTACATACGGAGCAAAATGAGTGAATCCACACTCTAAAATACGTCTATATACATCGGTGTTTGGAGTATGTACTAGTAGTTCATATTGAAATCTACTAAAGGACATATATATTCCAAACAATATGATATAATCTCTATAACCAAGGTAGTAGGGACGAGGAGTAAGCGGAGGGAGTAGTAAATTTTTCTCCTTGTCCTGCGAGCCACCGTGCATGGGCGAGGAGGCGGGCGTAAGGCGGAGCAAGCTTCACCTCATCCTGCGAGCCACCGCGCCTGGGCGGGGAGACGGCGTGCTAAGCAAGCTTCTCCTCGCTCATGAGTTGACGGGACACATCAAAAGTACTCCAGTGTATAGAGCCTTGCCTCTAAGGTAGGCCCCACATGGTTTGCCTCTTTTTTAACATAACACGTCAAGTCGCAATTTGTTTGTTCACCCGTGGTAGAAGATCCTCCCTCCACCAAGTGGACAACCAGTACACGTGCCAAATTACCACGTGGGCTGCCTTTTTCATACAGAAATTACCGCGCGGGTGTGGTTGGGAAAGAGACGGGAGTACGTGCGCCGTGCATGCACGTCTTCTCTTCGTGCACGTCCCCCACCTACGTGGGTGTGTGTGAGAGATACAAACCGCGTTCATGAGTGTTTTTTTGGGTGGGGGTTGATTTCGTGAATTATTTGTGGGAATATGTGTCGATGACATCTCAAACAAAATTTTGCATGCAATGTGTGTGAGATGGAGGCCTATCCATATCATACATAGAGGGTCGGGCAATCCATGAGAACAGAGGGAGGGGTCATAGCTATCGATAGAGTCGAAGAGAGGATCAAGTGGGTGGGTGCGAGATCGATGAAGAGAGCCATCAAAATTGTGTGTGTGTGCAAGTCAAAGATATAGGGAGACTGGCCTACCGGAACGTTAGAGGGCACATGTCAAGTTTGTGTGTGGCAGGGACACATGACTAGAGCGCTCGATGTATCGGTGTGTGTGGGGGGGAGGGGGAGGGGGAGGGGTAGGCAGAGGCCTAACTATAGAGGTAGAACGACTCATATATGTGTTGAGAAGGAGAGACCCAGCTATGTCTTGAGGGAGATCGGTCGACATCCATACATAACTGAAGGACGGGAAATATGATGGGACAGAGAGAGAGAGGAGAGAGAAAGGGAGGGAGAGGGAGGGAGAGGGGTAGAGTGCTGGATGGGTGATGGAGTTTCTTCTCGAAGATGGTGAGAGAGGCCTACTAGACAAACTGAGGGTGGAACTGGAATGTTATCAATAAGAGTGGGGATGTGTTTACGTGTGTGCACATGCGTGATAGATCTGTCAGGGCGCATCCATGGATGATGAAGGGGAACCATGTGTTTGGTAAGCAAACCTAACTAGATCGGTAGATCAATTGTTGTTTGTCGGAGGAAGGGAGAGACACAACTAATGAGGTAGATCGATTGACGTGTGGGTAAAAACGAGTTATAAGGACCTAGCTAGCTATATGTATAGCGAGAGATCGGTCTGTGCACGTCTATTTGTTAGAGGCAAATAAGGCCCAGCAAGACGGATAGATAGAGAGAATGGAGCTAGGAGGTGGTGCAAGAGGCCCAACTACTACCTAGATAGGGGGAGGAGTGTGCGGTTGTGAGATCGATGAAAAGAGGGGCGAGAGTTTACACGTGTGTATGACCGTATGAGAGACACGAGGCAAGGACACATAAAGGAGGAGATTGAAGGTGTGTGTGTATGTTGTAGGCAGGCATTGCTGGAGAGGTTTATCGATCGGTGTGTGTCGGAAAGGAGTTGTGGATACTCTAGGAGAACGACCTAAAGAAAACAATGAATGTGCCCGGTGGATAGAATGCCGAGGGAGGGGAGGGCGAGGAGGGCATGTGCATGCACGAGAGAAAGTTAGTGGTAGCTACAAAGGTTATAGGATTGTGTGGGTGTAAGAGGCTAACAAAGATCACAATTTGATATGAAAGCGGATTCATATATTTGAATAGGAGATCATAGTGTTTTAAACATTGCATGCATGAATATAGCGGTGATACACGTGCTGTGCACATGTTATACCATAATGTGATAATGCATAGCGTTTGCAACCCACAGCTAAATGCCGAACAATCTAAACCATACTATACATCAAACAATCTCACATTTTATTTGAATTTGTGATAATGTGTGGCATTTGCAGCTTACAACTAAATATCGGACAATCTAAACAATACTATATATCGAACATTCTCACATTTTATTTGAATTTGTGGTAATGTTTGGTGTTTGCAACTCACATATAAATACTTGTAGGCGTAGGGGGCGGGGCACCATACATAATATGATAAACACATTATACATATGAGACATGGTTTAGATTATGAAGATCTAGCTAGAGCTAGAAATGTAATGTGATTTGAAATCAAAATAAAGTGGATTCAAAAAATCTAGTTCGAGTTCATATAGTACACATAGTTCATATGTAACTCAAGACTAATCATGTGGTGTGCTGTGAAGATAATACACAAACGATGGTTTAACTTGACAATAATGATGATTGTAGATCTTATTAAAATAGAGAAACAAATTCAAATGCTTTGACTTCACAACAATCATTACTGTAGATCTTATTCAAATAGAGAAACGAATTCAAATTTAGCTCATATTGAAGCGGTAGTATATACGTTTGGAATGCACTAAAAGTTCATTTGAGTAGTAGGTTGCATGCATTATACACGTAGCGAAATATTTTAATTGAACATAACATGAGCTCAAAGTTTTGAATGACATTTGTAGTGCGCATTGATTTGGTAAAGTACACGTTAGGCTTGTCCGGAAATTTCAACCCGCGCCTTGTTAGCCCGAAATATTTAAGATATATCTTTGTCTCGTTGTGCTCCAACAACTCCCTCCATCTCAACCCGCGCCTTGCTATTCCGAAATTACAACGCAGCGAAAACTCCCACCTCTGTGAAATCCCGACACGTGAAATGCCCGTGGTACCCTGAACCGAAAGAACTGCCTCAAATCGGTGGGGGTACTTTCGTAAGATTACCCACATTTCGGACAAGCGCGTCTCTAAGCCATGGTTCCCCACCGCCATCCCATCTCGCCCACCCATTCGTACACCGAGGCCGTGAAAACCCGCGACGAAACCCCACACCCTGCTCCGCCGCCACCCGGTCGAGCCTCTTCCCCGACGACGTCGTCCACAAGAACACCTCGACGTCCCTCATCCACCGTGCGGATGAGGATCCGTCGTTGATCTCATCGTCCCGCCGGTTCAGCCACCCCGTCCTCCACCTCCAAGGAGCTTCCCCGACGTTCCCCTTGTCTTTTGCGGCACCTCCATTCCCACACCGCCGTCTTCACCTGCACCACCGAGAGAGCATCATCATCACCGTTTCCTCGGATGAAGCTGCGGCCTAATCGGTGCCACCAAAGAGGTTGTACACTAATCGCCGCATTTTTTTCTTGATTCGATCTCACGGTGCTGGCGGTGCTCGGTCACGAGCCGACACGGCGCGGCTCCATCCACGGCGGCATCGTCGGCCACTTCCTCCACGGCGTCGCTCCCTCGGCAGCGACGTCCACATCAGTAGGAGCTGCTACTGCTTTAGCTCTCGCTCGCGCTGCTGCTCTGCTCTTGCTCTCGGTCCCCTGCCTGGTCTGCTCATCCTATTGCTCTTGCTTTCATGTTGCTGCTCTCGCTCTTGCTCTTGCTTGCAATGCTGCTCCGATTTAGCTACACTTGATTGGTGAATGCACTTTTGGGTCGATCGATTTTGAGGGTAGGGGGGGGGCTCGCCGGGTGAAGGAAGAACCAGCCGTGAAGGGAGGGGGGCTCGTTGGAGAGGTACCCCACTATCTATCTTAGTGTTCAGGATGGGGGCGGTGGTCGCCGTCGGTGGCGAGGCGTTGGCGGGGCGGTGGCGTGGGGATCGCCGGAGAAAAAGCTCGGCACAGGGGGGGCCTAGAGGGATGGCTGGGGCGGCGGCGGACCAGCGGTGGGGAGTGTTTTCGGGGCGGGCGGGGCGGCGGGGGGCTGTTATTTGGCCGGTAGTGGCTGGCGGCTCAGGGGGGTGGAGGTTGAAGATGAACCGCAGGCCCTTGATTTCGTATCCAACGGCTGCAAAATCGACTGACCAGAGATGAAAAAGTCAGTCGACCGACGTCTAGCCTCACCTTGCTAGTGCGTACAATTTCGACAGCAAAATTCAGTTTCGACAACAAAATTCAGTTTCGACAGTTAAGTTCAGTTTCGACAGTTATGTTCAGTTTTCACTATTAAGTTCAGAGATGAGGGGCTGCTGTATTTTACATCTAGCACTTTGTGGTTATGTATTTTACGTCATGTATTGGAGATGCTATTAGAATTCTACTCAGGTTAACGTTGTTCATTGTCTCTCTTGTCCTGCTTCAGCCTCGGCGTCGTACAACTCACCGGAGCTCCTCCAATGACGAAACCTTCAATCACAGCGGAGCAGTACCTCGGGCTCCATCTCCAGACGCCTAAGATCTTCTTCCCTCCTCCGACAAAAAGTCGGTAGGAGCATCCTCACCGGCCAACCCAATCACGCTGAGATCGAGAGGTCTTCGCCACAGAGTTTTTTCACTTGTTGCATCTCTTTTTTACTCTACATGTTATATATATATATATATATATATATATATATATATATATATATATATATATATTGTCCACTGCGCACACGGATTTGTTCATTTAGTGTCTCCTTGAAAGAAAAAAATGTCGGAATTTTAATTTTCACTTGTCCTCCTTTTCAAATTCCTATTCATGAAGCACAAGACTAAGAGATAGTAGCATAATAGCATTATAACCGTACATTTTCTTGTGGTTTGACTTAATCTCACCATGCTTCTTTGCATCCAGTGATCTTCCAATTGTTGTGAATCAAACACCCAGATTGGCGTAAATCCTGTGTTTTAAATTCTACATTTTGCACGTGCAGTCCTATCCTATTCCTGTCTATTTCCTATCCCTGCATTGTTGGAATCCTCCAATTCAAACGAGCCCTTACATAATTACTTCTCTTACAGATAGTTGTCAAAGAAAACCTTGCGTGGTTTGTCCCGCTCCTGCTGCGCTGTCGTCCACCCAGCTCCGCTCCAACGACAGAAGGGTCCAAAGACAGCGAGGATCCGGCCTCGGACTGTCTTTCGCCGCCTCGGATCTTCTTCCCCGCAGCCATGAAAACTGCATTACCATCACCAACCGAGCAGATGACCTCGAGGGACTACGGTTCCGCAAGAGAGGTCGCACTCTTTTGTGTCTGCTTACGTTATGCATCGCTTAATATTACATGATACTTTATCGTCCTGTTCACCGATTAGACTCTGAGTCAGCTACAAACTAATGGTCAAACTTGAGTTATTAAATGGTTGTAGGGTACATATTGGGGCCGCTATCAATAGTATCTATCTACTATCTGATTAATCTCCAGTGTCTACTATGAGTTTCATGTTGGGTGGGAAACAAACAGTAAAGAAGCCATTATCTGTATTTTTTAACTGAAGCCATTATCTGCCTACTATTATTGGTTTTGGGTCTATCCATAGGTTGCTACCATCACTCTGGATTTCTGCATGCACTCCTTACATAATCTCACTATGTTTTATTCCTATGCATGACAGTTATTGTAAACAATGGAACTGAACATGTAGAGCAAAGGAGACGAGCCTTGCGTGGCAATAAAAATTCATGCAAACGTCGCTCCATGGTAGGCGCAAAGGCAGCCCCCCTCCATGCATTTTGGATTGTAATCGAGAGGAAGATATCTGTTCTGAGGGGGATTCAGAAGGAGAAGACAACTCCTATTTACCCCCTGAGGTCTTCGCTCTAACTTGGCATGCTGATGTTGGTTATATCATGCATATGGTGTCTTGCATTGCTTACTTTATACATCAAATATGTCATCTGCTTAGTTTAGACATCCTTTGTGCGAATGCCATCTGTTTATTTTATTCATCGTTTATGTGAATTATGCAACGCCATCTTGTTTAGCCAGGCATCATATACGTGAATTTTGCAATGCCATCATGCTTAGCCAGTCATCTTATATGTAAATTATATTAGGCCATCCTTTTTTTTGTTACATATTACATTTGTCAACAATGTTAGTACATTCAACTGCTCTTCGTGTGCATCAGCCATTTGACATAGTGATGGCAAATTCTGGAGTGAAAACAAGGTCTTCAGAGCAGACTATGCTATCTGACGAAGCGCATATCTCGCTGGTTACGGATAGCTCATCAGAGGAGGATTCAGAGACAGATGACCAGTCCTATACCCCCCGAGGTGTATGCTCTAACTTGGCAGGGTTATGTTGCTCATATCATGCGTATGGTGTCTCGCATTGCTATGTCATTTGATTAGTTTAGACATGCTTTGTGTGAATGTCACTTTGTTAGGTGTCTAATTACCATATATGTGAATTATGCATTGCCATCTTGTTGCAAGACATTATATATGTGAATTATACAATGCTATCTTGTTGCGAAGGCATTATATATGTGACTTATGCAATGCCATGCTGTTTAGCCAATCATCATGTATGTGAATTATATCATGCTATCTTTTTTTTTGTATTACGTGTTCCATTTGTCAACAACGTTTGTATATTCAACTACTCTTCCTGTGCATCAGCCATTTGAAGCGGTGATGGAAGTATTTGGAGTGAAAACAAGATATTCAGAGCAGACAGTGCTACCTGCTGAAGCGCGAACATCTTGCTGGTTCTGAGAGAGCTCCTCGAGAGGAGGATTGAGGCGATGACCAGTCCTATTTTCCCCCTGAGGTCTATGCTCAAACTTGGCAGGGTTATATTACCCATGTCATGCATGTTGTCTTGCATTGCTTAGTTTTTACATCATATATGGATTGACATCTACTTACTTGCTTACTATATAAATCATATATTTGAATTATATCATGCCATCATGTTTACATAGTACTTACACATCATCTGTCGGCGTTCTGGGAACGGGGGTCCCCAGACTTGCCTGCCTGCGGCCTGCGGCGTGGCTCAAAGGAGGCCCAGGACAGCCCATCTTCATCAACGCAAGCTCAAGACCCTCACGAGGGGCCAAGCCTCGCGGGGCGGACGACAAGGAGCTTCCTCAGGCACGGCCTCGTCAGGCTGGCTCATGAGGAGGCGGAGAGTTCAAGGCAGGGTACCTCGCGAGGTGCCCATGACGCAAGCCATGGCGACCAAGGGCGCCCGGTCGGGCGCCAGCCACTGGCGTCCTCCTTTCCTCTTTGGTGCAAAGGGAGCAAGTGCAGGCGAGGGCATCAAGCAAAGGCATCCGTTTCAGTGCAACAAGACCAAGACCAGCCCCAACGGCTGGAAGGGAGTCATCGTGGAGCCCAAGCGGGCGTCATCACCAGAGCCTTTGGCAGGCGAGGACCAACTTTAGTCAGGATAAGTGTACCCGCTGTTCCCCTTCAAAATGGCCAATTGTTGGCGCCCTTCCCGCTCAATATTTGGGGAGAGGCCCAGGGCCTTCACCCATAAATAGGAGTAGCCACGCTCAGAGGTAGGGCATCTAAAAGACGATCGGCCCCCCGGTATGAGATCGGAATCCTCACCAAGGAACCAGTAGCTAGAGCAACTGAACACCACCTAGCAGTTCATCGCACCCGTCAAGAACAGACCCTCGCGAGGCTGTTCTCCCTTGTACTGTTCTTCATCAGCCCAAGAGGAAATCCACCACACCACAAACTAGAGTAGGGTATTACACCACAACGGTGGCCCGAACTAGTATAAATCTTGTGTCTCTTGCGCTGTTCCGTTAGTAGTTTAGGTCCCTGCGATTCGACAAGGTACGAGACGGTGGAGTGTCGGATCTCCGCGCACCGATGTTGAACCTCAAGGGTCTGCGGAACCCGCACTGGCAGAGCCCCCAGCGGCCACGGCGGGCTGCCGCACCTTCACCTCCGAGCTGCGCTGCGTCGCGTGGCCCGCCAAGTTCAAGCGGACCTGCCTCCTCGCTTCTGACGCCACGTGACCCTCGAAGTTCCTCCAGCTCTATGAGCTGGGCATCGAGGCTGCCAGCAGGGATGAAAAGGTCATGGCGAACTGGTTTCCCATGGCGCTCAAGGACGGAGCCCGCACTTTGGCTCTGAATCGGCCCTGCACGATCTCTTCCTGGGCCGAGATGCGCACCCGGTTCATCGCCAACTTCCAGGGTACTCGCGACCGGCCACCCGCCATGAGCGACATGCGCCAAATCAAGCAGCAGCCAGGGGAAACCCTGCAAAAGTACATCCAACGCTTCAACAACGCACGCCTCAAGATCCCTAGGGTAACGGAGGAGGCCATCATCTCCGCCTTCTCCGACGGCGTGCGCGACGTCAAGATGAAGGAGGAGCTGGCAATGCATGAATATCTGTGCACTTCCTTGGAGCTGTTCAACTTGACCACTAAGTGCGCCAGGGCTGAGGAGGGGCGCCTCTCCCTCCTCGAGTTACTGCCATGGATCCCAAGAAAAAGAAGTCCAAGGCCAAGGACGTGAAGCGCAAGGGGCTGCCGTACTTTCATGGCCGAGCCAGACACAAGCGAGGCAGAGATCAACCCGAAGTCCTCCAAGGGCAGTCGATGCTGCGTGTAACACGACCTCCACATCCACAACACCAATGAATGCCAAGAGCTCCGGGTCAGACGCTGAAGGAAGGGCCGGGCAGACGCCTCCGGCGGCGAATCGGGGGCCACGGCCGAGGAGGAGGAAGGAATGCAGACGCTGGGAAGACGCGGCCAGCGCCAAGGGTGGCGCGACCAACCTCGCGAGGACCGTTGGCAAGACCCGCCTCGCGAGGAGGCTGGAGGATCAGCCTCGCGAGGATCACCCGCAGGGAACGCGAGCCTCCCTCCTGCCGCCGCCGCCCGAGGAGAATTGAAGACCGTCATCGGGGCGAGGGGCTGGGGGCTTCCGAGCGCGTGCGATCGCTTTGCATCCTAGGCGGAGCTCAAGCCCAGCCTCTCGGCGCATCTTCAAGCAGTTCGCCCATAAAGTGAATGCAGTCCTCCCTAAGCTCGAGGCCACGCGCCCTCTCAGTGGTCGGCGTGCGCCATCACGTTCAGCTCAGCGAGACCGGCTCAAGTGCGCAGCCACAATCGAGTTCTCCGATGCTTTGTTCCCCAATCATCAGCAATGTGCTAGTCACCAAGACCCTCATCGACGGCGGAGCAGGGCTCAACGCCCTGTCCGTGGAGACATTCAACAATCTTCAAGTGCCTTACGATCGGCTTGATCAGCAAGCCTTTCTCCGGAGTCACAAGCGGCTCCACGGTCCCGATCAGGCAGGTCCGCCTCCCTGTCACCTTCGGGCTCGCGACAACTAACACATCGAGCTCATCGACTTCGCGTCGCCCACATTCGCCTGCCAGATAACGCCATCCTCGGGTACCCAGCGTTGGCCAAATTCATGGTCAGAACTCCACCATGGCTACAACGTCCTCAAGATGCCAGGGAGCGGCGGAGTCATCACGGTGCCCTGTGAAGAGAGAGACACAGTGTGCTCCCTGGAGTGAGCCTTTCAGGCCGCGTCGCTGGAAGACCCAGACCACAGCAGCAGGGGGCCTCCCAAGGCCGCACCCAAGAAGAAGAAGACATCGACCGGCCCGGCTTCTCAAGAGGCAGGCCCCTCAGGGCCCGCGCCAGGCCAGGGGGAGCCTCCTTCCATCGCATAGGAAAGCGTGCCCGGCGCCCTCCTCAGGCAGGGCTCGGGGGCTCTCCCCTGGAGGACCGCCAACCTCGCCAAGGTCTCGAGGGAGGCGCTTGGGCACCACGTGGAGGCGTGCTTCGAAGCATGTTTCCCTGGCGGGAGCAAGGCAAGGAGGGCCGAACCTCGGGGAGTTCGTCGGCCAAGGCCATTCAGGAGCTACAGGAGTCAAGGGTCATGAGGGGCAGCCGCCGCCTACCTGCTGTGGCCCCCCATCCACGCGAGGATGGTGGGCTGCGTGTCTGCATCGACATACCAGGGCTCAACCGAGCCGTGTCTCAAGAGCGCCTCTGGCCCTCGCGAGTGGGACATTGCGAGGGACCGCCCCATAGCTACGTGCGCATGCCTTATGGCCTGCCAAACGTGGCAGCTGCGCACCAGCGTCTCATGAGGGCCATCCAGGAGGCTCAAGAGGCCAGGCGTTCCGCAGCCCTGGCGGAGATGGTGATGGTCTATGAGGAGCCACCAGCGCCTCCGGAGCCTCCCGAGGCCTCGGGCACAGGGGCTCGTGAGGATCGGCTCCAGCCCACCGAGTCTGCTACACCAACACCCCTTCATCCCCAACATCACCGGGTGACATCTTTAAGTTTCGCTTTCAGTGGGAGGCGCCTTGAGGCTGCATTATTCCCAGTGCCGCATGGGTCCGTCCTGCGGCATGTATCCCTTTATTTCATGTCATTAGCCTATCCTGTTGGGGCGCCCTCGGGCTGCATCATCCCCAAGCCGCTCGGGCTGTCGGTGACATGTATCCTTCTTGCATTTTCCTTAGGATTATGCTCTCGTTCCACCATGCTTGTTATTCGGTGCCTTTTCCGGGTGGCGGAATCTTGCACGTTAAAGGGGGTGCACAGGCATCACGACTCGTGGCTCCTACCGGCTCTCCGGCCCTCACCCTCTGGTCTTGTCCACGGCATCGCGACCTGGCTTGCCAGAACGGCCGAGACCAGCCCGAGAGCCGGACCCGAGGACGAGAGTTTCGTCATCTAACTTGACTTATGCGTTAAAGGGGGGGGTGCCCGAGCATCGCGACTCAGGGCTCCTACCGGCTCGCATCGCGACTGGCTTGCCAATGACGGTGAGACCAGCCCGAGAGCCGGGACCAAGACGTGAGCACCGCATCTCGCCAAATTTGCGGTGGACACACTCGAAGATAAGGCCCAGAGCCAGCGCATAGCGTGCCTTGAGGTAGGGCCCTTGAGGCCCAAAGGTTCGTGGAAGAAGGCGAATGCCCGTGAAGCTCATTCTTTTGGAAAAGGCCGGTTCGTGAAGAAGGCGAATGCTGTGAAGCTCATTCTTTTGGAAAAGGCCCAGGTTCGTGAAGAAGGCGAATGCTGTGAAGCTCATTCTTTTGGAAAAGGCCCGGTGCACGTGAAGAAGGTGAATGCACTGTGAAGCTTATTCTTTTGGAAAAGGCCCAAGCACTGTGAAGAAGGCGAATGCCTGTGAAGCTCATCTTTTTCGAGAAAGGCCCAGAGCCTGTGAAGAAGGCGAACGCCTATGAAGCTGTCGCGCTCTGGAAAGGGCCCGGAGCCCATGAAGAGGGCCAACGCCCGTGAAGCTTGCTTCCCAAAAGAAAGGTCAGGAGCCTGTGAAGAAGCCCAACGCCTATGAAGCTCGCTGCCTGTGACACTCTCACGTAATAATGAGTTGGGGCTGTACACGCCCCGGAGTCTCAGGAGTGCCGGCCTCAGGCCCTAGGGCTCCCTCCCACGCCCAGTGGCAGCACTTAACTCCGCGCTGGTGAGAAGACGTCGAAGACTAGACTAGGTGTCGGACGCGGCTTTTTCATTTGCTTTCTGCAGTTGACTAGTTATTCCCATTTGGAGTTTTTATCAAAACTATCGCCCCTTTTTGGTCCGTGGTTCTTCGATCCTTTTCGCTCTCCTGCCTCGATTTCTCTTGCTGGGACTCGTGGCAGAAGCCTCGGGAGCCCAGCGGCGTTCCTGCCCCTATCGCTCAAGTTTTCATGGCCACAGTCCACAGTGGAGCACCCCTCGACCATGCCTCACGGGCAGCTGCGCCTTGAACACGGGGCTGGATCGGTCGCCTCATGCCACGGCTGGGGTTCACTGCAGAATGGGCGCGCAGCGAGCAGGCAGTGTCAGGATAACAAAAGCAGTACAATAATTAACGGCGTTAACCTAAACGCGCCCCTACAGGGCCACACATTGTTGCCTTTTTGCGCAGGAGAAAAGAAAGGGAAAGGACAGAAGCAGGTGAAGCACGCCCCGTGCCGGCTCTCTTGGAAGGCTCGAGCCGCCTCCGGAGCTCGGGCGGACTCCCTCTCGCGCTTCACAGGGACGTGGCGGCAAGCGGACCCGCTGCCACCCCCCAAGACGGAGCGGCGGCATGGGGGCTGGCCGCGGCCGCTGCTGGAAGAATCACCATCCGAAGAAGAGCTGGTGAAGCGTGAGGAGTCGCGGGCATCGCCAGCCGCCCGCGCGCTGCCCTCTCCACCCACGCCGGGGCTGATTCCTCTGCATGTGATCGTCGTCTTGGCAGCACCCCATGCGGCGACTGCCTTCCCCGAACACCCTCACGTGAAGGGTGGCGCCGTCGTGCATTTCTGAAGTGCAGGGAGCACCGGCGGCGAAGACCACGCTGCCATGAGCAAACGTCTGCCACCTGGTCAGAACAGGTTCCTGCAGCAGAGACCTCCAGAGAAGCCCACGGCCCGTGCAGCAGCCACCTGCCTCGAGCGAGAGGCCACTCAGTGGCGCCATCCGGGAGCTCACCCAGAGGAAGCACGGAGTCAAGGCTTGACGCCTGCCGGATTTGATTTCGGGTACCGCACCTTAAGGTTCAAACTCTGGGGTGCGCGCGGAGATCCGACCCTCCACCATCTCGTACCTCGCCAAATCGCAAGGACCTAAACTACTAAGAAGAACAGCACAAGAGACACGAGATTTATACTAGTTCGGGCCACCGTTGTGGTGTAATACCCTACTCTAGTTTGTGGTGTGGTGGATTGCCTCTTGGGCTGATGAGGAACAGTAGAGGGAAGAACAGCCTCGCGAGGGTCTGTTCTTGGTGGGTGCGATGAACTGCTAGGTGGTGTTCCGTCGCCGTAGCTTGAGGATCGGGTCTCTATCTCTCTCTGGATGCTAATCGACTTGATCTCTCATCCTCCGATCGTCTTGATGGATCGTCTCCCTCTACTATGGTGGCTAGCTCTACTTATATAGGCGGAGGCCCTGGGCCTCTTCCCAAATATTGAGCGGGAAGGGCGCCAATAATTGACCATTTTGAAGGAGAACAGCGGGTACACTTATCCTGGGCCTCCTTTGAGCCACGCCATGAGCCAGGCGAGCAAGTCCGGGGACCCCGTTCCCGTAACGCCGACAAGAGCCCGGGCCCACGGCGCCGCCCGAACTTGGCCGAGCGGAGAAGCGAAAGGGTAAGTGCGAAGCGTCATGGGCCCCTAACATCTCATGCCTTTGGGCGCCGCGTATATGATTGATTGGACGCGGGAGCCTGCTCCCCCACGATGCCTTGGTAACCGCCCGGATTCGACAGGTCCCTACATGCAGAGTTGGGCATGATGACTGGTGATCGTGGAGGCCGGCGGTTGGCCTTCGCCGGCTATAAGTACGGAACGGCGCCCATACAGTCTTCCTCATATCCTTCTCCTCTTCCTCGCCACGTCTGGTTGCCATGGCTCCGATCCGCTGGTTCTCGGGGAAGAGAAGGAAAGGCTCCTCAAGAGGATCTGACCCGCTCCCCCCAAAGCGGCTTGCTCTCTGGTGTCAGGGCAGGAGCGCTCGCCAGGAGGCGCCCATGCCCTGGTGCGTGCGGCCGCCACCAGGGTTTCCTCTTCCCTTGTACGCTCAAATTGGTGGCCCTGAAGGAGGTGACGCCGGGCGCCACGAGCGGCGCCGCCAACGACGCCGGCGGGTCACGAAAGTGTGCGTTTTCCCCCTGGAGTCCACGCCGAGGGCTCCTGCCGGGAGTTCGTGCTTCGCGTCGCTGCGCCTCCTAAGTCTTGGATTTGTCTTCCTTCTTTCTTCGCCTCTGCCGTGCAGGTGGGGGAACCCTCGGGACTCTGGCTGCAAAGACGCCGGGTTGCGGCACCCTCGCGACCGGGGCAGAGGTCGCAGTAGTTGCCCCGGGTGAGGTCTTCATGACTCGAGGCTGGGACGAGGTCGCCCGGGTCTGCAGGATGAGGGGCGCCCTCACGATCCATCTGGAGTACGATGGTGCTTCGGTGATGTCCTTCAAGCTCTTCGACACGGAGGGTCGTCGGCTGGAGTGCTGCCCCGGGAGAGGCGGTCGGGGCCTGGCTGGGCGAGACAGAGACCGACCACTCCCTTGGCAGCTTCTCAGGCGACGAAGGCGCCGGAGGATCCAGCGACTCCGCCGAGCTCCTCGCGACGCCGGAGATGAGCGACGACAGCTACGAGCCCCCGAGCCTGTGGCGCCCCCGGAGCAAGGCGAGCTCGTCAGGTCGTCGCCGCCCCTAATCTGGATGGGGTTGGCTCCGGACCGGGTGGCCCACTATTGATGATGGCGTCTGCCGCTGTGGTCCCTGTAGATAGGACTCCTTAGGATTCGCGTCTTTTGTTCCTGCGAGGAGCCAAGAATGTACCCAGCGGGCTTGTAAGATATTTGTAACTCGTTTGTCAATATGATCCTTATTGTGAGGCGATGCGGGATGCTCATTCCGCTTTAGCTAGCTTTCTTCCTTTCGGACCTCGTGAGGGCTTGGTGCTCTAACCGACAGGTCCCAGTCCCAAGGCGGCTTCAACCGTCGCTGGTATGCCAGGTCGCGATGCCGTGGTCAAGGCCAGGAGGTGAGCGGCCCGAGGGCCTGTAAGAGCCTCTAAGTCACGATGCTCAGGGGGTCCCCCTTGGCACTCAAGCAACCATCATTCGGTGAGAAAGGAGAGCGATGTTGCTAACACGGAGTTGCATTGAGTGTGGGGATGGTGTTAAGATGACTAGTGTGTCCGGAGGGTGACTTATCTCGAGGGTCAGGACAATGCTTCCTGGTGCGGCGCCAGGTCCGTGCCTTGGTCGACGAGAGATTGCGTGGCGAGGTCGTTTCGTGCTCCTTGGAGAGACCCTACAGGTTCACCACAAAAGGAACAAGAGCTCGCCGTGGCGATCGTTAGTCCTGCCGTTAGTTGCTTTGGAGAGGCGCGAGAGGCCTCGCGAGGTGTGTCGGGGCACCCGTGAGCCTGCGCGGGACTCACGAGGCCCTACCTCAAGGCGGGTTGCGCCTGGCTCTGGGCCTTGTCTTCGAGTGTGTTCTCGTAGAATTTGGCCAGATGCGGTGTTTCACGCCTTTGGGTCCCAGCTCTCGGGCTGGTCTCAGCCGTCGGCAAGCCAGTCGCAATGCCATGGACAAGACCAGAGGGTGAGGGTCGAGAGGCCGGTAGGAGCCACGAGTCGCGATGCTCGTGCACCCCCCTTTAACGCTGCTAAGCCGGATTAGATGACACAACTCTACATCCTCGGGTCCCGGCTCTCGGGCTGGTCTCAGCCGTCGATGGCAAGCCAGGTCGCGATGCCATGGACAAGACTAGAGGGTGAGGGCCGGAGAGCCGGTAGGAGCCCTGAGTCGTGATGCTCAGGCACCCCCCCTTTAACGCGTTAAGTCGGGTCAGACGCAACAACTCTACGTCCTCGGGTCCCGGCTCTCGGGCTGGTCTCGACCGTCCGGGCAAGCCAGTCGCGATGCCATGGACAAGACCAGAGGGTGAGGGCCGGAGAGCCGGTAGGAGCCTGAGTCGCCATGCTCGGGCACCCCCTTTAACGTGCAAGCTGGATTAGATGATTTAAACTTCTCGTCCTCGGGTCCCAGCTCTCGGGCTAGTCTCAGCCGTCGCTGGCAAGCCAGGTCACGATGCCATGGACAAGACTAGAGAGTGAGGGCCGGAGAGCCGGTAGGAGCCCTGAGTCGCGATGCTCAGGCACCCCCCCTTTAACGTGCAAGATTCCGCCACCCAGGAAAAGGCACCAAATAACAAACAAGGTGGAGCGAGGGCATAATCCTAAGGAAAACGCAAGAAGGATACACGCCGCTGGGACTGGCCCGAGCGGCTTGGGGACGATGCAGCCCAAGGGGCGCCCCCAACAGGATAAGCTAAAGACATGAAATAAAAGGGATACATGCCGCAGGGACGGACCCACGCGGCCTGGGAATAATGCGGCCCTCAAGGCACTCGGTAGGAAATAAAACTTAAAGATGTCACTGGTGATGTTGGGGATGAAGGTGTTGATGTAGCAGACTCGGTGGGCTGCGGAGCCGATCCCACGAGCCCCCAGCCCAGGGGCCTCGGGAGGCTCGAGGGCGCCTGGAGGCTCCTCTTGGGCCATCTCCATCTCCGCCAGGCTGCGGGCGTGCCCGGCCTCTTGAGCCTCCAGTGATGGTCCTCATGAGACGCTGGTGCGCAGCAGCCGCTGCTTTGCAGCCATAAGGCATGCGTGACGTAGGCTGTGGGGCGGACTGCGAACGCCCCACTCGCGAGGGGCCGAGGCGCTCTTGAGATGCAGCTCGGTTGAGCCCTGGTATGTCGATGCAGACGCATAGCCCACCATCCTCGCCTAGATGGGGGGCCACAGCGGGTAGGCGGCGGCTGCCCCTCATGACCCTTGACTCCTGTAGCTCCTGTATGGCCTTGCTGATGAACTCTTGAGGGTTTTTTCCTCCTGGTCTTGCTCCTGCTTGCGGGAAACATGCTGCGAAACACGCCTCCACGTGGTGCCCAAGCACCTCCCTCGAGACCTTGGCGAGGTCGGCGGCCCTCCAGGGAGAGCCCCCGAGCCCTGCCTGAGGAGGGCACCGGGCGCGCTTTCCTATGCGATGGAAGGAGGCTCCCCCTGGCCTGATGCGGGCCCCGAGGGGCCTGTCTTTTGAAGAGCCGGGCCGGTCGATGTCTTCTTCTTCTTGGGTGTGGCCTCGAGAGGCCTCCTGCTGCTGTGGTCTGGGTCTTCCAGCGACGCGGCCTGAAAAGCTTCGCCTGTGGAGCACACTGCGCATCTCTCTCTTCACGTGGCGCCGTGATGACTCCGCCCGCTTCCTGGCATCTGGAGGATGTTGTAGCCGTGGTGGAGTTACGGCCATGAATTTGGCCAACGCTGGGTACCCGAGGATGGCGTTATGCAGCGGCGAATGTGGACGGCGTCGAAGTCGATGAGCTCGGTGTGGTAGTTGTCGCGGGCCCCGAAGGTGACAGGAAGGCGGACCTGCCCGATCGGGACCGTGGAGCCGTCGGTGACTCGGAGAAAGGCTTGGTTGGCTGAAGGCGTTGAAGGCACTCAAGATTGTTGAATGTCTCCACGGAAAGGGACGTTGAGCCCTGCTCCGCCCGTCGATGAGGGTCTTGGTGACCAAAGACGTTGTCGATGATTGGGGAGCAAAGCATCGGGAGAACTCCGGCCGTGGCTGCGCGACTTGAGCTGATCCGCCGAGCTGAACGTGATGGCGACGCTGACCACCCGAGAGGGCGTGGACTCGAGCTTGGGGAGGACTGCATTCACTTGGGCGAACCGCTTGAAGATCTTGAGAGGCTGGGGCTTGAGCTCCACCCAGGATGCAGGCGATCGCACGCGCTTCCTGGAAGCCCCCAGCCCCCTTGTCCTGATGACGGTCTTCGGTTCTCCTTGGTGGCGGCGGCAGCGGAGGTAGGCCTGCGTTCCCCTGCGGGCGATCCTCGTGAGGCTGGTCCTACCAGCCCCCCTCGCAAGGTGGGTCTTGCCAGCGGTCCTCGCGAGGTTGGTCGCGCCACCCTTGGCGCGGGCCGCGGTCTTCCCAGCGTCCTGCATTCCTTCCTGCTCCTCGGCCGTAGCCCCGGTCGCTGCGCTCGGGGTGTCTGCCGACCCTTCCTTCACGTACGGCTCGGAGTTCTTGACATTCATTGGTGTTGTGGGTGTGGAGGTCGTGGTACACGCAGTACCGACTGCCCTTGGAGGACTCGGGCTGATCTCTGCCTCGCTTGGTGTCTGGTTCGGCTACGAGCACGACAGCCCCCTTGCGCTTCACGTCCTTGGCCTTGGACTTCTTCTCTTCGGGATCCGCGACAGGCAGCTCGAGGAGGGAGAGGCGCCCCTCCTCAGCCCTGGCGCACTTGGTCGCCAAGTTGAACAGCTCCTGTGGAGGTGCACAGATCTTCATGCATCGCCCGGCTCCTCCTTCATCTTGACGTCGCGCACGCCGTCGGAGAAGGCAGAGATGATGGCCTCCTCCATTACCCTGGGGATCTTGAGGCGCGCGTTGTTGAAGCACTGGATGTACTATTGTAGGGTTTCCCCTGGCTGCTGCTTGATTCGGCGCATGTTGCTCATGGCGGGTGGCCGGTCGCGAGTACCTTGGAAGTTGGCGATGAAGCGGGTGCGCATCTCGGCCCAGGAAGAGATCGTGCACAGGGCCGATTCAGAGCAGTGCGGGCTCCGTCCTTGGCGCCATGGGAAACCAGTTCGCCATGACCTTTTCATCCCGTTGGCAGCCTCAATGCCCATCTCGTAGAGCTGGAGGAACTCCGTAGGGTCAGTCAGTCTGCCGTCAGAGGCGAGGAGGCAGGTCTGGCTTGAACTTGGCGGACCACGCGACGCTGCGCAGCTCGGAGGTGAAGGCGCGGCAGCCCGCCGTGGCCGCGGGGGGCCTCGGACGGCAGAGAGCTTGGTCTTGCAGGCCTCCCTGCGCGGCGGCTGGGGGCAGCGCAGGGTCTTGACGTGCTGGAGCGGGGAGCGCTCGGGCAGCTTCTTGCGGGCGAGGAACTTCTTGGCAGCTTTGCTCTTGCTAAGCCGGTGCCTGGCGGAACGGGTTCCGCCCAGGGGCCGCGCGCCTTGGGGCAGGGCGCCGTCTTGAGGAGGAGGCGGCTGAGGCGCCCCGGGAGCTTCTTCGCGCTGGGCGGGTGCGGTCTGCAGCGAGACGGACGGCGCGGGTCGCCTCTGCAGCGGGCGAAGCTTCGGTGACTCGGTCGAGCCATTCTTCGTAGACGTCATCGACGGGGCGGTAGCGCAGGAGGTCGTTGGCCGCGATGAGTGCAGCTCGGGCCTCCATGGCCGCGCGGGGCGCGCGTGATGAAGAACCAGTAGGGGTGAGTGAAGGCGTGGCGGTGTGGCCATCCCGCCTCATGGACGGGTGCTGGGACGACGCTTGCTGCTCGTTCCCCGCCGGGCCGGTGGCGGCGTTGACGGCAGGTGACGGGGAACGGCGAGGACGCCCGCCGACGGGAGCCGTCTGGGCGACATGGGAGGCGAGGGCGGCTCGGCGCCGGGCGCGGCTCGACAGCGCCGCATATGGTTGTGGTGGTCGGGGAAGAACGAGGCGACGAAAGGCAGATTCCAGCGCACCCCTACCTGGCGCGCCAAAATGTCAGATTTCGGGTTCCGGCAGACCCTTAAGGTTCGAACTCTGGGGTGCGGGCGGAGATCCAACCCTCCACCATCTCGTACCTCGCCGAATCGGAAGGACCTAAACTACTAAGAAGAACAGCACAAGAGACACGAGATTTATACTAGTTCGGGCCATCGTTGTGGTGTAATACCCTACTCTAGTTTGTGGTGTGGTGGATTGCCTCTTGGGCTGATGAGGAACAATCTGAGGAAGAACAGCCTCGCGAGGGTCTACATTCTTGGTGGGTCTGATGAACTGCTAGGTGGTGTTCCGTCGCCCTAGCTTGAGGATCGGGTCTCTATCTCTCTCTGGATGCTGATCGTCTTGATCTCTCGTCCTCCGATCGTCTTGATGGATCGTCTCCCTCTACTATGGTGGCTAGCCCTACTTATATAGGCGGAGGCCCTGGGCCTCTTCCCAAATATTGAGCGGGAAGGGCGCCAACAATTGGCATTTTGAAGGGGAACAGCGGGTACACTTATCCTGACTAAAGTTGGTCCTCGCCTGCCAAAGGCTCTGGTGATGACGCCTGCTTGGGCTCCACGATGACTCCTTTCCAGCCGTTGGGGCTAGTCTTGGTCTTGTTGCACCAAAACGGATGCCTTTGCTTGATGCTCTCGCCTGCGCTTGCTCCCTTTGCACCAAAGAGGAAAGGAGGATGTCAGGCTGGCGCCCAATGGCGCCCTTGGTAAATCATGAGCTATGCGTCTGGCACCTCGCGAGGTACCCTACCTTGAATTCTCCGCCTCCTCATGAGCCAGCCTGATGAGGCCGTGCCTGAGGAAGCTCCTTGTCGTCCGCTCCGCGAGGCTTGGCCCCTCGCGAGGGTCTTGAGTTTGTGTTGATGAAGATGGGCCGTCCTGGGCCTCCTTTGAGCCATGCCGCAGGCCGCAGGCAGGCAAGTCTGGGGACCCCCGTTCCCAGAACGCCACAACGCCGGACGGCTCCTCCGCCCTCACCATGAACTCCGGCAGCGCTTCAGCAGCATGGAGGCGCGGCCTCAGGGGACGCGCGGCCGGGGGACGCCCTCCGACAATGGCCAGCCGCTCGTCGCCATGTTGAGAGCCTCCCCCACGACCGTGGGGGACCGCCGCGGAGGCCACGAGATGCTTGCGAGGGCGACCTCGACCACGCTTAGGCGGAGGAGAGGAAGACTCGACCTGACGGCCCTTCCCCTTCTTTGCGGCCGAGAACTTCCTTGGTGGAGCCATGGAGAAGAAGGAGAGACAAGAAAGGATAGACTGGAAGGGCGCACGCCGTCTGCAGACTTATAGCTGCGAAGGCCAACCGCCGGCCTCCACAATCACGGTAATCATGACCAACTCTGCATGCAGAGGACTTCTCGAATCCGGGTGGTTACCGGCGTCGTGGGGAAGCGATGCGCCTGGCGTCCAATCAACCGCCACGCGTCGCCTAAGGCCGCAGCTGTTAGGGCCCAGCGACACTTCAAGACTTGCCCTTTCGCCTCTCTGCTCGGCCAAGTTCGGGCGCCGTGGGCCAGGCTCTTGTCGGCGTTACGGGCAGGGGTCCCCAGACTTGCCTGCCTGCGGCTTGTGGCGTGGCTCAAAGGAGGCCCAGGACAGCCCATCTTCATCAATGCAAGCTCAAGACCCTCGCGAGGGGCTAAGCCTCGCGGGGCGGACGACAAGGAGCTTCCTCAGGCATGGCCTCGCCAGTTGGCTCATGAGGAGGCGGAGAGTTCAAGGTAGGGTACCTCGCGAGGTGCCCATGACGCATAACAATGACGACCAAGGGCGCCACAGCGCCAGCCCTGCAGTTGTCCTCCTTTCCTCTTTGGTGCAAAGGGAGCAAGCGCAGGCGAGAGCATCAAGCAAAGGCATCCGTTTTGGTGCAACAAGACCAAGACCAGCCCCAACGGCTGGAAGGGAGTCATCGTGGAGCCCAAGCAAAGGCGTCATCACTGAGCCTTTGGCAAAGCGAGGACCAACTTTAGTCAGGATAAGTGTACCCGTTGTTCCCCTTCAAAATGGCCAATTGTTGGCGCCCTTCCCGCTCAATATTTGGGAAGAGGCCCAGGGCCTTAGCCTATATAAGTAGAGCTGGCCACCATAGTAGAGGTATATAGAGGCATCTAGAGAGGAGGACGGAGAGACAACCCGAGATCCGTATCCTCATCAAGAAACCAGTAGCTAGAGCAACTGAACACGACCTAGCAGTTCATCACACCCGCCAAGAACAGACCCTCGCGAGGCTGTTCTTCCTTGTACTATTCTTTAATCAGCCCAAGAGGCAATCCACCACACCACACACTGGAGTAGGGTATTACACCACAACGGTGGCCCGAACCAGTATAAATCTTGTGTCTCTTGTGCTGTTCTGTTAGTAGTTTAGGTCCCTGCGATTCGGCGAGGTGCGAGACGGTGGAGGGTTCGATCTCCGCGCGCACCCCAGTGTTCGAACCTCAAGGGTCTGCCGGAACTCGAAATCCGACATCATCTATCTAAATTATGGCATGGCAGCCCAATTAATAAAGACATCATATAGTTATATCATCTCATCCTGTTTAGTGTTTACAGTCATCATATTTTGAATTATGGCATTCTATCCGTGGATGTATGTGAATTATGGCATGCCAACCTATTTAATAAAAACATTATATAGTTATGTCATGTCATCCTGTTTACATAGTCTCATATTTTGAACTATGTCTTTCCATCTTTTTTAGTTAGCCATCATAATGTGAAATTGTGTCATGCTATCCTGTTTAGTTAGCCATCACATATGTGAAATTGTGTCATGCTATCCTGTTTGGTTAGACAACATAAATATGAATTATTTCATGCCCTCTTTTATTCCCCACTATCCATTGCACTGCTTCTATCATACAATGTCTATAATTTCAATTACTTTTTCTTGTTTATCAGCCATTTGAATTGGAGAGCGTGATGGCATTATCTAAAGGGAGTAACAACACGGTCTTCGAAAAGATAGTGCTACCAGTTGATGCAGATAGAACCATGGTTGTACTTGCCCAAGGACCAGATCCGCCACACATAACCTGCAGACTCGCAGATTGTACCCCTACCCAGTTGGACAGAGAACCAGCTACACCTTTTAACCCCAACCCCGGCAGATAGTAACCTAGTTCCAGTTGACACAACACCGTCTCCACCACAGAGCACCCAAACACGAGCGGTTAGTAAGGGAACTGCATTGCCCAAAGCACGAAGACCACCACTCCGAATCCCAACTCAACGCTTAAAGGAGAAGAAGACTTGTTCTCAGGTCAAGTTCTGTAGCTATGGTTCATACTCCTTTGCTCTTGCATTATCAGTATTTACTCATACCAACTATTTTCAAATTTGAAGGATGGAATTGAAACTCCAATGGCGCAATGGTATGTTTTAAACATGTTTCTTTAACTGGTTTGCTATTGTAACCTTGCTTCTATGTTGATTTCAGTTTCAATTGAATAAAAAAATTATGTTCTCATGTCATGCACATTACAAGTGTTGTTATTGCTCTATAGTTACCCACACTTATATTCTGTCTATTCTGCTTTGTCTTGAACAAATATTATTTGATCTGTGTCTCTATCTTGATTTGGCAACAAAAACTAGAATGATATAGAACATAAAGTGACCATGGTACATAGATATATATGTTTGTTTCATGTTGTTATCATGTCCACTTTACTACTGGACTCATTTACCAAAATGAGTTTCATATACAACATGGTAAACATGTGATGTGTCTGCTTGTTTCTCTTTTAGAATGCGGACAAAATATTGGAGAACAAAGACTGCGTTATCCAATGGTAAAGGAAGTAATGCTGATAAGGTTCAAGATAGTGAGACGTCCCTGTTGGTCTCCAAGAAAGCTGATAAAAACTATCTTGACGACAGTGAGGGAACCCAAAAGTCCTGTCTTGATGTAGTGTTCGACTTACTCGCCACTACTGCTGGCACAAGCTCTTTGAACTCATTGCCGAATCGATTCGTCTTCTTGAGTCTCAACTTCAAGTTGAAAGACATCGATCGAGATGTCTTTGTGTGAGGAAGTGAAGGGTGAGGAAGTCCCTGCAGAATTCAGATGCATATTTTCCGGTGCAACAACAAGCTACCGGAGGATTTAAGTGCCAAACAAGACTAAGTTAATAATCTTGCTAAGAATCTTGAGAGCATTATGGGTACCCTTGATATTGTTTCTTGAGATCTTCTGAAGTGGTTTCAGTTCTGGATTTGTTTTGCTGCGGCGTTTATTTGCACTGGTCGCCAACTTTGACAACCAGTGTATGTGATATGCTGCTTTGCTCCCTATATTTGCACTGGTGGCGAACTTTGATGCCCAGTGGATGTAATATGTGTAATAGTTGTGATAGCCTAGCGTTAGTTGCTTGCTTATTTATTTCCTTGGTGTCTTGTTTATTTGTTTGCTTGTAGTCATTGCAGTTCTTTTTCCGCGGTTAGCTAGTGGCTGCAATAACCTATTTTAAAACTAGGCCACGGTAACCATGGGCTAATATTTCTTGTAGTGACCTGGGCCTCCCATCGTCGAGAAAGCGATGGGCCTTCTACGGGTCAGAAACAATGGGCCTTCTACTGGTAGAAACAATGGGCCTTCTGTGGGCCGTATCATCAATGGGCCTTATACGGGCCGTATGATCGATTGGCCAAACATGGGCCAAATAGACCGCATTATGGCCGTAAACGAGCTAGAGTTGGAATCGTCCGTTCATGGGCCGACCATAACGGGCCATCGTTAATAGGCCGTATTTGATGACGCTATGAAAACGGCCCAACGTATTAACGGACCACAAACGGGCCGATCAGAACCCACGGGCTGAATTTGGCCCTAAGCGAAAATGACAAGATGTGGCCGTAAGTAAACGAATGCTGGAAAATAGCCCAAGAATAAATGGGCTCTGAGAAGGCCGAAAGATAACATGGGCTGGAAAACGGCCCAACGGAATAACGGGCTATTAATGGGTATAAAGTGATACATCGTTCTTACGCCCGATTTCACCACGGGCCGTTAATGGGTGTAAAGTGATACCTTTGTTCATTACGGGCGAAGTTTCACCACGGGCCGTTAATAGGCCAAGAGTTACATAGGGCCTCATATGGGCCGAAAGACGTCATGGGCCATACATGGGCCAGAAGTGAAAATGGGCTGGAATCATATTGGATGGCCCAGATGACGCTACTGGGCCTAATTCAAATAGGGCGTAACGGGCCTTGGGTTAGAGGGCTGTAAATGGGCTATATGCGAACAGGCCGTTAACAGGCATTCCATGGGCCGACCCGCCACCTTTTAACCAAGTCAAACAGGCCGGCCTTTTCACGGGAATGGGCCTCTGTTGGGCCGTGCCACGTGTTGACATATCATAGGCGCCCTCTATCCAATGAGTGGATGACATCTGTCCCGGCGATGAGCCGACACCTGTTTCCTCCAGCCAATGATGATTTTACACGTGGAAAATCCCCATTGGTCGGAGCTGTTAACGGGTTATCGGATCCAAAACCCGACCCGATAGCTTAATGGTGTTCCGTTACGGTGGATGCCACGTGTCGGTCACCCTTGAAAAGCACTTCGCGGACGCGCGATTTATCGTCATGGAAGTGGAGACTTCCGTGATGATAATTTTGGTAATGTCATGGAACACTTCTACGACAGCACATGTATGACACTCTTGATTCTGTCATAAATTTTTCATGGATGTACATGTATGACAAAAAACACGACCTACTGTGACAAACACGTATCATCACGGAAGTGTATTTTTTTTGTAGACTAAGGCTGCAGAGCGTGCAGCAGTGAAGAAAAGGAAGGCATCAACTTCATCAGATTCTTCAGCTCCGAAGAAGATGAAGTCTTTGTCCAGCTCGTTTGCAAACCCCATTGATGATGTTCCTATCTCAACCATGCCATCAAAGGACCTTGTTCCTTATGATGAAGAATATGTGATTCCTAGCGATTCCGATGAAGAAAATCCTTCTGCTGCTTCGTTAGAGCAGTTGGATGAAGAAATTGAAGTGGATGCAATCCCTTCAACTCCAGTTGTTTCCTCGCCTATGCCTCAGTTTACTGCTGAAGAGGCCG
Organism: Aegilops bicornis; assembly: GCA_021605145.1. Lineage (NCBI taxonomy): Eukaryota > Viridiplantae > Streptophyta > Magnoliopsida > Poales > Poaceae > Aegilops > Aegilops bicornis. The sequence continues at coordinate 612,376,817 of CM038670.1, read as the reverse complement.
GCGTCGAAGAAATGGAAGATGAGGATGTGGACATTGGCTGTACCATGATGACTTTTGGGAAAGTCAACACCCCAACTCTCCACTGTTCACACCGTTGCAGCAAATTCCTCAGTCCCTAGTAACTACAATTCAAATGGGATCTGATGAACCACATGCCACACCGTCTGTCCATGAAGAAATTCCAGCCACTAGTGCTGAAGAAAATGTAAATGAAGAATTGAAGACCCAGGCTGTCACTGAAGAAGAAGCTGAAATTCCTCAGCCTGTGGAGCCTGAGATTGCGATTCCTGAGGTAATAATGCAATTGACTGACACTCCTCAGCCCAAACCTAAGGATCCATTCTCAAAGAAGCAGACATTCAAGGCTGATGATTTCTTTAGCGAGCGCGTGTTCTTCACAAACTACAATCCCTATGATTCTGCTCGTCTCAGAAGGAAGCGCTTCTGGACCGCCAGCTAGGCCAACCTCTATTCTTTACTGCTCTTCAACAAGGACAAAGTCTTCGACCACGAGCATATTCCTCATGTGGAGATGGAATCACTGCCATGCTTCACACCTGTCCTCAGTGTGCTTCATGACACAGGCCTCCTCAACTTTTGCACAGACATAGTTGATTGGAATGAAGAGCTCATTCTTCAATTCTACGCAACACTGCACATCACAGGAGATGCTGACGATGTGAACTCCTGGGTTCTGGACTGGATGACCTAAAACACTCACTACAAAGCACCAGCCTCTGAATTACTTCACGCCCTGCCCATCAGTCCTCCACCTGAGGGAGCTCGTTGCATGTACCAAGAGCCTGAGCTTACAGATTACTATATGAAAGTGCTGATGAAGCCATTGAAACCTGGTCAAGCCTCAAGGACAAAATTCCTCGTGAAGGAATTGCAGTATGTACCAATAACAGTCTATCACATTCTGACGAAGACTATGAGTCCAATCAAAGGCCATGACTCATCTAATGAGGAAATTGTCGGCATCATGAAGAATCTGGTATTCAACATCATTCATGGAATACCCGTCAACTATCATGATTTCTTCATGAGGACTCTGACCAATGTTGCACTTTCTCCGTTTGAGCTGAAGCCTTATGCACCTTGGATTATGAGATTCCTCAGGACAAGGTCTTCACTCAACTACAAGGCTGATTTTCAGAATCACCTCAACTACTTGCCCCCGATTGAAGTCCTCAAGCGGACCTATTCCTCAGCCAATGAAAAGGGGCAAGGCACCAGCTTTTATTGATGAAGGCATTCGTCCATTGGATGGTTAGTTTCGCAAAGCTGCATCTTATTCCACCAATGATGACTCTGCCACTCATGATTCTGCTGCCCATGCCTCCAAGACAAATCCTCAAGCCACTGCTCCTCGTGTGATGACTGACCGTGAGCTTCTGCTTAGTCTTCACCAGAAGGTGGATCGAAACCATAAATGGGTTAAGCGTCAGTTTGGTTCAATTCTTCACAACATGACTGCTATACATAATGTAGTGAATAAAAACCATTACTACCTCCATGAAGTCTTCAACAAGACCTGGGCTATTCATCACATGTATATGGTGAAGAAGATCTGAACCAAATGGGTCTCAAGGAGGACTTTGACTGGTCTGCACCTCCACCGAAGAAATACAAGAAGGTCAAGGTTCCTTCCTTGGTGGCCAGCTCCTATTCTTCATCGCGCGACACCGATGAGCATGAAGACTTGGACGACACTGTGGTAGGCCCTACATCAACAAATGACCCCAACAATGCTAGCGCTCCTTCATCAACTTGATATTCTTCCGGGGCGTTAGTCCGCATTTTCGATCCTTTCAGTCAGTCGATGACAAAGGGGGAGAAATATGAGTTAGTCTTCAAGCGGGTCTATCTTATATGGGCGTTTTTTCTTAAGTTACAACTCTCGTTCTTCTGATGACTTTGCTGGATCAAGTTGTGTCGTGGAATTGTCACGGCAGATGTCCTAGTGTGAGGACTTAGTCGTGAGGCCAACGCATCTATGCGGTAGCTTTAAGGGGTTGGTTGGAATCGAGAGACGCGAGGCGGATCAACACACAAGACAAGGATTTAGACAGCTTCGGGCCCCGGGGAACATCATCTGGTAAAAACCCTACATGCTGTTTGAGGCTAGGTCTCATTATCATCACGAGGGAGTCGCCGTAAACCGGCTCTCCTCTTTGTGTCTAGCCCTAAAGATTATTGCTTCTTGCTTGTCCCCCTTTTGGGGAGCCCTGCCCCTCCTTATATATGTTGAAGGGGCGGGTTACATGTGGAGTCCTATTAGGATTAGAACTAGTCTATCTCTAATACAAACCGGATACAAGTCCAGGTCTTAACTCCTTGTAAGACAAATATTCCTTATGCCTTTCCTCTTAAACCGCCCACCATAGTATGAACTGCCTTTCATGAACCACTTGGTTGAATACACCGGTCTTGTCGCTCCTCGCACCCGCTTTGCCGGATTACCAACGAGTCGTGAACCGCCAGGTCCAAATGGGTCGCCGGTGAACCGCCAAGAGTCAGCGGGGTCTCAAATAAACCGCCAAGTCCGGCCGGGTTATACTTCCGGCCGGTTTACGTCGCGGGGTATATCCCCGACATTAGTCCCTAGTTCAATTTGGATTTATCCATGTTAAACTGATCCTATGAAATAAACACAAGAACAAACTTGACAGATTATGCTCCGGGTTAAGAATTCTTGTAAACCGGCATATGATCATCCTTAAATCCTTGTCATTTCCTCCTTCTAGAAAATCCGGGTCAACAAGCCAGCTTCATACTCAATTTGCTGACATTGGTTTCTCACAGAGAAAATTTGTGAAGAATAATCCACTTGAGTTGGCCTTCAATGCTCTGATTTGACAAAAATATTGGTCTTCAAATATTCAACTGATATCAGCCGGTTTGAAAATGTAGAACTTGTCGGTTTATCATTGCCAAAGTTGTCGGGTCAATCTGGTTTGCTCAGAATTGAGAATTTGAAGATTTTTCTCCCTTATATTCATATTACATGTAGCCTCCAAGTCTTGAGCAGAACAAAGTGATGGCTTAAGACTTATTTCCATATAATTACTGCCACTTTGAAGAGATCTCATCTCAGTCACTAGCAAAAACTAAATACTCCATATATGTAGCCCCCAAGTGCCGGTTCATTACACAATAATGAGCAGGGACTTTATAAATATGATCATGTAAATTTGAACAATAACTTGTAGCCCCCAAGGGCCGGCTTAGTAAGATAATACTGAACCGGAACTTGATATATACTTGAATGTTTGACAGGAGCAATTGGTAACCCCCAAGGGCCGGCTCATTATGATATGATGAGTCGGGTCTTCAATAAGATGAGCAAAAAATGACTTTGCATTAGCCCCCAAGTATCATGGTGCATGCTCGCAGCAACATGAGACTTGCATATTTGATATAATCTCAGCTTTGAATAATGTAGCCCCCAAGTGCCGGGTCGTAAGCCTGCAGTGACTCGGGACTATTCCTTCCATTGCAGAATAAATCATATTCATCGACAAAATAATATCCATTGCGCTAAAGCGACTTTGAAAACCTCAATCATAATATTAATAACCATAATAAAAATCAAGCCATTTTGGCTATTCAAGATAATATAATCCGGTATGAAAACCTTATTCATCCAATATCATAATGAAAATTCAGCCAAGTTTGGCTATTAGAATAATATAACCCAATCATTTATAAGCGCATGATTCCAATGGCGCAATCCAAATATATACTGGCGACTTATAGTCCAAAGCCAGGCCGGTTTAATAAACACCGGATAATTTCTCATCATATACTGGCGACTTATCATCTTAAAGCCAGGCTGGTTTAATAAACACCGGATAATTTCTCATCATATACTGGCGACTTATCGTCTTAAAGCCATGCCGGTTTAATAAACACCGGATAATTTATAATCATGCTTTATTCAACCTGTTTCTGCATACAACAAGTTTAAAGTGTCCTGGTGGCTTACCGCTGGACGGGTCATAATGCCCAACATATAACCCGGGTTTATAACCAAGGCTGCACTTAAGAATAATCAAATATGAAATATATCATACCTGTGACATTGAATCACATCATTGGTTTACCAACTTTTTGTAGTAAGGGTGATAACCCCAATCTTGAGTACTGATAACTCCTTCCATATTGTGCCGGTTTATGATAAAACCGTGCCGGTTTGTGATAAACACCAGATTAACCATATATAATACTGGTGACTTTGAGTCAAAGCCAGACCGGGTTGATAGTCTCCGGATTAAGATTTGAGCATGTTCCGTCAATTTGTAATTGTGAATGAACCGGTTTAATAATGTCGGTTTGTAAACGCAACAAAAGAAATGTTTATCAAAAAATAAAACAGAATTCAAGCAAAGGCAAAGATAAAACCATTGCAAATGAGGCTTTGAGCCGATCAAGAGGCATTACCATGGTCAGACCCGACCAAGCTCCCAAAAAGGCGTAGCTATGGTTCTAGTCAGCCAGGTCCCCAAATGATGCTTTGGCATTACGCCGATCAAGAGGTGTAGCGATGGTTCGGGTTCGACCAAAGCCCCCAAGTGATGCTGTGGCACTAGGCCGATCAAGAGGCGTGACTATGGTTCAGACTTGGCCAAGTCCCCAAGTGATGCTGTGGCATTGAGCCGATCAAGAGGTGTGACTATGGTTCGGATACGACCAAATTCCCCAAGTGATGCTGTGGCATTGAGCCGATCAAGAGGTGTAGCTATGGTTGGGATACGACCAAGCCCCCAAGTGATCAATAATACGATAAGCCAATAAGGCATGATACCCATGTTTGAATCGCGCATCATGGCAGCAGGTCCTCTTTGGCACCCTTTAACTTTTTGCAAGAGATAGATCCTTCTTGAACCGGATGTTAAACCGGATATTGAGAGCTTCAAAGCTTTGTGGGAGACATCATTCCCTTGAACTGGATTTTAAACCGGAATCTTCATTTTCAGCCGGAAATTTTCTTGATGTCCTTTAAACTCGAACTTGCGAGAAGTTAATTCCTTTTTGAACCGGAAATTCTTAAACCGGATTTGAGAGCTTCAGAGCTTTGTGAGAGAACAGATTTCCCTTGAACCGGATTGTAAACCGGATATTTGAGAGCTTCAGTGAGACTGACTTCCCTTTAGCCGGATTTTAAACCGGAATCCTTTCTGATGACCCGGAACTTCTTCATTGAGCCGAGATTATGTAATCATTATATACTTTCTAAGCCGGAAATTTTTCGACAGCCTTTAAATTTTCATCAATATAGCAGTAGCCTCCGGACCGGGTTATCTTTCCCTCCATCGCCCCGGGTTTTTAACTTTGCTGAAAGTGGCAAGATTTGCTGAGTTATGTCATCGTAGCCCCCGAGTCTCAAAGGTGACTCGAGGAGTTGACTTGAGATTCTCCATGTTTGACCATGATATAAACCGGCATAACTTGTATATCATTGGTGTTGATAGCACGATGTGAATCCACAGAAGGTTGAGGTGACTGCGGCGGGTTATAAATGATCCCGTATGAGCCGTGTCAGCAACTCGGCCAATGGTTCCTTCCAACTGGCGATTTGAAGTTAACCAAACTGTAGTGGCGGCGACTTGTATGCCTGCCCATCGAGCCATCCAGTGCAAACGGCGGTTTGATGTTAATTTGCCTCCAATTTGCTAAAAGTAAACCGGGCTACCCAAGCTGTGACTTGCTCATATGCAATAAATAGCTCATGCAGATAGGTGCGGCCCGGTATGTTGATGTAGACCAGGCCACAAGGACGGCGACTTGCGCACGTTCATTCACCGGGTGGTATGACACGGACGAAACACCAGTGTAGAACGTTGCTAGCGCGTGCTCCGTGCCCGTAATATAATGCCTCATTTGTAATGAACAATTGTCCTACGCCAAAAAATATCACATGCCAAAGTAATTGCTCACACAAAAATTAATGTGCTATGAAAACAAACCGGACGGATATCACCTAATGTTTTTTGTTCGAACAACGGATGATCCGTTCATCGCGACAGAGGCGGTTTAAGCAGGTCGGCGACTCAATATGGTCCCGGCGGTTCGAGCAGAAACCCTCCGGGTTATTCTCCGGGTCTTTAAACACCCAGCATGGGCGGTGCAGATGTATACGTCGCCTCCGACGCCGACGCACGAGGACCGGATCATACCTTGGCCATGAGTCAATTGACCTGATTGTTTTGTTCGGCGAGTCCATAGAGCTTTTTCTTATCTCTGCTCTGGGCATAAATGTCTTGACGTGCAATATTGCATGCATATATGCCCCGCTCATCAATTGGTATTAGCCTTGCTAGTACTTTGCATTGGCTGGGATTTTCTTGTTAGGAAGATTGACTCAGCCTTTAAGACCGTCGGCTCACGTGTGAAATCCTCAGCAGATCTCACAAATTTGACAGCAAAAACAGCAACACCACTTAGACCGCCTGTTCCCAATCAGCGGTGATCCAATCCTTTCCCTCTGAATCATATCTTCAAAATCAGTTTCTGCGATCGTCACGGCTGCATAATATAATGCTTGCTCTCTCGCTAGCAGCAGTTCACAGATCTTATGGTCAAGATTGCGCATCGTACACATTGCCATGTCATTAAATCTATATTAACCCGTAAGATAGCTGCCGCCGATAGAATCAACAGTACATGAAGTAATTCCTTGGTTTCATAGGCAGTTGGCCACGGTACATGTAGATGTTGCTGAACCTGAAGAAAATACACTGAAGCCCGACAGCGGAGGCATCTGGAGGTCGGGGCAGCCTGCCGGTGACTCTCCAACCGGTGAAGGCGCGCGGGGATGGCAGCAGCTCGGGGCTGTGGTGAACCGACGCGCGGGGAGCAGCAGTAATGAGTTAACAAGGCGGGTTAACAAGGCGGGTTAACAAGGCGGCAGTAGGTGGTGACTTGGAGCGGTCGTTGAGGCGATATAGCTCGGCATGGGCCGCAGTAACGGAGCTCGTGGCTATAGAGACGGAGGCGGTAACTCGGCGCGAGCTCGCGACGGGAGCGGCTACTTGCAGACGCGGCGACAGCAACCAGCAGCTCGGGCACAGAGCTGAACGAGGGTCAGCCTGAGGACGGGGACGGCTCGCGACGACAGGGCCGGTTCAACCCGGCGGGTCGACGAGATGCGTCCGTGGCAACGGCGAGTTGGAGAGTCGCGGCCGGGGCCGGTTCAGGCGCGAGAGCTGGAACCGGAGTGGGTTTGGCCGGGGCCGGTCGACTTGGTGGAGCCAAAGACGCACGCGCCGCTGGAGCCGGAGAGGCGCGGCCTGCTGCGGGTACAGAGGAGGGCGAGGCCGAGCCGGCGGGCGCAGCCACAGAGGGGCGCGAGGAGGAGAGGTTCGGACGCCGCGGACGAAGCTGGAACGAGATGCGTGGACAGCGCGGGTGCAGGTGGAGCTGCAACCCATCCCGGGATAACACGGACGGGCAGCAGTGTCTTGTGTAAACCGGAAGGAGCTCCGAGGCGAGGCCAACAAGGCGGGTTCGACGTCTCAAACGCGGGATCGCGCGGAGGCGGCTTGCAGAGCCAGCGGCCGCGTAGGGCCGGTGAGGAGTGGAGCCAGCGTGAAGTGGTAGTGGAGGAGAGGGCCCTAGTGGCCGCGGCGGTTTGAGGCAGGCGGAGGCGAAGCAGAGGCCAAGGCGGTTTACAACGGCAGATGGGACGCCGTCTTCCAGGCGAACAAAGAGGCAGGGTTGGGTCCACGGCCGCAGGTGAGAGAGGCGCTGGCTCGGCAGGGCTGTTTCGCTGAAATTGAGGCGGAGGTGGCGGGGTGTGGCTGAACCGGCGGCCGGTTGGAGAGGTGCCGGTACAACGGGGTCGCGACCAAACGGTAGTCGGATGTGCTCCTAGTAATGGCAGCTCAGCGACGAAGACGGAGGCAGACACCAAGTCCGTGATCTCCTCCAGCCCTGTCGTTTTTTTAATCGATTGATGACGTCACCCGCAGCATCTAATTACACCGCCCATATAAGTTTTGTCTTGTACTCCTGGCCCTAGAGCGATCCAGATACGCTGCTCTGGTCTGTTTGGTCAACTTGCCTTCTCTTAACATTGAAAATCCTTCGTCTTTTTTCCAGTTGTTGCAATCAGAGAACTCCTCAGACAGGCGGCTTCCCGGCGTAAATTTCATGCACATCAACTTGCGATTTAACAAGTCGCTTAGGGCTGCCATCATAAAAAAGAAACTCTCGTCTCGGACTCGGCGGATATCCCATGGCACGCGTTGCGGCCGCATAGCATGCAACCCTAAAATTTCTCAGATTCAATATCGTAAATTCCGCTCCGACTGCTTGGCAAGGAAGTAGATACCGGCTCCTCTTAACCCGGCACCTCGCGAGCTTCTCAATCTCTAGGAAGGATTCCTCCAAAAACTCAACACCACCGTGCGCAAGCCCCACAGTGGGCGCCAACTGTCGTGGAATTGTCACAGCAGATGTCCTAGTGTGAGGACTTAGTTGTGAGGCCAACGCATCTATGCGGTAGCTTGAAGGGGTTGGTTGGAATCGAGAGATGCGAGGCGGATCAACACACAATACAAGGATTTAGACAGCTTCGGGCCCCGGGAAACATCATCCAGTAAAAACCCTACATGCTGTTTGAGGCTAGGTATCATTATCATCACAAGGGAGTCGCTGTAAACCGGCTCTCCTCTTTGTGTCTAGCCCTAAAGATTATTGCTTCTTGCTTGTCCCCCTTTTGGGGAGCCCTGCCCCTCCTTATATATGTTGAAGGGGCGGGTTACATGTGGAGTCCTATTAGCATTAGGACTAGTCCATCTCTAATACAAACCGGATACAAGTCCAGGTCTTAACTCCTTGTAAGACAAATATTCCTTATGCCTTTCCTCTTAAACCGGCCCACCATAGTATGAACCGGCCTTCATGAACCGCCCGTTAGCCACCGGTCTTGTCGCTCCTCGCACTCCGCCCGCCGGATTACCAATGAGTCGTGAACCGCCAGGTCCAAACGGGTCGCCGGTGAACCGCCAAGAGTCAGCGGGTTCTCAAATAAACCGCCAAGTCCGGCCGGGTTATACTTCCGGCCGGTTTACGCCGCGGGGTATATCCCCGACAAGTTGTAAACTTAAACTCTGTGGCAACCTGATACTCTTGCTGTAGTTTTTCTGCATGCTTATTCCTCATTAATGTTTATGCACGCATGCTGAATTACATCAGCCACCATATTTCATCATGCATTTCAAATTCTTCATATTATGTCAAATGCGTGTATGAATTACAAGATATAGGGGGAGATCTCCATGATTCAACTCTTCAAGTGTGCATTGCTTCAAAAGCAAATTCCTCACTATGCACATCTTCAGGGGGAGTTCTTCTATATCTTGCAATCGAATTCCTCAATATTAGTATTTACACTTCATATGTTTATCCCGTTGAAAACTTAACCTATATTGTCATCAATCACCAAAAGGGGAGATTGTAAGTGCATCTAGTGCCCCTTAGTGATTTTGGTGTATTGAAGACTTATACGTTAAGGGACTAATGTGTTTATGAGTGTACACATGTCTATAAGTCTATGAGGAGTTTGATATTTACAAAGAAAGTCGACCCCTAAAAATGAAGTTCTTCGATTGAAGACTTTGGATTTCTGAAGACTTCCTGAAGGCTTCGAAAGTGGAGAAATTGGTGTGATCTTGAAGACTTGGTATTCATTCGAGGAACATGAAGTGTGAAGACTTTTGTTTTCGTAGTTTCATTTTCTCTTTTTGAGTCATAGGAAACACCGTACTGTTAAAGGGGGTCGAGGAAATACTAAGGAAGAATTTCCATGTGATGCTCAACTCAAAATCCTACACCTACCAATCCCTTCGAGTGAAGCCATTGGAAATCTCATACAGTTCAGTCATATTCTTCAGTGAAAGAGACGAAGTTCTTCTGATCTTTGAGGAATTTGTTCCGACCGAGGAGTTAGGAATTCGCCAGTGCAGATTACCTACAGAGTGAGGAACATGATAGCCCTGAGGAATTTGAGCCTCAAATATCCAACCGTTGCTGTGCTACACGCCAGCTGTCCCAAAATACGTACCCACCTAACGGTCATATCATTGAAGGGCATTTATGTCTTATCATGTCGGGCTGCTCCCTAGGCTATAAATAGCCGCCCCCTACAACCACTAGCTGGTTGGCTGCTCCGAGAGAAACTGACACTTGTCATTTGAGAGCATCCCATCCTCCGAGGACTTTGAGCGAAAATCATCAAGTGAGGAAAACCCAAACCCAAACACCTACAAACCCAAAGTGATTGAGCATCACTGAAGAGATTGATCCTGCGTGGATCCGACGCTTGTTACTTTTGTAGATTGTGCTTCTTCCAGACGGTTAGGCGTCATGGTCTAGAGCATCCAAGAGGAATTGTGGATCGCCGAGTGTCGGTGTCAAAACCGGGGGATCTCGGGTAGGGGGTCCCGAACTGTGCGTCTAGGCGGATGGTAATAGGAGACAAGGGACGCGATGTTTTTACCCAGGTTCGGGCCCTCTCGATGGAGGTAAAACCCTACTCCTGCTTGATTAATATTGATGATATGGGTAGTACAAGAGTAGATCTACCACGAGATCAGAGAGGCTAAACCCTAGAAGCTAGCCTATGGTATGATTGTTGTTCATCCTACGGACTAAAACCCTCCGGTTTATATAGACACCGGAGAGGGCTAGGGTTACACAGAGTCGGTTACAATGGGAGGAGATCTACATATCCGTATTGCCAAGCTTGCCTTCCACGCCAAGGAAAGTCCCATCCGGACACGGGACGAAGTCTTCAATCTTGTATCTTCAAAGTCCAGGAGTCCGGCCGAAGGTTATAGTTCGGCTATCCGGATACCCCCTAATCCGGGACTCCCTCAGTAGCCCCCGAACCAGGCTTCAATGAAGATGAGTGTGGCGCGTAGATTTGTCTTCGGCATTGCAAGGCGGGTTCTTCTCCAAATTCTGTGTACCTATTGAATAGTGTCCGGCTTTTCGTGAATATTGTGCTCCTTGGCTTCCATGCCCAATAATGGCCGTCTTCCACGTGTCAAACGAATGCGAAAAGCCAGGGTATTTTTTACTTTTACCCCCCTAGCCGCGCAAATAAGCTGCCTTATAAAAGAGATGAGGATTTAGATCCGAATCACACCATCTTCCCTTCGCGAGCATTCACCGGAGCGCATCTGACAGAAATCCATTCCATCATGGCCAGTCGACACAACTCCTCCTCTCGCCCTACCAGCCCTCAGCCTGGAGATTGGGAGAGATGTTCCGTCGCACACAGCGAGCTAGTGACGCTCCAAACCAAGGGATTTCTTCCCCCAGCCTTCATGGTCCCGGTTCGAGCCGGACTCGCCACCTATAATGGCGGAAAGCAGGCGGAGAGCGTCCCCAAAGGAGAGCGGGTATGCCTTGTCCCTTACATAATAAGAGGGCTCGGATTTCCAATTCATCTGTTTCTCCGAGGGCTCCTGGAGTTCTACACTCTCTAGCTGCACAACCTTACGCCTGCCTCCATATTGCATATTGCGGCTTCGTAGCCCTTTGCGAGCTGTTCTTGGGCGTCGAGGCTCATTTCATGCTGTGGAAGAAGATGTTCTGCCTTGTGCCCCGTTCTCAGGAGGGGTCGATATATCAAGTGGGCGGAGCAGAACTATAGCGCATCGCCGGGACCGGATATCTATCTGGAACCCCAACTAAGGCGCTCAAGACCGGCCTTCGTAATGGTTTTATATAGAAGATGTCCCCTGCCGGACCCTCGCTCGGATCGGCCTTCTGAGTTCAATAATGCTCCTTTGAAGAAGCGCCTAAGTCGGGCGCCCACGGAGCCCTCAGAAGGAAAATGACAGGGACGTCCTTTACCTAATGAGCCGGATAAGATTATTAGCTCATTCCAGACTGACCACGATCGGGGTCATGGCCAAATGCATCATGCGGGGGGTGCAGCCGCTTCAGTATAGAGGCCACCCCATGTGGGATTTCAATGGGGAGGATGATGCCACCCGCTGCGGCCGTAAGGGGCCGGGATCGGTTGCTGCTCTGACGAAGGCCTTGTCCGCATTATACAAGGGAGAAGAGGAGGATTTCCTCCGCGTCAATCCACAGGGCGGATTTTCTATGTACGATCCTCCAAGCTGGGTAAGCGGACACTTCTTTATGCCCATCCATTCCATATCCCCATAGTTAAGTACCTTATTTCGTTATTTCGACGCAGGAATTGCGCCGGGCCGTAAAGGATATAAACAGCCCTCCTCCACAACCCGAGGATCCGGAAAGGTCCCTCGATCCAGCCTCCCAAGAGCATCCGGACATATCCATGGAACTGATCGATGGGGTATTTTACCAACTGAGCATCGACAATGCCTTGGTCGCCATTACGGCCGATTACCCCGGAATATTTCCAGCCTCACAGGTAACTGAGACCGAAGTCCCAGTACTTTGAAAATGATCCATCTGTGCTTATCTTTGATCACCGTATATCAATGGTGTTTTGCAGGGGGAGCCCTCGAGGCGGAAGGCCGAGCCTGTGGTGGCTAGCCAACAAGGGGCAGCAAGGCCCAGCAGGTTAAAAAGAAGTGCGGTCCAGATTGAGACGCCGGCGCAACGGTATGACATGCCATCTTGTTCCCAGGTTTTATTCCCGGAAGGTATACTAACGCTCGTGCTCCCTTTAGGAAAAAGAGCGCTCGCCGGACTATATCCAGCGAGGCTGTTAATCGAGCCTCCACCAGCCAGGCTCCAAAGCCAGGTCCAGAAGCGGAGGCGAACACGAGGCGTGCGTCGGACACTCCTCCGACAGAGGATGCGGACGGACTATCTGCCACCAATTCCGAGGTGGAGAGTGCCATGAATCACAGGCGTCGCCGGACAGTTCTTCGTGACGCATGTTTCCCCCAAGAGGCATTGGATGCCTTCAATTCAGGAGATGCGCACCTCCGTGTCGCTCAGAATGGCCTAGCCAGAGCCACGGAGCAGTATGTGAAAGACATACGGGTGAGAAATTTTGATGGTTATATATACCAGTAGCCCCCGAGACTTGAAATAGTTAGAATAACTGATTTAAGGATCATTTGTTATGCAGGATCTTACAAAAAAGAATACCCAACTGTCCCAGGAGCTTGAAGAGTGCAAAGCCCAACTTGAGGCCGCACTAGCCGCTGCAGGGGAGGCCAAGGAGACCCCCTCTGGTAATATACGCTTTGAAAGATAAGTATGTTGTGAAGTGCGGCGTATGTGTAAATCTGACAATATCATTGCAGATGGCGCCGGAGTAGATCCGGACAAGCAACAACTCTTGCGCCGGTTAAAAGCCGGGGAGAGCGTGCTTACGAGGGTGAGGCAGAGAAGAATAATCTCAAGATGCCAACACCCACCTGGGAGAGGAACTCAAAGATGTTCGTGCCCGGTGGCGGACTCCGTGAAGGAGAATCGACGGCTTCGACGCAGCATTTTTAGTAAGTGCTTGAACGAACTTTGAAAAAGAGTTCGGCGAAGAAGTCGACTAACAGAGTTATGTCTGTAGGTATGCTCACAAGTCGTCCTGCAGAGGAAATGCCCGGTTCTACGAGTGACCTTCTTCCCGAGCTCTTACAACTGCATCTAACGAAGTTCGGGCAGTGATGAAGGGCGTCGCCTGTGCCTTGTGGCCATCTGTCTCCCTGCCAAGGCCTTGGAGAGCTTGCAGAGAGGCTTAAGGAGCGCGCGGCGCTCCGATTATGGAAGATATCGGTCTGCCGTCAAGGTGCTGGGGAGGCTCGGGCCATGGTGAAGACGCGGTACACGAAGGCTGACCCAAACCACATGGCCGAGGTCGGACTGTGGGGCCCGATGGGAAGGAGATCCTGTGAGCTTAGTGTACGGCCAAGTGGAATTGGCATAAAGTATTCCCAACAGATCTGTAAACTAGACAGTCTATTAGATGGTATTGAGGAGGAATACACCCAGTCAAATTGGTGTGTAATTTAAGATGACATGTAAAAATGCCTTCTAGCCGGATTGTAGATCGTTTGTCATGGCGGACCTTTTCGCTTCAACCTCGGGACCCTATAGTCCGAGTGTGTCCGAATACCATCACGGTTATGTAAGAACCGGGTATGCGTGGAGACCAGGCGTAGGGGTCATTAGTGCTTTAATGCATAAGTGCCTAACTAGTTATGTTATATTACATGGTTTGTAAGAAACATCTTCCTGGGAGAATAGTTCCGTTAGGGGTTCCTTTCCCTGGGAGGCATGCATTAAAGTGCATGTCCGGACTGCGAAAAAAGCAGAAAATCATCTGGGGGCGGATAAATAAATAAGTGAGAAATCATCTCTTGTTCACTGACCGAATATTCCCTTAAGAACGCTAGCTTTCGGCTTCACCCAGTCTAAGGTACACATCCGGCTGACCCGGCAGTAACAATCGCAGAGGTGCTCCCTTTACCACCTAGCCGAACAATCGGGAACGTAGGGGTAAGCACAGGAGCTAGGCAACCCAGCTTGGCCAAAACTTAAGTCATATCGATGCATATAATGGTGAATAAAAGGTACATGCAGAAGCGTTACACATGTGTTAGGCATAAAGCCCGTACAAATAAGCTTCTGTTAGAGAAGCCCCAGTATAATGAGCGCGGATAGCGCGTCAAGTGTAAAGCGAACAATGCGCGAACGAGCCTTTAAAGGCTGTAAGAGAAAAGAGGGAGAAGGAGAGAAATATAAGACAACTAATGTGTAAAAATAGACAGAGGAAGGAGACGAACTCGAGAATCCGGCAAGAGGGCGAGAATCTTGAGGAGACGGGCTGCGTTCCATGGGTTCGCTCGAGTCGGTTATCCGATGCATCTCGCAGACGATACGCTCCACCGGTCAGGACTTGGTCGATAATAAAGGGACCTTCCCATTTGGGCTTGAGTTTGTCCTTTTTCTTGTCCGGCAGGCGTAGAACTAACTCGCCAACATTGTAAGTTTTGGCCCGTACTTCTCTGCTTTCATATCTTCAAGCCTGCTGTTGATATAATGCGGAACGGGCTTTAGCCACGTCACGCTCCTCCTCCAAGGCGTCCAAACTGTCCTGCCGATCGAGCTCGGCTTCTCTTTCTTCGTACATGCGCACGCGAGGTGAGTCATGAATTATGTCACAGGGCAGAACTGCCTCTACGCCGTATACCATAAAGAATGGTGTGAATCCGGTGGTGCGATTCGGCGTGGTCCGCAGCCCCCAGAGTACGGAGTCGAGCTCCTCTACCCAGTGCATGTTAGATTCCTTGAGGGACCGCACTAATCTGGGTTTGATGCCGCTCATGATTAGACCATTTGCTTGCTCGACTTGACCGTTAGTTTGAGGGTGATAGATGAAGCATAGTCGAGCTTGATGCCCATGTTTTTGCACCGAGTTTGACCTCGTCGGCCGTGAAGTTCGTGCCGTTATCGGTGATGATCTGCGAGGGACGTGTAGCGGTGTACGACCCACGATATGAAGTCTATCATCGGTCCGGATTCGGCCGTCTTAACAGGCTTGGCCTCTATCCATTTGGTGAATTTATCCACCATGACCAATAGGTATTTTTGCTTGTGGGTTCCTCCTTTAAGGGGTCCAACCATGTCGAGTCCCCAGACCGCGAAGGGCCAGGTGATGGGTATAGTTTGGAGGGCGGTGGGTGGAATGTGGCTTTGATGAGCAAAGAGTTGGCAACCGACGCATCGTTGGACTAAGTCTTGAGCATCTGCCCGGGCCGTCGGCCAATAGAATCTGTCTGGAAGGCCTTGCTTACAAGGGCCCGGGCTGCGGCGTGGTGCCCGCCGAGTCCGGCATGAATTTCAGCCAGAAGATTCCGCCCTTCCTTTTCGGAGATACGCCTTTGAAGGACTCCGGTGGTGCTTTTCTTATAAAGCTCTCCCTCATGGACTTTATAGGCTTTAGATCGCCGCACTATGCAGCGTGCCTCGTTTTGGTCCTTGGGAAGTTCCTGCTTGGTTAGGTAAGCTAGGAATGGTTGCGTCCACGGGGCAATGACTTCCATTATTACATGGGCTGAAGATGCTACTTCGTTGGCAGAGCCTCCAATTGTGTCAGAATGTTCGGTATCGGGCAGTGCTGCTGGGTCCGGGCTGTTATTTTCGGATTCCCCTTCCCATAATACGGATGGCTTGAATAGCCTCTCTAAAAAGATATTGGGGGGGACGGCATCGCGCTTTGCGCCAATGCGTGCCAAGACGCGTCACGCTCGATTGTTTTCCCGGGCTATATGGTGAAATTCGAGCCCTTGAACCGAAATGACATTTTTAGGATCGCTATGCGATAAGCTGCTATTTTCGGATCCTTGGCATCAAAGTCTCCATTTATTTGGGATATCGCGAGGTTTGAATCCCCGTGCACCTCTAGGCGTTGAATGCCCATGGATACTGCCATCCGGAGACCATGTAGAAGGGCCTCATATTCGGCTGCGTTGTTGGAGTCCGTATACATTATCTGGAGTACGTATTGAACTGTATCTCCTGTTGGGGACGTCAGAACTACGCCAGCCCCAAGACCAGCCAACATTTTGGAGCCGTCGAAGTGCATTTTCCAGTTGGAATATGTGTCGTACTCTTTAGGGAGTTCGGCTTCAGTCCATTCGGCGACGAAGTCGGCCAAAACTTGCGACTTAATGGCTCGTCGTGGCTTATAGGTTATGTCGAACGGGAGGAGCTCAATGGCCCATTTGGCAATCCAGCCCTTCACGTCGCGGTTGTTTATAATGTCGTTAAGAGGTACTTCGGAGGCTACTGTTATCAAACACTCTTGAAACTAGTGTGCAGCTTTCGGGATGTCATAAACACCGCGTACGCTATCTTTTGATAATGCGGATACCGTGACTTGCATGGAGTGAGGACAGTGGACACGTAGTAAACTGGTTTTTGAAGGGGAAACTTGTGTCCGTCCGTTTCTCGTTCGACAACGAGCACCGCGCTTACAACTTGATGAGTTGCGGCGATGTATAATAGCATTGGCTCGCCCATGTTGGGCGCGGCCAGGACCGTGTTTGTTGCCAATATGGCTTTTATTTCTTCGAGTCCGGCCGTGGCGGCATCCGTCCACTCGAAGTGTTCGGTGCGCCGGAGGAGGCGATAGAGGGGTAATGCCTTTTCTCCCAAGCGGGAGATAAAGCGGCTTAGAGCCGCCACGCATCCAGTCAGCTTTTGTATTTTTTTGAGGTCCTTTGGGATATCCAATTGTGACAGAGCTCGGATCTTGGCTGGGTTTGCTTCAATTCCTCTACCGGATACAATGAAGCCCAAGAGCTTTCCGACTGGTACGCTGAAAACGCATTTTTCTGGGTTAAGCTTGATGTCATATGTTCGAAGGTTATCGAATGTGAGCCTCAAGTCGTCTACTAGAGTTTCAACGTGCTTGGTTTTGACGACCACATCATCTACGTATGCCTCCACAGTTTTGACGATCTGGTTTGCCAGACATGTCTGAATCATGCGCTGATATGTTGTGCCGGCGTTTTTGAGCCCGAAGGGCATTGTGTTGAAGCAGAATGGGCCGTATGGGGTGATAAATGCCGTTGCGGCTTGATCAGGTTCTGCCATCTTAATTTGATGGTAGCCAGAGTATGTGTCGAGGAAACACAATGAATCGTGTCCTGCGGTATAATTTGATCGATGCGGGGGAGGGGGAAGGGATCCTTTGGGCAAGTCTTGTTGAGGTCCTTGAAATCGACGCATAGGTGCCAGGATTTGTCCTTCTTTGGTACCATCACCAGGTTTGCTAGCCAGTCCAGATGTTTTATATCTCTGATGAATCTGGGCTCCAATAGTTTGGCTAGCTCCTCTCCCATGGCTTGTCTCTTAGGTTCGGAGAAACGCCGAAGAGCCTGTTTGGCTGGCTTGAATCCTTTTAGGATGTTTAGGCTGTGCTTGGCCAACCGGCGTGGAATTCCTGGCATGTCTGAAGGGTGCCAGGCAAAAATGTCCCAATTTTCGCATAGGAATTCTCGTAGTGCGGCGTCTACATCAGGGTTTAATTGTGCCCCAATGGAAGCCGTTTTTGTAGGGTCCGTTGGGTGGACTTGGAATTTGACTATTTCGTCTGCTGGTTTAAAGGAGGTGGACTTGGATCTTTTATCGAGTATCACATCGTCCCTGTTCACCGTGGAGCGTAGCGCAGTTAGTTCCTCGGCCGCTAGGGCTTCGGATAGTGCCTCGAGGGCTAGTGCGGCTGTCTTATTTTCAGCGCGGAGTGCTATGTCCGGGTCGCTAGCAAGGGTGATTATTCTGTTGGGCCCGGGCATTTTGAGCTTCATGTACCCATAATGGGGTATAGCTTGAAAGATTGTGAATGCCTCTCGCCCTAGTAGAGCGTGGTATCCACTGCTGAACGGGGCCACTTGGAACGTGACCTCCTCGGACCTGTAATTATCCGGGCGTGCGAACACCACATCCAATGTGATTTTTCCATGCAAAGACGCTTCCCGACTGGGTATTATTCCTCTAAAGGTTGTGTTGCTTCGCTCAATGCGGCTCCAGTCTATTTCCATTTTTCGAAGGGTTTCCTCATAAATGAGATCCATTCCGCTGCCACCGTCCATGAGTACCTTGGTAAGGCGAAAGCCGTCCACTATTGGACTGAGGACCAATGCTGCTGGTGCTCGGGCTGTTCGGAATTTAGGTTCATCACTGGCATTAAAGGTAATAGCCGTGTCACTCCATGGATTTATTGTTGCTACTTGGTAGACTTCGCAAGGCATGGAGTGTTTGTTTTCTCATATTATTTGATGCGAAAGTCTCAAGATTAATACCGTCTTTGGTATCCCCGGGCTGGTGCTCTGTGGATCTTTGGGGTTAGAAGCTCTTCGCCACTTTTGGCCACCGCCGGAGTATCCAACATGCTCTAAGGCTATGAGTTGGTGTGGCGCCTCTGTACTATGAATTTTACAGGTCCGTTGAGCCATCCCTCCAAAGACGGGTTCCATGCCCCGTAGGGTTTTTTTGTTTTTTGGTGTTTAACTCGGGTGATTGGCGATAATGCACCCTTTTATTTCGGACTGGGTTTGTATTCGGGGCCGGATTGTCCCAAAATCTTACTTCGGTTTTCCAGGCACTTTCCATCGCACAGTACTTTCGTACTATGGACTCCAAGTCAGCAAAGCATGTGATTTCACGGCGACCTATGGCGTTGAGGATTCCCTTGTCCGTGCAATTATTGCAGAAGAATGAAATTGCGTCTTCCTTGCGGCAGTCCTTTATCCTATTCATAACCAGGAGGAATCTGGCCCAGTAATGATGTACTGTTTCTTCGGGCTCTTGCCTAATATTGGATAGATCGCCTATGTTCGGGTGGGTGGGTGGAATTAGATCCAAAACCCCACCCAATCTGAGGCTCAAGGGCCAAGGAGTTTCCGAACTCCGAAGCTTGGATTCTTGGATGTTGTCCTTTGAATCTAGCCCGTTGCACGACTCTAAGTTCAGGTCTTGAGTGACGTCCTCCCTCCGCGGGTATCCGGCTTGGAGTGATTGGGAATCCGGACATAGTTAGTCCTTAAGATAGATGAAGGGTCGCCGCATTGTTCCTCCACCACATCAACGTGATGGGTGACCTGGGGAGAGTTAATCTCTCTCAGATCGGGTTCAGGCCCAATCTGATCGTAGTTTGTAGCGAATCCCAGGGTGGCGATGCGATCCAAGAGCTCGTTTAAGGAAGAGAGCTCTATCGGATCTAACTGCTCGGCGAGTTCCGAGTTGACGTGAAAATTGCTTTTGATGACCCGAGAAGTCATCGTCGGCGCGACGGCCGAACAGGCGGTCATAAGAAAACCGCCCAGCCGGAGAGTTTGGCCGATAGCCAAAGCTCCTTTAGCGATAGTGTCGTCTTTAAAGACGGGATGAGGCATCCTTCCTGATGGCGACGACACAGAGGAACTCTCAATGAAAGCACCAATGTCCGTGTCAAAACCGGCGGATCTCGGGTAGGGGGTCCCGAACTGTGCGTCTAGGCGGATGGTAACAGGAGACAAGGGACACGATGTTTTTACCCAGATTCGGGCCCTCTCGATGGAGGTAAAACCCTACTCCTGCTTGATTAATATTGATGATCTGGGTAGTACAAGTGTAGATCTACCACGAGATCAGATAGGCTAAACCCTAGAAGCTAGCCTATGGTATGATTGTTGTTTGTCCTACGGACTAAAACCCTCCGGGTTATATAGACATTGGAGAGTGCTAGGGTTACACAGAGTCGGTTACAATGGGACGAGATCTACATATACGTATTGCCAAGCTTGCCTTCCACGCCAAGAAAAGTCCCATCCGGACACGGGACAAAGTCTTCAATCTTGTATCTTCATAGTCCAGGAGTCCGGCCGAAGGTTATAGTTCGGCTATCCGGACACCCCCTAATCCGCGACTCCCTCACCGAGTGACCGAGTTTGTGAAGTTTTGGAAGTCACCTGAAGACTTACCACAAGTGATTGGGCGAGGTCTGTGTGAGCTTAGCTCAAGGAGAATATTGTGAGGACTGTGTGTCCTCAAGTTTAAATACCTAGCCGCTCCAACCAGATGTACAACTGAGACAACAGTTGGAACTGGTCTACCAAATCATTGTCTTCACCGAGCTTACTGGTTCTATTTCCTCAACTCTTTCATTTCCTCATAACTGTGTTGTGTGCTTGTTCATATCTGTGTTTGAAGACTTTGACTGAAGACTTTCTCAATTTCCTTAGTTCAATTTCTTTAGTCTGTTTGTCTTCATCCTGTGTTATCCTGTGATTACGCTTTCTGTACTCTGTGGTTGTCTTCACTTCATCATGATGACCATGCTTGTGTGTTGCTATGTTTACTTTTGAGTACTTTTTCCGCTGCAAGTAGTTCTTCGCTAAGGAATTTCCTCACCCGCAAATTCCTGAGTGAAGAATTCATAAAAATCACCTATTCACCCCCCCTCTAGTCGATATAACGTACTTTCAATTGGTATCAGAGCGAGGTACTCCCTTGTTCTGTGTGATTTTGGTTTAACCGCTTGGAGTTTTAGTTATGTCGACCGCAGGTATGATCAAGGTCTCTGCTGCGTGTCCTACCTTCGATGGGAGGGACTACCCCTACTGGAAGAATAAGATGCGAATGCATCTTGAGGCAATTGATAACGATCTCTGGTATGTTGTCGAAAATGGTGTTCCCTCAGTCACACCCTCTCTGAATGCTGCGATGTGAAGAGATTCAAGAAACTCGATTCTCAAGCGAAGAATATCATATGTGGCCATCTGAGCAAAGGATAGTATGGAAGAGTGAGTGCTTTGGAAACTGCTAAGCTTATCTGGGATAGGCTGTCCAAAGTGAATGAAGGAGTCTCAACACAGTGTGACTCTCGAGTTGATGTTCTTCACAATCTCTTCAACCGCTTCAAAAGTCTCGACAATGAAAATGTTCAACAAACCTTCGATCGCCTCACTGACATCTCAAATGAGCTTCAAGCGCTTGGTGCCACTGACATCACCGACCATGAGGTGGTGAAGAAATTACTGAGATCGCTTGATTCCTCATTTCCTCATAACTGTGTTGTGTGCTTGTTCATATCTGTGTTTGAAGACTTTGACTGAAGACTTTCTCAATTTCCTCAGTTCAATTTCTTCAGTCTGCTTGTCTTCATTTCAACATGATGACCATGCTTGTGTTTTGCTATGTTTACTTTTGAGTACTTTTTCCGCTGCAAGTTGTTCTTCGCTAAGGAATTTCCTCACCCGCAAATTCCTCAGTGAAGAATTCATAAAAATCGCCTATTCACCCCCCCCCCTCTAGTCGATATAACGCACTTTCAGGGGGCCCCCACGGGTGCATGCACCACGTCCATGGACCTCCGCAGGTCTGCATGCAGGAGCGGAACATGCATGTCCTCAGAGCCGGCAGATTCATCGTCGGAGATGACAAGGGGCTGGTGCTCGGAACCAGGTCGAGGCGAAGGAGGGAAAAGGGCAGATGCATTGGTGCCATGGCCAAATGAGGCCAGTGTTGGGAAACGTAGTAATTTCAAAAAAATTCCTACGCGCACGCAAGATCATGGTGATGCATAGCAACGAGAGGGGAGAGTGTGTCCATGTACCCTCGTAGACCGAAAGCGGAAGCGTTAGCACAACGCGGTTGATGTAGTCGTACATCTTCGCGATCCGACCGATCAAGTACCAAACGCACGACACCTCTGAGTTCTGCCCACGTTCAACTCGATGACGTTCCTCGAACTCCGATCCAGCCGAGTGTTGAGGGAGAGTTTCATCAGCACGACGGCGTGGTGACGATGATGATGTTCTACCGACACAGGGCTTTGCCTAAGCACCGCTACGATATTATCGAGGTGGATTATGGTGGAGGGGGGCACCGCACATGGCTAAGAGATCCAAGGGATCAATTGTTGTGTCTATGGGGTGCCCCCCTGCTCCCGTATATAAAGGAGCAAGGGGGGAGGAGGCCGGCCCTAGGAGGGGCGCGCCAAGGGAGTAGGATTCCTACTCCTAGTTGGAGTAGGTTTCCTCCTTTCCTAGTCCAACTAGGAGAAGGGGGGAAAGTGGGGAAAAGGAGAAAGGAAGGGGGAATTTCCTATTCGACGCTCTCTGCGTCGAACAGTCGAGGTAACGCACACATCTAGGATAACTAACCGAACGACTCGGCCGGCCCATCTATATGGCTAACGAGTAGATCGCATCTGGTTTTTAGGAACTTTCTGGAAGGTTCTGGCCCAGGTTTCTAATGGTTTTGGGAACCTTCTAGTTGATTCCTGAGCCGTTTCTTGGACTGGTTTTCTGGTTTCTTTTTGTTTTTTATTTTTCGTTTTTCTTTTCCTTTTCCGTTTCTATTCTTTTTTTCCTTTTCTGTTTCTATATTCTTTTTTTCCTTTTTGTTTTCTTTTCTTTATGATTTTGATCAAAATTTCAAACTTTTCAATCTTTGTTCAAGACTTCAAAAAAAATGTTTTCATCTTAAATTTTGGGAAATTGTTCACAATTTGATTTAGAAGGATTAATATTTTCAAATTTTGTTTGGGAGTTTGATAAAATGTTCCTATTTCAAACATTATTTAGAAATTTCAAGATTTTTTTATATTTTACAATTTTTGTTCAGGAGTTTAAAAAATTGTTCATGAATTTGAAAAAATGTTCGTGTTTTAATTTTTTTGGAGAGCTCAAAAAATGTTCGTAAATTTTAAAAAATGTTTACTTTTCCAAAAATTTCAGGAGTTTGAAAAAATGTTCCCATTTTAAGAAAAATGTTTGCATATCCAAAATTTATTCAGGAATTTCGAAAATGTTTCAGTTTTCAGAAAAAACAAATGTTCTAGTTTCCAAAAAGTGTTTATCTTTTCAAAAATTGTGCACATTCTCAAATTTATTCTACAGATTCAGAAAATGTTCCCGTTTTCAGCTTTTTGTGTTTCCAAAAATTGTTGCTGTTTTCGAAAGTTGTTCGCAAATTTCCTGAAATGTTTCTGTTTGAGAAAATTGTTCATGTTTTAAATTTGTTTTGCAGTTTCAAAAAAATGTTCATGTCGTAATTTTTTTTGGTATTTCCAAAATTGTTCCTGTTTTAAACATTGTTCGCAAATTTCATTATTTTACCTTTTTCCCATTTTTTCTGGAATTTCGAGCAAAAAATCAAAAACACCAAAAAAGAAAAGAAAAACGTTTGGATCTTCGTTGTTTTTTGTTCTTACATTATTGCATTACACATGTAATCATTCGGTGTGCTTAGGTCTACTGGCTAGCATTGTCGCCTCTTTCACCAGAGTTCCCGGGCTCGATTCCTACAGACAGTACTCAAATTTTTTGTAGACGTGAACAAACTCGCGCTATACAGTTCAGCTGGTCGTTAGCTTGGGCCGGCCCAGTCAGGTATGCGCCTGTGCGTGCGTCCGGCAATTTGCCGCAAAGAGCGGCACATAGGAGCTCCCAAGGAAGGGAGAGGGGGGCCGCGCCCCAAACCCCTTGTCCAATTCGGACTGGGCTTGGGAGGGGCGCGCGCCACCTCCTGGCTGCTGCCTCTCCTTCCCACTAAGGCCCATTAAGGCCCCATACTTCTTTCCCGTATTCCCGTAACTCCCCGGTACTCCGAAAAATACCCGAATCACTCGGAACCTTTCCGATGTCCGAATATAGTCTTACAATATATCGATCTTTATGTCTCGACCATTTAGAGACTCCTCGTCATGTCCCCGATCTCATCCGCGACTCCGAACTACCTTCGGTACATCAAAACATATAAACTCATAATATAACCGTCAACGAACTTTAAGCGTGCGGACCCTACGGGTTCGAGAACTATGTAGACATGACCGAGACACATCTCCGGTCAATAACCAATAGCGGAACCTGGATGCTCATATTGGCTCCCACATATTCTACGAAGATCTTTATCGGTCGAACCGCAGAACAACATACGTTGTTCCCTTTGTCATCGGTATGTTACTTGCCCGAGATTCGATCATCGGTATCTCAATACCTAGTTAAATCTCATTACCGGCAAGTCTCTTTACTCGTTCCGTAATACAGTCAAAAAATTGTGATTGCAAAGATTTATAAGAAACAGGCAAAATTTTGAGGCTTCTGATTCGAATACGATCAGTAAACCGTTCCAAAGATGTTAAGCTAAGATTCGAATACGATCATATAGCCCCAGTGGCTTTGGCGTTGCCGATCAAGAGGGTACCGACAGGTATGTTCTCTTTGGTTCGAATACGACCTATGTTTGAACAAGAAGCCCCAAAATGACCTTGAGAGTTGTTTAATGACGCTGATTCAAATACGATCCACGTCAGACCCAAAGGGGTTAAGCTATGATTCGGATACGATCAAGAAGCCCCCTAGTGGGTTTGGCAGTGTGCCAATCAAAAGGGTATCGACATCTATGTTCTCTTTGGTTCAAATACGACCTATGTTTGAACAGGAAGCCCCCTAGTGATCATGATATTTAACGGCTAGATTCGAATACGATCATGAGCCGTAACAAAAGGAGAGCCAGATTCAAATATGATCAACTCCCTGCTGGTCGTTTTAAAGATATAATAATGAAGACATATAAACTTTTGAGGATGAAAAGGACAGAGGTCCTGCTTTATTACTTATTATAATGGATACATCGTCGAAATATGTACATCATGAGAGCCAGCGGCTCAAGTGTAGTAAGGCCGAAGATGAGCGATATTCCATGGCCGGCGGGTCTCTTCTTCTGACTTACGCGAGTCTTTGTGCTCTCGAACATTAATGAGGTAATATGACCCGTTGTGTAAGTCCTTACTGACCACGAAAGGCCCTTCCCAAGGTGGGGATAACTTGTGCGCATCAGACTGATCCTGGATGAGCCGGAGCACTAAGTCACCTTCTTGAAAGGTTCTGGACCTAACCCGGCGGCTGTGATAACGACGCAGGTCCTGTTGGTAAATCGACGAGCAGGCTGCTGCTAAGTCACGCTGCTCACCCAACAGGTCAAGTGCATCCTGACGGGCTTGTTCGTTATTAGCTTCAACATAAGCCGCCACACGGGGCGAGTCATGACGGATGTCACTTGGCAGAAGCTCCTCTGCTCCATAAACCATGAAGAAAGGCGTATAACTCGTAGATCGGTTAGGTGTAGTATTGATGCTCCATATCATAGAAGGCAACTCCTCCACCCAACAACCCGGCATCCGCTGTAAAGGGACCATAAGTCGTGGCTTAATACCCTTCAAGATCTCCTGATTAGGTCTTTCACCTAGACCATTGGATTGAGGATGAGCTACTGATGAAACATCGAGCCGGATATGCTCACATTGATAGAACTCTTCCATGGCACCTTTGGACAGATTAGTACCATTGTCAGTTATGACGCTGTGTGGAAAACCAAAATGAAAGATCACCTTTTTCATGAATTGAACCGCCGTGGCTGCATCACACTTACTGACCGGCTCTGCCTCAACCCACTTCGTGAATTTATCAACCGCCACCAGGAGGTGTGTCTTTTTATCCTTGGACCTTTTGAAAGGCCCAACCATGTCAAGCCCCTAGACTGCAAACGTCCAAGTGATTGGAATCATCCTCAATTCTTGAGCCAGCACATGAGCTCGTCGTGAGAATTTTTGACAACCATCACATTTACTGACCAGATCCTCCGCATCAGCATGAGCCGTCAGCCAATAAAAACCATGACGGAAAGCTTTGGCCACAAAAGATTTTGAGCCGGCATGATGAGCACAATCGCCTTCATGGATCTCAACAAGGATTTCTTGACCTTCCTCAGGTGACACACAACGTTGAAATGCCCCAGTAACACTATGAGGATGCAACTCACCATGAACAATTGTCATTGACTTAGACCGCCGGACGATTTGTCTAGCTAAGGTCTCGTCCTTAGGCAACTCGCCCCAGGTCATGTAAGCCAAATATGGCACCGTCCAATCTGGGATGACGTGAAGAGCCGCCACCAATTGCGCTTCTGGGTCTGGAGCAGCTAAGTCTTCCTCTGTGGGTAACTTAACAGAAGGGTTATGCAGAATATCCAAGAAGGTGTTAGGTGGCACCGGCTTATGCTGAGATCCCAGCCGGCTTAAAGCATCAGCCGCCTCATTCTTTCTTCGATCAATGTGCTCCACTTGATAACCTTTGAAGTGTCCAGCGATAGCATCAACTTCACGACGATAAGCCGCCATAAGAGGATCCTTAGAATCCCACTTGCCTGACACCTGTTGAGCCACTAAATCTGAGTCGCCAAAGCACCTTGCCCGGCTTAAGTTCCTCTCCTTAGCCATTCGAAGACCATGGAGCAAGGCCTCATATTCAGCTGCATTGTTAGTACAGGGAAACATCAACTGGAGCACATAAAAAAATTCACCTAGAGGGGAAGCTAAAACAACTCCAGCCCCCGAGCCCTCCAATTGCCTGGACCCATCAAAGTGAATAGTCCAGTATGTGTTGTCTGGATTTTCTTCAGGCGTCTGAAGCTCTGTCCAATCATTTATGAAGTCCACCAATGCCTGAGACTTAATAGCAGTACGTGGCATATACTTTAAGCCATGAGGCCCAAGCTCAATGGCCCACTTGGTGAATCGTCCTGTGGCCTCTCTATTCTGAATGATGTCTCCCAAAGGAGCAGAACTTACCACAGTGATGGGGTGACCATGGAAGTATTGCTTAAGCTTCCGGCTCGCCATGAGCACCCCATAAACGAGCTTCTGCCAATGTGGATATCTTTACTTAGACTCAATAAGCACCTCACTGATGTAATAAACCGTCCGCTGAACCGGATGCTCCTTGCCAGCCTCCTTGCGCTCCACCACAATTGCAACACTGACATCACGTGAGTTAGAAGCCACATACAACAATAAGGGCTCCTTATCAATGGGAGCCGCAAGGACCGGCGGCTCAGATAACTATCTCTTTAAATCTTCAAAGGCAGCGTTAGCGGCATCACTCCAGACAAAGTTGTCTGTTTTCTTCATCATATGATACAGCGGTATGGCCTTCTCACCTAACCGGCTTAAAGCAGCGATAGGGCCGCCGGTCACGGAACATCATTGACGCACGCCGGCTTAGCCAAAGAGGTGATTGCCTTGATCTTCTCCGGGTTAGCTTCAATGCCTTTGTTAGAGACCAGAAAACCCAAAAGCTTGCCTGCTGGCACGCCAAACACACATTTGGCCGGGTTAAGCATCATTTTGCAGACCCGGAGATTATCAAAGGTTTCCTTCAGATCATCTATCAAGGTCTCCTTCTCTCTGGACTTCACCACAATGTCATCCACATAAGCATGAACATTACGTCCAATCTGATTATGGAGGTAGTTCTGCACACATCGTTGATAAGTCGCCTGGCACTCTTAAGCCCAGAAGGCATAGATACATAACAGAAGGCTCCAAACGGAGTGATGAAAGCCGTCTTCTCCTGGTCCTTAACTTCCATCTTGATCTGATGATAACCAGAATAATCATCCAAGAAACTCAAATGCTCACAACCCGCCGTAGCATCAATGATCTGATCTATATAGGGGAGAGCGAAAGGATCAGCCGGACAAGCCTTGATTAAGTCCATGTAATCTACACATATACGCCAGGTGCCGTTCTTTTTAAGTACAAGCACCGGGTTAGCCAACCACTCCGGGTGAAAAACTTCAACAATAAACCCGGCCGCCAAGAGCCGGGCCACCTCCTCACCGATAGCTTTACGTCTCTCCTCATTAAACCACTGAAGAAACTGCCTGACCGACTTAAACTTTGGATCAATATTGAGAGTGTGCTCAGCGAGTTCTCTCGGTACACCCGGCATGCCAGAAGGTTTCCATGCAAAGATGTCCCGGATCTCACGGATAAACTCGATGAGCGTGCTTTCCTATTTGGGATCCAGATTGACACTGATACTGAATTGCTTAGATGAGTCGCCTGGAACAAAATCAACCATCTTGGTGTCATCGGCCGACTGAAATTTCATCACCGGCTCATGTTCCGTGGTTGGCTTCTTCAGAGATGTCATGTCTGCCGGGTCCACATTATTCTTATAAAACTTCAACTCCTCTGCTGCACAGACAGATTCAACGTAAGCAACATCACCTTCCTCACATTCTAGGGCTATTTTCTGACTCCCATGTACCGTGATGGTGCCCTTGTGACCTGGCATCTTGAGCTGCAAGTAAACATAACACGGCCGCGCCATGAACTTGGCATAAGCCGGCCGTCCAAATAGAATGTGATATGGGCTCTTGATTTTGACCACTTCAAAGGTTAATTTCTCAGCCCTAGAGTCATGCTCATCTCCGAAGGCTACCTCCAGTTCAATCTTACCCACTGGGTATGCCGACTTACCAGGCACCACTCCATGGAAAACAGTGTTGGACGTTTTAAGATTTTTATTAGTCAGCCCCATACGACGGAAGGTCTCATAATAGAGGATATTGATGCCGCTGCCTCCATCCATGAGTACTTTAGTGAATTTATATCCACCAACCTGAGGTGCCACCACCAAAGCCAATTGACTAGGATTGTCAATCTGGGGAGGGTGATCTTCCCTGCTGCATACAATGGGCTGCTCTGACCACCTCAAATAACGAGGGACTACCGGCTCAACAGCATTCACAACCCTTTTGTGAAGCTTCTGGTCTCGTTTGCACAAACTAGTGGTGAACACATGATACTGTCCACTATTCAGCTGCTTTGGATTGCTCTGATAACCCGATTGCTGCTGCTGACCTCCCTGACCGGACTGTTGATTATAACCACCTTGATTTCCTTGAAAGCCGGAACTTGAGCCGCCGCCCGAGCCATAAAAACCGCCTCCACCTGAGCCGCCGCCACGCCCATGGTTGCCGTCGAACATGTTAGAATTTTTGAAAGCCTTCATGATCGCGCAATCTTTCCATAGGTGAGTGGCTGGCCTTTCCCTAGTGTCATGTCTTGGACAGGGTTCATTGAGCAGTTGCTCAAGAGTAGGACCTGACCCACCAGATCGAGAGGGCGACCTCCCCTTGCGTCGTTGATTGTTACCCTGTGAATTGGTTGTCGGTGTCAAAACCGGCGGATCTTGGGTAGGGGGTCCCGAACTGTGCGTCTAGGTGGATGGTAACAGAAGACAAGGGACACGATGTTTTTACCCAGGTTCGGGCCCTCTTGATGGAGGTAAAACCCTACTCCTTCTTGATTAATATTGATGATATGGGTAGTACAAGAGTAGATCTACCACGAGATCGAGAGGCTAAACCCTAGAAGCTAGCCTATGGTATGATTGTTGTTCGTCCTACGGACTAAAACCCTCCGGTTTATATAGACACCGGAGAGGGTTAGGGTTACATAGAGTCGGTTACAATGGGAGGAGATCTACATATCCATATCGCCAAGCTTGCCTTCAACACCAAGGAAAGTCCCATCCGGACACGGGACGAAGTCTTCAATCGTGTATCTTCATAGTCCAGGAGTCCGGCCAAAGGTTATAGTCCGGCCATCCGGACACCCCCCAATCCAGGACTCCCTCAGTAGCCCCTGAACCAGGCTTCAATGATGACGAGTCCGGTGTGTAGATTGTCTTCGGCATTGCAAGGCAGGTTCCTCCTCCGAATACTTCATAGAAGATTTTGAACACAAGGATAGTGTCCGGCTCTGCAAAATAATTTCCACATACCACGTAGAGAGAATAATATTTACACAAATACAATCTGCTGATGTATTTCGCAGCGTGAAATCACACCACGGCCAAGCCTTTATTCGAATCGTTTTCTTGTCCCACCTCGGTAAGACTTAGCGAGGCGGTTTCCTTGGCACGTCTTGTTGAAGCAGAGATCGTGTCCCCTTATTCTGGGATTCTCATCAATACGAGTGTGGGTAACCCAACCGTGCCATTAATTTAAGGCGCTTGGGAGATAAGCGAGTTTTACCAGGCTGGTGGGGGCACATAATTTCGTCCGCCCATATAAGGGGATAAGGATCCACCTTTTCCATCTACGCCTTCTTCCTCCTTTTCTTATCCATTTTCGCGCACTCGAGCTCCAGCGCCCAAGTCCGCACATCACACCTGTACCTTCTCCAGCCATGTCCGGAGCGGGAGGCAAGTGGATGGTCTCCTCCGTCACGGAGGGGCACATCAAAAAGCTAAGGAAGGCCGGATACTTTTCCAATGACATCGCGCACCGGCTCCCCGACAAGGGGCAGCTCATCCCCACCCCCAGGCCCCATGAGAGGGTGGTGTTCCTCACCCATTTCCTCCGCGGACTTGGTTTCCCACTTCACCCATTTGTCCGAGGACTCATGTTCTACTAAGGCCTGGATTTCCACGATCTGGCCCCGAACTTCATCCTCAATATCTCGACGTTCATTGTCGTGTGCGAGGCCTTCCTCTGCATCCAGCCCCACTTTGGCTTATGGTTGAAGACCTTCAATGTCAAACCGAAGGTAGTGGGTGGCCGCCAAGCCGGAGTCTTGAGGCGCCATGGTGGGCAAGATGCCCAATGTTACATGGCTCGAGGGCTCCTTCGTGGAGACCATAAAGGGGTGGCAATCGGGGTGGTTCTACATCACCGTGCCATGTGACCCTGAATGGGCAGCGGCCCCTGAATTCCGATCTGGCTTCCCTACACGGCTCACCTCCTGGAAAGAGACGGGCTTGTCGTGGGGTAATCCGGAGGAGCTGATCGGACTCCAAACCTGCGTCCAAAACCTGGTGAGCAAGAAGCTCAAACTCGTCAACGTAGTCCAGGTCATGCTCATCCGCCGGATCCCCCGTGCCAACAACGGGCTTTCAGTTTGTGGGACTTCGATCCGGCATAGCACCGAACCCTGAGTAGGCTCTTCGACACTACGTACGAAGACGCCTGGAAGGTGCTGTTCGAGGGCGCCGAGGCCCCCGCATCCGCTACCGAGGATCGCGGATTCAGTGCGCAGCATCAAGCCAACGCGGTAAGCTATTTTACCCTTTTACGGGTTACTTGTTTTCCATAGTTTGATTCTATGCGGGATCTAAACTCCCTTACCTTTAACAGATTGGCAGAAGACGTCCGGACAGATTGATCGTCGGCTCCCTTGCCCGAAGACTCCAGCGGACGCCCGCTGACGGGGCTTGCTTGGTCCGGCACCTACGTGGTCCCGAGAAGAAGGCCAAGAAGAAGGCCACGGGAACTCGAACGAGTTCCCGGCGCCCGGTGGTGTCGGATTCATCGTCTGATGACTCCGAGGCGCACTCCTCCTCTGAAGACGAGGAGGAAGAAGAAGAAGCCTCTCCCCCTCTAGCGGGGGGAGGAATGAAAAGGAAGGCCGCCCCAACCGGGGTGGCCGGAGGGTCCAAGAAGGGAAGGACCCTTCCTCCGGACTACTCCACCAACGCCGACAACGGTGAAGAGGGGTGGCCATCCAGGGCCAAGCCCCTGGCAAAATCATAAGTATCCGGATACCAGAACAACTCATGGCGTTCCTTTATTGCACAGTATCTTCTGACGCCGAATGTAATCATGCAGCCCGCCCAAGGCCGGGCTCGATGCTTCGTCGAGCGGTTCCACAGGTTAAATCGGATGTGAATAGCACTTCACTTCCGGCCGCCTCCTCTCCTCATGGCTGTGGATGATGCCGAGGTGGCGTCCCAAAGGGGCCAAGCCGGGAGGTGGTCTGGAGGCGCCGCAAGGCGACCTCCCGAACTCTGGCGCAAAGGGATAAAACCCCAAGGGCTCCAAGTCCGGCCCTAGGACGGACACCGCCCCGGAACCTTCAGTGGTTCCGGAGTCCGGCGGGCACCCCCCTAGTAGGAAGGGCAAGCCTATGACGCCGGTGACCTCCGTCCAACCGGAGGCACCGGATAATCTGCTGGAGGTGCTTAACGGCGCCTCCATCGACGAGGAGCACCGCACTATTATGAGTGTGGTGATCCGAGAAGGTTCGATCCGCCAAGAGCGGGCTGATCAAGCATGTTCCATCCTTCTAACAGGCTTTGAGGCATGTATTTAAGATATGTAAAAATATTACCGCATAGGCGGTAGCCCTCGATGCTCAGTTTGGTGTTAGGAAAGAAAAGCCGGGCGAGGATCAAAAAGATATATGCAGGAGTCTAACATAAGTATGTAAATATGGGAATGCAGGTTGTCTTTGCTGACCTGCCAAGACCGACTACGGAGGTCGATGCATTGAAGCAGAGCCTCGAGCGGTCCGAGAACAAGCTCGGCCTTGCCAAGAAGCAGCTCGAGGACAAGGAAGGTAAGTAATACCTTATGTAAGTATATAAAAAACATGTGGTTGCAAAAAATGACAGGACCAACGTGAGTATTGCAGGGCCCACGAACGAGGTGGCGACCCTGAAGGAAGCGCTGTCCAAGGCCGAAAACAATGCGGCCGTGGAGCGCACTGAGCGAGAGAAGCAGGAGGCGCGAGTGGCGGAGGTGCGGCAAGAGCTCCAGGCTCTCGTGGAAAAACACTAGAGGTTGGAGCTTGACTCAAAGACTCGAGAGCCCGAGCTTGCCTCAGCCCTTGTGAGTGCCAAATCTGCTAAGGCCGAAGCCCAAAAAGCCCTCCAGGAAATTGAGGCGATGAAGAAGATAGCGGCGGGTAAGGCATTCTTTATGGAAAGCAAGCACGTGAAAGTGAATTACTTGTTACCTACCCGAGTCCGGAGCTCTCCAGGAGCATTTGCAGATCTTCCCAAGTGTGTCCGATCTTGCCGCATTCTACCAAGTCGAGGAGGGAGCTCGGCGGAGAAGGTGTTCTGGTCTCGATATCGAGGCGGACACCGGTGCCCTTGAGCGACCAGCTGAAGCAGCTGGTCAAGCTCCATAAAGTGGCCGAACAGGCCATGAAGGGTCTCGTAGTCCGGCTGTGGCCTGGGGAAGCCATGCCTGGGAGCTACTTCGGGCTGGTGAGGCGGCTGGTGGACGCCTATCCATGGGTTGAAGTCATCAAGCGCTCCGTATGCATCGAAGGTGCCCGTAGGGCCCTTGCCCGTGCTAAAGTGCATTGGGGCAAGATGGACGCTGAGAAGCTTGTGACGGACGGACCACCGCCGGGCAAGGAGCATCGCAAGCCCGAGATGTATTATGAGGGCGTCCTGAAGGGTGCCCGCCTTATTGCGGATGAATGCTGCAAAGATGTAAGTTTTTAGTAAACTCGCATTTGTGATCTTGTACACTGAAAACTAGTTCATATGCGCTAATCAACGCTTTTGAATTTAAAATATTACCTTCTGTGCGGCCGTTTATTAAATTTGAGAGATGGCGAGTCGTAAACGCCCCCATGCCACGAGTGCTGGGGTGTTCGGGATAAACTTGAGTGCTCTTTTTCCCATTCTAGGGTCCTTCGAGGGAGGCGCTCAACACAACGAACAAGGAAATCAGACTATAATGCTTGAACACTCTCACTTAGCCATAGAATTCTATAATTTTAAATTTCGGTGAAGCCCCTTGTATTCGGAAGACCGAGTTCGGGGCGCTATCCATGCCTAGGCCGGACAAAGCCGACTCCTCGCTCTAAGCGGCATAAGTCTTTAGGGACTCGAAAACCTCTCGAACAGTGACCAGCTCTCGCCTTATCATGACGGTCAATTTTAGCTTTCTCCACTGAGGTGCTTAGACCAGCTCAACCGGGGCACAATCGCAGTGGTTCTCCCAGTGCTACCTTAGCCGATATAACAGAACGTAAGGTACCAAAACATAGGAGCAGGCAAACCCAACTATTGACCCAAGACATGATTCGGAGCCGATGCATATAATGCTATAAGTTCGGGTGCCGCACTCATGAGAGTGTTCGGACTTCTCACACCATATTCAGAATGCGTAAGCCCCTGGTGTATTGGTCGTACCAAAGTGTACGGTTGCATAATGTCATAACTGAACATATTTTTATATATAAGGAAAGGAATGCAATAATAGACAAAAGCTATGTATTGTTTATTCGAAAAGTCTGCGGTAAAAGCAGAATGATACAAATAGTGTGATAACCAAGAGATGTGACTATTTGACATGTCCCCCTCCAGGGGCGAGCTGCGGGATGATATGTGAAACAAGTATATTGCTCGTTATAGAGACCACCTGGACACTCGACGTAGCTTTCTGCTTCCCTGGCTGTTGCATCGTGTGTTCGGCGATTCTACTGCCGGACAGGCCTTCCGAAGAGCGGAGTCCTGAAAGTAAGAAAAAAAAGGAATGACAAAATCGGGAGCCCCTAGTGCGGTTGAGCCGCATTTTGGGCATGCCGTGGTCGTGCCCCTCCCCCTATGCCCATGGTATTTCCAGAGCGTAATTATGTACGCGTAGTACTGGTTTCGCAATTTGGCAAGGGCTGGGGCTGGTGCCGCATTGCTGCGCGTGCTCAGAACGTGCCAGGCGGTCTTGTTAAAATAGGTTACTCCGGGCCCGCTTGACGGTGTCCGGACGTTTAATGGCCAGACTAGAGAATTGCCTTGAGAGGCTGCTTTGTACTTCCGCCGCGAGGGCCGCCGTATGCTCATCCGTTCGGAGAGAGCGTTTGGTGTTTCCATTGACCGTAATGACTCCTCGAGGGCCTGGCATCTTGAGCTTGAGGTATGCATAGTGCGGCACCGCATTGAACTTTGCAAATTCGGTTCATCCGAGTAGTGCGTGATAGCCACTACGGAACGGGACTATGTCGAAGATTAACTCCTCGCTTCGGAAATTATCCAGGGATCCGAAGACCACCTCAAGTGTGAGCCTGTACAGTTGGCCTCTACACCTGGTATGACGCCTTTAAAGGTCGTCTTTGTGGGTTTAATCCTTGAGGGATCTATGCCCATTTTTTGCCTTTGTATCCCGATAAAGCAGGTCTGAAGGCTGCCGCCATCCATAAGGACTCTAGTGAGGTGAAATCCGTCAATGATTGGGTCTAGAACCAATGTGGCGAATCCGCCATGGCGGATGCTAGTGGGTGGTCCCTTCGATCAAAAGTGATCGGGCGGAGGACCATGGGTTGAACTTTAGGCGGCGGCTCCAACGCATATCGTCCACGAGTGCACGCTTCCGCTCCCTTTTGGGTATGTGGGTTGCGTATATCATGTTCACCGTCCGCACTTGTGGGGAAGCCCTTACATCCCCTATTGTTCGTGGTGGGGCTCCTCCTCGTCATCGCTATGCAGCCCCTTGTCATTGTTTTCAGTGTTTAACTTGCCTGCCTTGCTTGAACACCCAACAATCCCTGTTGGTGTGGTTGGCTGGTTTTTCGAAGTGCCGTGTATCCGCACGAGCGATCGAGTATTCAGTCCAAATTGGACGGGCCCGGAGTATTTCTTTTGAATGGATTTTTCCGCTGACCGGGTTTAGAGCCTCTGAATCCGGCATTAACTGTCGTATCCTCAGCATTGTCGCCGTTAATGTGGCGCTTTTGCTTGTTGCGATGCGACCTGCCAATGCTGTCCTTGGTATCCGAATTACCAGGGCTCTTGGTCATGTTATTACTACGAGCTAGCCAGCTGTCTTCTCCCACGCAAAAGCGGGTCATGAGTGTCGTGAGGGCCGCCATGGATTTCGGCTTTTCCTGTCCTAGGTGCCGGGCAAGCCACTCGTCATGGATGTTATGCTTGAAGGTTGCAAGGGCCTCTGCGTCCAGACAGTCTGGCCGATTCCTCTGGCTGCTGAATTATGTGGCTTAGGTCATCGGCGTCTGGTGGTCACACATATGTGCCCTGGAAATTGTCGAGGAATGCGGCTTCCAGGTCCTCCGGCAACCAATTGACTCTGCTGGCAAGCTGTTAAGCCAATGCCGAGCTGGTCCTTTAAGCTTGAGTGGGAGGTATTTGATGGCGTGTAGATCGTCACCGCGGGCCATGTGGATATGGAGGAGATAATCCTCGATCCATGCCGCAGGATCTGTCGTGCCATCGTATGATTTGATGTTTACGGGTTTGAAAACCTCGGGGATTTGATGATCCATTACTTCATCTGTGAAGCATACTGGGTGTGCGACGCCTCTGTACTGGGCTATATCACGACGCAGCTCAAATGAGCTTTGTCTATTGTGTTCGGCTCGGCTGGATTTGCCATATCCGGCGTGACGGTTATCGTCACGTGTCGTGGGGCACCCACGCGATCCGTAGATCGATCTTGTTTGCCTTGCCTTGTCCTCCAATATATCTCGCAGGTCTGGTGCGTTTCCCCACGCCTTGGTATTCTTTGATCGACGCCGGGGTGCGGCATGAGTGGAGGGCGAAGGCCTCTACATCCTGACCACGAGGTGGCCGGTCGGCCGCATCATACGCTGGTGATGTAGGTTTAGGTGCTTCCTCCTCTAATTGGGGTAGCAGCCTGCGTTTTGGGTAGCTCTTGGAGGGGCGTTCAAGTTCGTACTCTTCGGCTGCAAGGACTTCAATCCATCTGTCGGCTAGCAAGTCTTGGTCAGCTCTAAGCTGTTGCTGCTTTTTCTTGAGGCTGCTTGATGTGGCCATAAGCCTGCGTTTGAAATGCTCTTGTTCGACGGGATCCTCAGGCACGACAAATTTGTTGTCGTCGAGGCTTGCCTCGTCTTCGGAGGGAGGCATGTAATTATCGTCCTCTACCTCTCTGTCTGCTGCTCTCTCATGAGGGCTGGCTTGTCCATCCTCCCAGACCTTTGAATCATCTTTGGAGGAGATTGTCTTCAACCTTTGTCAGGGGTGTTATTATCTCCGTGCGGAATCGCTGTTTTCTTTGTGGCGGGATTTAGAGCGGCCTTCTTGGCGCTTGGTCTTAGGCTGTTTCTTGGAGGGTCATCCTCCGTTGATCCATCACCGTTCCTTATTTTGGGATGTCCACCATGTATATGTCGTATGACGAGGTGGCCTTCAGGTGCCACATGAAGCCTTTGTTTCTTGGTCGTCTCTGCATCGGCATCCATCTGCCGATGTCTTGAGTCGAAGTCGAGCATGTCGGTTAAATCATCGACGTTATTTCTGAAGTGGGTGGTGTGTGGGCTTTGAATTTCTTCGTCATCCGCATCCCAACCTTGCTGACCATAGTCCAACCAGGGCTCTCTTGATAAAGAGAGAGACTTTAGTGAATTTAGAATGTCGCCGAAAGGCGAAGTCTTGAAAAAGATGTCATGGCGGTGAACTCCATGATCGGCGCCCAATCGGATTCGATTGGCAGGGGCGCGGAGGGTTCGGAGTCCGGAAAGGAGTCCGGCACCTTGGAGTCACGAGCTCCACAAAGGACAGGTATGGTGTTCGGCTCGATCGTCGTAGAGATTGCAGCCCCCGA
Organism: Aegilops bicornis; assembly: GCA_021605145.1. Taxonomy (NCBI): domain Eukaryota; kingdom Viridiplantae; phylum Streptophyta; class Magnoliopsida; order Poales; family Poaceae; genus Aegilops; species Aegilops bicornis. Next base: position 612,339,197 of record CM038670.1, on the reverse strand, counting down.
GGCGGTGTCCAGCCACCCGTCCTCGATTGGTGCAGTCAGCTCCGAACTAAGGGTTGGAGCGGACACTGGTGCGGCCTCCAGGGTACGGCAGAGCTAGATCATGCCCATCGTGACAGCGCGGCGCGCTTGGCTGTGGCTCGAACCCGTCGAAGATCAAGTCTCCGAGGACGTCGGCCGTGTAGTTCAAACTTCCAAATCTGACCTGATGGCCAGGGGCGTAGCTTTCGATCTGCTCCAGATGGCCAAGCGAATTGGCCCGCAGTGCAAAGCCGCCGAATACGAAGATCTGTCCGGGGAGAGAAGTCTCGCCCTGGACCGCATCGTTGTTGACGATCGGAGGAGCCATCGGGCCTAAAGATGACGACACAAAGGAACTCTCAATGAAAGCACCAATGTCGGTGTCAAAACCAGCGGATCTCGGGTAGGGGGTCCCGAAGTGTGCGTCTAGGCGGATGGTAACAGGAGACAAGGGACACGATGTTTTTACCCAGGTTCGGGCCCTCTCGATGGAGGTAAAACCCTACTCCTGCTTGATTAATATTGATGATATGGGTAGTACAAGAGTAGATCTACCACGAGATCGAGAGGCTAAACCCTAGAAGCTAGCCTATGGAATGATTGTTGTTCGTCCTCTGAGACTAAAACCCTCCGGTTTATATAGACACGAGAGGGTTAGGGTTGCATAGAGTCGGTTACAATGGGAGGAGATCTACATATCCGTATCGCCAAGCTTGCCTTCCACGCCAAGGAAAGTCCCATCCGGACACGGGACGAAGTCTTCAATCGTGTATCTTCACAGTCCAGGAGTCCGGCCAAAGGTTATAGTCTGGCCATCCGGACACCCCCTAATCCAGGACTCCCTCATTGGTGTTAGCCTACCGTCGGCCTTACGTTTATTGCCTCCCTGACTCGCCGGGTTATGCTGGTGACCCTTTCCATTGCCGTTCTTCTTTCCCTTCCCTGTCTTCTCTTCATCAGACGCGGGATCCTTGGTACTATCAGAATCGGCGTATTTGACTAGAGCCGCCATCAGCTGGCCCGTGTCATTACAATCACGCTTGAGCCGCCCCGGCTTACATTTGAGAGGTTCAAATCGGCAATTTTCTCCAACATTAAGACCCTTGAGCGGCATCCATCTTATCGATGAATGTATTATCTCCTTGACCCGGCAAGACCCAATGGGTCGTGGACTCCCCTTCTTCTTGCTTGCAATTAGTTAAATCTACAATTGACATGGGCTGCTTGCATGTGTCCTTGAAATTCTGAATAAACCGGCTTTTAACTCCGCCCATGAACCAATGGAGTTAGGCGGAAGCCCTTCACCAAGTGTGGGCGTTCCATCCAACATCATAGTGAAGTACTTAGCCATTGCCGCATCAACGACCTCCAACAATTCCATGGCCATCTCATAGCTTTCAATCCACGCCCAGTGTAAATCGGTGTGTAATTCGGCACCTTCGAGGTCCCTTGAAATCCTTGGGCAGACGCTCATTACGCAGAGCCGGTATCAAACAAGGAACACCGCCGGTTCGTGGCCACACCTGCCTCAATAGAAGTCGTTGGATAATCCGGGAAGGTTTGGTGAGCACTTTCTTTGAGCCTCTTGCCGTATCACATCTGTGCGGATTATGCCCACCTGGCTGGTTACGGCACTGGGCGTTGCTTGAAACGGCCGCCGAATCCATATGTCTGTTGTAACTCATGCTCCGGCTTGGGCGAGGAGTCGAATGGATCCTGTCTCGACTATAAGAATAAGCCTCCTGCTGCGCTAGAGCCGTCTGAAGAAGTTCTCTGACCCTTCGCGTCTCAACTGCTATTGGAGAGTCGCCATCCACCGGGAGGGCCGCCAAACGCGCCGATGCAGCGATCGGGTTTTCCAAAGGGTTGTAAAAATGAACGGGTGGTGTTGGTACGTAGCGAAGCGGGGCAGTATTCATGTGAGGAGGTTCCATCACCCGAGGCTGAACCGGCGCACCTGCTCTGGGTGTTATAAACCGGTTTGCCTCCAGCGGGTTACTGGGGCCGGCTTCAGGTGTGCAGAAGAGATTCCGAGGATCATAAACTGTAGGCAGACGGGATTGAGCCTTCTGGTGCCTCCTCCTCATCACCTCATTAGACGCATTCAGATTCATCGTAAGCTGGAAAGCCTCTGACTGGATCTGCTGAGCTCGAGCTTCCAAAGCCGCCCGTTCCACGGCCAATCTGGTGCCCTCAGCTGCTAGGGCTTCTTTGGCTCGGGCTATCTCTTCACGTACCTGTGCTACCTCTGCATCATGCTCAACTTGATCCACCGGAATAACTGTGGCGGTTAATAGGGCCGTCAGTTTGTCCATGAGATCAATCAGCACCTAAGCCAGCGGGCGCACAAGGCCTCCTGCCCCGGCCGCTCCTGACCCAGAAGTTATTGCTGCCGCAACCGTAGAGTTTTAACCGGGTTGAGTGCCAGCCAGGAAGATCCCTACCCTGCTCGGAGGCTCCAAGGGGTTCGGAATACTACTGCCATCGGAACAGCCCCCAAGCCCACCGTCTTGTAATTGGTATAACGAATCCGTCTCACCAGTGGATGACTCGCCATCAGAGTAGACGACCGTCTCACCACCATCCACGGATCCTTCAGAAAATTACCCTCCGTGGATGGCAACCCACGAAGGCACGCTTCATGGCGGGCTGAGCCCGGGCGGGTCTCACAGGCTGAGCCGTCTCGATGATGTCGGTGCAGATGTCCGGCTCAGGGCCTGGCTCACCAATCCAGCCGATGAAGACGTGGATTCCTCCGAAGGGGACCCGGCTCACCAATCCGGCCGATGAAGCGTGGATTCCGCCGAAGGGGACCCGGTACCCGTTCTCAATTGAGCCGGCATCGGGGCCCTAGCCAGCGTCGTCGATGTAGAGCTTGCCACGATGACTCTTGGTCATCCGGCCCATAGCGTATCCCTTGAGCACTTCAAAGCTGCCCTTCAAGAACTCAAATCCACCATGCGCTATTCCCACGATGGGCGCCAACTGTCGTGGAATTGTCACGACAGATGTCCTTGTTGGGGAACGTAGTAATTTCAAAAAAATTCCTACGTACACGCAAGATCATGGTGATGCATAGCAACGAGAGGGGAGAGTGTTGTCCACGTACCCTCGTAGACCGAAAGCGAAGCGTTATAACAACGCGGTTGATGATGTAGTGCGTCTTCACGGCCCGACCGATCAAGCACGAAACTATGGCACCTCCGAGTTCTTGCACACGTTCATTTCGATGGCGATCCCGGACTCCGATCCAAAGAATGTCGGGGAAGAGTTCCATCAACCTGACGGCGTGGCAGGACGATCTTGATGTTCTACCGTCGCAGGGCTTCGCCTAAGCACCGCTACAATATTATCGAGGACTATGGTGGAGGGGGGCACCGCACACGGCTAAGAGATCGAGAGATCAATTGTTGTGTCCTTGGGGTGCCCCCCTGCCCCCGTATATAAAGGAGAAATGGGGAGGCCGGCTGGCCCTCTATGGCGCGCCCCCAAGAGGGGAATCCTACTAGGACTCCAAGTCCTAGTAGGTTTCCACCTAAAGGGAGAGAGGGGGAAGGAAGGAGAGGGGGAGGGAGAAGGAAAGGGGGGCGCCGCCCCCCTCTCCTAGTCCAATTCGGACCCGAGTGGGAAGGGAATGCGGCTTGCCCTAGGCCGCCCCTCTCTCTCTCTCTCCACTAAGGCCCATCGAGGCCCATTAGTTCCCCCGGGGTTTCCGATAACCCTCCGGCACTCCAGTTTTATCCGAAACTTCTCCGGAACACTTTCGGTGTCCGAGTATAGTCGTCCAATATATCAATCTTCATGTCTCGACCATTTCGAGACTCCTCGTCATGTCTGTAATCACATTCGGGACTCCAAACAATCTTCGGTACATCAAAACTCATAAACTCATAATATAACTGTCATCGAAACCTTAAGCGTGCGGACCCTACGGGTTCGAGAACTATGTAGACATGACCGAGAACCATTCCGGGTCAATAACCAATAGCGGAACCTGGATGCTCATATTGGCTCCTACATGTTCTAAGAAGATCTTTATCGGTCAAACCGCACAACAACATACGTTGTTCCCTTTGTCATCGGTATGTTACTTACCCGAGATTCGATCGTCGGTATCTCAATACCTAGTTCAATCTCTCTAAGCAAGTCTCTTTACTCGTTACGTAATGCATCATTCCGTAACTAACTCATTAGTTACATTGCTTGCAAGGCTTATAGTGATGTGCATTACCGAGAGGGCCCAGAGATACCTCTCCGACAATCAGAGTGAAAAAACCTAATCTCGAAATACGCCAACTCAACATGTACCTTTGGAGACACCTCTAGAGCTCCTTTATAATCACCCGATTCACGTTGTGGACGTTTGGTAGCACACAAAGTGTTCTTCCGTAAACGGAGTTGCATAATCTCATAGTTATAGGAACTTGTATAAGTCATGAAGAAAGCAATAGCAACATACTAAACGATCAAGTGCTAAGCTAACGGAATTGGTCAAGTCAATCACATCATTCTCCTAATGATGTGATCCCGTTAATCAAACGACAACACATGTCTATGGTTAGGAAACATAACCATCTTTGATTGATGAGCTAGTCAAGTAGAGGCATACTAGTGACATTAAGTTTGTCTATGTATTCACACATGTATCATGTTTCCGGTTAATACAATTCTAGCTTGAATAATAAACATTTATCATGATATGAGGAAATAAATAATAACTTTATTATTGCCTCTAGGGCATATTTCCTTCAGTCTCCCACTTGCACTAGAGTCAATAATCAAGATTACACAGTAATGATTCTAACACCCATGGAGTCTTGGTGCCGATCATGTTTTGCTCGTGGAAGAGGCTTAGTCAACGGTTCTGCAACATTCGTAACCGTATGTATCTTGCAAATCTCTATGTCTCCCACGGACTTGGTCCCTGATGGAATTGAAGGCGTCTCTTGATGTGCTTGGTCCTCTTGTGAAATCTGGATTCCTTTGCTAAGGCAATTGCACCGGTATTGTCACGTAAGATCTTCATTGGTTCCAATGCACTAGGTATGACACCTAGATCGGAAATGAACTCTTTCATCCAGACTCCTTCATTTGCTGCTTCCGAAGCAGCTATGTACTCTGCTTCGCATGTAGATCCCGCCACGACGCTTTGTTTAGAACTGCACCAACTGATAGCTCCACCGTTCAATATAAACACGTATCCGGTTTGCGATTTAGAATCGTCCGGATCAGTGTCAAAGCTTGCATCGACGTAACCATTTACGACTAGCTCTTTGTCACCTCCATAAACGAGAAACATATCCTTAGTGCTTTTCGTGTTTTTCGGATATTCTTGACCACTGTCCAGTGATCCACTCCTGGTTTACTTTGGTACCTCCCTGCCAAACTTATCGCTAAGCATACGTCAGGTCTGGTACACATCATTGCATACATGATAGAACCTATGGCTGAAGCATAGGGAACATCTTTCATTTTCTCTCTATCTTCTGCTGTGGTCGGGCATTGAGTCTGACTCAACTTCACAACTTGTAATACAGGCAAGAACCCTTTCTTTACCTGATCCATTTTGAACTTTTTCAAAACTTTATCAAGGTATGTGCCTTGTGAAATTCCAATTAAGTGTCTTGATCTATCTCTATAGATCTTGATGCCCAATATGTAAGCAGCTTCACCGAGGTCTTTCATCGAAAAACTTTTATTCAAATATCCCCTTATGCTATCCAGAAATTCTATATCATTTACAATTAATAATATGTCATCTACATATAATATCAAAAATGCTACAGAGCTCCCACTCACTTTCTTGTAAATACAGGCTTCTCCAAAAGTCTGTATAAAACCATATGCTTTGATCACACTATCAAAGCGTTTATTCCAACTCCGAGATGCTTGCACCAGTCCATAAATGGATCGCTGGAGCTTGCACACTTTGTTAGCACCTTTTGGATTGACAAAACCTTTCGGTTGCATCATATACAACTCTTCTTCCAGAAATCCATTCAGGAAAGCAGTTTTGACATCCATTTGCCATATTTCATAATCATAAAATGCGGCAACTGCTAACATGATTCGGACAGACTTAAGCATCGCTACGGGTGAGAAAGTCTCATCGTAGTCAACCCCTTGAACTTGCTGAAAACCTTTCGCAACAAGTCGAGCTTTGTAGACAGTTATATTACCATCAGCGTCAGTCTTCTTCTTGAAGATCCATTTATTCTCGATGGCTTGCCGATCATCGGGCAAGTCAACCAAAGTCCATACTTTGTTCTCATACATGGATCCTATCTCAGATTTCATGGCCTCAAGCCATTTTATGGAATCTGGGCTCATCATCGCTTCCTCATAGTTCGTAGGTTCGCCATGGTCAAGTAACATGACTTCGAGAATAGGATTACCGTACCACTGCAGTGCGGATCTCACTCTGGTTGACCTCACGAGGTTCGGTAGTAACTTGATCTGAAGTTTCATGATCATTATCATTAGCTTCCTCACCGATTGGTGTAGTCGTCCACGAGAACCGGTTCGTGTGATGAACTACTTTCCAATAAGGGAGTAGGTATAGTTACCTCATCAAGTTCTACTTTCCTCCCACTCACTTCTTTCGAGAGAAACTCCTTCCCTAGAAAGGATCCGAATTTAGCAACAAAAATCTTGCCCTCAGATCTGTGATAGAAGGTGTACCCAATAGTCTCTTTAGGGTATCCTATGAACACACATTTCTCCGATTTGGGTTTGAGCTTATCTGGTTGAAGTTTCTTCACATAAGCATCGCAGCCCCAAACTTTAAGAAACGACAACTTTGGTTTCTTGCCAAACCACAGTTCATAAGGCGTCGTCTCAACGGATTTTGATGGTGCCCTATTTAACGTAAATGCGGCCATCTCTAAAGCATAACCCCAAAACGATAGCGGTAAATCAGTAAGAGACATCATAGATCGCACCATATCTAGTAAAGTACGATTACGACGTACGGACACACCATTTCGTTGTGGTGTTCCGGGTGGCGTGAGTTCTTGAAACTATTCCGCATTGCTTCAAATGTAAACCAAACTCGTAACTCAAATATTCTCCTCCACGATCGGATCGTAGAAATTTTATTTTCTTGTTACGATGATTTTTCCACTTCACTCTGAAATTCTTTGAACTTTTCAAATGTTTGGACTTGTGTTTCATCAAGTAGATATACCCATATCTGCTTAAATCATCTGTGAATGTGAGAAAATAACGGTACCCGCCGCGAGCCTCAATATTCATTGGACCACATACATCAGTATGTATGATTTCTAACAAATCAGTTGCTCGCTCCATAGTTCCGGAGAACGGCGTTTTAGTCATCTTGCCCATGAGGCACGGTTCGCAAGTACCAAGTGATTCGTAATCAAGTGATTCCAGAAGTCCATCAGTATGGAGTTTCTTCATGCGCTTTACACCGATATGACCTAAACGACAGAGCGACAAATAAGTTGCACTATCATTATCAACACTGCATCTTTTGACTTCAGCATTATGAATATGTGTATCACTACTATCGAGATTCAATAAAAATAGACCACTCTTCAAGGGTGCATGACCATAAAAGATATTACTCATATAAATAGAACAACCATTATTCTCTGATTTAAATGAATAACCGTCTCGCATCAAACAAGATCCAAATATAATGTTCATGCTCAACGCTGGCACTAAATAACAATTATTTAGGTCTAATACTAATCCCGAAGGTAGATGTAGAGGTAGCATGCCGACCACGGTCGCATCGACTTTGGAACCATTTCCCACGCGCATCGTCACCTTGTCCTTAGCCAATCTTCGCTTAATCCGTAGCCCCTGTTTCGAGATGCAAATATTAGCAACAGAACCAGTATCAAATACCCAGGTGCTACTGCGAGCATTAGTAAGGTACACATCAATAACATGTATATCACATATACCTTTGTTCACCTTGCCATCCTTCTTATCCGCCAAATACTTGGGGCAGTTCCGCTTCGGTGACGATGCGCTTGCAGTAGAAGCACTCAGTTTCAGGCTTAGGTCCAGACTTGGGTTTCTTCTCCTGAGCAGCAACTTGCTTGCTGTTCTTCTTGAAGTTCCCCTTCTTCTTCCCTTTACCCTTTTTCTTGAAACTAGTGGTATTGTTGACCATCAACACTTGATGCTCCTTCTTTATTTCTACCTCCGTAGCCTTTAGCATTGCGAAGAGCTCGGGAATCGTCTTTTCCATCCCTTGCATGTTATAGTTCATCACGAAGCTTTTGTAGCTTGGTGGCAGTGATTGGAGAATTACATCAATGGCGCTATCATCCGGAAGATTAACTCCCGGTTGAATCAAGTGATTATTATACCCAGATATCTTGAGTATATGCTCACCTTGTAACTATTCTCCTCCATCTTGCAGCTATAGAACTTATTGGAGACTTCATATCTCTCAATCCGGGCATTTTCTTGAAATATTAACTTCAACTCTTGGAACATCTCATATGCTCCATGACATTCAAAACGTCGTTGAAGTCCCGGTTCTAAGTCGTAAAGCATGGCACACTGAACTATCGAGTAGTCATCAGCTTTGCTCTGCTAGACATTCTTAACGTCGTCAGTTGCATCTGCAGCAGGCTCCCAGCGGTGCTTCCAGGACGTAATTCTTCTGTGCAGCAATGAGGATAATCCTCAAGTTACGGACCCAGTCCGTGTAATTGCTACCATCATCTTTCAACTTAGCTTTCTCAAGGAACGCAATAAAATTCAATGGAACAATAGCACGAGCCATCTATCTATAATCAACATAGACAAGCAAGATACTATCAGGTACTAAGTTCATGATAAATTTAATTTCAATTAATCATATTACTTAAGAACTCCCACTTAGATAGACATCCCTCTAATCCTCCAAGTGATCACGTGATCCAAATCAACTAAACCATGTCCGATCATCACGTGAGATGGAGTAGTTTCAATGGTGAACATCACTATGTTGATCATATCTACTATATGATTCACGCTCGACCTTTCGGTCTCCGTGTTCCGAGGCCATATCTGTTATATGCTAGGCTCGTCAAGTTTAACCTGAGTATCCGCGTGTGCAACTGTTTTGCACCCGTTGTATTTGAACGTAGAGCCTATCACACCCGATCATCACGTGGTGTCTCAGCACAAAGAACTTTCGCAATGGTGCATACTCAGGGAGAACACTTATACTTTGATAATTTAGTGAGGGATCATCTTATAATGCTACCGCCAATCAAAGCAAGATAAGATGCATAAAAAATAAACATCACATGCAATCAATATAAGTGATATGATATGGCCATCATCATCTTGTGCTTGTGATCTCCATCTCCGAAGCACCGTCATGATCACCATCGTCACCGGCGCGACACCTTGATCTCCATCGTAGCATCGTTGTCGTTTACGCCATCTATTGCTTCTACGAGTATCGCTACCGCTTAGTGATAAAGTAAAGCAATTATAGGGCGTCTGCATTTCATACAATAAAGCGACAACCATATGGCTCCTGCTAGTTGCCGATAACTTCGGTTACAAAACATGATCATCTCATACAATAAAATATAGCATCATGTCTTGACCATATCACATGACAACATGCCTCGCAAAAACAAGTTAGACGTCCTCTACTTTGTTGTTGCAAATTTTACATGGCTGCTACGGGCTGAGCAAGAACCGTTCTTACCTACGCATCAAAACCACAACGATAGTTCATCAAGTTAGTGCTGTTTTAACCTTCGCAAGGACCGGGCGTAGCCATACAAGTTCAACTAAAGTTGGAGAAAGCAGACACCCGCCACCACACGTGTGCAAAGCACGTCGGTAGAACCAGTCTCGCGTAAGCGCATACATAATGTCGATCCGGCCGCTTCATCCAACAATAACGCCGAACCAAAGTATGACATGCTTTGGTAAGCAGTATGACTTGTATCGCCCACAACTCACTTGTGTTCTACTCGTGCATATAACATCAACGCATAAAACCAGGCTCGGATGCCACTGTTGGGGAACGTAGTAATTTCAAAAAAATTCCTACGTACATGCAAGATCATGGTGATGCATAGCAACGAGAGGGGAGAGTGTTGTCCACGTACCCCCGTAGACCGAAAGCGGAAGCGTTATAACAACGCGGTTGATGTAGTCGTACGTCTTCACGGCCCGACCGATCAAGCAGAAACTATGGCACCTCCGAAGTTCTTGCACACGTTCATCTCGATGACGATCCCGGACTCCGATCCAGCAGAATGTCGGGAAGAGTTCCACAAGACGACGGCGTGGTGACGATCTTGATGTTCTACCGTCGCAGGGCTTCGCCTAAGCATCGCTACAATATTATCGAGGACTATGGTGGAGGGGGCACCGCACACGGCTAAGAGATCGAGAGATCAATTGTTGTGTCCTTGGGGTGCCCCCCTGCCCCCGTATATAAAGGAGAAAAGGGGAGGCCGGCTGACCCTCTATGGCACGCCCCCAAGAGGGGAATCCTACTAGGACTCCAAGTCCTAGTAGGTTTCCACCTAAAGGGAGAGAGGGGAAGGAAGGAGAGGGAGAGGGAGAAGGAAAGGGGGGCGCCGCCCCCCTCTCCTAGTCCAATTCGGACCAGAGTGGGAGGGGCATGCGGCCTGCCCTAGGCCGCCCCTCTCTCTCTCCACTAAGGCCCATCGAGGCCCATTAGTTCCCCCGGGGTTTCCGATAACCCTTCGGCACTTCGGTTTTATCCGAAACTTCTCCGGAACACTTTCGGTGTCCGAATATAGTCGTCCAATATATCAATCTTCATGTCTCGACCATTTAGAGACTCCTCGTCATGTCCGTAATCACATTCGGGACTCCAAACAATCTTTGGTACATCAAAACTCATAAACTCATAATATAACTGTCATCGAAACCTTAAGCGTGCGGACCCTACGGGTTCGAGAACTATGTAGACATGACCGAGAACCATTCCGGGTCAATAACCAATAGCGGAACCTGGATGCTCATATTGGCTCCTACATGTTCTACGAAGATCTTTATCGGTCAAACCGCACAAAAACATACGTTGTTCCCTTTGTCATCGGTATGTTACTTGCCCGAGATTCGATCGTCGGTATCTCAATACCTAGTTCAATCTCGTTACCGGCAAGTCTCTTTACTCGTTACGTAATGCATCATTCCATAACTAACTCATTAGTTACATTGCTTGCAAGGCTTATAGTGATGTGCATTACCGAGAGGGCGCAGAGATACCTCTCCGACAATCGGAGTGACAAAACCTAATCTCGAAATACGCCAACTCAACATGTACCTTTGGAGACACCTGCAGAGCTCCTTTATATTCACCCAGTTACATTGTGACGTTTGGTGGCACAAAAAGTGTTCCTTCGGTAAATGGGAGTTGCATAATCTCATAGTTATAGGAACTTGTATAAGTCATGAAGAAAGCAATAGCAACATACTAAACGATCAAGTGCTAAGCTAACGGAATGGGTCAAGTCAATCACATCATTCTCCTAAAGATGTGATCCCATTAATCAAATGACAACACATGTCTATGGTTAGGAAACATAACCATCTTTGATTAATGAGCTAGTCAAGTAGAGGCATACTAGTGACATTAAGTTTGTCTATGTATTCACACATGTATCATGTTTCCGGTTAATACAATTCTAGCATGAATAATAAACATTTATCATGATATGAGGAAATAAATAATAACTTTATTATTGCCTCTAGGGCATATTTCCTTCAGTCCTCGTGAAAGGACTTAGTCGTGGAGCCATCGCAACTAGGAAGCTTAAAGGGGTTAAACGGGACAAAGGACACGAGGGTTTATACTGGTTCGGCCCCTTGCGGTGAAGGTAAAAGCCTAATCCAGTTGAGGTGGAATTGCTAGGGTTTTGACGACCAGAGAGCGAATCTGCTATGCCTGGCTCTCGATTTGTTGTTACTTGCCCTAAAATGCCGTCGGGTCGTCCCTTTATATACAGAGGTCAATGCCCAGCAGCTCATAGAGTCCCGTCCGGCTCATAAATAGTGTCTGTCTCGGTGACCACTTAATCTTGACTTACAATACAAGTTATGCTCTTATGGCGGTTTATCACTACATGCCATAAGTCGCCTTTGGGCTTTGGGCCCTTAACTGAACCGCCATCTTCAAGCTTGATATTGGGCTTCATATGATGAATCGTCATAGCGTAACCCGGCCCCTCCTGGGCGGGTTACACTAGTAGTTACATCCCCAACACTGAGAGAGAGAGGGGCAGAGTCTCTGTCAAAAGAGTCACCACCGAAAGGATTGGCGCCATCGCCATGGTGCCAGCGTGAGATTTCCACTACTTTGGCTATCTTGATTTCGTTGATGGGAGGGAGCTGGATGGCGATGTCGGGCGGGGCTGGCTTGCCGGACTGGAGCAGGACCAAGGCACGAACAGATGTGTAATCAATGCCATGCAGGCAGAAGTCATCAACAGCACATACGTCGCCGAGGAAAGCCAAGGCGAAGCGAATGCCGTCGTTGTGCCAAAGTTCGTGCGGGAACTCGGATACCTCGATTTCAGCGAGGTCAGTGAAGATAGCAATGGAGCGGTCGACATGCTCGACCGGCTCGATGGTGATGGAGTTACCTTCAAAATATATAGGGTTGTGGCGTACAACATCATTGCGGGCAGAGGGGGTGTGGAAGGTGAGGCAAGCAACCCCACGCCATGAGCCACCCATGATGAAGGTGTGGTTGCCGCACGTAAGCTAGATAGCACGGCGGATGAGTGGAGTGGGGTTGGGGTCAGGTGTTTGGAGGTGGGCAAAGGCAAAACGGCGTGGGCAGTGCAGTAGGCAGGGTGGCGCGGCAACGAGAGGCATGTCTCCATAGGGAGGCAGCGGCCCGGCGTCGCGGAAAGGGCGAGGCAACTCATCATCAGAGTCGGATTCAGATACATAGGATGCGGCTATGGTGTGCTGGGAGGCAATGAACACGTCGGTGAAGCGATCTCTCAGCTCCTGGGTGTTGAAGGGGGAGGAGTGCGTGTGCATGGGATCGTGGGGTTGGGTGGTGGGAGTGGGGGGAGGTGCTGAGGAGCGTGGCGGCGAGGAGGGAGGGAGTGGGACGCCATTTGCGCCATCAGGGACACCATGGAGGATGAAGGGGGACGGCACACATACAACGGGGAAAGGCTCGGAGAGGATGACGGGGATCTGTCCGATCATGAGGGTGCGTGGATCGGCGGCCGCATCGACGATGAGCCATTCTGCAGAGGCAGAAGGCTGGATTAGGGACAGAAGTAAAAGTATCTGGGAGGGGAGGGAAGAAGGGCAAGATCCTGCGGTACCTGCAATCGCGGCTATGGTGGTCATTCCGCCAGCAGCGGGCGCAGCGGACGAGATCACGGCAGACCTCGACACAGTGGTCTAGGGCGAGGCAGCGGAAGCAGCGGTGTCTCTTTTTGGCGGATGGAGGTGGGAGGGAGTGAGGATGAGGAGGGAGGAGCCGTTGTGGAGAAATATAGGAGGGGGCGGGGCAGCGGCGCACTGTGGCTATGCGGACCGAAGAGCAGCACTTCTCGATATGTGGGCGTCGTGGAGCGGTTGGACCGAGCATGCAGTGTATCTGTTGTCAGAGCAGCGAGATCATTTGCGTGTGTCAGCGATTGAGGCGACGGGAGGGGGGGTGAGGCGTCGTGATGGAGGGTGTCGGTGTCAAAACCGGCGGATCTCGGGTAGGGGGTCCCGAACTGTGCGTCTAGGCGGATGGTAACAGGAGACAAGGGACACGATGTTTTTACCCAGGTTCGGGCCCTCTCGATGGAGGTAATACCCTACTCTGCTTGATTAATATTGATGATATGGGTAGTACAAGAGTAGATCTACCACGAGATCAGAGAGGCTAAACCCTAGAAGCTAGCCTATGGTATGATTGTTGTTGGGTCCTACGGACTAAAACCCTTCGGTTTATATAGACACCGAATAGGGTTAGGGTTACCTGAGTCGATTACAATGGTAGGAGATCTACATATCCGTGTCGCCAAGCTTGCCTTCCACGCCAAGGGAAGTCCCATCCGGACACGGACGAAGTCTTCAATCTTGTATCTTCATAGTCTAGGAGTCCGGCGAAGATAGTTCGGCTATCCGGACACCCCTAGTCCAGGACTCCCTCGAGTCTCCCTGAACCATGCTTCAATGACGACGAGTCCGTGCGCATATTGTCTTCGCATTGCAAGGCGGGTTCCTCCTCCGAATACTTCATAGAAGGTTTTGAACACCGGGATAGTGTGCGGCTCGCAAAACAAGTTCCACATACAACCGTAGAGAGAATAACTTTTGCACAGATCTTCCGACGTATTCGCGGTGTGACATCACACCACGGCCAGCCTTTATACGAATCGCTTTTTTCTTGTCCCACCTCAGCGTTTAGCGAGGCGGTTTCCTTGATACGTCTTATCAAAGCGTAGATCGTGCCCCCTTATTCTGGGATTCTCATCAATACGGACGTGGGTAACCCAACCGTGCCCGTTGGCACGCCTCCTCTATCGAAGGCGAGTCCCAATCGGCCATGGGGAGGGCTCTTGGTATTCAACCTCTTTATAATGAGACCAAGGCCCCCTTCTTTTTCCACCCTCCATCGAGTTCGCCTTGCGCTTCGAGTTCTAACACCCAAAGCTTCAGATTTAGGCGCTTCGGACCTTCGATGATGTCTGGCTCCGATCAGCTCGGCCGATGGATGTCTTCTTACATTACGAAGAAGATGTGCTAAAGCTGCGAGACGCCGGTATCTAACCGGCGAGATTTCAGCATAGGCTGCCTGCTCCAGGGCAGGTTATTCCCACTCCCGAGCCCGGCGAGAGCGTGGTGTTCGTGTCACACTTCCTTCGGGGTTTAGGCTTCCCGACGGATCCCTTCGTGCGGGGGCTCATGTTTTATTATGGGCTGGATTTCCATGACTTGAATCCGGAGTCCATCCTCCATATCTCGTCATCCATTGTCATATGTGAAGCCTTCCTCTGTATTACCCCTCACTTTGAACTGTGGCTCAAGACCTTCAAGGTGGAACCGAAGATGATCGAGGGGCAACAAACAGAGGGCGGAGGGGCGGTTATAAGCAAGTGTGCTGATGCTCCGTGGCCCGAGGGCTCTTTTCAAGAGGAGCTTGGTTTGTGGCAACGGGAGTGGTTCTATATCACCGCTTCCTGTGGCAACAAATGGGTGGCGCCTCCTGCCTTCCGTTCAGGTCCACCACGGTAATTTGGGCGTCATGGGTCAACAAGGGGCTCGACTGGGGGCCGTCCAAGGACGTTCCTCTGTTGCAGGGCCGTATTCGAGACCTCAAAGGAAGAGAGATCAATCTGGTCGTAGTGGCGCAGGTTATGTTGATTCAGCGCCTTCTGCCCCGCCAACGTCGCCACCTCCGTCTGTGGGAATTTAATCTGAAGGGACCACGAGTTCTCCAACATTTTATGGGTACGACGCCCGTGGAGATGTATAAACTGTTCTTCGGATCACAAGAGAAGTGTTCGGACCCGACTGAGGACGCAGGACTAAGCTGCAATCGCCCAGATACTCAAGTAAGTAGTCCTGTACCCGGACAAGCTGTCCGTTCATTAATCATAAACTTGCCCTTAAAGGAGCTGTTTTTGAACATGAGTGGTTAGCGAAAGCAAAGTTGATAAGGTGTCCGGCTCCCCTCCCAGAGACCACGCCGGATCCCATGCTGACCAAGATGTTGAAGGCCGCGCCTTTTGAAGAAGGCGAAGGGGGGAGCGGGGAAGCAACTGCCTCCACGAAGGAGGCTTTCAAGGAAGGATGGATCAAAAGTCCCACCTTCCAAGGAGAGAAGAGGACCGCTTCGGAAGATCCGGAGGTCAAAGCCTCAAAGAGGGGAAAGAGATCTTCGTCAGAGAGTCCGGCGCTGGGAAGTATCCCAGCCGCACTATTTCCCCAAGTGGATCAGCCCTCTAGCGAGCCGTAAGTAAAAAGAAGGGTTCTTGTAAATAAGGAACATCCCTGCATTTATTTCTGAAGATAACCGAAATTGTACCTTGTAGTTCGGATCTCAGCCCTTCTCAGCAGAGCTCGTCATCGGGGGATCTTCTTAGGAGATGATGGAGAGCGAACGCCTCCACTGTCGCACCTTCATGCGAGGCAGACGACCACGAGGTGTCGCCACGGAGGGTTTCCCCAAGTCCGGCGGGGCGGAAGGTCCTGCGCCGGTGGCGTCTTGATCGGAGGAGCTGAAGGATCTGCTTTCGGCGGCGGCTATCTCGGAAGATCACCGTGCGCTAATGGGTATGGTGATTGAAAGAATTGCATCCGGCGAGAGCGGATTGCATGAAGCCGTCGAAGCTTGCCGACGGGGTTCGAGGTACGCAAAAAATGATGTACCTTTCCAGCGGTTATGCATATAGAATGCGCCTGTATAGATAGTAGCCCCTGAGACTCGGTATGTTGTCAAAATTGACAGCGTGCCGAGGATCATAATCTCAGTTATAACATATCGCCGCTCCTAAATAGGTGGCGGGGCGTCTGGTGGCCAGCCGGACTGATGAATATGCCGAACTAAAGCGGCAACTTGACGAGGCGGATGCGGACATCGCGCTGGTCAATAAACGGTTTGACGAGCCACAAGGTATGTGACTTCTACGCGGACACCTGGTAAGGGAGCTTGACACCCAAGCCTTACTACTTGTATGCTTAATGCAGGTGGTGCCGCTGCTGTGGAGGAGCTGCGGGTGGAGCTCGCCCGAGCTAATGAGGCAAGCCAGAAATAGTAATGCGGCCGCTTTAAGGGCGACCGAAGAGCTAAAAGCCGAACGGGCTGCTCACTGCCGAAGCAAAGAGGAAATGGCCGATATGGCCATGAAGTTGAAGAATGCTACCGACCGCTGCGGGGTTCTTGAAAAAGAACGTCAATCGGAGCAAGAGGAGTTAAAAAAGGCCACCGCCGAAGCCAAGGATGCCCGCTCGCAATGAGAGCTGCAAAGGAAGAGCTGCGTCGGTGTGGATGTCGCTGCTGGAAGGCCTTTTCTGCTGTGGAGGAAATATCACTGGATCAAGTATGCTCGGTTTGACAAGTTGTGGAGTTCGGAGGATGCTTATCTGGACTTAGCGGCGAAGCGCCATGACGATTGAGCACTTCCGAGGCGGAGAAGGGCACGAAGGGAAGAGCTATATTGGTGGCAATTCCATAGTCCGGAGCGTCCTCTTCTGTTGTCCGATCGGTTGGCCGAATGGGCCGAACTGAATCGATTATCCGGACTTGCCATGAAGCATGTCCTTCCTCATTTGTGGCCAGGCAGACCCCAGCCGAAGAGTTATTTTGGCCTAGTGCAGCAGTTCCTTGGTGCGGTACCGCGTATCGACGCAATGAAGCGATCGGCATGCATAGAGGGAGCGCGGATGGCTCTTGCCCGTGTCAAGACATACTGGGCGGAGATGAAGGCCACCGATGTTGCATCCCAAGACTCGGACAGAAGCCGAGTACCTGCCGAGCACTATTTTGAGGAAGTTCTTCCGGGCGCTCGTTTAATAGAGGCGCAGTGCTCGAAGGATGTTATGTTCGAATGACATGTATAATTTTATGAAACAACGTTTCAATTTAATGTAAGATCTTTTTATACTTGTGTGTTTCAAGTAGTAAACTACTCCCTGTGCGGCCGTTGATGTATATGTGTATATAACCTGAAAGATGGCAGTCCTTGGCTTCAGCCCCCACACACATAGTGCGGGGGTGTTTGCAAATAAGGTGCTTTTTCACACTTGATCCAACGTCTTGGTCCTATTAAGGAGGTGGTAGCGTAGCAAACTAGGCAACCGGACTATAATGCTTTATCACTTTCACTTAGCCATAGGAGTTCGAGGGTGGGGCTACTATATAGCCCCTGGGGGCACCGCACTCTCCCGAGTTCGGGGTGCGTATGTGCCTGACCGAAAAATGGTCCTTCGTTAATGCAGAGGAATTCTAAACATTCCGATGAGTCATCGAGTGGTTGACTAGTCTCTCGCTATATCATGACAGTCATTTTTCGGCTTTCTCTCGAGGTGCTTTCGCCCGGCGAACCGGGCACAATCGCGATAGTTCTCCGGTGCCGCGTTAGCCGATAAAAGCGGGCGTAAGGCAGCAAAACACAGGAGCCGGGCAAACCAAACATTTGACCAAAGACATGACTCGGAGCTGATGCATATAAGGCCTAACTCGAGACGCCAAACACTACCTAAGGTATTCGGTCTTTATAAAAATGGGCAGAATAATGCCCTAAGCCCCAGTGTCTAGATGCAGCATAAAAAATTCTGGTGCGGCCAATGCCAAAACGCCTTGACCTCCTCCTCGCTTATAGTAAGAAACCGGAGGATGTATATCAACAAGAGACAGTAAAAAAGGGTTTACTGAGGGTCTTAATCTGAAAAGAATCCTTGCAACCGGTCCCTCACGTCTGCGCTTTGTGTCTCCGTTGTGCAGTATCACGGGCCGGGTGTAGCACATTGTTCATCTGTAAGATAGAGGAACTTAGTTGAAAAGAAAAAGGATCCTGCAAAAAATGTACTCTATATGAAATAAACAGAGTATGGTTCAAAAAGTAAAGAAAATTGAGCATTATAGTCTCTTGTTGTACATGCGTGCAGGCCCTTATCTGAGGTATGCCGCTAGTAGGCGCCGGACTCGTCTAGCCGTGTCCGGGGTTCGAATTACCTATTCAGGTGCTTTGGTTAGCGGAGCCGGATTGATGTGGGGCTGTCAAGGAAGCCTCACACTCTTCCGAGCTCGAGTAACACTTAATACTCCCTTTTAATGAGATGATGCCGCGTGGACCGGGCATTTTAAGTGTAAGAGATGCATAATGCGGTATTGTGTTAAAGCGGGCGAAAGCTTCACGCCCCACTAGTGCTTGATAGCTACTTTCGAATGGGGCGATGTGGAAGGTTAACTTTTCGCGGCGGAAGTTGTCGGATGAGCCGAACAAGACTTCAAGTTGTAGGGAGCCCGTACAATGGGCATATGGGCCTGGCATTACCCCCTTAAAGGAGGTGTTGCTATGGCGAATTTTTGTTGGGTCTATCCCCATCGTGCGGATTGTGTCCTGATATATCAGGTTTATGTCACTGCCGCCATCCATGAGGACTTGTGTAAGTTGGAATCCGTCGATTATAGGATCCAATATCAAGGCAGTCCATCCTGCGTTCAGGATACTTTCGGAGTAGTCCTGATGGTCGAAGGTGATTGGTTTTGACAACCAGTGTTGGTACTCCGCTAGGGTAGTATGTGCGGCGCGCATCTTAATGGGCGCCGCTATGTTTTTCCCTTTTATCACGTGAAGTGAGTTTACTGTTTTAACCTCTTGCGGGAAATTCTTTTGTTTTCCGGTGCTCTTCTTGTGGGGTTCGTCATCGTCCTCGCTTGGTGTGTCGAGCCCCTTGTGTTCGGCATTGAGTCTGCCGGACTGCTTGAAGACCCAACAATCTCTGTGGGTGTGGTTTGCAGGATTTGGCATATCTTGTCCAAGATTTTGTTTAAGTTGGATAGCTCATCGCTATTGTCCTTAAGGGGCAGTTTTTTATTGTTCTGCCGTGAGCTTTTGAATCCGGCGTTGACTGTCGCGCTCTTTGGACCGTTCCTGTTAATCCGGCGCTGGTCCTTGTTGCGCCGTGGTGTCCCATTTCCATCCACGACTTGGATGTACTTGGGTCATTTGGTGCTGCGTCTTGCTAGCCAGCTATCCTCTCCAGCAAAAGCGGGTCATGAGGCTTGTTAATGCGGCCATGGTTCTCGGCTTCTCTGGCGAGGTGTCTGGCGAGCCATTCGTCTCGGACGTTGTGTTTGAAGGCTGCTAAGGCTTCGGCGTCCGGACAGTCGACTATTTGGTTCTTTTTGGTGAGGAACCTGTTCCAGAATTTACGGACTGACTCTCCGGCTTGTTGAGTTATATGACTTAAATCGTCTGCATCCGGATGACGGACATAGGTCCCCTGAAAATTTGCCCGAAATGCATCCTCGAGCTCTTCCCAACTTTCGATGGTGTTTTCGGGAAGGCTTTTAAGCCAATGCCGAGCTGGCCCTTTGAGCTTGAGGGGTAGGTATTTTATGGCGTGGAGATCGTCTCCTCTAGCCATGTGTATGTGGAGGATGTAATCCTCAATCCAGACTCGAGTGCATTGTTCCGTCGTATGCCTCTATGTTTACGGGTTTCAATCCCGCTGGGAATTCGTGATCCAGCACCTCATCGGTGAAACATAGGGGGTGTGCGGCACCCCTATATTTGGGTGTGTCGTGATGTTCGGATATTTGGCTTGTTGCATTGCTTTGAAGAGCTTGCTTTCTCGGCCCATAGATGGACCTAACTGGGCCGTCTTTTTGATGTGAATCCTTATGTGGATCGCTTACCGGCTTGTGTGCGACGCCATTTGCTGCTCTCTGTTTGCCGTGGGGTCGTCTATCCGACCAGGTGGCCTTCTTGTTCTTTGATTGTGGGGGCTCTACGGCCTCCTCATCAAATTCGGGCAGTAGTTTTCTCTTTGGGTAGCTCTTTGTTCATTTGTCGCCGTACTTGTCTCATGGTGTTGAGTACTTTGCTCCATCTGATTTTGAGTGCATCTTCCGCTGTTTTGAGCTTCCGCTACGCTTTTTTCAGGCTACTGCAGTGATGGCGAGCCTTTTGTGGAGGTTCTTCTGCTCCAACAATTTGTCCGGCGTGAGATCGTCCGGACTGTTATCTTCGCCGGGGACGGGTTGTTCGTCCAAGTTGTCTTGTTCGGACGGTTGCTCGGTAGCATGTTCATCGTCCACCGGTTCGCCCTGCTCTATGGCTGGGTCTTTGTTGAGGCGGGACTTGGTGCGTCGTTTACGTTGCCGTTTTGACTGCTTTTCGAGGGATTTATCCCTCGTAGCGTTCCGTTGTTCCTCGTCTTCATTTCCTTTAGGTGTATCCACCATGTATACATCATGGGATGAGGTGGTTGTCTAGCATCCTATAGGCGCTGGTTCATGGTTGTCTCCTACATCGTCGTCCATACCGTCGATGTCTTTGGAGTCGAAATCTAGCACGTCGTGTAAGCTTTCGACAGTGGCTACGAAGTGGGTGGTGGGTGGGCGTTGAATTTCTTCGACGTCCGCATCCCAACCTTCCTGACCGTAGTCCGGCCAGGGCTCTCCGGATAAAGAGAGAGACTTTAGTGAATTCAGGATGTCGCCAAAGGGCGCAGTCTGAAAGATGTCATGGCAGTGAACTCCATGACCGGGCGCCCAATCGGGTTCGATTGGCGGGGCACGGAGAATCTGGAGTCCCGGAGAGGAGTCCGCACCGAGTCAAGGTATTCGCAAAGGACAGGAATTGAGTTCGGCTCAATCGCCACTGAGATCGTAGCCCCCGAGGCGGTGTCCAACCACTCATCCTCGATCGGGGACTCCGGCTCCGGATTAAGGGTCGGAGCGAACCGGTGCGACCTCGTGGCCTTTGCTCGTGGCAGAGCTAGATCGTACCCATCGAAACAGTGCGGCGCGCTTGGCTGTGGCTCGAATCCATCGAGGATCCAGTCTCCGCGGATATCGGCCGTATAGTTTAAGCTTCCAAATCTGACCTGATGGCCAGGGGCGTAGCTTTCGATCTGCTCCAGATGGCCAAGTGAATTGGCCGCATGATGCAAAGCCGCCGAATCTGAAGATCTGTCCGGGAGAAAAGTCTCACCACTGGACCGCGTTGTTGTTGATGATCGGAAGGAGCCATCGGGCCTATCGGTGGCGACACGGAGGAACTCTCAATGAAAGCACCAATGTCGGTGTCAAAATCGGCGGATCTCGGGTAGGGGGTCCCGAGCTGCGTCTAGGCGGATGGTAACAGGAGACAAGGGACACGATGTTTTTACCTGTGTTCGGGCCCTCTCGATGGAGGTAATACCCTACTCTGCTTGATTAATATTGATGATATGGGTAGTACAAGAGTAGATCTACCACGAGATCGGAGAGGCTAAACCCTAGAAGCTAGCCTATGGTATGATTGTTGTTGGGTCCTCTGGACTAAAACCCTTCGGTTTATATAGACACAGAATAGGGTTAGGGTTACACAGAGTCGGTTACAATGGTAGGAGATCTACATATCCGTATCGCCAAACTTGCCTTCCACGCCAAGGAAAGTCCCATCCGGACACGGGACGAAGTCTTCAATCTTGTATCTTCATAGTCTAGGAGTCCGGCCGAAGATAGTTCGGCTATCCGGACACCCCCTAGTCCAGGACTCCCTCAGAGGGCTTAGGTAGGGTTTAGAGGCGATGATTATGGCTAGATGCTGGTCAGGGATAGAGGGGGGGTGCGGCAGAGGTGTGGTAACGCAGGCCAACGCGTGTGGCCGCACGAGATCGTTGGTTCCCAATGCGAGATTCTCTCCTGGCTCGGTCACCGGGGCGGCGCGTCGGGAGACAGGAGGCGATGATTATGGCTAGATGCTGGTCAGGGATAGAGGGGGGGTGCGGCAGAGGTGTGGTAACGTAGGCCAGCGCGTGTGGCCGCACGAGATCGTTGGTTCCCAATGCGAGATTTTCTCCTGGCTCGGTCACCGGGGCGGCGCGTGGGGAGACAGGAGGCGGCGCGTTGGCGCCCGGATTAGACGCGCGTGGGTCAGGTGGGGTGTCCAATTTTGGCACAGACAGAGAGACCGATGGGGGGTTATTGGTTCCTGCGCGCACCTCGCCCGCATGCGCGACATCATGTGGTACGTACATATCTTTTGTAGGATTTAGTCTGTCGGTGGACGCAGCGCCTTCATTATTGTGCATGTTGTGGGACCGCAATGCATGCAGAGCTGACCGGCCGTGCAGCGATGCCGTGGACACGAGGGTAAGCCGTATCGGTGCATGGAGTGGCTGGTGGTGATGGGTGTAAGGCCCAAGTATGGACCCAGGACGTGTGGGCAGCGAGGAGAAGGAGTAGGAAAAATAAGAGTGTGGGAAATGGCTGCAGTGGGCAACGGCTAGATCGAGCTGGTCAAAAAGAAAAAGACGAAACCCATCAAAGTCAAGAGACCCCAACTTGAGAATTTCAAATTTGAATGGGCGGGAGGAGAAGCCAGATTTAAAAATTAGACCATGAACCTTAATTGCGTGGAAATCTTGTTGAACGGAAAAACAGTGGTTTAGGGCTGATTCCACTAGTAGTTCATTAGGTCTGACAGTGATTGGCATGAAAGTAATCCAAAACAGATGTGTATGGTGAGTGTAGTGCACATGAGGTGGAAGCTGGTTAAAGCAACTAACATTTAGCATGCGATAAAAGAAACTAATACCTGGCCGTTTTCGTCTCACCTTAGGCAGATCCAGAGTTGAAGGCGCTGGTGGCAGTGACACAGAGACGACCAGCAACGAATAGGAAGACGTGGAACCAAGCGACGGGGGCATGGCATCAGCACGAAGAAGGCGTCGGGCACCACTCATGAGCATAGGCCAGGGGAAGCGGATCAGCATGCCCCTCTTGCGGTAGTCACCCATGGAGGCGATCAATTTGGCTACTGCGGGCGATGCAACGGTGAAGGAGAAGCAGGAGTCTCCGTCGTCAGTGGCTTCGAAATGGAGGTAGGAGTCCCCAAACAAGTGAGTGAGGACAATGGCCATGGTCGTGGCGTTGAGAGTGAAGGGAAATTGGATTACATGCGCGTACATTCGGCAGCCATGAGGCTGACAGCATGAACGGGCGGTAACGTGGGAGCGAAGCTGTGACCAAGCCACAGCTTCGAACTGAAGACCCAGGTCGTCGGGGATTTGGAGCAGCTGGGCAAGCATCACGCATGTAGCGGCAGAGCGTGGTGGCGACGGGAAGGAGGGCAAAGCCCTGGCGAAAGAGAAGGAATAATTGCGGAAGCGGAGAGTGGTTTGAGCGAGCATGATCTCAGCCACGCGCGCAGAAGCGACGTGGAAACGGAAGACCAGAGGAGAGCATTGCGTGACGAAGAAGTGAGCAGCAGAGCCACCCAGGACGGTCTGGAGTAGCGCAGCGACAACTATTGCGTCGAGGTGACGGTTGGAGTAGCCGAAGGCGATGTAGAGCGGTGAGGCGAGGTGGAGGGCCGGGGTGGTGATGGCGAGGCGAGGTGGAGGGTCGGGGTGGTGATGGCGAGGCGGAGGTAGTAGGAGCAATCATCTTCAAACTCCAAGCCCATGGTGTTGCCGCAGCCGAGGAAGCTGCGAAGCGCAACCTGCCCGGCCTTGACATAAGGTAGGTCGAAGAATGGCGAAGGTGGTGGAGCCACAGATGGTATGAGCTCGTCTAGGGGGTTTGTGGTGAGAGGTAGGTCAGGTGCAGGGGTGTCCAGTGGGTTTTTGGTGGCTGGGGCATTGCCGGAGGCCGGCGGGGTGGCCGGCAGGGAGGGCGGAGCAGGAGCGGGAGCGAGAGCCATCAGGGGAGACCTCCTGATAGTCATGGAAAACAACATGGTGATTCGGGGTGTGTTATCAACATGGTCAAAATCGAGATTATTGTGGATATCATTAGTCTAGCAAGCGCAACGAATATTTTAATTGGGGGGGTCTGTACGATGACCTTATAGTGAAGTTTGTCATACTCCCTCCGTTTCTAAATTTCTAAATATAAGTCTTTTTAGCCATTTCAAATGGACTACAACATACGGATATATGTAGGCATATTTTAGAATGTAGATTCACTCATTTTTGCTCTGTATGTAGCCACTTATTGGAATCTCTAGAAAGACTTATATTTAGAAACGGAGGGAGTACATGATAAGATTAAGTCATCAATGTTTTATGAATAGGTCCAGTCGACTCGATGAAGCGTGACATGGTCCTATGTTAATAAGGCGTCGAGGGAGGTTCAGTGGCAGGCTCGAGTCAAACGAGGCTACTCGACATGCTCTCTAAACTTCCTCTTTCTCAGTGTCGATCTGAGTTGAATGAGGCTCCTCGGACACTACCCTAGAGCTCTCTGAACGAGGCTTGAAGCTTCAGTGCTCCTCCCCCTTTATTTTTATTCAAGTGATACTGAGTGAGTTACAGGCCCTTGGGGCCTTTATAGGAGCTAGGGGTTCTTGACAAATGACCAAGGCTTTCCTTGAGGTGGTAGGTTTGTTTTAGTGGAACAAAGTATGTTTATTCATGCAATATGTTTCAAGGCATACAAACAAAAAATACAGTAAATCACCAAGCCAAACGTAGCGGTCAACGTCCACAGAAGATGCAACCTCTTCTAGATTGACGTCTCCTTTGGTTTGGAGGAATTTCATAGGAATTCTAGAGGATAGGATTCTTATAGGATTTTTTTTTTATTTAGAGCCCTTTGGTTCATAGGAATGGATTCTTATTCCTACATAGGATCGGTTCCTATCCTTCACATTTCATAGGAAAATAAAAATGAGCCTAGACTCAATGGAAAAAATCCTTTGATGTCAACCAAATGACATCTCGTTTCCTATTCCTACACATAGGATTTGAGATACATGTTATCTTATTTCCTACAAAATTCCTATTCCTATGATAATCTATCATATCAACCAAAAGAGGCCTGAGATCCATGGTGGACTATGAGAGGGAGTGAGTCAATCCATACCTCATGGCGAAAAGATCAATCCTTCGTATCCCTCGACCCTCTACTATCGTGGGCTTTTCTTGTTGGGCATCCTTCTTGACCTGGCTGCTTTTGCTCTTGTGCCATTCCTTTGAGTTTATATTTTTACTTGAGATTTTGCGCTACCTTTGCTCTGCCCCAGCCAAAATGCCCCATCTTATATTGCAATTGATAAAATGCCCCATCTGTGTTATGCCTCTAGATAAAATGCTCCAAACATACTTGATGATGTATCTTTACGGTATGATAGAAATATGTGGGTGGAAAAGACCAAAATACCCCTAAACAAAAAACAAAATGTTAGCAGCCCATGCAATCTTGTTTGAATGCCCAAAAAATTCAAATTTTGTTCAAAAATCAACATGCCCAGAAAAATCTTAAAAAATTACAGAAAATCAAGTACGTTCACAGAAGTCTACTATTCAAATTTAATCCAATTCCAGGCAAGGATCAAAGAGAAAACGGGTTTTCAAATTTCATTCCAGATTTGTTTAAATTTTGGGCGAAAATTTTAACTGCCCAGAAAAAACTGAAAGCATTACAGAAAATCAAGTATATTCACAGTAGTCTATTGTTTAAATTCCAGTCAATTCTGAATAAGTATCAAAGAGAACACGCAATTTCAAATTTCTGTCCTCTAAGGCTTTCATAGATCTAGATTAATTGCTTTAGATCCATGGCTTCACTCAGATCATATGTCACCCAAGAGGAATAACTTAAATGGTTGTTGACTTTGAATAGAAATCTTGCAAGTTAGGATCCAAGTATGTGAGCTGCAGAGGGAGATGGAAGAGGTGCGCCAGGAACCCAAGAAGGAGAAGGGCAATACCAAGCTGCTAGAAAAAAGGAAACTGCCATGGGAGGTAATCTTTATTATCTGAGTGAACTTGTTATTTTCCTTTCACCTGATCCCGAACAAGACTCATTCCAATAAATGTAAAGTCTGAAACGTTCTTTTAACTAAAAGACTAAGGAACTGCATCTCTGCAGAATCTGTGAAGAAGCCTTGGAGGACAAATATGTTGAGCATGCCAAATCTTGGGAAGAAGCCCGAGAAAAGACTAGAAAAGCATATGCGAGTTTGAATGAATTCCAAGAAGTAAAATAACTCAATGACCATCTCCGAAAAGTGGTTGATGAGCTGCAAAAATAGTTTGATGGTTTGAAGAAATCATACGCAGACTGGCACATAAAATATTTGCAACTGACGAATATCATGGAGAAGAATAGAATGCAGTATGATAAGGATCTTGGTGAACTCAGTCACCGTAAAGGTGAAGCTTAAACTTTCTTTGTGAACCAGCTAGATGACGTTAACCAGAAAATTGAACAGAAACTTGAAGTAATTGATTGTCTTCCTGCTGAGTGACATTCAAACTGACCTCCTTTTACTCATTGTCACTAACCTTCACTTTTTTTAAGAAAAGGAGGATGCACCCCTGGCCTCTGCATCTGGACGATGCATACGGTCACTTTATTAATTATTAAGCATAAAAGACCTTACAAAATAGTACATCAGTAAGCCTGAAGCCACCATCTAAGCAACATCTGTCGCTACTCCTACCTCCTTGATGCAGTGGTGCCGAATGTCCGAGCCTAATACCAAACAGACATCGCACCAAATCCTAACATCTAATGCCGGATGCCCCATCCTAGCCACATACCGGGACTGGGTCACACCCCGGTCCGGCCCACTCACCGAGGCTGCCGCCGCCTTCTTCCACCGATCCATCTCCGGAAGCAGTCTTGGCGACAGACCTTGCCGGGCCTGCCGTCAGCGCCACCATGGCGCCAGACAGCTCGACCACCTGCGCTCATCCATCCGGCCGCATCCGTCGTCGATATGCAGCTGCACCGCGTCCGCCACCACTGCCGTCAATGACGCGGTAGATACAACGCCGCACCACCGGCAACCTCCACACCATCGCCATCGCTGGAGCTACCGGAGCCGACCATCCACAACATCTCTCCCCGAACAGCAGTTCCTCCCAAAGCAGCGCCTCCGGGGAGGATACGGCCTTGACGCCGCCCGTCGCCCAATCCAGACTGAATTTTGGACTTTCGTTCGGGAAGGGTTCGGGGGTGGATAGGGGGGACCTCGGCTTCGCCTCCAGGAAGGTAACGGTGTCAAGTGACGTCGCTGATGCCAGGCCGAACACGCCGACCAAAGTTTCCTCCGGTCCCCATCCTATGCTACCAAACCTCCGTGTACTCCGGATCTGACAAGCCACGATCCGAAACCCACGAAGATGAAAGAGCCATGGGGCTCAACCCACCAGAAAGGAGGATCGAGAAGAACTCCTTGTAGATCTCCAGACGCCGAATCCAACGATCCGACGTGGCGGTGACGATCATCACCACCCCGCGGCGGCCGACGGAGTCCGAAAAAAGGATCCAGATGGATCCGATCTGGATCCAGCGGCACCCGCGACCACCGGTCAGGCCAACGCAGCCACCACCTCACGACACGCAGGTCGTCACCGCCGCGCTACGCATGACGCCGATGGGAGACCCGCCCGCCGCCCCGCCGGACCCCATGTTCGCCTGGTGTTCCTCTGGATCCCGCTGTCCCGCGCCAGCCAAGACGAAGAGGATGGGGAGAAGCCCCGCCGCCGCCCAGCCGGCCAGGCTTCGCCCGGCGGCGCTATGGACGGCGGCGAGGAGGGGGAGAGGAGGAGGAGACTCGAGGGGCGGCGGCTAGGGTTTTCCCCCGGGTCGCCCGCGGGGGCGACGCGAGGGGCCTACTAGTCTGCCACTAACCTTCACTTGTGCAGAATTTTGTTCTGATCCGAGTGAGGAGGCGCATAAGGTTCACCAAGAACTTGAAGCATACGGGATGGACATCAAGGAGACCCCATGGGCATCCACTCGGTAGCAGAGTTTTTCATCTGGCTAGAGGAGCATACTGAAGCGGCAAGGGACCATGTAGCCCGAGTGAAGGAATCCATGAAGGAAATCAATGCAGACATGCGTCGCGGGGAAGAACTTGATGGAGAACTAGAAGCCTGCCTATCCCAACTTGCGCAAGTGTGAGACCGAGTGACACAATGGAAGAAATGCGTTGCACATCATGGACCTGATGTTGCCCTTGCTCTCACTCTCACATTCCTAAGATCAATGAGAAGAAATTTCAAGCAGTTGGATCTGGGAATACAGAGGGCCAAAACTTTGAAGACCACTTGGAGACCTTCATCAAAGCTGCAAGCCAGATTGCCGATTTCATTGATTTGGATACTTTCATTGATCCAGTCAGAGTGCCAGACACCCTGAAGGCCGAGGCCAAAAAGGAAAAAGGAAAAGGCAACGAGTGAAAAACTTGAGTGTTAATTTTTCCTTGGAATGCTGAGTGAAATTTGTAAGAAACTTTTAAGTCTGATTGAGCAGCGAGACTCGAAAACTCCTTAGTTATTTTGCTTAAAAAACTTTGAATCGGATCAAGTTAAATTGTTACTTTGGATTACTTTTCTTTGACTCTTATAATTGGCTCTTCATCCGATTGAATCTTGTTAACGAACTCTCTTGTGACCATCTAGGTAGACACGCTGGGACTAAGTTGGAAAGAGGAAAAGTTGTTTAAATCCACTCGGATTGCTTGAACTTTTTGATAGGATGGAAATAAAAGCGAGTCAGGATTTTGCACATACTGGGTGTGACTTGATACGTCTCCAACGTATCTATAATTTCTAAAGTATTCATGCCATGTTTATAATAGTTTTATATGGTTTTGGTGCATTTTTATATAACTTTTATATAATTTTCATGGACTAACTTTATAACTCGGGTTTACTTGTAATTCGTGTTCCACCCTATGTGGTGACTGTTGTAAGCCTGTAACAAACAATTATAAAACTATTATTTTTAATTAATATAATGGATTACTTTTCAAAAAAATAATACAACACTCTTGTTTATGATAGCAACATGAGAAACATGTCTTCTCCTAGTTAGAGCATCTACATCCGAACCCCATATCCAATCCAAACGTCCGGCTGGGCTGCCGAACTCTTGTCGCACGCAAAATTGCCACAAAATCGGACATGGCAAATCTGTCCTAAACGGTAGACTAACAGACAACCCTCATATCCAGCCCATATTTAGGACGGATATGGGTCGCCCAAATGCACCCACCACCTTGGATCAGTCCGACTATGGCCACTCAACCCCACATATATTGAACCCGATCCGCACTTCAGACGAAACCCTAGACGCATTCCCCTCCACTCCCCTCCACCCCAAGCTCCCTTTTCTGGCGATCTCCGGCCTTCTCCGGCATGGCAGGCAGCTGATCCGAGTCCTACACCTCCTGATCTGTTGACTGGGAACTCGTCCCACGCGGCCCCGAGGAGGA
This sequence comes from Aegilops bicornis, assembly GCA_021605145.1. Classification (NCBI taxonomy): domain Eukaryota; kingdom Viridiplantae; phylum Streptophyta; class Magnoliopsida; order Poales; family Poaceae; genus Aegilops; species Aegilops bicornis. The sequence continues at coordinate 612,309,306 of CM038670.1, read as the reverse complement.
GATGGTTGTCCGCATTGCGCTCCGTCGCCCCCAGGAGGAGTCTGCCCAACAGTGACGGACTCCATCCCGCGAGAATCCATTGCGTCCTCCCGAATGGTGCATGGATCTGGCGCGAGGCGCATCTCCGCTGCCTTGCCGAAGGCGAAACGGTCTGTCTGGTGTCCGAACATTGTGGCGGATGCACAACCGCTTCGTTGACGCGTCGAGGCGGAGGTGCACAACAACTTCACGTCCGATAAAAATATAGTGTGGCGTGCCCGTCATGCGAGGCAGCGAGCAGGAGACAGCGGCAGCCCTCACGGCAGATGCCGGCGAGGCAAAGTCGCCTCTCTAGCGCCGCAACGGGTGACTGGCGACCAGTGGCGGAACTAGCATTTGACACCAGGGTGGTCCGCCTTCAATTTTTTTTCCAACTGCAATTATGACATGTAAACATTTTAAATAATTGCAGATACCACAAAAATAGATAAATATGGTCTTAAAAAGACACTAAAATTCTCATTCAAGTCTCAGTTTTGCATAAAAGAAGCCTACATAGTACAACACATACCTTGAGAAGTTAACCATGAAAGTATCAATTATATCATCTTCACTCACCACAGAAAAAACATCCAGCTCAATATACGTGACTAGGCAATCTTTCAAAAGACTATCCCCCATCTTATTTCTCAACTTATTCTTGCCTAAAACATGGTGGTGAAAAAGTTTTGAAATATCTCTGATTCTCTTCATTCTTTAATAATTCCGCAATAAGAATTTACTTTCTATCAATCATGAAGTCATAATGACACAATTGAACAAAAATAATATGCTTAATTATGTGTGTTGTCATCGGTTCATATTCATCATTCCATGTATTGTACTGTCCAGTGCACAATACAAAAAATAGTAAGCAAACCCTAAATCAATAATTGGAGAATTGGGGAATAGATGAACTGTACCTCAAATCAGGCTGAGTGGAGTGCTGGAATGCAAACTGGGCAGTTGCCGCTCGCTTGCAGGGGCGCCAGATGAACGGGACATGGAAGGGTCGTGGCTTGGGACGGTGGTGCGGCTTGTGCCGAGCGCCAGGCAGGCCGAGGGCGCAGCGGGGATGCAGGAGCAGATGAGCCTCCTGCTGGTGAGGGCAGCGACCGTGAGCTGACGGAGGCAGGGCAGCGGATGGCGGCCGTGGTGGAGTGTCGGGAAGAGGGTCTCCCGTAGTCATGTGCTGCGAGCGAGAGGCACTGTTTGTTGTGCGTAGTGTTGTTGGGCCGTTTTTCGGCTCTAGCCCATCTCTATACGCATCTCTATTTTTAATGGAGCAGTTGGTAGTCCCGTTTCCAGGTTTATTTTCGTTCCATCATTTTCGTTCGGTTTTTTTGCTGGGTTTTTTTCGTCTGACTTCGCCTCACCTCCCACGTAAAAAAACCAGCCGCCCCTCCTCTCGATCCACCCCCTCCCCCTGCGACCTCTCTCTTCCCTCGTCTCCCGCTCCACCACCACCGCCCCATCTCCCACTCCGTCGTCGCCCTGCCTGGCGGCACAGGGGAAACCCTAGATCACGCGCTCCGCCACCCTATTTCCCTGCCCTTCGTCTCGCCGTCGCCGGAGGAGCGGCCAACGAAGCCCGCGTCGCCTCCAAGGAAGGCGACGGTGGGGCCCTTCGTCTGTTTTCATAGGCCATGGCTGCCTGAGCGGCCCGAAGGATGGACTGCGCGGTGACTGCGCGTAGAGGTGCAACGTATCCCGTGCAGGCGAGCTCGTCGCAGCATGCGGGAGGGCGTGGCGCCGTGGCTGTGTGGTGGAGGGAGCCGTGGAGTAGGGCGTCGATCTAGAGGGCGTGGGCCGGAGCGTCCGTGCTCCGGGCCGCAAGGAGGCTCACGGGCGCGTCGCCGGCGTGCGGCGCAGGGCGCCAGAGTTGATGCGGCCTCGGCCGTTGGTCTAGCGGCGCCTTGCTGCTGGAGTGGGCAGGCGGGCCGGCCAGATCTGACCTGTGTGTGGAGGCGGGCGTCCCTGTTGATGGCGCTGCTGGCCTCCAGAGGGCGGGGGTTCTTGGACGTGCTCCTTGGCGCGGCTGGTGCGGGGCGTGCAGCTGCTGCGGCTGCACGTGAGGGCTGGCGCGGATCTGGGTATGGCAGTGCGAAGTGGCCGTTTCTCTGGCTCGATCTGCTGCTACGGTGTCCAGGCGGCCGGAAGGAGATGGTCGGTGGTTGGAGGGGCTGTAGGCGCGCTGGTCTTACACGGTGAGTATAATGGCCAAACGGGCCGGCCCGGCCCGGCACGGCCCGGCCCGCCGAGGCACGATTATTATACGGGCCGTGCCGTGCCGGCCCGCGTGCTGCAGCCTGCAGCCCAGGCACGACCCATATGCTAATCGGGCCGGCCCACCGGCACGCTAGGCCCGCTAATCTGCCTCCTATTTTGCGCACTGGGCGTTTTTAGCCTATTTTTACCTGTTGGGCCACATTAAGATACATAAAAAACAAAAAAGATAATCAGGCCGTGTCGTGCCGGCCCGCGTGCTCGGCCTTCAGGCCCAGGCATGGCCCCTAGCGTGCCGCGTGCCGGGCCTGGCCCGTTTAGCACGTGTCGTGCCGTGCCAGGCCCGTGCCGTGCCGGCCGTGCTACCGGGCTGGCCCAGCTATCCCGGCCCGTTTGGCCATCTATAACGGTGAGGGTTGGCGAGGTGGGCTACTCGGGTCCACTGGTTGGATGGTTAAGGTTGCCGACGAAAGCTGAACTCCGGCAGTGGCTGGAGTTGTCGATGGCGGCACCGGCAGGCCGTTTCCTTGCTGAAGGTACCAATGTTGGAGTCCTCACTTTCCACTGCCCCATGCCTCCCCCTGTGATTCACTGAAAACCTGATTCGATCCAGCTTGCTTGCTTTGTACTCCCTCCGTCCCATAATATAAGAACGTTTTTGGCATTAGTTTTTAACACTACACTAATGCCAAAAACGTTCTTATATTATGGGACGGAGGGAGTACTGTATTGCGCAGCAGCCAGACATGCCCATCCGGCCGAAAAGGAATCGGCAAGCTGCAGATTGATCAAGCTAAGTAATTTTCTTATCTTTGTTTACACGGCCAGATAGCACGCCTTCTTGCTGATTACTTCTTCCTGTACACTCGCGTGAAACAACATAGATTCACTAATTGATTTCGGTCAGATGCGCTAATACAGAAAGTTAGCTTGATTAGTTAATCTTCAGCTAGATCAGCGCACACATGTAACACACAGAACGTGCAAACACGGGAAAATCTATTGGATGGCAATAGGTGTGTGACGCACCTATGTTTTTATTGTTTTGATCTGGTCAAGTTCACAGGGGTTCTTATTTTCATAAGGCCAAATGGTGTTCATCAATGCTTTGGATATCTTTCCCCTTTTTGCTATGTATGTTTTCATGATATTTCTCTTGTCCTTTACATAAAATATCTTTCCATTGCCCCTCGGATGACTCCCAAATGTTGTAGTTCATCTGTCAAAAAAGGTGCTTTGCCTGATAATAATTTTTTTGTTATGTTTGTTCAACAGTACACAGCAACATTGATTGTGCTAGGCGTGATGAAAACGTGATGCTCGCAGACACTTGTCAAGATGCGAAAGGATGGGGACACGATGGTGAGGAACTGGTATATGCATAATAGACATGATCAGAACATATGCATGACACATTAGGTTGACATGGAGTGGAGAGGAGCCAGGGTAGGGGTGGTGAAGGGAGGCATTGGAAGAACAAAGAAGAAGGTATTTGGCAGGAAATAAGGCAAAAATCAGTTGGAAACATAGCGTTTAGCAAAAATGAGCTCACCATTTTCGAGTGTTTACTACATCCTGGTCATCTACAAGTATTACAAGACATCATATGTAACTACAACCTTCCTCTTCAACATGTCTTTTATTTCGCAGGCGCCATGTCTTTCATTTTTGCAGGTAGCATTTATGTTGAAGACAATTCTTTATTCCTTTGTAAGGTGAAATACAAGCATGTTAATTATTGTACGATATAGATTTTGTTTATATATAGTATTTAAACTCAACATGTCGTTTATGAGAGAGAGAGAGAGAGAGAGATTACCACTCAAATTAGTATTTAATGTAATGAAGGTCAGACTCTTGTCTGGTTTGCAGGAGGGAGGGAGGTGTTGGCCGGGTCATGGTTAGTTTGCTGTGGATTTTCAGTTCTTTTCACCTCATAATTATCTTTATTTATGTGTTAAGCTTTCTTTTTCTTTTGGTCCTTCCCATTTGAGGCTTCTTGTGCACCTTGATTTAGTTCTGTTCTTTATTTGGTGCCAATGTCTTAGGACAATACTTTCATGTATGTATTATTTCCAGCATTCAAATTTGGAGATCTTTGTTCCACTAGGTTCGTTGCATTCACCTTATTGAAGATAATAAACACTTATTGAGGAACATGCTAAGGATGGAGGAACGGACGTCAAGTTCCAGCTGCATATTATTCAGCTCGACTCATTGCTCAGGATAATTCAGAATCTAAAATTTGAAGGTGAGGTAGAGGAATATTGTCTGTCCTGTCCAGAAACAATGCTCGTTTTTTTATTCCAGTCTATGTATTTCTTGTGTCTCATGGATTGAGTATTTGAGTTGGAACATAAGTATATTAGTGTCATAGAATTTGCACATATGCTTTATCCATTTGTGATTACTATTTACAAAGCATATATTTATATTTGGATTACAAATTCTCTGTACTTGTTGTCATGCTTTGTGTTTTCTACTGATTGTGGTGCCTCTTGAAGCAGGGAAAGCTAGGAGTCATTGATGACATGTACGGAAGTTGGTGGACACCTACAAGGATGTGGAGGTGAGCATCATGGTGATGCGGCACAACCTCGGGGCGGCGCTGGCCACCCTGAACACGTTCGAAATCTTTGAGAATGGCCAGTCACGGCGTTTGCGTTTGTTAGGCCGCGTGTGGGCGGCGCCAACTTTAAGTAGCGGTTCCAGTTTATTTTCGCCATACCTGAGGGCGTCGATGTCCGGTTTATTTTTGCTGTTCGGATCGCCGCAAGGTAAGTCGAATCAATCTCGTACGCCTTAGGCGATGCCCCAACTTTCTTGATATTCGTCGATATGATTCCTCAGTTTGAGTCTAGAAAAATATGGCTATCTGATTGTAAAGAGCAAGAAAAGAAAATAATAAATTTGTATCTTCATGTGCATGTGCATTACATTCGTTTTCATTCTACTGATTTTTTTTTTGCAGGAGGAGAAAGCAACATGAAGTTTCTGGGGCGGGTAATGCTCTTCACGTCCATGGTTGAGTTTAATTGATTTTTTAAATGATAAGGGAGGCCATGGATTCGTAGTCGTGGTGCATGTTATGTATTTTTCTGAACTATTTTTCAATATGTTGAATCATGTGAGAGTATTTCCAGTTTCCACACAAATATACAAACTCATCTCCATGCTATATTTTAGGATAGGCTACAGATGTCTATGTTCTTTCATCCAGCCCATGACGCAAACTTCTTCCATTTGCCAAATTTGCTCTAAATAATGTTGTCATTGAGAAAATTATTGTGTGTGGCTCTTCCAGTTGTACATTTGGTACGATTTGCTCCCGCATGCGTGATGTGGTGATGATTTTCTGCTGCCTTTTTTTTGCAGAGATTAACAATATTTGGAAGATGGTATGGTTTGCCGGACCGGAACTAGAACAAGAACAAGAACGAGAAGGAGCTTAAGTAGGGCCATGTCAGGGTGTCACTGCAATAGGAAATTGTCGCGGGTGCTAAATACCAGGGGAACCAATTTTTTTTCTAGAAAGGTAACAAACTTTTTGCGTCTAATTGAACTATAAATCATTGCCTATATAGAGGGACCAAATTGAGCAGGCCATAAACAACCTATTCCTGCTTATCTTTGTTTTCTTTGTATTTGTATTATTAATCTTGGTTTTGTTGGAAATATGAATAATTTACCAAATGATTTTATTAACTGAAATATTAGATAAAGCATGACTAATATAATAGTAACAAAACTAGTCATGCGATCTGACAGAAAGACGGTAAGTAACATCTGCATATAGGAACTGTAACCAAGTTTATCTAGAGCAGACAGTAGGACAAGTTTCATATATGGAGCAGAGTCTATCATATGTAGGGCAAACACTAGAACAAGAAACTGTAGCAGAACCTCTAATAGAAAGAGGAAGAACACGTACGAGACAACAATGGCGTAAGACCTTGGACTTGGGGTCGACATCCTCTCCGACCATCTCGTTGATGAGGTTGTCGACGTCGGGAAGAAGTTGTCGTCGGGAAGTAGTCGTCGGAGTCCGTGATCAAGAAGTCGATGGTCGCGTGAGCGCTCCCAAAACCTTATCACCCTTCTCCCACAGGACTCAAAGAGGTGCGATTTGGGAGGCCTCTTGTCCCGACACATGGTGCACGCCGCAAGCCGGGATGAGGAAGACAATGAAGCACTCGTAGATTGGTACCGGTGGCGGGAGGAAGGAGAAGTTCTGGTGTGTCTCTCGGAGAGGAGCGACCTCCCTTTTATAGGCGCAAGAGAAGGAGGCGAGAGGCTGCGCCGGGAGCTGAAGGGAACCCGGGAGATGAAACGAACAGGCAGCAGCCGAAGGGTGTAGCGTTCGGATTCAATGTCCACTATAGCAAAACTTTCCAGCTCCCGAGTGACCTTTCGTATACCAGTACTGCGTGGCAAAAATTTAGATATCGTCTCGGCTCATCCCCGCGGCGCGGCGCGTCGTGGCGAGGCGAGGCGTGGCGAGGCGGGCGGTGGAGGAGGAGCGCGCGTGGATATCCCTCTTGTTCTAATGCTCATACAAGTGGGGAAAGAACCTCCCTTATAAGGAGGTCCAACTCCCACTAAACTAGCAATGTGGGACTAAACTTTAGTAGTATCCCTTGCCTTGCACAAATGGGCTAAGTGGGCCTCTAGGATTTATTAGGAGTTTCTTAAATAGTTATTGGGCTGCCCAAAATAGACTAAATTCCAGCAATCCCCCACTAGATCCCAGAGGCACACAGAAATTTGCCTTTAGTGTCCATGGTGGGCGCCAACTGTCGTAGTTTTGTCACGGCAGATGTCCTTAGTGTTAGGACTTAGTCGCGAGGCCAACGCATCTATGTGGTAGCTTGAGAGGGGTTGAGCAGAATCGAGAGACGCAGCACAAGACAAGGATTTAGACAGCTTCGGGCGCCGGAAAACATCATCCGGTAATAGCCCTACATGTTGTTTGTGGCTAGGTCTCATTATGATCATGAGAAAGTCGCCGCATAAGCCGGCTCTCCCTTTGTGTCTAGCCTTAGATATTGTTTCCTGTTCCTTGTCCCTCTTTGGGGAGCCCTGCCCCTCCTTATATAAGTTAGAGGGGCGGGTTACATGTGGAGTCCTAGTAGGACTAGGACTAGTCTATCTTTTCTTACAAGTTGAATACAAGTCCGGGTCTTGCTTCCTTCCTCTTAAGCCGGCCCGCCAGAGTATAAGCCGACCTGCTGGGCCTTGGGCCTTGTCGTCCATCTGATCCGCCCGCCGGGTCTCCAGTGAGTCACAATGTCCAGGCGGGCTATATGTAAGCCGCCATGTCGAGGCAGATCGCCAATGAGTCGCCAAGCTCCAGCCGGGTCTTCTGGTGAATCGCCAAGTCCGGTCGGTTCATAACTCCGGCCGGGTCATACCGTGGGGTATATCCCTGACAGGTTCCAAAACACTGTTTTATACATCGGTACTGCAGTGGAGACTGTTAAGTTGAACTTCCACCTAGAACTCTATGCTACACTAGTAAGCAACTTGAACAGTGGACTGGGCCTTGAACTACAAGTTTTCTGCAAATCTAGCTTCACATAAAGCCTTGACCGATAAGTGGCTACCGTGGGTCTTCCTCATGGTGGAGCTTATGCGTCATACCCCGAGACCTTTCATGAGTTTACTAGAGAGAACCCTACTCTCATAGATTGCGACGTTTGACAATCAGACTCATATAGGTGTGTTCTTCAAAAGATGTTCTACAGGACAACATCTCTGCTTAAATGAGCCAATTAAAACACATTAAGATATACATCAACCTGCCATACAGTTTTTAGGAGAGTATTGCATCTTTATGGAGTGGTATTGTTAATAGTAAGGATACTATCCTCTCAGTTGACCAACAGCTCGTCTTCCACATCTAATTCACGGGATCTCCGATCACAAAGAATAGGTTACCACTGTGAACAACTCATATTGTGGGTCTCATACCCATCTCCCTCGATGCATTATCTATCACATTATGTGATAGACCCTTAGTAAAAGGATATGCCAGATTTTTAGACGTTTGGATATAATCCAATGCAAAAACTCCGGAGTTTCTCATTTTCCTGACAGACTTTAACCTTCTCTGAACGTGTCTTGATGACTTCATGTTATCCTTTGAGCTGCTCACTTTCATGATCACAATTTGATTGTCGCAGTTCATAAGGATACCCAGATGAGTTTCTCAACAACCGCAAGTCATTCAAGAGCAAAGCCAATCTGCTTCGACCGTAGCTGTATCTAGTGCTGTGAGTTCTGCTTCCATTGTTGACCTCGTTAAGATGGTCTGCTTCCAAGACTTCCAACAAACAGCGCCACCTCCATGAGTGAATACATAGCCTCTCGTGGACTTTATCTCATCAGCATCTGAGATCCAGTTTGAGTTACTATACCCTTCAAGCACCTTTGGGTGCCCGGTGTAGTGAATTCCATAATTAGCAGTGCCTTTCAAATAACACAAAACTCTTTCTAGAGCTTTCCAATGCACATCTCCTGGTTTTGAGACACGACTCAGTTTGCTAACAGCAAAAGAGATGTCAGGTCTTGTAGCACTGGCTAAGTACATAAGCGAGCCAATAATCTGAGAATATTTCAATTGATCTCTAACAATTCTTCGATTCTTTTGAAGTAACACACTCGCATCATATGATGTTAGAGAGGGCTTGCAGTCACTATAGCCAAAGCGACTCAAGATCTTTTCCACATGGTGAGATTGAAGCAATGTAATCCCACCATCATCGTCTCTCAACAACTTGACATTCAGAATGACATCAGCCACTACTAAATCCTTCATCTCGAAACAACGAGATAGGAAATCCTTGACCTCCTTAATAACATTCAGATTTTTTCTGAAAATCAGTATGTCATCAACATACAAGCACAGGATAACTCCCTCGCCCCCACCATGGCGATAGAACACACATTTGTAAACCTTCGTTCACAACAAAGCTGCAATTGTTAAAGTTCTTTCAAACTTCTCATGCCCTTGTTTTGGTGCTTGCTTAAGTCCGCATAAAGACTTCAAAGAACTTGCACACTTTCCCTTCCCGACCATCTAGTACAAACCCATCCGGTTGTTCCATATAAATTTCCTCGTCCAACTCTCCATTTAGGAAAGCGGTCTTAACATCCATTTGATGAACGAGAAGACCATGCGAGGCTGACTAGTGAAAGTAGATCTCGAATAGTGGTCGGTCAAGCCACGTGAGTAAGTATCAAAGAAGTCTTCACCTTCCTTTTGGTATAACCCTTAGCCACGAACCCAGCCTTGTACTTTTCAATAGTACCATCAGCCTAAACTTCTTCTTGAATACCCATTTGCATCCTATAGGTTTGCACCCATAAGGACGATCATTATCTCCCAAGTTTCATTCGCCAAGATGGAATCCATCTCGCCATTTAACCGCTTCCTTCCAAAGAGTCAAGATCTTCATATGCATATGCCTCTCGAAATAGAACTGGAGTGTCATCTATGAGATACACAAGAAAATCATCACCAAATGACTTTGCAGGTCCTCTGTCTCTTGCTCCTAGTAGGAACTTCATTGTTCTCCTCCACAGGACTTTCAAAGTGTTCCATCGAAATGGCGAGTTCGGTAATTGTAATCGGTTCTGATTCGATGAACTAGGCATCTCCTGATTAGATGAGGTAGCCATATCCTTCGTGGGAAAGATATCTTCAAAGAAAGTTGCATCATTCAACTCCATGATCGTACCGACATGCATGTCAGGTACATCAGATTTTACAACCAAGAATCTATAACCAATGCTATGAAAAGCATATCCCAGAGAAACACAATCCACAGTCTTTGGTCCAAGCTTCCGCTTCTTTGGAATTGGAACATTGACTTTCGCCAAACAACCCCATGTTCGTAGATAAGAGAGTTTTAACTTTTTCTTCTCCCATTCCTCGAATGGAGTTATCTCTTTGTTCTTTGTGGGAACTCGGTTTAGGACATGACATACAGTCAATATCGCCTACCCCCACCATGCCTTGGAGAGACCCGATGTGTCTAACATGGCCTTAACCAAATCAGTTAGAGTACGGTTCTTTCTTTCGGCCACCCAATTTGACTGAGGTGAATAGGGAGGCGTCCTCTCATGGATTATACCATGTTCGCATAAAAGCATCAAATTCATTGGAAAAATACTCTCCACCACGGTCGGACCTAAGCCTCTTGATTTTTCGATCAAATTGGTTTTCCACTTCAGCTTTATAGATCTTGAAAAAGTTCAAAGCCTCATCCTTAGATTTCAGAAGATACACACAGAAGTATCTAGTGGAGTCGTCAATTAACGTCATGAAATATTTCTTTCCACCTTTTTTCAAAACACCATTCATTTCACATAGATCTGAATGTATGAGCTCTAGTGGTGCAAGATTTCTCATTTCCGCAGTCGTGTGAGACTTACGAGGTTGCTTAGCTTGGACACACACTTGACACTTAGACCCCTTGACAGTGATGAAACTAGGGATTAAGTTCAACTTCGCTAGTCGCGACATGCAACCAAAGTTAACATGACAAAGACGTGAATGCCACACATTGGACTCACTATTGTTGCAAATATGATTAACAACTTTATTGCAAACGTCTGATAAGGATAAACGAAATGCTCCTCGACTCATAGCCTTTACCAACAAAGGTTCCATACTTGGATATTACAAATTTATTCGACTCAAAGACAAGCTTGTAGCCATCTCTACACAGAAGAGATCCGCTAGCAAGATTTTTATTGACGGAGGGGACATAATGCACGTTCTTCAGCCGCACAATCTTCCCCAAAGTAAACTTCAGATCGACCGTGCCAACACCACGAACAGAAGCACTTGAACCGTTGCCCATCAGCATGGTTGAAGTCCCTGCGGCCTGATAAGACAAAAAAATGGAAATATCACCGCATACATGCACATTAGCACCCGTGTCAATCAACCAATCAGAGAATGACATCTTGAAAGAATAGTGGGAAATATACCATACCCAGCATCCTTCATGTCAGTGTCTCCAATGACAACATTAGCGGTCTTGCCGCCTTTCCCAGGGTGACGCTTGTCATAGCGATTAGGGCAACTAGGAGCCCAATGATCAGGATCCCCACACACATGACAAGCACCTTTCTTCTTGTCATTCTTCTTCTTGAAGTTCGTGTGTTGCACAGCCTTGTTCTTCCCATCAAACTTTCCTTTACCATCAAACTTGCCCTTGTTCCGGAACTTGTGGGGCTAGAAGTTCTTCTTCTGTACCAGATTGGCACTAGATCCTCCCTCCATACCTCGAGCACATGTGTCCTTTGCTCTCGCCTTTTCTTCCACATCAAGAGTACCAATGAGATCCGAGACGGAAAACTCCTGTCTCTTATGCTTCAGTAAGGTAGCAAAGTTCCTCCATGAAGGAGTAAGCTTAGTGATGATACCTCCGGCAACAAACTTGTCCGGTAGCATACAACTGAAGTGCTCAAGTTCTCTAGCAAATGACTGTATCCCATGAGCTTGCTCAACCACGGAGCGCTCTTCACCATCCTGTAATCATAGAATTGCTCCATGATGTACATTTCGATTACAAAGATCCGAGACCCCAAACTTGGCCTCGAGTGCATCCCACATATCTCTTCCATTATCAATTGATGCATAAGCATGAACTATGTTCTCACCAAGAACACTCAAGAGAGCAGCCTTAAACAGTGTATCCATTTTCTGAAAAGCTTGTGCCTGTTGAGCATCAAGATCTCCTTCAGGTTTGCCGAGAGTGGCGTCATAGCAGATCATGGTTTGAAACCATAAGACTGCTCTCACGCGCCACCTCTTATAGTAGATACCCTCAAACATAGGAGGTCTCATGGAAGCAGCAAAACCACTCGGGGTAAATTGCCAATAATAAGGGTTTTGGATTGTTGGAAATATGAGCAATTTACCAAATGATTTTATTAACAGAAATATTAGATAAAGCGTGACTAATATAATAGTGACAAAACTAGTCATGCGATGTGACAGAAAGACGGTAAGTAACATCTCCATATAGGAACTGTAACCAAGTTTATCTAGAGCAGACAGTAGGACAAGTTTCAAATATGGAGTAGAGTCTATCATATGCAGGGCAAACACTAGAACAAGAAACTGTAGCAGAACCTCTAATATAAAGAGGAAGAACACGTACGGGACAACAGCAGCAGAAGCACTGGACTTGGGGTCGACATCCTCTCCAGCCATGTCGTTGATGAGGTTGTCGACGTCGGGAAAGAAGTCGTCGTCGGGGAAGTAGTCATCGGAGTCCGTGATGAAGAAGTCAAGAGTCGCATGAGCGCCTCCCAAAAACCTTATCACCCTTCTCCCAGACAGGACTCAAAGAGGTGCGGTTTCGGAGGCTCTTGTCCCGACTGCGGTGCACGCCGCAAGCCGGGATGAGGAAGACAAAGAGGCTCGTAGATTGGAACCGGTGGCGAGAGGAAGGAGAAGTTCTGGTGCGTCTCTCTGAGAGGAGCGACCTCCCTTTTATAGGCGCAAGAGAAGGAGGCGAGAGGCTGCGCAGGGAGCTGAAGGGAACGCGGGAGATGAAACAACTAGGCAACAGCCAAAGGGTGCAGCGTTCGTATTCAATGTCCACTACAACAAAACTTTCCAGCTCCCGGGTGACCTTTCGTATACCCATAGTGCGTGGCAAAAATTTAGATATCGGCTCGGCTCATTCCCGCAACCCGCGGCGCGGCGCTGACGAGGCATGGCGTGGCGTGGCGAGCGGCGGAGGAGGAGCGCGTGTGGATATCCCTCTTGTTCTCATGCTCATACAAGTGGGGAATGAACCTCCCTTATAACCTTATAAGGAGGTCCAACTCCCACTAAACTAGCAATGTGGGACTAAACTTTAGTAGTATCCCTTGCCTTGCACAAATGGGCTAAGTGAGCCTTTAGGATTTATTAGGAATTTCTGAAATAGTTATTGGGCTGCCCAAAATAGACTAAATTCCACCAATCCCCACCAGCCTCGAGAGGCACACAAAATTTGCCTTTGGTTCCAAAACACTGTTTTATATACCGGTACTGCAGTGGAGACTGTTAAGTTGAACTTCCACCTAGAACTCTATGCTACACTAGTAGGCAATTTGAATAGTGGATTGGGCCTTGAACTGCAAGTTTTCTATGAATCTAGCTTCACATAAAGCCTTGACCGATACGTGGCTACCGTGGGTCTTCCCCGCGGGTGGAGCTTATGCGTCATACTCCGAGACCTTTCATGAGTTTACCACAGAGAACCCTACTCTCGTAGATTGCGACGTTTGACAATCAGACTCATATAGATGTGTTCTTCAAAAGATGTTCTACAGGACAACATCTCTGCTTAAATGAGCCAATTAGAACACATTAAGATATACATCAACCTGCCATGCAGTTTTAGGAGAGTATTGCATCTTCATGGAATGGTATTGTTAATAGTAAGGATACTCTCCTCTTAGTTGACCAACAGCTTGTCTTCCACATCTAATTCACGGGATCCCCAATCACAAAGAATAGGTTACCACTATGAACAACTCATATTGTGGGTCTCATACCCATCTCCCTCGATGCATTATCTATCACATTATGTGATAGACCCTTAGTAAAAGGATCTGCCAGATTTTTAGACGTTGGATATAATCTAATGCAATAACTCCGGAGTTTCTCATTTTCCTAACAGACTTTGAACTTCTCTGAACGTGCCTTGATGACTTCATGTTATCCTTTGAGCTGCTAACTTTCGTGATCACAGTTTGATTGTCGCAGTTCATAAGGATACCCGGTACAGGTTTCTCAACAACCGGCAAGTCATTCAAGAGCCGTAAGCCAATCTGCTTAGACCGCACTGTATATAGTCTTTGTGAGTTCTGCTTCCATTGTTGACCTCGTTAAGATGGTCTCGCTTGGTAAGACTTCCAAGAAACAGCGCCACCTCCATGAGTGAATACATAGCCGCTCGTGGGCTTTATCTCATCAAAGATCTCGAGATCCAGCTTTGAGTCACTATACCCTTCAAGCACCTTTGGGTGCCGGTGTAGTGAATTCCATAATTAGTGCTTTTCAAATAACACAAAACTCTTTCTAGAGCTTTCCAATGCACATCTCTCGGTTTTGAGACAAATGACTCGGTTTGCTAACAAAGAAAAGAGATGTCAGGTCTTGTAGCATTGGCTAAGTACATAAGCGAGCCAATAATCTAAGAATATTTCAATTGATCTCTAGCAATTCTTCGATTCTTTCGAAGTAACACATTCGCATCATATGGTGTTGGAGAGGGCTTGCAGTCACTATAGCCAAAGCGACTCAAGATCTTTTCCACATAGTGAGATTGAAGCAATGCAATCCCACCATCATCGTCTCTCAACAACTTGACGTTCAGAATGACATCAGCCACTCCTAAATCCTTCATCTCAAAACAACGAGATAGGAAATCCTTGACCTCCTTGATAACATTCAGATTTGTTCAAAATCGGTATGTCATCAACATACAAGCACAGGATAACTCCCTCGCCCCGCCATGGCGATAGTACACACATTTGTCGCCTTCGTTTCACAACAAAGCTCGCACTGTTAAAGTTCTTTCAAACTTCTCATGCCCTTTGTTTGGGTGCTTGCTTAAGTCCGTACAAAGACTTCAACAACTTGCACACTTTCCCTTCCTGACCATCTAGTACAAACCCATCTGGTTGTTCCATATAAATTTCCTCGTCCAACTCTCCATTTAGGACAACAGTCTTAACATCCATTTGATGAACGAGAAGACCATGCGAGGCAGCTAGTGAAAGTAGAACTCGAATAGTGGTCAGTCGAGCCACATGTGAGTAAGTATCAAAGAATTCTTCACCTTCCTTTTGGGTATAACCCTTAGCCACGAGCCGAGCCTTGTACTTTTCAATAGTACCATCAAGCCTAAGCTTCTTCTTGAATACCCATTTGCATCCTATAGGTTTGCACCCATAAGGACGATCAATTATCTCCCAAGTTTCATTCGCCAAGATGGAATCCATCTCGCCATTTAACCACTTCATTCCAAAGAGTCGCATCTTCGGATGCATAGGCCTCTGAAATAGAACCGGGAGTGTCATCTATGAGATACACAAGAAAATCATCACCAAATGACTTTGTAGTCCTCATCTCTTGCTCCTAGTAGGAACTTCATTGTTCTCCTCCACAGGGACTTTCAAAGCGTTCCATCGAAATAAAGGTGTTCGGTAATTTTAATTGGTTCTGATTCGATGAACTAGGCATCTCTGATTAGATGAGGTAGCCATATCCTTCGTGGGAAAGATATCTTCAAAGAAAGTTGCATCATTCAACTCCATGATCGCACTGACATGCCCGCTGTGTACCTCAGATTTTACAACCAAGAATCTATAACCAATGCTATGAAAAGCATATCCCAGAAAAACACAATCCATAGTCTTTGGTCCAAGCTTCCGCTTCTTTGGAATTGGAACATTGACTTTCGCCAAACAACCCCATGTTCGTAGATAAGAGAGTTTTAACCTTTTCTTCTCCCATTCCTCGAATGGAGTTATCTCTTTGTTCTTTGTGGGAACTCGTTTAGGACATGACATGCAGTCAATATCACCTCCCCCAACCATGCCTTGGAGAGACCCGATGTGTCTAACATGGCGTTAACCAAATCAGTTAGAGTACGGTTCTTTATTTCGGCCACCCAATTTGACTGAGGTGAATAGGGAGGCGTCCTCTCATGGATTATACCATGTTCCGCACAAAAAGCATCAAATTCATTGGAAAAATACTCTCCACCACGGTTGGACCTAAGCCTCTTGATTTTTCGATCAAGTTGGTTTTCCACTTCAGCTTTATAGATCTTGAAGAAGTTCAAAGCCTCATCCTTAGATTTCAGAAGATACACACGGCAATATCTAGTGGAGTCGTCAATTAACGTCATGAAATATTTCTTTCCACCTTTTGTCAAAACACCATTCATTTCACATAGATCTGAATGTATGAGCTCTAGTGGTGCAAGATTTCTCATTTCCGCAGTTGTGTGAGACTTACGAGGTTGCTTAGCTTGCACACACACTTGACACTTAGACCCCTTGACAGTGGTGAAACTAGGGATTAAGTTCAACTTCGCTAGTCGCGACATGCAACCAAAGTTAACATGACAAAGACGTGAATGCCACACATTGGATTCACTATTGTTGCAAATATGTTTAACAACTTTATTGCAAACATCCGATAAGGATAAACGAAAATGCACCTCGACTCATAGCCTTTACCAACAAAGGTTCCATACTTGGATATTACAAATTTATTCGACTCAAAGACAAGCTTGTAGCCATCTCTACACGTAAGAGATCCGCTAACAAGATTTTTATCGACGAGGGGACATAATGCACGTTCTTGACCAAGACGATCTTCCCTCAAGTAAACTTCAGATCGACCGTGCCAACACCACGAACAGAAGCACTTGAACCGTTGCCCATCAGCACGGTTGAAGTCCCTGCGGTCTGATAAGACGAAAACATGGAAATATCACCGCATACATGCACATTAGCACCCGTGTCTATCAACCAAACAGGAGAATGACATACTGAAAGAATAGTGGGAAATATACCATACCATCATCCTTCATGTCAGTGTCTCCAATGAAAACATTAACGGTCTTGCCGCCTTTCCCAGGGTGATGCTTGTCATAGCGATTAGGGCAACTAGGAGCCCAATGATCAGGATCCCCACACACATGACAAGCACCTTTCTTCCTTTCCATTCTTCTTCTTGAAGTTCGTGTGTTGCACAATCTTGTTCTTCCCATCAAACTTTGCTTTACCATCAAACTTGCCCTTGTTCTTGAACTTGTGGGGCTGGAAGTTCTTCTTCTGTACCAGATTGGCACTAGATCCTCCCTCAATACCTCGAGCACGTGTGTCCTTTGCTCTCGCCTTTTCTTCCACATCAAGAGTACCAATGAGATCCGAGAAGGAAAACCCCTGTCTCTTATGCTTCTGTAAGGTAGCAAAGTTCCTCCATGGAGGAAGCTTAGTGATGATACCTCCCGGCAACAAACTTGTCCGGTAGCATACAACTGAAGTGCTCAAGTTCTCTAGCAAATGATTGTATCTCATGAGCTTGCTCAACCACGGAGCGCTCTTCAGTCATCATGTAATCATAGAATAGCTCCATGATGTACAGCTCAGTGCCATCATCCGAGACCCCAAACTTGGCCTTGAGTGCATCCCACATATCTTTTAAATTATCAATTGACGCATAAGCATCAACTATGTTCTCACCAAGAACAGTCAAGAGAGCAGCATTAAACAGAGTATCCAATTTTTGAAAAGCTTGTGTCTGTTGAGCATCAAGCTCTCCTTCAGGTTTGCCGAGAGTGGCGTCATAGCAGCTCATGGTTTGGAACCATAAGACTGCTCTCACACGCCACCTCTTGTAGTGGATACCCTCAAACATAGGAGGTCTCATGGAAGCAGCAAAACCACTCGGGGTAAATTGCCAATAATAAGGTTTTTGGATTGTTGGAAATATGAGCAATTTACCAAATGATTTTATTAACAGAAATATTAGATAAAGCATGACTAATATAATAATGACAAAACTAATCATGCGATCTGATAGAAAGACGGTAAGTAACATCTGCATATAGGAACTGTAACCAGGTTTATCTAGAGCAGACAGTAGGACAAGTTTCATATATGTAGCAGAGTCTATCATATGTAGGGCAAACACTAGAACAAGAAACTGTAGCAGAACCTCTAATAGAAAGAGAAAGAACACGTACGGGACAACAGCAGCAGAAGCACTGGACTTTGGATCGAGATCCTCTCTAGCCATGTCGTTGATGAGGTTGTCGACGTCGGGGAAGAAGTCGTCGTCGGGGAAGTAGTCGTCGGAGTCCGTGATGAAGATTTCAGTAGTGGCGCGGAGCGCTCCCCAAAAACCTTATCACCCTTCTCCCGTACAGGACTCAAAGAGGTGCGGTTTCGAGGCCTCATCGTCCCGACTGGCAGCACGCCGCAAGCCGGGATGAGGAAGACAACAGCAGCTCAGAGATTGGAACCGGTGGCGAGAGGAAGGAGAAGTTCTGGTGCGTCTCTCTGAGAGGAGCGACCTCCCTTTTATAGGCGCAAGAGAAGGAGGCAAGAGGCTGCGCCGGGAGCTGAAGGAAACGCGGGAGATGAAACAAAAAGGCATCAGCTGAAGGGTGCAACGTTCGTATTCAATGTCCACTAGCAAAACTTTCCAGCTCCCGGGTGACCTTTCGTATACCCATAGTGCGTGGCAAAAATTTAGATATCGGCTCGGCTCATTCCCGTAACCCGCGGCCCGTCGTGGCGAGGCGGGCGGAGGAGGAGTAGCGCGCGTGGATATCCCTCTTGTTCTCATGGTCATACAAGTGGGGGAAAGAACCTCCCTTATAAGGAGGTCCAACTCCCACTAAACTAGCAATGTGGGACTAAACTTTAGTAGTATCCCTTGCCTTGCACAAATGGGCTAAGTGGGCCTCTAGGATTTATTAGGAATTTCTGAAATAGTTATTGGGCTGCCCAAAACAGACTAAATTCCAGCAGGTTTCAACTGGCGTGTTGAGTGCAATCTTCCAGGTGCAATCCTCAAATATGGGATGTCAGTACTAGCCTTAATTCAACATCTGGATTGGCTTATGATGGCATGGAGTTCCATCGTTTCGGCTGCTCGCGGCGGGGAGTGTGTGGCCGGTGCTTGCGGCAACAGCGGAGTGGCGTGCGCGAGCGCGGTGTAGGCAGTGGCCAAAGGCTCATCGGCCGCTACGAGTACGCCGTTGGCACCAGGTTCATGACATTGTAAAATAAATAAATCTTGATTCAAGATAAATGAAACCTTTCCTATATACAATCAGCTTTTTTGATTGAAGGTTGCATTTGATGGTTTATTGGCTCTTCTGTGTTTCTAATTAACATTATTATTTTTTAGGGTGTAAGAGCTTTTGAATTTAGATGGTAGTCGAAGGAGTGGGCCAGGTACTTAGCAAAAGGTTTAGCTGCTTTTTTTAGAACAGAGATGGAACATGGGTTACCAACAAGATCCAACACAGAACGTGAAGTAGTGTGACTAAGTCCAAGAAGGAAAAAATGCTAGAGGGGGACCAGCCAAAGGGTGAATATCTTGTGCACACGGTCCTTTTGTTGGCATCCTTGAATGTTTTGAGAAAACATCTAATAAATATGGTTGACATGCTTAAATATGTTTTGAAAAGAATATCTAAAAAAAATATGAATTACATGGGATAGACCGTATTTGCAAGATGGAACACTCGTGTCACAAATTTGAAGTCAAATTCATAACATAGTTCAAGAAAAAAGACGAATTTGATAGTACACAACATTAGTTGGGCTTTAGATTTGGCCAATTACCACTCGATACTATTTTTGTTTTTCCCAGTTGGGTTTCAAAAGTTACTTGATTTTTGTGACAATCAGTTCCTTTTGTGCCTATCTGCGGACCTTTTCTCAGTTTGTTTGAGATGTTTTTAAGTACAAACCGATGCCAGGTGGGCTACAAACCTATTGCTCCATATACTTACCAATGGCCGCAGTTAACAATTTGGGCCTAATATTGGACATGAACTTAAACAATTTACAGTGTTTTTTCAGGCTGATTGTTGCTATAAAGAATGGAACGGACATGCTATTGTTAAAGAACAATCTCGGAAGTTGGATCTCTCTTTTTGTGCTATTATTGCTCAAATTAAGAGGCTCATTACAAGGAATTGTCAGTTTTTGTGTACCTTGTAATAGTGACACGCATGGACGTGTGAATTGAGTGATATTGATACTATTTAATAACGGATGGTATACGTTCTTTGGTGGCGAGTGATTGTCTGGTTTAGGAGACACCAAGACTGCCGAGAAAGAAAGAAGCCGAAGAGAGTTTGAATTTGTCGCTATTTGATGAAACCAGATGCCATCATGCTTAACATGTATTTCTGAATTAAAATAATAATATGTAAATGTGCATATTTTTATTGTTTCATGACAATGCATGATCATCCGGATTTTGCCCGTAGCAACACACATGCATTCTCCTAGTAGGTATATAGGCCGGGTCAAATCCCAGGGTGGGCCGTGGCCCACCCTGGCCACCCTGTAGCTCCGCCCCTGTTGGTGATCCCTGGCACTGCAACCGTCGTGGTGGACGTGTCGGCCTCCGACCACGACGGATCTATTGTCAATCTCACGTCCACCGGTGACGTGCAGACTCCAGGATCCGACGAGGAAGAATAGGGCATGGGAGACGTCGGTGCATGTCCCATGCCCTACTCTATCTTATCGGCGACCGCACCTTCACTTCAAAGGGCGCAGCCGGCTGCCAGACATGAACATGACCGGAACAACAAGACGGGCGCCGGCAAAATAGTTTTATGTTGCATCTGATTTTATGGATTTGATTATTTGTGAATGGGGTACTGATTGTGGAAACGAATTTTCGTGTGTTGATCGGCAATTGTCCGCCAACGCGTCCGGGACGGATTTTGCGATTTATGATTGTAGATAGATGCTCTTAGCAATCTTTGACAGCAACAGGCACCTACTTTAGCCGTTGAATGACCCAGCATTTCCACAGTGGACTGAACATGAAGAGTCTTCGTTTCTAGACTGATCAAGCTGTTTTCTGCTGTCTTGCTGGGTACCAATAAATTCGCGCTTTCTGTGAAGCTTCCGTGAACCCGGATATGCATGCGTAACTCACTCCTGGCCGCGCAGAGAGAAGGAATGACAACTGAGCGGTGAGCACAAATGCACAATAAACGTACCAGAAGGGTAACGGCACTAGCTACCAAGCACCGACATGGAAAAAAGATGGAAGTTGGAGGGAGCAGCACGCCGGGGCTGGGATCGATTCCCCGATCAACACGACGAGTATTTGGTCTGAACCTGCCGAACTCTCGTACAGCGCGACAGCAGGTGCAAGGGCGTGCAGGGTACGCATCAGACTAAGCTTTGAAACATGACCCCTGCAAAGAAAAGTCTTGATAGCCGACGAGCCGCGTGATTATTTGAACGAAGGTCGGTTTGATCTAGTCCAACCTTGACGCCATAGTCGTCCACAAGATCAAACTTGCTGTGTCTATATAAACCGCTTGCCACCGCGCCTTGCCATGCACAGTCACCTCGTAAGCAAGCAGCTACTAGGGCCTCAACAAGCAAACCTTGATTCGACATGGCGAAGTCGCCCATGGCGATCGTGGCTCTCGGGCTAGCAGCACTAGTCCTATCCGGCGCCGGGCTGGTGGCCGCGCAGAACTGCGGCTGCCAGCCGGACGAGTGCTGCAGCAGCGCCGGTTATTGCGGGAAGGATACCGCCTACTGTGGAACAGGGTGCCAGTCGGGCCCGTGCACGGGGACGGGCGTTCCCGTGGAGAGCGTCGTCACCGACGCGTTCTTCGAAGGGATCAAGTCCCAGGCCCAGGCCGCCGCCGACGGGTGCCCCGGCAAGAGCTTTTACACGCGCCAGTCGTTCCTGGACGCCGCCCAGGAGTACCGCGACTTCGGGAAAGGCAGCACCAGCGACGACGGCAAGAGGGAGATAGCCGCCTTCTTCGCCCACGTCACGCACGAGACTGGACGTAAGTTATTACACAAAAGCACTCATATACCAACACTAGACGAAGTAATTGGCTCTCCATAACTAAGCTGGCTGTGTGCAGACATGTGCCACATCGAGGAGATCGACGGGCCGAGCAAGCCGGTCAGCGAATACTGCGACGACAAGAATTACCCGCAGTGGCCGTGTACCCCGGGGAAGGGGTACTACGGGCGCGGGCCGCTGCAGCTGACGTGGAACTACAACTACGGGGCGGCGGGGCGGAAGCTCGTGTTCGACGGGCTCGGCAGCCCGGAGACGGTGGCGCAGGACCAGGCGTTAACGTTCAGGGCGGCCTTGTGGTTCTGGATGACCAACGTGCACCAGGCCGTGCCGCAGGGGTTCGGCGCGACGACCAAGGCAATCAACGGTAACGTGGAGTGCGGCGGCAAGAGGCCAGACTTGGTGAGCGCGCGGGCGGGCTACTACACGGACTACTGCCAGCAGTTCAACGTCGACCCGGGGAACAACCTCACTTGCTAGGTGCTTGGGTCTGACTGAATTGATCGACGCGCAAAAGCCTTTCTAGAGATGCTCCTACTGCTCTACCTCCCTGTGTATTCTGGGATATCTATACATTCTGTATATGTAATAAATTTGGATTTCTGTATTCAGATATCGGTAATGTAAACATACTAAATAAACATTTCTTGACAAAATACCCAAATGATGCAAATATATTTCATTATTCAAGAATTTTTTTTGAAGGATTTATTCCAGAAAATTTGATTATATTGGAGAAGTGATTTTAACTATTTCAGAAATTTATTTCCACTATTTCAGACAAGTGGTTTGTAATGTTTCATTTACTTCAGAAAAGTGATATTGAATATTCCATTATTCCAGAGATTTAAATTATTTCAAAAAATGATTTGCACTATTAAAAAAGGTCAATTTACATATTTCATAAAACTGATTTAAAATTTTCACTGTTCCAGAAATTGCAATTAATTAGTAAAATTATTTGAACGGTTTCACAAATATGTTTTCCAATATTTCACTGTTGTTGTAATGAAACAACACGGTGATTAGGGGTGTTAGCAACATGGTCAAAATTAAGATTATTGCGAATGTTGTTAGACTAGCGAGCGCAACAAATATTTTAATTAGATGTGTGTATGATGAAGAACTTACAGCTAAGGTTGTGGGTGAGGTTATCCTCCACCAGGTAGGCCCACGGGGAGATAAAAAGCAACAAAGGTCATGGAGGCCCAAGTTCACGTCATGTATGGCCTAAAAAAATGTTAGCAACAAGTGTTTTTTGTCAATCGGCATGGGCACCTGTAGGAGGGATCACCTCACTCGGTCTACAAAGCAACCCTCACTCGGATAAACTTCACTCGGGTCACCAAGGAGACCCATTCCTAGGAGCATCAAGGTGGACGTCCACTAAGCATTGATGACTAATGAGTTTTTAGCATAGCAATTAGTTACTTCTATTATTTTGTGTAGTGGGCAGGCTTTATTACACACATGTAACATAGCTAACAACAACCCAGAGGTAAAGCGTACTCTATATACGCCTACCCCGGTGACCAGCTACAGGTTCAAAACCCTTGTAATCGCAAAACCATACGCAAGAACACCTCTCAATGATACAAGACTAGGGCTTTTACCTCCACCGCAGAAGGGCCTGAATGTGTATATATCTTGAGTCACCCACCTGCATCTCATTAGATCAAGACTCGTCTACTACCTCTCTTACTTTCAGATTTATCCCCACGATAGTTATCGTACATGATAAGATTGCGGCATCAATGATTTATGGATAGGTTCAGTCGACTCGACGGAGCGTGACCTAGTCCTATATTAATAAGACATCGAGGAAGGTTTGGTGGCAGGCCTGAGTCGAACGAGGCTACTCGGTAGGCTCTGCAAACTTCCCTTCCTCAATGTCAGTTTGAGTTAAATGTGCCTCCTCGAACACTAACTTAGAGCTCTTTGAACAAGGCTTGAAGCTTTAATGTTGTCCCTACTGTCGGTGTGAAAACTGGTAGACCTCGGGGTAGGGGGTCCCGAGCCGTGGATCTCCGATCAGTGGTAACATGAACAAGGGAGACTATTGATGTCTATTACACAACCTTTCTTCTTATAGACTCGTGTTGGGCCTCCAAGCGCAGAGTTTTGTAGGACAATAGCAAATTTCCCTCAAGTGGATGACCTAAGGTTTATCAATCCATGGGCAGCGTAGAA
The DNA here is from genome assembly GCA_021605145.1 of Aegilops bicornis. Classification (NCBI taxonomy): domain Eukaryota; kingdom Viridiplantae; phylum Streptophyta; class Magnoliopsida; order Poales; family Poaceae; genus Aegilops; species Aegilops bicornis. The sequence continues at coordinate 612,285,251 of CM038670.1, read as the reverse complement.
TGAAGATTGTCTCTCTCAAACAACCCTGCAACCAAATAACAAAAAGTCTCTTGTGTCCCCAACACATCCGATACAATGGTAAATTGTATAGGTGCACTAGTTCAACGAAGAGATGGTGATACAAGCGTAATATGGATAGTAGATATATGTTTTTGTAATATGAAAATATGAAAACAGCAAGGTAGCAAGTAGTAAAAGTGAGCAAAAATGGTATCGCAATGTTTGAAAACAAGGCCTAACTTTCACTAGTGTGTCTCAACAATGATAACATAATTGGATCATATAACAATCCCTCAACATGCAACAAATAATCACTCCAAAGTTTCTATCGAAGAACGTAGGAAGAAAACGTGCATCAACCCCTATGCATAGATTACCCCAATGTCACCTCGGGAATCCGCGAGTTGAGTGCCAAAACATACATCAAGTGAATCAATATATTACCCCATTGTCACCACGGCTATCCATATGCAAGACATACATTAAGTCTTCTCAAATCCAATATTCAATCCAACATAACGAAACCTCAAAGGGTAAGACTCAATTCATCACAAGAAGGTAGAGAGGGAAGAACACCATAAGATCCAAATATATTAACAAAGCTTGCGGTACATCAAGATCATGCCAAATCAAGAACATGGGAGAGAGAGATCAAACACATAGCTACTAGTACATACCCTCAGGCCCGAGGGTGAACTAATCCCTACTCATCATGGTGGCCGTCGAGATGATGAAGATGGCCTCCGGTGATGATTTCCCCCTCCGGCAGGGTGCCGGAACGGGGTCTCGATTGGTTTTTCCTGGCTACAGAGGCTTGCGGCGGCGGAACTTCTCATCTAGGGTTCTTTTCGAAGGTTACTATATATATAGGGGTACTTTGCGTTGGAATTAAGTCAGAGGGGTGCCTGAGGGCCCCACAAGCTCGGGAGGTGCACCCTAGGGGAGTGGGCGTGCCCCCCAAGCTTGTGGCCTCCTTGGTCACCTCCTAGTCCAGCTCCGGTGCTCCGTGGGTCTCTTTTGGTCCATAAACGATCACCGTAAACTTTCAACCCATTTCAGGAACATTTATTTCTGCACAAAAAACGACATCACGATAGTTTTGCTGAAAACAACATCAGTCCGGGTTAGTTCTTATTCAAATCATACGAAAACCATATAAGATTGTTGTAAACATGGCATGCGTACTTCATAAATTATAGATACGTTGGAGACGTATCAGCATCCCCAAGCTTAATTCCTTCTCGTCCTCGAGTAGGTAAATGCTAAAAGAAATAATTTATGAAGTGTTAATGCTAGCATAGTGCATAAGTTTGATCAATGATAATTTAAATCACTTTTCCTAGCTTAATAACAACTTATTGAAAGTGCTAGTTATCGACTAGAGGGGGGGGGGGGTCAATAGTCGACTTTTATAAAAGTCTTCAAAATACGAGGTCTTTGAAGACAAACAGTAGAATAGAACCTATTGATATGCAGCGGAAGATAAACTACACTAGACAAGCCATAGTCAAGTAAGCAATGAAGTGAAAACATGAAGACTATCAGCAGCTAGGTAGTATGGATCAGGATGGAAGACAGTATGAAGCCAAACAGTAAATAGTCTTCACGCAGTGAAGACAATCAGATCAGACAAGCAGGCAATGACTTCACGAAGACAAACTGAAAATTAAAGGGAAGTGGAGGATAGAACCAGTTGCTTGGTGAAGAAAAGGATTTGGTAGACCAGTTCCAGTTGCTGTGACAACTGTACGTCTGGTTGGGAGGCTGAGATTTAACTTAGAAGACCACGTCTTCACCTTATTCCCCTTGAGCTAAGGACACCCAGTCCTCGCCCAATCACTCTGGTAAATCTTCAAGGTAGACTTCCAAACCTTCACAGACATTGTTCACCAGCAATCCAGAATGGCTCTTGGATGCTTAGAACGCGACGACTAACCGGCTGGAGGATTCACAGTCCTCAAGTGTAACAAGTCTTCAGATCACGCGGACAGAAAGACTTCAGTGATGCCTAACACTCTTTGGCTCTGGGTGTTTTGGGCTTTGTCCTCGCAAGGATCTCTCTCTCAAATGCTTCGGAGGTGGGTTGCTCTCAAACGACAAAAGCCGTGCACTAACTTTGAGCAGCCACCAATTTATGGTGTAGGGGGTGGGCTATTTATAGCCAGGAGGCAACTCGACCTGATTTGTCCGAAATGACCCTGGGTCACTAAGGAACCGACACGTGTCCAACAGTCCGATTTCAAACACACGCGGCAGCTTGACTTGAGCTACAAGTAAAGCTGACTCATCCGACTCTGGATAAGATTTGCTCTCATTGTCTTTGCTCGAAGACATAGGATTTTGGTTGAGCATCACCACCACTCGACTTTGTTCACTTGGACCCCACTTAACAGTACGGTGGTTCCTATGACTCAACAAACAAGAAAAGGAAACTATGAAACAACTATGTCTTCACACTCCATAGTCTTCACATGAATGTCTTCTCATGTCATAATCTTCACTGTGAATGTCTTCACGAACCACCATTGTCTTTAATGTCTTCACACATTTTTAGGGGTCATCTCTGGTTGGTAAACCAAATCAATAAGGGACTACTACCTGTGTTATCCTGCAATTCTCACAAACACATTAGTCCCTCAACCAAGTTTGTCGTCAATACTCCAAAACCAACTAGGGGTGGCACTAGATGCACTTACAATCTTCCCCTTTTTGGTGATTGGTGACAAACTGGTTGAAGTTTTCAACGGGGATAAAAGTATGTGAAAATAAAGGATTAGGGCATTGTCTTCATAAGTTGCAGAAGGCTCCCCCCTGAAGATGTGCATATAAGTAGTTTGCTTTTGAATCAAATGCACATGGCAGGTTTTACTTTGTGGAGATCCTCTTCAACTTGCGAAGACAATTCATCATGCATATAAACAGATAACGAAGATAATGACATGCACAATGAAAAATGGGCGTCTGCAGAATGACTTCATGCGGGATTTATCATCGCATCACAAAGTAGCAGCAAGAGTAGGAGAGGACCATCGAGTTTAAGTGTTACAACTCAAAAGCCAAATTGTTCCAAAATGAGAGTTGTGAAAACTTAGCAAAAATAATGCAACCACCCATATGGACCCGCTTGAAGACTATCAACCTCATATGCTTCTCCCCCTTTTGTCAGTAATGACCAAAAAGGTTTGAAGACATATAGTATCTACTCGTTCCCAGTTGGAGTAGAAGACGGATCAGGGTCGACGTTGGAGTTTGGTGGTGCAGACGGGCCTGAAGCGGAATCATGATGCAGTGCAACCAAAGTCGGTGAAGTGGGGTCGTCTTCTTCATCGACGAATCTCGCAACAACAGTTGTAGTCGTAGACTAATATTCAGAATCTTCAATAGACGGAGTGTGACGCCAGCTTGCATTTTGTGGAGGCCTGGAGTCAAACTTGAAGCTCTCTGTGAAGCCGTCTTCGTGAAGATCTTCTTCATGGCAGAGCATTGTGAGGCTCTTCCAGGACCGCTGACAGGCTTCATGTGCAACAAATGAGTTCTTGGTGTCCAAGTTGCGAATGCGATTAACATCCACCAAGAGACTCTACATCTGACGCTTCAGCCAGTCATGATGCCTATCTTGCTTTTGATGTAAAGCCACCAGAAGCTCACGGTCGTTGAGGACACGAGGACGCTTCTGAGGCCTTTGAGCTATTGTGCTGGCAATGGCTTCAGTATTGGCATGATGTGGCACTCTCATGTTTCCAGCCAGAGGATAAGCAGGTTTTGCAGCATTGGGCACAAGAATCCCTTCAATTGGCTACGTGAAGCTTTGGAATTCAGCATTCTGAAGGTGGAGTGGCTTCTTGGCAGGCTCGGGGTAGATGGCTTCAATGGACATATCAACTTCAGGCAGAAAGAGGACATGGTTGCGCGCTGAAGGCTGATAGTCAATGGTGGAATGAAGCTTAATCAAGCGCATCACCTATGGAGCATAAAATTTCAGACCAAACAGATCAATCCCAGAAGCCGCAAGTTGTCTGATGAACAAATCCTGAGTATTGAATCTGATGCCATTGATGATATAGAATACCAAAGTCTTCATGGCGCCTTCTGTGGCACCCCGGCTCAGAGAAACCGGAACGCCCCGTATTCCAGCCCAGAGATCGAGGAGAAGTCTTCTGGAATACGTCACTGCTTAGCATAGAATGAACCAGCTCTTTATTGCAATCTATATGGGTACAAGGGGGTTACATCGGCACGGCGACACTACGCCTGCCACGGTTGCTCCATGCAAGCAGCAGAACAACTCGACGCAGCGGAATGACTACTGGCAGCGGAACAACGACGGCGGTGATGAACTCCACTCCGCGGGGACTCTGGCTGGAACGCTTATCCTAGCTCGCAAACAAGGAATCCACGGCAAACAAGCAATCATATCCGGCATGACCTGCAAACTGGCATGACACGCTAGGTCAGTACATTGAATGTACTTGCAAGCTCACAGAAACCAAAGCAATCAAGACAAACAATAGCATGGCAATTACAGGTTAACCAGGTTTAACATGATACTATCAGATCAATCATAGCATGAACAAGATGATACAGCTAGAACAATACGAGCATGGCATAAACATATGAACATGATGAGATTAGCATGCAACATGATGAAACTATCATGCACCAACTTACGCTGCTCGGGTTATCTCGTAACCATCACCTACACAAACTTACCATCACGGACATCACACGATCATCTCAGGATCCAATCAAGCTTGGTATTAACAATACCGTAGTAATCATTCATGACCACAAGGAGCTTGACCTTTACCCTTGACTCTCGCATAACACCACAAATATCCAACAAGTCGGTATTCACGATATCACAGTGATCCTCTTACGATCACATAAATATCAACCAACTTCTTTCATCATCGAACCAGGGTTGTTATTAAGCAAATTATTATTATTACTGCTGACCCATAGTGTGACCAACTACGAACTGGGCCCATATCCGCGGGCGTGGCTATCGATAGATTTAACACACACACACACACACACTCTGCAGAGGTTAGCACACTGTACCCACACAACGGAACCCTGGCCTCGCACTCCCATTTGGGTGGACCAAAGCATTCCGACAAAACCATCCTACTGCCATGGCACTCTCCCGGCCACTCCGACCAACTCCCCTTTGGGCTAAGTCCTGGGTGGCCCCGTGCCTACCAAAGGCACCAACGGCCACCGTCGTGGCAAAACGGTCCCAAACGGGGACAAGGATCCATACTCAACAACAGGCACACAAGGCTTATGCTGTCCTACCTGATCAGGGTAGCACCCTCGCATAACCTTCCCCCGCGGGAGGCACCGGTGAGAGGCATGACAATAGACCCAGTTAGGACCCCCCATAGGGTAAGCGTGGTTGCACTGGTCAGATCGATATGGTGGAACCATGACTCAGCCAACAGTTGTTCAAGTTCAATTTAATCCGGTTAAACTTGAATGCAATATGCTGAGCCATGACAAAAATAACAGGATGCAACTACAATGCATGAACATGATGTCAAACATAAGCATGGGGGTGCATCATAATCAACGAGCATAGCAACAACATGTAACCATTTATGCAGATGAGCATGGCATACTGACGAGCATGAATATCACAACTAGCACACTACCCATAGCATGACATGACCACTAGCATCAATAATAATACCATGCAATGACATAACGATAAAACTACCATGCAAGTATTTAATCAACTGGATGCAAAGAAACATGCATAACAGTGGTACTCGGAACAGACGATAGTCATGCACCTAAGACCATCACCAACATGTACTACTACCAAACATTTCCAATATTAAATTAATACTGGCATGAAGAACATAATAACAGAGTGCAAGAAAACATAGCATGACGGTAAACACCGATCCATAAGCATAACTGAAGTACCGACATCAGTAGCAAAACGAATAGGCAGTTATCAAAGATTCAAGTTGAAAACCAATGCTTCTGCATGGCTATCATGCAAATGGTGGTTGTGGCTTGCCTGGGGATGAAGAAGGCTCCGGGGAGAAGTGCGGAACGATCGCGGAAAGAATCGATGAAAAGGGTACTCTCTCGGAGGGGGCTGATTTAGTGTAAGGGCAAAATGGTCATTTTCATAATGTCAAAACATAGTGAAAATTGTACCAAAAGTTTGTGCTCAAAGAGGCGAAGACGTGGGCGTTGGTTTCACCTCAATCGGAGTTACGGTTGCGGAGATATGAGGGTTGCAACATCAGGGACTTTTCTGTAAAAATAATATTCGCAGTCGGGTCCCTGAGTGGATAACAGAGGCGGAAAATTAGAAATACTCTTTCTGACTAAGAAAACATTTTCTGGGCTGGAACAGAGGGAATACGCTTTCAGAATAACGAAAACGTACTTTGAGCTGAAGTAGAGTTAAATTACGCTTTCGATTTGGTGAAAGTGTATTTCGCGAAATGCGGGGCCACTTATCCACGTCAGCGCCCGGGGTCAACCCCTCGTGCGACTGACGGGTGGGCCTCGCGGAGGTGGGGCCCGGTTTGCCAGGTGGAGGGGAGGGGGCGTCGTCTTCCTCCGTCGCCCGCACCAGGCCGAAGGCAGGGCCGGCCCCGACGGCGTTTGCCGGCGACACGGGCCACCGCAGGTGGCGCCCGGCCTACCGGCGGAATCAGGAGAGCGAGGCGGTCCCGTCCCTGGGTGACGTAGCCACCGGGGAGCTCGGGGTTGAGAGGAACATCCCTCGCGGCAGACGGCGGCTACGACCGGAGTTGGGCACGACGCTCTGGTGACGTAGGTGAGGGGAGAGCTCCGGGGCGAGGGGGAGGGGATGCCCGGTTCGCCGGAATTTAGGGCGAAGGGGGTGGTGACTGAAGCGGCCATTGGAGGGATTGGGAGCTCCTCGAGCTCGAGACAGTGGCTAGTCAGGGCTCTGGGAGAGAGGTGGGGCTGATAGTGAACTCGGAGGGGCTCGGGGTGGGCTTATATAGCCGTGGCAAGGCGGTTCGAGCTCGGGTGCCACCGCAGACACGTGTGCACGCGCATGAGCTCGAAGGTAGGTGACGAAGGAGGGAACGGACGAGCCGCGGAGGTCACGGAGACGAGCGGAGCTCGGGGACAAGAGAGGGAAGCCGCCGTGGCGCGAACAGAGCCGGTCGGCTACAGTTCTCCCGTGGACGCACGACGACGAGTGCCAGCGAGGAGGCTTCGGGAGGGGGAGAGAGGTCCAGGGGGACGGAGACGATGCGGGAAACATGCTGGACAGGTTCACGCACATGAAGACGATGAACACGAGCCGTGTCGAGGCAAAACGACGCTCTGGACACGCTCAGAGCATGCCAGAACGGTGGTCACCACTGTGACCGGCAAGGAGGTGACGCAAGAGGCTTCCGCGAGCTGTCTAGTGATGAGTCCCTTCATCATATAAGCTGAGGGAGTTGATGGATTAAGAGAAGGAGCCAAGGAGAGGAGTGAGTGATCGTCTGAAGTTTGATGCATCAAACTTGGCTGAGTACTGCTCATCAACAGGGACTTGATTGGGTCAAATGGTGTTGTCTTGGATGATTAGGATAGGAAGGACTATAGTCCTGGAAAGTTTGAGGATAATTGGACCAAGATAAATCATAGTTGCTTCACAAGTGCATATTTGGTCCAGAATCAAGATCATGATGGCGCACTCAAATGGAGAAGCCACTTGAGCTGAAATTTGGTAAGGCAGGGTTATTTGGCCATATTAAGATGCTGCAAAAGGTTTCATACCAATTGGATAAACCAAAATGGTACTTCCTTCACAAACATTTCCACTGACCAGAAACTTGCAAAAAATCTAGAGGGAAAATGGCTAGATGAAATATGCCCAAATTGGGTGGAGATAGGTTATATGAATAAGAGAAGGCCTAGGAAAATTTACAGCCATAATGGAGCAAGATAAAATATACTTGCTTCACTAACTGAAAATTTGGACAGAACCAAAGATTTCAAGCTGTGCCCTCATGGAGGCATGACATGAGCTCAAATCTTGTGGAGAGCTTTTATTTGGTGATATGAAAGACCATGCAAAAATTCAACTCAATTGGATTAACCTAGCTAGTACTTCCTTCACAACCAATTCCCTTAGATAAGAACTTTGAAAAATTGCTTAGGAATATTTACTAGTCAAATTAAGTTGAACTTTGTCATGAGGCAATTATTTGGACATGAAAATATGTCCAAGAAGTTTGGAGTCAATTGGGCAAAGATAAATGGCACTTGCTTCACAATCTGCCATTCAGGACAGAATAGGAAAAGAATTATTTGAGGATGATGGGAAACATGGCCAATGAAATATTTTGCCATATGTGAGGAAGATATGACCCAAACAATTTATGAAAATTATTTGGGAATTTTAGGAGTGATGGAAATATAGGTTGCTTCACAACCTAGGGAAATTAGGGTCATTCCTTTAATAGAAAAGGAATATTCCCAATAAAAAGAATATTGGGATTTGGGCTAGGATGAAAATGGAAAGGTCTAGGGAAGGATTTGAGGTTGACAAGCCACTCTGGAAGCAAAGAAGAGGTCATCTTCTTCCGTTTCCAGACCACAAAGCCACGGAAAAGAAAACTCAAGCAAAATTCCCAGAAAAACAAAAGAAAAAGAAAGGGCCAAAAATCAGGCTGTGACACCTTCCAGTTTAGCTTCAGAAGAATATCCTTTGATAGGCCAAAGAGTACGCCTCAGAATATGGTACACTATGCGTGGCAAGTATTCCAGATCCTTGACAAAGAATTCTTTTGGGTATTCGGCGTCTTGGGGCAATGGCTCTATCATGCTGAGCATTTGGCCCATGTTTGGCTCTGGCTTCTGAAAAATGCTCTGCAGCTCATTCTGATGAAGCTGATAACCAGGTTCATATAACTCACCTGGAGTGGGCAGGGAAGTAAGCTCGATGATATCCTGAGCTTTGGCTTCGTGATGAACATCACCTGTCATCCACTCAAGGACCCAAGTCTTCGGATCCCTGTTGTAGCCTCGAATGTGTAGAGTGGCATAGAACTGCAACAGAAGCTCTTCATTCCAATGTTCCTTGTCAGTCACAAAGGGTAGAAGTCCAACATCCCTAAAGAAGTCAAGGGCTTCCTCAAGACAAGGCAGCCCAGCCATAGCATCACAGTCCAGACGCTTGTGCGGATAAATCCGGTCTTGGTTGTAGAGGATGTTGATACGTCTTCAACGTACCTATAATTTTTGATTGTTCCATGCTATTATATTATCTGTTTTGGATGTTTAATGGGCTTTATTATGCACTTTTTTATTATTTTTGGGACTAACCTACTAACCGGAGGCCCAGTGCAAATTGCTATTTTTTTTGCCTATTTCAGTGTTTCGCAGAAAAGGAATCAAACAGAATCCAAATGGAATGAAACCTTCGCGAGGATCGTTTTTGGAACAAACGCAATCGAGGAGACTTGAAGTGGACGTCAAGGAAGCAACGAGGCGGCCACGAGGTAGGAGGGCGCACCCAGGGGGTAGGCACGCCCCCACCCTCATGGGCCCCTCATGGCTCCACCGACGTACTTCCTTCGCCTATATATACTCTTATACCCTGAAAACATCCAGGAGCACCACGAAACCCTATTTCCACTACCGCAGCCTTCTATACCAGTGAGATCCCATCTTGGGGCCTTTTCCGGCGCTCCGCCGGAGGGGGAATCGATCACAGAGGGCTTCTACATCAACACCATAGCCTCTCCGATGATGTGTGAGTAGTTTACCATAGACATTCGGGTCCATAGTTATTAGCTAGATGATTACATGCATGAGTTCTTTGATTCACTACTGACTTCTTCTGTGGAGCCGAGTTCGCCGACTGAGACTACTTGAAAAGAATTTTCGACCACCTTTAAGGGGTGGCTTTTGTGCTCGGAATATAAAGATTTCCCTGGTTTAGAGTGCAAGATAGACTCACTTCTTGCATTCCTGGAACCTGGGGAGCATATATCCCCTTTTTATTGCTAAACCTCCACAAGCCTTCCCATGCTCGCTAATTGAACCGTCCGTCTTCATCTTAATCCATTCGTTTCCCGCTCTAAATTGCTCTATTGACTTCGGATAGACGTGATCGAAACCAATATGCTTGGTTAGTTCATGCTTGACTGGATCATTGGGCTTCTTCTCTCTCTTTGGATCTCAATACAAAGTTCTCCTCGATTCTCTTGGAGATCTATTCGATGTAATACTTTTTGCGGTGTGTTTGTCGAGATCCGATGAATTGTGGGTTTATGATCAAGATTATCTATGAACAATACTTGGTTCTTCTCTGAATTCTTATACGTATGATTTGATATCTTTGCAAGTCTCTTCGAATTATCAGTTTGGTTTGGCCTACTAGATTGATCTTTCTTGCAATGGGAGAAGTGCTTAGCTTTGGGTTCAATCTTGCGGTGTCCTTCCCCAGTGACAGCAGGGGCAGCAAGGCACGTATTGTATTGTTGCCATCGAGGATAAAAAGATGGGTTTTATATCATATTGCTTGAGTTTATTGATAACCCACAAGTATAGGGGATCGCAACAACTTTCGAGGGTAGAGTATTCAACCCAAATTTATTGATTCGACACAAGGGGAGCCAAAGAATATTCTTGAGTATTAGCAGTTGAGTTGTCAATTCAACCACACCTGGATAACTTAGTATCTGTAGCAAAGTGTTTAGTAGCAAAAGCGGTATGATAATAATAGTAACGGTAGCAAGAGTAAAGATAAATGTTTTTGGGTTTTTGTAGTAGTTGTAACAGTAGCAACGGAAAACTAAATAAGCGAAGAACAATATGTGAAAAGCTCGTAGGCAATGGATCGGTGATGGATAATTATGCCGGATGCAATTCCTCATGCAATAGTTATAACATAGGGTGATATAGAACTAGCTCCAATTCATCAATGTAATGTAGGCATGTATTCCGTAAATAGTCATACGTGCTTATGGAAAAGAACTTGTATGACATCTTTTGTCCTACTCTCCCGTGGCAGCGGGGTCCTTACGGAAACTAAGGGATATTAAGGCCTCCTTTTAATAGAGAACAGGAACAAAGCATTAGCACATAGTGAATACATGAACTCCTCAAACTACGGTCATCACCGAGAAGTATCACGATTATTGTCACTTCGGGGTTGTCGGATCATAACACATAATAGGTGACTATAGACTTGCAAGATAGGATCAAGAACACACATATATTCATGAAAACATAATAGGTTCAGATCTGAAATCACGACACTCGGGCCCTAGTGACAAGCATTAAGCATAGCAAAGTCATAGCAACATCAATCTCAGAACATAGTGGATACTAGGGATCAAACCCTAACAAAACTAACTTGATTACATGGTAAATCTCATCCAACCCATCACCGTTCAGCAAGCCTACGATGGAATTACTCACGCACGGCGGTGAGCATCATGAAATTGGTGACGGAGGATGGTTGATGATGACGACGACGATGAATCCCCCTCTCCGGAGCCCCGAACGGACTCCAGATCAGCCCTCCCGAGAGAGATTAGGGCTTGGCGGCGGCTCCGTGTCGTGAAACGCGATGAAACTTTCTCTGATTTTTTCTCCCGAGACGGAATATATTGAGTTGGAGTTGAGGTCGGAGGAGGTCCAGGGGCCCACGAGATAGGGGCGCGCTAGGGGGCGCCTGTCTCGTGGATGTGCCCCGGGCCCTCGTGTATTTCTTTCACCCAATAATTCTTATAAATTCCAAAAAGTGCCTCCGTTGATTTCCAGGTCATTCCGAGAACTCTTCTTTTCTACACATAAAACAACATCATGGTAGTTCTGCTGAAAACAGCGTCAGTCTGGGTTAGTTTCATTCAAATCATGCAAGTTAAAGTCCAAAACAAGGGCAAAAGTGTTTGGAGAAGTAGATACGTTGGAGAGGATAACTTTGCATGATATCGGAGAGCTAAAACATAAAAGTAGGTGTTGTTATCATAAGGTTAGAATATATTACTAAATAATATAAATAGCGAGTGTGGAATAATGGTGGATCGGTGTGCGGAATTGTCCTAGGCAATTATTAACAAGACCGGTAATCACTATTGCAGTTTCATATGAGGGAGAGGCATAAGCTAACATACTTTCTCTACTTGGATCATATGCACTTATGATTGGAACTCTAGCAAGCATCCGCAACTACTAAAGATCATTAAGGTAAAACCCAACCATAGCATTAAAGCATCAAGTCCTCTTTATTCCCATACGCAACAATCCCTCTTACTCGGGTTTGTGTTTCACCACTCACCAACCCACTATAAGCTTAATCATGAACGTATTGCAACACCCTACAGCGGGAATCCCTCATGCTTGTGCGACACGGAGGGCACCATAGGACAGCACCAAAGTAAAACATACAACTCATATCAATCTAGATCATCAATCAACCCAAAGACAAAAGATATCTACTCAGAACATCATAGGATGGCAACACATCATTGGATCATAATATGTGGCATAAAGCACCATGTTCAAGTAGGGATTACAGTGGGGTGCGGGAGAGTGGACCGCGTAAAAGAGATGAGGATGGTGATGATGATGGTGATGTTGATGAAGACGATCACCGTGGCAATGATTCCCCTCCCGATGGAACTCCGGCGCCACCGGAAGAGAGGAGGAGAGGTTCTCCCCCTTGTGCTTCCTCCTTCATGGCCTCCACCTTCTGGTCCTTGGCCTTCATGATGATGAAGACCCCTCCGGGATACTCCTCCATGGCCACCAATGATGATGGCCCCCTCCGGCAGGGCGCCGGAGAGGGCCTAGATGATTTCTCGTGGCTACAGAGGCTTTAATCAGCGGAACTTCTGATCTAATCTTCGTTTTGGAAGTTTTAGGGTACGAGAGTATATATGGGTGCAGGGAGGACGTCGGTGGACTTCTGGGATGGCCACGAGGTAGGGGGGCGCGCCCCCACCCTCGTGGGCAGCCCAGGACTCCCCTGGTGAGCTTCCTGTACGCAATGGGCTTCTTCTGGTCCAAAAATAGGTTCCGTGGAGTTTCAGGTCTTTTGGACTCCGTTTGATATTCCTTTTCTTCGAAACACTGAAATAGGCAAAAAAAAACAGCAATTCTTGGCTGGGCCTCCGGTTAATAGGTTAGTCCCAAAAATAATATATAAGTGGAAAATAAAGCCCAATATTTCCCGAAACAGTAGATAATATAGCATGGAGCAATAAAAAATTATAGATACGTTGGAGACGTATCACTAAACATTGTAATTCATGGTAAAAGAGATCCAGTCAAGTCATACCCAATATAAACCAATAGTAATGAATGCAAACGACATTGTGCTCTCCAGCGGGTGCTTTTTAATAAGAAGGGATGATGACTCAACATAAAAGTAAATAGATAGGCCCTTCGCAGAGGGAAGCAGGGATTTGTAGAGGTGCCAGAGCTCGATTTTAAAATAGAGATTGAATAACATTTTGAGCGGCATACTTTCGCTGTCAACGTAACAACTATGAGATGGCTGTATCTTCCATACTACATGCATTATAGGCAGTTCCCAAACAGAATGGTAAAGGTTTATACTCCCCTCCTCCACAAGCATCAATCCATGGCTTGCTCGAAACAACGAGTGCCTCCAACATTCAACGGGTCCTAGGGGGAGTTTTGTTTGCAATTATTTTGATTTAGTTTGCATAAAGCATGGGATTGGGCATCCCGGTGACCGGCCCTTTCTCATGAATGAGGAGCGGAGTCCACTCCTCTTGAGAATAACCCACCTAGCATGGAAGATATAGGCAGCCCTAGTTGTACATGAGCTGCTCGAGCATACAAAACATAATTTCATTTGAAGGTTTGGAGTTTGGCACATACAAATTTACTTGGAACGGCAGGTAGATACCGCATATAGGAAGGCATAGTGGACTCATATGGAACAACTTTGGGGTTTAAGGAGTTTTGATGCACAAGCAGTATTCCCGCTTAGTACAGGTGAAGACTAGCAAAAGACTGGGAAGCGACCAACTAAGAGAGCGACAACAGTCGTAAACATGCATTAAAATTAATTCACACCGAGTACAAGCATGAGTAGGATATAATCTACCATGAACATAAATATCATGAAGGCTATGTTGATTTGATTCAACTACATGTGTGAACATGTGCCAAGTCGAGTCACTCAATTCATTCAAAGGAGGATACCATCCCATCATACCACATCATAATCATTCTAATAGCATGTTGGCACGCAAGGTAAATCATTATAACTCATAGCTAATCAAGCATGGCACAAGTAACTTTAATCTCTAAATGTCATTGCAAATATGTTTACTTCATAATAGCTGACTCAAGAACGATGAACTCATCATATTTACAGAAACAAGAGAGGTCGAGTTCATACCAGCTTTTCTCATCCCAATTAGTTCATCATATATCGTCATAATTGCCTTTCACTCGCACGACCGAACGATGTGTATAATAATAAGAGTGCATGTGCATTGGACTAAGCTGGAATGTGCAAGCATTCAACTCAAGAGAGAAGACAGGGTAATATGGGCTCCAAGTTAAATAAACAGTCATGCATATAAGAGACACTAAGCATTTTTTCAATATGGTCTTCTCGACCACCAAAAGAAAGAAAATAAAACAAAACTATTTACATGGGAAAGCTCACAACAAGTAAAAGAAGAACGAGAGATCTTTTTGGGTTTTCATTTTAATTCTACTACAAGCATGGAAATTAAACTAACTAATTTTTTGGTTTTTCTTAAGGTTTATCAGACACACAAGAAGAAAACCAGAAAAAGAAATTTAAACTAACATGGATAATACAATGAAAGAGTATGAGCACCGACGACTAGTGTGTGAACATGAATGTAAAGTCGGTGAGAAATATGTACTCCCCCAAGCTTAGGCTTTTGGCCTAAGTTGGTCTAGTACCATGGACCGCCTTTGGTGATATCCATAAGTGAAGCCGGGTTGTCTTGAGATGCGAGGCGATCACCTCTGAGCGGCAAAGATGTCAAGTAGCTGCCTCCATTCCTCTCTCATACTCAGTTGCTTCCTCCCTGGTGACAACGTATCTTCCTCTTGCCTGATAATCAAAAAGGTAGGGGGCAGGAAGAGTAACAGGGACGACGTTGCATCTGTCATAGATTAGTCGATAATGGAGGAATTGTTCATTCCTCTCAAGAAAATGATGATGGAACATAGCTTCTTTATCCAAATAAACAGGAGGTAAAATCATATCCCCCTCTCGTGGAGCTATATTAAGAAAGTTAGCCACACGGGTTGCATAAGTTCCTCCAAATAAATCTCCCTTTCTACTATTATTCTGCAACCTACGTGCAACTATTGCCCCAAGTTATAACCTTTATAACGACACAAAGCACTCTTAAGGACAACAAGATCAGGAGCACACATGTGACATACTTCGTCCTTACCGTTAATGCATCTACCAATAAAGAGAGCAAAGTAATGTATAGCAGGAAAATGAATGCTCCCTATGGTAGCTTGTGCTACGTCCCTAGATTCTCCCACAGTAATACTAGCAAGAAAATCTCTAAATTCAGATTTGGGAGGATCATTAATATTACCCCACGGCGGGAGTTTGCAAGCAGTTGTGAAATCCTCTAAATCCATGGTATAAGATGTATCATAAATATCAAACATGACACTAGGAGAATTACGCGATCAGTTGTATCTAAACCTCCGCACAAAAGAATCAATCAATCGATAGTATCAAGGGCACTTATCTTGTAAGAAGTCCTCCAATTTCGGCATTACGCACATATGCGTCAAATTCCTCCTTGAAGCCTGCTTCGACCATAAAATCATCGGATGGCCACTCACAAGCCCGTACATTTGCGTCCCTCGGCAATTCAAAATCTTGCTCACGTATAGCAACCCTTGGCCCTTTCTTTGCCGAGGAACCTCCTTGGTACATTCTTCTAAGCATATTTCTTTTTCTGAAAAATTCTGAAATTTTAGTAACTTCAAAATAAAAGTGCATAAGACTAAACAAGATTGATAGCAACTACTCCTACAAGTGCCTAGAGCCTATATCATGCATTGGAATTGCTTGGGACCTCAAAAATTTAACATGCAAGCTCAAGAACAAGGTCACCTATGCAGCAAAAATTTGCAATGAATAAAGCAGTAGAACAAAAACTAATTGGACCAATGGAGGAGTCACATACCAAGCAACAATCTCCCAAAGCAGTTTTGTGAATGGAGCTTTGAGCTAAGAGATCGAAAATCGCAGCAAGAAGAGCTAGAACTCATGCTTGAGCTGGATGGGGATTTTTTTTGGGTAGAAGATGAAGTGTGTGGGTGCTGGCATAAGTGGAGGGGGCCCACCAGGGGGCTACGAGACAGGGGGCGCGCCCTATAGGGGATGGCTCCGTCCTCTCTCGTGGCCTAGTGCTTGCCCCTTCTGCAGTGTTTTCAGTGCCTAAAATCCTTAAATATTCCAGAAAAAATCATAGTAGATTTGCAGGGCATTTGGAGCACTTTTATTTTCGGGCTATTTTGTAATGCACGGATAATTCAGAAAACAGACGGATAATACTATTTTGCTTTATTTAATCTAAAAAACAGAAAGTAAAAAGAGGGTACAGAAGGTTGTGCCTTCTAGTTTCATCCATCTCGTGATCATCGAAATGAACCCACTAACAAGGTTGATCAAGTCTTGTTAACGAACTCATTCCGAATAACACGGAACCGGAGAAATTTCGAATAACACTAAGTTACCTCAACGGGGATATGAAAATCCCCAACAATAAGAATATCATACTTTTCTTGACAAGAGGGAGAGGAAATTCAAAACCTCAAAAATGATAGTTGGAACTTTTCCAATTGAATTGATGCTATGAACTTGGGATTGTTTCCTCGGAAAGTGTACCGTATGCTCATTACCATTAACATGAACAGTGACATTGCCTTTGTTGCAATCAATAACAGCCCCTGCGGTATTAAGAAAAGGTCTACCAAGGATAATAGACATACTATCGTCCTCAGGAATATCAAAAATAACAAAGTCTGTTAAAATAGTGACATTTGCAACCACAACAGGCACATCCTCACAAATTCGGCTGTGTATAGCAGTTGATTTATCGACCATTTGCAAAGAAATTTTAGTAGGTGTCAACTTATTCAATTCAAGTTCACGATATAAAGAGAGAGGCATAACACTAACACCGGCTCCAAGATCACATAAAGCAGTTCTAACATAATTTCTTTTAATAGAGCATGGTATAGTTGGTACACGGATCTCCAAGTTTCTTTGGTATTCCACCCTTAAAAGTGTAATTAGCAAGCATGGTGGAAATTTCAGCTTCGGTATCTTTCTTTTATTTGTGATGATATCCTTCATATACTTAGCATAAGGATTTACTTTTAGCATATCGCTTAAGCGCATACGTAAGAAAATAGGTCTAATCATTTCAAAGAAAGCGCTCAAAATCCTCATCATCCTTTGACTTGGATGGTTTAGGAGGAAAGGGCATGGGTTTCGAACCCATGGTTCTCTTTCTTTACCGTGCTTCCTAGCAACAAAATCTCTCTTATCATAACGTTGATTCTTTGATTGTGGGTTATCAAGATCAACAAAGAGTTCAATCTCTACATCATTATCATTGCTAGGTTGAGCATCAACATGAACATTATCATTAACGTTATCACTAGGTTCATGTTCATCACTGATTGAGTTTGACATCGTAAATAGAAATATTATTGGGATTCTCGTGTGTGTCTGACGGAGTTCACTAGAAGCATGCAAAGTTCTATAGTTTTTCTTTTTCTTCTTTTTAGAATAACTAGGTGCCTCTAAATTATTTCTCTGAGAATCTTGCTCGATTCTCTTAGGGTGGCCTTCAGGATACAAAGGTTCCTGAGTCATTCTACCAGTTCTAGTAGCCACTCTAACAGCAAAGTCATTTTTATTTTTAATTCATCCAACAAATCATTTTGAGCTCTAAGTACTTGCTCAGCTTGAGTAGCAACCATAGAAGCATATTTGCTAACACGGTGAAGTTCATCTTTAACTCTAGCCATATTATCACCTACGCGTCCTATCTCGAAAGAATTATTCTTTAACTCTCTATGAACATACGCATTAAAACTTTCTTGCCTAGCCATAAAGTCATCAAATTCATCTAAGCAAGGGCTATGAAATTTAGTAGAGGGTATTTCAACTTTATTATATCTATAGAGAGAATTTACCTTTACTACATGTGTCGGGTTATCAAGACAATGTGGTTCTTCAGGCGGTAAATTAAGACCATGTATTTCTTCAATAGGAGGTAAATTCTTAACATCTTCAGCTTCAATACATTTTTCTTTCATTGATTTCTTTGCCTCTTGCATATCTTCAGGACTGAGAAATAAAACACCTCTCTTCTTCGGAGTGGGTTTAGGAATAGGCTCAATGGTTGGCTCAATTGGTTCAGGAATTACTTCAAGAACTGGCTCAGGAAGAGTCCAATTATTTTCATTAGTCAACATATTATTCAATAGTATTTCGGCTTCGTCGACTGTTCTTTCCCTGAAAACACAACCAGCACAACTCCCCTCGTAGTTGAGGGAAAAATAGTAGTTCGGTCGTCTTTCAAGTTCTTCATAGTGATCAACAGATATAAATCCCAAGTGACTCAGAGAATAGAGCTATGCTCCCCGGCAACGGCGCTTTAAATTAGTCTTGATAACCCACAAGTATAGGGGATCGCAATGTTTTCGAGGGTAGAGTATTCAACCCAAATTTATTGATTCGACACAAGGGGAGCCAAAGAATATTCTTGAGTATTGGCAGTTAAGTTGTCAATTCAACCACACCTGGATAACTTAGTATCTGCAACAAAGTGTTTAGTAGCAAAAGCGGTATGATAATAATAGTAACAGTAGCAAGACTAAAGATAAATGTTTTTGGGTTTTTGTAGTAGTTGTAACAGTAGCAACGGAAAAGTAAATAAGCGAAGAACAATATGTGAAAATCTCGTATGCAATGGATAAGTGATGGATAATTATGCCGGATGCAATTCCTCATGCAATAGTTATAACATAGGGTGATATAGAACTAGCTCCAATTCATCAATGTAATGTAGGCATGTATTCCGTAAATAGTCATACGTGCTTATGGAAAAGAACTTGTATGCCATCTTTTTTCCTACCATCCCGTGGCAGCGGGGTCCTTACAGAAACTAAGAGATATTAAGGCCTTCTTTTAATAGAGAACCGGAACAAAGCATTAGCACATAGTGAATACATGAACTCCTCAAACTACGGTCATCACCGAGAACTATCCCGATTATTGTCACCTCGGGGTTGTCGGATCATAACACATAATAGGTGACTATATACTTGCAAGATAGGATCAAGAACACACATATATTCATGAAAACATAATAGGTTCAGATCTGAAATCATGGCACTTTCGGGCCCTAGTGACAAGCATTAAGCATAGCAAAGTCATAGCAACATCAATCTCGTAACATAGTGGATACTAGGGATCAAACCCTAACAAAACTAACTTGATTACATGGTAAATCTGATCCAACCCATCACCGTCCAGCAAGCCTATGATGGAATTACTCACGCACGGCGGTGAGCATCATGAAATTGGTGATGGAGGATGGTTGATGATGACGACGGCGATGAATCCCCCTCTCCGGAGCCTCAAACAGACTACAGATCAGCCCTCCCGAGAGATATTTGGGCTTGGCGGCGGCTCCATGTCGTGAAACGTGATGAAACTTTCTCTCTGATTTTTTTCTCCCCGAGACAGAATATATGGAGTTGGAGTTGAGGTCGGAGGAGGTCCAGGGGGCCCACGAGATAGGGGGCGCGCCCTAGGGGGGGTGGGCGCCCCCCTGTCTCGTGGACAGGCCCTGGGCCGCCTGGTGTATTTCTTTCGCCCAATAATTCTTATAAATTCCAAAAAGTGCCTCCGTTCATTTCCAGGTCATTCGGAGAACTTTTCTTTTCTACACATAAAACAACATCATGGTAGTTCTGCTGAAAACATCGTCAGTCCGGGTTAGTTTCATTCAAATCATGCAAGTTAGAGTCCAAAACAAGGGCAAACGTGTTTGGAAAAGTAGATACGTTGGAGACATATCATTTATCCCTCTACATCATGTCATCTTTCTTAATGCGTTGCTCTATTCTTTTGAACTTAATACTCTAGATGCATGCTGGATAGCGGTCGATGTGTGGAGTAATAGTAGTAGATGCAGAATCGTTTCAGTCTACTTGTCACGGACGTGATGCCTATATACATGATCATGCCTGATATTCTCATAACTATGTACTTTTCTATCAATTGCTCGACAGTAATTTTTTCACCCACCGTAGAACTTGCTATCTTGAGAGAAGCCACTAGTGAAACCTATGGCCCCCGGGTCTATTTTCCATCATATAAGTTTCCGATCTATTTTATTTTGCAATCTTTACTTTCCAATCTATACCATAAAAATACCAAAAATATTTATCTTATTATCTCTATCAGATCTCAGTTTTGCAAGTGGTCGTGAAGGGATTGACAACCCCTTTATCGCGTTGGTTGCAAGGTTCTATTTGTTTGTGCAGGTACTAGGGATTCGCGTGTAACCTCCTGATGACCCACAAGTATAGGGGATCTATCGTAGTCCTTTCGATAAGTAAGAGTGTCGAACCCAACGAGGAGCAGAAGGAAATGAAAAGCGGTTTTCAGTAAGGTTTTCTCTGCAAGCACTGAAATAGTAGGTGATAGATAGTTTTGTGATAAGATAAATAGTAACGAGCAAAAAGTAAATAAAGTAAATAGCGTGCAGCAAGGTGGCCCGATCCTTTATGTAGCAAAGGATAAGCCTGGACAAATTCTAATAATGAATAAAGAGCTCCCAAGGACACATTGGGAATTATCGCCAAGCTAGTTTTCATCACGTTCATATGATTCGCGTTCGGTACTTTGATAATTTGATATGTGGGTGGACCGACACTTGGGTACTGTCCTAACTTGGACAAGCATCCCACTTATGATTAACCCCTATTGCAAGCATCCGCAACTACAAAAAGGAGTATTAAGGTAAACCTAACCACAACATTAAACATATGGGTCCATATCAGCTCAACGAAGCAACGCATAAACTAGGGTTTAAGCTTCATCACTCTAGCAACCCATCATCTACTTATTACTTCCCTATGCCTTCCTATAGGCCCAAATGATGGTGAAGTGTCATGTAGTCGATGTTCACATAACACCACTAGAGGAAAGACAACATACATCTCATCAAAATATCGAATCTAATACCAAATTCACATGACTACTAATAGCAAGACTTCACCCATGTCCTCGAGGAACAAACGTAACTACTCACAAAGCATATTCATGTTCATAATCAGAGGGGTAATAATATGCATAAAGGATCTGAACATATGATCTTCCACCAAATAAACCAACTAGCATCAACTATAAGGAGTACTACTAGCAACCTACTAGCACCAATCCCGGACTTGGAGACAAGAATTGGATACAAGAGATGAACTAGGTTTTTGAGAGGGGATGGTGCTGGTGAAGATGTTGATGGAGATTGACCCCCTCTCAATGAGAGGATCGTTGGTGATGACGTTGGTGATGATTTCCCCCTCCCGGAGGGAAGTGTCCCCGGCAGAACAGCTCTGCCAGAGCCCTAGATTGATTCCGCCAAGGTTCCGCCTTGTGGCGGCGGAGTTTCGTCCCGTAAGCTTTCCCACGATTTTTTCTAGGGTAAAAGTGATGGTATAGCAGAAGATGGACGCCGGAGGCCCACCAGGGGGCCCAGGAGATAGGGGGGCGCCCCCTGTCTCCTGGACAGGGTGTGGGCCCCCTGGCCTATTTCTTTTGCTCATAATTTCTTATAAATTCCAAAAAGTTGTTTCGTGGAGTTTCAGGACTTTTGGAGATGTGCAGAGTAGGTTTCCTACGTTTGCTCCTTTCTAGCTAGAATTCCAGCTGCCGGCATCCCCCCTCTTCATGATAAACCTTGTAAAATAAGGGAGAATAGCCATAAGTATTGAGATATAATGTGTAATAACAGCCCATAATGCAATAAATATTGATATAAAAGCATGATGCAAAATGGACGTATCACCTCCTACTGGATTGATACCTTGGTTCTCAAAAACTGAGGGAAATACTTACGCTACTTTGCTGCATCACCCTTTCCTCTTCAAGGGAAAACCAACGCATGCTTAGGAGGTAGCAGATGCACGAGTAATAGCTTCGCTGCTGATGGCTCCAAAACATGTCTGAGGAGATCTTGGGCTTCGTGTACAGGTTCTTGGCGCTGTCAAAGAATGTATTGTGCACTCTAAAGTTGTGCACGCTGAAAGAGCCATGTGTTGTAGCAGCACTTGGAAGCCTTGGCAGCCTAGGCTTGGGCTTCTGAACTTGAGGCCTCTGCTTCACATGAAAATCATATTGTGGCCCGGGAGCAGTGGGTGGAACCATAATAGGCCATTTGACTGAGCCAAGCTGCCCATCACGATTGAATGCTTGTTCAATGGTGTAAGTCCTTGGGGGAGGAACAACATCACTGGAGCTGGTTGGTGGCACAATGGTGTTAGTGGCAGCATTGTCTTCGGGCTCCACATTGTCTTCAGCCATGAAAGTGTCATTGGCTTCGGTGACATTGGTGGTGGCAGCCTTATTATTTTCAACCTCCATCTGTTCAAGGATTGGAGGGTCGGGCACAATCACATTCTCTTCAAGAATGACTGGATCACTTGCAGGGGGTGTGGCTTCTCTTTCTTCTCCTTTATCATCTTATTTTTCTTCCGCGGCTGATGCAGTCGGGATGTCTTCAGCAACTTTGGCTTCAGACCCAGAGGCAGACGCAGAAGGGGTGGCTTCAGGAAATACTTGAGGTGCGACTAAGCTTTGTTGCACTTCCCCTTCTGGAATGCTCGACATGGAGACCTGTGACCTTTGCGAAGCCTGCGAAACGCTGGCGACGCCTTTGGAGAGAGAGTGGTCTGCTCCATGTAGTTGTCGTCATCAAGCACTGGAGTGGTGACTTGAGGTGGTGGTGTTCTTGGTGTCTCATCTTGCAGAGGGGTATCTTGTTGTTGTCGCTCAGCCCGTGAGTCATCTTGAGCAATTGGCAGCAATGGACGACCAATGCTAATGAGTTCACTGCTCATGAGAGCAGGCGGTGATACCGAATGGGGGTTGGAGCTGAGGAAGGACTACATCATCATGCACATTGTCTTCATGACCAATGTCTTCAGCTGTGTTGGGGTCAACAGCTGGAACTTCTTCACTGACTGGAGCCTCTGTGAAAGCAGGCTCATGGATCACTAGGCGACAGTCTTGGTTGGTAGAGGCAGGGAGGGCAACTGAAATTGGTTTAACATTGAGGGGCTCTGGGGCAGCAGCACGCTCTTTCTTTGAAGACTTTGAAGCCTTTTTCTTTAATTTCTTCTGGGAGTGAGCACCATCAGAGGTGTCTTTGTGCTTCCTCTTCCTGGCTTTGGCTTCAGCTTGCCTTGTATTCTTTAGCTCTAAAGCTGCTGAGGTGACCTTTGGCTTCGAGCCAGTCATACTGGCAGGGAAGACAATGCGAGGTTCTTCCTGCCTTTGAGCTTTGGATTGGGCCACAACAGACTTCTTCTTTTGCTTGGCAGCCATCCCGGGGTCGATGCCAGGACGCCCAAGAGCCTTTCTCTTTTCAGCTTCATTGTGAGCTTGGACACATTTCTGCGCATAGTACTTCATGTGCTCGCGAGAGCCTTTGGCTTCTTCACGCTTCTTGTGGAATTCAGCCTTGAGATCATGCAACATCTTCTTGAAGATTTGCACACCAGCCACACTGAGCTTGGCCATGTTCTTCTTGAAATGCGCCTTCTCATGATCAATCTTGTTCTTGAACTCGACGATTTTCTGAGCTAAGGCCAATTCATTTGCAATGGGTCCGTGAAATGTGACGCTGATGTCCACGAGCAGCTGTAGGTCATCAACACTGATGCTCTGGTCATCAAACCATTCATCGATGAAGTTGTTCAAAATATCAACATCAAAGAGGGGTAGATCATTGAAGATCTCCGCCTCTTGCTTGCTCTTGATCAGCATCTCTAGAGCTTCATCATAAAGATCTTCATCACTTGACAGATCAATGGTATCTTCCTCGTTTCGCAGAATGGCAGCAGGAGTCAGGTCATGCCCTGAAATCTTCTTGGGCTTGGTCTTCTTGGTCTTCTTGGAGACATGAGACAAATCTTCAGACTGCACATTGGGTTTAGGAGGTGCAGTCTTCAGTGGCTTCGCAGTTGAAGCGGTTGGTGCAGTAGAGGGCTTTGAAGCTTTAGTCTTTTTCTTCTTCTGCTTTGGTGGTGCTGGTGCATCTTCAGAGTCTGCATCATCAGCAGATTACTCCACCATGGCCCTCTAAG
Source organism: Aegilops bicornis (assembly GCA_021605145.1). NCBI lineage: Eukaryota > Viridiplantae > Streptophyta > Magnoliopsida > Poales > Poaceae > Aegilops > Aegilops bicornis. The sequence goes on along the minus strand of CM038670.1, from coordinate 612,260,870 downwards.
CTGCAATATGGGAGAGGAGCCCATCGAAGCTATTGAAGGGGCCAATGACATTGGGATTGGTGTCACATGTTCCATCCGACCTTGGAGCAGATAGACCAGGGTTGAAGTTAAGTCCGAGATCCTTCTTGTTCTTTGCAGCTAACTCCTTTGCGAACTGGTAGTTGCGTTTGAACAGATTGGCATCACGACACCATAATAAGGATGATGGGTTGGCATTCTGAAAGAACAAGTTCTCCCTGGGTGATTTTGGTAATTAATGTCAACATATCTCTTGTTGGACTAATGTTTCTACCTAGTATGTTTCAGATAAGTTCAACAATGGAGTGGCATGGACTAGAGGAAGTGGAACCCCTTCAATATGCTAAGGACAAAGGAGTGGCTCAAGCTCAAAGCTCAGGACTCTACATTTTCTATTTTAGTGATCCAAGATCACATTGAGTCCATAGGAAAGCCAATACTATTAAGAGGGGATGAGGTGTTGCTTAATGGCTTGCTTGCTCAAAGTGCTTAGTGACATGCTCCAAAGCCCTCAACCACTTTCTCATATCCATATATGTCCCAAACCTTAAAGTCAAACTCGGACCCACTGATTCTTTCTATCCGGAGCCAGCGAGTTTAGTTGGCATAGCCACTGCCAGAAACCCTAATCAATTCGGTCTCACTGATGGGATCTCGGTCTCACCGAGATGGGCTTGCAAACTCTCTGTTGCCCGTCGCAATAATTTTGGTCCCACCGAGATATGCAATCGGTCCCAACGAGTTTGCTTGGCCAACTCTCTGTTTCGCTTATTACCCAAATTGGTCCCACCGAGTTTGAGTAATCGGTCAAACCGAGATTTGGATTTACCCTAACCCTAGCACATCGGTCCCACCAAGTTGATCTAGTCAGTCCCACGAAAATGCCTAACGGTCACATTATGAACCAAATCGTTCTAACCGAGTTCTTTGAATCGGTCCCACCGAGTTTGGTGATTTGTGTGTAACGGTTAGATTTTGTGTGGAGGCTATATATACCCCTCCACCCACTCTTCATTCGTGAAGAGAGCCATCTGAACATGCCTACACTTCCAATACTTATTTTCTGAGAGATAACCACCTACACTTGTGTTGAGGTCAAGATATTCCATTCCAACCACATAAATCTTGATCTCTAGCCTTCCCCAAGTTGCTTTCCACTCAAATCTTCTTTCCACCAAATCCAATCCTATGAGAGAGAGTTGAGTGTTGGGGAGACTATCATTTGAAGCACAAGAGGAAGGAGTTCATCATCAACACACCATTTGTTACTTCTTGGAGAGTGGTGTCTCCTAGATTGGCTAGGTGTCACTTGGGAGCCTCCGTCAATATTGTGGAGTTGAACCAAGGAGTTTGTAAGGGCAAGGAGATCGCCTACTTCATGGAGATCTACCCTAGTGAGGCAAGTCCTTCGTGGGCGACGACCATGGTGGGATAGACAAGGTTGCTTCTTCATGAACCCTTCGTGGGTGGAGCCCTCCGTGGACTCGCGCAACCATTACCCTTCGTGGGTTGAAGTCTCCATCAACGTGGATGTACAATAGCACCACCTATCGGAACCACGGATAAAAAATCTCCGTGTCTCCAAATTGCGTTTGCACACTCCAATCCCTTCTCTTTACATTCTTGAAACTTGCATGCTTTACTTTCCGTTGCTCATATACTATTTGTATGCTTGCATGCTTGCTTGATATGTATTGTGAATGTATAAACTTGTGCTAAAACTCCACATCAACTTAAGAGAAATTAAAAACTGCAACTTTTCTTGATTAGAGTCTATTCACCCCCCCCTCTAGACACCTCTTCTCGATCCTTTCACATTCTCAGGCTTCGGTCCTCGGACCATGCAAGGATATAAACCTTGGGCAATAGCTTTAGGCTTCGACTTGGGTTGCAGATTCTTGTAAAGAATATCGCCCCATGGGTGCTTGATGTCATTGTTCTGAGCATATTTAGCAGTGACGAAGTTATACTTAAACTACTGTTCTGCCCAATATCTTTGGATCCATTGGATTCGGGTCTTGCGCTGATTGTAGTTCTCCTTTGGATCGGTCTTGTACATCTCATATATATCCGGAGGCAGATCTAGAGCAGTATTGCCACGGTGCTGCCTGCCACCTTTCCTTGCTAATTTCTCAGTGTCCATGATATTCAGACAGGAAGGCTTCAAGACAGTGATTTACTCGCCAGGCAAGAACTGGCTTCAGGGGAGTGAATATGATGTTGTAAGAATTCTGCAAATGAATGCAGACTATGAGAACCAAGGGATTCTCCCACGGACATGTACCTTTGAAAACATTAGAGATGTGAGGAAAGGGGAAGAGGTCATATGCATTCTCGGAAGATTTTGAAGCTAAATCAGTTTGAAGACATTGACCTCATAGTGCGAAGACATTCACTTATTTGAAGTGAATTGGTTCCAGATTTGTACGAATCCATGAATAAGTACAAGTGAGGAATCTAACTAGTTGTGAAGCATAAGTGAACATACTTTGCAAGATATGAGATACATAAAGAGACAGATCCAGATTTGGAAGTTTAGAAACCACTTTTGGTTGAAGTGGATGGATTTGACAGATCAAAAAGACTGTAAAAAGTGAGATTTATTTACCCCAGATGAACTGCTAGACGAGGCAGAAGGGAGGCCGAGCAGTCCAATCTCTCGCGCCCTAACTTGGCAGTGGAAGACACCTACGGAGGCGGCGGAGAAGACGAGGTCTGCGGCCGGCGTGAGGACAACATCGAAGATGTCGCGGCAGCTAAGCACTTCGTCTCCGGCGTCGACGCAAGCTAGCGGTGGCGCTAGGGTTTGAGCGAGGTGGCGAGGTGGAAGAGGGGATAATGACCGCAAGGTGTGGGTATTTATAAGGTAAAGGGCTGCACAGCGCAATTACGCAGGTGCCCCTGGCGGTTCACATGTAATGGACATGTGGCATGCATGCAACTCATTGGTAGTTGTTCCATGTTCCCACGCATGCCTGGTTTGTCGGGTGGTCATTCCAGCTTCTCTGGTATTCAGGCAAAGAAAATATAACATTGAAAGCAGTTTTAAATGTGTGTATCTGTATCTTCAGCTGACAAGGTCCCAGTGAAGACATTCAACATGTTTCAACAGAATGCATATGACTAGATAGATATAATTTGAGGAAGAAGCACAGAAGGGGTTAGGGTCCGATCACATTCACTTAGTTTAGAAAATTGCAAGTTTGAAGACATAGCTATAAGTGAATGATGTAGAGGACAGAGCACACACACACACACACACACACACACACATATACACACACACACATTAGAAAGAGACCAAATCAACATTGCGAAGATAAACCTTGAAGTCAAATCAATTTTGGAGACAAACCAAATGTGAAGATAATGCAATCATGACGCCAAAAGAAAATCTTCGAGAAAGTTTGGTGGTGGCGTTACCCACAGTATAGGAAGTATTAGACCCAGACACGACGCACAATTATCATGGCGCTCCGAATTCAAATTCCACGTTAATGTATTCACACTTAGAGAGTATGTCTTCATTGATTGAAGATATACGTTACTTCGTGTGTTGCACATCTAAGTCCTCAACATGCATAAGTGTTAGGATGTGTGTCCAATCATAGGACATTTGAGGATTCTAAGATATTTAGCTCACACCGCAACTTGCAAAAACTTTTCTCATCCAAGGGATTTGTGAAGATATATACCAATTGCTCTTCAGTGTTGACGTGAATGATATCAATATCTTCCTTCATGACATGATCTCTAAGAAATTGATGACAGATCTGAATGTGCTTTGTCTTTGAGTGCTGAACTGGGTTGTTGGCAATCTTGATGGTGCTTTCATTGTCGCAGTAGAGTGGCACATGCTTCAGGTGGATGCCATAGTCCTTGAGAGTTTGCTTCATCCATAGAAGCTGAGTGCAGCAAGATCCAGCAGAAATGTATTCTGATTCAGCAGTGGAGAGGGATACACAGTTCTGCTTCTGTGAAGACCAGCAGACAAGAGATCGTCCAAGAATGTGAAATGTGCCTGATGTGGACTTGCGATCAACCTTTTCACCAGCATAATCAGCATCTGAGAATCCAACTAGATCAAACTCTGAGCCCTTTGGGTACCATAATCCTAGTGTTGGGGTGTATGCCAAATATCGAAGAATTCGCTTCACAGCTAAGTGATGCGATTCCTTTGGTGCCGCTTGGAATCGGGCACACATGCAAATGCTAAGCATTATATCAGGCCTAGATGCACATAAGTAGAGTAAAGAACCAATCATGGAGCAGTATACCTTTTGATCGAACTCTTTACCATTGTCGTCGGGGCCCAATTGGCCTTTGGTTGGCATTGGCGTCGTTTACCCTTTGCAGTCTTGCATTCCAAACTTCTTCAGGCAATCTTTGAGGTATTTTTCTTGTGATATGAAGGTACCATTGCTCCGCTGACGGATGTGAAGACCAAGGAAGAATTTCAGCTCACCCATCATAGATATCTGATATTGCTCTTGCATCATATGCGCAAACTCATCACTGTATCTCTTGTCAGTGCATCCGAAGATAATGTCATCCACATAGATTTGGCATACAAACAGTTCACCATCATATGTCTTCGTGAAGAGAGTGGGATCTAGACAACCAGGTTTGTAGCCTTTGCTCTTCAGGAAGTCTTTGAGTTTGTCATACCAAGCTCTAGGGCTTGTTTGAGGCCATACAGTGCCTTGTTGAGCTTGTATACCATGTCAGGACACTTTGGGTCTTCAAAACCAGGTGGTTGTGCAACATACACTTCTTCTCCAATTTTGCCGTTGAGAAAGGCACTCTTTACATCCATTCGGTATAGAAGAATGTTGTTGTGGTTGGCATAGGCTAGCAGTATGTGAATGGCTTCAAGCCTAGCCACAGGAGCAAATGTTTCATCGAAGTCAATCCCTTCAACTTGTGTGTAAGCTTGAGCAACGAGACGGGCCTTGTTTCTGACAACTTGACCATGCTCATCTTGTTTGTTGCGATAGATCCATTTGGTGTCGATGATATTGTGCTTGCGAGGATTAGGACGCTTTACTAGCTCCCATACATTGTTCAGCTCGAACTGTTTTTTTACTATGAACAACAGTGGGAGAGGCTCCCACTGACTTTGTATTACTCACAAAACTAGTTACATCAAGTGTTACAAGTGGGTAATTAGTGGCCCCCCGACCGTAGCTTCAAACTAAACAAACGGCTCACAGGCCTTGTATGTATGTAGTTAAGAAAGGATGAAGTCCCTCTTTACAATTGTGTACTAGAAGACTCAAAAGGTCTCTGAATCTAGCCAACCATGAACGAAAAGAATGCGGGATCCCTCTGAAGTGCTCATTGTTTCTCTCTATCCACAGGCTCCACGCAGCCATCAATAAAATGTCCATGAAAAGTGGTTGGCTCCAATTTTCCTTGCCATCATGCAGCAATGAAAGTCTGTTCCCCGACGCCGGCCATCGCATGCCAACTTTCTCCCAACAGCTCTGGGTAAAAGGGCAGGAGAAGAAGAGGTGCTCGATGGTTTCCTCCGGAGGGTTTTGGCAAAACATGCAGGCGTAGTTATTTCCCGCAATGACATAGTGCCTACGTCTCAGCATGCCTCTCGTGTTCAAGCGGTCCACTAGCAGCAGCCACCCAAACATTTTGAATTTGGTCGGACTTTTGGCCTTCCAAAGACAAGCAAAGGCATCGTCAGCGGTCTTCTCTCTGAAGCAGTGGCCATAGAACTTTTTGGAGGAGAAGCCACCCCCAAGAGTGCATTCTGAGGTGTCCTTGCAATCCCTATCTAGAAGCATAGTTTGAATCCATTCAGGTTCCATGAAGGCTTCATCAACTTTCTTGGGTTCAGATATAGAGACAAATGCAAAGTGCCCATAGAAATTTGCTAGCTGTGTTGCTCTTGAACGAGTGAGTGGACCTGGTGCATTGATGCTATCAATTATCTTCTCAATCTGTACTTCATTTTCAACACGAGGATGAACTGGACGAAGATTTTGCCCTTGCTGATCATTGTCTTCATCTTCAAAGATTGGCTTCAAAGTTGAGCGTAGTCTTCAGCTGATTAGGTGCGAAATGATGGTTTCCTCTTCACTGTGCCTCTCAAGGTATGATTTCTCCAAAGACTCATAAGCTTGATAGATTCACTTGGTGTAGCTTCATCTAGCACATTTAAGTGTGCTCTCTTTGCGAGCCGTTAGTCTCATCGAACCACACATCCACAGTTTCAACCACTTTATAGTGAAAGAGGTTGAAGACTCTGTAGGAGTGCGAATCCTTTCCGTAACCAAGAATAAAACCTTCATGTGCTTTCGGTGCAAACTTTGAAGTGTGATGCGGATCCTTGATCTAGCACCTAGCACCAAATACTCTGAAATAGCTGACGGCTTCTTACCAGTCAGGAGCTCATATGATGTCTTCTTTAGAAACTTGTGAAGATAAACACGGTTGATGATGTGGCATGCAGTATCAATGGCTTCAGGCCAGAACTTCCTTGGAGTCTTGTACTCATCAAGCATCGTCCTTGCCATCTCAATGAGGGTTCTGTTCTTGCGCTCCATGATGCCATTCTACTGAGGTGTGTATATAGCTGAGAACTCATGCGTGATGCCCAATGTATCAAGATAAGTGTCGAGGCTGGTGTTCTTGAATTCTGTGCCGTTGTCACTTCTGATGTGCTTGATCTTGATGCCATAGTTGGTCATGGCACGGTTGGCGAATCGTCTAAAGACATCCTATACTTCAGTCTTGTAGAGAATTATGTGCACCCATGTATATCTCGAGTAATCATCAACAATGACGAAGCCATAGAGGCATGCAGTGGTAGTGAGGGTAGAGTAGTGAGTAGGGCCAAATAAGTCCATGTGAAGCAGCTCGAAGGGGCGTGTCGTTGTCATGATTGTCTTCGAGGGATGCTTGGCCCTAGTCATCTTTCCAGCTTCGCAGGCACCACATAGATGATCCTTCTTGAACTTGACACCCTCGATGCCTATGACATGCTTCTTCTTCGCGAGAGTGTACAAGTTCCTCATGCCAGCATGCCCTAGCCTCCGATGCCAGAGCCCACACTCTAAAGCTTTTGCTAGAAGACATACTGCCAGTTGTGGTCCTGCGGAGAAATCTACCATATACAGATCATCTTTTCGATACCCTTTAAAGACTAGAGATTTGTCAGATTCCATAAGTACAAGGCAACGATATTTTCCAAATATCACAATCATGTTCAGATCACAAAGCATTGAGACAAACATTAAGTTGAAACCAAGGGACAGTCACCGCTAAATGTTTCTATTCATATATACATCCCACACAGTCACTCCAAGGAAAACGTTTGCGTAAGGTGGCGTAACACAAACAGTTTTCAAGAGAATGGCGTGTGTGATTGTTCATTGATCCAACACGGTTTATTCCTAGAAACCGTGTATGTTGCCTGAGGTCATTGCCCACGGTGTTTTCTCAATAACCGTTTGCAATAGGAAAACCCAATTAGCAAGCTAATTGACCAATTAGTGGGTTAATTGGACTATTATTAATAATCCATTTACTAATCTAATTGACATTCGTATTAAGCACATAATATATTCCATTTCCATATTAAGGAAGCAGGATTTTATAATTGAAATACATCGGAGTACAACATGATATAGCTTCAAAGACTCGGCTACCCCATTACACGATCGCACTCAAAGAAGAAGTTTCACATGCAACATCTAGAACCTTTCAAAATTAGCATCATAGACGGTACATAGAGAGATGCATCTCATCTGGAAAACTGCTGAAGCGGAAGGCGAATATTGAGTCTTCATTCATGTTGAAGGTCTTTACAACTTTAGGCCAGTGCCTGTGGATGATTGATCGTCCATCCTTCGACCTCTTCAGGAACACTTCAATATTGATCCGTGGGTGTTGTATGAAAACTTTCCTCGCCTCCTGACCACAGAGGTGGTTTGAGAGGTAATCATCAGTGAACCCTGAAAACAAGGATGTGCATAAATATCTTTTCTATATTGGAAATGGGGTAAAGGAATAAAAAAAGGCAAGGTATAATAGTTAGTACCATCTTGTAAACCTCAGTGCTTCCCATTGTTTCCCTGCAACACATATAAGGTAGTTAGTCATCAGGTTAAGTAAGCGTTCGCATGATATCAGTAAAATATGTTGATGATAAATAAGCACATTGCAGATTCATCAGATTAATTCAAGCCACATGGAAAACCCATTTGTCCAAACCAAGCATGATTAAGAACTAGGAAATATAGCACTTGTATATGTTTCTCATGTATTAAGTGCAGCCAAATTCAATTTATTCCTCACATGGTATACAATGACAGAACGCAGCCACAACAATTGAACATCGCATTGCAGAATTGAACCAAGCAGTTAACTAAACATCACAACTAATGAACCAAACGTTAACTAAGCACCACATTGCACAATATAACATACTCCTAATAGAAGATCAGACAGTTAACCAAACCAAGCATGCTTAACAACTTGGAAATATGGCAATTGTATTTATTTCTCATGTATTTAGTACAGCCAAATTTGATTTATTTCTCACATGGTATACAATAACAGAATGCAGCCACAACAATTGAACATTGCATTGAAGAATTGAACCAAGCACATAACTAAACACCACAACAAATGAACCAAACGTTAACTGAGCACTACATTGCACAATATAACATACTCCTAATAGAAGATCAGACAGTTAACCAAACCAAGCATGCTTAAAAACTTGGAAATATTGCACCCTGAAGAATTGAACATCACATTTGCAGAATTGAACCAAGCAGTTAACTGAACACCACATTACACGACATATAGAACATATAAATTATAGCAGAAGATTGCATGGTAAAAGTAGACAACACAATTCACTAGAATTTGTTAAGGAAAGGCAGTAGCTGGCAAACTGAACATGGGTCCTTATAGTGAGCTAATAAGACAAGCTACTCCTCATTGTCGGAGATATCGATGACGATTGGCTCCTTGGACATGGAAGAGAGCGAGGCCTCCGCATCATGGGTGCCCTTGTTGTAGTGGTGAGTTGCCTGAGCCGCTCCGGGCACCAACCTGCTGGCTCTCGAGATGAGGTAAGCACGTGCACGCCGAGAAAACACCTCTTAGTCTTTGTCGAAGGCACCGACGGTGGCCTCGAGAAAACGCCACGAACTGTCGTTTAAATAAGCCAACCGCGTCACGGCATTGGTGCGCAAGGCGTCAACGACGGCGAGGTGCTCCTCCAAGATCTGGGGGTCGGCACGAATGGCAGCCATCACGACCTCATCCGCGCGTGTGGCCGCGATTTGCTTCTCCGCTGCCAGATGCTCCTTAGATCCTGGCTATACTGTGTGCACCATGGCTTAGTCCGGCGCTTATTTGGTGGAGGGGTCGGTGTTTGGGTGGAAGGTGTCGCGCTCGCGCCGGCGGTCGGGGCATGTGGGATGTGGAAGGAGGAGGAGGATGGGGTCGGTGTGGATTACTGCTGGATAGGTGAGGCCGAGCGGCGTGAAGGAAGGTCGCGCCGAGGAGGCGGCGCTGCAAGCAAGGAGTGAAGGTTTCAACTTGGAAAGGAAGGCGGAAAGGGGAAATGTGGCTTTTGGTAAGGGGAGGGGCGGGAGGTAGATATTTCCGCGAAAGCCGAAAATTTGGAATCGCTTCAGCGAAAAAACTGGCGCGTAAAGTGTCATCAGACACGGTCCCTTATTCAGAACTGTGTGCGATATGTGAACATGACAAACGATTCAGATAGCTTAACCCGTGTGTGATGAGTTTGAACGTCAAAAATTTTGGTTCGAATTTCCATGGTTATAGTGGTCATCCATGTCATTGCATAATTTGGGTACACAAAGGAGACTACAGCACACCCACACTTCTTAATCGAGCAAGTTCAGCAATATAACAGAGCTAGCTGACCTAGACATTACTCTAAATAATTAAAGACCGGTGCTCTTAATTAAACAAAACAAATAGTACTACTACGACTGGTGCTCGTCGATCTCCGCTTCCGCCTCCATGTCCAGATCACGCCCGACGGTCTCCCGGGGAAGGGGCTTCATGGCATCAATCGCACCATACTCTGCAAGCATCTCGCCATCCGCGTCCGCCATATCTTTGGAATAGGCCGCCACGAGAAGGGCGTGGGCGGCCGTGATCTGGGCTTTGGCGGGCTCCGTCGTGGCAAGGTATGCCGCGCAGGAATGGATGGTTGCTCAAACTCTCTTGGTGATTGCCAACTCTTCGGCCGTGAGTTGCCGACCATTGTCGGAGTAGCTTCCTTCGATTTGTGCGGTGAGCGCCACGAGCTGGGCATGGACGGCCTCAACATGGTGGTGGGCGACCTCCATCAGGGCTAAGGCCGCTGCTGCGGAACGAATAGCTCCTGTGCCGCTCTCGCCAGTTGCTATCCCCGAGGCAGATGCTGCTGCCGCTGCCTTAGAAGCAGCAGCGCAAGAAATCCCCAGCAACGGCGCCAGAAATCCGCATGTTGGCGGCTGATCAAATCTTGATTGACTTGGCGTAAACCTCCTCGGCAACGGCGCCAGAAAATCCTTCTTGCTACCTCTTGAGCATGCATTGGTTTTCCCTTGAAGAGGAAAGGGTGATGCAGCAAAGTAGCATAAGTATTTCCCGCAGTTTTTGAGAACCAAGGTATCAATCCAGTAGGAGACTACACACAAATCGCCTAGCACCTGCACAAACAATCAAGAACCTTGCAACCAACGCGATAAAGGGGTTGTCAATCCCTTCACGGCCACTTGCAAAAGTGAGATCTGAAAAAGATAATAAGATAAATATTTTTGGTATTTTTGTTGTATAGATTGGAAAATAAAGATTGCAAAATAAACGGCAACAGAAATGGCTAGTTGACGATAAACTAATATGGGGTAAAATAGACTCGGGGCCATCGGTTTCACTAGTGGCTTCTCTCAAGATAGCATAGATTACGGTGGGTGAACAAATTACTACCGAGCAATTGATAGAAAAGCGCATAGTTATGAGAATATCTAGGCATGATCATGAGCATAGCCATCATGTCCGTGTCAAGTAGACCAAAACGATTCCGCATCTACTACTATTACTCCACACGTCGACCGCTATCCAGCATGCATCTAGAGTATTAAGTTCATAAGAACAGAGTGACGCATTAGGCAAGATGCCATGATGTAGAGGGATAAACTCAAGCAATATGATGTAAACCCATATTTTTATCCTCGATGGCAACAACACAATACATGTCGATTCCCTTTCTATCACTGGGACCGAGCACCGCAAGATTGAACCCAAAGCTAAGCACTTCTCCCATTGCAAGAAAGACCAATCTAGTAGGCCAAACTAAACCGATAATTCGAAGAGACTTGCAAAGATATCAAATCATGCATATAAGAATTCAGAGAAGAATCAAATATTGTTCATAGATAATCTTGATCATAAACCCACAATTCATCGAATCTCGACAAACACACCGCAAAAAGTATTACATCGAATAGATCTCCAAGAACATCGAGAACTTTGTATTAAGAACCAAAGAGTGAGAAGAAGCCATCTAGCTAATAACTATGGACCCGGAGGTCTGTGGTAAACTACTCACACATCATCAAAGAGGCTATGGTGTTGATGTAGAAGCCCTCCATGATTGAATCCCCCTCCGACAGATCGCGGGAAAAGGCCCCAAGATGGGATCTCACGGGTATAGAAGGTTGCGGCGGTGGAAAATTGGTTCGTGGCTCTCCTGGATGTTTTCAGGGTATAAGAGTATATATAGGCGAAAGAAGTAGGTTGGTGGAGCTACGAGGGCCCCACGAGTGTGGGGGCGCGCCTACCCCCCTGGGCGCCCCCTCCTGCCTCGTGGCCGCCTCGTTGCGTCTCTGACTTCCACTCCAAGTCTCCTGGATTGCGTTTGTTCCAAGAAAGATCCTCACGAAGGTTTCGTTCCGTTTGGATTCCGTTTGATATTCCTTTTCTGCGAAACACTGAAATAGGCAAAAAACAACAATTTGCACTGGGCCTTCGGTTAATAGGTTAGTCCCAAAAATAATATAAAAGAGTATATTAAAGCCCATTAAACATCCAAAGCAGATAATATAATAGCATGGAACAATAAAAAATTATAGATACGTTGGAGATGTATCAAGCATCCCCAAGCTTAATTCCTGCTCATCCTCAAGTAGGTAAATGATAAAAACAGAATTTTTGATGTGGAACTCTACCTAACATAATTTTCAATGTAATTTTCTTTGTTGTGGCATGAATGTTCAGATCCGAAAGATTCAAGGCAAAAGTTTAATATTGACATAAAAATAATAATACTTCAAGCATACTAACTAAGAATTTATGTCTTCTCAAAATAACATAGCCAAAGAAAGCTTATCGCTACAAAATCATATAGTTTGGCCATGCTCCATATTCGTCACACAAAATGCTCTCATCATGCACAACCCCGATGACAAGCCAAGAAATTGTTTCATACTTTAGTATTCTCAAACTTTTTCAACTTTCACGCAATACATGAGCGCGAGCCATGGGCATAGCACTATGGGTGGAACAGAATATGATGATGGAGGTTGTGTGGAGAAGACAAAAAAGGAGAAAGTCTCACATCGATGCGGCTAATCAACGGGCTATGGAGATGCCCATCAATTGATGTCAATGCGAGGAGTAGGGATTGCCATGCAACGGATGCACTAGAGCTATAAATGTATGAAAGCTCAACAAAAGAAACTAAGTGGGTGTGCATCCAACTTGCTTGCTCACGAAGACCTAGGGCATTTGAGGAAGCCCCATGTTGGAATATACAAGCCAAGTTCTATAATGAAAAATTCCCACTAGTATATGAAAGTGACAAAATAAGAGACTCTCTATCATGAAGATCATGGTGCTACTTTGAAGCACAAGTGTGGAAAAAGGATAGTAGCATTGTCCCTTCTCTCGTTTTCTCTCATTTTTTTGGGCCTTCTCTTTTTTTTGTCCTTTCTCTTCTTTTTTTCTTTTTTTCCTCACACGGGAAAATGCTCTAATAATGATGATCATCACACTTCTTTTTATTTACAACTCAAGGATTACAACTCGATACTAGAACAAAATATGACTCTATATGAGTGCCTCCGGCGGTCTACCGGGATGGGCAAAGAGTGACATGTATGAAAATTATGCATGGTGGCCTTGCCACAAATACGATGTCAACTACATGATCATGCAAGGCAATATGACAATGATGAAGCGTGTCATAATAAACGGAACGGTGGAAAGTTGCATGGCAATATATTTCGGAATGGCTATGGAAATGCAATAATAGGTAGGTATGGTGGCTGTTTTGAGGAAGATATAAGGGGGTTTATGTGTGATAGAGTGTATCATATCACGGGGTTTGGATGCACCGGCGAAGTTTGCACCCACCCTCGAGGAGAGAAAGGGCAATGCACGCATCAAGAGGCTAGCAATGATGGAAGGGTGAGAGTGCGTATAATCCATGGACTCAACATTAGTCATAAAGAACTCGCATACTTATTGCAAAAATCTACAAGTTATCAAAACCAAGCAGTACGCGCATGCTCCTAGGGGGATAGATTGGGAGGAAAAGACCATCGCTCGTCCCCGACCACCACTCATAAGGAGGATAATCAAAGAAACACATCATGCTTCAAATTTTTTACACAACGGTTACCATACGTGCATGCTACGGGACTTGCAAACTTCAACACAATTATTTCTCAAATTCACAATTACTCAACTAGCACGACTCTAATATTACCATCTTCATATCTCAAAACAATCATCAAGTATCAAACTTCTCATAGTATTGAATGCACTCTATATGGAAGTTTTTATTATACCCATCTTGGATGCCTATCATATTAGGACTAATTTTATAGCCAAAGAAAATTACCATGCTGTTCTAAAAGACTCTTAAAATAGTATAAGTTAAGCATGAGAGACCAATAATTTATATAAAATAAAACCACCATCGTGCTCTAAAAGATATAAGTGAAGCACTAGAGCAAAAATTATCTAGCTCAAAAGATATAAGTGAAGCACATAGAGTATTCTAATAAATTCCGATTCATGTGTGTCTCTACAAAATGTGTGTACAGAAAGGATGATTGTGGTAAAATAAAAAGCAAAGACTCAAATCATACAAGACGCTCCAAGCAAAACACATATCATGTGGTGAATAAAAATATAGCCTCAAGTAAAGTTACCGGTAGACGAAGACGAAAGAGGGGATGCCTTCTGGGGCATCCCCAAGCTTAGGGTTTTTGTTGTCCTTGAATTTTACCTTGGGGTGCCCTGGGCATCCCCAAGATTAGGCTCTTGCCACTCCTTAATCCGAAATCCATCAAATCTTTACCCAAAAACTTGAAAACTTCACAACACAAAACTTAAACAGAAAATCTCATGAGCTCCGTTAGTATAAGAAAACAAATCACCACTTTATGGTACTATAATGAACTCATTCTTTATTTATATTGGTGTTAAACCTACTGTATTCCAACTTCTATATGGTTCATACCCCCCGATACTAGTCATAGATTCATCACAATAAGAAAACAACACACGAAAAACAGAATCTGTCAAAAACAGAACAGTCTGTAGTAATCTGTATCAAACATATACTTATGGAACTCCAAAAATTCTGAAATAAATTGGCTCACTTGAGGAATTTATCTATTAATCATATGAAAAAATAATCAACCTAAAATCACTCCCCAGAAAAAAATGTCAGCTAATCTCGTGAGCACTAAAGTTTCTGTTTCTTACAGCAAGATCACAAAGACTTCACCCAAGTCTTCCCAAAGGTTCTATTTGGCACAAACACTAATTAGAACATAAAACCACATCTAAACAGAGGCTAGATGAATTATTCATTACTAAACAGGAACAAAAATAAAATTGGGTTGCCTCCCAGCAAGCGCTATCGTTTAATGCCCCTAGCTAGGCATAAGATTTCAACGATGCTCATACGAAAGATAATAATTGAAACACAAAGAGAGCATCATGAAACATGTGACAAACACATCTAAGTCTAACATAATTCCTATGCATAGGCATCTTATAGGCAAACAAATTATGAAGGCAAGCAAAAGCTAGCATATGCAAGGAAGAAGAAAGAGACGATAGCAATCTCAACATAAAGAGAGGTAATTTACTAACATGAATATTTCTACAACCATATTTTCCTATCTCATAGTAATTACATGTAGGATCATAAGCAAATTAAACAATATAGCTATCACATAACATATTCTCAACACGATCCACATGCATGCAATGTTGACACTCTTCCGAAATAGTGGGATTAACATTAACTAAAGTTATGACCTCTCCAAACCCACTTTTATCAAAAACTTCATAAGATTGAACATTATCCAAATATGTGGGATCTAAAGTTGTCACTCTTCCAAACCCACTTTCAGTATTATTGCAAACATTATTATCAATCTCATATTCATCATGGGGCTTAAATAAATTTTCAAGATCGTAAGAAGAATCACCCCAATCATGATCATTGCAACAAGTAGTAGACATAGCAAAATTAGCATCCCCAAGATTAGGGTTTTGCATATTATTAGCAAATTTGAAATCAATAGAATATATAGTAACATCATTGCAATCATGATTTTTATTCAAAGATATATCATGAGTCACTTTATAAAGCACTTCATCACAATTTTCAGATTCACGATTTTCAAGCAAAACCTCATAAAGATAATCTAGTGCACTCAACTCACTAGCAATAGGTTCATCATAATTGGATCTCTTAAAGAGATTAGCAAGTGGATGAGGATCCATGAACTTTTAGCAAGCGAAGATGCAAGCAAAAAGAAGGCACATGGTAACACAAGATCGAACGGGAGAGGGGCGAAGAAAAGGCAAAGGTTTTCGAAAATTGTTTTAGAAGTGGGGGAGAGGAAAACGAGAGGCGGATGGAAAATAATGTAATGCGAGGGAGAAGAGTTTATGATGGGTACTTGGTATGTCTTCACTTGAGCGTAGATCTCCCCGGCAACGACGCCAGAAATCCGCACGTTGGCGGGAGATCAAATCTTGACTTGACTTAGCGTAAACCTCCCCGACAACGGCGCCAGAAATCCTTCTTTCTACCTCTTGAGCATGCGTTGGTTTTCCCTTGAAGAGGAAAGGGTGATGCAGCAAAGTAGTGTAAGTATTTCCCTCAGTTTTTGAGAACCAAGGTATCAATCCAGTAGCAAACTACACACAAATCGCCTAGTACCTGCACAAACAATCAAGAACCTTGCAACCAACGCGATAAAGGGGTTGTCAATCCCTTCACGGCCACTTGCAAAAGTGAGATCTGAAAAAGATAATAAGATAAATATTTTTGTTATTTTTGTTGTATAGATTGGAAAATAAATATTGCAAAATAAACGGCGACAGAAATGGCTAGTTGATGGGAAACTAATATGGTGTAAAATAGACCCGGGGGCCATAGGTTTCACTAGTGGTTTCTCTCAAGATAGCATAGATTATGGTGGCTGAACAAATTACTGCCGAGAAATTGATAGAAAAGAGCATAGTTATGAGAATATCTAGGCATGATCATGAACACAGGCATCACGTCCGTGTCAAGTAGACCGAAACGATTCTGCATCTACTACTATTACTCCACACATCGACTGCTATCCAGCATGCATCTAGAGTATTACGATCATAAGAACAAAGTAACACATTAGGCAAGATAACATGATTTAGAGGGATAAACTCAAGAATATGATATAAACCCCATCTTTTTATCCTCGATGGCAACAATACAATATGTGTCGGTTCCCTTTCTATCGCTAGGATCGAGCACCACAAGATTGAACCCAAAGCTAAGCACTTCTCCCATTGCAAGAAAGATCAATCTAGTAGGCCAAACTAAACCGATAATTCGAAGAGACTTGCAAATATATCAAATCATGCATATAAGAATTCGGAGAAGAATCAAATATTGTTCATAGATAATCTTGATCATAAACCCACAATTCATCGGATCTTGACAAACACACCGCAAAAAGTATTACATCGAATAGATCTCCAAGAACATCGAGGAGAACTTTGTATTAAGAACCAAAGAGTGAGAAGAAGCCATCTAGCTAATAACTATGGACCCGAAGGTCTGTGGTAAACTACTCACACATCATCAAAGAGGCTATGGTGTTGATGTAGAAGCCCTCCATGATCGAATCCCCCTCCGACACCTGAAAACACGTATGCTTCTATTCTGCTTAATGAATGTGTTCCAATGTTGAGGCTGAATACCTATCTGATAGCGGCTATTCGGCCGATCATTGCTGCTTTTGGGCCCTGGAGTTCGGGTTTTGGATTCCGTGATATTACAGTGCAGCTGAATGTTAGTATTTCTGAACATGAGGGTCACTTTTCAGTTATATCGGCTACATGCAATCCGGCCCAAAGACTCAAGATTCAGCTCAGTCATCGATGTCATACCGGTAGCGATGCTTGGACTCGACCCGCTCAAGGTTTTACCATTCCACACAGGATTTAGCTATCGTTCCACACCCTCCTAAATCTCAGGTGGTAATCACAGAAATCTTGGATGAAAATGACACATCTGCTCCGGCTATAGAATTACTTTCTGATCACTCTTTGAACACCTCCTCTGGTTCTGTGACCACTTGTTCTTCTGGCTCCTCTGGAAATGTTGTGTCCTCTGAGACAGCAACAAGTAAGCGCAGCAAAGTTAAAGCTCCAGAATCTGTGATTGAGGTACGTCGCGATAACTGCTCAAACAAATATGATGGGTTCAAAACACACTCGGTTTCGACAAAGCAGGGCTAGAGCCTCACGAGTCAAACCAAGATGCATCCCTACTGCTGCTACTCAATCAAGCTATGGTGCGCCTGATTCCTCCAAGAATGACATGATCCCTCCGCCAACTCCAGTTCCTGTGCTACAACAAATTGGAATCTCCAAGTGTTCCATCCCACCAGAAGAAATAACAACTGAAGCTCTCCTGGCTGAGCCTGAGGAGGGCCCCTCCAACGCCTAAATTATCTGCCTACTTTATTTCAGTTGTTGTTTTACTTTCCTTCAGTTTATCATGGCACTTTTAGCAAATTGGAATATTTTGTGCTGGAATGTAAGGGGATTAAACTCTGAACCTAAGCTTTTGGCCTTATCGAATGCGATATCCTCCAGTGGTTGCGCAGTAATTTGTCTGCAAGAAACAAAAAAAGCCCACATTGATAACTTGTTCCTCAAGTCTTGTTGCCCACGATGATTTGATAAATTCGCGTACATACCTTCTTAGGGCGCCTCTGGTGGCATTGTAACAATTTGGAACAGTGCCATTTTCATAGGAACTGTACTCTTCCAAGAAGATTTTGCCCTTGTAATCAAATTTTGCTCCACGCAATCTGCTCAAGAATGGACATTAGTAAATGTGTACGGCCCGTGTCAGGGCGACCCTCGTGTGATATATACTCAATGGCTTCACAACTTGCATATTCCTCCAATGAAGACTGGTTGCTACTTGGAGACTTCAACTATATTCGCAATACGACAATGTAAATAAACACGGAGGTAACCCTAATGATATGATAGCCTTTAATGACTTCATCCGCTCCCAACAATTAATTGAACTTCCAATCAAGGGCCGTGCTTACACCTGGAGCAATATGCAAACCGACCCCCTCTTGGAGCAGCTAAATTGGTTCCTCACTTCTATCAACTGGACTGCAACTTATCCTAATACACTTGTTATGCCACTAGGGAAGCCAGTCTCTCACCATATCCCTTGTGTTGTCAAAATGGAAACCTCTATTCCTCGCAGCAAAAATTTCAGATTTGAGTCTTATTGAGTGAAGCATCCAGGCTTTTTGGACCTAGTTCAGGCTGTTTGGACAAGACCAGTAAAAAATGCCAATGCAAATGCAGCCACTATCATTTGCAAAAAGTTCAAAGCCCTCAGATACGAGCTGAAGAAGTGGAGCAAACGAATCTCCAAACAAAAGGTGGCAATTGATAACTCCAATCTTGCTCTGGCCAACATTGATGCCATAGAAAATCTCCGATTGTTAACGACACCAGAACAAAATTTTAGGAAGATTTTAAAGAAACACATTCTACGTCTCTTGAACTACCAAAGACAATATTGGCAGAAGCGGTGCACCATTCGCTGGGTGAAGTTGGGGGATGAAGACCCGAAGTTTTTGAAGGCGATGGCCTCGGAAAGATTCAGACGCAACACGATCCCAACTCTAAAGCTCCCTGACGGTACAATGGCCGAAGACCATACAAGCAAAGAGGCGATCATATATCAAGCGTTCAAAGAGAGACTTGGTAAATGGGGAGTTTCAAATGAAATTTAACACGCAAAACATTATCAAGAAAGTTGAGGGGCTGGATCAGTTAACAGTCCCGTTCACCATGGACGAAATTGATGCTGTTATCAAGGAAATGCCGGCTGACCGAGCACCTGGCCCGGACGGCTTCACTGGCCTATTTTTGAAAAAAATGTTGGCATCTGATTAAACAAGACTTTTGTAACTTATGCATTCAATTTTACGAAGGTGGTCTCAACCTTGAAAGCATTAATGATGGCTTTATTACACTCATACCCAAGGTTCGTTCTCCAGAGTCTGTGTCTGATTTTCGGCCAATCACTTTACTGAACTGTTGCCTTAAGGTCATCACGAAACTGCTCGCAAACCGACTACAAAAGTTCATTATTAAAATCGTTCATCGCAATCAGTACGGATTCATCAAAGGCAGATCCATACAAGATTGCTTGGCTTGGGCATTCGAGTACATACACCAATGCCAAACTTCAAAACAAAAAATTGTCTTGCTCAAACTAGATTTTGCCAAAGCTTTCGACACGATCGAACATGATGCCATGAAAATTATGGAGCATATGGGGTTTGACGCCAAATGGCTGGATTGGATCAGATGCATCTTCTCATCGGGAAAATCTTCAGTCCTCCTCAATAGTGTTCCAGGCCGACAATTTCTTTGCAAGTGTGGGGTTCGTCAAGGTGACCCCCTGTCACCACTCATCTTCGTTCTGGCTGCTGACCTTCTTCAGGCTGCTATTAATGACGCGTTCCGACAAGGAGAAATTCAGCTTCCCTTCCAGAGACCAAACGTAATGATTATCCGGTGATCCAATATGCCGACGACACGATTATACTACTTCCAAATTTCGGTTGAGCAAGCTATGACAATCAAGGGCATTCTTTCTGATTATGCTGCTTCAATTGGTTTAAAGATAAATTTTCACAAGTCCACATTAATCCCGATCAACTGTGAACCCGACTGCTACAACGCCATCGCCTCTATCTTTGGCTGTAAGGTAGGATCTATGCCTTTCACTTACTTGGGATTGCCTCTTGGAATAACCAAGCCCTCAGTCCAAGATCTGATGCCTCTTGTCTGCTCGATGGAAAGAACAATGACCAGCACTCTTACTCTAATGTCATATGGTGCAAAGTTGTCGCTCCTCAACAAGATGATCACTTCACTCACAATATTTGCTCTCTACACCCTCAAATTCCCACTGAAGATTCTAGAGCTGCTTGATAAACTCAGAAGGAAATGCCTTTGGACAAAAAAAACGGAGCAAGGAGATAAATGCAATTCACTTGCGGCTTGGGACATGGTTTTCCAACCAAAAGAAAGTGGTAGCCTTGGTATCATCAATCTCCGTATCCAAAGCGACGCCCTCCTCCTCAAATATCTACACAAATTTTACAACCATCATGACCTGCCTTGGGTAGAGCTGATATGGACAACATACTACACACACAAGATCCCACATGCGTCGGATCCATGTGGGTCGTTCTGGTGGAAAGACGTGCTGAAACTTACACCAATATATAGAGGTATATCCAAGGCAAGTGTAAATGTTGGGGACACGGTCCTTATGTGGAAAGATCTCTGGTTGGAATCTGTGCTGGAAGAACCGCACCCTCGAGCCTTCTCTTTTGCATTGAATGAGGACATTTCTGTCAAGGATTTCTTGGGATCCACTTCCCTCCATGAAACGTTTCACCTTCCCCTTTCGGTTCAAGCACATGATGAAGTTCGTGACCTGCAACAAAAAGTGTTGCACGTGGGTAACCAGGACACTCCATACACGCATGACACATGGGAATATTGCTGGGGAGCGAAGGATTTCAAAGCAAATAGATACTACAAGTTCTACTTTCGGGATGTGAAGGCCCACCAGTCCTATCATTGGCTCTGGAAGTCCAAAGTCACGCTAAAAATCAAGATGTTTGGATGGCTAATCCTCTCTGATCGACTAAATACTACTTAATATGCTCAAGAGAAGACATTATAACATCGGAGATGACCTCACTGCCTCTTGTGTAACCAACAAGTTGAAGAGGATGTGGAGCACATGATCTTTCAATGCCCCTTCAAAGAAATACTGCTGGTCCAAAATTGGGATCTCGTGGGAATCAACCGCATCCGCATCGCAATGGATAAGTAAAGCCTCTAATGATTGGAATAAGCCCATGTTCATGGAAATCTTCTTACAAGCAGCCTGGAGCATATGGAAAGAAAGGAATAACAAACTCTTCAGAGGCATCCCTCCAACATATCATAACTGGCTGGATAGGTTCAAAAAAGACTTCACCCTACTTCAATACGTAACCAAAGTTGATTTGAGAGACTTTATTCTCTCCTTTGTAAACAACCTCCAACCCCACTAGTTAGTCCAGGATTACATTAGATCACACTCCCTCCCAAGGTGGAGGATGAGTTGCTTGTAAATATGGATTGTACATTGTACCATACTTTTTGAGTAATACAAACACAGTGGGAGCCTCTCCCACTGTATAACTTCTCAAAAAAAAGGTTGCGTCGGTGGAAAAGTGGTTTTGTGGCTCTCCTAGTTGTTTCCAGGGTATAAGAGTATATATAGGCGAAATAAGTAGGTCGGTGGAGCTACGAGGGGCCCACAAGGGTGGGGTGCGCGCCTACCCCCCTGGGCGCTCCCTCCTGCCTTGTGGCTGCCTTGTTGCGTCTCTGACTTCCACTCCAAGTCTCCTGGATTGCGTTTGTTCCAAGAAAGATCCTCGTGAAGGTTTTTCGTTCCATTTGGATTCCGTTTGATATTACTTTTTTTGCGAACCACTGAAATAGGCAACAAAATAGCAATTTGCACTAGGCCTTCGGTTAATAGGTTAGTCCCAAAAATAATATAAAAGAGTATATTAAATCCCGTTAAACATCCAAAACAGATAATATAATAGTATGGAACAATAAAAAATTATAGATACGTTGGAGACGTATCAGCTGCAACGGTTGGTTATAATAAACTGTGTGTGATCTACTTGATTTTTCGTCTTGATTTGAATTATGTAATGGGGTCACAGCTGCAAAGGATGGTGTTTGAATTACTAGAACTTTTATCTGTAGTGAACATGCAACTATAGGTGTGTCGTCAAAAAATTGGAATTATTCAGGGTTCGTTTGAACGTTTTTATACATTAACTTGGTTTTGTAGGCATTTCAGGTGCATAATTCAAATTTGAACTATGTAACACCCCCAGTGTCATGCTACAGTAATCCCCTGTTAATGGTGCCATGTCATCATGTTACTGTTGCTAATCTTCACTTGATCGAAATCACAATTCAAATTCAAATCCAAATTTAAAGTCAAAATTCTAACTTCTCATGCATAACAACAAAAATGTTCATCATGTGGCAAATATTCATTTGTTAATATTGGTGGTGAACCAAATTTTTCAAAGTGCTCAACTGCCCAAAACTAAATAAATGGTGGCCTAAACGATAATTTAATTGCATTTTAAAATTGTAATAATGCTAAACTATTTTATGTAAATGTTAAACTTAATTTGATAGTAGCCTAAATTATACTAGTATTTTTTGTGTAAGTTTTATAATTTACAAAACTATTTTGCTTTTGATTTTGAAATAAAAACAGAAAGCTTTAAAAGTAAAGGAGAAGAGAGAACCCCCCTTGCCCCACTGGGATTTAGCCCACCCCAGCAAGCCGGCCCACCTTCCCCCCGGTCGCTGTCTTCCTCCCCTGTTCAACCGACCGGGGCTCCTCCCGAGTGTCCCCGTCGGACCAGCTCGCCGGTGCCGCCCCGAGGGGATAAGGGCGCAGTCCCCTCGATGCCTCGATCCCTTCCCTCCACTCACTACTCTCCCACTTGGTCCTCCCCACTCACTCTCTTCCCCTTGCTCGTGCTCCCTTCCCCCTCAGATCCACCTCGCCCGCTACTGCCGTCTCCGCGTCCTCGTCATCACCACGCACCGGAGCCTCCCCGAGCTTCACGGCGGTGTCCAGGAGCCCCGACGGGTCCTTCTTCGTCAACTACACCACTGGAGCGAGGCTGGAGAGCCTTGACGCCATCACCCACGTCGTCTTCGTCCTCGGACCGTCGGTGTCGGTCGCTCTTGATCCACAGCCACTGCTGCCTCCTCGCCTCCTTCGAGCTCGGCCACCGCATCGATGTGAGGCCCCCCTTTCCGTTCCCCCTCTTCCCCTTATGTTTCCCTGCCATAGACGCTGCTCCACCGCGCCCGAGTTCCTGGCGGACTCGTGGTCGCCGTGCTCATGGCCGCACACCCGTGAGCCTCAAGCTGCATCCTGGACGCGTCCTATCGCGCCCGGCACCCGTCCACACCTAGCTGATGCTCGCTACCGCTTCCGCTCGTCGCGGCCGCGCCCCGCACATGGCCGCCCGCATCTCCCCACGCCCGCTCGCGCATGGCCGGCCCCCGCTGCTCTCTCGCCGCCCTAGCTGTCGGCCCGCGCGCTCGCGCCCTCCTGCTGCAGCCTCACCGTGATCCCCCTCGCCCCCTTCGTTGCTCGCCGCCGCTCGTGCCGGTGACAGCCCACTCAGGCTCCCCGCGCTCGCCCCGTGCTCGCCCCACGACCAGCGCTTTCGCCGCCCGCGCTGCTGCTGCAACTGCTCACCGCGTCTGACGCCCGCCTCTGCTCACCGCGGCTGACGCCCGCCTCTGCTCCACAGACCTCCTCTCTGCCGCGCCCGGCTTCGCTTGTCGCTTCGCCGCGCCGCCTCCACCCGTTCTTTCTGCTCGGCCTCCACTGCCGCTTTGCCTCCGCCACGGCTCGCCCCACGCCTTTTGCCGCCGCCAGCGTGGCCGCCGCCCGCGCCACGCTGCCACCGCGCGCGGCGCGGCGCCCTGCTCCTCCCCATCGCCCGACGACCTCGCCTGTGTTCGGGCGGGCTACGCCCAAGCGCCCGCGCCCGTTTAGCCCGTTCCAGTGGCCTTTGTACCACTCGCAGCTGCCCCCCCCAAAGAGTTTAAAAAAATATATATTATAAAAATTAATTAGTTATTTAGATAATTGATTAATTAACTTAATTAACCTAATGAACTAGATTAGTTAAGATAAATCAGTAATTAACTAGATGCGTGTATGACAAGGGGCCCCACCCCCATGTTGACCAGTCAAACAATGACAGATCAACTGGGACCCCATGGACCCACATGTCACCCTCTGCTACACTTCTGTGTACGCAGAGCTGGGTGCACCTAGCGTTTTAATCATTATTTTCGAATTAATTATAATTTCAGAATATTTCTAAAACTTTAATAATTCATATAAAATAAACCGTAGCTCGGATCGAAAAACTTTATACATCAAAGTTGCTCAGAACGACGAGACGAATCTGAATACGAGGTCCATTTACCTGTTAGATGCCTCTAACTATCTGAACATGGAACTTTCCCCCTCCGGTCATCTGTTTGACACAGGTCCGGAACCGGAAAAACATTCCCGGTTGAATTCCCCCTTCACCTTTATCGTGTAGCCATACGTTTGGTCACACCCGGCACATCATATTGCCATGTTATGCTTTGTGATGCTATGTTTGCTTTATATTTATTGTTTCTTCCCCCTCTTCTCTCCGGTAGACCCCGAGACCGATGCTGCCCCTGTGATCGACTACGTCGACGACGACACTTCTTCCTTTTCAGCAGAGCTTCCAGGCAAGCCCCCCCTTTGATCATCCCGATATCGCCCATTCCATTCTCTCATGCTTGCATTAGATTTTGCTACTATAATTGTTTGCTCCTATTCTGATGCATAGCCTGCTTTTATATCTGCTGTTGTACCTTACCTGCTTATCCTAAACTACTTAGTATAGGTTGGTTAGTGATCCATCAGTGACCCCCAACCTTGTCCTTGTTGCCCCTGCTTCATCATTGAAGACCCGATCAACAGGATCGAAGACCAGGCCCCGGCACCGCATATCACTTTCCCCTTAGTTGCTCGACACTACTGGGTTACTATCGAGTGCGGAGGGTGAGACCTCTACAACACTTCTGATGTTAACCTTGTAGTGTAGCTATTCAGTCGTGGTCATCGAGGGTGATTCCGCCTTAACCACTTCCGATATGACTCTGTCGTGCAACCCCTCAAGTGTGAACCTCGGGGGTGGTTCCTCTTACGTTCGCCTTGATGATTACATCGAGTGGAATTCACCGGGGGTGATTCCTCGGGTTTTCCCCTTGATGTTTGGACACACGGATACTTGGACTTTACCAGTGATACTTGGAATGGCGGGTCGACCCTGAGGGGTACCCTCGAGTGATGTGGAGACAGGTTGACCTGGAGGGTGCCCGCGAGATAATTATGAGGCGTGGCCGGGCATTCCTAGCCCTTGCCGCAAGTCCTCGAGACGGGGCTACGGGGTCACATATTTCGTGAGTCTCTGCTTGTTACCGCGCGTTCCTAATCCACTATGATTTGGATATTTGATCCGAGGGGCCTCTGGCCTGATAGCACTAACCATCACGTGGGCATAGTATGGGCGTTCTGCGTCGTATGCATCAGCCGAAGCTTAATAGACGTCAGTGACTGAGCGCCCCGCGCTGGGTTGAACTGCGTAAGCACCTGCCTTTTTGAAGGAAGTAGCTAGGTCTGCTCACCGGCCGCGTACGCAATGTGCAGGAGTGCCCGGGGAGATGGCCCATGACCCCTGGGGGCATAGGTTTAGTCTGGCGTGCTGACCTCTCTATTAAGCCTAGGTCAAGTTGCGGCGTATTGGTTGGCCGAGGCCGGGCATGACCCAGGAAAGTGTGTCCGGCCGGGGTTAAGCGAGCGCGGTGGGTAAGTTGGTGCACCCCTGCAGGGAAGAAAACATCTATCGATAGCCTGTCCTACGGTAACGGACACTTGGAGTTGTATCCTGATCGATACAGCTAGAACTGGATACTTGTGATGAGAAATGGATAGTATGGCTCTGGGATTGCTTTCTCGCAGGGAGTCGAGAAAGGATCTCTGGCCGAGGTTGATAACACTTCTACTACTTTACTTTATGCTACTCTACTCCCTCCTGTTGCTGCAAGATGGTGGTTTCCAGAAGATGCTAGTCTTCGATAGGCTAGGCTTTCCCCTTCTCTTCTAGCATTCTACAGTCCAGTCCACAGATACACCCCTTTTTCATTGATACCGATGCATATGTAGTGTAGATCCTTGCTTGCGAGTACTTTGGATGAGTACTCACGGTTGCTTTGCTTCCTCTTTCCCCTCCTCTTTCCATTCTTCTCGGATGTTGCAACCATATGTCGGAGCCCAGGAGCCAAATGCCACCGTCGATGCCTTCTACTACGTGGAGACCACCGACGACCAAGAGTAGTTAAGAGGCTCCCAGGCAGGAGGCCTTGCCTTTTCGATCGTAGATGCTTTTGTGTTGGCCTTCTTAAGGCAACTTGTCTAACTCATGTCTGTACTCAGATATTGTTGCTTCCGCTGACTCTTGTGTATTCGAGCTTATGTATTCGAGCCCTCGAGGCCCCTGGCTTGTAATATAAAGCTTGTATTATTTTAATTTGTGTCTAGAGTTGTGTTGTGATATCTTCCCGTGAGTCCTTGATCTTGATCGTACACATTTGCGTGTATGATTAGTGTACGATTGAATCGAGGGCATCACACGTTGGTATCAGAGCCGACTGCCTATAGGATCCCCCTTTCCAACTGCTTGGCCGAAGTTGAGTCTAGAAACCAAAAACCGTTTTACTAACTTGGATGTGTGGCTTACGGGCCCACGTCGCCAATTGGGTGGTATTAGGATCTTTTATTCCTCGTCTATACTCTGAGACTCTGATCTCTCTTCCATTCGGGTTAAACGATTTTGCTAAATCTAACATTAGGTTGTGGCAACGACTTCCTCTCGGAGAGCCCCTTCCTTCGAGATGATCGCCTACTTCACCAGAAGACTTCGAAGATACTCTCCGATGTTCGCTCGAGAACTTGTGCTTATCGCTTTTTCGATTCCCTTCCACCGTCAACCCCTATGGATAACGACCTAGAATTGACGTTCATACCTTCATCCCCAGTTTCTCTTGTTATTACAGGATGCGTTGAGATACTCGCCGATGTTCCGCGAATCCTTTGAGCTTACTGCCCTGCGGTTCCTTACCGCATGAAAGCCCTTGCGAATAATTCCTCACACTTATCGGGGATCCGTTCATCCCCAGTTTCTCATGTGTTTCACAAATTCTTTGGAAAACTATTCGATCTTCCGATAATCCTTAGTAGCCTATTGCTCCTGTTCTTCCTTATCGTCTTGCATTATGGTTAATACCATATGTCTAACAATATTCATTAAACTCCTTTGAGATTGTCATTCCTTTCCTATTGATTCGACATGTGTGTGAATGCACACATTCATTAGTTATTCCCTGGTAATTATTTATCCTTCTGGCTCATACTCCACTCTAGACATGAGCTGTTTCTCGGCAAATCAAACCTTGATTGATTGTCGATCTAAGCCTATTCAACTTATCCATCCTTAATCAGAGCGTCTGATTCTGATCGCTTGATTTGGAACTCATGATTCCTTTGCATTTGAGCTTCGAATTAGTCAAGTTGTTTCTATAATCTGATCTCCTTGCATTATTTCTTCTTCTGATTGAGTATCGATGCTCAAATTAGATCCCTTGTGGACCACCACATCCTTTCTTGGATCATTATCCGACAATGCCCCTCGTGTTAATCACCTTGTGAGTTCTTCCCTGATACATAATGCCTTTGGTAAATTGTATCCTCTCCTTTGGTCAACCATGCTCTAACTTTGAGCTTGTGTTAGTTACTCTCTAAGTTTGTGGTATATGTTCCTAAGATGCCCCTATGGGTTGAACCTATGCTTTCCCTAATCTGTGTGAACCCGAGAGTTCTCACGAGTCATACTATTCTGGTGTTTTGCCAGATAAAATTTCAACTCTACAACTTCTTCAGAGACGAGAAGTGAATGAAAGGTCAGGCATTGAAGAAGTGGGTGTCGACCTTGAACCTTTGTGTTCATGCCCATGGACCCGATGTGGAACTTATCATGGAAGCTTCTTGTAATAATAACTATTTCCTTGATATACTATCATCTGGTATCGGTGAATTGATCCTTCGCAACCGTGGTTCCGACCATGATTGTTCTTCTTTGGTCCCATTTCTTGGACAATTTAAATCACTTGTCTTCTGTAGGTCAATACGCCTGCCCAACCTCTATTATGATCTACCTTCGAGTATTACCCCTGGTATCTTGAGGATATCATGCCATTGCAGTACATCTTATGAACTTTTGTTGGAGTACTACCTTACCCTATCTTTGTCACTTCATGGGTTCTGAGTTGTTTGTCAACTGATAACACCGATAAGTGAATCAATCCCGCACTCTGATTCAATAACTCTAAGTAATTTTCGTTGCTTATGAGTTTAATATTCCTTCAAGTCATTCCTAGCCTGATCGGCTATATCGTTATCATGCTAAATTTTAGCTGTGCTACCTGGTCCTTCTTCCGGTAGCACAATTTTCGACAGTGAGCCAAGCTTACATCGATCTTCCTCGTCATACCATTACGCCTTGAACTGCAAGTTTGATTTCGAGTTTGCGTCATACCCTTGGTTCCAATAACCTTTTGCTTCATCATTCCTTTGACTGGATGTCATCAACGATCGATTGCATCTTCATGAAATCTCTCGACAATTGTGTCGTGATCATCATCAACAATCTGAGCTCTTCCAGGATATCAATCGAATTCATGATGAGAAATATCATCCTTGCCCCTCGATGATTTGTGTTATCATCGACAACATTCTTGTATGCCCCCAACACAAACTTGTTCATAAATTTTGGAAATAAATCCTATTTGACATGTCGGTGGATTGCTGCTGAATCCTCGGACACATCCTCATCTATTCCTTGCTGAAATTGTATGACATATTTTATAAGTTGTTTTCGATGGATCCTTTTGAGTTTCCGAAGTCCGACCTTTACCTGATGAGCATGTCAATGCTACCTCGAAGCGTGACTGTGGTACTTCGAACATCAACAAGAGCATTCAAAGCACAATGCTAAATGTTTCATGATCGATTATCCAAACACCATTATATGGGTAACATCATGAATTTCCTCGCCCCTTTACTATAGTGGTTAACTACATGCTGTCCTATCTTGTATATCCTGCTCCACTTGTTCTTGTGGAGGATATGCTCCTAATACTTGTGTTTAAACACATTTTCCTTTCCAATGTTCTGATTAATCTAGTGATCACCTTTTCTTTTCCATTGTTTTGTTTAACCTATCTTGTGGTTTATGAGATCTAAGCAGTAATAATTCCCTGCTTATGTAAGCACCTCGGTGTAAAATTTGTCAGTAAGACCTTGTTATTATTGTTGTTGACATTCTGGTAACCACCGATGGACGAGAACTTTGCCTATTTGTCCGCCTCGTTCAACGAGCAAGAAAATAGTTCTCTTCGTCCCTCCCCCTTGGTATCGACGTTGTTGGCAACATAACTGACAGTCTATCATCTGACATGCCTTGCTATCAGCCCCCTTTCTACTTTTAACCCACATGGTGGGACAATAACCCATAGTTCCACAGGATCGGAACCTGACTCTCCTGTATATCTTTGATTCTGAAATATTCTTGCATTTGGCTTCGTGTCATGTCACGAGCCACCTTTCGAGAGATAATCTATTCCCGATGCTCTGAACCCCTTTCTCACACTCTGTTCAGGTATCAATCGTTTGTCCATTCGCTTGAAACTTCCTATTGTACCTTCATACTTTGCTCTCGATGTTTTATTAAGTTTCAACTCGAGAGATATTTCTTCCTCGTTCCCTGAATTGTTCACCAGATAATTAACCCTATAAGGGTTAGTTCTCTCGAAGTTACTCTTTACTTCCCCACTTAAATCTCGGGACGAGATTTCTTGTAGTGGAGGAAATTTGTAACACCCCCAGTGTCATGCTACAGTAATCCCCTGTTAATGGTGCCATGTCATCATGTTACTATTGCTAATCTTTACTTGATCCAAATCATAATTCAAATTCAAATCCAAATTTAAAGTCAAAATTCTAACTTCTCATACATGGCAACAAAAATGTTCATCATGTGGCAAATAATCACTTGTTAATATTGGTGGTGAACCAACTTTTTCAAAGTGCTCAACTGCCCAAAACTAAATAAAAGGGTGGCCTAAACGATAATTTAATTGCATTTTAAAATTGTAAAATGCTAAACTATTTTATTTAAATGTTAAACTTAATTTGATACTAGCCTAAATTATACTAGTATTTTTGGTGTAAGTTTTACAATTTATAAAACTATTTTGCTTCTGAATGTAAAATAAAAACAGAAAGCTTTAAAAGAAAAAGGAGAAGAGAGAAGCCCCCCTTGCCCCACTGGGATTTAGCCCACCCCAGCAAGCCAGCCCACCTTCCCCCCGGTCGCTGTCTTCCTCCCCTGTTCAACCGACCGGGGCTCCTCCCGAGCATCCCCGTCGGACCAGCTCGCCGGTGCCGCCCCGAGGGGATAAGGGTGTCGTCCCCTCGATGCCTCGATCCCTTCCCTCCACTCACTACTCTCCCACTTGGTCCTCCCCACTCACTCTCTTCCCCTTGCTCATGCTCCCTTCCCCCTTAGATCCACCTCGCCCGCTACTACCGTCTCCGCGTCCTCGTCATCACCGCGCACCGGAGCCTCCCCGAGCTTCACGGCGGTGTCCAGGAGCCCCGACGGGTCCTTCTTCGTCTACTACACCACTGGAGCGAGGCTGGAGAGACTTGACGCCATCACCCACGTCGTCTTCCTCCTCGGACCGTCACCGTTGGTCGCTCTCGACCCACAGCCACCGCTGCCTCCTCGCCTCCGTCGAGCTCGGCCACCGCATCGATGTGAGGCCCCCCTTTCCGTTCCCCCTCTTCCCCTTATGTTTCCCCGCCATAGACGCTGCCCCACCGCGCCTGAGTTCCTGGCGGACTCGTGGTCACCGTGCTCATGGACGCACACCCGCGTGCCTCCAGCCGTGTCCTCTCACGCCCGGCGCCCGTCCACACCCAGCTGATGCTCGCTACCGCTTGCGCTCGTCGCGGCCGCGCCCCGCACATGGCCGCCCGCATCTCCTCAGCGCCCGCTCGCGCATGGCCGGCCCGCTGCTCCTCACCGCCACGGCTGTTGGTTGGCGCTTCGCGCCACTGCAGCCTCACCGTCTGCCTTGCCCTTGCCCGCCGCCCGCGCCAGCGGCGACCCTCCGGCTCCCGCGCTTTCGCTACGACTAATCGCCGCCGCTGGCTGGCTGCTCACCGCGTGTGACGCCCTGCCTCTCCTCCACAGACCTCCTCTCCCGCCGTGCCCGGCTCGCTGCTGTCGCTCGCACGCAGCCTCCACCCTCTGCTGCTGCTCAGCCTCCCTGTGCCGCCTCCCCATGCTGCTCGCCACGCCGCTGCCACAGCGCCACGCCACGCCGGCCCACCGCCCGCGGCCGCCGTCGCCGCCTCAAGGCCTGCTCCTCCCATCGCCCGGCGGCGTCGCTGTGCAGGCGGGCTACGCCCAAGCGCCCGCGCCCGTTTAGCCCATTCCAGTGGCCTTTGTGCCACTGGCGGCTGGGGGCCCTCCCCAAACAAAGAGTTTTAATATATATATATATATATTATTAAAATTAATTAATTATTCAGTTAAGTGATTAATTAACTTAATTAACCTAATGAACTGGATTAGTTAAGATAAATCAGTAATTAACTAGATGTGTGTATGACAAGGGGCCCCACCCCCATGTTGACCAGTCAAACATTGACTGGTCAACTGGGACCCCATGGACCCACATGTCACCCTCTCGTACACTTCTATGTACGCAGAGCTGGGTGCACCTAGCGTTTTAATCATTATTTTTGAATTAATTATAATCTCAGAATATTGCTAAAACTTTAATAATTCATATAAAATAAATCGTAGCTCGGATCGAAAAACTTTATACATGAAAGTTGCTCATAATGACGAGACGAATCTGATTGCGCGGTCCGTTTACCTATTAGATGCCTCTAACTATCTAAACATGGAACTTTCCCCCTCCGGTCATCTGTTTGACACAGGTCCGGAACTGGGAAAACATTCCAGGTTGAATTCCCCCTTCACCTTTATTGTGTAGCCATACGTTAGGTCACACCCGGCACATCATATTGCCATGTTATTCTTTGTGATGCTATGTTTGCTTTATATTTATTGTTTCTTTCCCCTCTTCTCTCCGGTAGACCCCGAGGCCGATGCTGCCCCTGTGATCCACTATGTCGACGATTACACTTCTTCCTTTTGAGCAGAGCTTCCAGGCAAGCCCCCCCTTTTATCATCCCGATATCGCCCATTCCATTCTCTCATGCTTGCATTAGATTTTGCTACTATAATTGTTTGCTCCTATTCTGATGCATAGCCTGATTTTGTATCTGCTGTTGTACCTTACCTGCTTATCCTAAACTGCTTAGTATAGGTTGGTTAGTGATCCATCAGTGACCCCCACCTTGTCCTTGTTGCCCCTGCTTCATCATTGAAGACCCGATCAACGGGATCGAAGACCAGGCCCCGGCACCGCACATCACTTTCCCCTTAGTTGCTCGACACTACTGGGTTACTATCGAGTGCCAAGGGTGAGACCTCTACAGCACTTCTGATGTTAACCCTGTAGTGTAGCTATTCGGTCGTGGTCATCGAGGGTGATTCCGCCTTAACCACTTCCGATATGACTCTGTCGTGCAACCCCTCAAGTGTGAACCTCGGGGGTGGTTCCTCTTACGTTCGCCTTGATGATTACATCGAGTGGAATTCACCGGGGATGATTCCTCGAGTTTTCCCCTTGATGTTTGGACACACGGATACTTGGACTTTACCACTGTTACTTGGAAAGGCGGGTCGACCCTGAGGGGTACCCGCGAGTGATGTGGAGACGGGTTGACCTGGAGGTTGCCCGTGAGATAATTACGAGGCATGGCCGGGCATTCCTAGCCCTTGCCACAACTCCTCGAGATGGGGCAATGGGTCACATCTTTCGTGAGTCTCTGCTTGTTACCGTGCGTTCCTAATCCACTACGATTTGGATATTTGATCCGAGGAACCTCTGGCCTGATAGCACTAACCATCACGTGGGCATAGTATGGGCGTTCTGCGTCGTATGCATCAGCCGAAGCTTAATAGACGTCAGCGATTGAGCGGCACGCGCCGGGTTTGACTACGTAAGCACCTGCCTTTTTTTAAGGAGGTAGATAGGTCTGCTCACCGGCCGCGTACGCAACGTGCAGGAGTTCCCGGGGAGATGGCCCATGACCCCTGGGGGCATAGGTTTAGTCCGGCGTGCTGACCTCTCTATTAAGCCTAGGTCGGGTTGGGCATATTGTTTGGCCGAGGCCAGGCATGACCTAAGAAAGTGTGTCCGGCCGGAGTTAAGCGATCGTGGTGGGTAAGTTGGTGCACCCCTGCAGGGAAGAAAACATCTATCGATAGCCTGTCCTACGGTAACGGACACTTGGAGTTGTATCCCAATCGGTACAACCAGAACTGGATACTTGTGATGAGAAATGGATTGTGATGAGAAATGGATAGTATGGCTCTGGGATTGCTTTCTCGCAGGGAGTCGAGAAAGGATCTCTGGCCGAGGTTGATAACACTTCTACTACTTTACTTTATGCTACTCTACTCCCTCCTGTTGCTGCAACATGGTGGTTTCCAGAAGATGCTAGTCTTCGATAGGTTAGGATTTCCCCTTCTCTTCTGGCATTCTGCAGTCCAGTCCACAGATACACCCCTTTTCATTGATACCGATGCATATGTAGTGTAGATCCTTGCTTGCGAGTACTTTGGATAAGTACTCACGGTTGCTTTGCTTCCTCTTTCCCCTCCTCTTTCCATTCTTCTCGCATGTTGCAACCAGATGTCGGAGCCCAGTAGCCAGATGCCACCGTCGATGCCTTCTACTACGTGGAGACCGCCGACGACCAGGAGTAGTTAAGAGGCTCCTAGGCAGGAGGCCTTGCCTTTTCGATCGTTGATGCTTTTGTGCTAGCCTTCTTAAGGCAAACTTGTCTAACTCATGTGTGTACTCAGATAATGTTGCTTCCGCTGACTCTTGTGTATTCGAGCTTGCATTATTTTAATTTGTGTCTAGAGTTGTGTTGTGATATATTCCCGTGAGTCCTTGATCTTGATCATACACATTTGCGTGTATGATTAGTGTATGATTGAATCGAGGGCGTCACAAACTACATGCACATGCTCAAGTGCATATAAATTGGTCTAAAAATCAAAACTTTGTCCTTGGGTGCATGCTTGGGTCCCATGCAAGAAATGAGAATGAATGTCAAACATCCTGCCACCGTCACTCGGCCGCAAACATTGAGATACCTGGTTTTTAAATTCTAGTAAATCCAAAACTCGTCTGAAATTCATGAAACTTGGCATGCTCTGATGGAGCAGCATCAACATGTCGTGGTAATTTTTTTGTCCCATTTGGGGCAGGTTTGGGTATATGCTTCTCACAAACCAGAGCATCTCACAACAAGCATGATGGTGTCGGTAGCGAACGCCCCACCTTTGGGGACGAAACGATATCCATTGCCTGTTATTATTTCAAAAAATTTCTCGTGTCAACATAGAACAATAGGAGTGTTGTGGTATTTTTTGTGATTATTCAGGGTTCGTTTGGACATTTTTATGCATTAAGTGAGTTTTCAATGCATTTATGTGCATAATTCAAATTTGAACAACATGCACATGCTCCAGTGCATATAAATTGGTTGAAAAATCAAATATGTGTCCTTGGGTGCTTTCTTAGGTCCCATGCAAGAAATGGGAATGAATTTCAAACACCAGGGCACCGTTTATTGTCGGCAAAACGTTGAGATACCTGGTATTTAAATTCTAGTAAATCCAAAACTCGTCTGAAATTCATGTAACTTGGCATGGTATGATGGAGCGGCATCAACATGCTGTGGTAAATTTTTTGTCCCATTTGGGGCAGGTTTGGGTATATGCTTCTCACAAAACAGAGCTTCTCACAACAAGCATGATGGTTTCGGTAGGGAACGCCCCACCTTTGGGGACGAAACGATATCCATTGCCTCTTATTGCTTTCAAATTTTTTCTCGTGTCAACATAGAACAATAGGAGTGCTTTGTTATTTTTTGTGATTTTTCGGGGTTCGTTTGGAGATTTTTATGCATTAAGTGAGTTTTCAATGCATTTATGTGCATAATTCAAATTTGAACTACATGCACATGCTCCAGTGCATATAAATTGTTTGAAAAATCAAGTCTTTGTCCTTGGTTGCATGCTTAGGTCCCATCAAAGAAATGGGAATGAATGTCAAACACCCTACCACCGTCACTCGG
Source organism: Aegilops bicornis (assembly GCA_021605145.1). NCBI lineage: Eukaryota > Viridiplantae > Streptophyta > Magnoliopsida > Poales > Poaceae > Aegilops > Aegilops bicornis. The sequence goes on along the minus strand of CM038670.1, from coordinate 612,225,220 downwards.
CCGCAAACATTGAGATACCTGGTATTTAAATTCTAGTAAATTTAAAACTCGTCTGAAATTCATGAAACTTGGCATGCTATCATGGAGCGGCATCAACATGCCGTGGTAAATTTTTTGTCCCATTTGGGGCAGGTTTGGGTATAAGCTTCTCACAAACAAGAGCTTCTCACAACAAGCATGATGGTTTCGATTGGGAACGTCCCACCTTTGGGGACGAAACGATATCCATTGCCTCTTATTGCTTTCAAATTTTTTCTCGTGTCAACATAGAACAACAGGAGTGTTGTGTCAATTTTTGTGATTTTTCAGGGTTCGTTTGGACATTTTTATGCATTAAGTGAGTTTTCAATGCATTTGTGTCCACAATTCAAATTTGAACTACATGCACATGCTCTAGTGCATATAAATTGGTTGAAAATCAAATCTGTGTCCTTGGGTGCATGCTTAGGTCCCATGCAAGAAACGGGAATGAATTTCAAACTCCATGGCACCGTTGATTGCCGACAAAATGTTGAGATACCTGGTATTTAAATTCTAGTATATCCAAAACTCGTCTGAAATTCATGAAACCTGGCATGGTATCATGGAGCGGCATCAACATGTCGTGGTAAACTTTTTGTCCCATTTGGGGCAGGTTTGGGTATAAGCTTCTCACAAACCAGAGCTTCTCACAACAAGCATGATGGTTTTGATAGGGAATGTCCCACCATTGGGGACGAAACGATATCCATTGCCTCTTATTGTTTTCAAATTTTTTCTCGTGTCAACATAGAACAATAGGAATGTTGTGTTATTTTTTGTGATTTTTCGGGGTTCGTTTGGACATTTTTATGCATTAAGTGGGTTTCCAATGCATTTATGTGCATAATTCAAATTTGAACTACATGCACATGCTCCAGCGCATATAAATTGGTTGAAAAATCAAATCTTTGTCCTTGGGTGCATGCTTAGGTCCCATGCAAGAAATGGGAATGAATGTCAAACACCCTGCCATTGTCACTCTGCCGCAAACATTGAGATACCTGGTTTTTAAATTCTAGTAAATCCAAAACTCGTCTGAAATTCATGAAACTTGGCACGCTATCATGGAGTGGCACCCGACATGCTGTGGTATTCTTCGTGTCCATTTTGAGAGAAGGCGCACTCGAATAACAGCCAACAAAGGTATTTTGAAAAAATATCTGCCACTTTAATATCTCAAACGTTTGCACAATTCAAACCGTGTGTGCTATGTTAACCATTCAAATGATGCCACGTGTCTTGGTTTTAATGGCTACAGTTTTTAATGGCTCTTGATCGCAAACGTTTTAGATAGAACACCCGTATGCAAAGTGAGAGCAGGATTTGTGCATCTCTTGAACACAAATAGTTCTTTTGGATGACCCACGTGAACCACTTACAAACAATTTGGTAACATTTGCAACTAAAATTCAGTAATTAAGCATAGATGGAGGCGAGGAGGCGTGTTCAGCAAGGCGTAAATGGGCCAAGAAGATTATGCGATTTGACAGTGGGCGGTGCAGTTCCCGATACGGCTTTAATGCAGACGAGGGAGAGGGTGGCGGTTCCCGAAATGTTGAACGACAAATGATGCATCCTCCTTCAATTAGCATCGTGTGAATGCATGAGGGAAGTAATGGGAGGAGGACCAGGAAAAGAGGCAGCACGATGTGAATGCAACGCAGTTTCCACTCATATAAAGGTGCCCCTCCAATGCAATGCATCTACCACATCGTACGCACCTAAGCATTTGCCTAAGCACCTACACTAATAAGCACAAAAGTGCTCACCCCAGACCCATGGCGGCGATGCACGTGAGCGGCCAGCAGCTGTGCCAGATGGTCCACGACGCCGGCCTGCGGCATGGCACGGTGGATCATCTCCACACGGTGTTGGCGACCGACTGGTTGATGGCCGCCGTCGATGCCAGCTACGACTCTCAGTACGACTAGATGATCGTTCGCACCACCAACAGGCTCACCATCGTCAAGAAGCTCGCGGACGACATCGCCGTACTCCTCCAGCCTACGCGCCCGGGCTCCTCATTGCCTGCGACAATAATCGGCCTCCATGGTCAGAACCTCTTTCAAGCACGGGTGGCCCTGCGACTGCCCGCTGATGCCACTAAGAATTTCCACCTTGAGGTCGCGCTCATTGCGAGGCGCCTCGCCCTGCAAGAAACCGTCGACCTACAATCCATGTGTACGAGCGAATCGTGTACATAGGTATCTACAAGGCCAGTTAGGACGCTACGACGTTGGCCTTCTTCAAGCGGCTGGAAGCCTTGGAGGCCATTGCTGAGAAGCACCTTGACCTCGCCAGAAAAGACGCCGGTCGATGGCCCGGTGCACTGAGTTGAGGAGGAGGAGGTCGTACATTGATGGATGCATCTTTCTTCTTGCCTCCTGTAACCACCAGTGCGATCGCATGATCGTGGCCTTAATTCTTATTGTGCTATTGCATTCTCGTTCTAGTCAATACAGACATGTGCGATCCCTTTGCTTAATTCTATGCATCACTGTAACTAGTACTCCATCTTGTTTTTTAATTTTTTACATTTTTTTGTACACATGTTGATTGGCTTGAAGAAGGTCTATCTCTTTACTTTTTGATAATTTTTGTTTTTTAGCACATGTTGATTGGCTTGAATGAAGGTCTATCCCGTTACTTTACGACATGTTTCCAAAACATGGACCTCAAGGTTAATTGAACCAATAGGACGGAGCATTATATACATTCAACGCAATTAAATGTTTTCCAAAAAAAGTGATATGATTTCTGTGAAACTTATAACTTATGTATGTCAAATTAACCTCTGTGTACTTGTTCTCGAATTAACCTCCGGGCCTTTTTCCGCGTATCACACAGATCTTGTTAAGTTGAACCGTTTATGTTCTCTTCCCTAATAAAAAACAGTTCATTCAACTAAACCGTATGCCGTATATCACACACACCTTGATCTGGCTGACCGTTTCTGTTGCTCTCCCTAATAGCAAATAGTTCATCGGAGCGAACTGTATGCCGTATATCACACACGCATTGATATGGCTGCATGTTTCTGTTGTTCTGTCTAATCGCAAACAGTTCGTCTGGATCAACCGTATGCCCTACTTCACACACGAAACTAAAATCTGAACCGTGTTTGATGCATCCGTCATCGCAAATGTTTTGCACCTTTTTTGACGGGTTTTTTACACCACCGTTTGCGGTTATGGCATCGCACACAATTTCGTTGTAGGGTCTCTGATCGTAGTGTCGCGTTAGTAGCATCCTGCAGTAGTGAGACTTCGATCACCAGTCATGTGGTTAGTGCATCCACTGTCCATAATCCACTCAGAAGCCTTTGGTGTCATATCCTACAGTGCAGTTTGGGGGATAGGCTTCACCAAGGGAAATGTGAAGCATAAACATTTGACAAATAAGCATATTATCAAAGTTCAGATCCTGGTTAGGATAGATAGGATGTTTGTCAAGAAATCGTGGGACGAAATACATAGTAAGACCATTCTAGCATTTTATCTTGTGTCCCACAAGATGTTTTAGGTCCCCAGCATAAGCATCAGAAGCCTTTGATTTCCTGCTTGAGACCTTTCCCTACAAAAGATAGCTGATTTTTCTTAACCACCCACATCTTCGGGGGTGGCTTAGAAGCAATGAGTCTAAGTGCAGCATCTGAGAACTGTGGCTTTGGAACCCTAGCAAATAGCCTTGCAGGAGGTGAATAATACTCATAAGAATAAGCAGAAAAGTTCTTGGTCTTATGAACATAGCGGTTGGATGAAACACGCTCATATTCATAAGTCTGAGCATGGTTTCCCTGCAAAACATTGGTGTTACGGTGACTCTGGTGAGTCTCTGTCTGTATGAAGCCTTTGGACCATATGAAGCCTTTGGTCTGGGGTTTGTCTTCTTCCCAGGTGGTGTCATGATGACATTCACAGGAAGCTTCTCAAGACAACTTTTGGGCACCCAGATCTTCTTCAAAGGTGGTCCATTCCTGCAGTTAGTACCAATATACCTGGCAAACACTTCACCATTATGATTCTTAAACAGTTTATAGTTTGCATCAGAGGATTCATCAATGATAATCGGGTTAGCACAAGTGAAGCCAGATAAGGTAGATGGATCCACTAAAGGTTCCTTTGCAGCAACCCATGTGGTTTTGGGGTACTGCTCAGGCGTCCAGTATGAACCATCAACATTCATTTTCCTCTCGAACCCAACCTCCTCTTTCCTAGGGTTTTGGTTCAAAATCCGTTTCTTGAGGACATCACATAGTGTTTGATGCCCTTTGAGGCTTTTGTACGTCCCTGTTTCAAGCAATGTCTTCAACCTGGCATTCTCATCAGCAATAGTAGTGGTATCCTCAGTAGAGGGGTTAATTACCACATTAGCAGTTGAATATATTACAATAGTAGCAACAGTAGAACATTCAGCAACAGAGACAACATTATCACACTCAAGACATTTTAGACATGGTGGCTCAATACCTTCCTCAGCGGAACTGATCTGTTAGTGCGGAGTGACTCGTTCTCCTTTTGAAGATCTTCATGAGTCGCTCTCAGGTTCTCAAGTTCTTGCTTCCTTTGAAGATAATCATAGGAAAGCTCCTCATGAGTAGCTAAGAGTGTTTCATGACGACTTTAAAGTTCCTCTTACTTAACATGAAGATTTTTGATGTCTTCAATTAAGGACTGAGTTCGAGCCATTTCCGCGTCCAACAGGTCATCATCGCTTTTGTCTAGCAACTTTTGAGTATGTTCCATAGTAGTTTGTTGTTCAATTGCAATTTTAGCAAGTGTTTTGTAGCTAGGTTTAGATTCACATTCAGAGTGATCTTCACTGGATGTTTGAAAGTAAGCATCGCGTGAGTTTAACTTGGCACCACGTGCCATGAAGCAGTAGGTAGGAGCAGAGTCATCCTCATCATCAGCATCATCGTTGGTGACGAGGACATTGTATTTAGTGTTGAAGATGGACTTGGCGGCATAAGCTGAAACTAGAGCCAGGCTTGCCACGCCTGAATGAGACTCCTCCTCAGACTCCACCTCTGCCTCCTCAGAAGCAGACTCCTCCTTCGAATCCATCTCCATGCCAACAAATGCACGAGCCTTGCTGGATGATTTCTTCTTGTGAAATGAAGACTTTGAAGAAGACTTTGAGGATTTATTCTTCTTCTTGGTCTCATTGTCCCATTGAGGACACTCAGAGATATAGTGACCAGGTTTCTTGCATTTGTGGCATGTTCTCTTCTTGTGGTCACGAGTGGAAGCTTCAGGATCTGAAGACTTTCTGAAACCTTTCTTCTTGGAGAACTTCTGGAACTTCTTCAGTAGCATAGCAGCTCCTTCCAATTCTTCAGGATCCCCAGAACTGCAGTCAGATTCTTCTTCATACGATGAAACAACCTTTGCCTTCAAAGCGCGAGTTCGGCCATAGTTTGGGCCATAGATGTCTCTCTTCTCAGATAACTGGAACTCATGTGTGTTGAGCCTCTCAAGTATGTCAGATGGATCGAGATCTTTGAAGTCAAGACGTTCTTGAATCATCAGGGACAGGGTGTCGAATGAGATGTCAAGTGAGCTCAGAAGCTTCTTGATGATTTCGTGCTTGGTGATCTCAGTGGTGCCAAGTGCGCGAAGCTCATTTGTGATATCAGTGAGGCGATCAAATGTGAGCTATACATTCTCATTGTCGTTTCTATTGAAGTGGTTGAAGAGGTTGTGAAGAACATCAATCCTTGAATCTCCCTGAGTTGAGACACCTTCGTTGACCTTGGAGAGCCAGTCCTAGACTAGCTTCGCAGTTTCTAGTGCACTCACGGCCGTACTGTCCTTTGGTCAGATTGTCGGTGTCAAAACCGGCGGATCTCGGGTAGGGGGGCCCGAACTGTGCGTCTAAGGCGGATGGTAACATGAGGCGGGGGACACAATGTTTACCCAGGTTCGGGCCCTCTTGATGGAGGTAATACCCTACTTCCTGCTTGATTGATCTTGATGATATGAGTATTACAAGAGTTGATCTGCCACGAGATCGTAGAGGCTAAACCCTAGAAGCTAGCCTATGGTATGATTGTTGTTTTCCTATGGACTAATACCTCCAGTTTATATAGACATCGGAGGGGCTAGGGTTACACGTAGTCGGTTACAAGGGAGGATATCTACATATCCATATTGCCAAGCTTGCCTTCCACGCCAAGGAGAGTCCCATCCGGACATGGGACGAAGTCTTCAATCTTGTATCTTCATAGTCCAACATTCTGGCCAAAGGATATAGTCCGGCTGTCCGAGGACCCCCTATTCCAGGATTCCCTCAGTAGCCCCTGAACCAGGCTTCAATGACGATGAGTCCAGCGCGCAGATTATTGCAAGGCAGGTTCCTCCTCCGAATACTCCATAGAATATTTTGAACACAAGGATAGTTTCCGGCTCTGCAAAAAAAATTCCACATACCACCGTAGAGAGAATAATATTTCTGCAAATCCAATCTGCCGACCGCTTTTCATAATGTGACGTATTGCCGTGGTCTGGTCATGACGAACCGTTTTTCCGAGCCTACCACTGCACGTGTCGTGAGGCGGTTTTTATTGGCACGTCACGTCGAAGCAGAGACCGTGTCCCTTTTTCCATGGGATTCTCATCAATACGGGTATAGGCAACCCAATTGTGCTCGTTGGTATGACTCCTCGATTTAGGAAAGTCCCAAACGGCCACGCGGAGTACGCTTGATATTCATCCCCTTTATAAAGAGGCCTAGGCCTGTCTCCTTCCTCTCGCGCTCAATCGAATCCTCCCCCACCTCAAGTTCCAACACCCAAGGTTCAGGCTAGGCGCTTCGGACATATAATCATGTCCAGATCCAACCTTCAAGGTCGGCGGGTTCCCTCCTCCGTCACAGAGGAGGAAATAAAGAAGCTAAGAGAGGCTAGATAATTGACCGGCGAAATCTCGCACACGTTGCCTGCTCGAGGGCAGGTCATTCCCACTCCCGAACCTGGCGAGAGTGTCGTATTTGTCTCCCACTTCCTCCGAGGGCTAGGTTTCAGTCTAGATCCCTTTGTCAGAGGGATCATGTTCTACTACGGGCTTGATTTCCATGATCTGGCTCCGGATTCCATCCTTCACATCTCGTCGTTCATCGTCGTGTGTGAAGCCTTCCTCCGCATTACCCCACACTTCGGCTTATGGCTCAAGACCTTTAATGTGAAGCCGAAGATGATTGAGGGGCGACATGCAGAGTGCGGAGGTGTCGTAATAAGCAAAGGCGCCGATGTTCCATGGCCAAAGGGTTCCTTCCCGGAGGTGTCCAGTTTATGGCAACGGGAGTGGTTTTATATCACAGCTCCCCGGGGTACCAAGTGGGTAGCCGCCTTCCGCTCAGCCCCCCGCCTGGCCACAACTGGCGTCATGGGTCAACAAGGGGCTGGACTAGGGGCCAGTAAATGATGTGCCAACATTGCAGAGTCGCATCCGAGACCTCCACGAGAGAGATGTCAGCCTTGTTAAGGTAATGCAAGTTATGCTAGTTCGTCGAGCCCTGCCTTGCAAACATCGACCTCTCCGTATGTGGGAGTTCAACCCGGAAGGACCACGAACTATTCAGCACTTCTTCGGCGTGACGCTCGAAGAGATGTATAGATCTTTCTTCGGATCACAAATAGAGTGTCCGGACACCTCCGAGGATGCGGGTCTGAACTACAATCGTCCAGACACTCAAGTAAGTAATTCCGTGGCCGAACACGTTGTCTTTTAATTTATCACAACATCATTCTGAAGAGTCGCCTTTTGACGGGAATTTGGATAAAAAAGGCGACGATGATCAGGTGTCCGGCCCCCCTTCCCGAGGGCTCACCGGATCCTGTACTAGCCAGGATGCTTGAGCTTGCACCTTATCAAGCGCCATCAGGGGAAGGTAAAGGGAGGAACAAAGAGGCCGAGAGCGAGACTCACCCACTATTCATCCAAACCAGGGGAATCCGTGCCTCCTCGAAGGAGGATAACCGGGGGGAAGAATCTAAAATTCCCTCCCCCCAGGGAAGGAAGAGGACTGCCTCTGAAGACTTGGAAGTAATGGTCTCCAAGCAAGGGAAGAATCCTTTGTCGGAGGGTCCTACCCCGGAGGGCATCCTTACCGACAAGACCCATAAGGGGACCAGCCCTCTACCAAGCTGTAAGTAAACGAAAGTACTTTTTAGTAAACATATCCTGCTTTGTTTCCGAGAACGATAACCGAAGCGTGCATCTTGTAGTTCGGATCGTAGCCCTTCTCGACAGAGTTCGTCTTCGGGGGATCTTCTTCCGAAGATGATGGAGAGCGAAACACCTCCCCGTGCCTCCCTGCCTCGTGAAGCGGGCGACCCTGAGGTGTCGTCACGGAGGATTTCTCCTGATCCGCCAAGGCCAGGGGGTAACCCTTCGGCCCCCCGAAGTCCGGAGTATTCGGCTCCTAAGGAGAGCCGTAGAAAGAGTCCGGAACCGTCCGGTGTGCGATCGGACGCACTGATGAATCTTCTGGAGCAAGCGGATGTCTCGGAAACGCATCATGCTCTAATGGGCACGGTGGTTGAGAGGATTTCATCCGCCGAAAGAGGGTTGCATGAAGCTTTTATGAGTCTGCTGAAAGGCTTTGAGGTACGTGAAATAGTATATGTTTTTGACGGTACCACACACGCTAGGTGTGCCCTATGCAGATAGTAGCCCCTGAGACTCTGGTTGCTGTCGGGAACGGCGGAAAACAGAGGATCATAGTCCCAGGTAATAGTCAGACCGCCTTCATGTGCAGTTGGCTGGAGGTCCAATGGCTAGCCGGACTGGTGAGTTTGCCGAGCTGAAGCGGCAACTTGATGCGGCAGATGCCGACATCATGCTTGAAAACAAGCGGCTTGACGAGGCACATGGTATGTGTTTTTTCCGGTGATCAACACATATTAAGAGGAGCATGATGCTAGTATCTGTAATATGTTGTGACTGCAGATAGGGCTGCCGCCGTGGAGACCCTTCGGGCGGAACTTGCCCGAGCCAAGGAACAAACCAGGAAGAGTGATGCGGCCACTCTAAAGGCGATCGAAGAGCTGAGAGCCGAACAGCCTGCGCATTGCCAAAGCAAGGATGAAATAGCCAAGATGGTTGTTGAGTTGAAAGATGCCGTCGACCGTTACGAGCTTCTTGAAAAGGAAAGTCGAACGAAGATGACGGACCTGGAGAAGGCCATGGTAGCGGCCAAGGACGCCCGATCTAAAATCAGAGCGGCGAAGGAGGAGCTGCATCAAGCCGGGGATATCCCAGCTGGGAAGCCTTTTTTGTTGCGGACGAAGTTCGGAGATCCTAAGTATGCCCCTCTTGATCAACTATGGAGTTCTGTAGACGCATACGTGGATTTGGCAGCAAGTGCTGCTCATGCGGCCGAGTTTTTCAAAGATCAAAAAGATCGAGAAGTGGAAAAGCTGTTCTGGTCACAATTCAATTTTCCAGTGCGTCCGCTGCTATTGAATGAGCGAATGGCCGAGTGGGCCGAGCTCCATAGGTTATCCGGGCTTGCCATGAGGTCCGTTGTGGATCATCTGTGGCCGGAAGGGCCAAGGCCGAATAGTTATTTTAGTTTAGTGCGACAGTTCCTTGGTGTTGTGCCGCGTATCGACGCTATAAAGAGGTCGACATGCATAGAGGGTGCGCGGATGGCTCTTGCTCGTGTCAAGACATACTGGGCAGAGATGGAGGCCACCGCTATTGCGACCCAGAGTTCGGTCGTGGGCCGAGTATCGACCGAGCACTACTTTGAAGAAGTCCTTGAAGGCGCTCATTTAATAGAGGCTCAGTGCTCGAAGAATATTATGTTCTAGTGACATGTATTCCCATTGTAAGAACAATGTTTATTAAATTATAAAGGTGTGTTTATACTTTTTCCTGAAAGTATTATGATGCCTCCTGTGCGGCCGTTTATGTATATATGTATATAACCTGAAAGTTTGCAGTCGTCGGCTTTAGCCCCCACGCATATAATGCGGGGGTGTTTGCAAAAAATGCGTATTCACACTTGATCCAACGTCTTGGTCCATTAAGGAGGTGATAGCGCAACGAACGAGGCAATCGGACTATATTGCTTTAACACTTTCACTTAGCCATAGGAGTTTGACGGTGGGACTACTATATAGCCCCTGGTACCTCCGCGCTCATCCGAATACAGGGCGCGTACATACGTGACCGGGAAACGGCCCTTCGTTAATGCGGAGGAATCCTGAAGATTCCGCTAAGTCATCGAGTGGTTGACTATTATCGAGCTTTATCATGACAGTCAGTTTTCGGCTTTCTCTACTGAGGTGCTCATCCGGATGAACCACGGCACAATCGCAGTAGTTCTCCTGGTGCCACCTGATACGTCTCCAACGTATCTATAATTTTTGATTGATCCATGCTATATTATCTACTGTTTTGGACAATATTGGGCTTTATTATCCACTTTTATATTATTTTTGGGACTAACCTATTAACCGGAGGCCCAGCCCAGAATTGCTATTTTTTGCCTATTTCAGTGTTTCAAAGAAAATGAATATCAAACGAAGTCCAATTGACCTGAAACTCCATGGAACTTATTTTTGGACCAGAAGAAGCCCAGGGAGTACCGGAAGCTCACCAGGGGAGTCCCGGGCTGCCCACGAGGGTGGGGGCACGCCCCCTGCCTCGTGGACAGCCCGGAGGTCCACAGACGTACTTCTTTCACCCATATATACCCACGTACCCTAAAACTTCCGAAGATGAGAATAGATCAGGAGTTCCGCCGCCGCAAGCCTCTGTAGCCATCAAAACCCAATCGGGACCCTGTTCCGGCACCCTGCCGGAGGGGGAACCCTCACCGGTGGCCATCTTCATCATCCTGGCGCTCTCCATGACGAGGAGGAAGTAGTTCACCCTCGAGGCTGAGGGTATGTACCAGTAGCTATGTGTTTGATCTCTCTCTCTCTCTCTCTCTCGTGTTCTTGATTTGGCACGATCTATATGTATCACGAGCTTTGCTATTATAGTTGGATCTTATGTTGCTTCTCCCCCTCTACTCTCTTGTAATGAATTGAGTTTTCCCCTTGAAGTAATCTTATCGGATTGAGTCTTTAAAGATTTGAGAACACTTGATGTATGTCTTGCCGTGCGTGTCTGTGGTGACAATGGGATATCACATGATTCACTTGATGTATGTTTTGGTGATCAACTTGCAGGTTCCGCCCATGAACCTATGCATAGGGGTTGGCACATGTTTTCGTCTTGATTCTCCGGTAGAAACTTTGGGGCACTCTTTGAGGTTCTATGTGTTGGTTGAATACATGAATCTGAGATTGTGTGACGCATATCATATAATCATACCCACGGATACTTGAGGTGACGTTGGAGTATCTAGGTGACATTAGGGTTTTGGTTGATTTGTGTCTTAAGGTGTTATTCTAGTACGAACTCTAGGGCTGTTTGTGGTACTTATAGGAGTAGCCCAATGGATTGATTGGAAAGAATAACTTTGAGGTGGTTTCGTACCCTACCATAATCTCTTCATTTGTTCTCCGCTATTAGTGACTTTGGAGTGACTCTTTGTTGCATGTTGAGGGATAGTTATATGATCCAATTATGTTATTATTGTTGAGAGAACTTGCACTAGTGAAAGTATGAACCCTAGGCCTTGTTTCCTAGCATTGCAATACTGTTTACGCTCACTTTTATCTTTAGTTACCTTGCTGTTTTTATATTTTCAGATTACAAAACCTATATCTACCATCCATATTGTACTTGTATCACCATCTCTTCATGAACTAGTGCACCTATACAATTTACCATTGTATAGGGTGTGTTGGGGACACAAGAGACTCTTTGTTATTTGGTTGCAGGGTTGCTTGAGAGAGCCCATCTTCAACCTACGCCTCCCACGGATTGATAAACCTTAGGTCATCCACTTGAGGGAAATTTTCTACTGTCCTACAAACCTCTGCACTTGGAGGCCCAACAAGGTCTACAAGGAGAAGGTTTCGTAGTAGACATCAAGCTCTTTTCTGGCGCCGTTGCCGGGGAGGTGAGTGCTTGAAGGTATATCTTTAGATCTTGCAATCGAATATTTTTGTTTCTTGTTTTAGCACTAGTTTAGTTTGTAAAATAAAACTACAAAAAAATGGAATTGATTTTGTCTCATACGCTTCATCTTTTTAATATCTTTCATGAGATTGATGGAAAGGAAAATTGTGCTCAAGTGCTAGAAGAAGAATTACATAGAATGCTTGGCATGAAATATGTGAATGATGAGCATGATTGCAATGTGTTAGTATGAATTCCTTGAATATCCATGATGCTAATGATATTCAAAGCCACAAGCTTGGGGATGCTATGTTTGATGAAGATGATATGTTTAGTCCCCAAGCTTTGATGAGCAAATTTACTATGATGAAAGCATGCCTCCTATCTATGATGATTATTGTTATGACACGTATGCTTTAAAGAATAATGATAACCATGAAACTTGTCATCTTGATCTTAATTTTCAATCACATGATAGTTATTTTGTTGAGTTTGCTCCCACTATTATTCATGAGAAGAATTTTGCTTATGTGGAGAGTAGTAAAATTTCTATGCAAGTAGATCATGAAAAGAATTCTTTAGGTGCTGGTTATATTGTTGAATTCATGATTCTACTGAAAATTATTATGAGGGAGGAATATATTCTTGTAGGAATTGCAATAATATCAAGTTTCCTCTTTAAAGTTATGCTTGTTTTGCCTTCCTATGCTAGTTGATTATTGTTCCCATAAGTTGTTACAAAATCCCTATGCATAGGAAGTGGGTTAGACTTAAATGTGCTAGTCATATTCTTCATGATGCTCTTTTTATGTTTCAATTCTTATCTTTTATGTGAGCATCATTGAAATCACCATGCCTAGCTAGGGGCGTTAAACGATAGCGCTTGTTGGGAGGCAACCCAATTTTATTTTAGTTTCTTACTTTTTGGTTCTGTTTAGTAATAAATAATCCATCTAGCTTCTGTTTAGATGTGGTTTTGTGTTTTAATTAGTGTTTGTGCCAAGTGGAACCTTTGGGAAGACTTGGGTGAAGTCTTTATGATCATGCTGTAAAAAACAGAAACTTTAGCGCTCACGAGATTAGCTAGAAATTTTTACTGGAAAGTGATATTTAGTTGATTCTTTTTGCAGATGATTACTAGACAAATCCCTCAGGTCCACCAATTTATTTTAGAATTTTTGGAGTTCCAGAAGTTTGCGTTAGATATAGATTACTACAGAATGTTCTGTTTTTGATAGATTCTGATTTCATTGTGTTGTTTGCTTATTTTGATGACTCTATGGCTAGTAAAATAGTTTACAAACCATAGAGAAGTTGGTATACAGTAGGTTTAACACCAATATAAATAAATAATGAGTTCATTACAGTACGTTGAAGTGGTGTTTTGTTTTCTTTCGCTAACGGAGCTTATGAGTTTTCTGTTAAGTTTTGTGTTGTGAAGTTTTCAAGTTTTGGGTAAAGATTCGATGGACTATGGAATAAGGAGTGGCAAGTGCCTAAGCCTGGGGATGCCCAAGGCACCCCAAGGTAATATTCAAGGACAACCAAGAGCCTAAGCTTGGGGATGCCGGGTGGCATCCCTCTTTAAATCTTCGTTCATCGGTAACTTTACTTGGAGCTATATTTTTATTCACCACATGATATGTGTTTTGCTTGGAGCGTCATTTTATTTTCTTTAACTTTGCTTGATGCTTGAATAAAGTATCAAGATCTGAAATTCTTAAATGTTAGAGAGTCTTCACATAGTTGTATAATTATACAACTACTCATTGATCTTCACCGGGGAAGCTCACCAGGGGAGTCCCGGGCAGCCCACGAGGGTGGGGGGCGCGCCCACCCCCCTAGGGCGCGCCCCCTGCCTCGTGGACAGCCCGGAGGTCCACCGACATACTTCTTTCACCCATATATACCCACGTATCCTAAAACTTCCGAAGACGAGAATAGATCAGGAGTTCCGCCGCCGCAAGACTCTATAGCCATCAAAAACCAATCGAGACCCTGTTCCAAGACTCACGCCGGAGGGGGAAACCTCACCGGTGGCCATCTTCATCATCCCGGCGCTCTCCATGACGAGGAGGGAGTAGTTCACCCTCGGGGCTGAGGGTATGTACCAGTAGCTATGTGTTTGATCTCTCTCTCTCGTGTTCTTGATTTGGCACGATCTTGATGTATCGCGAGCTTTGCTATTATAGTTGGATCTTATGTTTCTTCGCGAATTGAGTTTTCCCCTTGAAGTAATCTTATCGGATTGAGTCTTTAAAGATTTGAGAACACTTGATGTATGTCTTGCCGTGCGTATCTGTGGTGACAATGGGATATCACGTGATTCACTTGATGTATGTTTTGGTGATCAACTTGCGGGTTCCGCCCATGAACCTATGCATAGGGGTTGGCACACGTTTTCGTCTTGATTCTTCGGTAGAAACTTTGGGGCACTCTTTGAGGTTCTATGTGTTGGTTGAATAGATGAATCTGAGATTGTGTGACGATATCGTATAATCATACCCACGGATACTTGAGGTGACATTGGAGTATCTAGGTGACATTAGGGTTTTGGTTGATTTGTGTCTTAAGGTGTTATTCTAGTACGAACTCTAGGGCTGTTTGTGCCACTTATAGGAATAGCCCAATGGATTGATTTGAAAGAATAACTTTGAGGTGGTTTCGTACCCTACCATAATCTCTTCGTTTGTTCTCCGCTATTAGTGACTTTGGAGTGACTCTTTGTTGCATGTTGAGGGATAGTTATATGATCCAATTATGTTATTATTGTTGAGAGAACTTGCACTAGTGAAAGTATGAACCCTAGGCCTTGTTTCCTAGCATCGCATTATTGTGTACGCTCACTTTTATCTTTAGTTACCTTGCTGTTTTTATATTTTCAGATTACAAAACCTATATCTACCATCCATATTGTACTTGTATCACCATCTCTTTGCCGAACTAGTGCACCTATACAATTTACCATTGTACTGGGTGTGGTGGGGACACAAGAGACTCTTTGTTATTTGGTTGCAGGGTTGCTTGAGAGAGACCATCTTCAACCTACGCCTCCCACGGATTGATAAACCTTAGATCATCCACTTGAAGGAAATTTGCTACTGTCCTATGAACCTCTGCACTTGGAGGCCCAACAACGTCTACAAGGAGAAGGTTGCGTAGTAGACATCACCACCTTAGCCGATAGAACAGAACGTAAGGTAGCAAAACACGGGAGCCGGGAAAACCCAACATTTGAACAAAGACATGATTCAGAGCTGATGCATATAAGGCCAAACTCGCGATGCCGAACACGCCCTAAGGTATTCGGTCTTTACAACATATGTAGGGCTGAATAACGCCCTTGATAATGATCCCAGAGTGTCCAGGTACGTGCATCGTTCTGACATGACGAAATGCCAATAAAGTCAGCATCACTCTCGGTTATACTGAGTATCCGGAGGATGTGGACAACAAGAGAGAGTAAAAAAGGTTTACACAGGGTCTTAATCTGAAAAGAAACCTTTGAGCGGGTCCCTGCTGCACGTCTGCGCCCGTGTCTCCGTTGTGCCGTATCCTGGAAGGGTGTAGCACGATTGTCGTGTGTAAAAGAGAAGAACTTAGGTGAAAGTTGTCGTGCGAAAAATTGGTTATTCTAGATAAACCATGAAAATTCAAGATAAGTAAAGTTGGGCCGAACTAGCCGTGTTTACACGCGGGAAGCCCCTGGTACCGCCTATGGGGGTATAACCATCAAACCAATCTCGGTTTTATCTAAGCTGTTATAGCTAGTAATGCGCCGGACTCGTCTAGCCGTGTTCGCGGTCTTGACGACCGATCATTTATTCTGGTTGGAGGGGCCGTTTAGTGTTTGGTTGTTAAACCCTCGCACATTCTTCCGCGTGTTAGGAACGTTCAATATTTCTGCTAATTGTGATGATGCCATGTGGACTGGGCATCTTGAGCTTGAGAGAAGCGGTACTGCATTAAAACGAGCAAAAGCTGCTCTTCCGAGTAGTGCTTGATAGCCACTTCGGAATGGAGCGATGTCGAAGGTTAACTTTTCGCTTCGGAAGTTGTCGGGAGAACCGAATACAACCTCTAGTATTAGAGAGCCCGTGCTGCGGGCCTCTAGGCCTGGTATTACTCCCTTGAAGGTAGTATTACTGTGGCTGATTTTTGTCGGGTCTATCCCCATTTTGTGGACTGTGTCCTGATATATCAGATTAAGACTCATCGCCGTCCATAAGGACTCGTGTGAGATGGTATCCGTTTATTATTGGGTCTAACATCAAGGCAGCCAATCCTTCGTGTCGGATGCATGTCAGGTGATCCCTGCGATCAAAAGTGATCGGGCAGGCCAAGTAGGGGTTGAACTTAGGGGTGAAGGGCTCTATGGCGCGTGTGTTTCAGAGTGCATGTTTGCTTCTCCTCTTTGTCACGTGGATCGTGTTCACTGTTTTGACCTCTGGTGGGAATTTTTTCTGTCCCCCAGTGCTTTGCTGGCGAGGCTCGTCCTTGTCTTCACTTGGTGTCTCCCTCCCCTTGTGTTCGGCGTTTAGCTTACCGGCCTGCTTGAAGACCCAGCATTCTCTGTGGGTGTGATTTGCAGGTTTATCGGGGGTGCCATGAATCTGACATAATTTGTCTAGAATCTTGTTTAGGCTGGACGGTCCATCTCTACTGCCTTTGAAATGCTTTTTCTGCTGACCCGGTCGAGAGCCCCAGGATCCGGCATTTACCGCCGTGTTATCTGGGCTGTCTTCTGTATTTCGACGCTTGATTTTACTGCGTCATGGTTTTCCATTGCCATCCCTGACTCCGGATGTGCCTGGGTCGCTGGTGCTACTACGGGCTAGCCAGCTATCTTCGCCCACGCAAAAGCGGGTCATGAGGCTTGTCAGGTCTGCCATTGTTCTCGGTTTTTCTTGGCCGATGTGTCTGGCGAGCCATTCGTCTCGGACACTGTGTTTGAAAGCTGCTAAGCCTTCGGCATCTGGGCAGTCGACGATTTGGTTCTTCTTAGTGAGAAATCTGTTTCAAAGCTTTCGGGCTGACTCTCCGGGCTGTTGAATTATATGACTTAAATCGTCTGCATCCGGAGGTCGGACATAGGTCCCTTGAAAATTAGCCCAAAAAGAATCCTCAAGCTCCTCCCAACTTCTAATTGAGTTTTCGGGGAGGCTTTTCAGCCAGTGCCGATGTAACATCCCAAATTTTTAATTTGGAATGTTATACATAGAGCATCATTGCATATCATATTTTTGTTGCATTTTTGGCTCGATCGTAGAAATTCTACACAACTAAAGGACCCACGGAGAGAGCTGGGGATTTCGTAATTTTCATATTTGAGTTTTATCAAATTTTGAAAATAGGATCATTTGATTTTAATTATTTTATCTTCAATTATTTCTATTACAAAAATATGAGAGAGGGAAAAAATGACTTTCCCAAAATAAAGAAATAATGAGGATTTAATTATAAAATCAAATAATATTTTATTTTGGAGTTTTTCACCATTTTATTTGAATTTAGGAAAAATGTGCGTTTTTCAAAATTGCATTTAGGCCCCAAATAAATGTTCATCTAGTCTGGCTTGATTTTAGAAGTCGGGGAAAATTTATTTTGGGATTTTTGGAGTCCGTTTAGTATTTCTTTTTATTTCTTTTCTGAGCGGAATTATTTAAAAAAACGCGCAACCGACCTACGGGCCGTGTCCGCCCGGGACTCCGGCCCGAGGTGGCTTTATAAGCCGGGGGAGGCCAGCCCGAGGCCCAGCCGCCGCCCCAGCCCCCCAAACCCTAGCGCCGCCGCACTGCCACACAAGACCAAGACCCTCATGGGACCTCACGCCGCCGCCGACTCATGGGACCCGCCGCCAAGGTTCGCCGCCGCCTCGAATTCCGTGCCTTCGGTTATTTTTAAAAAAATCGAGCGATTTTTCTTCGGGTTTTTCGGTTTTTTAAGTTTCGGTTTTTTAAGTTTCGGTTTTTTTGGGTTTAGGTTAAATAGCGAACGTTCGTCTGTTTTAACAAACGCGTTCGTCAGATTAGTTTAGTTAACGAACATTCGTTCGTTAACCCGTTCATCGTTTTTCTTTTTCTCGGATTTAATTCGTGATTTTTCCGATCGCGATCTCTGATCCGATTTTCGTTTTAGTTTAACTTTTCGATCGTTTATCGGAATCAGGTGATTCAAGCGCCTAGAGTTTCATCTCGAAACCCTCTTTCCAAATAACCAACTTAAACAAGTTTTTGCCTCTGTAAAATTTGACTTAGATCCAGATTAGTAAAACGGAGTTGTTTTCTTTCGTCGTTTGACTTTCGTTGCTTCGTTTGATTTGATTCTTTTTGCAAAATCGGAGTTCTTAAGTTGAACTTCCTGGTTAGATCTTTTGTCTGTTTACCTGTGCATTAGATGAGTACTTATTGTATGCTTGTTTGTTTGTCTGCGATAGAATACCTGGAGTGCGCCGCTGTCGGTGTACTAGAGTAGGGGTACCCTAGTATCCCGTACTGCACGCAGACGATTCTGCAAAGACCTGCGGCAAGGTTTGTCTCGTCACCGCCAATATCCCCCGTGACTCCTTTGGAGCCATTCAAGAACAAAGTATTTGATTGAGAAGACAAGGCCCCGACAAGAGGAACTTGTCGGGAAGGACACCTGTGCACGCAGAAGACAAGGCCCGGCAAGAGGAGCTTGCCGGGAAGACTCGAGCGCGACAAGTCTTGGGCGCGACAAGGATTCGCCGCTGACAAGGCGCTTGCCATGACATGCAACTTCTCTCCGTCTCCGCTCCAGCTCACCCAGCGACGTGTCGCCATGGGACCGTTCCATGCGCGCGTGTCGAGCGGTTGTGCAGCCAGCGGAGAGCAGCGATAAGCGGCGCTGACAGGCTCGCCATCGTGGCGAGCGGAGGCGCACCTGACGGCCTCTGTTACACTGTTTGGGCGACAACGACGGGCATTTATTGCTTTTGTCCCTTGCCGTCGAGTTAGTATTTTGCACTGTATAATCGCTCAAGTAGGTGTACCAACTCCTGTTTTACATTTGTACCCCGCCTATGTTGCCACCTGCCGGAGACCCTTGAGCATATAAAAGGAGGCCCGAGTGCAACGTAGAAAGGGTTCGGATGGTTCGTTTCATTCGACTGGCCATAGAGTAGACACACCCACGCTAGGTTTTGTAGCTCGCATTTCTCCCTAGCAAGAACATAATATATCAAACAAGCAGCAGTGGAGTTTTATCTCTCCGGAGAGCTCCGAAGCTGGGTAAACTGCTCGTGTGTCTCGCCTCGATCCGCTCTTCGTGCGATCTCCGCCCCCCCTCCGAACCACAAGGGGCCTGGTCCGCCGGCCCCATAGGTGTCCGTGGGTACGATCAGTCTCCCCGACATCTTTGGCGCGCCAGGTAGGGGGCGTCGAGGCTGTGTGAACCTGATCCGGCGTTCACACGAGCAGCGTCATCAACACCTTCCTCAACATGCCACCGAATAAGAAAGCTTCGGCGGCAGCAGAGCCGTCCGCGTCATACCCACCCTCACCGCAGCAAACGGGTGGTGAGGCAGACGCTGGCGGAGGAACGGGCGCCGGCGAAGGTGTTCGCGATGTTGCCAAGTCCAAGGACAAGGCACCGCAAACCTCGGCGTCCGCGCATCCCCCGCGCCCATCTCAGGAGACGCGGGACCAACAACGTCATGGCGTTCCCAACGCCATACATTCGTTGGATCGAGACCCTCAAGACCAGCATGCGCGCCAACATGCTGGCACGAGCGAGATACGGTCGCCCGGATGGGGTGCTGCTCCTTCTAACGTGGTTAGAAGTCCGAGCGTATCCCTCTCCTCGCACCGTTCTCCAATGCCACCCACTACTCCAGCAGAAGCTCTGGCGAGAGCCCAGCTGCTCCTCGACTACCCTCCAACGGCCGACAAGGTCGACGAGTGGAGGGCCACTATCCAGAGCCTCATCGGCTTTGCCAACGGCGACGCTCCGCGACAACCAACGCCATCATTGCCGTGGCGTGACGACAAGGCACGAGCCGGTGCCGACGAGACTGTCGGAGGTGCAACCACCGTGCACTCTCCGCCACGAAGGCCAAGATCGCCGACTCACCGGATCCACCTCGACAGCGACTCCACCGGCGTCGTCCGGATCCGCGAGCTCGTCGCGATCAGCGCCAAGTTCTTCATGAGCGACAACAAGAGGACGCTCGAACTCGCATCGAGCGCAGAAGAGAAGCGCGACGTCAGTCCGACAAGCGCGCTGGGCCTTCTGTTGACATGCGCGCGCCGGAGGAGCCAGGCGACTTGCCGTACGCGGTAGGTTGCCCTGCGTTCACTCGTGAGCTGCGGCAAGTCGATGGCCCACCAGAAAAACTTCAAACCAGACGTGCGGAGAAGTATGATGGCAGGACGCATCCGTCGGAGTTCCTCAGCATCTACACCATCGCGGTGCAGGCTGCGGGGGGACGGGACGACAAGATCCTCGCCAACTACTTCCCGCTCGTGCTCAAGCCCAACGTCAGATCATGGCTCATGCACTTGCCGGACAGCTCGATATCCTCTTGGGCCGATCTGTGCCTTCAGTTTGTTGGCGCCTTCACAGGTGGCCACAAACCTCATGGACAATAGAGTGACCTTCACTTGCTCGCCCAGAAGGAAGGAGAGTCCCTACGCAAGTTCATTCAGAGGTTCAGCCGTGTGCACTACAACATCCTGACGCGTCCACCGCCGCGGTGATCGGCGCATTTCATCGTAATGTGCGGAACCGCAGGATGAGGGAGGAGATGGCGATGTGCAAAGTCAAGGACGCCGGTGAGCTGTACGCCTTGGCCGACAAGTGTGCACGCTACGAGGAAGGAGGAGACTCGTGAGAGAATGCGAAGCAGGATCGACAAGTGATGACACCGCCCGGCAAAGAAGGGCGGCGGCGAGGGAACAGTGAAGAAGAAGGCGGAGAAGTGCTAGCTGTTGAGCAGTCCGGCAATGGAGGTGGCGACAAGAACCCAAGGCTGGTGGCTCCGGCAAGGAGGTTGCCGCTGACGCCAACCACCAGCCGGTGGCGGCCGCCGACAAGCAGGACAGCTCCGGCAAGCAATACTGCAAGATCCATCGCACCAAGGGCCACGAACTCCAGAGCTGCAAGAAGGTCGAGCAGCTTGTCGAACAACAGAGAGCTGAGTACGAGCGGCGCTACAAGGAGAAGGCCCAGAAGGTCTGGGGAGCAAGCAAGAAACGCCCGGCGGGGGAGGACGCGCGGCAAGGCCAAGCAGCGACAAGGAGATCGACCTCCCAGCGCGACAAGGATGAAGATGAGGACGACGGCGAAGATATGGAAGACGACGACGCCGATGAGCGGGAGTTTGAAAGCCACAGAGGTCCTTTGCGTTGACGGAGGTGCTTCCTGCATACCAACCAACGCCAACTCAAGCAATGGATGCGGGAGGTCAATGCAATGGAGCCATCTCAGAGTCACGCAAGCCTCTAAAGTGGTCCAAGACGCCTATCATTTTTGATATTGAGGACCACCACGATCGCATAACTGCGGCCGGGTGCTTGCCGATGTTGGTCTCTCCAACCATCCGCAACCTCAAGGTCACAAAATGTTAGTCGACGGTGGGGCCGGCTTGAATCTGATCTCCTCGGCGGTGCTCCGAAGCTTCAAATCCTCGACGGCGAGCTCGAAGAGACCGGAACCTTCCAAGGAATCAATCCGGGAAGGAGCAAGGCGAAGGGAAGATTACGTTGCGGTCACATTTGGCAGCGAGCTGAACTTCAGGATCGAGAGGGTTACGTTCGACGTTGCCGATTTCCCATTGCCTTACAATGGGATACTTGGCCGTCCAGCACTCGCCAAGTTCATGGCAGCCTCTCACTACGCCTACAACCTACTGAAGATGCCAGGCCCGATAAGCGTCATCTCTGTCCACGGCGACAAGAAGGATGCCCTTATCTGTGCCAACAAGATCTACCGGGATGCAGCAGCCGCGACAGACTGCCCAACACTTGCCGCTGAAGCTCCCGGGGGGAAGAAGACCAAGTCCAAGTCCGGCAAGGGCTCTGATGCTCACTCCGGCAAGCGTACCTCTTCGGAGTGCTGCGCTACCGTCGAGGACGCGCCATCGAGCTCCACCGGCAAGTGCAAGAAGATGGTGGCTCCGCCGAAGACCAAGAAGGTGCCCGCTAAGGAGGACGGCACTGGTGGTACCTTCACCATCAGTGCCTCTCTCGACCCTAAATAGGAAGGCGCGCTCGTTGCTTTCCTGCGGGCGAATGTCGACGTGTTTGCATGGCAACCGTCGGACATCCCCGGTGTTCCCAGGGAAGTGATTGAGCACCGCCCGGCCATTTGTCCTCATGCGTGGCCCGTCAAGCAAAAAGTCAGGAAGCAAGCAGTGGAGCGCCAAGAATTCATAGCCGGAGAGATCAAGAAACTGGAAGCAGCAGGCCTTGTCAGAGGAGTGCTCCATCCTACGTGGTTGGCCAATCCTGTAGTCGTGCGCAAAGCAAATGGGAAATGGAGACTTTGTATTGACTTCACGAATGTTAATAAAGCTTGTCCCAAAGATCCATTTCCCTTGCCGCGCATTGACCAGATTGTTGACTCCACGGCTGGATGTGATTTGCTTTCGTTTCTTGATGCATACTCGAGATACCATCAGATCTTCATGGCTGAAGAGGATGAAGAGAAGACCGCATTCATTACACCATGTGGCACATTACATTTCATACGGATGCCTTTCGGTTTGAAGAATGCTGGTTCAACATTCGCAAGGGTAGTCCATGACGGCTTTTGAGCCGCAAATGCACGTAAATGTAGAAGCCTACATGGATGACATAGTGGTCAAAAGCAAGGATAAAGCAACTTTGGTTCAAGATTTGACGAGACCTTTGCAAATCTGCGCAAGATCAACCTCAAGCTCAACCCCGAGAAGTGCGTGTTTGGAGTCCCTTCCGGCAAGCTTCTCGGGTTCTTCGTGTCTCAACGAGGGATTGAAGCTAATCCCGACAAGATCAAGGCCATTGAGCAGATTGAAGCACCAAAGCACGTAAAGGATGTATGAAGGCTTGCCGGTTGCGTGGCTGCTCTCAGCAGGTTTATTTCTAGGTCTGCTGAGTGCGCCCTGCCGTTTTTCAAGATTTTGAAAAAGGCAGGTCCAATGAAATGGACTCCCGAAGCGGAGGCTGCGCTGCAGGACTTGAAGAGATACCTGTCCTCCACTCCAACACTTGCCGCACCTAAGCCACAAGAGAAGTTGCTGCTATATATAGCGGCGACCAATCAAGTGGTTAGTGCTGCGTTAGTAGCGGAGAGGGAGGCGGATGATGAGCCAAAGAACCACGGCAAGCACATCCAGCGACAAGCGGGGGCTTCACGACAGCTCGTCCCGACAAGGATGAATCACAGACACATGAACAGATACGTAAAAGGATGGTGCAGCGCCCAGTCTACTTTGTCGATTCCCTCTGCAGGGGCTAGGTCAAGGTACTACGGTGTGCGTAAATTGCTTTTCGGCCTCCTCATGGCCTCGAGAAAGCTGCGCCATTACTTCCAAGCACATGAGATGACGATTGTCACCGCTTTCCGGCGAAGAGGATACTGCAGAATCCGTGGCGGCAGCAGGATTGTCGAGTGGGCACTGGAGCTGTCAAGCTTTGGTCTCAAGTTCAAAGCACATCAACTATTCAAAGCGTAGCCTTGGCAGAATTCATAGCAGAATGGACGCCAACGCGGATGAAGAGATTCCGGAGACGAGCATTCCCGCCAAAGAAGCAAGCAAAGAGTGGCTGATGTACTTTGATGGTGCCTTCTCGCTGCAAGGCGCCCGATAAGCGTCTTGCTTATCGCACTCCACCGGAGAGCACCTCAAGTACGTCGTCGGATGCACTTTCCCAAGGAGCAAGCGACAAACAATACTGCAGAGTATGAAGGTTTGCTTGCCGGTCTCGTGGATCGCCGTGGACCTTGGGATTAAGAAGCTTATTGTCAAGGGTGACTCGCAACTCGTCAGTCCGCCAAGTCAACAAAGATTACGAGTCCGTTGATGGAAGCCTCACGTTGATGAAGTGAGGAAGTTGGAAGAGCACTTTGACGGCCCGCAAATGGAATATGTTCCAAGAGCTCAAAATGATATTGCCGATGGCTGTCAAAGTGCTTGGCTGCGCTTAAGTTACACAATGGAACCAGGGACTTTCGTGCTCAAGCTGACTCAGCCAACCGTAACACCATCGACCGGACAAAGCAAGAAGAGGAAGTTGGCCTCTGGTGACTACTTTCCGACAGAGCTTCCCGAAGCCGTCGTTGCAAAGGTCCCCAAGATCAACACCAACAGTGCTGAGGAGCAGTCTGCTCCGACAGACCCCAGGGTTTGTTTCGTTGAAGCAGACGCTCCCGACAAGTCTTGCTCCGGCAAGCTTGTCGGGGACCATCAAGCTCCGGCAGGACCTCAGGTCCTTGCCGTGGAAGCTGATGTTCCCGCAGCAGCAGATGTGCCTTTGGTCTTTGTTGTCGAGCCACAGGCTCCAAAGATGGGCGCAGTTAGATTGTCCATTTCCTTCAGACGGAGAACTTCCAAGAGCAAGAAGAAGCGGAAAGAGTAGCCCGGTAGTCAAGTATGTACCAGCTTGTCGACAAAGATAATCGTCTGTAAGAAGACTCAACGGTGTGAAATTGAAGTGTATTCCTGTGGAAGATGGATGTAAGCTGTTGGCGAGATACATGGAGGCATATGTGGTCACCACATTGGCGCCAAGAGCACTTGCCAAGCAAAGCTTTCCGGCAAGGTTTCTTCTGGCGACAGCCCTCCGTGATGCAACCGCACAAGTAACCAAGTGTGAAGCGTGTCGGTTCCATTCCAAACAGATACACCAGCCAGCTCAAGCTCTCCAGACGATCCCTTTATCCTGGCCATTTTGATGCAGGGGCTCGACATCCTCGGCCCCTTCCCCCGAAGCTGTCGGGGCTTTGAGTACTTGTACGTCGCCATCGACAAGTTCACAAAGTGGCCGGAAGTGGAAGCGATGAGGAAGGTGACGACCACGGTCGGCGGTCAAGTTCTTCAGTCAATTGTTTGCCGTTTGAATCCCCAACCGGATCATCACCGACAACGACACA
Organism: Aegilops bicornis; assembly: GCA_021605145.1. NCBI lineage: Eukaryota > Viridiplantae > Streptophyta > Magnoliopsida > Poales > Poaceae > Aegilops > Aegilops bicornis. The sequence continues at coordinate 612,200,084 of CM038670.1, read as the reverse complement.
CAATTCACGAGTCGCACCTTCATGCGGTCGCCCAAGACCTTGGCGCCAAGGTCTGCTTTATACATTGCTCACCCGAGAAGCAACGGTCAAGCGAGAGGGCAATGCTGAAGTGCTGCGGGCTCAAGACCGTAACTTTCGACAGTGCTGCACAAGTGCGGAAGAAAGCTGGATCGAGGAGCTGCCGGTGGTTCTTTGGTCGATCAGACGACGCCAAATCGAGCCACCGCCGGACACCCTTTGCTCTAGTCTATGGAGCAGAGGCAGTTCTCCCATGGAACTCAGATACGGATCGCCTCGAGTGCTCGCTTATGATGAGCTTGAGCAAGAGCAGCTGCGACAAGATGACGCTATTGCTCCTTGAGGAGGATCGCCTTCAAAGCCGTCAGGCGAGCCGCCGCTACTGACAAGCTTTGCGTCGCTACCATAGCCGCTGAGGTTAATGCCGAAGTCTCGAGGAAGGCGACCTTGTTCTTCGGTAGCGTTCAGTCCGCCAAGAATTCAAATAAGTTGACGCCAAAGTGGGAAGGCCCTTATCGGGTGAAACGAGTCACTAGGCTGGCGCTGTCCGGCTTTGAGACCGAAGATGGCATTCGGTGAGCAACTCTGGAACATTGAGCATCTTCGTAAGTTTTACCCATAGGGCGCGGTTGTCGGAACCCGTTCTGGCAACCACCTTTTGTACAAGTCTTGCCGCTGTTGCATGTAATCCTTTGTACAAAGCCGGGCGCGGACCCCGTGCATCAGTAAAGCTTATGTGTTGCGCACAACTTGCCAAGTTCATGCTTTCATCAATTTATTGCATGCTTTGGCTAACACTTTGTGCAGCAACCACACCCGGTAAGTAGAATCGAGCCGCTAGGCTCCATAACGTTATTTCCTCTTCTTTTTCTTTTCTCAAAGAAAGGAAGGTTCCCTCGCGCACAAGTTAACCAGGGGGGGAGGAAGAGATAATATTATGGACCAGGCACCGCTCGAGGAAGTTTCACCTCATCGGTAAGCAAGAGACAGAAAAGCAAAGTTACCAAAGTTGGAGCAATCAATTTTTAAAATTTTTAAGTTATCTTCGTCGAACGATAGTACTTTGTATGGAGAACCTGTGCGCAGAGGAACCAACTCGCCGGCTAGTCGCGCCCTTACTTTGTTTCGAGTCCGCTCAACAACTTAAGTGAGCTGCGGCTAGTCGCGACAAGGTTGCTTGTCGGAAGCGGCACTGCCAGCAGGCTGCTGACGTTCCGCACTCAGCGCTCGCGGCAAAAGTGTCCGCACCAACAAGTCCCCTGAATGCGTAAGGCAGAAGCGTACAAAGGAGGAAATCAAATAGAGGAAATAACGTTGCATTGATCGATTCACCTAAGATAGAGTATATTACAGAATAACTTGTCGTTGATCTAACAAAGTTTTCTAAACATGATCAGCAGCGACAAGGGAAAGATAAGGTTGGCGGCCTAGTCCACGCGGTCGCCCTCAATCCGCTTGATCTTGTTCACCTTGTCCACAATGGGTGCGACAAGGGCTTTGAGCTCCTCCACGTTGGCTTCGGGCGGCAAGGATCTGAGGACGCCGTTAAGGTTGAGGCCTGGGTTGCGGAAGGCCACCTTCATCAACACCTTCTCGAGGGCCCCTGCACAAACCTGGCGCGATTCCTCGGCAAGCTGCTTCGGGACCTCCTCCCGGAGTCGCTGAAGGCCCGTCGCCACGCCTTTGAAGAACAAGCTGAGCTTGGCGCTGGGTTGGAGATGCTCGTCGGAGGAGTACGCAAGGTCCGCCATCCCAAGCTCCATCAGCTCGTTGTAGATGTCGGCGGCGGTGTCCACGAGACCTTTGGTCCAGTGCTCCACGCTCTCCCTCAAGGTGTTCTGGACGGAGACAACATTCGCCAGCAGCTCCTCCTTGGCCTTGATCGCCTCCAACAAGCCCACCTCCCGCTCTCTGGCGCCATCCAACGTCTGCATCAGAGTGGCCAGCTTTAGCTCAAGATCCGCCTTGGAATCCTTGGCGGCGTCGAGCTCCTTGGCCCTGTCGGTGAGGCAGCTCTGCAGCTCGCCCAAGGTGTAGCGTCCTTCTCGCTCACGCTTGAGCACGGCAAGCTCTTCGCCGCTCTTCTTGATGGTGGCCTCCGGCATGCCACCTTCGCCTTCAGCTCTTCCTTGGCAGCCTCGGCGGCTGCGGCAGCGTCGCCCTTCGCTTCTGAAGCGCCCGCCAAGCGACTCCTCGCGCGGCAAGGTCTTCTTCGTGGCTGTCCAGTTGACCTTCCGGCTGTGCCGGCTCGCTTTCTGCGGCGAAGCTTCTCGGCAACCAGCTGCTCCTCATCGGTGTGGCCTTCTCAAGGATGAAGGCCGTGCGCTCTCATGCGAGCTGCCAGCGCTTCCGCCACGTCGCGGAGGGCTTCTTTGTTGGCGCCCGGAGCTCCTCGGCGCTTCTCCATATCCGCTCCCGCCCTCGCGACAAGGGCTTCCTGGTCTCTAACTTGGCCTGGTGCGGTAGAGCGACGGCAGCTTCTTCAGCTGCTCCTCCTCAGACTTCGCCGCTGCTGCTGCTTGGCGCATCCACCAGCTGGCCAGCGTGAGGCGAGTAGCTTCGCCGTCGAAGGTCTCGCCCTCGACCGACGCCTGAGCTTGGCTCCCGGGGAGCTTGATGAAGACGCCTTTGCCGGCCTTGGTAGGCACCAGTCAGTTTGAGCTCTCGACGCCATGGCCAAGTGGGGGAGTCGGCTGTCGGTGTAAGCGCTTGCCGCTCCTGCGGCCTCAGGGGCCGTCGGTCTGATCGCCTCGATCCTCGCCCGGCCTCTGCGTCGGCGGCAGCCTCGGTGGCCTCCTCGCCAACAGGCTCGTCGGCGACGGCCTCTTCCTCCACGACGACGACCTCTTCTTCTTCGACGGCGGCCTCGTCGGTGTTGCCGTGCGTTTCCTCCTCGCCGGCGGCCTCGACCTCCATCGGGTCTGCGTCGGATGAAGAAAGAGCAGTCAAGAAGATATTCAAAGAGAGAAACAAAAGAAAGCAAACCCAAGGGACATTTTCGCGTAAGGGAATTACCTGCGACGGGGTCCGCAGCCGTGGCCTCGACCACCGGAGGGTCACTGGCGCCGTCCCTTGTCGGGGTAGCCTCCCTTGCCGGAGTGGCCTCCCTCGCCGGGGTGGCCTCCTTGTCGAGGGAGCTCCCTTGCCGGGAGTTCTCCCTTGGCGAGTGGCGTGGCAGCAGGATCTTGGAGGCGGCTTCCGAGCCCTCTGATGAGGCTGCTCTGCTCCTACACAAGCAAACTATCGAAATCAGCATGAAGGAGCACCCCTACACACCTAACAGTAAGAAGAAAATGCCACACTTACTCTGGGGGCTGTGCTGGGGGCTGCTCTGAGGAAGGGTTGCCGGGTCCGGCAAGGCGGTCTCGGACACGTCCCCTGTCGCCACGGGGGAATCGTCCTCAACGACGATCGTCGGGATCTTGACCCTCTTCGCTGCTCTTCGGGCGGCGTCACGAAAAGGAAAGAGTCGAGAAGAAGCAAATCAGATTCAAGATGAAGCAATAAAAATCGAAGAAATACAAGCACAAGTCTCAAGAGCTTACTCTTCGCCTTCCTCCTCGGAGCTGAGCGCGGAGAAGTCAAACTCCGGCCCACCTCCGGTGCGATGAGGCGGGGGAGTGGGATCTCTTGGCCGCTTGGCGGAGGCGTCGGCGGTGGCCTGAGAAGATTCCGCCCCGGTTGTCGCTGCAGTGTGAGGCGCCCTGCTGCAACCTCGCTTGTCATGCGGTGGAGCTGCCGAAGCGGCGCTGGCTGTGGGCGGTCTGCCGCCTGCCGGCTCTCCAACCTCGCGGAGACGCCTTTCCTCGGGCGAGCCGGGGCTCACGCTGGCAAGTCGCTTGGCGGTGGAGAAGAAGCGCCCTCGGCGGGTCCAGCCGACCCGGCCTCGGGCTCGACAAGCTCGTCCTCCTCGCCGGCGACCTCCCCCCGCTCGGCAGAGCTTGCCGCCTTCGCCGCGTCCGCCTCCTCCACGGTGAACCCGAAGGCTCCAGCGGCAGCGGCTGCTGCCGCCTCCTCCACCCTGGTGGCGATCCTCGCCATCTCCTGGTCGGTGGTGTCGCGGGTGAGCCTCTTCTGCTCGTCGGCGCGGATCGGCACTTCTTCTAAGTCATCAAAGAATTGCTGCACGATCTCGTCGGGGGGCTCCTGCCATGTTGGGACGTTTCCGTGGGAGTCGCACAGTGGCATCATGGCGCGGATGCGGTCGAGCGCCGAGTTATTGCACAAAGGGACGACCCCCCGCGGCAACCTGAACCACTCTGGATGTTCGGGGTCGTTCTTGAACAGCTCGAGCAGCACTGAATCCAGCTCCATGGCGGTGAAGTTCCAATTCAGACCCGGGCGCAGTCTCATGATGTCCGCCGCATTCTGGAACTCCCAAGCAGGCCTCCTCCTTTCCTGCAAGGGAAGCGTCTGGCGGCGAATGAAGTCTGCGCCAACTGCTATCTTGTCAACCCGGCAAGCCCGAGGCGCAGAATTGGTCACAACTATCTTCAGCTTCAGCATCCTCCGGCGCCAAGTTACTCCAATCCTTGCCGCGCACTATTGGGGTTTGGCGCACGGCGGTGAAGGGCTGTGGGTTCTCCTCACGACCCAGCACCAGTTGGCTCTCCACTCCTCCCACTTGTTCCGGAACTCCCCCTCTAGGTAGGCCTCTTTCTTGCCGATCCTAGAGACCTGTGCTATCCTCCCGCAAGTGGCTCTCCTCTCTCGACGCTGGGAACAAAGAAATGGCGGAAGAGTGCCACGCTCGGTGGACTCCGACAAAGTTTTCGCACAAATGTGCGAAAACCGCCATGGTCAAGACGGCGTTGGGGGTGAAATCAAGGAGGCGGAGGCTAAAGGTGTTCATTATGTCGCAAAAGAACTCCGAAAACGGCGGGCAAAGACCGCAATAGAAGAAAAGGGTGAAGAAAGGGTACCCTGTTGGGGCCAAATCAGCGGCGGAGGCGGGGAGCACCCTCGTGCGCGGATGCGCGCGAGTCTCCGTCGACCAGAAAAGGTAGAAGACGTCCCGCAGCTCCCGTGCGCCGAGCTGCAGGGGGAAGATGGCTCGCTCCTTGCACAGCGCCGCGAGCCGCTGCGCCTCGGCAGACTTGACGCCCTTCTCCTTGTCGGCTTTCGGAGCCATGGCGAGGGGGGCGGAGGAGGCCGACGGCGGTGAGTGTGCTTGCGGCGAAAGGGGGCGGGGCGCTGCTCTCTTCGCCGGAGAAGAAGAGGGAGCGGCGGTGTTTTCTTGACAAGACAGCAATGGCGGGGTGGCGGCCTGCCTCTGCTTCCTCCGCTTATAAAGGGAGGAGGGGCGGACGTTCGCTTATATTAATAAAGAACCCCCACGACCGCGCCCACGATCTTCGCACGACGCCACGTCCGGTGCGTGCCGTTAGTGGGGATCGTGGTGGGTCCGGGTGAGTTGCGACGCGTGGTCGAGGCCACACGTGTCCGTGCAGTACAGCTCGGGCCTGGCCCGACAAGCGCCGGCACCGTGTATGGCCCAGCCGGGGCTCCTGTCGGTGTACTAGAGTAGGGGTACCCTAGTATCCCGTGCATCGTGCCTGGACGATTCGCAGACCTCTTGCAAGGTTTGTCTCGTCACCGCCAATATCCCCCGTGACTCCTTTGGAGCCATTCAAGAACAAAGTATTTGATTGAGAAGACAAGGCCCCGACAAGAGGAACTTGTCGGGAAGGACACTCCAGGCACGCAGAAGACAAGGCCCCGGCTAGAGGAGCTTGCCGGGAAGACTTGGAGCGCGACAAGTCTCCGGGCGCGACAAGGATTCGGCCGTGGCAAGGCGCTTGCCACGGCATGCAACTTCTCTCCGTCTCCGCTCCAGCTCACCCAGCGACGTGTCGCCATGGGACCGTTCCATGCGCGCGTGTCGAGCGGCTGTGCAGCCAGCGGAGAGCAACGATAAGCGGCGCTGACAGGCTCGCCATCGTGGCGAGCGGAGGCGCACCTGACGGCCTCTGTTACACTTTGTTTGGGCGACAACGACGGGCATTTATTGCTTTTGTCCCTTGCCGTCGAGTTAGGTATTTTGCACCGCATAATTGTTCAAGTAGGTGTACCAACTCCTGTTTTTACATTTGTACCCCCGCCTATGTTGCCACCTGTCGGAGACCCCTTGAGCATATAAAAGGAGTCCCGAGTGCAACGTAGAAAGGGTTCGGCTGGTTCGGTTCATTTGACTGGCCATAGACTAGACACACCCACGCTAGGTTTTGTAGCTCGCATTGCTCCCTAGCAAGAACATAATAGATCAAACAAGCAGCAGTAGGAGTTTTATCTCTCCGGAGAGCTCCGAAGCTGGGTAAACTGCTCGTGTGTCTCGCCTCGATCCGCTCTTCGTGCGATCTCCGCCCCCCCTCCGAACCACAAGGGGCCTGGTCCGCCGGCCCCATAGGTGTCCGTGGGTACGATCAGCCTCCCCGACAGCCGCCTGTTACTTCGAGTCTCTAGGTTTCGCGGATCATCAGCAAGGCAAGTAACACTTTGATCATATACTTTTCATACCCAGTTTTATGCATTAGATCTATCCTCAAACATTGCATGATTAGGATCTAATTAAATTGTGGGTTTTGGGAAGTAGTTTGAGGTAGTACCTATTACCTGATTTATATTCAAACCTTTGGGAGTTACTTCTACGCTTGCTTATTATGCCATGCTATGCTAGTAGACGTGGATTGGGTGAGTGTATCCATGACAGATGTGAGATTGTTGATTAATGGTTTATTTAAGGTGGCAACTTAAACACACATCTGGGTGGATTGAGGCACCTGGTTTCCATCAGACTTGCTCAGTATTTCTTGGACCGCCACCCAGGCTCAAAGGGATCATGAGATTATTCATGCTAGAAACTTCCGTGTGCAGCCACATGCTACTATGGGCTCTAGCATAATTGACTAAGTTGTGCGAACTCTTACGGGTAGACTAGCTGATGTAGGGGTTGTAGGTTGGTACGGTCTACCCACATGTAAGGTGCTAGCGCTTTTGAAAGACTATGTCTCGGTCATCCGTTTCTAAAACACCATGTAGTGCGAGAAATCAAACGGAGGAGATTGAGTCTTGTGGGGAAAAGTGCACAAACCTCTGCAGAGTGTATAAACTAATCATGGTTAGCCGTGTCCCCGGTTATGGACATCTTGAGTATCTAGTACTTGAATTATCATGTGAATCTCATCATGTTACTCTAAATAATATTGTTGGGTTGTTAATGAGTACTTTTAATTGGGATTGAGGATGCTGTCAACCATTCTCAATGTTTAACAACCACCATGATAGTTAAATAAATTTATTCCTTTGCAGTAGGGAAAATTTGGCTTTACGCAAAACTGTAACCATAGAGCTTTACACCAACCATATATGCATGTAGTATAGGCTTATTCTTTTTCATTATTCTCTATGTGTTACATTGCCAGCATATTCCATGTGCTGACCCGTTTTCGGGCTACAACGTTTTATGTTGTAGACTTTTCATACGACGAGTAAGGTGCTTAGGTCGTGGTTCTATACTCAGTGATGCCATTGGATTTGATGGACTCGCTTATTCTTCCAAGTCTTCCGCTGTTATCGATTTTAGATGGCCTTAAGCCATATTTATTTTAACAAGTTCTCTCTTGAGACATTCGATTGTAATAAGTGTGTGATTGCTACTCTGTTATAAATCCTCCGAGTACTGTGTGGTGTCAACATTATTGATCCAGGGATGACATCGAGCACGAGAGATCGATTATTTGAGGTCTGGTCGCTACAAAGATGGTATCAAAGCACACGCTGACTGTAGGACACGACCATTAAGCTAAAGCCCTAGATCACTACTCTCTTCTCATTTATAACTCCTCATCTTTTCTACTCTTTTAGGATGACGGAAGCGAGGATCAAGTTCACCCAGCCGGATGAAGATACACCCTTTGGACGACACCTGAAGGAAGTCACTAAGTACCTGAACATCGGAATACCAAGCTTCACCGGGACCTACAATTCCACTTTACCCGAAGAGGAGCGCTGGAAGATTCAAGCTCAAGTTCCCGGAAGGACGTTTGCGCCAGTCACGGAGCCCATAGAGTGTGTTTTTAATGCACCAACTTGGAGTCTGGGAAAGAGCATGGCAGCTCACATAACCATGGGACGCATTGGAGAAGTTTACCAAGATGACCTCAAGGATACTATCTACCAGATTTGCGGGTGCCGAGATGAACAATGGGAGATAGTTGGCACTAAGAAGGATCGATCCATTGCAGCTTTCATCCAGGAGTTAAATCAGCACATTCGACGCCAGGAGAACCAGATGTGCACAGACATGATGGAGTTGAAGAAAGCAAAAGTCAAGATTATCAAACTAGAAGGAGAACTGAAGGCCGCTTGCAAGGACTACATGGAGGAGATTGTAGCTCTAGTGAGACAAAACGGCGATCTCAAGGAGAAGATTAAAGAACTCATGGGAGATTCAGCACCCGGAGGAGAAGATGAAGATTGCACCTGTCCAGAGAACTACATCATCATCGACGACACCGATTCCGATCCTAGTGATGATGACTTCGAAGATGAAGCTGGAGCAGATATCATGGAGTCTTCATCGGAGCAGTTTTTCTAGTTGACCACCATAACAGTAGTAGAATTTCTCCCATTAAAAATTAGATTTAGTCTCAGCACTTTGTAACGATAGATAGACCGTTGTATGCCCTTGTTTGATTTGATTGGAGTGATATTGTGTGATTTGTCTCATGTGCATATGGGTAGTGTTTTCTCCCTAGACCCCATTCTATTCTTAACTCTCGTCTTTTCTATAAACCCTCAGATGCCTCCGAGACGCGACCCCGGATTTGTTTTCCCGCCGGAGAACACTCAATTGATTCAGCAGCAGAATGCCTTGATTCAAATATTGGTACAGAACCAAGGCAACAACAACAACAACAACAACAACAACAACAACAACAACCCACCACCACCACCACCGCTGACCATTTGACCTGCTTTCTTAAGGCTGAATCCGCCGGTGTTTTCCAGTAGCACCGAGCCGATTGTTGCAGATGATTGGCTCCGCAAAGTAGGGAGGGAGTTGACCACTGCAGGATGTACAGATGGGGAAAAGGTGAAATTTTCCGCACATCAGCTCGAAGGACCCGCAGCAGCATGGTGGGAGAATTTTACAGCCACTTACCATAGACACTATCACATGGGACTGGGCCAAGAAGCTTTCCGTCGCCCATGTTTCAGCAGGAGCTATGGCCATGAAGAAGTGTGAGTTTCAAGAACTTGCGCCAAGGAGGACGGACAGTTGGCCAAGTATGTGGATGACTTTAGTAAGCTAGCACGTTATGCCCCAGATGAGCGTTACTACGGACGCAGACTAAGGTGAGAAGTTTCTAGAAGGACTGAATGATGAGCTGAGCATGCAATTGATGGTAGCCACTTTCAATAACTACCAGGAGTTAGTAGATCGTGCTCTTATGATTGAAGGGAAGCAGCAGCAGATAGACAATCGCAAGGGGAAGTATGGACAGGGGAAGTACAATTCTGGAGCTCAGCAGAAGCTACGCTTTACCCCGAAGCCAGGAGGGCAATTTCAGCATACTCATGGAGGAGGTATCTCGCACAATCATAATGGCACTAAGAATGGAAATGGGAATGGAGGAAGCAATGGACAAAACCGCACCAACCCATCAACACCATCCAAGGTAGACCTGAGCCATATCACTTGTTTTAAGTGCCGTAAAACCGGACATTATGCAAATGATTGTCCAGAAGCCCAAAATGGTAACGACAATGGAAGCTCAGGCAAGAAGCCGAACCCTTTCAACAGGGGACAAGTAAACCACGTTACCATGGAGGAGGTTGAAGCTCAGCCAGACGCAGTAATAGGTAAGTTTTTGGTTAAGACATTTACTGCAGTTGTTCTTTTTGATACTGGTGCATCGCATTCATACATATCAAGGGGATTTGTGGATAAGTATAAATTACCAACCCAAGCCCTTAGGTCACCCATGCTAGTAACCTCACCCGGAGCAGAATATATGGCTAGTATATGGTGCGATCGACTGCCATTAAGGATTGGAAACTATGTACTTCCCTCGGGCCTAATAGTTTCGGAATCCCAAGGATTGGATGTGATATTAGGAATGGATTGGTTATCAAAGTACGGAGGGAATATTGATTGCGCCAGTAAGTCGATTTTGCTTACCACCCCAGAAGGAAGGAGAATCAAGTTTGTATCACGGCATGAGCCGAGGAGAGCACATGTAAATTCCTTAACAGGAGTTGTGCAGGAGGAAGTACCAGTGGTAAGGGATTACCCGGACGTGTTTCCGGAAGAGTTGCCAGGCATGCCGCCGGACAGAGACATTGAATTTCTAATTGAACTACTGCCAGGCACTGGGCCAATATCTAAGAGACCGTATAGGATGCCAGCCCAAGATTTGGAGGAAATTAAGAAGCAGATTAAGGAGTTACTGGATAAAGGTTTTATTCGCCCAAGTTCTTCGCCTTGGGGATCACCAGTACTTCTAGTGGAGAAGAAGGATGGATCATTAAGAATGGTTGTTGATTATCGAGGATTGAATGAAGTAACCATTAAGAACAAATACCCGTTGCCGATGATCAACGACTTGTTTGACCAATTGCAAGGAGCTAAGGTATTTTCCAAGATCGATTTGCGATCAGGATACCATCAGTTGAAGATCCGGAGCAGGATATACCCAAGACGACTTTTACCACCAGGTACGGGCTGTATGAGTATACCGTTATGTCATTTGGTCTGACTAACGCCCCATCCTATTTTATGAACATGATGAACAAGGTGTTTATGGAGTTTTTGGATAAGTTTATGAAGTTCAGGTCGAACAACTCAGGCAGTAAAATCGCAAAAAACGCGAGTTCTTCACGACCCGAGTGCAAAATCCGCCTATGAACAAGATTCCTATCTAAAACGAGATTATACTTACATCACATGGAACACGACTAACCAGAAAAACTCGCGGTAGAAGGCACGGTTGCGAAGATAGCCCGAAGGTCGGGTTCGTACAGAGAGAAGTTCAGGCGCGTTACTCAGGCAGTTCAGGTTGTGATCAGAATATTATTCTGATCCCGTGATCAGAATAGTGTTTATGTATATATATATATATATATATATATATATATATATATGAGGGGGCACCTCTAAAACACACAACAACATCTGTTAGCCGTGTGTGGCGCCCCCACCACAGTTTACGCCTCCGGTCATATTCACACAGTGCTTATGCGAAGCCCTGCGCGGATCACTTCACTATCACCGTCACCACGCCGTCATGCTGATGGAACTCTCCCTCGACACTTTGCTGGATCAAGAGTTCAAGGGACATCATCGAGCCGAACGTGTGCAGAACTCGGAGGTGTCGTACGTTAGGTGCTTGATCGGTCGGAACGTGAAGAAGTTCGACTACATCAACCGCGTTGTCAAACGCTTCCGCTTTCAGTCTACGAGGGTACGTGGACACACTCTCCCCCTCTCGTTGCTATGAATCTCCTAGATAGATCTTGTGTGAGCGTAGGAATTTTTTTGAAATTGCATGCTACGTTTCCTAGCAATATTTACATGTGAAATCTCTCTTCTTCAATATTCTTTTATGAATTGTTCAAGTAACCAATGCTGTGTTTTTTAACTTTCAATAAATTTTACCACCTATACTTCTTATATATGAAGTCATTAATCCCCACGGGATAAGCATATGAAACATATATAATTTCAGATTTATGATATTCGATTCATTCAACCATTTACTCATAGGATATAAGTGAAGCACGAGAGTAAATGACAAACTACTCCAAAAAGATATAAGTGAAGATCAATGAGTACTCAAATAATTAAGTAGCTATGTGAAGACTCTCTCTCTCATAAATAAATATTAAATATTTTATTCAAACAACAAGCAAAAAAATAAAATGGCATTCCAAGGATAGCACATATCATGTGAAGAGGCAAAAACTTAGGCTCAACCAAAACTAACCGATCATTGTTGAAGAAGAAAGGTGGGATGCCAACCCGGGCATCCCAAAGCTTAGATGCTTGAGACTTCTTGAAATATTATCTAGGGATGCCTTGGGCATCCCCAATCTTGAGATCTTGTGTCTCCTTAATTCCTCCCATATCACGGTTTCCCTAATTCTTAAAACTTCATCCACACAAAACTCAGTAAGAACTCGTGAGATAAGTTAGTATAAATCAATGCAAGACCTTATCATTCTCTACTATAGAAAATCAATAAAATTATATTTGACATTGCATACTAAATGCTTCTGCATATTTAATACTCGTATCCTCAAATAGAATCATTAAACAAGCAAACATATGCAAACAATGCAATCATAACAACAATCTGTCTAAACAGAACAGTCTGTAAAGAATGCAAAAAGATTCATACTTCTCTAACTCAAAAAATTATTAAAAATTACCACACTACAGAAAATATGTTGTAGCTTATTTTGTAAAATTTCAAGATTTTATCACATTCTGACTTTCCAGAAGAATTTAGAAAATAATAGAAAACTTTCTGTTTTCAAAACAGCAACCTATAGACTTGTAAAATAAGCATGGTAAAGGCTATACTTGACATTTTTATTGAAATAAAAGATACAAAACATTATTCTAAATAACAGCAAGCAAATCTCAACAAAATAGAATGATGCTCCAAGCAAAACACATATCATGTGACGAATAAAAATATAGCTCCAAGTAAGGTTACCGATAATGTTGGAGACGAAAGGAGGGATGCCTTCTGGGGCATCCCCAAGCTTAGTTGCTTGGATCTTCCTTGAATATTACCTTGGGTTGCCTTGGGAATCCCAAGCTTATTGTCTTTCCACTCCTTATTCTCCTCATATCGATATCTCACCCAAAACTTGAAAACTTCGATCACACAGAACTTAACGAAACTTCGTGATATTGGTTAGTATGATAAAGAGCAAATAATTCACTTAGGTACTATCAAAGACAAGACTTAAAATTGTTTCCACAAAATGCCTACTATACCTTATTATTTCCACAATTTATATCACTTAATATAAGTTATGTAAACACTAAAACAAGCAAATTATGCATTGAAAATAGAATCTGTCAAAAACAGAACAGTCTGTAAAGATCTAGACAATGACCATACTTCTGTAAATCCAAAAATTCTGAAAAATTAGGAGAACGTAGACAATTTGTAAACAAATCACGTGTAATAAATTCATAATTTTATCGCGTTCTAGTGAATTTAAACAATTATGTTACTGGAAGTAAAAAATTTTGTTTTTGCACAGTATCAAGTCAACTATCATCCACACTACTCCAAAGGCTTCACTTGGCACTTTATTGAAACAAAAGCTATAAAACATGATTACTACAGTAGCATAATCATGTGAACACACAAAAACAGTATTTAATAGTGTTGGGTTGTCTCCCAACAAGCGCTTTTTTTAATGCCTATTTAGCTAGGCATGATGATTTCAATGATGCTCACATGAAAGATAAGAATTGAAACATAACGGGAGCATCATGAATCACATGGAAAGCACATTTAAGTCTAACTCACTTCCTATGCATCGGGATTTTGTGAGGAAACAACTTATGGGAATAAGAGTCAACATGCACAGGAAGGCAAAACAAGCATAACTTCAAGATTTTCAACACATAGAGAGGAAACTTGATATTATTGCGATATATATAAGCATATCTTCCCCTCTCATAATAATTTTCAGTAGCATCATGAATAAATCCAACAATATAACTATCACATAATGCATTCTTTTCATGATCTACGAGCATAGAAATTTTACTACTCTCCACATAAGCAGATTTATTCTCATTCATAATAGTGGGAGCAAACTCAACAAAATAACTATCATGTGATACTTGATTGGCATAATCATATTGAGAATTAAAATTATGATGAAAAGTTCCATGGTTATCATTACTCTTTATTTCATAAATGTCATCATAATAATCATTATAAATAGGAGGCATGCAATCATCATAATAAATTTTCTCATCAAAACTTGGGGCATTAAAAATATCATCTTCATCAAACATAGCATCCCCAAGCTTATGGCTTTGCATATCATTAGCATCATGGATATTCAAAGAATTCATACAACAACATTGCAATCATGCTCATCATTCAAATATTTTATGCCAAACATTTTATGGAATTCTTCTTATATCAATTGAGCACAATTTTCTGCACCATCATTTTCAAGGAAGACAATATAAAGATGAATAATATGAGGCAACCACAATTCAATTTTTTGGTGAAGGAAATATGCCCTGGAGGCAATAATAAAGTTGTTATTTTATATTTCCTTATTCATGATAAAGGTTTATTATTCATGCTAGAATTGTATTAGCCGGAAACTTGATACATGTGTGGATACATAGAAAAAACACTGTGTCCCTAGTAAGCCTCTACAAGACTAGCTCGTTAATCGAAGATGGTTAAGTTTCCTAACCATAGACATGTGTTGTCATTTGATGAACGGGACCACATCATTAGGAGAATGATGTGATGGACAAGAACCATCCGTTAGCTTAGCATAATGATCTTTAAGTTTTATTGCTATTGCTTTCTTCATGTCAAATACATATTCCTTCGACTATGAGTTTTGCAACTCTTGGATATCGGAGGAATACCTTGTGTGCTATCAAATGTCACAACGTAACTGGCTGATCATAAAGATGCTCTACAGGTATCTCCGAAGGTGTTTGTTGGGTTGGCATAGATCAAGATTAGGATTTGTCACTCCGAGTATCGGAGAGGTATCTCTGGGCCCTCTCGGTAATGCACATCTAATAAGCCTTGCAAGCAATGTGACTAATGAGTTAGTTGCGGGGTGATGTATTATGGAACAAGTAAAGGGACTTGCCGGTAACGAGACTGAACTAGGTATGGAGATACTGACGATCGAATCTCGGGCAAGTAACATACCGATGACAAAGGGAATAACGTATGTTGTCATTACGGTAGGACCGATAAAGATCTTGGTAGAATATGTGGGAACTAATATGAGCATCCTGGTTCCGTTGTTGGTTATTGACCAGAGAGGTGTCTCGGTCATGTCTACATAGTTCTCGAACCCGTAGGGTCCGCATGCTTTATATTCGATGACGATTTAGTATTATATGAGTTATGTGATTTGGTGACCAAATGTTGTTCGAAGTCCTGGACGAGATCACAGACATGACGAGGAGTCTCGAAATGGCCGAGAGGTAAAGATTGATATATAGGACGATGGTATTCGGACATCGGAAGTGTTCTGGAGGGTACCAGGTACTTATCGGGTCACCGCAAAGGAGTTTCGGGAACCCCCGGCAAAGATATGTGCTTTATGGGCCAAGTGAGGGAACACACCAGCTCTGGTGCGCCCCTACAGAGTCCATCCCTATGAGGAGGAGAAGCAAAGATGGGAGTGTCGGTGTCAAAACCGGCCGATCTCGGGTAGGGGGTCCCGAACTGTGCGTCTAAGGATCGAAGGTAACAGGAGGCAAGGAGACGCTGTTTACCCAGGTTCGGGCCCTCTTAATGGAGGTAATACCCTACTTCCTGCTTGATTGACTTTGATGATTATAGGGGTTACAAGAGTTGATCTACCTCGAGCTCGTAATGGCTAAACCCTAGATGTCTAGCCTGTATGATTTCGTGTTGGCCTCCATGGACTAAACCCTCCGGTTTATATAGACACCTGAGGGGCCTAGGGTTGTACATAGTCGGTTTACAGAGAAAGGAAACTAAACATCTGTACACCAAGCTTGCATCCACGCAAAGGAGAGTCCCATCCGGACACAGGGGAAGGCCTTCGATCTTGTATCTTGACGGCCCATAAGTCCGGCCCATGTTACGTAGCCCGGCCATACGAGGACCCCCTAATCCAGGGCTCCCTCAGTAGCCCCCAAACTTGCCTTCAATGACGACGTAGTATCTGGCTTCATGTTTTCGGCTTTGCAAGGCGGTTTCTCCATTTACGACAGTCCGGCTCCACATTAATCATCATGTTCCATTTATTTATTTGCTGCTGTCGCCTCGGCTTCCATGTGTCAAACGAATGCGAACAGTCAAGGTGTTTTTTACAAATAACCCTGTGACCACGTAGGGAAGGTGTCTATTTAAAGAGATTAGATCTCAGATGCCATTCCACACCATGCGGAAATCCTTAGAACTCGCCATAGGCAATCGCCCAAACATGGCCAGTGCTCCTGGGTCTTCCTCACGCCCCCACGGCCCTCGAAAAGGCGACTGGGAAAGCTGCTCGGTATCCCATGCTCATCTGAATAAACTTTAGACACAGGATACCTTCCTCCCATGGATCTAGTCTCCGTTTGGGCTGAATTAACTTCCCTCAACGGCGAGTCCCTGGCGGAGAATTTCCCCAATCATTCTAAAGAAGAGCGGGTGTGCTTCGTTTCCTTCCTCTTGAGAGGCGTAGGATTTCCTATCCACCCTTTCCTCAGAGGTCACCTGGAGTATTACCGCCTCCAACTGCACAATCTGATGCCAGGCTCCATCGTGCACATCACGGGCTTCGTTGCTCTTTGCGAGCTATTTCTAGGCTGTGAGGCTCATTTCGAGCTATTGCGGAAATTTTTCTGCTTCGTCCCCCGCTCCCAGAAGGGATCTATATTCGAGGTGGGTGGCGCCGAAGTATGGCGCATAGCCGGGACAAGATACATGTCCGCCACTCCGAAGAAGGAATCCGAAGAGTGGCCCTCGGAATGGTTTTATATCAAAGACATTATTCTTCTGGACCCAATCCGGCGTGGTCTTCCCGAATTCTCCAGTGCTCCTTTAAAGAAGCGCACCAGCTGGCGTCCCCGAAGCCTCGAGGAAGAAGACAGTGCGGAGGTTAAGAGTCTAGCAAGCAAGATCAGAGTTCTTGCCAACTCCGGTCTGTCTATAATCGAGGTAAAGGCGATTTGCATAACACGGTGTGTTAAGCCGCTCCAATCTAGAGGCCTTCCCATGTGGAATTACAATGGAGAGGACGATGCATCCCACTGTCTGCGCAAGGGTCCGGACAATTTTGTCGCCCTGGCCACCATCTTAGCTGACCTTTACAAAGGGGAGAAGGAAGACTTCACTCATTTGAAATGTCGGGAAGGCTTTTCCATGTACAACCCCATCCCCTGGGTGAGTTTTTCTTCGATTATTGGCCTTACTCAATCCCTTTCCTGGGTTATGCTAGTCGAATTTAATCCGGCTATTTTTAATAGGAGTGGAGAAAGGTCGTCGAGGGGATCTATAGCCCCGCTCCGCAGCCAGAGATCCATATTCGAGACCTAGATCCCGGATATGAAGAAGATCCGGATATATTTATAGAACTCAAGGAGGGGGTCTTTTATCACGCGAGCTATGATGGCACGGAAGTGGCCATTATAGCCGATTACCCTAGCCTTCTCCCGTCCTCCCATATAAGTACCCAGGAGACGTCTCCTCCAAAAGAGTTTTCCCATTGTGCCTCACCCACTGTCGGTGTCAAAACCGGCGGATCTCGGGTAGGGGGTCCCGAACTGTGCGTCTAGGCGGATGGTAACAGGAGACAAGGGACACGATGTTTTACCTGTGTTCGGGCCCTCTTGATGGAGGTAAAACCCTACGTCCTGCTAGATTAATATTGATGATGTGTGTTACAAGAGTGGATCTACCACGAGATCAAAGAGGCTAAACCCTAGAAGCTAGCCTATGCTATGATTGTTGTTCGTCCTACGGACTAAAACCCTCCGGTTTATATAGACACCGGATAGGGTTAGGGTTACATGAGTCGGTTACAATGGTAGGAGATCTACATATCCGTATCGCCAAGCTTGCCTTCCACGCCAAGGAAAGTCCCATCCGGACACGGACGAAGTCTTCAATCTTGTATCTTCATAGTCTTGGAGTCCGGTCGATGATGATAGTTCGGCTATCCGACACCCCTAGTCCGGAACTCCTCGAGCCCCTGAACCAGGCTTCAATGATGACGAGTCCGGCGCGCATATTGTCTTCGACATTGCAAGGCGGGTTCTTCCTTCGAATAATTTATAGAAGTTGTGAACACCAGGATAGTGTCCGGCTCTGTAAAACAAGTTCCACATAACACCGTAGAGAGAATAGTTTTTGCACAGATCTGCTGACGTATTCCGCGGCGTGACATCACACCATGGCCAGGCCTTCATATGAATCGTTTTTTATTGTTCCACCTCAGCGTGTTTAGCGAGGCGGCTTCCTTGGCACGTCTTATCAAAGCGTAGATCGTGCCCCCTTATTCCGGGATTCTCATCAATACGGACGTGGGTAACCCAACCGTGCTCGTTGGCCTGCCTTCTCTATCAAAGGCGAGTCCTAATCGACCACGGGGTGGGCTCTTGGTATTCAACCTCTTTATAACGAGACCAAGGCCCTCTCCTTTTTACACCCTCTATCGATTTCGCCTCAAGCTTCGAATTCCAACACCCCAAAGCTTCAGATTCAGGCGCTTCGGACTTTCGATGATGTCCGGCTCCGACCAGCATGGCCGATGGATGCCTTCCTCCGTTACAGAACAAGACGTGCTAAAGCTGCGAGACGCCAGGTATCTAACCGGCGAGATCTCGCACAGGCTGCCTGCTCCAGGGCAGGTCATTCCCACTCCTGAGCCCGACGAGAACATGGTGTTCGTGTCTCACTTCCGTCGAGGTTTAGGCTTCCCGACGGACCACTTCGTGCGGGGGCTCTGTTTTATTATGGGCTTGATTTCCATGACTTGAATCCGTAGTCCATCCTCCATATATCGTCATTCATTGTTGTATGTGAGGCCTTCCTCCATATTACCCCTCACTTTGGATTGTGGCTCAAGACCTTCAAGGTGGAGCCAAAGGCGGTCAAGGGGCAGCAAACAGAGTGCGGAGGGGCGGTCATAAGCAAATGTGCTGGTGCTCCGTGGCCCGAGGGCTCTTTTTCAAGAGGAGCTTGGTATATGGCAACGGGAGTGGTTTTATATCACCGCTCCCAGGGGCACCAAATGGGCGGCGCTCCCTGCCTTCCGCTCAGGTCCACCACAGCGGTTGGCGTCATGGGTCAACAAAGGGCTCGACTGGGGGTCGTCCGAGGACGTTCCTCGCTGCAGGGCCAGATTCGAGACCTCCAGAAAGAGGGATCAATCTGGTTGCGATGGGCGCAGTTATTGTGATCCGCGTCTTCAGCCTCAAGAAACATCGCCCCCCCTCGCTGTGGGAATTCAATCCGGAGGGACCACGAGCTCTCCAAAATTTTATGGGCATGACGCCTGTGGAGATGTATAAACTGTTCTTGGATCACAAGAGAAGTGTCCGGACTTGACCGAGGATGCAGGACTAAGCTGCAATCGCCCAGATGCTCAAGTAAGTAGTCCCAGAACCGGACAAGCTGTTCATTCATTTATTATATATATATGCCCTTTAAAGGAGCCGTTTCTTGAACAGGAGTGGATAGCCAAAGCAAAGTTGATAAGGTGTCCGGCTCCCCTCCCAGGGACCACGCCGGATCCCATGTTGACCAATATGTTGAAGGTCACGCCCTTTGAAGAAGGCAAAGGGAGGAGCGGGGGAGCAACTGCCTCTGCGAAGGAGGCTATCAAGGAAGGAGGGATTAAGAGTCCCACCTTCCGAGGAGAGAAGAGGACCGCTTCAGAAGATCTGGAGGTCAAGGCCTCAAAGAAAGGAAGGGAATCTTCGGCAGAGAGTCCGACGCTGGGAAGTAACCCAGCCGCATTATTTCCCCAAGGGGATCAGCCCTCCAGCGAGCCGTAAGTAGAAAGAAGGGGTCTTGTAAATAAGGAGCATCCCCGCATTTATTTATGAAGATAACCGGAATTGTACCTTGTAGTTCGGACCTCAGCCCTTCTCAGCAGAGCTCGTCTTCAGGGAATCTTCTTCCGGAGATGATGGAGAGCAAAACGCCTCCACCTGTCGCACCCTCATGTGAAGCGGATGACCCGGAGGTGTCGTCGCGGAGGGTTCCCCCAAGTCCGGCGGGGGCAGAAGGTCCGACGCCAAGTGGTGTGCGGTCGGAGGATCTGAAGGATCTGCTCGGGCGAGCGGCTATCTCAGAAGATCACCGTGCTCTAATGGGTACGGTGATTGAAAGAATTGCATCCGCGGAGAGCGGATTGCATGAAGCCGTCAGAAGCTTACTGACGGGGTTTGAGGTACGCAAAAATGATGTACCTTCTGACAGTTATGCATATAAAATGCGCTATTTGTATAGATAGTAGCCCTCGAGACTCGGTATGTTGTCAAAATTGACAACGTGCGAGGATCAAATTCTCGCTTTTAACACATCGCCGCTTCTAAACAGGTGGCGGAGCGTCCGAGGCCAGCCGGATCGATGAATATGCCGAATCGAAGCGGCAACTTGACGAGGCAGTATGCGGACATCGCTACCGGGTCAATAAACGGTTTGACGAGTCACAAGGTATGCGACTTCTATGCGGACACACCGCTAAGGGAGCTTGACGCCCATGTCTTCTTGTGTGTGTATGCTTTAATGCAGATGGTGCCGCTGTTGTTGAGGAGCTGCGGCAAAACTTGCCCGAGCGAAAAGAGCAAGCCAGGAGTAGTAATGCGGCTGCTTTAAAGGCGTCAAGAGCTAGAAGCTGAACGGGCTGCTCACCGCCGGGTTAAAGAGGAGATGGCCGAGATGGCCAAAAGTTAAGGAATGCTGCCGATCGCTGCGAGGTTCTTGAAAAAGAGCGTCAAGCGGAACAAGAGGGCCTCAAGAAGGCCGCCACTGAATCCAAGAACGCCCAATCGGCTTTGAGAGCTGCCAAGGAGGAGCTGAGTCAGGCCAGGGCAATTGCGGCTGGAAAGCCGATTTTGCTGCGGAGGAAATATACAGATCCAAAGTATGCTCCGTTGGATAAATTATGGAGTTCAGAGGATGCTTATCTGGACTTGGCGGCGAGCTTAGTGGACGCTGTTGAGCACTTCCGGGGACAGAATGGGCACAGAAGGGAAGAGCTATATTGGTTGCAATTCCATAGTCCGGAGCGCCCTTCCGCCGACCGATCGGTTGGCTGAATGGGCCGAGCTGAATCGATTGTCCGGATTGGCCATGAAGCATGTCTTGACTCACTTGTGGCCGGACGGACCCCAGCCGAAGATCTATTTTGGTGTAGTGCAGCAGTTTCTTGGTGCGGTGCCGCGTATCGACGCAATTAAGCGATCGGCGTGTATTGAGGGAGCGCGGATGGCTCTTTCCCGTGTCAAGACATACTGGGCAGAGATGAAGGCCACCGACGTTGCATCCCAAGACTCGGGCGAAGCCGAGTACCGCCGAGCACTACTTTAAAGAAGTCCTGCCGCGCATTGCTTAATAGAGACGCGATGCTTTCGAAGGATATTATGTTGGAATGACATGTATGATTTGTGAAGACAATGTTTCAATGTAATATGAGTGCTTTTTATACTTGTGCATTCAAGTAGTAAACTACTCCCTGTGCGGCCATTTATGTATATGTTTATATAACCTGAAAGATGGCAGTCCTTGGCTTCAGCCCCACGCACATAGTGCGGGGTGTTTGCAAAAGAAGCGCTTTTCACTCTTAATCCAACGCCTTGGTCCTGTTAAGGAGGTGACAGCGAGCAAACCAGGCAACCGGACTATAATTCTTTATCACTTTCACTTAGACATAGGAGTTCGAGGGTGGGGCTACTATATAGCCCCTCGGGGCACCGCACTCTCCCGAATTCGGGGTGCGTATGTGCCTGACCGAAAACCGGTCCTTCGTTAATGCGGAGGAATTCCAAACATTCCTGTGAGTCATCGAGTGGTTGTCCAGTCTCTCGCTATATCATGACAGTCGGTTTTCGGCTTTCACTACTGAGGTGCTCGCCCGGCCGAACCGGGGCACAATCGCAGTAGTTCTCCTGGTGTCGCGTTAGCCGTGAAAACGGAACGTAAGGCAGCAAAACACAGGAGCCGGGCAACCCAACATTTGACCAAAGACATGATTCGGAGCTGATGCATATAAGGCCTAACTCGAGATGCCGAATACTCCCTGAGGTATTCGATCTTTATGAAAATGGGCAGAATAATGCCCTAACCCCCTGGTGTCTAGGTGCAGCATAAAAATTCTGGTGCGGCCAATGCCAAAGCACCAGCCTCCTCCTCGGTTATATTAAGGAACCGGGAAATGTGTATCAACAAGAGACAGTGAAAAAAGGTTTACGCAGGGTCTTAATCTGAAAAGAATCCTTTGCAACGGGTCCCTCATCGCACGCGTCTGCTGTCTCCGTTGCAGCCGTATCCTGGACGGGTGTAGCATGTTGTTCATCTGTAAAAGAGAGGAACTTAGTTTAAAAGAAAAAGGATCGTGCGAAAGATGTACTTAATATTTAAATAAACAAAGTACGCGAAAGCTTCGCGTCCCAATAGTGCTTGATGGCTACTTTTAAACGGGGCGACATGGAAGAGTAACCTTTCGCGACGGAAGTTGTCGGATGAACCAAACACAACTTCTAGCAGTATGGAGCCCGTGCAAAGGGCGTATGGGCACAGTAGTACTCCTTTAAAGGAGGTGTTGCTATGGCGAATTTTGGTTGGGTTTATCCCCATCCTCATGGATCGTGTCTCGATATATCAGGTTTATGTCATCGCCGCCATCCATGAGGACATGTGTAAATTGGAATCCGTCGATTATAGGATCCAATATCAAGGCAGTCCATACTGCGTTCCGGATATTATCGGAATATTCCTGATGGTCGAAGGTGATTTGTTTTGACAACCAGTGTGCGGCTCGCCTTTTAGGGGGCGCCGCTTTGTTTTTCCCTTTGATCACGTGAAGTGAGTTTACTGTTTTAACCTCCTGTGGGAAAGTTTTCCGTTTTCCGGAGTGCTGCTTTTGGGTTTCGTCACTCGCATTTGGTGTGTCGAGCCGCTTGTGTTCGGCGTCAAGTCGGCCGGACTGCTTGAAGACCCAGCAATCTCTGTGGGTATGATTTGCAGGCTTCCCGGAGGTACCATGTATTTGACATAGTCTATCCAAAATCTTGTTTAGGTTGGATAGCTCGTCACTGTTATCCTTTAGGGGTAGTGTTTTGTTGTTTGGCCGAGAGCTTTTGAATCCGGTGTTGACCGCCGTACTATTTGGGCCATTTTCCTTATTCCGGCGCTGATCTTTTCTGCGTCGTGATTTCCCATTTCCATCCCTGATTTCGGATGTACTCGGTCATTGGTGCTGCATCTAGCCAGCCAGCTGTCCTCTCCCGCGCAAAAGCGGGTCATGAGGCTTGTTAATGCGGCCATTGTTCTTGGCTTTTCTTGGTCGAGGTGTCTGGCGAGCCATTCGTCTCGGACATTGTGTTTGAAAGCTGCTAAGGCTTCGGCGTCCGGACAGTCGACTATTTGGTTCTTTTTAGTAAGGAACCTGTTCCAGAATTTCCGGGCTGACTCTCCGGGCTGTTGAGTTATGTGACTTAGATCGTCTGCGTCCGGAGGGCGGACATAAGTCCCCTGAAAATTTGCCTGAAATGCATCCTCGAGCTCTCCCCAGCTGCCAATGGTATTTTCGGGGAAGCTTTTAAGCCAATGCCGAGCTGGGCCTTTGAGTTTAAGGGGTAGGTATTTTATGGCGTGGAGATCATCTCCTCTAGCCATGTGTATGTGGAGGATGTAGTCCTCGATCCGCACTCTGTGGTGCATTGTTCCGTCGTATGCCTCTATGTTTACGGGTTTGAATCCCGCTGGAAATTCATGATCCAGCACCTCATCGGTGAAACATAGGGGGTGTGCGGCGCCCCTATCTTTGGGTGTGCCATGATCTTCGGAATTTTGGCGTATTGCATTGCTTTGACGAGCCTACTTTCTTGGCCCATAGATGGATCTAACTGGGCCATCCTCTTGATGTGAATCCTTATGCGGATCGCATATTGGCTTGTGTGCGGCGCCATTCGCCGCTCTCTTTTTGCCATGAGGTCGTTCATCCGACCGGGTGGCCTTCTTGCTTTTTGATTGTGGGGGCTCTAAGGCCTCCTCGTCGAATTCGGGCAGTAGCTTTCTTTTCGGGTAGCTCTTTGTTCGGCCACTGTCGCCGTACTTGTCTGTGGTGCTGAATACTTTGTTCCATCTAATCCTGAGTGCATCTTCCGCTGTTTTGAGCTTCCGCTTCTGCTTTTTCAGGCTACGCGCAGTGGCGACGAGCCTTTTCTGGAGGTCATTTTGCTCCGGTGGTTTGTCCGGTGTGAGATCGTCCGGACTGTTGTCTTCGCCGGGGACAGATTGTTTATCCAAGTTGTCTTGTTCGGACGATTGCTCGATAGCTTGTTCGTTGTCCACCGGTTCGCCCTGCTCTATGGCTGGGTCTTTGTTGAGGCGGGACTTTGTTCGGCGCTTACGCTGCCGCTTTTGACTGCCGAGGGATTTATCCTTCGTAGCGTCCCGTTGCTCCTTGTCTTCATTTGCTTTAGGTGTATCCACCATGTATACGTCATGGGGTGAGGTTGTCCAGCATCCTATAGGTGCTGGTTCATTGTTGTCTCCTACAAGATCGTCCATACCGTCGATGTCTTCGGAGTCGAAATCGAGCACGTCGTGTAGGCTATCGACAGTGGCTACGAAGTGGGTGGTGGGTGGGCGTTGAATTTCTTCATCGTCCGTATCCCAACCTTCCTGACCGTGGTCCGGCCAGGGCTTTCCGGATAAAGAGATAGACTTTAGTGAATTCGGGATGTCGCCAAAGGGCGAGTGCTGAAAGATGTCCGCGGCCATGAACTCCATAACGGGCGCCCAATCGGATTCGATTGGCAAGGGCGTGGATGGTTCGGAGTCCGGAGAGGAGTCCGGCACCCTGGAGTCGAGGTCTTCACAAAGGACAGGGATGGAGTTCGGCTCGATCGCCATAGAGATTAAAGCCCCCGAGGCAGTGTCCAACCACTCGTCCCCGATCGGGGAGTCCGGCTCCGGATTAAGGGTCGGAGCGGATTCTGGTGCAGCCTCCAGGGCACTGTTCGAGACAGTGCGGCGCGCTTGGCTGTGGCTCGAATCCATCGAAGATCAAGTCGCCGCGGATATCGGCCGTATAGTTTAAACTTCCGAATCTGACCTGACGGTCAGGGGCGTAGCTTTCGATCTGCTCTAGATGGCCAAGCGAATTGGCCCACAGTGCAAAGCCGCCGGAAACGAAGATCTGTCTGGGGAGAGAAGTCTCACCCTGGACCGCGTCGTTGTTGATGATCGAAGGAGCCATCGGGCCTATCGGTGACGCATACGTAGGAACTCTCAATGAAAGCACCAATGTCGGTGTCAAAACCGGCGGATCTCGGGTAGGGGGTCCCGAACTGTGCGTCTAGGCGGATGGTAACAGGAGACAAGGGACATGATGTTTTACCTGTGTTGGGCCCTCTTGATGGAGGTAAAACCCTACGTCCTGCTAGATTAATATTGATGATGTGTGTTACAAGAGTGGATCTACCACGAGATCAAAGAGGCTAAACCCTAGAAGCTAGCCTATGGTATGATTGTTGTTCGCCCCACGGACTAAAACCCTCCGGTTTATATAGACACCGGATAGGGTTAGGGTTACACAGTCGGTTACAATGGTAGGAGATCTACATATCCGTGACGCCAAGCTTGCCTTCCACGCCAAGGAAAGTCCCATCTGGACACGGGACGAAGTCTTCAATCTTGTATCTTCATAGTCTTGGAGTCCGGCCGATGATGATAGTTCGGCTATCCGGACACCCCCTAGTCCGGAACTCCCTCACCCACCGCACTGTCTCATGCTCCAAAGGGGCAGTGCTCGTCTCGCCAAGCTGTATCAGAGGCGTCCCTTAAGAAGGCGACGCCCGTGCAGGGCGAGTCTTTGAAAAGAAAGGCAAACGGTGATACTACCGAGCCCCCACTTTCACCGAAGCGGTATAGTTTTTAACATGCACTAGGCGGACATACCGGATTGTGACGTTTCCCGCTGTGCCATATTTTAGGAAGAGCATACGCCGGACTATATCTGGGGACCTTGCCGGCCATGCATCGACCAATCCGGCCCCAGACCCTGCCACTACGACTGGGTGGCTACGGGCGCCACGCCGGATTGTCATCTCCAAGAGGATTCGGATAATGTATCCGTCACCAATTCCGAAGTGGAGAGCGCAATGAATCATCGGCGGCGGAAAGAAGCCATGCGCGCCCAAGTTTCACCAAAGAGGCATTCAATGCCCTCAGCTCTGCGGATGCATATATCCGAGCTGCTCGGGATGGACTTGCCGGAGCCACTCACCTGCTTTCAAAGGATATGCGGGTAAAAACTTTGTGTAGATTCAATTATCATGTGTCAGTAGCCCCCAAGACTTGAAGGTTGGCCCAACTGATTTAAGTGTCATTATATCGTCAGGTACTCACGGCGAAAAATAACACGTTGTCCAAGGAGCTTGAAGAATGCCGGACCAAGCTAACTGTTGCCGCCGCCGAACTGGAAAATTTGAAGAAATCCAAGAAGCCACCTGATGGTAAGTGCAACAGTATCCGTAAAATATGATCCTGCGCCAAATGATTTTTAAATATGCATTATTTTGTTTACGACTGCAGGATCGACGGATCAGTTGGAGGAAAGGCTAAAGGCTGCTCAGGTGGACAAACAACATGCTGAAGGGAAAGAAGTCGCTGGTCAACATGTATTAACACGGACCATTAATGAGAAGAACAAGCTACATGATGCAAACATCAAGCAAGCCAAAGAGCTAAAGGATGTACGAGCCCAACTATCGGATGCCTTAAGGAGAACATAAAGCTAAAAGGCAGCATATTCAGTATGTCCTTTATCCTAACTTTCATACCGTCTCCCTGATGAAAAAGGTTTGCGAGTTTGTTTCTGTAGGTTTATTAACTGGGCAGCCCGAAGGAGAAGTGTCCAGATTTTAAGCCGACTTGCTGCAAGAGCTATCCAAATTGCACGAGCGGGCTCGGAAAGCCACGAGGAACGTGGCTAAGGTTCTATGGCCATCCAATTCTCCTCCAGATATTATGGAGGAGCTCGTGGATTTATTCAAGGGAGCTCGACGCCCCTTTGAATTATGGAAGGCATCAGCAAGTCGAGAAGGCGCAGGAGAAGCCTGGGCCATGGTGAAAACATGGTATACCGGACTTGATCCGAATCATATGGCCTCGATCGGACCTCGGGGATCAGACGGGCAAGAAATTCCTATTAGCTTGGTGTATGACCAAGTAAAGACAGCCGCCAAATTGACACAGCAAGACTGTAAACTAGACAACCTTATAGATGGTATAGAGGAAGAGCAGTCGTTTGATTCCATGTAATAACATACTTTATCATCAAATGTATCTCCGGCCAAAATTTAAAAGATATTCATAGCAGACTTTCTGCTTCACCCTCCGAAACCCAAGGGTTGGAGTGTTTTCTGAATTCTATACCTATGGTAAACACCAAGTATGTTCGGAAACTAGGCAATCCGTTCATAGTTCTTAAACAGACAACCTGTATTCGGGTAGTTATGTTATATTACTTTTTAATGTAAGAAACATCTTCTAGAGAGAATAGTTTCGTTAAGGGTTCCTCTCCCTGGGTTAGCATGCGATGTTTATGTGTACCTATGCTGTGATGCAAAAAATCGTAGGAGGGTTTATATTTTGAGAGTTTATATATCGCAACGAAGGCAGTTCGTCTTTTGTCCGCCGACCAATTATTCTCTTAAGAACGCTAGCTTTCGGCTTCACCCGTCTGAGGTACATGTCCAGATGACCCGGTTGTAACAATCGCAGTGGTGCTCCCTTTATGCCCTAGCCGAATAAGAGGGAACATAGGGCATACGCACAGGAGCTAGGCAACCCAGCTTGGCAAAAAACTTAAGTCATAGAGGTGCATATAATGGCGAAGAAAGGACGTATGTGAGAAAATGACACATATATTTGGTGATCTTTATTCTCTAAATAATAATAAGCTTCTGTTAAGAGAAGCCCCCAGTTATGGTGGGGTGTGTACATTTAAGGATGTATACCCCTCGAGTGTGTGGCTTGCCCGAACACACGCTAGAAATCGTATGAAAACGAGAAAAAGAAAAATTGAGAAGTAGAAAAAGGAACGAACGGATGTACATGTCCGGACTTAGGCGTAGAATCTTCGGAGCCTAGCAACATTCCATGGGTTCGGCTCTAAGCGATTATCCGATGCATTGCGCAGGCGATAGGCTCCTGTAGTGAGAACTTCATCTATAATGAAGGGACCCGCCCATTTGGGCTTGAGCTTGTCCTTTTTCTTCTCTGGTAGGCGTAGAACGAGATTGCCGACATTATATGTCTTCGCCCGCACTTCTCTGCTTTGGTATCTTCGAACCTGTTGTTGGTAAAATGCGGAACGGGCCCTTGCGACATCGCACTCCTCTTCCAGGCCATCTAGATCGTCCTGCCGATCGAGCTCGGCTTCTCTCTCTTCATACATGCGCACTCGAGGTGAGTCATGAATAATGTCACAGAGTAGGACAACCTCTGCGCCGTACACCATAAAGAAGGGTGTGTATCCGGTCGTGCGATTAGGCGTGATTCGCAGCCCCGAGAGTACGGAATCGAGTTCCTCAACCTAGTGCTTATCTGATTCCCGTAGGGATCACACGAGTCTGGATTTGATGCCGCTCATTATCAGGCCATTAGCCCGCTCAACCTAACCGTTTGTTTGAGGGTGATATACGGAGGCGTAATCAAGCTTAATGCCCAGATTAGCACACCAAGTTTTCACCTCGCCGGCCGTAAAGTTAGAGTCGTTGTCAGTAATGATGTTGTGTGGTACACCATAACGGTGTATGACACCGGATATAAAGTCTATCACCGGTCCGGCTGCAGCCGTTTTTACTGGTTTGGCCTCTATCCACTTAGTGAATTTATCTACCATAACCAGCAGGTATTTCTCTTATGGCTTCCCCCTTTAAGGGGTCCGACCATGTCCAGCCCCCAGACCATGAAAGGCCGCGTAATGGGGATTGTTCATAGGGCAGTGCTACCTCTTGAGCACTGCGTTGGTTTTCCCTTGAAGAGGAAAGGGTGATGCGGAAAAGTAGCGTAAGTATTTCCCTCAGTTTTTTTAGAACGAAGGTATCAATCTAGTAGGAGGCCACACGCAAGTCCCTCGTACCTACACAGACAAGTAAGAACCTTGCAACCAACGCGATAAAGGGGTTGTCAATCCCTTCACGACCACTTGCAAAAGTGAGATCTGATAGAGATGATAAGATAATATTTTTGTTATTTTTATGATAAAGACTAAAACTAAAGAAAGCAAAATAAACGGCGACAGAAATAGCTTGTTCACGGGAGATTAATATGATGGAAGATAGACCCGGGGTCCATAGACTTCACTAGTGGCTTCTCTCAAGATAGCATAAGTATTATGGTGGGTGAACAAATTACTGTCGAGAAATTGATAGAAAAGTGCATAATTATGAGAATATCTAGGCGTGATCATGTATATAGGCATCATGTCCGCGACAAGACCGACTCCTGCCTGCATCTACTACTATTACTCCACACATAGACCGCTATCCAACATGCATCTAGAGTATTAACTTCATAAGAACAGAGTAACGCATTAGGTAAGACGACATGATGTAGAGGGATAAACTCAAGCAATATGATATAAACCGCATCTTTTTATCCTCGATGGCAACAATACAATATGTGTCGTTTCCCCTACTATCACTGGGATTGAGCACGGCATGATTGAACCCAAAGCTAAGCACTTCTCCCATTGCAAGAAAGATCAATCCAGTAGGCCAAACCTAACTGATAATTCGAAGAGACTTGCAAAGATAACAAATCATACATAAAAGAATTCAGAGAAGATTCAAATATTGTTCATAGATAATCTTGATCATAAACCCACAATTCATCGGATCTCGACAAACACACCGCAAAAAGAGTTACATCAAATAGATCTCCAAGAAGGTCGAGGAGAACTTTTTATTGAGATCCAAAGAGAGAGAAGAAGCCATCTAGCTAATAACTATGGACCCGAAGGTCTGTGGTAAACTACACACACATCATCGGAGAGGCTATGGTGTTGATGTAGAAGCCCTCTGTGATCGATGCCCCCTCCGGCAGAGCGCCGAAGAAGGCCCCAAGATGGGATCTCACGGGTATAGAAGGTTGCGGCGGTGGAATTAGGTTTTCGTGGTGCTCCTCGATGGTGTCGGGGTACGTAGGTATATATAGGAGGAAGAAGTAGGTTGGTGGAGCCACGAGGGGCCCACGAGGGTGGAGGGCGCGCCCCCCAGGGGGGTAGGCGCGCCCCCTGCCTCGTGGCCTCCTTGATGATTTCTTGACGTCCACTCCAAGTCCTCTGGATCACGTTTGTTCCAAAAATAACTCTCTCGAAGGTTTCATTCTGTTTGGACTCCGTTTGATATTCCTTCTCTGCGAAACACTGAAATAGGCAAAAAAATAGCAATTTGCACTGGGCCTTGGGTTAATAGGTTAGTCCCAAAAATAAAATAAAAATGTATAAATAAGCCCATTAAACATCCAAAACAAAATAGATAATAGCATGGAACAATCAAAAATTATAGATACGTTGGAGACGTATCAAGCATCCCCAAGCTTAATTCCTGCTCGTCCTCGAGTAGGTAAATGATAAAAACAGAATTTTTGATGTGGAATGCTACCTAGCATATTTCTCAATGTAATTATCTTTATTGTGGCATGAATGTTCAGATCCGAAGGATTCAAGATAAAAGTTTAATGTTGACATAAAAATAATAATACTTTAAGCATGCTAACCAAGCAATTATGTCTTATCAAAATAACATAGACAAAGAAAGCTTATCCCTACAAAATCATATAGTTTGGCTATGCTTCATTTTCGTCACAAAAAATGCTCTCATCATGCACAACACCGATGACAAGCCAAGCAATTGTTTCATACTTAGCCTTTTCAAACTCTTTCAACTTTTACGCAATATATGAGCGCGAGCCATGGACATAGCACTATGGGTGGAATAGAATATAACGATTGAGGTTGTGTGAGAAGACAAAAAAGGAGAAAGTCTCATATTGACGCGGCTAATCAACGGGCTATGGAGATGCCCATCAATTGATGTCAATGCAAGGAGTAGGGATTGTCATGCAACAGATGCACTAGAGCTATGAGTATATGAAAGCTCAACAAAATAAACTAAGTGGGTGTGCATCCAACTTGCTTGCTCACGAAGACCTAGGGCATTTGAGGAAGCCCATTGTTGGAATATACAAGCCAAGTTCTATAATGTAAAGTTCCCACTAGTATATGAAAGTGACAAAATAGGAGACTATCTATCATGAAGATCATGGTGCTTTTTTGAAGCACAAGTGTGGTAAAAGGATAGTAACATTGTCCCTTCTCTCTTTTTCTCTCATTTTTTCTTTCTTTTTTTTATTTGGGCCTTCTTATTTTTTTTTATTTTTTTTTATTTTTTGCCTCTTTTCTTTCTTTCTTTTTTCGTCCAGATTCTCATCCCAACTTGTGGAGGAATCATTGTCTCCATCATCCTTTCCTCACTTGGGACAATGCTCTAATAATGATGATCATCACACTTTTATTTACTTACAACTCAAAGATTACAACTCAATACTTAGAACAAAATATGACTCTATGTGAATGCCTCCGTGATGTACCGGGATATGCAATGAATCAAGAGTGACATGTATGAAAGAATTATAAAGGTGGCTTTGCCACAAATACGATGTCAACTACATGATCATGCACAGCAATATGACAATGATGATGCGTGTCATAATAAATGGAACGGTGGAACGTTGCATGGCAATATATCTTGGAATGGCTATGGAAATGCCATAATAGGTAGGTATGGTGGCTGTTTTGAGGAAGATATAAGGAGGTTTACGTGTGATAGAGCGTATCATATCATGGGGTTTGGATGCACCGGTGAAGTTTGCACCAACTCTCAAGGTGAGAAAGGGCAATGCACGGTATCGAAGAGGCTAGCGATGATGGAAGGGTGAGAGTGCATATAATGCATGGACTCAACATTAGTCAAAAAGAACTCACATACTTATTGAAAAAATCTACAAGTCATCAAAACCAAGCACTACGCGCATGCTCCTAGGGGGATAGATTGGTAGGAAAAGACCATCGTCATTCCCCGACCGCCACTCATAAGGAAAGCAATCAAAGAACACCTCATGCTTCAAATTTGTCACACAAAGTTTACCATATGTGCATGCTACGGGACTTGCAAACTTCAACACAAGTATTTCTCAATTTCACAATTACTCAACTAGCACACCTCTAATATTACCACCTTTATATCTCAAAACAACTATCAAGTATCAAACTTCTCTTACTGTTCAATGCACTTTGTAAACTACCATGCTGTTCTAAAGGACTCTCAAAATAATATAAGTGAAGCATGAGAGATCAATAATTTCTATAAAATATAACCACCACCGTGCTCTAAAAGATATAAGTGAAGCCCTAGAGCAAAATTGTTTAGCTCAAAAGATATAAGTGAAGCACATAGAGTATTCTAATAAATTCCGAATAATGTGTGTCTCTCTCAAAAGGTGTGTACAGAAAGGATGATTGTGGTGAACTAAAAAGCAAAGACTCAAATCATACAAGACGCTCCAAGCAAAACACATATCATGTGGTGAATAAAAATATAGCTCCAAGTAAAGTTACCGATGGACGAAGACAAAAGAGGGGATGCCTTCCGGGGCATCCCCAAGCTTAGGATTTTTGGGTTGTCCTTATATTTTACCTTGGGGTGCCTTGGGCATCCCCAAGCTTAGGCTCTTGCCACTCCTTGTTCCATAATCCATCAAATCTTTAGCCAAAACTTGAAAATTTCACAACACAAATCTTAACAGAAAATCTCGTGAGCTCCGTTAGTGAAAGAAAACAAAACACCACTTCAAGGTACTGTAATGAACTCATTATTTATTTATATTGGTGTTAAACCTAATGTATTCCAACTTTTCTATGGTTCATAAACTCCATTACTAGCCATAGATTCATCAAAATAAGCAAACAACACACGAAAAACAGAATCTGTCAAAAACAGAACAGTCTGTAGTAATATGTAACTAACGCAAACTTCTAGAACTCCAAAAATTCTAAAATAAATTTCTGGACGTGAGGAATTTATCTATTAATCATCTTAAAAAATAATAAACTAAATATCACTCTGCAGTAAAAAGTTGAAGCTAATCTCGTGAGCGCTAAAGTTTCTGTTTTTTACAGCAAGATCAATAAGACTTCACCCAAGTCTTCCCAAAGGTTCTACTTGGCACAAACACCAATTAAAACACAAAAACAAATCTAACCAGAGTCTAGATAAAATATTTATTCCTAAACAGAACCAAAAATCAATAATCAAAAATAAAATTGGGTTGCCTCCCAACAAGCGCTATCGTTTAACACCCCTAGATAGGCATAAGATTTCAATGATGCTCACATGAAAGATAGTAATTGAAGCATAAAGAGAGCATCACAAAACATGTGACAAAACACATATAAGTCTAACATACTTTCTATGCATAGGCATCTTATAAGCAAACAAATTATCAAGATAAGCAAAAACTAGCATATGCAAGGAAGTGGAAAGAAACAATAGCAATCTCAACATAACGAGAGGTAATTTAGTAACATGAAAATTTCTACAACCATATTTTCCTCTCTCATAATAATTACATGTAGGATCATAAGAAAATTCAATAATATAGCTATCACAAAACATATTCTTAACACGATCCACATGTATGCAAAGTTGACACTCTTCCAAAATAGTGGGATTAACATTAACTAAAGTCATGACCTCTCCAAACCCACTTTTATCAAAAACTTCATAAGATTGAACATTCTCCAAATATGTGGGATCTAAAGTTAACACTCTTCCAAACCCACGTTCAATATTATTACAAACATCAATCTCATATTCATCATGGGGCTTGAATAAATTTTCAAGATTGTAAGAAGAATCACCCCAATCATGATCATTGCGACCAGTACTGGACATAGCAAAACTAGCATCCCCAAGCTTAGGGTTTTGCATATTATTAGCACAATTGACATCAATAAAATTTATAGTAAAATCATTGCAATCATGCTTTTTATTCAAGGAGCTATCGTGAATCACTTCATAAATTTCTTCATCACAAATTTCAGATTCATGAATTTCAAGCAAAACCTCATAAAGATAATCTAGTGCACAAAACTCACTAGCAATTGGTTCATCATAATTGGATCTATTAAAAAGGTTGGCAAGCGGATGAGGATCCATAGATCTCTTAGCAAGTGAAGATGCAAGCAAAAAGAAGGCACATGGTAACACAAGATCGAACGGAAGAAGGGCGAAAGAAAAAGCAAAGGCGAATAAAACGGCAAGGGTGAAGTGGGGAAGAGGAAAACGAGAGGCAAATGGCAAATAATGTAATGCGAGGGATAAGAGTTTGTGATGGGTACTTGGTATGTCTTGACTTGTGTGTAGACTCCCCGGCAACAGTGCCAGAAATCCTTCTTGCTACCTCTTGAGCACTGCGTTGGTTTTCCCTTGAAGAGGAAAGGGTGATGCAGCAAAGTAGCGTAAGTATTTCCCTTGGTTTTTGAGAACCAAGGTATCAATCCAGTAGAGGCCATACGCAAGTCCCACGTACCTACATAAACAAATAAGAACCTTGCAACCAACACGATAAAGGGGTTGTCAATCCCTTCACGACCACTTGCAAAAGTGAGAGCTGATAGAGATGATAAGATAATATTTTTGGTATTTTTATGATAAAGACTAAAAGTAAAGAAAGCAAAATAAACGGCGACAGAAATAGCTTGTTGACGGGAGATTAATATGATGGAAGATAGACCCGGGGGCCATAGGTTCCACTAGTGGCTTCTCTCAAGGTAGCATAAGTATTACGGTGGGTGAACAAATTACTGTCGAGCAATTGATAGAAAAGTGCATAATTATGAGAATATCTAGGCATGATCATGTATATAGGCATCATGTCCGCGACAAGTAGATCGACTCCTGCCTGCATCTACTACTATTACTCCACACATCGACCGCTATCCAGCATGCATCTAGAGTATTAAGTTCATAAGAACAGAGTAACACATTAGGTAAGATGACATGATGTAGATGTATAAACTCAAGCAATATGATATAAACCCCATCTTTTTATACTCGATGGCAACAATACAATACGTGTCATTTCCCCTACTGTCACTGGGATCGAGCACCGCATGACTGAACCCAAAGCTAAGCACTTCTCCCATTGCAAGAAAGATCAATCAAGTAGGCCAAACCAAATTGATAATTCAAAGAGACTTGCAAAGATAACCAATCATACATAAAAGAATTCAGAGAAGATTCAAATATTGTTCATAGATAATCTTGATCATAAACCCACAATTCATCAGATCTCGACAAACACACCGCAAAAAGAGTTACTTCAAATAGATCTCCAAGAAGATCGAGGAGAACTTTTTATGGAGATCCAAAGAGAGAGAAGAAGTCATCTAGCTAATAACTATGGACCCGAAGGTCTGTGGTAAACTACTCACACATTATCGGAGAGGCTATGGTGTTGATGTAGAAGCCCTCCGTGATCGATGCCCCCTCCGGCAAAGCGCCGAAAAAGGCCCCAAGATGGGATCTCAGAGGTACAGAAGGTTGCGGCGGTGGAATTAGGTTTTCGTGGTGCTCCTCAATGGTTTCGGGGTACATAGGTATATATAGGAGGAAGAAGTAGGTTGGTGGAGCCACGAGGGGCCCACGAGGGTGGAGGGCCCGCCTAGGGGGTAGGCGTGCCCCCTGCCTCTTGGCCTCCTCGGTGATTTCTTGACGTCCACTCCAAGTCATCTGGATCATGTTTGTTCCAAAAATAACTCTGCCGAAGGTTTCATTCCGTTTGGACTCTGTTTGATATTCTTTTTTGCGAAACACTAAAGTAGGCAAAAAACAGCAATTTGCACTGGGCCTTGGGTTAATAGGTTAGTCCCAAAAATAATATAGAAGTGTATAAATAATCCCATTAAACATCCAAAACAGAATATATAATAGCATGGAACAATAAAAAATTATAGATACGTTGGAGACGGATCAGGCATTGGGCGGCATATGGCTTTGATTGGCAAAAAGCTGGCATCCCACACAGCGTACGAGGTCCTGTGCATCTGCTCGGGCCGTGGGCCAAAATAAACCTGTATAGAAGGCCTTACTTACAAGGGCCCGAGCTGCGGCGTGATGGCCGCCAAGACCGGCATGTATTTCGGCCAAGAGATGCCGTCCCTCCTCTTCGGAGATACATCTTTGAAGGACTCCGGTAGTACTTTTCTTGTTGAGTTCTCCTTCATGAACTTTGTAGGCTTTCGAACGTCGAACTATGCGACGGGCCTCGTTCTGGTCATCAGGGAGCTCCCGCCTTTTTAAGGTAGGCCAGGAAGGGTTCGGTCCATGGGGCGATGACAGCCATAATTACATGGGCAGAAGGTGTCACTTTAGTTTCCGAGCCCCCGATGTCATTAGAATTTTGTTCGGCATCTGAGGGTATGGTCGACGCCGTACTAGTATTGCCGCTCTCGTCCTGCCATACCACGGATGGCTTGAAAAGCCTTTCAACAAAAGTATTGGGTGGGACAGGGTCGCGCTTAGCACCCATTCGAGCAAGGATGTCCGCTGCCTGATTACTGTCTCGAGCTACGTGATGGAACTCGAGCCCCTCAAACTGAGCCAATATTTTGAGTACAGTGTTACGGTAGGCCGCCATCTTTGGATCTTTCGCATCGAATTCTCCATTTATTTGGCATATTGTGAGATTCGAGTCCCCGCGCACCTCGAGGCGTTGTATGCCCATAGAAACAGCCATCCGGAGGCCATGCAGCAATGCCTCATATTCGGCTGCATTGTTGGAGTCCGTGTACATGATTTGCAGTACATATCAGACTATGTCCCCTGTAGGGGATGTTAGGATGCCACCAGCCCCCAATCCGGCTAATATTTTGGAGCCGTCAAAGTACATTACCCAGTTGGAGTATGAGCTGTACTCTTTAGGGAGTTTGGCTTCTATCCATTCGGTGATGAAGTCGGCCAACACCCGAGATTTAATAGCTCGGCATGGCTTATATGTTATTTCAAATGTTAAGAGCTCGATAGCCCATTTGGCAATACAGCCGGTGGCATCTCGATTGTTTATGATGCCATGAAGAACGCATACGCTATCTTTTGATAGTGCGGGTATCGGGATTTTCATGGTGTAAGGACCGTCGATACATAGCACACTGGTTTTTGCAGTGGGAATTTATGTCCCTCTTCCTCTCGTTCGATGACGAGCACTGCACTCACCACCTAGTGGGTTGCAGATATGTAAAGAAACATAGGTTCACCGATGTTTGGTGCGGCAAGGATTGGGTTGCTTGCTAACAAAGTTTTTATTTCTTCCAATCCGGCTGTTGACGCATCCGTCCACTCGAAGTGATCCGTGCGTCAGAGCAGGCAATAGAGTGGCAGTGCCTTTTCTCCCAATCTAGAGATAAAGTGTCTCAAGGCTGCCACACACCCATCTAGTTTTTGGACCCGCTTTAGGTCTGTTGGTATTGCCAATTGTGACAGGGCCCGGATTTTGGCTGGATTTGCTTCGATTCCTCTATTGGAAACAATGAACCCGAGTAGCTTTCCGGACGGAACGCCGAAAACACATTTTTCCGGATTGAGCCGTATGTCATATGTTCGGAGGTTGTTGAATGTCAGGCATAAGTCATCCACCAATGATTCGACATGTTTGGTTTTGATGACTACATCATCTACATATGCCTCCACCGTCTTGCCGATTTGTTTTTCTAGGCATGTTTGAATCATGCGTTGGTAACTGGCGCCCATGTTTTTGAGTTCGAAAGGCATAGTGTTGAAGCAGAAAGGCCTGTACGGAGTAATGAATGCCGTTGCGGCCTGATCGGATTCCTTCATCTTGATTTGATGGTATCTGGAGTATGCGTCGAGGAAGCACAATGAATCGTGTCATGCTGTTGCATCAATGATTTGATCAATGCGGGGCAGTGGGAAGGGGTCCTTAGGGCAGGCCTTGTTGAGGTCTTTGAAGTCGACGCAAAGGCGCCAGGATTTGTCTTTCTTTGGCACCATGACCAGGTTTGCTAGCCAGTCTGGGTGTTTTATTTCTCTGATGAACCCGGCCTCAATTAGTTTGGCTAGCTGCTCCCCCATAGCTTGTCGCTTGGGTTCGGAAAATTGTCGCAGCGTTTGTTTGACTGGCTTGAACCCCTTTATTATGTTGAGGCTGTGTTCGGCCAACCTGCGTGGCATGACTCGCATATCCAAAGGATGCCAGGCAAAGATGCCCCAATTCTCGCACAGGAATGCTCTTAGAGCGGCGTCGACCGTCGGATCCAGCTGTGCTCCAATGGTTGCTGTTTTATTAGGATCCGTCGGGTGAACTTGAAATTTCACTATTTCGTCTGCTAGCTTGAAAGAAGTGGACTTAGGCCTCTTATCGAGGATTACATCATCTCTGTCTACTGTGGAACGCAGAGCGGCGAGCTCCTCAGTCGCCAGGGCCTTAGATAATGCCTCAAGGGCCAGGGATGCAGTTTTTTTTGGCGCGGAGTGCTATGTCTGGATCATTGGTGATAGTGATAACTCCATTGGGCCCGGGCATTTTGAGCTTCATGTACCCATAATGGGGTATGGCTTGAAAGCGTGTAAATGCGTCTCGCCCCAAAAGGGCATGATATCCGTTGTTGAAAGGTGCCACGTGGAAGATTAACTCTTCGGACCTATAGTTCTCCGGCGTGCCGAATACCACATCAAGTTTGATTTACCCCGAACATCACGCTTCTCGACTGGGGATAATGCCTTGAAAGGTTGTACTGCTCAGTTCGATACGACTCCTGTCCATTTGCGTTTTATTGAGCGTGTCCTCGTAGATGAGGTTCAGTCTGCTGCCGCCGTCCATGAGCACTTTGGGGAGCTGAAAGCCGTCCACAATTGGATTTAGGACCAAATCGGCTGGTGCTCGGACTGGTCGGGCCCTTGGTTCTTCGTTGGCATTGAAAGTTATCGCCGTACCATTCCTAGGATTTATTGCGGCTACTTGGTTGACTTCGGCGAGGTTGTGGAGCGCCCTTTTACACTGATTATTTGAAGAAAATGTCTCAAAGACCGTGAATACGTTGAGATCGTCGTCCTCCGGAAAATATTTCTCTGAGGCCGTGTTGGTGAGGATATCCTCACCACTCTTAGCCACCTGCCGGAGTACCCAACACGCCCGAAGCCTGTGTGTTGGTTCAGAATTCAGCGTCGTGTGTATCTGACCGGGCTTGTCAAGCCATTCATCAAGTACAGTTCTGTGTCCTGTTAAGGGCTTAATTTTCTTGTCCATAGGATGACGATCAGGTGCCCCGTGAGGGTGCATCCTTTTTGCCCGTCCAGTGGGTGGCTTAAAGCGGGCAGTTCCCACCGGGCTGTGTGGGCTTCCAAAATGCTTTCCATTGTGCAGTACTTCCATACTATGTGCGCCAAATATGTAAAGTGTAGTATGCGGCGTCGGTTGAGGGCATTAAGGATCCCCTCATCCGTACAGTTGCGGCAAAATACTGAAACCGCGTCGTCGTCGCAGCAATCTTTGATC
Source organism: Aegilops bicornis (assembly GCA_021605145.1). Lineage (NCBI taxonomy): Eukaryota > Viridiplantae > Streptophyta > Magnoliopsida > Poales > Poaceae > Aegilops > Aegilops bicornis. The sequence continues at coordinate 612,160,491 of CM038670.1, read as the reverse complement.
TTGTTTTTAACAAGGAGGAATTTGGCCCAAAAGTGATGGACCGTTTCCTGAGGCTGCTGCCGCACACACATTAGGTCGCATATGTTCGGATGATCGGAATTGGTTGGGGAGTATTTCTTGTGGTGGGTGGGCGGGATCGAATCCGAACCCTGACCAACTGTAAGATTCGGAGTTTGAAGAATTTCTGAGGTCGTTGGCCCAGGATCCTAAGTGCCCTGGGGGTTTTCGGGCTTAACGCCTGGTTCTATGTTCGGAGGACAGAGGGTCACTTCCCGAGGATGGTTATCCGGCTTACAGGGCTCGGAGATCCGAACATAGCTTGTTCTCAGCATAGGGGGAGAGGTATCCTCGACTGGTTCCTCCACAACCGCTACCAGATGGGTGATCGGCGGGGACTTGATTTCCCTCTGGTCGGGTTTAAGATCGATCCCATCATAGTCTGTTGCGACCCCCAGGGCGGCGATGTGATCTAGCAGTTCGTTCAAAGACGAGGTATCTGCCGGATCCATCTTATCGGAGTGTTCGAGGCCGATGCGAAGATGATTTTTGGCAATTTGGGGGATCACTTTTGGCTTAACGGCCGAGCGGGCACCCATGGTAAAACTGTCGAGCTGGAGGGTCTGCCCAGGAGCTAGGGCCCTTCCAGAGGTGATTTTGTCATTGACGACAAGGCGAGCCATCGGTCCTTCTGCTGACGACACAGAGGAACTCTCAATGAAAGCACCAATGTCGGTGTCAAAACCGGCCGATCTCGAGTAGGGGGTGTCGGATTTTGGGTTCCGGCAGACCCTTAAGGTTCGAACTCTGGGGTGCGCGCGGAGATCCAACCCTCCACCGTCTCGTACCTCACCGAATCGCAAGGACCTAAACTACTCAGAAGAACAGCACAAGAGACACGAGATTTATACTAGTTCGGGCCACCGTTGTGGTGTAATACCCTACTCTAGTTTGTGGTGTGGTGGATTGCCTCCGGGCTGATGAAGAATAAGACAGGAAGAACAACCTCGCGAGGGTCTCGTTCTTGGTGGGTGTGATGAACTGCTAAGTGGTGTCCGTCGCTCTAGCTTGAGGATCGGGTCTCTGTCTCTCTCTCTGGACTCCGAATGCCGGATCCTCCTCCCTGGATGTGTCTACCCCTATTTATAGGCGAAGGCCCTGGGCCTCTTCCCAAATATTGAGCGGGAAGGGCGCCAACAATCGGCCATTTTGAAGGGGAACAGCGGGTACACTTATCCTGACTAAAGTTGGTCCTCGCCTGCCAAAGGCTCTGGTGATGACGCCTGCTTGGGCTCCACGATGACTCCTTCCAGCCCGTTGGGGCTGGTCTTGGTCTTGTTGCAATCAAACGGATGCCTTTGCTCGATGCTCTCGCATGCGCTTTCTCCCTTTGCAATCAAGAGGAAAGGAGGACGCCAGGCTGGCCGGGCGCCTCGATCGGGCGCCCTTGGTCGCCATGGCTTGGCGCCATGGGCACCTCGTGAGGTACCCTGCCTTGAACTCTCCGCCTCCTCATGAGCCAGCCTGACGAGGCCGTGCCTGAGGAAGCTCCTTGTCATCCGCCCCGCGAGGCTTGGCCCCTCGCGAGGGTCTTGAGCTTGTGTTGATGAAGATGGGCTGTCCTGGGCCTCCTCTAGCCACGCCAGCAGTGAGCAAGTCTGGGGACCCCGTTCCTAACGCCGACAAGAGCTCCCCTGGCCCACAGCGCCCGAACTTGGCCGAGCAGAGAGGCGAAGGGCAAGGCGAAGCGTCATGGCCCTAACAGCCACGGCCTTGGGCGACGCGCGTGGCGGTTGATTGACGATGGCAGATCGCTCCCCACGATGCCTCGGTAACCTCCCGGATTCGACAAGTCCTCGCATGCGGAGTTGGTCATGATTACCGTGATCGTGGGGCCGACGGTTGGCCTTCGCCAATAGAATTGGCACGGAACGGCGCGCGCCTTCCAGTCTATCCTTTCTTGTCTCTCCTTGTTCTCCATGGCTCCACCAAGGAAGTTCTCGGCCACAGAGAAGGGAAGGGCCGCTGGTCGAATCTTCTTCTCCTCCGCCTAAGCGTGGTCGAGGTCGCCCTCAAGCACCTGTGGCCTCCACGGCGGTCCCATGGTCGTGGGGAGGCCCTCGGCGTGGCGACGAGCGGCTAGCCATGGTCGGAGGGCATGCCCCGCCGCGCGTCCCCGAGGCCGCGCCTTCATCTTCTTGAAGCGCTGCGGAGTTCATGGTGAGAGCGGAGGAGCCGTCCGCATCCGGCTTCAGCCCCGTGCTTCTTCCTGGGTGAGCTCCCGGATGGCGCCTGAGTGGCCTCTGGCTCTGTGCAGATGGCTGCTGCAGCCGGGCTTCGTGGGCTTCTCCGAGGTCTCTGCGAGGGACCCTGTTCCTGGCCCGCGGCTGGCAGACGTTCGCTCGCGCACGTGGTCTCCGCCGCCGGTGCTCCCTGCACTTCAAGTATGATGGCGACGCCACCCTCTACGTGAGGGTGTTCAGGGAAGACGGCCGCCGCATGGGGTGCTGCCCTGAGGACGACGACCGCGGCCGAGGACTCAGCCCCAGCGCGGGTGGAGAGGGCAGCGCGCGGGCGGCTGGCGATGCGTGCAACTCCTCACACTTCACCAGCTCTTCTTCGGGTGGCGATTCTTCCAGCAGCGGCGCGCCAGCCTCACGCCGCCGCTACCGCTTGGGGGTGGCAGCGGTCCGCTCGCCGCCACGCCTCGGTGAAGCGCGAGATGGAGTCCGACTGAGCTCCGGAGGCGGCTCGGGCCTTCCGGATGAGCCGGCACGGGGCGTGCTTCACCTGCTCCTGTCCTTTTCCTTTCTTTTCTCCTGCGTAAAAAGGGAACAATGTATGGCCCGTGAAGGCGTTTAGATCAACGCCGTTAATTATTGTACTGCTTTTGTTATCCTCGACATCGTTCTCTTCACAGCGCCCATTCATAAGTGAATCCCAGCCGTGGCCGCAGGGGCGACCGATCCATGCCCCGTGTTCGCGCTGCGCTGCCCGTGAGGCATGGTCAGGAGGGGTGCTCCAGTTGTGGGCCAGGGCCGCGAAAACTTGAGCGATAAGGGCAGAAACGCTCGCGGGGGCTCCCGAGGCTCCCGCCTCACGAGTCCCCGTGCAAGAGAAATCGAGGCAGGAGAGTGAGAAAGGTCGAAGAACCACGGATCAAAAAGAGGCAACAGTTTCGATAAAAACTCCAAATGGGAATAACTGGTCAACTGCAGAACGCAAATGGAAAAGCCGCGTCCGGCACCTAGTCCAGTCTTCGACGTCTTCTCACCAGCGCGGAGCTAAGTGCTGCCACTGGGCGTGGGAGGGAGCCCTGTGGCTCGAGGCCGACACTCTGAGACTCCGGGCGTGTACAACCCCAACTCATTATTACGTGAGAGTGTCACGGCGGCGAAGCTTCACAGCGTTCGCCTTCTTCACAGTGCTCCGGCCTTTCTTCCGAAGCAAGCTTCACGGGCGCTTGCCCTCTTCACAGTGCTCCGGCCTTTTCGAACGCGTGTCGGCTTTACGTGCGTTCGCCTTCTTCACAGGCTCTGGGCCTTTTCCAAAAAGATGAACTTCACACGCATTTGCCTTCTTCACAGGCTCTGGGCCTTTTCCAAAAAGATAAACTTCACAGGCATTTGCCTTCTTCACAGGCTCTGGGCCTTTTCCAAAAAGACGAACTTCACAGGCTCTGGGCCTTTTAGGGGTAAAACCTCCGGAGGTGCTGGATGTTCCACGCGTTCTGTATAGGCACTCCCTCTTGAGTCTCCAAGCGCACGGAGCCAGGCCCGGAAACATGAACAACCTTGAATGGGCCCTCCCACATGGGAGAGAGCTTATGCAGTCCCTCCCTGGAGAGGACCCGTCGGAGCACGAGGTCCCCTACCTCGAGAGTCCTGGGGCGGATGCTGCGGCAGTGGTATCACCGGAGTGCCTGCTGGTACCTTGCCGCTCGCAGCGCAGCTTCTCGATGTCGCTCCTCCCATAGCACAAGGGTCGTCCCCCGCATGGCGTCCTGCAGCATTTCATCAAACGCCAGGACCCGCGCGGACCGACGCTTGACCTCGTGAGGGAGGACCGCTTCGGCTCCGTAGACCAGGAAGAAGGGGGTCTCTCCAGTTGGCTTGGTTGCGGTTGTGCGGATGGACCACAACACGGACGGAAGCTCGTCATACCAGCCCCTGCCGCAGGCTTCTAGTTTCTTCTTGAACGTCCTGGTCTTGAGGCCTCTCAGGACCTCTGCATTGGCCCGCTCGGCCTGTCCATTGCTGCGGGGGTGCGCCACCGAAGCGTAGCATATCTGCGTTCCAAGGTTAGCGCAGTATGTTTTAAAAAGGTTACTGGTGAACTGCGAACCGTTGTCGGTGATGATGCGGTTTGGCACTCCGAACCGGCTCACGATGCCCTTGATGAACTTGACTGCAGAACTAGCGGGGATGGCGCGGACGGCCTCGACTTCGGCCCACTTGGTGAATTTGTCCACGGCAACGTAGAGGTAGCGATAGCCCCCTGGCGCCCGAGGGAAAGGGCCCAGAATGTCCAGCCCCGGACCGCGAACGGCCAAGTGAGGGGATGGTTTGCGCACTTCCGCTGGCTAGTGGATCTGCTTGGCATGGAATTGGCAAGCCTCGCAAGCCTTCACGAGTTCGATAGCGTCATTGAGCGCGGTGGGCCAATAGAAACCGCTACGGAACGCCTTGCCGACAAGGGTCCGTGACGATGAATGGTGCCCACAATCTCCGCCATGTATATCTGCCAGCAATTCCTTACCCTGTTCCCTGGTGATGCGGTAGCGAGGATACGCTGCTCGGTCGCCTCCTAGAGAGTTCTCCATCCATGATGATGTATGTTGTGGCTTGCCGCGCCACACGCTCTACCTCCTCCTCCTTCTCTGGCAAAGTTCCACGCGTTAAGTAACTCTTGAGCTCCGTGATCCATCACTCCTCTTGAGGTTCCACTGTTAGAAGCAGGCATGCTCCTGAGGCCGGGCCGCATGATGGGGCTCCCGAGGATGGTGGCTGAGGGAGCTCCTCCCGAGGTTGTGCTGTGCTTGATAACAGCGGCAGGGCTGAGGGCTTGAAGAGCCGTTCCTCAAAGACGCCCGGCTCCTGGGGTAACCTCCTGGAGGCTCGTTTGGCGATGTCGTTGGCCTGTTGATTGGTGCTGCGGGGCACGTGCTGCAGCTCCAACCCCCAGAACTGTTTCTCCATCCTACGGACCTCCGCAAGGT